>CM066331.1:60463070-61707237 GCA_033807585.1 Hydrophis major | reverse complement strand
TAGTCAGCACCATGAAACAATTTAACTATTTTCTGTTCTTAATAAGGCTAATAAGTCAACACCAAACTTCTAATAATGAAAACGCTTTTTCAGTGTATGTATGTGTATATAAGCATATATACAGTATACATACGTTCACTTAGTTCTTCTTCATATATATGAAATTATAAATTTGATCTTACTAGTTCATATAAAAATGCAGCACACAACAAGGAAAAATGTTTTCAAAATTTTAATATTTTTTACATCTTTTATTCTCAAAAGCCTGAATCCAGAAAGATTTTTAACATATAGTAAAATGGTTAATTATTTCTCATATGGATGTTTTCATAACTGACTATAAATCCTTCTAAACCTTCTTTAGAAGTGTTCTATTCTCAAAGCATTTTGTTCTATTAACTGAGAATGGATTATTCTATCCATCCCCCTCTATTGGTTCATTCTAGATCCAAGCCAAGGTCTTTTAAAAAGCGCCTTTTGTTTAAAGAAAGAGTTGTGCAGAAAGCATGCCTTGACTTAACATTAATGCATGTGCAGTTAATTATTGGTGCAAATATCAAATTAACTAAGCCCTATGTCTGATCAGTTGCCTTCTCCACATTCTTCAAACTAACCAGCTGCAAATTGTCATATTACTGCAAAGATATTAGATGGCCTAGTCAAATGAAAACATGTTAGTATGTCCATCTCTTAAATTTACACTTTAAATTCAGCAATATGAGATGAGAATGTCTTGAATAACCAGATAATTGTATTATAGAATCCTAAAGAAAGATGTCATGTTCACATGCTAAATGAATTAAAAATAGAATGGAAGAACTGTCTGACTTCACTCTTTAATTTTAGCTAGATGATGAGCTGGCTTTAAATATTGAAAGGCACAGCAGGTTTTTTTTTCACTCAGCAAAGTGCTTATCTTATGTTTATTAAAGAAATGCAGCATATTCTATTAATAAGTCCTGTAGCCATAGTTAAATGTTATTCCCTGTATAACTGAAGCATGGTTTTAGTCTGTACTTTAGAGTAAATGTAATTGCAGAATTTTTCAAAATCACAAAACAGTTTAAACATATATTATTATCCTCAAAATGTTCTTTTTCAGTTTTTAAATATATATTTGAAAATTAAAGTACAAAAATATCTAAAAGTATATGTCCTATATTTTAAAAATATTTGTATTACTTACTTTTAATATTTAACAGCAAAAAGATGGCACTGGGTGATATAAGATAGAGGGTTATCAATGTTAAAAGACAGCATATGATGAAATAGGTACATCTGTTTATAACATCCACATTTTTAATTTCATTTTCCACATGAGTTGATTGTATTCAAATCTGAATTTGGTTTAAGCTATCTCAATTACCAGGAAGCCAGAAAATGGATGGAAAACCAAACGTTTCTTTTTCTGTTCATCATTTTTAAACAGAGTATAGTCAGAAGTATAAAAATATTTCTATCATGCATCTGATATAACCTTAAGTAATACTGACAGGACAAGAATAGCTATTGCAGAAATACAATTAGGAACCTGGATTCTTAACAAACTGTTGAAGTTATCCATTGAAGAGGATAACACTGTTAGTAAGTAAAAAGACCCATTAGATGTTACTTCACCAGGAGTACATGGAGGAGGAGGAGCGTCCTATCAATCAGGCCCAACCTATCCAAACTAAGTCTAAACACCTCCCACTGTTGGATGCTCGGAGCAGCTCATTGGAGAAAAAGCATTTGACATCGACATTGATTCTATTAAAAGTACTGTTGTTTCCAAAATGTCTGTCACAGCTTACACTGGATGGGTTGTCATGGATATGACTAAAAAATGATATTAATGAAAGAGTTGATATAAAAAAAGATTATGTGAGCAGATAATTTTTTTACAACAACCACAAATTTTCTAGGCTAGGAAAGGCTCTGTGGCCAATAATTATGGGAAAGAGTAATGTAGTCTGTATTCAAGACTTTAATTAAGAAGGCACAACAACGGTTGTATTTACTAAGGATTCTTAGGAAACAACAACTGGCTGAGAGTCTATTGACTACTTTCTATCGGAGTTCAATTGAGAGTATATTATCCTACTGTCTCTGTGTATGGTTCTTGAGCTGCACAGTGGCAGAGAAAAAGGCAATTCAGAGGGTGATTAAGACAGCCCAAAAACATCATTGGCTGCTCACTTCCCTCTTTGGAAGAACTGTATAGGAATAGATGTAGGAGGAAGATACTTAATATATTGAATGACTCCTCTCATCCGGGACATCAGCTCTTTGAACTATTACCATCGAGAAGGAGATTTAGGGTATTAAGAACAAGGACGACCAGATTTAAGAACAGTTTCTATCCAAGTGCAGTTTTGAATTTGAATGCAGGGTCATAAGATTTATGTGGAAGTGAATGGCTGAGAGTAATTGGGTTTTACATTTTTAAATTGCATAGAGATTAATGTATGGTCAGTTGTGTTTAGTTTTAATTTAATTTTTTTTTTCTTTTAGTGGTGTTTGTTCAGTTTTACTTGTGGAAGAGCACCTCATTTTGTTGCACCCGCTTGTGAGTGTAATGACAAATAAACTCTTATGTCTTATGTAATTGAAAATCCATGTCATGATATGAAGGTAGCAATTCTAATCCACTGAAACAAAGAAACCCTCTTTGGGGATTGGATTATTTCTGAACTAATGACAAACTGTCACCAGAACAAGATCAGACTACTTCACAAGAAAAATGGAATATTTAAAGAAATATCAGAATATTATGCGAGTGAAGAACACAGTAATATCTCAAGACTTCAGAGAGTAGAGAGAATAGCACTTTCAATCTCTACTAAAGACTATGAGCAAACCCCTTCAGGAATCCTTAATTCTTGAATTAAAGATTCATAATACACTCTTCCAGTAATCATTGAATCATTGGCCTGTTTTGCTAATATACAGACATCTGTATATTCCAAGCTTGACAATCAAACAGAAATTCCAGATACAGGCCTTGAGTTGGAGACATACAAGTCTTTCTTATTATTGGGAGCACTTGAAACTTTTTTAGGATTATTTTTTCATTTGTTTAATTATTTAGGCAATATTTAGATATTGCAAACTAATATTGTCAGAAATATTTAAATTTGGTATGTTGTGAAAAATAGCTACATGGTCATTACCAAGACGTAAAAATTGAGACATAATGAACAGATTAAGAATTGTATAGAAACTATTAATTAAACAAGGCATTAATCTGTAGGTAAGTACTTTTTCTGTAATAATAACAAAGGCCTGGCAAAGTGGTTCTTCTATCATTTCTCACAACAGCTGCAGTAACAACAACAGAAGGAAACAAGGAACAAAGGTAAATGAATAGAATGCTTAAAAGCAGTTCCTGAATGCTTAAAAGTCAATCACCATTCAAATTTATATGCCATTTCATTTTTAAAAGTGCCCACATCCTTTTCATAGACAGAGTCTGGTGTTGTTAAAAATCGAGAGACAATATTGGCAATGTACTATTGTACTAAAAGCAGATCATTGGCTTCCTGAACTCAAAGAAGGGTTTAAAAGTTTGGAATTGTTTTTTTCTCAAGAACAGCTACATAGCAAAATTCTTAAGACATATGTAAGAGGAAAACATGAATAAAATCCATTGTGTAACTGTGACTCAAACTTCAAAACTGTGAGTTTGATACTTTTCTACTGCAAGAGGGAGAATTGAAACATTGAACAATCACACATTGTGCTCTGGGAAAATCTGGGAAAATATGTACGTGTTAGGAAGCATCTAACTTCCTGATGTCCCATATTTGGTGATGAATTGTATACTGAAATTCAATAGATAGATTGTAAACCAAGCTATCCTAGGATGGGGCGGTAAGTCAGGGTATAAAATAGAATGCAAACTTTGCTCTGGGTTCCTCCCACCTGCCAGGGCAGGAACCCATTTCTGCAGAAATGCTACAATAAAGCTGTTTTCCTTGGATTAATATCGAATCTTTGGTGGTTTTTCAAGCCCCCGACCCCACAATTTGGCAAGCCAAGCCAGGAGCCTCAACGGTGGTCTTCCGGAAGCCGGGGACTAGGTGAGTAGTGGCCACGACTTCCCATTGAAAGGCGTCTCCTCCCCAAATTCTGGTCAGCTCCAGAGGCGACTGGAAATCCAGACGATCCTTGGAAACAGCGTTTTGCCGGCTGATAGTCTGGGACTATCGAAAAGAGAATAGAGGAAAGCCTGAGTTGGGGACACCCACACATCCACTACCTCCGAGGTCTGGAGTGGATCAGGTAAAACTTTGTTCCTTTCATTTGCAGTCAGAAAAAGAAAAAAGGGGGGGAAGAGGTCCATAAACTCCCTGGGGGAATCCAGCATCTGCTGGAGGACTAGGACTAGGAGTCTGAAAGAGAGGGGTCCTTAAACTCTCTGGGAGAATGATGGAGGACTGGACTGGTGAGACAAGACTCTGGGAGTCTGGAAGAGTAGAGATGGGAAAGGGACAAAGCAAGGGTCTTGGAGACCAGGAAGAAGCCTGTCTGGGACAGGGAAAAACTGACAATGGCAGGAAATCAATTCCAGTAGATTCGCCCCTGGGACAGCTACTCCAGCAGTAGGTTCTCCCCGAATCTAAAGGAATTCACCAGACATCTCGAAAAGAAAAACATGATTTATCTTTGTCAAGACCGAAGGCCAAAATATCCTCTGATTGATCCTAAATTTCCATATCACTGGAGTCCTGAGGGGGAAAGCAGTACCTATTGGATAACCAAATTGAGAGACTCTATTGTCCAACACAAAATGACCACTCAAATTGCATACATAGATGTATGGTTTCATGTGAAATTTGAAGGTCCCGTCCCTCCAATCGAGGGTCAATACATGTCTCAACAAAAAGACAATGAGAGTGAGACGGACGATTGGCTGCAGAGTTCGCTGCCTGCAAATCCTAATTTGAATAACGCGCCCGCCAACGTTCCTATGGCACCATCGCCATTGCCGGTGGCACAACCCCCTCCTCAGCTGCCTCTCTATCTGCGACTGAGAAAAGAAGTGGAACAGTTGAGAAGAGAAGTGTTCAAAATTTTCCCTTCAGAGAAAAACTTGAAGTGGATGCATTTCCTCTTAGGGAAGTTCCTAATGGGATCAATGCTGCAGGCAACTCAGTGACAGTCTTTATGGCTGCTCCCATAAAACCAGCCGAGTTGCGAGAATTGAAAAAGACTCTTCCAAAACTTCATGAGAATGCTCATGAGGTGGTCGAACAGTTAGAACTACAGAGACACTGTAAAAACCAGACAGAAGTCACAGATGATGGTTGCAGCTGTTCAGGCTGCAGCTAAGAGTGAGGTGAAGAAAAGTGTGGATTGTGTAAGGGGGGCAATGGGAGGCCAGGGTGAGAGAAGGCGAGGCGGAATGCAAGGAAGTTTCAGAGGAAGAGGTTTCAGAGGGATGGGAATGAGACAGCCTGGAATGGATAGGAGTTGCTTCAGATATGGGAAGGAAGTACACTTTGCGCACGAGTGTGCTACCAACTGGGAGGAGAGGAGTTATGCATTGTATGATGATTAGGGCTGTTCTGGCTCCTTTAAGAGGACCTGCGGGGAGCTATTGGTAAACATTTCAGTGGGTCCTGACCATCAGGAGCGGCTGTTCCTGATAGACACCGGCACAAGCCAGACTTCTGTGTGTGACCCAATAAAGGGTGCACATAGATCAGGGAAAATGATAAAAGTAGTGGGGGTGAGTAGAAAATCACAGGATGTGAGGGTGTTTGAACAAATCAGACTGGAAATGAATGAAGTGGTGACTGAGGCTGCTGGAGTGAATTTGCTAGGGAGAGATCTGTTGCCTGTGTTTGGTATCCAGCTATGGGATACCGGGAAGGGAGTAAGGATGTGGAAGATGACTGTGGAAGATGAGAGAGCAATTTCATATGAGCTCTGGGCAGGAGGAGAGAAGGCAGGGCAAATGAACATTCAGCCTATCAAGATTCAAGTGCAGCCTGGGGTGACAAAGCTTTGGACCCCACAATATTCAATGAGTAGAAGGGGGAGAGAGGGGTTGATCTGAAGGATGCCTTCTGGGCATGCCCCCTTGAGGAGGGAAGTAGAGACCTGTTTGCATTTGAATGGAATGATCCTGAGAGTGGAAGATTTGGATAGGCTTTGGAAAGTTAGTGTCTTTTATGTTGATTCAATATGTGGATGATTTGTTGCTGACTGGGGAGAAAGAGAATGAGGTCAGAGCAGCATCTGTAGCTTTGCTAAATTGGCTAAAGGAGCAAGGATTGACAGTTTCAAAGGAAAAGATCCAGTTTGTGGAAAAGAAGGTGAAATAAAGCTCTTGGATTGCAGAGTTTGGGTGGACCAATACACTGTGTTAGCCCAATTCTTGCACAGGAAGCTAGTAGGAAAAGGAGAGAGTATAGAATGGTTAGAGGGAGATGATGAGAGATGGGAAGTTTTAAAGAAGGCATTGTCATCTGCACCGGTTTTGGCTTTGCCCAATTTGGAGCTCCCATTTTATCTGTATGTGTCAGCAGCTCAGGGAATGGGACTAGGAGTGTTGGTGCAGAAGAAAGGGGGAGCAATACCAGCCCATCGCTTTTCTGAGCAAAACTTTGGAGCCGGTGGTGAGAGGATGGCCGGTGTGTGTGCAGGCTGTGGCTGCTATAGCTATGTTGGTGGTAGAGAGCAGGAAGTTAACCTTTTTTGGGGGGGGCTTGTAGGGCATTCACCCCACCAGGTTACTTCTGTGCTAAGTCAGTTGGCAACAACTTGGATGACAGAGGGGCGGATTCTCAAATATGAGACCATTTTGAGAACCAGCTCTGATGTAGTGACAGGAATTTGAATCCAGCAGAATTCTTAGAAGAAAGAAGGCAGGAATGGGAGGCTGAAGACCATGATTGTTTGTTGCAAGTAGATTTGATGACAAAGGTGAGGGAGGATCTGGAAGAGACTCCTTTGAAAGATGGGGAGAGATGGTTTGTGGATGGATCAAGCAGGATGGGTAGAGGCCTATCCGACTAGAAGAGCCACAGCATCCACAGTAACCAAGATCCTATTAGAACAAATCATTCCACGATATGGGATGATGGAAGCTATTGATTCTGACAGGGGGACACATTTTACACAAAAAGTGTCCCCCTGTCAGAATCCCACGAAGTCAACAGGATTTGAGACCAAAGGGAAATAAATTTGAACAGGCTCCTATGAAAAGAAACCTATCCGGGAAGGTATTTGTCCATTTGAGAGAAAAAAGCATATGTGTGTTTCAAGAGAAATGTATCCAAAGGAGTGGATTTGGGTGATTGGGAAAAATGCAACAAAACTTTTGATATGCCTTTATCTTGTAGTAACCATAGTTATTCTAACACTCATCATCAATTGAGTTATTTTAATCACGACCAATACCAGATGTGTATGTATTTTGAAGATATAATCAATTGGACTCAGACTTCGAATCAAACGTATGCCATGGAAAATTTTAGGTGGGTGTTGTGTGGGAAACATGCGTATAGAGAAATGCCACCACGTTGGAGTGGGATTTGTACCATGGGATACGTGATACCAGTAATATATAAATTGAATACCTTACCCCAGGGACGGATTCGGAATAAAAGAGAAATCAGTTCAGGACTAATGCTGGGGGGGGGGAGGTTGAAAACACAGATAGCACGGGGAGTGCTGGCACCGTTGGGAGTAGCCATGAATTATAAGATTTTCATATCCTGAATAACTTTACAGTAGCCATGTTTAATGATATTATCAAGACAATCAAAATGCTCAGCACGGAACTTTCTGAAATAAGAAAAGTGGCTTTGCAAAATAGATATGCATTAGACATTGTATTAGCTACAAAAGGGTGTGTTTGTGCTTTGATTCATTCCTATTGCTGTGTATATATCCATGTTTCCAACCCAATATTACAAAAACAGTGCAAACGATGGAGGAACGCATTCGTTCTAATCCATTATTACAAGAGGTGATTCCTCATTTCCAGATTTGGGGGGGGGGCATTATGGTCTTGGCTTCCCAGAACTGCTTGGTTGAGATCTACAATCATGGGAATTATATTAATTATTATATGCTGTGTGATGTTGTGTTGTTGTGTTCAGTGTTTCCCTGGTGTAATAGCAATGTGTGGAAGATTAGGGAAAACTTTAGGTTCAAGATCCGGGAAGCAGGAGGAAGAACCTCTGATGATGTTTCAGAAAGAGATGGCTCTGAAAGAGGCTGGGGATCTGTTGTGTGAGTTTGAGTCAAGAATGTAAGCAGAAAAGGGGGGAATTGTAAGAGGAAAACATGAATAAAATCCATTGTGTAACTGTGACTCAAACTTCAAAACTGTGAGTTTGATACTTTTCTACTGCAAGAGGGAGAATTGAAACATTGAACAATCACACGTTGTGCTCTGGGAAAATCTGGGAAAATATGTACGTGTTAGGAAGCATCTAACTTCCTGATGTCCCATATTTGGTGATGAATTGTATACTGAAATTCAATAAGTAGATTGTAAACCAAGCTATCCTAGGATGGGGCAGTAGGTCAGGGTATAAAATAGAATGCAAACTCTGGGTTCCTCCCACCTGCCAGGGCAGGAACCCGTTTCTGCAGAAATGCTACAATAAAGCTGTTTTCCTTGGATTAATATCGAATCTTTGGTGGTTTTTCAAGCCCCCACCCCACACATAGAAGGATACTTAAAGACCTGCTTATCATGGAAGAAATAGGTTTTTTTTTTTAAATAGGAGTAGTCATAAAATAAGCACAAACAGTAGCATAAATAGCTCCTAGAATACCAGCTGAAGACAGTTCTTAATTATGCCGTTTTTCACATATAAGTATATTATTATATATTCTATTATTAAACTAGATTGTATTTTATTATCTTTTAACCCTAAAAAGATCCTAAGCAAACAAACACAATAATTTGGATTAGTGTTACATTTTCTCAGTAATTTGAATCTATGCTTTAACTTCCAATATTCAGATTTAGAATAAGAGGAACTGAATGGAAATATTGGATCTCATAATGTCTCACTATCTTATAGCAGGATGGGTGGCATGAGGCTCAAGGACTTCTGTACTCCCCAAGCCCCTTTTATATTAGCCTCTCCCTTCAACATCACATACAGAAAACTGGTGATATTTTTCAGTTATTTGGAGATAATAATCAGTAAAACAAAACATGTCTAACCTAAAATAGGAATTTAACAAAATGAAGGTAACTCCTAATTTTCCGCCCTCAAACAAATCCTCTTCAGAAAATCCTCAGCATCCTTACCTTGCATAATGAGGCTTTAGCTGCTAAAAATATTGCCTACCTTTGTCTTATAGTATATAGCATCATCTGGTTGTTCGTATAGCAACTGCATCTGACAGATTCCAATACTAGAGTTTTATTAATTCATAGACAATGAGGAGCAACACATCTTAGTTTGAATCAATTTTATCTCAAAAATAATTCAAAATTGATCAGAATACAATTGACTTAAGTACCCACTGAATAGAGTATGACAATCCAATCTACTAACTCAATTACTAACCCAAGCAACTAATTATGGTGTTTGCAGTAGAATAAAAAGTTTGGAAATAATGATGATGTATCCGATTGTGGAAATGACTTATATAATTGCATCAAATATTATGATGTAGATATATAGATCATTATCAATAGTTTTATGATACCATGATTCATGCTGTTGTCTTTTTGATATTATTATGGCTTGTAACAGATGCATACGAAAACAAGATGTTAGCAAAATGTAGAGTTGAAGAGTGACCACACATATTCATTACGTTTGCACAATGCATTTGTCTCACTAATGACTTTAAATATTACTAAATCTATTTAATTGGTTTTAGTTTCAATTGGTTTGTGGTATTTTTCTAGTCATTTTTTACCTGTAGCCGACACTGGATCAGTAATCATAATTTTTTTTAAATCCTTTTTTCAGCTTCAGTTAATTTCAAATAAATTACTTTCTGTGGTTTAGACATGCCTTCTGCTATGGGTGTGATAACCTTTGCTTATATTCTTCCAAGCAATAAAGCTATCAGTACAAACAAAACCACTTGTATGAAACTTACAATAGTAATAGATTCTTTTGATTTTACGCTACATTTTCTATAATTAAAGTTATCTTTAAAGTCTCACGAAGAGAAAACTTGTTTTTCATTTACCTTTTATGTATCATTCTCTTTTAGTATCTCCATCAATTTAGTATGAATTAAATTATAAAAATGTTATTTTAAAAATAGTCTTGTAAACAAGTATATATTACTTAAAGTATATTATGATCATAGACTGGCATGATAGAATGAATAAATGTGACCAAAAGGAGAATGAATGAATGAATGAATGAATGAATGAATGAATGAATGAATGAATTTAAAATGAGACTGAAAAATATAAAAATGTGCAAATAAATTCTAAGCAAATTAAACTTTTCCATGGAGTAAGAGAAGAATATATGTATTCATGTATATAATGATCTTCTGTTTCTGGCTTCCTCTTCTGGTGAGTTAGATAATATTGTAAAGGTTGAATTTTAAATTTCAATGACAATCTCCTTCCTTCTTTCTTTCACTTAATATATGGTTTAAGGGAGGGGTCTTCAAACTTGACAGCTTTAAGATTTGTGGACTTCAACTCCCAGAATTCCTCCTCTAGTCATATTAGCTCAGGAATTCTGGGAGTTGAAGTCCACAAATCTTAAACTTGCCAAGTTTGAAAACCCTTGGTTTAAGGTATCATCTTTCATGACTTCATCTCTCATGGAATATAGAAATTGTTTAAAGATTTATGAAAGAGATTTATTTTTACTTTGTGCAAGGATTTTAAGTTCAGATACAGCCAATAAAAGTTAATTCTCTTTGCCTAGAATGACAAAATCTCACGGTCATGGGTGGATATAAAATTCACTGTTTAGATATTAATCAAAAGTATTGTGCTGGGGGGGTTCCGGTTTCATGTGGCTTCGGGGCAGCAGGAATTCGCGACAGCTCACGATTCCTGCTGTGCTAGCCGCCGAGGTACCCCCGATCCAGATGGGTCAGGGGGATATGGCTGCCCTGTAGGGACAGCTGAAGAGAGAGGGGAGTCGGACAGGGGGTTGGGGGTGTCACAGACCCCCTCCTCCTCCGGGAAAACCCCTTTTTCCCAAGGCGGTGGAGCGGCGGTCAGCAATGGCCGCCTCGAAGAAGCCAGCAACCGGGTAAGATTGCGCTGGAGGAAGTAAGAAGAGTGAAAGTGCTGTCTGAGCCGGGTCAAGTAACATCTTTCAAATTTGTTGGAACTGAGCTGTTTGAATTGCTGGAGGATACATTGTATCCCTAAGAAGATCGAAAGCGGCGGAGAAGCTGTTAAAGGGAACTTTTTTTTTTCTTCACTCTCCCACCCCATGGAAACAGCAGATATGTTTGGACATATTGGACATTGAAAGTGAATTATTCTGAAAGTTGAAGCTAAGGGACAAAAGGGTTTCTGGACATTGAAAAACTTAAGAAATTGGAAAACCCTTATTAGAGGTATGGATTTCTGATGATTTAAAATTGATATTGCAAGTGGGAAGGGAGAGGAAAAAAAATTGGAGCAGAAGCTGAAAAAGGAGGAGATTGCCTAGAATCCCAAAGAAAGGTATATGGTAATTGGACCTCTTTGATTAAACATTAACCCCAGAAAGAGAAAGAGAAGAAGGAAGAAAAGTATTAATTTTTGGAATTTTTTTTTGAATTATTTTTGATTAAAAATATCTGTGGTTGTTTTGGGAAAAGTTTCTTTTTTCATAATGGCATCGCTTGTGGATGAACTAAAGACTGAATATAAAAAATATAAAAAAGAAGATACTTTGGGCACTTTGTTTCAATTCTTAGAAATGGCGTTATATACTTATGAAAAGTTGACTACGCAGCAGAAGGACTGGGACAAAGAAGAAGAGGAAGAAGAAGCCATCTTTGATGAACAATGGGTTCTTTTCGGGGAGGAGGAGAAAAAGGATAAGAAAAAGGGGATTTTAAGAATTATAAAAACAACCAAAGAAGAGAAAAATAAGCGGAAAGATGGAGGCAAGGTTAGAAAGCAAAGGAAAGGGAGTAAGAAAAGGGAGGAGGAAAGACAAAGGGGTAAAAAGGGCAAGGAGAAGAATAAGCAGGAGAGAAAGGGAGGGAGGAGAAGCCTCAATGGGGGGAAGCAAGATCTAAAGAAAAAAAGTTTATTCAGAGACAATGGGTGAATTTAATTTAGGATAAAAGAGGGATTCTGGAGGGTACATAAGATTGTGTTTTTTATATGTGTATTTAGAGTATAAAATTCATTGTGTAATTTTAGAATCTATCAAACAGAATCCCAAGAAAAATTGTTATATGAAGTACTTTTAAGTTAGGGTAATGAGTTATAGACGTTACTCCAATTGGTGTATCGGAGAAGTATAATAAAAGAAAAAAGATGAATGGATAGTTGGAAATAGAACAGACAAAGAATATTATTGAAAATGGTAATAAGATATGAAAGGATATATAAAGGTTTTGTTATGTTTTTTTTTTTTTGGATTTTGTATATTGAAAAAAGGCAAAAAAATTTTAATTAATAAGAAATAATTTGAATGAAAAGGAGAAGTTGGGATAAGATATGAAGTTAAATAGATAAAGTATTGATACTATAATTTGGAATTGTTATGTTCTATTGGTTTTCTTCTTTTATTATTTTTTCTTAGAAAAGAACTTATAAGCTGTTATGCCTTGTGCATTGTTTATATAAAATTGATAAAAATGGTTTATATATATATATATAAAAGAAAATGATAATAAGATATGGAAGGATATATAAAGTGAATATGATGTTTGAATTTGTGTCTGTGTGAAGAGTTTCAACCCGGGGTCAGACAACCTTCAGAAAAGATCTTTTAGTTTTGTTTATGTTTTATTGTGTTTTCTGTAAAATTAATAAAATTTGTTTAAAAAAAAAAAAAGTATTGTGCTGGGGGAGGAAAGTACCCAATGGAAGGAACTTACCATAAATCAGCTTACTGTTAAGATTTTAAAAATCCATAAATTAGAATTACATTTTCCAAATTCATATATACAGTTTGTTATACCTTTATACAAATCAACAGTATTCAATTTATTTTGATAAATACTGAATCAGAATTAAATGAACAAAGGATCAGCATCAATAAACAGCCTATCATTTCTCAACAATGCAACAAACTCTTAAGAATACCATAAAACCATAGAAAGGGAGAAGGCATGAAAATATGTATACTAATTAAAAAAATTAAAGAGTCAAGTAAGTTTCAATTTTAATTGGAACAGAATGTCTTGGCATTCTTCCTATAGCTCGTGTTTTTCTTGTACAAACTCTACTAACCTTTCAGAAGCAAGGATTGGGATGTTTGCTTCTGTTCTGCTGCTTAAAACTAAAAGAAGAATTCGTTAGTGTAGAAATTAAATTTCAATTTCTAAGAGAAATGTAAGAAGTACACTGAGTGGGTGCCACTTTGCCTTTAGAAGAACATCTGGAACTGGAACTGATGAGGGAGACAGGGTTTACAATGAGGGTAAAAGTAGTTTAGAGAGTCAAATACTATTCTGAAGGGTTCAGGCTTGAGCCCTCTATTCCACCAGTAAAAGACCAAATGAAGAATAGTAGTTTGCCTTAGCTCAGTGAAATTATATCTTTGTTGTCTTCTTTTTCTGCTGAAAACACAAAGGGAGGTAATGGCTGGGTTTTGAGAATGAGGGGGCACTAAGTCAGGTCAAAGGTCCTGAGGGCAAGGTCAGAAGCATCCTGCTGAATAGAAATGAACTGTGTTTCAGTTATGACTGGGACCTTTGATGGCTAAAGGAAATGGTGGCACATAGGGGTTAAAAATATAGAGACAAGATTTTAGTGATAATGGGCAATAGGAGATGTAGCAGGAGGCAATGTGCATGCATCAGGTACAGGATTAGACCACTATATAGTCTGAGATTATTTCTGGTCAATCCTCTTTATTAGCCATGACAAATTCAGTTTGAGAGTGGTACATTCAGCCTTGCTCACCTTGATCTTTTGGTGATCTTTGATAATGTTAGCCATGATATGCTTTTGGTCCAGGTTAGGGGACTGGGGAGATGTATCATTTTGTGGGATTCTCCTTCCTCCAGGTCCAGGTCCAATTAGTATTGAAAGAAGGTAACAGTCAGGCCATAAGCCCTTGCTTTGCATGATCCCTCATGGCTTCCCCCCACCCCCTCTCTGTTTTAATGTCTGCATGAAGCCACATTAAAATATCATTAATTTATCAATGATGACCAGTTCTGAACTTCTATTTCCAGTTGCCCATTATTTAAAACAGCTTTATTTTATTTATTTATTTATTTTGATTTGTCAATCACTTACAAAATAATAGGTATAAGTATATACATAGTTATGAATACATGAAATGGATACATATAAGAAAAATAAAAGAAACAATAGGACAGGGATGGTAGGCACGTTGGTGTGCTTATGCCCCCTACAGACCTCTTAGGAAAGGGTGAGGTCAATAGTAGACAGTCTAAGGTTAAAGTGTTTGGGGTTTGGGGAAGAAACCACAGAGTCAGGTAGAGTATTCCAGACATTGACCACTCTGTTGCTGAAGTCGTATTTCCTGCAATCAAGTTTGGTGCAGTTAACCTTGAGTTTGTATCTATTGTGTGCTCTTGTGTTGTTATGGTTGAAGCTGAAGTATTCATTGACAGGTAAGTCATTGCAATGTATGATTTTATATACCATACTTAGATCAGACGGAAGACGGCGTAATTCAAGGTTTTCTAGTTCTACAATTTCAAGTCTGGTAGCATAAGGTATTCTATAATGAGTAGAGGAGTGGAGAACTCTTCTTGTGAAATATTTCTGGACCTTTTCAACTGTGCTAATATCAGATTCGACAGGGTGTGGCATGCAGCCTTGTGGTCTACCATGAGGAAATATAACATCAATGATAACCTTGTCAGAGTGATAGAACAACTTTATGAGAAAGCCACAAGCGCCGTCCTCCTGAACGGCAGCAAAGGTAACTGGTTCCGGACGAGTGTAGGAGTGCGTCAAGGATGTTTGCTTTCCCCCACACTGTTTAATGTATTCCTCGAACGGATCATGGAAGATGCCTTGGAAGATCACGAAGGCACAGTTTCCATCGGTGGTAGAACCATCACCAACCTGCGATTCGCAGATGACATCGATGGCCTGGCAGGAAATGAGGATGAACTATTGAGCCTTGTCCAACACTTAGATAAAGCGGCTTCAGCGTACGGCATGGAGATCAATGCCGAGAAAACCAAGCTGATGACGAACAGTACCCAAGGTATCTCCTCAGACATCAGAGTCAGCGGAACACCCCTAGAGATAGTAAAAAATTTCAAATATCTTGGGTCCATCATTTCCGATGAAGGCTCAAAACCAGAAGTAATGGCAAGGATAGCACAAACAACAGCTGCGCTTTCGAAGCTCCAAACTATTTGGAAAGATAAGAACATCAGTCTGCGCTCAAGGATCCACCTAATGCGCTCCCTCGCAATATCAATCTTTTTATATGCCTGCGAAACCTGGACACTCAATGCGGATTTACAAAGAAGAATCCTTGCAACAGAAATGAGATGCTACCGAAAGATCCTTGGCATCCACTACACAGACCATGTGACAAATGAAGAGGTCTTAAATAAAATACAACAGGCAATAGGACCACACGACAACCTTCTTACTGTCGTCAAGAAACGGAAATTGAGATGGTACGGACACGTGTCTCACTCTACTGGCCTCGCAAAGACCATCATGCAAGGGACGGTAAGAGGAAGCCGCAAACGGGGAAGACAACGAAGGAGATGGGAGGATGATATCCATGATTGGACAGGCTTGAACCTGGCAGCATCCCAGAGAGCAGTGGAGGACAGAGATGGATGGAGAAGCGTGGTGGTTAAATCTTCGCAGGCGCCCCAACGACCTCAAAAGAGGTCACGGGATAGGTGAGCTGGTGAGGTGAATATCAGATACGTAATGTGGGTTCCAGACTGATGAGCTGTGTTTGATTATTGGTCTAGCAAATGTTTCGTATGCTCTAGTTAGTAGTATAATATTACCAGAGAAAAAGCTACGTAGGATTAGGTTAACAACTCTTAATGCCTTTTTGGCTATGTAGTTACAGTGGGCTCTAGCACTTAGATCATTAGAGATGAGTATTCCTTTACAGAGCTTGGATCATCAACAAAGTCTTGACTATTCAGCTTGTATTTTATTTTCTGATTTTTTTTGCCAATATGTAAGACAGAGCATTTATTTGTTGAGATTTGAAGTTCTGATACATAGTCAAGATCTTTCTGAAGGGTAGCAGTATTGTCTGTGGTATTGAACAGCTTTACATCATCAGTGAATAGAACGCAGTTGCTCTTAATATGATCTCAGAGGTCATTTATGTAGACTATGAAGAGAGTTGGTCCTAGTACACTGCCTTGGGGGACACCATTATTGACAGGTACAGAATTTGATAGGACATTCCCAATTTTGACCATTTGTTGTCTGTTTGACAGGAATGCTTCTATCCAGTTATGCAGTTGTCCAGAGATACCATAAAATTTAGTTTTAGGAGTAGTTTGTTGTGTACCACTGAATCAAAGGCTTTACAGAAGTCTATCTAGATTGCATCTATTGTTTTGCCCTGATCGAGTTGTGTAGTCCATATGTTTTTGCAGTGTAAGAGTTGCAGATTACAGGGTAGTTTTTTTCTGAAACCAAATTGTTTATTAGAGAGTAGGTTGTTTGTGTATAAGTGCAGGATAATGAATTGGTTAATAATTGATTCCATGACTTTGCAGGTGACACAGCATAAGGAGATTGGTCTGTAATTTTCAACTAGGCTGGGGTCTCCCTTTTTGAAGATAGGGATGACCGTGGCTTGTGACCATAGGTTAGGCAAGGAGCTGGTCCTGAAAGATTTTTCAAAGATTATGCTTAAAAGTTCAGCAATGGCAGTGGATAGCTTTTTTAAGAAGTAAGCACACATTCCGTCCGGTCTAATAGATAGATATGGTTTTAGATTGCGTAGTGCTTTTTCAACATTGTCTTCTGTAAGATTGATATGAATAAGATCATTGTAGTTTTCTGTGGTTCGACTAGGAAATACTGGGCATGATCCATTGCTGTTTACAAATACTGAGCCAAAGAATGTGTTAAAGAGGTTGGCTTTAATGGTGTCATCATTGCAGTCTTTACCATTAGGTCCTTTCAGGGGTGGGATGGACCTTGAGTTTTTTAGTTTGTTGTTTACAAAATTGCAAAAAGCGGGGGTGGAATTGGTGCATAGGTTTTCCTCTTGTTTAATGTGATAATTGGTGCATTCAGTTTTTATCTGGTGGCATAAATTTTTGTATTGGCTTTTGAAGTTGGCAACGTGACCAGATTTGTTTTTCCTCCAGAGTGATCTCTTTTTGGATTGAAGTTTCCTTATTGTTATGGGTAATCTGGGGGTTTTTTTGAGAGAGAGTTGTTGGTACATATAGTTTGATGACTCTTTTGACTTCAAGTAAAATGTAATGATCTTCAACAATATTGCATCCAGTGAATAGAGATTGCCAATCAAGGGATGAGAGATCATTGCCTATAAGATCATAATTGCCTTTTTTGAAGTTATAATTGGGGATTACATCATTGTGATGATTTTTGTGCGAGCGTATGTTGAGACAAAAGTTAATCATATTGTGGTCACTGTTGGAAAAGGGTTCTTTAGTTTATATTCCGTAAATTAAATTCAAACTATTGCAGAAGGTGAGATCAAGGCAGTTGTTAAGTCTAGTATTGTTGGTTACTAGTTGTTCCAGTCCCAGATTTGTAACAGCATTGGAGAAGGTTACATGTATGGGTTCAGTTTTACATTTGTTTAGGGTCCAGTTAATATGAGGTAGATTGAAGTCACCAAGAAAGATAAAAGTGTGTGGGCAGGATGTTGCCCATGTTAGTAATGTATTTAGCTTGTTTACATGTTCGATGTCATAATCAGGTGCTCTGTAACATAGTAAGAATCAGAATGTGATATTTAAGGATAGTTCACAGATGATGGTCTCAGGAAGAACAAGCTCCTGGATAACTTGGATTTTTTTTTAGATGTAAGGGCTTTTTATAGAAGATAGTAACACCACCTCCTCTACGAATTTCATGATCTGATCAGTAAACATGATAGTCTCTTACTGAGGTAATGGAGTCAGGGAGAGATGCATTGAGCCATGTTTCACAGACAAATATGATGTTGAATTTAGCCATATTTAGTAAGAGGAGAAATTCAGGTATTTTATTCACAAGGCTTCTTGCATTGAGTAGCTTGCATTTAAGGCCAGCAGTAGTTGGAATTGAGGTAGTTAGGTAATGCAGTAATATAGCTTTATGAATAGTAATGTAGCTTTATGAACTAAACATTCTGAATGTTTTGCCAAAGTGAAAAAAATGAACTATGTGAAATATATCTAATTCAGTAATGGTTTGTGCGATTTGGGGAATATCTCATTCTTAGAGATTCCAAGATAAGAATTTTTCTGAAGAATACAGAATGTTTCAATTGGTGGTTTTATTGTATGCTGTCCAGATTCACTTCATGTGAGCTTGACAGCCATATAAATTTGACAAACAAACAAACAAATATTTAATGAAGCTAGATGCAAATTAGACATTTATGGTTTTGGATCTTAACTGTGATTTGATTTTGTTATGCCTGTATTTTTTCAGCGTGTTTATATATGCTATACCTAGTAGTAGGGATGGGATCCGACAGGGTTAACTACCAGTTTGGTGATTTACGATGTGTTTCCCTGCACGCTGCGCGTGTGTGTAAATCTTCATCAGCTTGCTGCCTGGACAGCTGAGCAGCACTGTGTGCAGTGAAGCAGCGTTTGAAAAAGCACTTTTTTCCTGATTTTTCAACAGCTGATTTTTTACAGCTGTGCCTCACACAGCAGCTGAGGTTGAAAAAGCAGGAAATAAAGGTCAGGTAAGAGCCCAGGCAGGCGGGTGGGCCAAAACAGCAGCAGACATAGAACCGGTTCTATGTCTGCTGCTCTTCAGAGCTACTAGTCCTACAGAGCTGGACAGAACCGGTAGAATTCCACCCCTGCCTAGTGGCAGGATTAGATCGAGATTAAGACTTTCAACTCATTTTTAATTTCTTTAACTTTTACATAATAAATACTTGCATTTCTTATTGAAACAATGTGCTCATTCAAACAGTGAGATGGGTAGCAAATGCATGCTTTTCTCACAAATCCAAATCACCAGGTGAACTGTTGACAAGAAGACAATTGATTGATTATTTCTTCTTCCTAAATAAACCAATGCAGAAAGGTCTTTTCTCCTGAATTAAATGGATTCTACCAACATTTACCACATATACTGCTCCTAAAATTTGTGGGATTTTCCCAGACAGTTATGCATAGATAATCTAAAACAAGGGTCTTCAAACTTGGCAAGTTTAAGATTTGTGGACTTCAACTCCCAGAATTCCTGAGCTAACATATCTGGAGGAGGAATTCTGGGAGTTGAAGTCCACAAGTCTTAAAGTTGGCAAGTTTGAAGACTCCATGGCCTATTATATAGATTTTCCCCAAAAACATATATGTCCTATGCAGAATATTTAGAATTCTAGAAAAATATCAAGAATAACGTATTTTGGACAGGAATTAATTAAGAAAATAATTCAAACAAAAGTTGTAATAATATATTATTTATTATATATTATATTATTTAATAATATATTATTTACATAGGTATAAATGACATTAAAATCACCAATCCACTTGATGCACTGATAAAAATATTTCAGACAGATAAGCAATCAGACAACAGCATATATCTGAACATTAGTTGCCAAATCTTTGAACCAACCTTCCCCAACTTGATAGTCTTCTGAATTACTGGCTTCTCCACAATGCTGGATAGTAATGGAAACTGAATTTTAATACATCTATAAGTGACTAGATTGTATAAGATAGCTCTCAGCTGTCTAAAAATATCCTGATAAATTATTGTGTTAAATACTGCTAGGACGTCTAATAAAACTATACGGACACATGGCTTCAGCCTGCCCCCATCCCCAACCCACAAAAAGACCATCAACCAATTTCATTTCATATAGTTCTAGAGTCACAGGTATTCCATGTTTTTCTGACAAGACACTTCTAGTTTAGATACTAATTTTGATAATTTAGGACTAGATAATGATGAAAGAAAATATAGAAGAGGAGGAAAGCAGCTATTTTATATCCTATCCTCCAAAAATGTATTCATTTATTAGCATATGACAAATACATGGACTTATAGTTCAAATGTTAAAGCTCTTGATGGACATGATGGATATTTTGCCGAGGAGCATCACAGTCACACTAAGGGGTAGAGAAGACCCCACTTAAATAATGCGTCCTGGTGGACACTATGTTGCATACAGATCCTATTCAGAGTTGACCAATGCTGGTGAGGAAGGTCAAAACCTGGTACCTTTTGTGTAGGGTCATCTATGTAATTGCTTGTATCTGAGCATTCAGCAGCACATTTGGCTTTCCACTGTGTGTTGATGTCAGTTGTTAGACAGCTGTTGGGTGAGTTGTAATTTTGTGGTACCACTTCACTAAGGCTTCCTGTCTTCGTAGAGCTGATGGTGTAATGTGGCTGAGGATGGGGAGCCATTTTATTTATCCGTTGCCATGTATTTAGATAGCCTCCAAAAATATTCACACTATATATGTATCAAAAGAAAATAGCATTATAAGTTACAAAGCTAAATACAAATTAAAATTTTGAACAGACTTGAAAGCTTGAAGAGGAGGAAAATCCTACATTGTCTACTGAAATGTCATTATTAGATATCAGACAAGCTTCTCTTTGAGAACTTCCTACTGAGTACTTATTACTAAAAAGCTCTTTCATTCACCAGTAGACAGTTGTTGGAAACCAAGAAAGCCTAACGTATATTCTAAAGAACACATAATCCTTTAAACTATAGTACTAAATTAGCTTGTCTGAAATTTTACCAGAAACTTTTGAATAACAATTATTTTAATAAGAAAGGCTAATTGACACTTTCAACATTACAGATATCATTTCAGTCAAAATGTACTGATACTAGGCCTCACTAAAATAAAATAGATGTTCTTATGACTTTTCTTGCCAAGTCAAGAATAATTACAGTAACATAAAATATTTTTTGCAAAAATATTCTTGCAAAGACTTGCGGGCAAATCCTCAGAAACCAAGAACTTAAACTGATCAGTGTAACAAGACCAACATTTCTAATAAAAGAAATACATTCCAGTCAGAATAGATGTGAGCAATTTACCTTCTCTTTCTCTCAAGAAACATTAAGCAGAACAACCATAGCAAAATACTGACAGACTACCCCTATATGTCAGATCAAGATTTAATGAATTCCTCACTATTTCAACCTCTGAACAGATCCAATGGTGACAGGGAAAACATATTTGTTCACATTATTGTCAGAGTTATAGTCTTTCAAATGAACCTTATTTTTTTTCTGACAATCCATCCTGAATTTTAAATAATTTGCACTCAAATTGTCACTATACAGTTTCACAGAAAATAATCTCTTTTGAAACCATGCAAAAATTTCAGTTTTACTCTAAATGTGTTCAGATCAAAATAACCATGTATTCTTAATGAGTATTTAAACAAGGGCATAGCAAACTAGAGTTCTAGGTTTCCCCTATGTAGCCCTCAGAAAATTTAAATATAGCCCACAAACCTAACCCATTTATGTGCTTTAGCCAAGGAGGACAAAAATGGAATCCACAGGAGAGCAAAGAGCAAATAATACATGTTACGAGGTTGTGACAGAAACCACATAAGTTGTGTAGTTGTGTCTGACATCTGGACACAAGAGTAAAAGTTCATGGTTGTATCAAGTCATGATGCATATTTAATAACTTTTTTCATTATTGCAACTTGACAATTGTACTATTATGTACTTATAGAAAGTAGCATAGATTTATTTAATCAACTATTACAATTAATAGTTAGGAGATGCTTCTTCTATTAGTATCTATGAACAAATTACCAAAACAATTAAAGTATTTCCACGTGCAGGTAGGCAAAAGTACTGTATCTTAATTAAGATATAAATCAACAGATTGCAAGTGATACATAATTTATATGAAACTGGTGCATTACATCTTTCTAGCAACTTGTGACAAAAACCATCAAAAGAAAATATTCTTATCAAATTGTTTACTTGCAAACTCTTTAAAAATTAATAAAATACATTTTTTGTACATTTCACTCTTAAAACTCTTTCCATTTCTTAATATTACCAGTTAAAATTAAATCAATTTTTCAATCAAAGCAGAAGTGCAGGATGCTTCTCTAACTAGTTCCTTTTTAAAGTAAAGCTTCACTGATAGTATTAATAAATTTACTCATATCAATGTATTAATCTTACATTTTTAGACTATCAATAAATACATTCGCAATGATTTTCAAGTGTGTTTGCTTATGGCAACAGAAGTATTAAATTTCTAGTTTTTAAAACTCATATGTACCGTTAATATTATAGAAAAGACTAATGTATTTGATTATAATTCCTTAATTTTACAACCACCAAAATGTTACATTCTGCAAAGCTAATTCAAACTGAACATCACTTGGAATGAACAATAAAATATAGATTAGTTGCTATATCTTCATAGTCTGAAGATTGTGTAAGTTTTAAAAGGAAGGTAGTTCTAGTTCTAGACAGTTATTTATTTATTTAATATGCTATCTTCTCATGTTCAAGGGAACTGAGTGGCTGAGCATTATATTTGTGTGGCCACTGTTATAATTTCTGACAAGTCTTCCAAAAGTGAGAAAACACCATGAACTTCGTAATAATTTAAAAATACATTCTTCATAATTAAATTTTCATGTAAAACTTAAGAATCTATATTTCAACCACCTTTTTGTTTTGTTTTACTAAAACGTTCAAATCATGATCAAAAATACAACATACAACCAGTGGTTTTCTGTTTAGTGAAGTTAGGTATTGCAGTACAGTTACAAATACAGTGATCATATTCCACCACCCAGACAGAAGTTCTGACATTTGCTATTTTATACCACGCCACTATGATAGAGGATAGCTGCATATATTACGCTCTTTTCTTCAATTTTTGAAGGCTGCCAATCATTTTTAATGGTTGTATTTCACCAGCAGAAATTTCTCATAAATACACTATTTTAAACTTTATAATTTATCTTTGATTTAGATGACACAGGCTTTATTTATTAAGGAGAAAGTAATTCAAGAGTGGTTTTGAAAAAACAAGCAACTTTTCAGTACATGTAGAACTAACTCAAAACAATGATATATAAATCTTCATCAAGTGTTTTTCATTGTATGACCAAAACAAAAACTGATTTAAAAAATCTATTCTTTATCTTGAGGGCCAAATTCAGCCTTCTCCGGGAATCTAACAGTACTTTCCAATTAAATTTATTACCATGGATACAAATTTCAATGTTGGCCACATATCAATAAAGAAAATATTCACTTTGTCATTCTTATTAATTTTCACTCTTTTATATTTAAACAAAAACAAATCAAATTCTTGCCTACATTACAAAGTAGAAATTAGCATCTGCTGCTCTAAACTCCTCTGAATATTAAAGAATACTCAGAATGTTAAAGAATATTAAAGTATACACATTCTTTTTCATTCTCACTATGGAATGAAAAGTGCCCCCCTGCTTTTTTAAAAACAATATTTTCCTATTGCAAACAACTTCAACATTTCAGGTTCACTTTAGGTTCAACTTCTACCAACAACTGACACTTAATAACAACGTAGCAAAATAAAAAACTTTCGTTTTGTTACGGCATAATGATTTTTTTTCAATAAATTCATATACACGTACGTTTTCTTAGCTCTATTTCTCATTAACAATATGAAAATTAAGCTTTTTCCTACAATAGAGACTAAAATGATGTGATTTTTTTCTAGATAAAAGCAAACTGAGGAGAGTGTAGAGATGCAGGTAACTGGTAAAATAATTTAATATTAGAATTACTGACCAAACAGTAATCTGATTTATTTTATTCTAACGCTATAACCAGATGACAAAATTGTTTCATCAGAAATTCAACGATGTATTTTACAAATATTTTAAATTCATATACACAGGCATGTCTATCTTTTCCTATATTACAGACAGGAAAATCTAAACGCTTCGTCTTCCGTAGATAGATATCCTTATTAGCGCTATAACCGCTATAAAGCCTTTAATCAAGTGCATTTTCTTATACGATGATTACACTTCCGTTACGTTGCACAATATGAACCACTACACTTGAGGACCCCGGGCCAAAAACGGGACCAGTAAAAATAAATGCTTCAATGAGCAAACTAAGGGCTTAGTATCTAAGTACTAGAAGGTCGTAAAGTCTGCACTTGTATGATTTACTTGATTTTTTTTTCTTATTTGACAAGTCAGCAAATGAAAAGAGAAACAATATGCAACGTGATCCTACGGAAATAGGTAAAGTTCCATTTGCCCCCTCGAACGATTTTTTTGGACAGTGACAGGCGACCACATTTCTGGCTTTGGGAACCCCGTTTAACACCTGGCCGCGGGAAGGCACACCGTGAGGGGAGTCAAAGGGGCAGCCCGCCCAAGCTCCGAAGCTATTCGACACCGAGGCCAAGGGGTTCCCCGACGCTCTTATTGCCTCTGTCCGGGAAGCGAGGCGGCGCAGCGGCAAGAAAGGTCAGGCGACCGTTAGCCTCACTCGCTCCTTTCCTCCCCCCCCCCCGGTTCCACGCGCGGGCACCCCTTACTTTTGCACGAGTTGAGGCAGGCCGGGCGTCTGAGGTATCCCCCTGACGGGACCGCTGCCGGCAGTCGGCGGGAAATGAGCCGAGCTTCGGGCATCTCTCTCAGGTTGCTCGGGGCCACTGGGGTCCGGGGCCTGGTTCATGACCACCCTGGGACCATTCAGCAGATGCAGGTTCGGTCCGCGATATCCGAATCTCCCTCGGAAACAGCCAAACTGGGGGTGGGGGGTGGGGAGACAGCAGCGCCACACACGAGCCTGGCCGAAGAGCGCGTCTCTCAGGAACCCGGAGCAAATGGCACCGCCGCTCGCACGCCCGCCTGAAACGTATCTCTGCTGAGGAGGCCGGAGGACTCTGGGGGCATTTATGGCGACGCTGGGGACAGCGGAGCCAATGGAAGGAGGAGGTGCCACTTCCCCGTACCAAGAAATTTTTGGAGACTCGGTCATTTTTTGATTGGGCAAGCCAAGGTTGGAAGAAGACATTGGGAACCCGTGCTATGTGTTGCTTATACTGTGTCACTGAGGCTGGGGATAAGTATCTGCCCCAAGTTTCTGCTCAAGGAACGGGAAAATGAGGAATTAGGGTCATCTGGAATTTTCCCCAGTTTCTCCCTTCTCCCTTTCTTGTGTCCTGCTTTCTTCATATTTTACCTCTATCAGGCCCAAGACTGAACTTGTCTTTACCTGTCCTCAGATTGGACTCCTGCTGTATAAATGAGAATCATTGCCCAACTGTAATAGTGGAATTTCCATTCCAGCCTATGCAAGGTAGCACATATTTCTGTGCATTTACACAGTTTCCAAGTGATTGAAGAGGCTCACAGATTTAAGGCCATGAAACACAAAAAAACATACCATGCACCATGCAAAATTGTAAAAATACTGCCGCCCCTGCCCCCAAAAGGACATATGAAAATAGCCATACATACAACTATTCTTGGAAACGGTTCCCATTTTATTGTATAGTGCTGTGCGGTAAAATGGTAAGTACATATACTTGTAGAGACACCTGAAACTACTACTGAAGCAGCCTCGTAAACCTAAAGAAGATGGCTCTTTTAATGGTTTCAAGAGATGCTTTGGATAGCTGTACTAGATATTTCTGAAGTGGAAAATCTAACTAAATAAGTAAAACTATAAGTGATCTTGAAACTTATACATTGGTTACCTCATTTGCATATGGTTCTATAGTACACAATATTCAAATGCTATACAATACAAGTAGTTGTGTCTTAATGACCACAGTTGGACCTGCAACTCCTATTGCTGAGTGATATGGTAATTTAGCAAAACATCATGTGACCAAGCTAGACTTACACTATCTCTGCTGTGGTCATTAAATAAACTACACACGTCATTAAGTGAGACATCACATAACCGCGACTTGCAGTTTTACTGTCAGTTACTCGACTTCCAACTGTTTGTCAGAAGCCAGCTGTGAAGCACTCAAATGTCAATCATATGACTGTTATGGTTATAAATGACAGCTGCTTATGAATCTCCCAAATGTCAATCATGACTGCAGATTCTCTGTGACAATTATATATATGAGGAATGTCAATAAATTAATATTTTTTATTCAGTCAATGCCAGAAAAATTTGAAAGAACAAAACTAGAATGAAGCAAATAACTACAACAATATACTAACAACTAGAAAAATAAATCACACATTCACTCTTCTATTACTGTTACTATAGTTATCCAGAAAATAAACCTAAAACATTACACATATAAAATAAAAAGTATATATCTCCTAAAAATGTATTAGTTGAGATCTATCAAACCAAAAATAATATTTAAAACTAAAGTAAATATGTATTTAACCAATTATATCTTACTTTCATTGCAGCACTTATGTATGTAGCTGCTATACACATAATGAACAGTTTCATATCCCTAAGAAGATTCACGTAAAATTTATCTGGCCCCATGAAGAATTTATATATTAGAGGAACAGTGTATATTGACTCTAAAATTTACGACATAATAATATAAGCATTGGAAAAATGCCCATGTGGGTTCAGTTCCAAGTGGGAAGAAAGACACTGGAAACACGGAGACTGCTTGGAAGGATGATTTTAATGGTGGAATAGGACCACATGGTTTGAGATCCTGAGCAAAAAAAGAGCACATGGATGAGAGGGAGAGAGATTTATACCTTCTGTTGGGCTTTGAACTTGCTTCCTGTTCCTGTGGCAAGAAATGTATCCTGATTGGTTTGTCAGACTCCCATGGGGCCAGGCAGGAGTAACTCTGTAGGTAGTCTTGAGTCCCAGGCTTGGTTGAATCTTGCTGGGTGATGTAATGAAGGGGCGTTGGGCAATTCCTATTGTGGCTTAATGGCTTTGTCCTTGTTTGGATCTGAGTGAGGGCTAATTCTATCACCCTGGAGCTAAACATCTTTTGTCTTGTAGATAGGATGGCTCAGTCTTTCTGGGGGCTGCTTTCCAAGAGCATCTTTCTCCTTTTCTCATCCAGGAAAGTATAATATTCTGCCTTTTTAATATTTCCTAGAATATTTTCATTCTTCTAGGAGAAGGGTAGGTGCTAACTTTCTACATATGTGAGATGATTTCAGTTTCCCCATCACCACATTGGCAAATACGCTCAGGGATTTTACTATACTGCCTTGAACTACAGATGGAAGAATG
Source organism: Hydrophis major (assembly GCA_033807585.1). Taxonomy (NCBI): domain Eukaryota; kingdom Metazoa; phylum Chordata; class Lepidosauria; order Squamata; family Elapidae; genus Hydrophis; species Hydrophis major. Next base: position 61,679,788 of record CM066331.1, on the reverse strand, counting down.
TTATATCTACCTTTAAAGATTATGATTCTCAGTTTAGAAAAAGCTAGATTTACCAAACAACTAAGTTCTGATGCACCTCTGTTTCTTCAAATTCTATCATGTTGGGATAGCCTGTTAACTTTTATCTGGAACTCCACCAGTTGTAAAATTACTTTTTCAGCATTGTCATAACTTCAAACAGTCACTAAACAGGGCAATTATTAAGCAAATACTACCAGTAGATAAAATTATATATTCTTTAGAGGAAAAATAATATAAATGGGATTGGTTGATATATAAAATTAGGCATGCAGTAAAGAAGTATCTCATACAACTTATGTAAAAATAAATTGATTGCTAGATAATTTAGGACAGGGATGTCAAACACATGTCATCACGGCAGCGTCACACGATGTATCAGGATTTTTTCCCCTTCATTAAACTGGGTGGGGGCAGGACCAGTACATGATGCATCCAGCCCGTGGGCCACAAGTTTAATACTCTTGATTTAGACATACAAAAAGAAATAGTTGTGCACATGCTGCATAACTCAATTATAGAACATTGCAAAGTACTACACTTTTAAAACAGAATTAGGAAAGGTAAAAGGAAGTTCTTCCTTCTTTCTCTACTTTTCTTTCTTAATTTTTTTCATTTTTTATTTGCATTTGTATTTTATAATAAACATTTTTACAAAAGCATGCAGCATTCGCTTGCAGCTTCTGAGTACTTGCTCAGCTAAGAGCATGTCCACTGCATATTGTGTCTAATCCTTCAAAAATCAGTTTAAGGCTCACCTGAAATTATTGTCCCTGCTACAAATCTCAGTGATTGAAAACACCTGCTCCAACCAGACTAATTACATAGAATATTCAATCTATAGGTTGAGAGAGATAGAGTACTGTAATTGTGGCTTGATTTCACAAGGTAGAATGAAAGGTTAATCAAGAATTCCTGCCAAAGGATAAATAAATGCTCTTCAGAGTTTGCAGAACTGCAGATGTGGGGAGAAGTTTTTCAAATACATCACAGAGAAATAAATGAAAACAGCTTCCAGACATGAAACAGCAGATGCAGAGTTAATTCTGAACTGATGCAAATATCCCACATGAAACTACCCTTTTGGACAGCTGAACAATACAAGTATCTGCAAGTAATAGTTACTCCCTCCTTTTTGCTAACTATGTAACAGTTGAAGTTTCACCCAAAATAAAGCCTCTGCCTATATCACAAACAGAAAAGCACTATAATGATTTGAACAACACAGATCACTTTAGCATTATCTCAATATATTTGACGTTAGGCAACCTGAGATAAAGCAAAGCTGAGTTTTAAAGACAAGTCCTTAAAGAGAAAATAGCAAGATGTCTTCAGACTTCATTTAGAGTGTGTGTGTATGTATGTATGCATGTCCTTGGTCAACTGAGGAGCCCCCAGCTCTGTTTTTTTTCTTTGTCACCCAGACTTCAAATAAATAAAGAGTCTTCCAATCATCCGCTGCGTGGAGCCCACAAAGACTTCTGTAATCTAATTTGTTAGCTGAAAAGGCAGTAATTTTGTCCTGATGGAATTAAATTACTTAAGGCAAAAAACGCTGAACCTTTCGTTGTATCACATACAACACTGTGGATTTAAAAGCTTAAGAAGCAAGACACTAGAAATATAAGAACAGTGTTTTATATTCTTCTTTGGTGCCTAAAACATGTTTATGTCTGGAATCTGCTCTGCATGTCAGCTAAAATACTGGCTGAAAATTATTCAGAAGATAGTTTCCCTTTTTAATTGTTGATAGTTTGGTTCTTCCTGTAAGAAGGGAATTAAAGTTACTGTGGGTGGTCTTTAAGCCCAGTTCTAGCTCAAAGAATTCAATGAAGCAACTTCAGAAATACAAGCATTTTTTGGAATACAACTTGGTTAGGTAGAAAACATAATTTTAAAAAATTTGGAAAAATATTTTTTTAAAAAATAAATTTTATAGAAAATCTACTACAGTAGTGTTCAATATAATGTAGATCTTTGATGCTAGCCAATTATCTTACTAATATTTTCATTGACTATATTTAATGTGTTGCCCTCTGTGGTACTAAAAGGGAGATACAATAATAGAGGTTTCTACAAAGACTTCAGAAAAATTAAACAAGATTCTTATATTTTATTGTGTTATCCTATGTACCAAGCCTGCCTCTCTGACCTAATACCTTAATCAAAGGTTATTTTCCTTTTTTGCAGATTTGTCCAAAGAAATTACCAGAGATCTCAGTGAATTTTTATCTGTAAAAACTGGAGGAAAGAAACTAATTTTCTGGAATTATTAATTTGATGATTGCATTTGATTCCAGGTCAGTTACCATTTTGATTTCATTTTAAGTCCGCTATGTTTTATGTTTTTATTCTTTTTAATTTGAAGTTATTTTATATTGCTTTGAGTTTCTACATTAAATAAACATGTATGATAACCAGAAAAGAAACTAAAAGAATGGAAAATGGATACAGTACCAAGGAGTAAAGAAAACTGCAAAGATCACATCACCTTTTCTCTATTTGGATAGCATGGGCCTTCAAACCAGGGGTGGGATGCTACCGGTTCTGCCCGGCTCTGAAGAACCGGTAGCTCTGAAGAGCAGCAGACACAGAACCGGTTCTATGTCATTTTCTGTTTGGTCCACACACCCGCCCGGGCTACCTGACCTTTATTTCCTGCTTTTTCAACCTCAGCTGCTTTCCGTGGCACAGCTGAGATTGAAAAAGCAGTAAAAAAGTGCTTTTTGAAATGCTGTGCACCTGTGCGCAGTGCTTATCAGCTGTCCCGATGGTTCAGCTAATGGTATAATACACGTGCGTAGCAAAACACAAAACACAAATATCGAACCGGTAGTAATGCCGGTTGAATCCCACCCCTGCTTCAAACATTAACATTTCTTCAGGAGGAAATTTTTCCAATCATATGCTGGATGTGAGGGCAAATTTTTTCTATCCATGTATATGATGTATGCATTATATTGTTGCTATTCCTATTACCCTCTTGATTATGAGCAGAACACAATAAAACATTTTTAAAAATCATTATTGTTTAAAAATATTTAAAAGAATGTATAAGATGTTAACAGATTATCAGCAATATTCTGCTACTTGCAACACTTATGAAATACAATTTTGGGCGACATAATACAGGAAAGCACAAGTAACTTTCAGTAATCCTCAATAGATAAAACCAAACTTAGTAGAAAAATAATATTCAGAAGAAGTAAACATCTATAAAGATTGTAGCTAAAGAATAACAAATGAACAGGCAGTGAGTTCTATTATTTATTTTACAAATCAGTATCATATGTTTTATTTTGCTTCCATTGCTATTTAAGAAACTCAAATGTTGCTTATAGTTAATTTATCTAAGGTATATCCATAGAAAGAAATGCATATGTATTAGAACTCTATAATATTCTTATAAAATGTATGTATGTAACAAAACAACCAATTGAAAACCTAGTGCCAAGATTTATATCAATAAAAGTAAAAAATATAATGAAGTCCATATATTATGATATAAATTAATTCTAATTTTAAAGAGAAAATAATCCTCTCTAATAATGTAATTAAAATTAAATTATTGTTAAATATGAAGTTTGGATATAACTACAGTAATTTAAAGATAGAAGCAATCAATGTATCAGTCTCTTCCTTTAAACTGTATCACTTATGTGAGCAGAAGAAAAGCTGTGTTACTCAAACACTCACATTCTGAAGCCTGTAAATCTTAGCTTGGTACTGTAAGTTGGGGAAGGAACAATAGATGCAAGGGCCTTACAAAAAGAAATAGGGAAAGGAATATTAAAGACTCAAACCTTTAACCAAAGCTTTAGAGACCTCTATTTTAGTGTTGTCGTAATTATTTTAGGAATTAATTTATTTTTATTCATTCTCAGATTTAAAATACTGTTCTTTTCTGAAACGTGATATTCCAATTGCCATCTGTTATGTGTACAAGAAACAGGTATATAGCAACTATAAACATAAGACAATCACTCAGAATAATGAAAATTATAACGGAAGAGAAAATTATTTTGCTACGTGCAAAACCATTGCAAGTTTTAATTCACATATTCTGTAATAAATACTTAAAAGCAACTCTTCTAAATAAACAGTGATTTATTCTGAAAAATACAAAATTAAAAACTATCTTACAGTTTTCCTAAAGGTGCTTTTTCCAAGAGGCAACTGGAAATTCTTGTTTTTCTTTGAAAACATTTCGCTTCTTATCCAAGAAACTTCTTGGATGAGAAATTAAATGTCTTCAAAGAAAAACAAGAAAGTACAGTTGCTTCTTGGAAAACAGCACCTTCAGGACAACCATGACCTGGATAACTGAGAATCTCCATAAACATTAAGCTACCTTGCAATTTTAAAATAATTTGTAAAAATGCATACTTACCGTATATACTCGAGTATAAGTCGACCTGAATATAAGCCGAGGCACCTAATTTTACCACAAAAAACTGGGAAAACTTATTGACTCGAGTATAAGCCGAGGGTGGGAAATGCAGCAGCTACTGGTAAATTTCAAAAATAAAAATAGATACCAATAAAAACTTTCACTAGGACAGTTGAGAATAAGTTTGATGTTCACAATTTCCTCTTTGAAAGAGACCAGTAAATAGGGAACAAGAAGATGAAGAAAAAGAAGTGTGTTTTTTCACACTTTTCACACTGCAGTGAACAAAAATGGCATCATAGGAACAGGCTTATTCTCAGTCCAAAGGTTTGTTTCTGATTTCTTCCCTGATTTAAGGGAAATTTGGGAAACGATCTCACTATCATGAAAGGTTTAATTGATTCACTAACCCAAAAGAAGATGATGATGACAGTGGGAGGCAGGAGTCACTCTCTCCCTTGCAAGAAAAAAGCAAGAGCCGTTCTTACGATCTCTCTCTCTCTCTCTCTCCATAATACATTCATTCTCACATGACGGTGGGTCTCTTCCCCCCCCCAAAACAGTTAAAAAAAGAAAAAACAATATATCCTCATGCAAGAACTTTTCTGCTTCCAATTACCCCCATGCTTACAAGTTGCAAAGGAAACACGGAAGCAGGGAAGCGGCTAGCCCAGCTCCGGAGCTCCACACCATTTTTTTTTCAGAGGAGAATCTCACTCGAGTATAAGCCGAGGGGGCTTTTTTCAGCACAAAAAATGTGCTGAAAAACTCAGCTTATACTCGAGTATATACGGTAGTTTATTTTTTGAAAATAATTGAATTTTAAATTAGCTACTAAAGTACCTACTTTTACTTAAGTACAAAACTTTTCTGATTAGAATAGAAAGGAATTGTATAAATTTTAAAATTAAATCTAAAAACGTTTGTATTCAGTTCAGCATAATGTACATTATTTAAATCATGGTGGATTGGAATAACCAAGTTACCAACGCTAGAATGACAAAATATATTATCATAGCGCTTCCCCCCCGCCCCCCAAAATATTCTTATCTCTAATATATGATTGTCAAACTTGTGGCATCACATTGCTGTCACGTGATGTTTCATGACATTTTTCCCATTCACAGAGCTGGGGTGGGTGTGGTCTGCGCATGACTCATATAGTCCGCAGGCCGCCAGTTTGACATCCCTGCTCTAGTATATCTTAATATTCAACTCCAATTTCACAGCAACCTCGTCCATCTATGTTTAAAGTAGAAGTGAAAGGGTGAAAAAAAAATATAAGTGAGTCAGAGGATGAATACTTACAAACTATGGTCATTTCTCCCTCCTCTTTTCCATCTAAAGACATTCCCAGAATCAGGACTGACTAAGAAACCAAATTACTAAAATAAGAAATCATTCATCCATGATACATCCACATTTGGCTGTTTTATTTATACTATTTTGCATATTCTTTTATAATAGAGCTCATATTTGTCCATATTCCAATTCATATACTGTCATGCTTTTCTTTTTAAAAACATTTCATTTAAGAATGTAATTACTTAAATATTGTCCCTTGCACTTTAATTTCTCCAGGATCACAATATTAAAAACACTACTGTTTTTAACTGGAAGACTAGTCAACAAAATGATCTGAATCAAAATACTTTTCTTATGCTGTGCATTTATTGCTACCACAATATGATTGTGGTAGTTTGCAGTGAAGTCTTTTACACATCATTTTAGTCTGAATATGGTAAGCCCTACATATTTTTTCCAACTAACAAAATGATTAAAAGGAAAAGCTTTTGTGAACTGCAATAGAATTTTAATTGTTTAATACATTACAATTATTAATATACTAGTTGTACTACACTTTACATTTACTCTACATAATCCATCTATCTTTCCCTGTATTCCCTCTCCCGGTTGCATCACAGTTTACATTCTACAGCAGTTTAGCCACTCTGTGTGTCTGATAAAGTTAGCTGTAGCTCATGAAAGCTTATGCCTTTTAACAAAAATTGTTAGACAGAAAAGGTGCTACCACAGATAACATGACTCTCCTAACATATCTAATATGGCGATTGGTATCAAATAATTTGCATAAATTTGCACACCTGTTTTCTGTGTTAGAAAGATATTATGCCTGTTGCTATGTTTTTCTTGATATTCAACAGTTTACTTATGAAGACTATGATTTAATTTATAACTAATCTATTGACATCCCTCTTATTTCACTACATATAACAATAGTAAATCTATGTGTAGTGAAATAACAGGGATGTCAATAGATTAGTTATAAATTACTATACAATAGTAAGTATTGTATACATAGTCAGTTCTAAACCTGAATAATAAATACAACAAATATAATTAGGCTTACCTCTGAATAAAAGAATTGGATTGATTTTATTCAATCAATTAATCAAGAAAGCAAAATTGGAAATGTTATATGTAAAGACAAAGCAAAATATTTTACATAGGTAGACTTGATTCTTCCAGAAGATATGTAAGACTCCTTGCAAAACTGGAAAATCAAATGTTTTAAATTAAAAACATGATATCCAGAAAATACATGGCTATAGGTAGAAAAAAATGAGAAAAATTATTTGCATTTTGCCAACTCTATTCATTTCTTCATGGTAATCTGAATGAATACAATCTGCTTAACAAAAAATTCAGTTTTTATATATGCCATTGAATATGCAATAAGATTGACAATATTTATTTGCTGAAGTCACAAAAGTACTAACATAGTGATAGGAATGAATATACATGTTTATTAACCCTTCTCTACTGTCATATAATCAGCACAGCATATAAAAAAACTTTCCAGTCACAATACATCAGATATAGCATCTGGTAAAATTACAGAAACCTAATCAATGAAAAGGCAGTAAGAATTCAGTCCGCTCAGGATCTGCAAGCATGCACGGGATGGGGATATTTCATGAACACAGAGTTATCAAGCATTTGATATTTAGATTTGATATTTGCATAGTGAGAGCTGAAACTTCCCAAGAACTTAGTCAACTGATGAAAGGAACATTCTGTAATAGTCTCCTCATTCCGGACAGGATTCACAAAAGTCATACTCTCTTTTATATTTATCACAATGGGAATTTATTCTCTTTCCTCCTACCTAAAGCTGATGATAGGATAATCCATGGTCTACATTCTGATAGTTTAGTGCGCAATGCAAGTGGTCATTCTCTAAGTGTTTTCACATTCTCCTGGATCCCAAAATAAAGTCTTATGTCATGAATGGTTAGTTTCCTGTTCCTTTCTTAATTCAGAAACACCAAATGTTCAGCATCATGGCTAAAAATAAAACCAAGAAAAAAGAAAGTGAATAAATTATTCACTTTCTTTTTTCTTGGTTTTATGTTAAACAGTCAAAGTTTTTAAACAATTTTCCACATTGCTTAAAATATGCATAATTTTTATACCAAAATCAGTTGCACTGTGTTTACTCTTTACATTTTAGTTCATCTGAAAGAACATGGTTAGAGTAACATTTCACTAAACCATCTGTAAAATTAGTCATTTATGGTTTAAGTTGTGTGAATCCAGCCAATTGCAAAAAATATAACAAATCATGTGTAGAGCAAACCATATTGAGCATAAATACAGCTAATTTGTATCTGCTTGGTGATATCCAAAATAAACTTTTATTCATAATACAGTTATACCAACTGTTTGCAAGGAGCAGATGAACTTATTCATAATCAAAAATAATTTTGTATTGGGACAAGATTGGGAAGACAGAATTTCAATTCCCCCTATTTTTAAGTCTGCATCTTTTTATGTGTTAATTCATTTACTGGTAGTTTGGTTGATAATTTTTAAATTTTTCTTCACAAATTAATATTGTATACCATATTTATAACAGCATCGTTATGTACATTCAATTTTATATAATAATTACATTTAATTTAATGTTTAAATTTTAGAAAGCCTAATTATTACAGAGAAAAAAACAAAAGGGAAGGACAACTGAAAACCAGCATAAACTACTGCAACATTTCTTACAGAAGTGGTATTAAATATTGTTATATTTAATATATATATTAAATATATATATGTTGTGACTGAAAGGATCGATCCTGCTATGAGTTTTGACTCTGATGACTCTGAAGATGAAAGGGTGGAGCCTGCTGTGAATGTGGAGTCTGAATTATCAGAGGACACAGATGTGAGCCAGGAGGATGAGAGATTATCGGACAGACAATCCTCGCCAGAGACTTCTAATTCACTCATGCCAGCAATTGATCCACAAAATGAGTCAGAGGCTTCTAATGGGGAAACTGACAGATCGTGGATTGATGCTAGAATCAGGAGAAAAATGAAACGCCAAGTTGAAGGGAGGCGTCAAACCAGACATTGATTAGAGACTGACATGCCCATCCAGGTGATTTAAGGAGGATTGCTGATTCTCAAACTTTGCTTGGAAGCAAAGCGTTTGATGTATTGAAAGGATAAGTGTGGAGCGGCTTTTGTAATTTATGGATATTCTGAATTACCAGACAGATTCCGGGAAGTCTGTCAAGGACTGGAATATAATTCTGTTAATCCTTTTTTAGTCTGGCTCTGTTTTGTTTGAATATTTTGAACTGTGGAACTCCTTCTTCTCACTTGTGAATATAGGTGAGACATAACATTTTTGCTTCCAAGCCTAACATCTTCAAAACAAGATGGATCAAACCTAACTGCAGAGTTTGGTGGAGCAGCAACAGCAACAGATAAATCAACTACTTCAAATCAATGTGACTCTTCAAAATCAGGTGACACAACTGGTGAATCATATTTCCAGTTTGCAAAGCCTTGCTGCTACTCCCTCAGCCCCTCCCTTGAGGAAAAGCCTGGTATCCATGCCGGAGAGATTTTCAGGGCAAATGAACATGTTCCCGGCATTTATGGGTCAGTGCCAATTGTTTATATCTCTGAGGCCTGAAGATTTCCCAAACGACCGGGCTAAGGTAGGATTTATGATTAGTCTATTATCTGGGCAGGCTGCCAAATGGGCTACTCCCTTGTTAATTCAAGATAGCCCGTTGTTGGACAATTTTCAGGGTTTTCTACAACAGATGAGAGTTATGTTCAAAAACCCAATTAAAATACAATCTGTGGCTAGACGGATATGGGACATTTATCAGGGGAAACATGCCCTGCAGGAATACATTGCAGAATTTCGTTTGCTGTGTATGGACTCTAATTGGAATGAACTGGCTCATATGGCTGCATTCCAGGAAGGCTTCTCTGATGCCATCAAGGATGAGCTAGTCCATGAAGAGCGGGCTTCAACGCTGGATGCATTGGTAATTCAGTGCTTATGTATTGAAGCCCGTTTACAACAGCACAGAAGTAAATGGCCCATTGTGGAACCACCTTCGTTTTCTCATGCACAAACCACGCCACCAAGAGTTTTCCAAACCACGGTTAAGTCTGAGGAGCCGATGGAGTTAGGCGCACTCCGCCCTCACTTAACAGCGTGAGAACGTTCGAGAAGGTTCCAGGAAGGCTTGTGCCTTTATTGCGGGGGTCCGGGACATTTTGCAAATTCCTGCACTCAGAGAGGGACTTGCAGACCCATGCCCGAAACCACTCCTGGCCTGTCAGGAAACGGGGTAGGCCCGACCTTGGGGAAACCCTAGGTCGGGCACGTCCTACACCCCCATCCCAAATTGCTGAAGTAAATCCTGGCCCTCCTCGGCTTTACTTTTGGACACTCGTATCTTTTTGCAGTCCCAGAAGGAGGGAATTCCCGCCATTGCGCTGGTGGATTCAGGGGCTACAACCAGCTTTATGGACTGGACTTTTGCAAACATTTTGAAATTCCTTTGATTCCTGTGGATCCACCCATTAAGGTGGAAACAGTAGATGGGTGTGAACTCAAGTCTGGGCCCATTCGTTTTGCCACCCAGCCAGTGCGTATGCTTATTGGGGATCATGAGGAGGCGATAAGTTTTTATGTCACCTTGAACCTCCATCTCCCTTTGGTTCTCAGAGTGTCCTGGCTGCGTTTGCACAATCCGTTGGTGGCTTGGGTGCAGAACGCCATTTCTTTTCCAAGTCTCCAATGTGTGGACCACCTGAGACACATCTGCGCTGGCCAAGATATTGCCGCTCCTGCTGTTTCAATTCCTTCGGAGCTGTTGGACTTCTCCGATGTTTTCAGCGAACAGGAGGCAGATCAATTACCACCACATCGTGCTTATGATTGTCCCGTGGACCTGATACCGGATGCTCCATTGCCAAAGGGTCGGTTATACTCCATGTCAGAGCCTGAGTTGGTTGCGCTCCGAGAGTTTTTAGATAAAAACTTAGCTCGGGGATTTATTAGACCTTTGTCATCCCCCCTTTCGGCTCCCGTTCTTTTTGTTAAAAAGAAATCAGGAGAGCTTCGTCTATGCTGCGACTACCGATGGTTAAACTCCATCACCTTGAGGAATAGCTATCCCTTGCCACTCATTCCGGAATTGATGGAGCGGTTGCGGGAGGCTACTATCTTCATTAAACTAGATCTGCATAGGGCTTACAACCTGGTTCGGATGCGCAAGGGGGACGAGTGGAAGACGGCGTTTGGCACTCATTATGGTCATTTCGAGTACACCGTCATGCCATTTGGTCTGACCAACGCTCCCGCTGTATTCCAGCATTTGATGAACGACATTTTCCGGGACATGCTGGATAGGTTTGTCGTGGTGTATCTGGACGACATTTTAATTTACTCTTGGTCCGGAGATCACCATCTCCAACAGGTTCGTCAAGTGCTTCAGCGTCTTCGGGAGCATAAACTCTACGCGAAACTAGAGAAGTGTTTCTTTTTCAGTCGTCGATAGAGTTTTTAGGACACATCATTTCTCCCGAGGGCATTGCTATGGACCCTAAAAAAGTTGAGGCCTTGTGCAGTTGGGAAGCCCCTCGTTGAGTCAAGGACATATAACATCTTTTGGGATTCGCCAACTACTATAAGACCTTTATTCCGGACTTTGCTAAGTTAATGGATTCCATAACTCAGCTCCTCCGTAAGAAGGTCCCATTTCTGTGGGGGGCCCCGCAACAACAGGCTTTTGAAATTTTAAAGAAAGCGTTTGTGGCTGAGCCGATATTGAGGCATCCTGATCCGAATCGTCCATTTGTGGTTGAGACAGATGCCTCTAATGTTGCTATCGGAGCGGTACTGTTACAAGCTCCGAAGGACGGCACGTCTCTTTTCCCATGCGCATACTATTCTAGAAAGCTCACAGCTTCTGAGCGCAATTACACCATCTGGGAAAAGGAGTTGTTGGCTATTAAGGCTGCATTTGAGACCTGGAGACATCATTTAGAGGCGGCTCGGCACAAGGTAGAGGTTCGGACGGATCATCGCAACTTGGAACATTTGTCTACCGCTAAGAAGTTGAACCAATGCCAGATTCAGTAGTCATTGTTTTTCGCAAGGTTTAATTTCTCCGTCACTTATGTTCCAAGTGGACAGAATTGGAGGGCAGATGCGTTGTCTTGGAAGCCCGAGTATATCAGTCCCGAGGATCCTCTTCCTCTACAAATGGTATTACCACCGGAATCCTTGGCCGTACTTCAAGATCCAGTAGATTTGCGGGCTCGCAGATGGGAGGCACAGCGATTGGACGTGTGGACACAGCAGAGAAGGGGGGAAGTTAGACCCGATTCCCCATGGTCCTTTGAAGAGGGCTTGCTAAGACATCGGGATTTATTGTACGTACCCACCAGGACGCTTAGAGCCCTCATCATGACACAATGTCATGACAACCCTGCTGCTGGTCATTTTGGTTTTCACAAAACTGCACTTGGTCACCCGGACTTTTTGGTGGCCTCGGGTTTGCCACAATGTGTTTTCCTACGTCGCTTCTTGCGTACAATGTCGACAAGCGAAAGCGGCGTCGGGTGCGCCTCCTGGACTTCTTCAACCACTGCTGACTCTGAGCAGACCATGGAGAGCGGACTTTCTAATGCACTTGCCCCTTTCATCAGGTTATACGACGGTGCTCGTGGTGGTTGACATGCTCACTAAGATGGCCCATTTCATCCCGTGTAGGAGATTACCCTTGGCTCGTGTTACTGCCCGGCTTTTCATACAACACGTGTTCCATTTACATGGCTTACTGGACAGAGTTGTTTCAGATCGCAGTGTTCAGTTCACCGCTCAATTCTGGAAAAGTCTAATGAACGCACTTTGAGTACAAGTATGTTTAGCGTCAGTGCACCATCCGGAAACTGATGGCGGGACTGAGAAGGTAATTGGCATCCTCTCCCAATACCTCAGATGTTTTGTAAATCAACGACAAAACGACTGGGTGACCTATCTTCCATTGGCAGAGTTTGCCTTTAATAATTCTCGGCACACCTCCACCCACATGACGCCTTTTTATGCAAATGTGGGTTACCATCCGAGGTTTTCCCCCTGTCAATCGCAGGTTCTCCAGTTCCAGAGGCACGAGATTTTTTGTCAGAGTTATATGTGGTGCATCAATTAATTTCCAGACAATTGGAACAAGCGAAAGCAGATTATAAGCATTTCGCAGATCATTTGCGTCGAGCGACGCCTCCGTTGGCTGTGGGGGACAAGGTGTGGTTGTCAATGAAACATCTTTGGGTCGATCGCCCGATTAGGAAGTTGGATCATCGCTTTATTGGTCCCTTCCCTATCAAGGCAGTTATTAATCCTGTGGCTTATCGACTCACTTTACCATGCTCCATGCACATTCACCCTGTTTTTCATCGCTCCCTATTAGTACCTGACACTCCATCGTGTACTCTCCGTTCTCCAGAAGATACAGGTTCTCCATCTAGGCTCAGCACTGAACCTGTTACGGATACTACAGTGGTCGGAATTTATGATTCACGATGGTTGAAGGGACGATTCCAGTACTTCGTGGGAAGACTGGAAAATGAAACGGAGATTCGCTCTTGGCAGGATATATCCAAGGTGCATGCCCCAGATCTTATTCGCATATATCATGCACAATTCCCTTCAAAACCACATTCTGATCGTCAGACTCAAGGGAAGGGCCCTGTGGTGAGGAATAGTATTGTGACTGAAAGGATCGATCCTGCTGTGAGCTTTGACTCTGATGACTCTGAAGATGAAAGGGTGGAGCCTGCTGTGAATGTGGAGTCTGAATTATCAGAGGACACAGCTGTGAGCCAGGAGGATGAGAGATTATCAGACAGACAATCCTCGCCAGAGCCTTCTAATTCACTCATGCCAGCAACTGATCCACAAAATGAGTCAGAGGCTTCTAATGGGGAAACTGACAGATCGTGGATTGATGCTAGAATCAGGAGAAAAATGAAACGCCAAGTTGAAGGGAGGCATCAAGCCAGACATTGATTAGAGAGACTGACACGCCCATCCAGGTGATTTAAGGAGGATTGCTGATTCTCAAACTTTGCTTGGAAGCAAAGTGTTTGATGTATCAAAAGGATAGGGTGCAGCTTTTGTAATTTATGGACATTCTGAATTACCAGACAGATTCTGGGAAGTCTGCCAAGGACTGGAATATAATTCAGTTAACCCTTTTTTAGTCTGGCTCTGTTTTGTTTGAATATTTTGAACTGTGGAACTCCTTGTTCTCACTTGTGAATATAGGTGAGATATAACATTTACACACACACACAACACACACACACACACACACACACACACATAATATATATATATAATATTCCTGCTATGAATTTTACAGCCTTTCTATGTATTTAAACAACAAATGGAGATCAAATGACAATCCCTTTTTATTTTTGCATTGCTAAGCAGAAGGAAAACATGATATACATGGCATGCATTATCTTGCTTTTGATAATTTGAGCAGAATTTTCATTAAGATACAGGCAGATTTATTTGACTCAGATCTCTATATCAGGGCAGGTACTGTATATAGGAGAGTGAAAAAGCTAGTCATGAATATATATATTGGAAAGAGATGCCAGATCTAATAGGATATCAATGTCCTTAAACCACGTGAAAACTGTTCACACCCTAGTGTGCAGAAATTGAATTAATGAAAATCCAAGAAGTTCCAATTTTTTGCTTATCATGATGAAACAATATTCTCACTAAGAATCCAAGATGTCAGGCTTACAGGGCAAGCTATATTGTGGCCTAATAGTGTAAAAAGGTGTAAACAAGTGTTAATCTCAGTCTTACTATTACCAGTCTCAATTTATTTGATTGTTTCATTAGATTCTTGAAATGTTAGCCTAAAGTAGAAGGAATAATGTTCTATTCCTTTAGGGAAACCTAAAGTTGACACTTGAAAAAAAAAGTGTATCCAGTTAGCATAATCATGGAGGTATTTTTCTTTAACAAATGTCTTCATACCATTTTTTCACTGGCTGCAACTCTGTGGTCAGAAATGAGAGATCTTTCTGCTCTTTCATTCTTGATTCTTCTTGAAACCTATTCTAGAAAAGGGGGCCTTAGAGAATTTGTATCAGCATAACCTTTTCATTTTCCAGCATTCATTTCAAAATAACAAATGTATATTGATGACTCCTACTTAAATATCAATTGATGAAAGACAAGAATATATTGTAATTTCCATACTGTTTTCAAATTCTAAATGCAAAATTATGCTCTAGCTTCTTTGAAGTTCAGACCTATCTGTTCCTGTGTCTTGGCTCCATTTATAGCTGAAGATCCCTTGGCACTATGTACTAAGGATCAGATTCAAGTGTAAAACATACATGAAATGTTTCTGTAGTAAGTAGTTCCTAAACTGCAATCTAGGTATGAGGATATTGAAGATGATGTTTGTGTGTGTGTGTGTGTGTGTGTGTGTGTGTGTATTTGCACACAAACATTCAAACTGTCAAATCTCATAAGATATTAATGTTATCTTACAATTTTGGCAATGATGCTAAAATGTTGCAACACTTCCTATTATGATTTCATAATATTTGGACCTTTAAAATAATTTTGATTTGAATGATGAAAAACATTGATCATATTTGTCAAGGTACCCAAAAGTTTTCATGATTAATACCTATGTTATGTTGTGAGCCTCAGTATAACATAGTAGTCTACATAAAGGAGAGAAAAATTGGAAGCATTGCTCTAAACTTCACAAGCATTCATCACAGACTGTTGAATATTCCTTATATTCATTGCTAGTACTAAGCGCTAATGCTTAGAAATGCAAAATATTAGTATGCCAACAGAACCTGGAACTGTAAAAAGTTAATAAAACTTGATAATAAAAATGATAATCTTCACACCCAATTTTTAGCACCGCTAGCACAAACTTTCCCTTGCTTTAAGTTACCATCCGTTCCATAAATCAATAATAAATAAATCAAATACAGTAACAGAGATATATTGAAAAGAATACAATATCAAAGCTTCAACATTTGTTCTGGGGATATTTTATCTACATAAGAAATGCCGATATGGCAGATAGATTTGCCTACCCTTTTACATTAAAAATCAAGAGCTTTTCGACTGGCACATGATTTACTATTTTAAATATTCAATTATTTTATTTATTTATTTATTTGTTTGTTTATTTTATTCCACCTGTATTATTTTTACAATAACTCAATTATATGACAATGTTACTATATTTTAAACCAGTTTTAAAGGGGCCAAAAATGTGCAGTGAAATTTAAAGCTACCACAGCAGGACTGCAGAAATCTAGATGACGACTAAATGGCAGAGGTTTGACTGTATTTTTTACTGCCATCTAGTGGCTATCTGGATTTTGGTATATATCCCTAGCCTACTGAAACTAATATCATACCTAGGTTTACATACAACTCATCAGCATTTCTAATTATTATCATTCTTTTTTGCGGTATCTGCCATCCCGCATTAGATGGGCGCCTCATGAAAGGGAGCCAAGGAGAAAGAAATGACACGAGACGAGGTTTCTCGGGATGAGCGCGCGCCGAATGCATCGGCACTGGCTCTTTTATTATGCTTAAACACAGGGGGGTGAAATACTTCAAAGCTCAAGATAATCAAGACATATATGAATTATAATAGTTTAGGTCAGCAGGAATACATATGATTAATAATAGCTCAAGGTTAGTTAAGATAATAGGATAGCAGGGTTAGAATATCATTTTGCATTGACAGCTGCTTAACTCCCCTTTTCTTATGCGTGTCTGGCAAAGATAAGAAAAGACAGGAGTCTAATGTTTATACAAGAAAGCTAAATCGTTACAATGCTAGGATAGTATATGGCTGCACTGATACAAGTTGCAATCATATGAATAATACATAGTTACAACATCTCCTCTGTTTTTATTTTTTATGACGAGTCTTCTTCCTTGTCCAAGAAAACAGGAACTACTTTTCTGAAATGTTCTCCGTCCCCGTCATCTAGGCAGGCGTGTGACCCGTCATCATCAGGGTTGTCCAAGGAGCGGTAACTCAGCAATGATATTTCTTCATCCGATGTTAAAGATATAACATGAGCTTGCAATAACACATCAGCATCAGCAGTCATGGAAGATAATTGATTTTTAAAAAATTGCAATATTCTATTAAAACAACAAGGTCCTATAATACATATCAATATAATGATTATTAATGGTCCTGCCAATGCAGTTAAAAGAGTTGTGAGCCATGGTGAAATAGAAAACGAACCTTGGTACCAATTATACATGTATGACCTTTCTTTTTCTCTATCTTTTAAGCGTTTTTCTAATTCATTCATAGAATCCAGCACGACCCCACTGCTATCAGCATAGAAACAACATTCTTCTTTAAGCGCAGCACACAATCCCCCTTGTTTTAAAAATAGCAGATCTATACCTCTACGATTTTGCAAAACTACTTCCGAGAGGGATGTCAAGGAGTTTTGCAAAGCTATAATTGATTTTTCAATTCGTAATAAATCATCATCAATGGCTGAACCCAGAGCTGTAATTCTTTTGTCAGAAACAGCTAGTCCTGCAATGCCCGTGGCTGCGCCCGTGGCGCCCAGAGCAAGCAGTAGACCTAAAGTGAGAGCACTAATAATTTCCCGTTTTGCTCTGAGGGGGTATTCCATGGGTGCCTGTAGGGATATAAAATCATCAGAGTTATACACATTAATTTTTGGTACAAGCCATACTTGAATACAAAATGATTTGGATTTAACAAGTTCATCCCCATAGACACATGCTGTGATACCGGTGTTACAAGCCCAGACAGAATTTTTGCCAGGGATAAAATACATTCCTTTTAGGAGTGATGTTAAATTTCCTCCTGAAGAGGTGTAGACTGGAGCATATCCCCCAACGGTGTGGTAGCGGCCAAGGTGATGTTTAGGAAGATATAAATTACAATGATAGCTATTGGAAACATTATGACAATATTGTGAGTAATTGGATGGAATATTTCCCAAACAACAACCAACCCCAGTGATGGAAGAGACAGTAATAGTGGAGTTTCTCCAACGGCAAAGTTCATCTGATGTGGAATTAATGATGGGTTCTTGGGAAGCGATGGCTTCGTAAAAAGGTGGAGAGGCAGAAGCACAAAGCCAACATGTGGATGCAATTAATGAGTTTGAAGAGTTCAACAAGGTATAGGAAGCTTTGATCAATGGAATCAATGGGTTAACTTCTTGTGTTATGGGTTGCAAGAAAGGGGATTTAATAGTCTTTTCATGTGGTCCCATCCCATCGGGTCAAAGCGAGGGAGTTCAATATGACGTTTAATGTAAAAAATATTTCCATAATGCTCTCCTGGCCAAGGTATTTTTAAGCGAGCACCCCATTTCAAGCCAGTGTCCCATAAAGTACTTTCCTTGCCTTTGTCTGTGAACTCTATGGTTACTGGGTTGCATCTGGGCCATTTTCTACCACCACATGGAATTTTCCATGTAGTGCGAGTGGCAGTAATGAGATCACCCTTAGTGCCTGGATCCCAATAAATGTGTCCAGTTGAAACGCACAACCATTTTTTGCAAAAGTAATCTGATAACCCCCCGCAGTCAAGAAGTCATTTGGCAGGGGACTGAGTGTCGGAAACGGACTGTCCGGGGCATACATAAAACCTATGTTCATTCACAAATCTATGATTAGGCTCCGTTGTATGAGAAGGTGAATTATAAGTGATGAAGCCTACAAGCATTTCTGCCAAATCGAATTGAAGCGGTGGGTAAAAGTCTTCTATGCGAGAAAAATTGGTTGTGGAGTTTAAACGAACACCTTGAAAGTCAGTTATAGTCCACGTAATATTGTATCTTCTATGAGGCTTCTGCGGATCGTCATGGGCAGTTCTTTTGAAGCGTTGTTTGTTGACAGGATCAGAGTTTGGGTATATAAAAGCATGACAGGTAGGAGAAAGAGCTAGGGACAAGTTAGTTGTGGAACATTTACGATATGAGGAAGGAATACAATTAGTAGAAAAAGGATAATATTTACAATAATGACAATGAAGATTAACTTGATCATTCATAAAGGACGTTAAGTGGGGTGGGGAAACCCTTGATACAATATAAGGACATTTAGATCCCCCTATGTTTAGATTAAAAAGAGGAAAAGATTTTAAGGTTCCTTTCCATAGGAAGAGTAAAGGAGAAACAAAAGAGCTAGTGGTAGAGTGTTCTGTAAACAAAACAGAAGTGACAGAATGAAAGCTGCGGGTAGCATTTTCATGACGTACCCTCATGGAACAAGTATAAGAGCCTTCTGTTAAAGGAGTAGCTTTAACACGAATAATCTTTTGACAGGAAGCATGTGTTTCGTTGAAATATGTGTGAATATAAGGAGAAATATTTATGGGAAGATTATTATGCCAACAAACAATAGGACAGTCATTATCATATTTACTAAAGCGAAATTCTAATGTGGTCCAATGACCATGTTGAACAAAAGTATAAGTAGGATAAGAATAAGGTAGAAATTGCAAAGAGGATATAGGCAATAATATCAGGAAGAGTTTAAGATGCAGATGTATTGGAGGATTTCCCATGATAGGGTCATACCGCCCGACCAGGGATCCAGCAAGTGGTTTTGTCTGGCAGTAAGATCGCAGCGTATCCTCTCCCCCAAGTAATAAGTTCAGCAGGACCCTGCCAGGTTGGATCTGGCAACCTGCGGTAATATACCAAAGGTCTGTTAGGAGGGGGAGAGGGGGGGGGAAATGACGAGCAGCAGCAGAAGTAGGAGGAATTCCCGTTAAATTTAGGAAGTTTAGAGTAAAAAGACAAATGTTAAGAGAGTTTTGCAATGCTGGGAGGTTCGGGTTTTTTTCCCGCAATGAATATCTATCAAGAGCATTTTTCAGGAACAAATGAGCCCGTTCTACAAGAGCTTGCCCTTGGCTATTGTAGGGAATCCCAAACTTGTGGATTACATCCCATCTGTTACAAAAGTCCTGAAAAGCAGAACTTGTATAGGCAGACCCATTATCTGTTTTTATTTCTTTTGGACGTCCCAGCGAAGCAAAGGTACGAATTGAATGATTGATGACATGTTTTACAGCTTCTCCCCTTTGAGGAGTAGCCAGAATAAATCCTGAATATGTATCTATTGAAACGTGTAAATATTTCCATGGGGCAAAAGGTGGATATTGAGTTACATCCATTTGCCAAATTTCACAAGCTTTTAATCCTCTAGGGTTAACCCCTATTGGAATGGAATGTGCTTGCTTGCTACATGTGGGGCATTGTTGTATTATTGCAGTAGCCTCTGCCTGGGTTAATGAAAAATGTTTTTGTAATGCTTTTCTATTTTGATGGAAATAGCTATGACTTTGTGATGCTGTCAGATTACAAATTAATTTACCTGATGCTATTGAGGCAGCTGCATCAGCCACATTGTTTCCGTCCTGTAATATACCAGGAAGAGGTTGGTGGCTTCTGATATGTGCTACAAAAAATGGATGTGTGCGATTGTTGATATATTGCTGTAGAGAAAGCAATAATTTTAACAAAGAAACAGATATGCTAGGAGATAAATAGGCTTGATATATATTTTTCAAAATCTGAGAAACATATAAGGAATCTACTATTAAATTAAAAAGAGTCTTTTGAAACTGTTGAAATGCAATAAGAGATGCAGCAAGTTCTGCTTGTTGAGCAGAAGATTGTGGAGGGGTAATTTTAGTTTTCCACTCTCCCTCCTGGTGCCATGCACAAGCACCATACATTTTCCCCCCATCTGCATA
Organism: Hydrophis major; assembly: GCA_033807585.1. Lineage (NCBI taxonomy): Eukaryota > Metazoa > Chordata > Lepidosauria > Squamata > Elapidae > Hydrophis > Hydrophis major. The sequence continues at coordinate 61,659,265 of CM066331.1, read as the reverse complement.
AAGTGTAGGTGCATCTACTAATGGAGATAATGAGAGGGGGGAATGCCATTCAAAAGGGAGAGTTTTAAGAAAAGTGAATCGTGGGTCAGCTGGTAAATGGCAAGAAATTTGCCCTGGCCACTCTTCTAAAGAGTATTGCATTTCTTCTGAATTACACCATAGCATTTCCCAAGTAGTCAATGAACAAGGAGTGAATATGCAAACAGGCTCAAATCCCATGAGTTGTTTACATCTTTGTCGACCTTTAAAGATTAACTGAGAATATGCAGAGGCTTTATTAGTAATTGTGGTCCGTGGGGTGTGAGATAAATGCAGCCATTCTAAGATCAGAACCTGTGTCTGATGAATTTGCATAATGACAGCTGTTGGTCTCTGAGCAGTATTTAGCAAAGCAATTGATAAAGGACAATTTTCTATAGCCCGATCCACCCATCTAATAGCCATTAAATGGGAAATGTCTTTCAATGCCTGCAATTGCTCTTTGTTTAGAATGATAACATCAGACGGGGCTTTACCTTGCGTTAGAGCATTGAAGAGAGAAGCTAATGTAGCTGTAGTCAAACCCAAATAAGGACGTGCCCAATTTAAAGTTCCTAGGAACTGCTGTAAAATCACAAGTGTTGGCTTCGGGGGAAGTGTGGGGAGGGGAAGAGAAGGAATAGCAGCCGAAGCAAGTAACTTGTGACCTAAATAGAAAAAAGGTGGTTTGGATTGAACTTTTTCTGGGGCTATAGTGAGACCTGCTTTACCTAAAATAGAGTTCAGGCACGGCAGAGTTTTTAATACGTGCCCTTTGGACCAGGTGCAGATACCAATATATCATCCATGTAATGATAGACTAAAAAATGAGGATATTTGTCTCTATAGGGCTGCAAAGCTAAATCCACAAAAAATTGACACCTAGTTGGACTGTTTAACATGCCTTGTGGTAAGACTTTCCATTGATATCGTTTGGTAGGTCTCTGATTATTTAAGGTTGGTACAGTAAAAGCAAATAATTTTCTATCTAACTGGTGTAATGGAATGGAGAAAAAACAGTCTTTTAAATCAATAATGATAAGGTCATACTCTTGAGGAATTATGTTAGGATTTGGAAGACCACATTGCAGGAGTCCCATTGGAAGGAGGACCGAATTCACAGCCCTTAAATCCTGAAGTAGGCGCCAAGCGCCGTTCTTCTTTTTGATAACAAAAACTGGGGTATTATATGGACTCAATGAGGGTTCTAGATGACCTTTATCTAATTGTTCTTGAACAAGAGAGTGTAAGGCTTCAAGTTTTATAGAAGGGAGAGGCCACTGATCAATCCACACAGGGTTATTGTTAGTCAGACATAAGCGAAGCATGGTTAATGGAGAGTAAGCTGCGCATTAAACTGTGACATAAGGTCTCTTCCCCACAAGTTAGTATACAGAGGAATTACAGCTGGTTTAATATAAGCAACACATTGAGACTCAGGGGAATGGGCTTTTACCCAGTTTCTGCTAATGCGAGTCTCCTGGAGTCCCCCCACTCCTCTCACCGCTGGTGCCGCATCTGCAGGCCAGGTGTCCGGCCACTCAGCGGTTCGGATGACGGAAATATCCGCTCCAGTATCTAAAAGACCAAGAAAGGATCGACCATTCAATAAGAATGTCACTGTAGGTTTTGGTTGACTAATTGGTCTTTCAATTGCATAGAGTTGCTCTTGTTGTTGGTCTAAGAGCACAATCATTTTTGCCACAATATCCCCCTCATTTATAGTAACTTCTGTATTAGCTAGTATAGACAGACAGACATCAGACAATACAGTGGGGTCATGCAGAAAAGGAGAGGCAAGAATACCTTGTTCAGCTAAATCCCTTACAGGAAAGACCAGCACTGGGATATCGAGGGGCATATGAAAAGGCTGAACAGGATGCACAAAGAGAAAGTCAGCGACACTAGGAAAATAAGTAACAGTATCATTAGCAACAAGATCGTAAGCGAAAGAAGAAAAGTTGCAAGTTTCAGCAGCCTTTGTTGTGGGGCTAGCTGCCTGCCCCGTTTCTAGTTTCCCTGATTCAAAAAAAGTTTTTGAGTGATTGCAGGGCTATTCTGCTGTTCATTCTTTTGGACTCTGCACTGACTAGCCCAGTGATAGCCCTTTTGGCATCGAGGGCATGGTGTCATTGGGCGAGCAACCTGGTTTCTTGACATATTTGCTCCCCTGCCCAGGACCCTGCATTGGCTCTTAAAGTGACCTGGCTTGCCACAATTAAAACAATTTCCCATTTTGTGAGTATTTTGTTGGGAAATGGGAAGAAGAGAGCCCATATTCTGCTGCATGCCTTCAGTAATGGCTGTAGCCAGCGTAGACATGGAATGGGATGTGGTTCCTATGATTTGGCAGGCTGTAAGATAATCTGCCATGGTAACATTTTTCTTATTAATTAATGGTTGCAAAACTTTCTGACAATCAGCATTTGCGTTTTCATAAGCAAGTTTCATTTGTAATTCAGTACAAGCCTCTCTATTATCAATTTGTCTCTCTAAGGCTACTGTGAGACGGTTTATAAAGGAGGAAAAAGGCTCAGAAGGTCCTTGAATAACTTTAGAGAAAGAGTTGGGCACGCATCCCGCATTATCAACCTTTCGAGCAGCTGCCAAAGCACACTCCTGTATTATAGGGAAAGCAACTGGGTCTGTGGCAAGCTGCTGGGCAATGGTAGACATGTTGCCAGTACCGTTAAGCATATCCAAAGTGACATTTGCCGGCAAGCCTCTAGCGGCTGCGGTACGTTTAAGAAATTCTGACTCCCAGAACAAAAATTGTGAAGGCGTGAGGATCATGTTAAATAATGTACGCCAATCAGCATTAACCAAGTCAGCACCTGGCTGGGTTATTGATCCTAAAAGTCCCTGTACATAATGGGATTGGATACCATTTTCCCTACAAGCTGCTTTTAAATCCTTAATTATTTTGTACGGCACTGGGGTATACTGAGGAGCTGGAGGATTGCCAGCTTGAACGATAGGATAAAGGGAGGCAGCTGCAAGGGTGTCCTCATCTGTTTCTCCTTCACAAAAGGCTTGTTGAATGGCTTTAACAACATACCCCCCTCCTTGACGGGGGGGTGGAGGACACGAGGGCTCCACTTTTAAAGAAGCGGATTGAATGGAAGGAGGCTCCCGTACTGCTTTACGATCATCGGGAGCGGAAGGTTGAAGGATAGAAAAGTTCTCATAACTTGGTGGGGGAGATTCAAACACACTCCCTGCTTCTATTTTATAATGAACTTTTAAAGCCTCCATAATTTTCCTCCAAGTGACCAAAATGCCAATAGGTGCACGAGGAGGACTATGGAGATATTCACCAATTTTTTGCCAATTGGAAAATTTTAAGGACCCTCTCTCTGGATAATTGGGGCAATGTTGCCACACATAAGCCAATAATGCAGCAATATGTTTCTTTTTTATGGGAGAGCCCTTTAAATTAGCAGAGTATTTAGAAGAAGAAGCGACTAGCTCTCTCAATTCCTTTAGATGCTGCGTCTGCTGTTGAGAAAAGCCTCCACCCATACTTACTAAAGTCGAGACCTTCTTTCAGATCCGATGAGGTGCAATTCGCTCAGGCGCCTGGCGATGCACAGCTCCAACTGAGCTGATAAGTATGGGCGCGCCGCTGCGTATCCCCCTTAGGGAATCACGTCGGGGTCACCAAAATGCGGTATCTGCCATCCCGCATTAGATGGGCGCCTCATGAAAGGGAGCCAAGGAGAAAGAAACGACACGAGACGAGGTTTCTCGGGATGAGCGCGCGCCGAATGCATCGGCACTGGCTCTTTTATTATGCTTAAACACAGGGGGGTGAAATACTTCAAAGCTCAAGATAATCAAGACATATATGAATTATAATAGTTTAGGTCAGCAGGAATACATATGATTAATAATAGCTCAAGGTTAGTTAAGATAATAGGGTAGCAGGGTTAGAATATCATTTTGCATTGACAGCTGCTTAACTCCCCTTTTCTTATGCGTGTCTGGCAAAGATAAGAAAAGACAGGAGTCTAATGTTTATACAAGAAAGCTAAATCGTTACAATGCTAGGATAGTATATGGCTGCACTGATACAAGTTGCAATCATATGAATAATACATAGTTACAACACTTTTTAGTAGGAACTACAGCTTTCTCTTCTCTTAAAATAATTTTGATTCCTTCTGAATTATAAGAAATGAATTCCAGTAATAGATACTTATGATCAGGGCAGATGAATCGATTAAAAAATTAGAATTACAGTATGTATTTTGGAGATATGTATTTTGGAGATGCTTTTTTAAATGTAAAAAATATCTTACAAACCTGTTACATCTAAGGAAGCTAGCATGTGATGAGATCAGCTATCACATTACATCCTAAAATTCTCAAAGAACTTAACTAATACATACAACATAGCCTGGTGAATATTTTTACATAGGGCAAGGCTCCCAAAATAACTGTAAAGAAATTAATTAAAGCCCTTCCTGAGTAGAGATGAAAGGTAGAAATGCATACCAACAAACAACTCCTTAAGAGAAACATCTGCAAAAATTATTTGTAGACTGCCAGGCTGCAAATAAATTTTACTTCAGGGTGCCTTCCCAAAATTTTTACACAATTTTTAGAGCTGATTTAAGAAATGAGTTAGATATATAAAAATCTACATGATTATTGATAAGCTTTAATACTTATCTATAGGCTGATAAATAAAGAGAAGAAAAACTTTTATCAGAAGTGAAATGATAACCAAACAAAAAAATATCTTATTTTTTCATTTATTTGATTTAATATTTAAGTAGCTTTATGACTGATCCACAGAGTTTAACAATATAATTTTAATGAGATGTGAAAGGAAATACTAATTATTCCAAAAATATTGTTTGCTTATTTATACATTAAGAATCTCATCATGATAAAATGCTATGTCCAATTCTAATTTTACAATATATGCAAAGGATTCCAGATTAAATGGTAATTTAACAAAAAGAATAATATCAAATATTGGGGTTTTTAAAAGTATTGCTAAAGTTTCTACAAATAATACTGATTATTATACAAAATAGGTGATTTTTTAAAAAAAGTTTTATTCTGCTATGGCAAAATAGTCTGGTCTCTACTTGCATAGTAATTACTTTTAAACCTTGTAAGAGTGTAAGACTTAAATTCTTGAGTAAGCGCAATTCCCAATATGTCACTGCTCCAAAATTGAAAGGGTCAAAAGATCTCCACAGCATCACAGAGTTAGAAAAGGTGCATTATGTAGAAATATATGTAGTGCTTCTTTCTTGTTTCCTGAATTTCAAATGCCATTTCCCTAATCTTCCTGCACAAGGGGAAAACATCTGTGTATAGTTCAGAAGTATACAATGCATCATAGTAGTGGAAGCTGCCAAATCTACTAGACAAGAAGAATTGCATCGTTACCAGCCATGCAATTCATAGGGACAAGTCATCCACAAGACTAAGCAATACCATTTCCATCATGTAGAGATCTGAATCCTGAGTGAAGGAGATCCAATAGTTAGCTTCATCCAGGATCCATAGCCTCATCTTCTCCAAAATCTTTCCCTAAGACTGGAGGCTGAGTAGGAATTGTCCAACATTTGATTGACAGATGAGCTGTTCAAAGCAGCAACCACTTCCAAACTCTCTTGTCTAGCCTACCTTGACTACCACAGGAAGGATAGGATTCCCACAAATAACTGGCACAACTGAAACAGTCAAAAACCCAATCCACATCCTGAGAGAATGAAAAAATCCCAAGATTGGCATATACCCCTCATGATCTTCTTTGATTATGCCGATGTGTATGAAATTCTGGTGCAATTTTTTCCAGCAAAATATCTTGTAAACTTATCATAGCATCCAAAGGAAGATGTATCAATCTATGGTTCCCCAATGGCATGTCAGTCAACCTTATACAAGGCTGCTGTCCTGTACCAACAATGACAATGACTTCCTGACTGCAGGAAATCAGATTTAGGTCTTTATGACATTTTAGCTATAAACTTCACTACTATGCAGGAATAGGAAAGCTTAGAAAGGCATCTTCAGAATATCTTCCTGATAGTCTGGTTTCTGGACGGACCATCTGCTGTCTTATTCTGGGTGCTTGATACCAATCTCAGGAAAAACAAACAATTTTTATGCAGAAGCCAAAGTTCTATGCAGACAAGTCCAGGAATCAAAGCCTAGTATTTGTATACATCCAAAAGTATCTCAGAATCATAAGTAGCAGGAATTCAGGAAATTGGGACCAAGATTGGAAAGTTGTTTGCTAATTATTGTCTTGACTCCTAAGCTTTTCTTTTATCCTATGGATAGGCATGACTATTTTCCTGAGCAAGGTACTTCTTTTGTGAATCCCCAGTGACTAACTCTTTTTCACTTACTTGGTCTTTCTGTATGTGCAAGGGATAAAGATTTTTTTCTGCTCAGAGGAAAAGGTCTAGGTCAGTGCCTCAACCTGCTACTACGCTTCTGCAACAAGTGGCTAATTATCTGACTTCTCTAGATCTGCAGGTTCATCTTCAAATGGACTTCCTCTTTCTGAGCCTCATCTGCAAATGTCTAACAGTCTGCTAGTTTCTGAGGGAAGGTTTAGAATCTGCCAAGCTACCCCTTCAATTAAGAAATGGACTGTGTTAGGGATAACATTGTTTTACCCTAACTGGTTTAGGTAAATAATAATATGTAATCATAGTTTGTAAGTTAAAGTGTCTGCAACTTTAACTGTGGGATAGTAATTAAGGGAGTGGTTGTGAAAGCACTTTAAAAGAAGCAAGGCTGCAGCTTGCTATCTCTCTGGCTTTGATGATCCCTGATTACTGCAAGGAAACAAGTCTGCATTGCTCGAACGGGAGAGAAAACAAAGGACAGGCTTGTAAGTGAATTGACATAGGATATTTCTACACGGACTTTGCTAACTGAATATCCCTGAATGGACTGACTAAATGATACATGACTATTGGACTGTTATTTTGACTATGCTATGAACTCATAATGGAATAAACTATATATTTGATAGCACAAGCGTATCTGTCATTTTTACTGTATGTTAATAAACATACAAGCTTAGCTCACTCATTTATCTGTGTGCCTATCTGACTAACGCTGCACATTCTGTTTAGCTTGTCTCCCTAACCCTGGTTAAGGAACCAGGCTTAACACTGGTTATGGGCCCAGAGGCTGCAAAGTCAGTTTAACTAGGATAAAACAGATTTATGTAAAAGTGAGAGTTTGTGTTGTTATACATTACAGTAAACAGACAGCTGTGTTTTATTAATTATAGTTTTATATCCATATAAGAAAACATGGCACAAGTCAATCTACAAAGTTTGTCCCTTATATCCAAGTTGGATGGAACAAACTATGTATCATGGTCTATGAAATGTAGCCTGCTTCTACGGAGAGAAGGTTTGTGGAACATAATTGAAAATCCACCAAACGTAGAAGAATGGGATCCAGAGGATAAGGAAGATAAATTAAAGATAGAAGAATTTATGCATAAAAATCAACAAGCTATTTGCATTATTGGGTTAACCTTAACTGATATGCAGCTTGTTTATATCCACGGAGAGAAATTAGCTGTTGGGTGTTGGCAGAAGCTGAAGAGGATTTATGTTCGAGATAATGTTGGTGCTCACATAAATCTAACACGGAAACTTTTCAGTACACATCTCCATAAGAATGGTGATATGCTAAGTCATTTGAAAACTATGCAAAGCATTTTTCAAGAACTGCACGAGAAAGAGCTTATTTTCTCTGAACTACACCAAGTCTATATAATTCTATCTTCCCTTGACGAAAGCTATGATAACTACGTAACTTCCCTTGAAATATTGCCAAAGGAAAGCCTAACTTTAACTGATATAACTGGCAGATTGATTGAAGAGGCCAGAAGAAGGCTTGAAAGAGACGAGTTAAGGAGGCAGCAACCTCAAAAAGAAGATAATGAAACTCCTACTGCATACGCAATTAAAAAGTGCTTTAATTGTGGAGGAAGAGGACATTTGGCAAGATTTTGTAAAAAGGCAAAACGCCAGAACACTGGCCAGAATACTAAAAGTCATCAAAAGATAAATAAAAACTTAGAGTTAGCCATGTATACTAACGGAGCTGTAAAAAATAATTTATGGGTGGTTGATAGTGGAGCATCTCATTGTATAACTAATGATAAGAAAAAATTTATTACAATGTCCAAGAGTACACAGCAGATATCGTTAGCCAATGGCTGGAAACTGAAAGCTAAAGGTCAAGGTATAGCATATTGTTCTTTTATAAAAGAGAATGTAAAAATGTTATATGTACCACAACTTAAGTTTAATTTAATTTCAGTTAGAATTTTGGTTAAACTAGGATATGTAGTTACATTTAGGGGAGATAACTGCATAATTGAGAAAGAAGATAAGAAAATTACTGCATCTTTAAGAGGTGAATTATATGTGTTAAATGATGATGGTTTAAAGGTGGCTAACACAGTTTATGAAAATAAGAAACCTCATGATGAATGTATTCACTTGTTACATCGAAGGCTAGGGCATTTAAATTTTAAAATGCTTAAGAAAACTGTTGAATTATCTAAGGGAATAAGTTTGAAACCTTGTAATAAGTATTTGCAATGTAATGCCTGTAATCATAGCAAAGCCAGGGTCACACCGGCTAATAGAGTTGATGGATTTACTACCAAAGAGCCTTTAGAGGTAGTATTTGCAGATTTAATAGGTCCTAAAAAACCAAGTGTAGGAGGAGCTTGTTACATACTAAGTATAATGGACCATTATTCTAGATATGGGTTTTGCTATTTAATGAAGAGCAAAACTGAAACATATCAAAATCTCTTTAATTGGATTAAATTTGCAGAAAGGAAAACTAAAAAGAAATTAGTAACTCTTATAACAGATAATGGTACGGAATTTACAAATAATAAATTCCAGAACAGACTAAGAATGTTAGGTATTCAACATAAAATGTCTGCACCATATAGGCCACAACATAATGCCTTTATAGAGAGAAGAGGCCAAACATTACAATCAATGGCACGAACTATGATGTCTGATTCAGGATTACCTGACAATTTGTGGGGAGAAGCAATAATGTGTGGTAATCATATATTAAATAATGTTGTTAATTCAACAACAGGTGAATTACCATTCACACTGTGGCATGGTAAAAAACCTGATTTAAGTTACATGCACACATTTGGAGCACCAGCATGGGTGCATATCCCTACACAACTTAGACACAAAGGACAGCATAGAGCTAAAAGATTATATTTTGTAGGATATACATCTAATCATAGATCTTATAGATTCTGGGAACCAGGTACATCTAGAGTTTACACCAGTGCTAGTGCAAAATTCCTAGAACATGTAGGATGGAATAGATTAGAGCAAGATTTAAATAATGAAGTAATTATTGAACCCTACAAAAGGCAGAAAGATCAGACTAGTTATAAGAAGAGTCCAATTAAAGAAGAAGTCCACAAAAAGCAAATAGGACCAGAACAAGAGGAAACAGTTGATCAGGAAGAGTTAGATAATCAAGAAGAGTTAATAAATGAAAGTCCACCTGTAAGTCCTGTAATACCTAGACGTACTACACGTGTAACTAGACCACCTGATAGGTATCAAGCAAGTATAGTTTGCCAAGTAACTAAAGTTCCAACTAGTGTAGATGAACTTAGGATGTATCCTGCTAAGGATCAGGAGAATTGGCAAAAGGCAATGGAAAAGGAACTAAATTCATTAAAGGTAATGAAAGTTTATGAAGATGCTAAATTACCTCCAGGAGAAAAATCCATTGAGTGCAAATGGATATTTAAAGTAAAAACTGGAAATGATGGGACTGTTACCCATAAGGCTAGGTTAGTAGCTCAAGGATTTAATCAAACTGCATCTGATTATGATGAAGTTTTTGCACCAAGTCTTAAAGCAACATCTTTAAGAGCAGCATTAGTGTGGGCAGCTAAGAAAAACTATGTAATTAACCATTTAGATGTAGAAACTGCTTATCTACATGCACCATTGCAGCACACTATATATTTAAGAAAACCAGTAGGTATAGAAGACAATAAAGTAAATAGTAATGATTGTTGGAAACTCAAAAAGAGTCTTTACGGGTTGAAACAATCTGGGTTTGAGTGGAACCAATATATTGTGAAAGAGTTAAACAATATAGGTTTTAAATCTGGTTTAGCAGATCCATGTGTGTTTAAAAGAGAAAATAATGGAACGGTGTCATTATTGTTATTATTTACAGATGATATTGCTTTGATAACTAAGACTAATAATGAAGCTAATGAGATTATATCATTATTAGCCAAAAAGATAAAATTAAAGCATTTAGGTGAAATTAAAAAGTATCTAGGATTGACAATTAACAAAACAAAAAATGGTTTTAAGATATCTCAAGAAGATAAAATTTGCCAATTAATTAAAACGTATAAAATGGAACTTTGTAAACCGGCAAAGACTCCAATGAATCAGGAAGTTTGCCAAACTGATGATCAAAGTCCCAAATTTGATAAGTCCATATATCAATCATTGATTGGTAGCTTATCATATATAAGCAATTGGTCTAGGCCTGATATAGCTTATAGTGTAAATCAGCTGGCACGTTTTAATTCAGATCCACATCAATGTCATTGGCAATCATTAAAGAGAATTTTAAGATATCTTAAAGGAACAATGAACCACGCATTGTATATAGAACCAAAGGGTGATTTGAGTCTTAGTGCCTATGCAGATGCAAGTTTTGCAACTGATATAAACACTAGAAAATCAACATCTGGGATGGCTATATTATTTGGTAAGACACTAATAGGGTGGAGGTCAATCAGACAACAGCATATTAGCTTGTCCACGATGGAAGCGGAATTTTCATGTCTGTCATTACTATGCACTGACTTGATTTTGTACAAACAGTTATTATTAGACATGGGTATAACTGTTAAAGATTCCATTATTGTGTTCGAGGATAACCAAGCAGCTATAAAGTTAGCTACTAGTATTGCTGTTAAAACTAGATCAAAGCATACTGATTTAAGATACTTAAATGTTAGAGAATCTGTAAAAAATGGGCTAATTAAATTGGAATACTGCATGACAGAAGAAAACATTGCAGACCAATTTACAAAAGCTCAAGGAGTAACTAAGTTTAAAGAGAGTTGTAACAAATATGATTTAAAGATGTAAATAGTTATATATATTATTATTTCCTAAAAGGGGAGAATGTTAGGGATAACATTGTTTTACCCTAACTGGTTTAGGTAAATAATAATATGTAATCATAGTTTGTAAGTTAAAGTGTCTGCAACTTTAACTGTGGGATAGTAATTAAGGGAGTGGTTGTGAAAGCACTTTAAAAGAAGCAAGGCTGCAGCTTGCTATCTCTCTGGCTTTGATGATCCCTGATTACTGCAAGGAAACAAGTCTGCATTGCTCGAACGGGAGAGAAAACAAAGGACAGGCTTGTAAGTGAATTGACATAGGATATTCTACACGGACTTTGCTAACTGAATATCCCTGAATGGACTGACTAAATGATACATGACTATTGGACTGTTATTTTGACTATGCTATGAACTCATAATGGAATAAACTATATATTTGATAGCACAAGCGTATCTGTCATTTTTACTGTATGTTAATAAACATACAAGCTTAGCTCACTCATTTATCTGTGTGCCTATCTGACTAACGCTGCACATTCTGTTTAGCTTGTCTCCCTAACCCTGGTTGGGGAACCAGGCTTAACAGACTGATCAGACAGGCTTATGACAGCTGCTAAGTGATACTGCACTGATAGAATAAGGCTGAAGAATTGTTGATTTTTCACCATTCTTATTGCCACAGTGTAGATCCAAATATCAGCACACGCAGCCCTACTTTAAAAAAAAAAGTTTCATTTTTTGGAGATCCTCAATAAGCCAGCCCTTCCCCAGATTCTCTTATTCAGCAAGACTTCAATTCTATGTATGACTCTAATACCTTCCTTATTGTAGAGATTAAGTCAACTCATGGAAAAATTGTTTGACATGTAACTGGGAAAACTCCTAAAGGATGGGACATGCATAAGTTATATGAATATATACCTATATGACTGTATTTGTCAATTCATCAATCCTGCATAGATAAAACTTGTGGCACTCTGCCTCCAACCATAACAAAAGAATAATAATGAAGTGCTCCAGTTTCAGTTTACACACCATCCACTCCAGGGTAAAAAGTGGATGCAGCACCATGCCCACCAAGCCACGCCCACAAAATCAGTAGTAAAAAAAATTTGTATCACACCACTGGTGCACATCACTTGTCAGAAACAGTTTATACTAAATACACCTTGCTACTATGCAGTCCAGGTATGGAGCTAGTTGCTTCAAGCTGTTCCTGAAAGATATTACATGCATGTTCTGATGCAATTCTAATGTGGGTTGCTGCACCTTCATATGAAAATAGTATAAATAATCAGTAAACATTCTGATCATTCATTTATAAAGTTTTCAGGATGAGAAATTAGTCCTCACTGCATATAGTGCATATTTCACATTCCTTCACAATTCTTTCATAGACCCCCTTTGCACTGGCCAGTCTTCTTTATGCTGATAATTGTTTGGCAGACTTCCATATTCGTGGGCTGTTCACTCATTACAGCACATGTAATGCTTGCAACTGCTTTTATTTATTCCTGGTATATGATTAATTAGGCCATCTGTCTTTTATGTCCACCCCCACCCCCATACCCCCTTCTAACATGTCGGTGCCACCAGGCTGTCAGTCAAGGTCAAGGGCTCACCCCAAGGTCTCAGTCTTTTCCTCTCTGTTGAGAAAATAGCAGAGACCTGATATTACCTCTTGAAACTTCCACAGAAGTGGCAAAGATATGAAAGGTTGACTTCAGCTGGCATCAATCGTGATGAAGACAAATAGGGTAACCAGCTTCATAATCATAAATATTTGAGGAGGCGCAAAGTTTCAGCAGAGTAAGACCAGGAAGATATCGAGTTCAAAGTTTAAACTTTTGTTGAGCAGTTACAAAGGAATGGAATTTTAATATGGTAGTTTTATACTAATTTGTTGTCTATAAGGAATAATTAAAAGCATTTTGCTAACCTGAATCATTACAAATTACTTGGGAAAAGTATTTATTTAGTTGTAGTTGAGAGATATAGGCATGGCTTTTTGGAGAGAGCTTGTAGATGCAGAAACAATGTGTGGTTGTTTTTAAAACCACACCTTTGAAAACACCCTCTCTTGTCCATAATGCAGCAAGATGAGCCTTGTTCAAAGTTTCATGTACATGAAAAATGTAGATGGCATGGTGTTAAAAGAACAAAGCAGATCTAGCATTGGCTTAATTTTAAAGTTTATTGGCTTAGCACAGGATTTGACAACGCTATAAAAATGACACTAGGATACTTATAACAATATTAACATTTGTTAACCTTGTCTTAGTCCAAGGGTGAACAACTTTCTTTGGTCTGAGTGCTGTGTCAAAACTACCAATCTTTAACTGAGGACTACATGGGGGTGTAACCATTTACACTGTGACACTGCAGGAGTTTTGAGGGATTAATTTTTGTGGATCTTTTCAAGGACTGAATGGTTTCAAACAGGAAGAGAATGACTTGAACTACTGCAGTGTTATCATTTTCCCCTTCAATTCTTCCCCTCTTCAACTTAGTATCTGGCAATGTGATCCTTTCCTGACAATTATAGATTAGGTTGCTCTTTGTCAAAATGTACCATTTCCTCTCCCCTGTCTCCATAGGGATTGTGAAGTTTGCCATGTGATTGTCTTCAATCTTCCTGATAACAGAAAGAAGCACCATGTAGCAATCAGTGCTCCCTGTAAGCCAACTAACAGAAGACTGAAAATAAATAATATTGAGGCCTCTGAGCTATTCTAAGGTAAAAAAAACTTCTAAGGTTTTTTTTAAACTCCACTACATAGAAAAAATAAATTGATGGACACATGTCTCTTAAGTTTTCAGTATACTTTGTATGTCTTTGATTATTTGCAAAAAAAAGTGTAGGAATGATTTACATCAAGAAAAATATAAATATAACTTGCTGTCAAAACTATTTTTCTTCAAGTTGAGTTTTGTATTGTTGGCAGTACAATATAATTTTGTAGGCATCTCTGCAGGTGCACTATTAAGCTTCTGTGTGTGAATGTATAAGAGAGTAAATAATGCCTACCTTGAGTCCAGAGTTTGATATGAGAAATGAAGAAGAATTCAGATTATAAAGCTTATGAAAATGCAACGGGAGAAAGACACTTTTCTCTGAAATTGTGAGCTCGCTATATTTCAATAAATGAAAAAGAACAAAAATAGAGCTCTGAAGAATGTTGGGCAAACGGGTACTTGAACATAATCGCCAAAGACTGTAAGAGTTAGGGATAAGCAGATATAACCATTCTGATGTTGACAGTGTAACAGTGCTTGCCTATTGGATGGAGAGCACAGGGAAAAAATATGTTGAGTTATTTTGACTTACTGCTTTAGAAAGTATAATACTATTAATACTATTAAGCAAAGAATTATTGGATAAGTGAAGAAGGTCCTTACTGTAAACAAATGAATGTAAGATGGACTTTAGAGGAATATGTGTGAAAATTAATATACTATTCATCAAAAACAATTAGCAATCCAAAATTGTTTTTTTCTGTTTGACTTGCCAAATTTTCATGGTTTGGTAACTTTTACACTGCATTAACTATAATGTGTTGCAGGTGAACTGCACTAAAAGTTCAGAAACTTGGCTGATACATGACATCACCCAGGTACAGTTAAGAGCTGGATAGCTCACTCATGTGCTAACATTTTTGTATAATTCAAGTCTATTCACTCTATCATATATGCATACTAATCAACAAATGTACAACAACTTTCCCATTTTAGATACTTCTTAGAGACCTGCTAACGAGGAAAAAGTAAGATATGTATGTGCATGCTAATGTTAATGCACCCCCCCCCACACATACACATATACATACGAGGGGCGGGATGCTACCGGTTCGGCCCAGTTCTATAGAACTGGTAGCTCCGAAGAGCAGCTGACACCAAACCGGTTTGCCGCGATAACCTTCTGGTCATCTGTTTGGCCCACCTGCCACCGGGGCTCTTGGCTGTCCTTTATTTTCTGCTTTTTCGACCTCAGCTGTTTTGCACAACACAGCTAAGGTCGAAAAAGCAGGAAAGAAGAGGAATATATAAATGCTGTGCACCCACACAGAGTGCTTGTCAACTGTTTGGGTGGCACAGCTGATGAGTTTTTGCAAATGCTGCATGCTCATGCACATAACGCACTCTCACCAAACTGGTTGTAACACCAGTTGAATCCCACCCCTTATACATACACACACAGAGCCACTTGGCATAAAACTAAACTGCATGCTCCAGATTTTGTTCATTCCTTCCATCGTTTTGATCAGAATTCTGCCAAACTGACCAATTAAGTAAACAAATCATCTTATAATCTTATGTTCTTCCTCCTACCTTTTGCTTTATATAATATTATTCCCTTTATATACAGTCTTCATTTATATCACACAAGCTGTGCAGGCATCCTATGAGTAAACAGCTTGTGTATTTTAATTTTTCTGCAATGACACCATCTATATCAGCAGCCTTACTATTTTTCAGCATTGTCACAGTTTTTATGACTTCCTTTTCATCAGTGTTGCTTTGAACATGAATGTTATAACATTTGTTTCAATTCCACTCTTTAATATTTCACTCTCATTCCTGTACAAATCTTTTTAGAATTCATTACTGATGAACATCCTAATTCATCATCACTTTAATTTTAACTCCATTCAGTCTACTGGAAATTCTATCTAAAGTCTCTTTCCATTCACTTCCAAAACAATTTTTAATTTTGATAAAATCACTTTTCTTTATCTCTTAATCTTAGTTCTTCCTTTGGTCTTTGATTACATGTCTGTCTATACATATTGTACAATTGTTATTTTGTTTGTTTTTTTTTTTTTTGCACCAGTCTATTTCTTACATAGCCTCTTCATTTTATCAAGCATCCTTTTTCATACATTCGATTGACATAACTACAATGTAGAAAGCTGTATATCCTGACTCCTAACACATCACTGAGGAGACCCTGTTTCATATGCCAGTTTTCCTGATCCTACTGATGGGCCTTTGAGAAAGACTCCCAGGGTTGATCTTAGCAAAGACAAAAACATTAGAATAAATGAAAGTGACCTTTCTAATAATTTTTATTATCCTTTCATATGAATCAGTATTTTAAATTAATCACCTCTACCTCCCCATTTATCTTACACTTAGAAAAGAAACATATCTATACCTTTAGATTGGTTTATGTTCTTTTTAAAGAAACTTTTACTGCATTATATGTTGGGGAATAAATAAGGGTACTCTTGTGGATCAGAATAGGATAGGAACTGATATAGATGCATACACACAGAGCCAGTTCTTAAACAAATAATAGTTTTATTTGATTTCCTTTTGAATACCATGGTATCCTAATTAATTACAGTAGTGATACTTTAATATACAACATACAAATAAAAGCATTATTGACAAAACCAATATGTGCCCTAATGAATGTGCAAAATAATAAAAGAAATAAAATGTTAGTCTCCACCTTCTTACATCTCTCTCTCTTGTTTTCTATTTGTGCTTTATTCTGGCTTCTTCTTCACCTCCTTATCTCAATTACTGGTACTGGACTGTGAGTTTCTCCTGGATATCTTGCTGTCAAAGCCATTAACTTCCAAAGTTCCATTGTCCACATCTGAATCTCTGTACATACAACACAGTCCCTCCTCTTATTTTTTCCATAAACTCACAAGTTACTCTAGGTCAGGCTTGCCCAACCTGCGGCCCATGGGCCGCATGCAGCCCAGGTCACCTCGTAATGCAGCCCAACGCCCACCCCAACCTTTGTGAAAGATCCAGCGAGGCGGAGGAGGAGAGGTAGGCGCGAGGTGGGGCGAGGCGAGCAACAGAAAAGGCGGGCAGCCACAGCCCAAAAGTCCCACCCAACCACCTCCTGCTTCTGCCCCTGCTGCCCCCGCTGCTGCATTTGCAGGAGGAGAGGTAGGCGTGAGGCGGGCGAGGCGAGCAACAGAAAAGGCGGGCAGCCACAGCCCAAAAGTCCCACCCGCCACCTCCTGCTTCTGCCCCCGCTGCTGCATTTGCAGGAGGAGAGGTGGGCGCGAGGCGGGGCGAGGTGAGCAACAGAAAAGGTGGGCAGCCACAGCCCAAAAGTCCCACTCTGCCACCTCCTGCTGTTGCTGCCGCCGCTGCCACCACTGCTGCTTCTGTCCCCGCCACCGCCGCCACTGCTGCTTCTGCCCCCGCCGCCACTGCCACATTTGCAGGAGGAGAGGTAGGCGCGAGGCGGACGAGCTTTCTTTCCCCCCATCCCCCTCACCCCGCAAAATTTGGCCAGAAAATTATAAAATAAATAATAAATAATTTTTAATTAATAATTAATAATAAATAATAAAAATTATTTTATATTTTATTTTATTTTATTTTATTTTATTTTATTTTATTTTATTTTATTTTATTTTATTTTATTTTATTTTATTTTATTTTATTTTATTTTATTTTATTTTATTTTATTTTATTTTATTTTATTTTATTTTATTTTATTTTATTTTATTTTATTTTATTTTATTTTATTTTATTTTATTTTATTTTATTTTATTTTATTTTATTTTATTTTATTTTATTTTATTTTATTTTATTTTATTTTATTTTATTTTATTTTATTTTATTTTATTTTATTTTATTTTATTTTATTTTATTTTATTTTATTTTATTTTATTTTATTTTATTTTATTTTATTTTATTTTATTTTATTTTATTTTATTTTATTTTATTTTATTTTATTTTATTTTATTTTATTTTATTTTATTTTATTTTATTTTATTTTATTTTATTTTATTTTATTTTATTTTATTTTATTTTATTTTATTTTATTTTATTTTATTTTATTTTATTTTATTTTATTTTATTTTATTTTATTTTATTTTATTTTATTTTATTTTATTTTATTTTATTTTATTTTATTTTATTTTATTTTATTTTATTTTATTTTATTTTATTTTATTTTATTTTATTTTATTTTATTTTATTTTATTTTATTTTATTTTATTTTATTTTATTTTATTTTATTTTATTTTATTTTATTTTATTTTATTTTATTTTATTTTATTTTATTTTATTTTATTTTATTTTATTTTATTTTATTTTATTTTATTTTATTTTATTTTATTTTATTTTATTTTATTTTATTTTATTTTATTTTATTTTATTTTATTTTATTTTATTTTATTTTATTTTATTTTATTTTATTTTATTTTATTTTATTTTATTTTATTTTATTTTATTTTATTTTATTTTATTTTATTTTATTTTATTTTATTTTATTTTATTTTATTTTATTTTATTTTATTTTATTTTATTTTATTTTATTTTATTTTATTTTATTTTATTTTATTTTATTTTATTTTATTTTATTTTATTTTATTTTATTTTATTTTATTTTATTTTATTTTATTTTATTTTATTTTATTTTATTTTATTTTATTTTATTTTATTTTATTTTATTTTATTTTATTTTATTTTATTTTATTTTATTTTATTTTATTTTATTTTATTTTATTTTATTTTATTTTATTTTATTTTATTTTATTTTATTTTATTTTATTTTATTTTATTTTATTTTATTTTATTTTATTTTATTTTATTTTATTTTATTTTATTTTATTTTATTTTATTTTATTTTATTTTATTTTATTTTATTTTATTTTATTTTATTTTATTTTATTTTATTTTATTTTATTTTATTTTATTTTATTTTATTTTATTTTATTTTATTTTATTTTATTTTATTTTATTTTATTTTATTTTATTTTATTTTATTTTATTTTATTTTATTTTATTTTATTTTATTTTATTTTATTTTATTTTATTTTATTTTATTTTATTTTATTTTATTTTATTTTATTTTATTTTATTTTATTTTATTTTATTTTATTTTATTTTATTTTATTTTATTTTATTTTATTTTATTTTATTTTATTTTATTTTATTTTATTTTATTTTATTTTATTTTATTTTATTTTATTTTATTTTATTTTATTTTATTTTATTTTATTTTATTTTATTTTATTTTATTTTATTTTATTTTATTTTATTTTATTTTATTTTATTTTATTTTATTTTATTTTATTTTATTTTATTTTATTTTATTTTATTTTATTTTATTTTATTTTATTTTATTTTATTTTATTTTATTTTATTTTATTTTATTTTATTTTATTTTATTTTATTTTATTTTATTTTATTTTATTTTATTTTATTTTATTTTATTTTATTTTATTTTATTTTATTTTATTTTATTTTATTTTATTTTATTTTATTTTATTTTATTTTATTTTATTTTATTTTATTTTATTTTATTTTATTTTATTTTATTTTATTTTATTTTATTTTATTTTATTTTATTTTATTTTATTTTATTTTATTTTATTTTATTTTATTTTATTTTATTTTATTTTATTTTATTTTATTTTATTTTATTTTATTTTATTTTATTTTATTTTATTTTATTTTATTTTATTTTATTTTATTTTATTTTATTTTATTTTATTTTATTTTATTTTATTTTATTTTATTTTATTTTATTTTATTTTATTTTATTTTATTTTATTTTATTTTATTTTATTTTATTTTATTTTATTTTATTTTATTTTATTTTATTTTATTTTATTTTATTTTATTTTATTTTATTTTATTTTATTTTATTTTATTTTATTTTATTTTATTTTATTTTATTTTATTTTATTTTATTTTATTTTATTTTATTTTATTTTATTTTATTTTATTTTATTTTATTTTATTTTATTTTATTTTATTTTATTTTATTTTATTTTATTTTATTTTATTTTATTTTATTTTATTTTATTTTATTTTATTTTATTTTATTTTATTTTATTTTATTTTATTTTATTTTATTTTATTTTATTTTATTTTATTTTATTTTATTTTATTTTATTTTATTTTATTTTATTTTATTTTATTTTATTTTATTTTATTTTATTTTATTTTATTTTATTTTATTTTATTTTATTTTATTTTATTTTATTTTATTTTATTTTATTTTATTTTATTTTATTTTATTTTATTTTATTTTATTTTATTTTATTTTATTTTATTTTATTTTATTTTATTTTATTTTATTTTATTTTATTTTATTTTATTTTATTTTATTTTATTTTATTTTATTTTATTTTATTTTATTTTATTTTATTTTATTTTATTTTATTTTATTTTATTTTATTTTATTTTATTTTATTTTATTTTATTTTATTTTATTTTATTTTATTTTATTTTATTTTATTTTATTTTATTTTATTTTATTTTATTTTATTTTATTTTATTTTATTTTATTTTATTTTATTTTATTTTATTTTATTTTATTTTATTTTATTTTATTTTATTTTATTTTATTTTATTTTATTTTATTTTATTTTATTTTATTTTATTTTATTTTATTTTATTTTATTTTATTTTATTTTATTTTATTTTATTTTATTTTATTTTATTTTATTTTATTTTATTTTATTTTATTTTATTTTATTTTATTTTATTTTATTTTATTTTATTTTATTTTATTTTATTTTATTTTATTTTATTTTATTTTATTTTATTTTATTTTATTTTATTTTATTTTATTTTATTTTATTTTATTTTATTTTATTTTATTTTATTTTATTTTATTTTATTTTATTTTATTTTATTTTATTTTATTTTATTTTATTTTATTTTATTTTATTTTATTTTATTTTATTTTATTTTATTTTATTTTATTTTATTTTATTTTATTTTATTTTATTTTATTTTATTTTATTTTATTTTATTTTATTTTATTTTATTTTATTTTATTTTATTTTATTTTATTTTATTTTATTTTATTTTATTTTATTTTATTTTATTTTATTTTATTTTATTTTATTTTATTTTATTTTATTTTATTTTATTTTATTTTATTTTATTTTATTTTATTTTATTTTATTTTATTTTATTTTATTTTATTTTATTTTATTTTATTTTATTTTATTTTATTTTATTTTATTTTATTTTATTTTATTTTATTTTATTTTATTTTATTTTATTTTATTTTATTTTATTTTATTTTATTTTATTTTATTTTATTTTATTTTATTTTATTTTATTTTATTTTATTTTATTTTATTTTATTTTATTTTATTTTATTTTATTTTATTTTATTTTATTTTATTTTATTTTATTTTATTTTATTTTATTTTATTTTATTTTATTTTATTTTATTTTATTTTATTTTATTTTATTTTATTTTATTTTATTTTATTTTATTTTATTTTATTTTATTTTATTTTATTTTATTTTATTTTATTTTATTTTATTTTATTTTATTTTATTTTATTTTATTTTATTTTATTTTATTTTATTTTATTTTATTTTATTTTATTTTATTTTATTTTATTTTATTTTATTTTATTTTATTTTATTTTATTTTATTTTATTTTATTTTATTTTATTTTATTTTATTTTATTTTATTTTATTTTATTTTATTTTATTTTATTTTATTTTATTTTATTTTATTTTATTTTATTTTATTTTATTTTATTTTATTTTATTTTATTTTATTTTATTTTATTTTATTTTATTTTATTTTATTTTATTTTATTTTATTTTATTTTATTTTATTTTATTTTATTTTATTTTATTTTATTTTATTTTATTTTATTTTATTTTATTTTATTTTATTTTATTTTATTTTATTTTATTTTATTTTATTTTATTTTATTTTATTTTATTTTATTTTATTTTATTTTATTTTATTTTATTTTATTTTATTTTATTTTATTTTATTTTATTTTATTTTATTTTATTTTATTTTATTTTATTTTATTTTATTTTATTTTATTTTATTTTATTTTATTTTATTTTATTTTATTTTATTTTATTTTATTTTATTTTATTTTATTTTATTTTATTTTATTTTATTTTATTTTATTTTATTTTATTTTATTTTATTTTATTTTATTTTATTTTATTTTATTTTATTTTATTTTATTTTATTTTATTTTATTTTATTTTATTTTATTTTATTTTATTTTATTTTATTTTATTTTATTTTATTTTATTTTATTTTATTTTATTTTATTTTATTTTATTTTATTTTATTTTATTTTATTTTATTTTATTTTATTTTATTTTATTTTATTTTATTTTATTTTATTTTATTTTATTTTATTTTATTTTATTTTATTTTATTTTATTTTATTTTATTTTATTTTATTTTATTTTATTTTATTTTATTTTATTTTATTTTATTTTATTTTATTTTATTTTATTTTATTTTATTTTATTTTATTTTATTTTATTTTATTTTATTTTATTTTATTTTATTTTATTTTATTTTATTTTATTTTATTTTATTTTATTTTATTTTATTTTATTTTATTTTATTTTATTTTATTTTATTTTATTTTATTTTATTTTATTTTATTTTATTTTATTTTATTTTATTTTATTTTATTTTATTTTATTTTATTTTATTTTATTTTATTTTATTTTATTTTATTTTATTTTATTTTATTTTATTTTATTTTATTTTATTTTATTTTATTTTATTTTATTTTATTTTATTTTATTTTATTTTATTTTATTTTATTTTATTTTATTTTATTTTATTTTATTTTATTTTATTTTATTTTATTTTATTTTATTTTATTTTATTTTATTTTATTTTATTTTGTGCGGCCCAAACCAAATTTTCATCTTCTAATGTGGCCCAGGGAAGGTGAAAGGTTGGACACTCCTGCTCTAGGTGTTTCCTCTGAGTCTTCCTCTACATTCCAGGGACAGTAACAATAGACGCAATCTATATAGACTGCTGTAAAGCCTTTGATTCAGTGGTACACAACAAACTACTCCTAAAACTAAAATCTTTTTTTTTTAAACAAATTTTATTAATTTTTACAAAACAATACACAAACAAACAAGGCATAATAACATAAAAGATCTTTTCTTAAAAAACCAATAGAACATACAGAGTAATTCCAAATTATAATATATATATTTACATTATCTATTCAGCTTCGTATCTTATCCCAACTTCTCCCTTTCATTCTATTATCCAAATTATATTTCTTGCTAATTAAAATTTTATTGCTTTTCAAGAACAATACACAAACAAACAAAACATAGAACATAAAAACATAAAACATATTTTCTGAAAGTTGCTTGATCCCGGGTTAAAACTCTTCGTACAGACACAAATTCAAAAATCATATTCATTTTATATACCATTCCATATCTTATTACCATTTTCAATTTTCTATATAGCTTCTTCCTTCTTTTATCTTTCTTAGTTTTATTTTATTTATCTCATCTCAGTTCAAATCATAATACTTATCATTCTTTGTCTGTTCTATTTCCAGCTATCCATTCATCTTTTCTCTTTAAATATACTCCTCCTGTACACTGATTGGAGTATGATGCCTTTAACTCTTTCCCCTAGTTTAATAATACTTAATATAACACTTAACTTATATTGGGATTCTGTTTAGTACATTCTAAAATTACACAATGTATTTTATGAGAAATAAAAAAAACAATAACAAAAAAAACATACAAGACCACTATCTATGCCATTAAAAAACTAATCATACATATTAATACTCATTTATATCTTAAGCCTTTTATTCTAAATACACATATAAAAATACAATCTTATGTACCTTACAGAATCCCCTTTTCAATTAAATTTACCCATTGTCTCTAAATGAATTTTGTTTCTTTAAATCTTGCTTCCTACCATTAAGGCTTCTCATCCCTTCCTTTCTCTCTTGCTTATTCTTCTCCTTGCCCTTTTTACCCCTTTGTCTCTCCTCCTCCCTTTTCTTCTCCTGCTTTCCCCCTTTCTGTTGTTTTCTAACCTTGTATCCACCTTTCACCTCATTTTTCTCTTTTTTGGTTGTTTTTTCAAGCCTTAAAATCCCCTTTTTCTTTTCCTCTTTCTCCTCCTCCCCAAATAAAATCATTTGTTCATCAAAGATGGCTTCTTCTTCTTTGTCCCAGTCGTCCTGCTGCACAGTCAATTTTTCATAAGTACATACCACCATTTCTAGAAATTGAAAAAGAGTGCCCAAAGTATCTTTCCCATCTTGTTCTTCTTGTTTATATTTTTGATATTCAATTTTTAGTTCATCCACAAGCGATGCCATCATAAAGAGAAAGTTTTTTTTCCAAAACAACCACCCGAGTGTTTTTAATCAAGAATAATTCCAAAAAGTTCCAAAGTCACCAAAGAATCCAAATAAACTATTTCTTTTTATACTTTTTTCTTTCTTCTATTTCTCTTTCTGTGGTTGCTGTTTGATCAAAAAGTTCCAATTAAGATATATCTTTTAGAAGCCTTATTAATATTCAATAACTCTTTAAAATTCTAGGCAATCTCCTCCTTTTTCAAATTCTGCTCCAATTTTTTTCCTCTCCCTTCCTACTTACAGCAAAAAGATTTTCCTTTAAATGTTCAGAAATCCATACCTCCAATTCGGGTTTTCCTGAATAGAAGGTTCTATTGCTGTCACGTTCGGAAGGAGAGTGAAAAGAAAAAAAACTTTTCCTTTAATTTACATTTGCCTCTTGACACATTCTGGAAACGATGTTTCTTTAGTAAGTTTTAAATTCCAGGGTACTTTCACTATTACTTTGTCCCGGTCAGCAAAGATCACTTTCATTTCTTCACAGCTCCTCCTGCACTTTCTTTTTCTGGCTGAGCTCTTCTATGTGGTGGCCATTGCTGACCACCGGTCAGCTGCCTTTGGAAAAGGGGGTTTCGTTGGCTAGGGAAGAGAGGTGCGATTTCTCTTGACTCTGCCAGACCCTCCCTGTCTTCACCACCTTCTACGGAGGTGGCTTAGCCCCGAAGCCAAATGGCTCGGAGCACTTGGGCAGTGAACACAGGCAGAAACCGCGCACAATTGCGGATTTCTGCCTGCTCCGAAGCACTGCAGACCGAAAATCCTAAAACTAAAATCTTATGGTATTTCTGGACAACTGCATTATGATAGAAGCATTCCTGTCAAACAGACAACAAATGGTCAAAATTGGGAGCGTCCTATCAAATTCTGTACCTGTCAACAGTGGTGTCCCCCAAAGCAGTGTTCTAGGACCAACTCTCTTCATATTCTACATAAATGACCTCTGTGATCATATTAAGAGCAACTGTGATCTCTTCGCTGATGATGTAAAGCTGTTCAATACCACAGACAATACTGCTACCCTTCAAAAAGATCTTTACTATGTATCAGAATGGTCAAACAAATGGCAACTTTAAATCTCAACAAATAAATGCTCTGTCTTACATATTGGCAAAAAAAATCAGAAAATAAAATACAAGCTGAACAGTCAAGACCTTGTTGATGATCCAAGCTCTGTAAAGGAATACTCATCTTGAATGATCTACGTGCTAGAGCCCACTGTAACTACATAGCCAAAAAAGCATTAAGAGTTGTTAACCTAATCCTACGTAGCTTATTCTCTGGTAATATCACACTACTAACTAGAGCAGGGGTGGGCAAACTTTTTGGCTTGGGGGGCCGCATTGACTTTTAAAATTTGACAGACAGGCCGGGTCAGCACAAGAATTTTTGGGAATCGCCCCCCCTTCCCCCTTCTTTCCTTACTTCCCCCTTCTTCTCCTCCTTCCCCTCCCCTCGGAGGCCCCCTGAATCAGGAGTTGCTACCGCCGGCACGGCTCCACGCGGCTCCAGTCCGCGTTGCCTCGGGAAGGAAAAGGCAAAAAGGAAGAGCCACGGCGGTGCTTTGCAACGGCAGCAGCGGCACCAGAGGCTCAGGCTCAGCGGCTCCTGGTTTTGCCTTTCCCTTTCCAAGGCAACACGGGACTGGAGCCGCGCGGAGTTGCACCGGCGGTAGCAACTCCTGACAGCCCCAGCCGGACACCTGAGTGGAGCCCGGGCGGAACTGCCTGTTGCTGCTGTGGGCACTGCTGCGGGCGTCTGGCTGCCCAAGGAAAGAACCGCACCAGCTCAGGGCAACTGTGAGGAGCAAGAGGGGAGAGGCAGAGAAGGAGGAGCGCACCTGGCCAGTTGGGGGAGGCTTCTTGTGCTGCGAAAGAGGCGGCTAATGATCTCCGGCTCCGCTCTGCTTCTCCAACATCCAGCGCCGCCCTGTTCTGTGCACCGGCTGCTCGGACTTGCTGGGCCTGACACAGTACAGGGTGGCACTGGATGTTGGAGAAGCAGAGCGGAGCCAGAGATCATTAGCCACCTCTTTCACAGCACAAGAAGAACAGGGTGGTGCCGGACCATTGGAGAAGCAGAGCAAAGCTGGAGATTTTTAGCTGCCTCTTTCGGCGCAGAAAGCGTCCCCCAACCAGCTGGCTTGTCTCCCCCTCCTCAGCCATGCAGAACAAACAGGCAGAGAAGGAGGAGAGCAGCTGGCCAGTTGGGGGAGGCTTTTTGTGCTGTAAAAGAGGCGGCTAATGATCTCTGGCTCCGCTCTGCTTCTCCAACATCCGGCGCTGCCCTGTTCTATGTGTCAGGCCCAGCAAGTCCGAGCAGCCGGCGCATACAACAGGATGGTGCCAGACCATTGGAGAAGCAGAGCAAAGCCGGAGATTAGTAGCTGCCTCTTTCGGCGCAGAAAGCTTCCCCCAACCAGCCGGCTGGTCTCCTCGTTCTCTGCCTGTTTGTTCTATATGGCCGAGGAGGAGGAGACCAGCTGAGAAGCGCGCTGCCAGGCAGGGGCCACACAGCGCAGGGCAACACGCCACCTCCCAGCCCTGGCGAGGGAAAGCAGTGGATGTTCCCCGGGCGGCGGCCTTGGCCCTGCTACCAGGGAAGCGGCTGCCCAGCTCCATGTTGTGTGTACGATTTTTTGGGGCGTGGCACGGGGTCTCTTTTGGCCGGTCCCAATTTTTTTTTCAGAGGGGAATATTTTTTTTCAGAGGCGGGCCGTATTAAAATGACCAACAGGCCAGATGTGGCCCGCGGGCCGTAGTTTGCCCACCCCTGAACTAGAGCACACAAAACATTTGCTAGACCAATACTCGAATACAGCTCATCAGTCTGGAACCCACATTACGTATCTGATATTAGCACAGTTGAGAAAGTCCAGAAATATTTCACAAGAAGAGTTCTCCACTCCTCTACTTGTTGTAGAATACCTTATGCCACCAGACTTGAAATTCTAGACCTAGAAAACCTTGAATTATGCCATCTTCGGTCTGATCTAAGTATGGTATATAAAATCATACATTGCAATGACTTACCTGTCAATGAATACTTCAGCTTCAACCATAACAACACAAGAGCACACAATAGATACAAACCCAAGGTTAACTGCACCAAGCTTGATTGCAGGAAATACGACTTCAGCAACAGATTGGTCAATGTCTGCAATACTCTACCTGACTCTGTGGTGTCTTCCCCAAACCCCAAAAACTTTAACCTTAGACTGTCTACTATTGACCTCACCCCTTTCCTAAGAAGTCTGTAGGGGGTGTGCATAAGCACACCAATGTGCCTACTGTCCCTGTCCTATTGTTTCTTTTATTTTTCTTATATGTACTCATTTCATGTATTCATAACTATGTATATACTTATACCTGTTATCTTGTAAGTGATTGACAAATCAAAATAAATAAAATAAATAAAAAAATAAAGTTTGCCACAGCCAACTTGCCACAGCCAAGTCGCCACAGCCAAGTCGCCACAGCCAACTCACAATGGCCAATTCATTGAGGACAACTTGCCATGGCCAACTTGCCACAGGACAAGTTGCTATGGATTGATTCAACAATTCAATTTAATTGTTTAAAATAATTTTAAAAACGTAGTCACCGAACTGGTAGGAGAACCAAAGGAGAGCCAGTGTGCAGCTATTAAGGTGTTGGAGCAAGACAGTGAAAACTCAAGTTGAAATGCACCCTCTGTCATGGAAAAACTTGGTTACTGTTCTGGAGAAATTTGAGGGACAAATTCATTCAGGCAATTTTGTTTTACATTATAATCCTGTCAATATGAAAATATATTTTGGTAGTGCATTTTAATTAAACAGAAAAATAGACTTACACAGTAATTTGGGGCTAGTAATTAAGCTAAGAGAGAAGAAAATGTTTGATTGGATAAGTATTTTTCCAACCCGTGCAACACAAATATTTTGATGTTTGAATATACTTTTCAGTGGAAAACTATGCACCTTCCCACCAAATTATGTTTGCTTTCCAGATGGTCTCTTGTAGCAAATCTGTAATAATATCCCGAGGTTAAAAGGATATAAGCCTGTGTTGCATTAGACATGGTTGTATTAAAAATTTGGAATAAGATGGCATACTTTTGTATTCACCCATGAATAGAAATGATTTATGAGTTTCATCTTAGGAATGATTTGTGGGAGAACTTGCTCGAAAGAAATTGAGAGCCTTATAAAATGCTGTAGGAATTGAACAATGTGTTCCTTGTATATATACTGATTAACAATGGAAAATCAAGTTACATTTGGTAGGGTCAGCAAGGTCAGTCAAAGAAAATATACTGAGGATTGTAATTCTCTGAACAATGTGCTCTTGAATTTACATTATAGAACTGTATGATAAATATGCTTACAGAAAAGTTCATTTACATTCAGATTCAAATTTTATATCTAATCCTGTAATCCTATTCATTTTCTTAATAAACATGTATATGCTGTAAACATGTGTAAAATCTCCTGACATGCATTACAAGAAAATACTTTGTGGCTTTACAGATGTTACTAACTTATATTTACTAAAACTTTATAATTATAAATTGGCAATGGTGATAGTTGGGAATTGTAATGAACATATTTCTACTGTGTATTTCCATAATGTTATTTGTGGATGCTTTCTCACACATAATCAGTTAATTCTGTCGCATCTTGCCGGTTACATGAAATTATAGTTTAAAATGTGTAAGATTTTAAAATATATAAGATCTTAAATGTGTAAGACTTTAAAAGCCACGGATATTTTAAAAATTGTGTTCATAACACAAGGAAATTGCTAGCACTGTTCTGTATTTTTCCTAGATTAACCCAAGTGTAAAATTAAAGAATTAGCTACTTCAGTTTGTTTAATGAATGAAAATAGTTCTGCATTTCATGAATAGTATTGTTTCATTTTAGATTTCTCATTTTTAGAAATGTACACTTCTATGACATAACTGTGCAATTTTCTAATCTCTGAAGCATTACATGATCTTAACTTTGTGAAGTTAACATAACAATATATATTAATGTTTTGTGGATTTTGACCTGAAAAGCAATTAATAACTAATGTCTTCAGCAAAATGTAGACCATTTATTTGACTTGGCTACATATTCTATTCACTTCTGTGAATACAATAAGTTGTATCCAAATTGAACAAACAAATAAAAATAAAATTGAGGAATAGTTCCTTGTTAAAAAAAAAAAAAGACTGAATAAACTACAGGAGTAAATAACCCAATCTGCATTGCTTCTCAGCATCTTTTGCAGCTCCCACTTGAAGTTTGCAGATATTAAGGGGGAAAATGGCATCCTCAAACCTTGTAAAAGCTTAAGTTATCAATTACAAAGCAAATCCCAAATCCTACAAAATGCTAGGGAGAGGTAATTAAGCAGCAAAATTATCCCTTAAACTTCTACAAATAAATCTCCCAAATACACCTTCAAAGTTCTCCGTAATATGACATTGCCAGTCAGAACCTTTGCAGTTCTGAGGAGCTGATGAAGAATGCTTCTGTTATATAATAAATTTGTACCTCAAAAGTTAGGAGTTTCATATCATGAAGATCCATATCAAAATAGAGGAAATGACTGGAGAAGCATATCTTCTCCATACCAGAATGCACTTTCATGGAAAACTGATTGAACAATCAGCATCTGTCACAGGGACAATGGGCATTACATCCAAATATTTTTTATAAAGGCTCAGCAAGACTGACTTGTTTACAACAACAGATAACAGATGGACATTTTCATATGGAGGTTTGACAACATGATGGAGCTATATATATAAAACTAAAAGGCACAAGTACCTTTCTCAACACTTTCCAAAATTGGTGTACAAGATAAAATTATTCAAATCATACATGAGTCTTATCATCACCTGTGGGTCTCTACCCTAGTGTAGATAAGAGATATGTGGAATCTCCCCAGATGCTTGGATACCATGTCTCAAAGCCTGCATCTAGACATTGAATGAAACATTTCTTGAACAAAACTTTCTTCTTTCCTGTCTGAATGGCTGTCCAGCTGTTTGGAATTCATGCTGCTAGAAAGCTAAAAGGTATTGCATTATTCTACAAGATTCCATGCTTTTCATATATGGACTTATTAGCACTTGGGAAACAAACGGTTGTTCGCTTTAATCACATCTGACAAATTCCTATTATTTCCTAGAAAATCACCTCAATAGCCAGCCCTACAGAGCAATTCTCTCTATATCCATTTATTATTATATTGGTTTTGATATTTATAAATATATTCATGTAAAAAAAATTAAGGCTACAATTTTATCTTTTTCAAAATTGCAGGCATAGATCATTGTAAATTATCAAAAGTTTCTTCTGCATCAAGAAAAATCAAAGCCGTGACTTCCGGTTTGCCAGGCTTCGGCGGCAGCGGGGATTCGTGATCCTGCGCAATCCCTGTAGCGCTAGCCGTCTTGGTGCCTCCGATCCTGACGGGTTTGAAGGATAAGGCTGCCACGTAGAGGCAGCCGAAGATAGGGAG
Organism: Hydrophis major; assembly: GCA_033807585.1. Classification (NCBI taxonomy): domain Eukaryota; kingdom Metazoa; phylum Chordata; class Lepidosauria; order Squamata; family Elapidae; genus Hydrophis; species Hydrophis major. Next base: position 61,628,455 of record CM066331.1, on the reverse strand, counting down.
GATCCGGAGAGGGGCTTGGGGGTGTCGCAGACCCCCTCCTCACCCGGCATAACCTCCTTTTCTCAAGGCGGTGGAGCGGCGGTCAGTAATGGCCGCCACAAAGAAGCCAGCAGCTGGACAAGATTGTGCTGGAGGAAGAAGGAGAAAGAAGAATCAAGAGAACTGAAAGTGCTGGCTGAGCTGGGAAAATAACAACTCTTAAATAACCTGGAACCTGAATTGTTTGAATTACTTGAAAGATACATTGTATCCCTAAGAAGATTGGAAAGCGGCGGAGAAAGCTGTCAAGGGAAAACTTTTTTTTTATTCACTCTCCCACACCATAGAAATAGCAGATGGAGATCTGGAAAATCTATTTGGGCACCGAAGGTAATTCAATTTGAAAGTTAAAGCCAAGAGATAAAGGATTCCTGGGCATTGGATTTAACAACTTAAGAAATTGGAAAACCCATATTGGAGGTATGGATTTCTAAACATTTAAAGGAAAATCGCTGTTGTAAGTGGGAAGGGAGAGGGGGAAAAATTGGAGCAGAATTTGAAAAAGGAGATTGCCTAAAACTTTAAAGAAAGATATATCTTAATTGGAACTCTTTGATTAAACAGTAACCCCAGAAAGAGAAATAGAAGAAAGGACTAAAAGAAATAGTTTATTTGGATTCTTTGGTGACTTTGGAACTTTTTGGAATTATTCTTGATTAAAAATACTTGGGTGGTTGTTTTGGAAAAAGTTTTTCTCTTCATGATGGCATTGCTTGTGGAGGAACTAAAAATTGAATATCAAAAATATAAAAAAGAAGAACAAGATGGAAAACATACTTTGGGCACTCTTTTTCAATTTCTAGAAATGGCGGTATGCACTTATGAAAAATTGACTACGCAGCAGGACAACTGGGACAAAGAAGAAGAAGAAGAAGCCATCTTTGATGAACAATGGGTACTTTTTGGGGAGGAGGAGAAAGAGGAAAAGAAAAGGGGGATTTTAAGGTTTGAAAAAACAATCAAAAAAGAGAAAAATGAGATGAAAGGTAGATACAAGGTTAGAAAACAACAGAAAGGGGATAAGCAGAAGAAGAAAAGGGAGGAGGAGAGACAAAGGGGTAAAAAGGGCAAGGAGAAGAATAAACAAGAGAGAAAGGAGGGGAGGAGAAGCCTTAATGGTGGGAAGCAAGATTTAAAGAAACAAAACTTATTTAGAGACAATGGTTAAATCTAATTGAAAAAGGGATTCTAGAAGGTACATAAGATTGTGTTTTTATATGTGTATTTAGAGTAAAATGTTTAAGATATAAATGAGTATCAATATATATGATTAGCTTTTTAATGGTATTGATAGTGGTTTTATATTTTGTTATTGTTGTTTTTTTGCTTTTCTCATAAAATTTATTGTGTAATTTTAGAATGTACTAAACAGAATCCCTATATAAGGTAAGTGTTATATTAAGTAGTATTATGTTAGGGGAAAGAGTCAAAGGCGTCACTCCAATCAGTGTACAGGAGAAGTATATTTAAAGAGAAAAGATGAATGGATAGCTGGAAATAGAACAGACAAAGAATGATAAGTATTATGAATTGAATTGAGATAAGATAGATAAAATAAAACTGATAAAAGAGGGAAGAAGCTATATAGAAAATTGAAAATGGTAATAAGATATGGAATGATATATAAAGTAAATATGATTTTTGAATTTGTGTCTGTGCGAAGAGTTTTAACCCGGGATCAAGCAGCTTTCAGAAAAGAGGTTTTATGTTTTTTATGTTTTATGTTTTGTATGTTTGTGTATTGTTTTTGAAAGGCAATAAAATTTTAATTAGCAAGAAATATAATTTGGATAATAGAATGAAAAGGAGAAGTTGGGATAAGATATGAAGTTGAACAGATAATGTAAATATATATATTACAATTTGGAATTATTTTGTATGTTCTATTGGTTTTCTTAGAAAAGATCTTTTATGTTATTATGCCTTGATTGTTTGTGTATTGTTTTGTAAAATTAATAAAATTAAAAAAAAAAAAACCACGGGTGGAAGCAGATTCTGCCAGCTGTAACTAAGAAAAATCAAAGCCGCTTTCTTGTTTTTCTGGTTTATCTTGTTAACACACACACATTTCATGTATATCTTTGGAATCAATCAAGTCAGATTAGGGTATATAATTTTAGTTAAAAGCAGATTTATTCTATTTGCATTGTCACAAAAAATATAATCTATATTGAATAAAGAAATACCTCTATGTTGGTTCAGTAATTTCTTTCTTTATAAATCAGAGCGCTAAGGGTTTTTTTCCATGAGTTTTTCATATTCTGAATCTAATTCATTACTTGAGCTAAAGATTTTACCAACATTTCTTGGAGAGTCTTGTATTAAGTAAATCTTTTATTCTCTTCAATATGTTTTAATTTCCATGGCAAACTTGTAATTTGGTATTTTTAAAAAATATGTAAATCACTATCTGGATCCCCAGTGAAATGCTCAGTAGCCATTCTCTGCCTGTCAATGCATTTCTTGGTATGTGCCAAGTAACCAGGCCATGTTTTTTCAGACTCTTCTAATAAATAAATATAATACTAGCATGCTGAAAAAGTATGAGCCTTCAACATATTACAATTTGTATGTTTCAATCATGCTTCAACCTCACTTAGGCTTCAGAAACCTTATGCAATTAAATTAGTGGGTGAATACAGCTCAAGGTTTTGCCTGCTTTCTGATACATAAGTCTTCAGTGCTGCACTTATTATGAAGCCATTTTGCAAGATTGCCATAACCCATTCTCAGTATTACATTATGCATATCATTTATGTTGATTTTAATCTGATTAGTGCTGGAGGCCTGTTGGTCACTTGGAGTCTGATATAACAGTGGCAGATAAGCCTAATATAATAAATAAATGAACAAAATGAGTATTATAAGCACAAAAAGGGAGGCATGGTACAGTTGCAATTATCTCAGATAGGCCATTCCACATAAAGTTGTATTTTTGCATCTCCTTGTACTCAGTATTGTTAATGTAAATGTTCCTTTATGTGTAGCAAAGATGGTGCTGCAGAAACCTCATATAACCCCTGGTCCACGCCCTGGTACTAGATTGTAGCCTGTTGGGAATCAGGCTGCACAAGTGGGAGAGCATGGGAAGCTGCATTTGTGCAAACTATGCACAAGCAAAACTGTCCCATCTGCAGAGCTGGAAAGGTTGGGGACAGCTGTAATCAGTTTCCCATAAAGAACTTGAGTGTATAGTTTACTTACTGTGCTTGTTATCACTCTGCCATCTTATTTGTCATGTCCTTTTCATACCACTGTTCTGTTGGTGGAGTAAAGGGTGATCTGGTAGGTTCTATCTGGTTGAGACTGGTAAGTTTAGGTGATGTCATACCACTTTTCTGTCCTGCTAAAGAATCACTAGTACTGGCAGCATCTTGCTCCCCACAGCCACTTTCTCATGGCTTTCCTTCTTACTCATGTAAGTGGTAGTTGCTCCAAAATTCTTAAATCTTTCTGTTCCAATCAAGCCGCATTGGTGTGTGTGTGTGTGTTGTATTGCTGTTGCATGCCTCTTTCCAATCAGCTGATGAGGATCTTCCCCTGGTCATTTGGTTGCTCTCTTAGCTTACTTAGCCCTTTTTCATTTTGGCCTCCCGCCAGCATGCCAATCTGCTGCTTCAGAATACCAGGACCCATTTTCCTGTAGTCTTTCTCCTTTTCTTCACTCCCAGAATAGACAGGACAGGAAAGCCAAAAGCAATGTGCAGGAGTGAAGGATTTTCCTCCATAAATATGTAATAAGTCCTGCCCACTAATAACATAGGCACTGTTAACTCTTTGCTGTTAGCTCCATCTCCAGTGACTGATTCTTGTAACAATATTCAGATAAGGTAACAGACTGAAATGCTGTTTGTATGCTGACAATGGCAAGAATCAATCTGGCTTAACACTAGAAAAAAAAACCTTGTCCAAAATACAATGTTAAGATCAAAAACTGAAAAATTGACAGTATGTATTAATAGCTGATGTCTAACCAAATTCAAGCAGGCTTCTTCATATACAGGTAATCCTCAAGTTACAAATATAATAGAACCTGCTGATTACATTCGTAACCCAGATTCATCGGAGTGAATCAGGTTGAATGAACGTGAAAACTCCCTGCTTTCACCAGTCGTTAAGTGCACGAGTATCTCAGGGTGGGGAAGAGCAGGGTGGCATTGTGCTTCTGACCACCCAAGGCCTTCCCAACCTACTGAGATTTCTCATGCTCTCCTCCCCGCTAATCCTGCCCAACCAGGTTTACTTGCCTTTTGAAAATCTTGATGAGCTGTCTCTCCAGCCTCTCTGCTGCGGTTTCATCTTGGGCAAAGGCTTGTCAAAGCTTAGAAAGATACTGTGTCCCTCTAGGTTCCGATCATCTTTGCAAAAAGCCCTCGCCACCAAAAATGGAGCACCATCAAAAACTGAGCTATGCCAGCCCCTTCCTGGTGCTGTTTTTGATAGGAAAGGCTTTTTGCAGACAACCAGAGCCTACAGGGACACAATCACTCACTCCTGCAGGCTTCAGCAAGGAAACAGAAAATGGAGGAAAGTGCTGAAGAACTGAAGCCTTCCCTCCATTTGCAGCCTTGTGCCGTGGATCTCATCCAGGCTTAAATTCGCAGAAAACACAGGCCAAAAATAAGTCGTGAAATCTCGCGCTATTGATCTCCTGGTATTTTAGTTCTCTGTTCTCTGCAAATGCACCGAAGGTCTGAAGCAACGAACCAGGCAAAGAAACCGAAGGCTTACTAGATCTTCGGAAGGGAAATGAGTCTCCATAGGCCCAGTGCCTGTAGAGAGCCAGCCCGGGGTGTGGGGGAAATAGGCAGGGCGAATGTTGCAGTGCCTCTGCAGATGTTCATAAAGGTGAACAATTGCTGTGGTGCTGCAACATTCATAACTTTGGGACTATCTCCTAAGTACTGGGGGGGGGGGGAGGGTTTTGTCATAACTTTGAACAGTTGCTAAGTGAACTGTCGTAACTGGAAAATTACCTGTACAATATACCACATAGCAAGGCAAGTTAGTATCTTAAAATATTACATTTTATGGGAAAAAAAATCTATTTAAAAACTAAATTGAAAATTAAACAAAAAAAACTAATTAAATTTAACGAAAATAAGCAACATCCCCTAGAGCCAGAAATGACTAGCAGGTATGTGCGAGAACCTTTATCTTTAATAGAAATAATAAATAGATATTTAAGGTATAGTATAAAAATATTCAAGTAGCATTTAGAAGTTATAAAAAATAAAGAGGGGTTCTTGAATGTTTTTTCTTTTTTTTTTTTGAAACAAATTTTATTAATTTTTTAAAAAAGCAACCCATTAAACATTGAACACATAAAATCTCTTTCCATTATAAATTTTTTCAAGACAGATAAAACATTATTTTATTTTATTTTATATTATTTTATACAACATAATTCTAATATATCCCATTTCCACTTAAATATCTTTTGGCAGATTTCTCATTATTTTTCTTTACTCTTATTCAATTACGTTTCTTATCTATATTTATCCATTTTATAATCATCATATTCATATTTCCCTCTGTTTTGTTTATAATTATCCTCATCTAGCTTTCCTCCAAGGTTTTATTAATTCTCAAACAAACATAAACACACAAAACCATAAAACTTCTTTTTAGAAAGTAGCTTGGCCCCGGATTACCTCTCTTTATATGGACTTCAATTAAATTTATGCTCATCTTATATACCATTTCCTATCTTATTTACCATTCTATATCTTCATTATAACTTCTCCCCGCTTTCCACCTTAATTATATTTTATTTATCTTAATTTACATCATTATACTTGTATCTTTTGTCCATTCTTTTCCAATTACCCATTTATCTCATTCCCTGTAGTAAAAAAAAAAAAAAAAAGGATTTCTCCTGAAATCACTAATCAAAGTATGATGCCTTTCCATCGCTCCCCTAAATTAACATTTAAGGTAGCACCTGGTTCCCCATCTGATTCTGCTTAGTACATTCTACCTATTAATTTTTAAAAGAAAAAGAAAATAGTAAATCTATAAAGTAATTAAATACATAATTAAACATTAAATCTTATAACATTCCAATTATCTATTTCAAAGTCAAATGCTGCCATAATAAATTTATACTAACATAGTCAATTAAACTCTATACTTAAACTAAGTATTTTAAACATTCCTTTTAATAATTTATTAAATCTTGAAATCTATCATTGTTAAACGTTTAATATTTTAATCTTTACTCAATTCTTATAAAATTCTAATTTTCTATTTCTAATACAAATACTACAATACTATCTTATGTACCTTGCAGAATCCTTTTAAGAAAAAATTTACATTACCCTTTATCCCTAAAAAAAAATTTCTTTTTCCCATCTTGTTTCATACCTTTGTGGCTTTTCCCCCCCTTTTCCCTTCTTTTTTTATCCCACCTGGTCTTTTTACCCCCCCTTCTCCAAACCTCCGCCTTTTTAGCTTCCCCTCTCTGTTGTATTTCTCTTTTCTTTTGCTTTCTAACATTGTATTATTGATTTTGCATCTTATTTTTCTCTTTCTTGGATATTTTTTTAAGTCTTAAATCCTTTTTCCTTCCTCTCTTTCTCTTTCCTTTCTTAATCAACTTTTTGGATTCATTAAAGATGGCTTCTCCTTCTTCTTCCTCTACTTCCTCCTTCAATTGTTGTATTTGCTGGTAAGTAGCAAGCACCATTTCTAAAAAGCAAATAGTTTCTCTCCAAGTGTCCTTGCCTTCTTTATTTTTCCATATTCCTCTCTTAGTTCATCAACAGATAAAGCCATTATAAACCTTTTCTTCTTTTCTCTTCTTCTTCTTAAGACAACCAAGATATTTCAAAGCTTAGAACAATTCCCCAAAATCCCAAAGTCATCAAACAGTCCAAACAGAGCACAAGATTCTTCCCTTTACACTTTTTCTTCCTGGGGTAATATCAATTGGAAAGGGAAGAAAAAGCCCAATCTGTTTTTAAAAGTCTTATTGCAATTAACTTCGAATCTCAAAGTCTTTCAGGCATCTCCTCCAACAAAATCTTAATATAAATTTCTCCTTTGTCCTCTCCATCCCCACTTGTCAAAAAGAGCTTTAAATTTTTACCTTCTATAAGAAAGCAGGCTTTTCAATGTCCATTTGTTGATTCCATAGGGAAGGAGAGTAAACTTTCTCTTTCAGCACTTTCACTCGCCGCTGTTGAATGAAAGTATCATTCAACAATCAAGGCTTTCAGCATATTAAATGCGTCTTATGCTCCCGGTTCAACCAAAAAACTTTCGCTTCAAAACTTTCTCCTTCTTCCTCCAGCACAATCTTGTCCAGCTGCCGGAATCTTTGTGGTGGCCATTGCTGACCGCCGCTCCACCGCCTTGAGAAAAGGGGGTTATGCCGGGTGGGGAGGGGGTCTGTGAAACCCCCAAACCCCTATCCGGATCCCCCCTATCTTCGGCTGCCTCTATGGGGCAGCCTTATCCTCCAGACCCGTCAGGATCGGAGGCACCAAGATGGCTAGCGCAGCAGGGATCGTGCAGGATTGCGAAACCCCGCCGCCGCCGAAGCCTGGCAAACCGGAAGTTGAATGTTTTTTCTTATAAACACAATTTTTCCTTTTCTCACTCGTATTATATTTCGTGGTTTAAATTCTCACAGGCTCTCACTTCTATGTAAAGCTTATGCAATATTTTTTATTAAAAATCAACAGATGAGTCAGGGCTTATACTATGTATGTTTTCTATTCTAGCCCTTTCCCTTTCTTTGTTGTTTTTCCGGTTGCTTTTTATTTAACAAAATTTATATTAAGAAAAAAAATACTGTATTACAATTCTAAATGGGTAGCAAATTTAGTCTATTACAGATTTATAGCACACATTAATAATTATCAAATTTCTTACAGCCTACGCTTCTATGGACTACATACACTTGAGAAAGCATATAGAACAAAAAACTTACATTTTAATAACATGTTTCCCATTTTCATTCTTTGCTTTTTAGAAATCAAATGATAGGTAGACATAAACAATTTGGCCACAAGAAGAGGATGAATAGGGTTCAAATGTGAATGAATTCTTAGTGTTATGATTCTTAGGCATCTTTATTCTCCAGTGAAATTGAAATATCAAAACTGAGCCACTGTAGCACATAAATCAGATGAAATGTTTAAAATCAGTTTGATAAATAGTAGAGGTAACATATAGGTTTAGAACACTAAATTAAATCAAGTCATTAACTTAGTTTCCCATATGCCTATTGCAAAGCACTAATATGCAACTTTTGTCACAAATATTTTATGTAATCAAACTAACATGTATGAAATGATGGCACCTGATACAAAAACAGTTTTCAAGTAGGAAATATAGCATAAAAACAATTATTTTATTGAAGCGTTTTTTTAAAAAAAATCATGTGAGGCAATATAACAGTAAGATCACCACTAGAAAGCAAGAACTAGGGTTGAAAATGAACACATTTGAACAAGAAAAACATTTTACAAAAAACCTGCAGAGAACACATTTTCAAGCTACACATATATATTTTATAAAAGGATTCAACACATGTACATACAGAAGACACCAAGGAAATTAATTAATATTATGAAATGGTCCAATAAATATATTGAAATACTGTTGAACAATGACTGCATATTTAGATTTATACAATTGCCCAACGTTGGTTAAAATATTTTACATTTTCTTAAAAGACTGGCAGTTCTCCACTTAGCCATGAGTAGTATCATCTTCCACAAAATCTTTGGCCATCTCTGCAGTGATCACATCAATATGGCTTACCTACATAAGAAAAAAGTGATTTGGCAATTATAATTGGAAAAATGCAACTAATGATAACATTAGTGAATAATTCATTTGGTTGTCCGATTCCTTGCATGTAAAATTCTGAATTCTGTACAAATAATAAATTGCTTAATAGATGAATATGATATAGCCCTTGTTTTCAAAAATACAAATGTAAATAGCTATGACTATGAAGAAGTCATATATGATCTCTCCCATAGTTCATGTGTATGAAAAATTTTGCACTAATCATGGGAGCATATTCTATGACATAATATATGTACTGTAATTTTGACATCATAGTTTATCAATTGATCTTTTAGTATGCTTGTACAGTTAAAAAAGTCTAGAAAAATGGGTATACATACTTGATCTAAATGTAACATCATATTGAAATGTTTGATGAATATTTAGGATATCTTAACAGTTTGCATTATGTTCTTAACTTAATTAAATCAAGCTGAAATCTAAGCAAATTTTAGTGTTTAAATCAAGAAAAATATTGGCTACAAATACTTAAATTTGAGACTGAATAAACAGGGATCTTAATAACTGTTAACTATTATACAATAATATTTACACTGTACATTTTAAGCTGCACACCTTATTTCTGAATTTTACACCATAGAACTTATCAGCAGATTCAAGCAGTTCTGGTCTGAATGTTGTGGTAATGAATTGAGCATGTTCTGCTAATTCCATGATCATATCTGAAATAAATTGAAATAAATGAAATAAACTGGAGGTGGAAGCTAGATTGATAGCAGACTCCACTTTAACCCCCACCCCCCACTTTCCACCTACCCATCCTTTTGGTTATCACATTAATGTATTTATTTTAATTGCGTTCCTTTGTCATTTTTTGCTTTATACTTCTATTATTTTACTTCTGTTCTGTTTATATGCCTTTTTCTTTGTCCTACTTTTTACTATTGTAAGCTGCCCAGAGTAGCCCCACAGCAAGATAGGCAGCAGAAAAATAAACAATACATTGTTAAAATACAGCACTTATAAATACATAATCTAAAACTTTAACAAATAAAACATCTGCAAGTCTTAATCATCAACTAAAGCTTAGTTACTTTTTATCCAACAGCTAGTTCCCATATGACTGAAGATGCAATGCTACCAGTGGGATATAAAGTTCCATGTCACATCAGTCTTTTAAGACTGTACCAATTTGTGGTTTGGTACTTTTTATGACAGAGCAATCTGGCTATGATTAGAATTTTTTCACACTCAAATTACCAATTTAAATGTCAAAAGTAACGTGATACTTAAATGTTTCATGATGTGCCAAAGAGAATGGGGATCATTCAGTTCAAAGATTTGACTTTACAACACCATGTTGTAGTGATGCTTAAAATATTTTGTACTCAAAAAGGAAAAAAAACAAGAAAAAAAAAAACCCTGCATCTTTTCTACTAAATTAAGGTCTAAAGATAGTAATTCATACTTTTCTAATATACTGTATATATGTCGCTGGCCCTTTAAAATCACTAATCAATACAGAATCTGATAATCTTGAGTACAGCATTTTAGTACTCTTTCATTACAAATGTCTTCTATAGAGATATTGATAATTTTATCCAGGATCTGTAGTCAATTAAACAAAGAATAAAAAGAGATTTTTTTTTTAGTTTTTCACTTTTGTACACTGAATGCACTTTACACTAGTGTTGTACAGAAAATTTTTAATTTTAATGTATAATGAAATGTTTGAACAACCCTGGGAAAATAGGAATAGATGATGCCTCGGAAACAATCTGACAAGAGAGATAGGAGCCCTGAGTGGCTTCATGGTCAGAGGAAGAAAATTAGGAATGGAACGGATTAGTGACCTTGAAGGAAGAGGAACAGGGCACAGACAAGATTCCACAACTGCTTAGCAATCACAGAAAGAAACTGAGAAGTCTCAGCTTAAGGGATCAAGTGATTAGACAAACTGGCAGGAAGTTTGTACTTCCAGACATGCAAAATTCTGTTAATGTAGTCTTACAATAAAATAGAATTAGTTCATCTTTTGGTGTTTGTCATCTGGTTTACCTGGGCTGACATCAATGTTGCAAATTGGAAGGTATAAATTTCCTGCAGCCACTTTTAACTGCTTGATTTATTAAGCAGGTGGGCCCTGCTTAAGTTTCTTTCTCTTGATTGTTAAGCCACTGAGGATTCCTGCTTCTCCTATTTGACTGTACCATCTATCAACTGTACTCATGCATATATGAGGGGCACTTGTGAAGATCCTCTGGAAGTAACAAGTATTATCCTTAAGTGTTACTGTAAAGTATACAACTCTTATCAAAAAAAGTATTGCAGCATTTCATAACTGTGTACCTGGAGGACAGCTATAAACCTCATATATACATTAATAAATTATATAAGCTATATTCAAGACGTAGTCACAAGCAATTTTATTAAAAAAATCCTCGTAAAATATGAGCTCTTTACACAGTTCATTTTAGCAGAAATTGCAATACATGAAAGCTGATATTCTGCCACTGACTTCAAGATTTTGTGCAAATGCTTTTAAGAATGTTTCAAACTATTTTTTTAAAATGAAATAGGCTAGTAGGACAAATAAGCTGAACATACATCTTAATGCCCTCCTCCTCAAAGGTGTACTTGATATTACTAATTTTCTTTTAGTAACACAAATAAGAGAAAAATTCATACAAAGGAGCAAGTACACACAAGAGTCTCATTTGCACAAGAGACTGATCTGCAACTCTGTATCTGTACCTGAAACAGCTTTCCTGTGCTGGGCATCCAGGGCTTGATCAATTTCATCGAAGAGGTAAAATGGAGCAGGATCACATTTCTGGATTGCAAAAATCAAGGCAAGAGCCACCAATGATTTCTGTCCACCAGAAAGCTGCTGCATTTCTCTCATTTCACCTTGTTTACCAGTAAAGGACACCTAAAGAAACACAGAAAAACTAGTTTATTATTTATATTTACTGAGTCTCCCTAAATGCAAAGGGGAGCTACAATACAACCTCCCCAATCAATAAAACCTAAAGCCACAGAGTTTAACATAAGCTAAAAAATGACACAAATAATAAGAAACAGAACCACCTCTTCCCTAATACATTAACTCCAGACCTGGAGGATAAAACCAGTTTTAAGAGCTTTCCAGAACACTGAGAGTGCTCTCCTTATCTCCAGGCAAAGTGTATACCAAAGGGTGGAAACTGCGACACAGAAAGCATGCTTCCTTGGTCCTGCAAGATGACAAAATTTAATAGAAGGGGCCTGGATGTTGCCAGAATGTACTTGGTGGAGAGAAACAGTTGGAGACATTATTCTTAGCTCTTAAATATTATCAACAAGAGACATAGCAATAATTAAACACCAATTGGAAATAGTCTTGCTTTACCCTAATTCCAACACCAGTGAACTGGTCTACGGATGGAACACTGCTTTGAGATCCTGATCCCTTTTCACTCTCAGCACTGCCTTCACCTTCATCTTGAGACTGACTACCTTCCACATCACCTTTCTTCATCACAAGTGTTGCTTTGCCCCCAGGTACCAGCTTCTGAAAGACTTCACTGAAATTCTTTGACACCTTGATGAAACATAATTCAAGAATGACAAACGATAAAAGAATGAAGGAGACTGACTAATGATCTCTTTCAACATAATTTTGATATGACAGTTATCAAGTTGTTTATATAAAAATTGTTTTTTCCCTAACATTTAACATAATATATTTTTAAGCATTTTACAATTAACCCCATTTCTTTTGGAAGGAAGTTGAAATGACTATAAAACCACTTATATTTCAGAAATCAAGAAAAGAAGCTTATAATATTAAGGTGTTTAATTCCAAAGAATATGCTTTTTATATGTTAAAACTATTGTCAAGTAATACCTGTTTGAAAGTCAGCTGGATAGCTTCATATTTTCTGAGTTCAAGGACATTCATCAGTTCCATGATGGATTTGTAGCCCCTATCTAACTCTTCCTGACGTTTTATCAACTTTTCTTTCTGTTCTGAGAAGTTCACAAATTGATCGAGAGCTTTTTTATTAACATGGCTATATTTTTTCAATTCTGTGTTGCATTGTTCCAGTTTGCGAAAGAGCTGTATAAAAGAGTTAAAAATTATAAATATATATTACCTAACATCTATCATCTCTGATCATGAAAACTAGAGATATCTGTTACCTGCTTTAGGCTCAAAGTCTGGTATTTTTCAAATGCTTCTTGGGGAAGAGAGCCCAATTCTCTGATTTTCTTCATACATTCTTCTTTTTTCTTCAGAAGCATACCTTGCCTGTTAGTCATCTTTTCAAGTTCTTTTGTGTCATGATTAATAGCATCCATGTGTTCTTTTTCCATATTCTTCCAACGTTCCATGCTCTTCTGAAGTTCTTTTATCCCAGCTTCTGTTTTATCAGTTGAATTATCCAGGTCTATTAACATAAAAAAGTATAAAGATACTAAACTAGGTATATAAAATAATACTGAGGAAAAGCTTACACAGAGTAAAAAGAAGTAGAACAAAGAAAGTCTATACTGATTGGGAACAAGGGAAGGAAGTTGATACTGGGACCAGAAGAAACATTTGATCTGAAAAATGGAATGAACAAGTCTTAATGGCAGCATTTAGGCCAAAAGCAAAGGAGTCAACTATAAACTAAAGGTAAATAATATACTAACTGTTGAATTATTCTAAGACATATTCAGATGATGTAAATCTGTTTGAAGAAAAATGGATAATACTTAGGTTTTCCTCATTCTATTTTTTATTATTTGTGCTTTATTTTTGTCATAACAACATACATTTATGTTTTAGGATATTTTAAGAAAGCAAACTATTACTTTCTTTGCTTAAATAAGATTACCAACCATCCGATCGTGCCAATGTATCCTTTACTCGTTTGTTGATTGCCTCAAGTTCAGACGTTGTGGCTGTAAGAACAGTGCCACCTTCTGTCTCTCTTAGTTCGTTGAGCTCCTGAAAGACAAAGAGTTAACAACATTTACATTCCAATGTACAGGATGACTAGAACATATCTAACAATATGTACTAAATCACAAATTGTTCAACTTGGAATCATTTTTGTGCTTTCAACTCAGTATTGATTCCTTGTGACTGCCTGAACTAATCCTTGCATTTAAATTTTTTAATGTATATGATTTGTAACATGATTTAATCAACTTTTTCACACAATTTAGAAACTGAAGACTAATGGATATATAATTTCTAAACTTTCTCAATCTTAAAAAGACATGTTAATGTACAAAAAGTAATGGCAGTGACCCAGCACATAAATAAAAGACATAAAATAGAATAGTTCCAGCTACTTTAATATTGTAAGAGACCTATACATCTGGTGCTTATGATTCCCACCAGTCAGGACCCAAAGCTCCTGGAATATATATAACTATGTTTTAACTAGTTTCTGGAAGGCCACAAGAGTGGGAGCGATCCTAACTGTGAAACTGTTCCCTTGCCCCTTTCCACCGTAATTTGCAGCACATGGAAAAATGCAACAGGCATTTTCTGTTTGTTCATATTATGCAAACAGAAAGAGTTTGGTGTAAGCTTCATAAATACCCAAGTCTGGAGCCATAGCTTTTAAAACAATAACCAGAACATTGACTTCCCAAAACAAATCAACAGGCAGTATAACTTCTGCAATAAAGATTTAGATAACAGTAATAATATTTTTTTATAATTTTATCAGCTGCTAGATTTTACATCAGCTAAAGTTCCTGGGAAGTCTTTGAGAACAGCCCCATGTAAAGTGAATGGAAGAAATCCATACAAGATACGCAAGGATGTTAGGAATTGAGGCTGCTTCTAATAAAAAGCCCTCCTGACCACTATTTTTCCAGCAGGAACTGTGAATCCAGAAGAACCTTGAACCAGATTTCAGATATAGTACAAACTTGCTTATGGATAGAAAAGTTTCTAAATTGGATTAAATTCTGTCAGATTTATTTTTGACATATAAAACTATTTTGAATATCAAGGCATAGTCCCAAACCTTAATTAGCTATAAAGGCCTGTTCACATTTTTCAATAGGAAGTTTGCCAGGTGTTCTTGCAGCAGTTACCATGTATACAGCTAATTCAGTAGATTTTTTGGAAAGTAAGGCTTAATCTTCAGTTTTAAAAAAAATCTATTTTAAAATGTGCTTTTATTATAAATTATTTTTCTAATGAGTTGCCATCTTGAGTTTAATGATAATAATTCTTGGGTAACAGTAAAAATCATATATTTTTTAAAAATATGGCAGATGCCACAAAAGGACTTTTATCTTTTTTGCCTTTTAAAATCCCCCCCTCTCCCTCAAGTTAGGAGTTCACCCAGAAGACAGTTGGCACATTTCAGGGAAGTTTCAAATAAATCTATGTGTGGCTAAATCTAGACCATCTGGGTTAGGCAAGTGGGTCATTTTTTTAAAGAGAAAACAGAATTTTCTCCCAGATTTACTCCCCCTTTTCACAATAATGATATGCAAACAGAATGGCTATGTTGAAATCAAGATTTGTTTTAAAAATAATGAATAAAAAAATAAAGTATCCTACCTGCTCAACTTGATCTAAACGCTTCCTTAAATTTTCATTGAGGTAGGTTTCAACCCTAGTGATGATGCCTTCAAGCTTGATCCTCTCATTCAAAAGCTGTCTGTTTTCCTATAAAGAAAAAAAAATCAGTTTGTAAAATATTTCAATTTGTACAATATTTCCAAAATTAAGTAATATGGATTTTTAAATTACAATGAAATCTTTCCACATAAACTTTCTAAACTTCTCCACTATTTTATATGAAATGCATCTGGTTTATATTACAAGTAGGACCTTCTCAACAGTTAACCAACCAAGATGTTAGATAACAGTATATCGGTGTTTGCCAACCTCATTAATTTTAAGATGTGTAATTTTAAGACGTAAAACTATCAGAATGCTACAACCAGCAATGCTTAGTATTAAGATGAGAAGAATATTAATACACAGGTGCTGGGATTCATACATCACACTAGGTCATGGTTTGCTTAACAATGTTTTTCCGACTAACCTATAATTGACATTCAGACACTGAATTATAAAGAAACCCTACTTTAGAGTCAGATAACATGCTAAGCCAAAACTTGTTTATTATGGCTTACAAAATATTTGTAAACCAAGTCATTTTAACTGTATATAGGTAAAATATGACTATATATCTGCTATAAATAAATACTTATGTTACTAATAAAAAGTTAAACAAATTGTTATTTTTTAATTTAGTAACTCTGGAACATGATTAAGACTGCAATTTGATTCTGAAACATGAACTTGCTTACTTGCTGTAGCTGTCGGATTTCATCATTAAGTGCATCAACTCGTTTTTGGTCCTCTAAGCTAAGTTGAGACAACAGGTCTGTTCCTAGTTCTGCTTTTAATGATTCTCGGGTTGATTCCATAGCATGTAAACTTGCTTCTAAACTTTGTAAACTGCGTTGCTAAAATGAAATTAAGCCAAGTATAATTATTCATTCATGAAAGGAGCCTTCTGGTTCAATTAATTGTGTAGCTATTGGTTTTTCTTCTATCACTTGCTTCTTCTTTTGAAACCACTTAGCATTAACCCATTCTTTGTCTTTTGAGTTCTACAATTGAAACTACAGCAAATGCCTCCCAAATGGCAAACATTCTCAGATATTCTGTACCTTAGGCATAAATGTTTTTTCTGACTGCTGTCTCTTCTCTTTCAGCATCTTCATCTCTGACAAAATGCTGTCTCTGGAAGCCTTGAATTTTCTTTGCTGTGTTTCTATCTGCTGCATTTGATTCATCAGTTGGTCAATTTCATTATTAATTCATGCAATGTGCTAAGGATATAATACAATATGCTAAAAAGGTTGTAAGTTTCTTCATATTAATGAA
The DNA here is from genome assembly GCA_033807585.1 of Hydrophis major. Lineage (NCBI taxonomy): Eukaryota > Metazoa > Chordata > Lepidosauria > Squamata > Elapidae > Hydrophis > Hydrophis major. The sequence goes on along the minus strand of CM066331.1, from coordinate 61,611,753 downwards.
GCTTTTCATTTACATCATTGTAGAAATAAATGTTACAATATAACATATACAATATATTGCTTAAAATGATAGATGAGTGATCATATCATCTATTTAACTTAACCAACCAATTGCAGACTATTTATTTATTAACTTAATCATTAGGTTTCTAGGTAGCAGAGAACAATTTCAATATATAATAAATTAAAATAGAAAATCATTATTATCACCACTACCACATCATTATCTGGCTACATTGACTAGTCAAACACAACTAAAGTCTGAAAGTCCGCTATAATAATACAGATGACTTTTTTTTCCAAAAAGCAAGAAAGCCTAAAGTTGCCTTTCAGAGCTAAAAATGTATTTTAGGGCAGGGGCAATTATCACACAAATGTAACAACATTGGCCCTGACCATTTTAAACAGCTATACTATATGCTCCAGTGGAAAAAACATACAATTTGTAAAAGCCAGAAATTTTTTCTTTTGAAAAAGAGGAATGAATTCTAGTCAATTAATTCAAAATTAATTTCTGAAATTAGAAAATAGCAAAAGGGAATGCTACTCTTAAAGAGCTGCTTTTAAATATACATGCACAGAATACACATGAAGCATGTATCACTTCGGAGAAAATATAAAAATTTAATAAATAATAAATACAAATAAAAATATTTTGGGGAAATTAAATCATCCTTATCTTTTTTTAGATTCACACAGCTACTCCCAGAAATTCTGTATCTGTATTTCCATAAAGCTATTTGAGTTGTCCCCTTCCCCACACAGAAGCCTGAAAAAAGTCACATCTGGTTTAGTGAGTCAAAAACGTATGTGTTCCAAAGCATCTCTTTTAAAGGACATACACAATTCTAGTGAAATGAATAACTGTCATCTGCTTATACCACCAGCTTTAACTTCTCTTCCAGGCCAAGTAATCTTAACAGATCCTCAGCTCAGCAGCTGAAAAATATCCCCTTCGAATTATGAGGTACAGATGTACACATGCATTCACATACATACAAGCATACCACTAAGGATGTATTCATGTCAACTACTCATTTACAAACAGCACATCTCAGACAAGCAAGCAAGCAATTTATGAAGGATATTTTCAATGTTTCTGCGTAGATTTTCATTGAGTTTTGCTTCAAGTTCTCCAAGTTCCTCTTCTGCTTTCCTAACATCTTTTTGGAGTTCAAGTCTAGACTTTCTTGTATCATAATAACCTCCAGTTAAAGCCCCTCTATGACTGACTTGATCACCTACAACAAAAATGATGTTCTGTTGAATAAAAAGTAGTTTTCAAACTGGTCTGTACATGAAATAGTTCACCTGTCAGAACATAATGAATTACATGCACAAGATGAATCCAGGTCAATACATTGCTACTTTTATGTAACCAGAACAAGAGGTTTCCAGAATTTACTTTCAGCAGATTCTAATTGTTATCTCATGGGAACTGAGAACTGTAGTTTATGCAGACAATGCTTAAACAAGCCAGACTCAAAATCAGTTATTACAATACAAGAAGTATTGAAATATTATTGAAACTTTTCTCAGTATACAAATGAAATTATGACATTAGTAAACATAAAACTCACTTATGATTTAGTCTGAAATGCTGGTACACTGGATTTAATATTGTGTTGGGCAGATCAAAGCAAACTAAAATATGTATTTACATCATAAATCAAACTGTAACCAACCATACCTTCCAAAGTAATACAATCCATAGTAAAAGCTCTAGCCAGCTGTGTAGATACTTCCATACTTCGACAAATAAGAGTCTTTCCAAAAACATGTTTAAAGGCTTTATCAAATCTTGGATTGTATCTCAGTTTACTGATCATTGGAATGGCATCCTGAAAATAATAACCAAGCCAAAAATCTGAAAAATTTGCAAACCAGTAGAATTTATGTTAAATTTAACAGATGCAGATTAAATACTGTGTGATCTAACCCAGAACCACTATGATGAATAAAAGGCATTATACAAATGCAAAATACAAATAATACTAATTATAATACAATTAAATCAAAGGAAAATATCATCTTAGGCTATTCAGGATCACAACATATAAAGAAGAAACCCAGAGCCTATACTGCTTATAATTTTATTCATTCTATTTCTTTGTAGCTACCTTAATATGAAGATATTGTACTCATATAATTCAACTACTATGGCAGTAAATTATTTATAGCAAAACAAACTTACATTTGTTTCAGGATATGCAGTGTCTCTAACATCCAGTTTGTTCAGAGGAAGAAAAGTCACCTCCCCTGGTAGATTCATTTTATTGAACTCCATCAATATTTTAGTACTAACTTCATCAGAATCGACAATATGATAAAACAACCTGTCATAAAAGATAAAGAAAACAAATCAATGTTGATTGTAACTATGACAGCATAGTATATCCCTTTCCTAGTATCAAAGGTAACCATGAAAAGATGAAGAAACTATACTGTCAAACATACGTAATCATATATAACAAAGTCAGACAATTTTTGTTATTCCTCTTAAGTGCATGCTGAGCTATTATGATATAAATTAAAATGAATATAATGATTTAAATTAAAATGAATTAAATAAAATAGAAATAAGAAGATCGAAAAGCGGGGAGAAGTTATATAGAAGATATAGAATGGTAAATAAGATAGGTAATGGTATACAAGATGAGCACGAATTTAATTGAAGTCCATACAAAGAGAGGTAATCTGGGGCCAAAGTACTTTCTTAAAAGAAGTTTTATATTTTTGTGTTTTGTGTGTCTATGTTTTGTTTGGGAAGTAATAAAACCTTGGAGGAATGTTGGATGAGAATAATGGTAATCAAGTCAGAGAGGAATGAAGATGATGATTATAAACTGGATAAATATAGAAAATAATAATAATAATGAAATTGAATACGAAAAGAGAAATAATGAGAAATTTGTTAAGAGATATTTATATGTTTATATTGAAATGGTATAAAACAGAATTATGTTGCATAAAATAATATTTTACTTGACTTGTAAAATTAATAATGGAAAGAGGTTTTATGTATTTAATGGTTAATGATGGTTTGTTTGTCTTTAAAATCAATAAAATTTGTTTAAAAAAAAAAAGAATTGTCTTCAAATTGAAGCCTATAATTGCTTCAAAAAATAATCTTAATTTACCAGTTTAAGTGCAACACAAAAAACAGTTTAAAAAAATAACTAGTGATAACTATACCTATTTCCTGCAGTAACTTCAACACAGGTGTAGAAGGCAGGCTCACATTCAAAGTTATTCATCACTATTCCATGATAGCCATTCAAAACATGTTGATTAATGCCTTTACGACGAAAGTGCTCCAGAACCTTGTTTATGCTATCAATGCCATTTAGAATAGCCTGTTTATAATAAAATAGCATTCGTTATAAAACCTATATTCTGTAGAAACTGTCTATGTCCAATGTCATTAACACTTTTGTTTCAGACCCCTTCCCACAAACTTGATTATTTTGTCTATAGCAGAAAACAAAATAAGTCTTCAGATTTGCTATTACTTTATATGTACCTGTGTACAATTATTATAAATAATGTGTTTTTTCTGCACATAAGATAAATTAGCATTTATATAAGTAAATAAATTTGTGAAGCTGTTGCTATGGAAATACATATAGACTGTTCTGACCTAGGCTTCACAAAATCATGAAGCAGACTCCTTGTCCCAACAAAACCCCTTTTATTTAGGCTGATGTGGATTCTTATCATTCACATCCAGCGAAGTCCCTGCAAACAGTCTTTCAAGAGTGATTTACAACCACAGACCTTATCAGGCTTGAAAATTGCCAGGTTTACAAGCACAACACTGTACCAAAAAATACTTGGCAAGGAGTCACAACCAAATTTACACCCTAATTAAATGAACTAATTGTCTCCTGCAAACACTACTCCCCTTTCACTCCTCTTTATTCCCTATGGGAGGGGCCATTCACTGTCCAACCAGGCCTTTACTCCCGAGTTAACACTTGTTCCTTAACTGTTTCCTTCTCCTGGTAGCTCTGTGCATGCGCACATTGGGAACAGGATCCAGCTGTTCTACCCTACTGATCTCCAACTCTGAAGGCAGCTGATAACTGTCTAATGGCCCTGGCCCCATCTCTGCCTCCAACACAGAGTACTCATCAGAGCCTTCCCCAAACTCCAGGACTGGCCCATATTCCTCCCCAACCTCCTCACTGTCTGAGTCTGCCACCAGCTCTGCTGGCTGCCACAACATAGACTTAAGTAGATGTTTGGTGTATGGTGCTATTTTTTATTTTCAAGTCTCCCACCATTCTACTATGCCCCATAAAATATTAAGAAGACTAAAGAACTGTATTATTTATAGTATTTGAGCAAAACACCAGTAATTATGATTATTATCTACCTTTCCTGTTGCTGCTCTAAGAAGTTGTTGTTTCTTTTCCAAATCCTCTCTCTTTGCAGCAAGAGCTTGCTGTTCGGCATTCTCTTCTCTCCACAAGTAACTGAAAATTATTTTCAGAGGTAGCCAAATTAATAAAAATAACTTTTTAAAAAGGCATTATAAATATAATTATCAATGTGCTATGCAAAATTTCAAAGTAGAATACCTATATTTGAATTCTCTCACAACCAAATTATTTTCTATGAACCATCTAATTCTATTTCTTTATAACAATTTTCAGCTTTTGGAAAGTAAAAAAATGTATAACCTCAGGAAGTCTACTTTTATCCCATTATGGTAGTGATAAATTGGTAAAACACATTAGGTTAGTGGCTTTCAAACTGTGGATCACACTACCCTAAATTAGAACGAATTTGTTGCAAAAGGGGTAGGGGGAATATTTTTCTACAAAGCAAGATTCTTAGCAGAATTTGCTTTGCCTGGACAAGCTTACCGATTTCCAATTTTATTCACATTAAGCCCAGTTCTGACATATTTCAGCTTTGCATTTGGCAAGCCCAACACAAAAAAGTTGGATTGCTATTAAATTTTGTCCCACTTCTGCTGAACAAGCCAGAGCAGTTTTATTTTATACATAGATTATAACATAGCTATTAAAAGTATCCAGTGAAATCATTATTTGAATACATTGCATAAATAATCATGAGGATGAGAATTACACAAATTCTTCTATTATTTTAGTGTATCAAGACACTGCAACATTTGAGATCCCTTATATTAGTCTGCAGTACAACAGCACTACTGCAGATTCAATAGGAAATTTTACTCCCTTCTACCAGTAGGATAATAAAACAGAAGCATTGGTTTTGAACTTAGGAATGTCTTTGGTCTTTGAGTAGCTTGCTGAGGGACATGTTCAAAAATGGACAGTGCATGAACAAAAGCTAAATATAATTGAAATGTAAGGTTAACACTTATTAAATGGCTAATGCAATTGTTTTCTACCAATTTAATTACAATTTGAAGCAATTTGTAGAATAGCCATATCCAAGGATTTTGGGAGGAAACCTCTAGATCAGGGGTGTAAACTTGCATCGTCATGGCAGCGTCACATGACATATCAGGACTTTTTTCCCTTTTTTGCTAAACCAGATGTGGGCATAGGCCAGTGCATGACACATTCAGCCTGAGAGTTTGACAGCCCTGCTCTAGATGCTAAAGCTAAGCACCCTCGATCTAACACTAAGAATACATTTTTAAAATAGGGAAATTTACAAATGTATATTCTTACAAGCTTAAGTAAGAAAGAAAAGCTCAATAAATTACTTTCTTTCACTCTGCAGCTCATCTTTTTTGTTTTTTACTTCATAATATTTTCTGTCCAGTTCTTCAACACGAGCTTTCACTTCATTGAGATCTTGATCCAATTTCTAACGTACATAAGAAAAGTGTTTTAAATACATTCCCAATTTTTACTAAATTTAACACATTTTATTAAGCAGCATAAACTTGACAAAAAAGTTTGAAATTCAATGAATTTCTTTTCAGCATTTAGATAAACAATATAAACAAACAAGAAATTTAGATTTGTTTTTAGTATAGATGAATGCAAACAATTAATACAAGATAACACACATTTATTGATAACACATTTATTAAGAGATACTGCAGCTGGAGTGGAGAGAGAATGGGTCATGCTGTCAATATTGTAGCATATCACCTGGGTTAAATGTTAAAAATGGTCCTATGAGTACAGTTACAATTTCCCTGATCTTTACCATAAAAAATAAAAAAGAACAATTCAAAGGTGATGGTCAGTGAAAGATCATTAAATCAGAGCGAATACCTTTTATCAGGCACAATACACCACAACTAAATACAAGGAATATCTATAAATTATCACAAATGAGATGCGATCTATACTCTGTAAGTAGAAGTATATATATTACTTGATCGAGGGATAATACATAGTGCAAAGTACTAAAAATTAAATTGAATTGTAATTTAAAAGACAATTTTTATTAGATAATGTATTGTTGTTGATCAAAGATGTGTAAGAACATCAAATATATTTTGGAGATGCAATCAATGTGAAGGCACTTTTTTATCATTTTTGGTGGACATATAAAAAAGCTAAGAAATACTGAGATTAGATATGTATTTTAATTCAGAGATTACTTAAAACAAATGTACAATTGAAACCAGAGGCTTTGGTCACCCTTATTATTTAACAATTTGAGATGTAATATGAGCGTGATGAACTTTTCTTTAATAAAAAGAATCTATGAATAATGTGCAAACTAGGACTTAATAACTTCAACATACAATAATTAACAACATCCTTGCTTAGCATTATATTTGTGAACAAGTATAATATTTAGATAGGTACAGTTTACGTATTATACCTAGAAGTGTAGTTTCCAAGAACAGCTCCATCACTCACACACAAACATGCACACACATGAAATACATGAATCAAAGTGAATTATGTGTATCAATGAGCTAAAATACTTACACTGTACTGTTCCAGGTTCTTCTCTTTGTTAGCCTCTGTATCTTCCAAATCCTTATGTATAGCAGCAATCTGTCTTTTCTTGTCATTGATAGCTTGATCTAAGGACCGGAGTTCTTTCTTAATCCATTTATCTCTCTCTTCTTTAGAGGTAAATTGACTTCCTCGACCTTGCTTTGCATAAAGATCAGTTCTCTCCTGGGTAGCCTGTGCTAGTCTGGTAAAAATGATTAAAATTAAGTCTCAATAGAACTATTAGATCATAACCAATGCATTCAAATGTTATCATTTTATGCATCCATTTTCTTAAAACTCTATACTTCAGAAAAATAAATGCAAGATGAATGTGCCATAACTAGTTTTTATTTTAAGTCTAAAATTTACACTTATTCTTATAATTTCCTGAATGTATAAATTATAGGACACGTAATAAGGACATTGAATAGGATAGGGAATGTATACTGACTGAAATGGACAGTTTGGTGTTTGTTTTGCTTTTTCTGCCTTCTAGGTAAAGGATAAATTAAGAGTCATGATACAGGAAAACTGGGATTAGATTGCAAAGTGAGCATGGTATGGAAAAATTAAGACCCATATATTCAAAAAAGAAAAAGAGAAAAAACTTCCAAAACAAAATACCAAGGAAAAGGTATTTGCCTTGATTTTCAAGTCACAGATAATCTAATGTTTTTTCAGACCTTGTTTCAGGAACAAACATTGGGTCTGGAGAGCTGTTTCTAAATGTTTTTTTTCCCCAGATTAGCTATTTCACACCTGGCAATTCCTCGTTCTTCTCTTTCTTTTACACTATTGAACTTGGGTTCTGTTTCTGCCAGTTCTTTCTGTTTTTCTTCAATTTTTTCAAGAAGTTTCTGTCTCTCCTTCAACAGTCTTTTCTGAAAATAAACATGAGTCAGAAATATGTGAAGCCATCTTTGTATTATGATAAAAATAATAGTTTTAATAACTTAAAATGTAATGTTTAGAAACTTTGATGCATAAATGTTCCAAGTAACATCAATACAATCCTGGTAATAGTTGTCATGATTGTCAGCTGTCACTTTCAGGAGGTTGATTTATAACTCAGCGAACACTGTAATTCTTGGGCAAGCTTTCCCAGAAGAACATGAAAAGAAGATGAATGCTGCACAGCGTTCAACTTCAGTTTATATTATTTTGATAAATAGCAGAAATTAAAAAGGAAAAAAAACCGGGACTCTTACTCGTTGTTCACTATTTCCAGCAAGTTCATCTTGCAAATCTTTTGCTTTAAGCTCTAACTTGGTCCTTTGTTTTATCTGTTCTTGTCGCTCAGCACTGAGTTGCTCCTTCTCTTCTTTCATAGCTGAAATCTTTGTTTTCAACTCACGGACTTGTCTTTCAATCTCCTACATACCGGTACAAACATATTAATATTAGGCAAAAGAAATATAGCAATTCTCAATATCTACATTACAAGATTTAACCAGGGAAATTAATATGGTGATTAAGTTTGAGAAGTTTATTGCTGATGTTATGATTACATGCACTATAGCATATAAATAGAAATATGAACTATTTGTCTTACAGAAAACCTAGTTATTCATTTACTTATTCTTTCTGTATTCTAGCACAATTTCAGTTCAGTTTCAGATATGTCTGTGTAGTGTCACACTACATAAAATATTTTATCTTTGTTACAGTAAGGAATAACTGATGTTAATTTTTACCTCCATTTTATCTCGAGCATCCTGTTGTGCATCTCTTAATTGCCTAGATTTCTCTCCACTTGTTTCTCGTTTGGCTGAAAGCTGAAAACATACAGTAAATTAACTTTTGATATACTATTGGTAATATGATACTACATGTAATAATATTGCATAAAGTATAGCTATAAAACCAGTTTTTATTTGGCAGATCGAATCCCACCAGGCTCAAGGTTTACTCAGCCTTCCATCCTTCCAAGATGGGTAAAATGAGGACCCAGATTGCTGGGGGCAATAGGCTGACTCTGTAAACCGCTTAGAGAGGGCTGTAAAGCACTATAAAGCAGTATATAAATCTAAGTGCTATTTATTTTAACACATAGCCAAAATAGTGACTTACTTCATCAAGTTTAGCTCTGGTTTCATTTAGTTCCTGATTATAAATGGTATATTCCAGTGCTCTCCTCATTTTATCCCATTTTTGATATTGAGCTAGTTCTTCCTTCTCTTCTTCCAGAGTATGTAGCCGCTCTTCAATATACTTCAACAGCTCATTTATTTTCTCCCTTTTCCCTTCTTTAAATGTCATTCAAAAACAAATTAAACAAGAGGGTTATTAGTAGTTGCAACTATATATGCCTTTTAATACTTTCTGGGAACATCAATTGATACAATCAAATTAAATTCTTGTAAGGGCAATGACTGGAATACTTTATTCCAATAGTGTATTCATATTTTGTTCTTAATGTTTTACTGAATGTGGTATCATGTTCTAATAGATTATTTACCTATGTATGGAAAAATAATCTAAACATATCTTAAATACATTTATGAAAAAAAATGTTTTCGTCAAGATAAACATTTATTTAATGTGGATTTTTATTAGAGAGTTGATCATGCTGCCAATATATTGTTCGGGAGAGTAACTGCAGTTAACTCCAGAACTGAAAAAGCTTCTTAAATGAGACACGAAACATCTTGAAAGAAAAATAAAGTCCAGTTGCCTCTTGGAAAAAGCGCCTTTGGGACAACCATGACCTAAATGACTGAGAATCTCCATAAACACCTATGTAAGTGCAAATAAAGTAAATAAAATGTGTGGAATATCGATAAACTGAAATATTATGGAAACTCAAAAAATATATTACCAGTCTCCTTCATCAAGGATATACTCTCTTCTTTACGTTCATCATATACTCTAGTTCCAGCTACTTCTCTTAGCAATTTTAATCTCTGAGAATCAGGAGCTGTGGCCATCTGATTGATCTAGGAACAAATTTTTCTTTCAACGTTTTTGTTTATATATAAAAGCAAACAGATAATGCACCAATAGCTAATACGAAATCTTAATATGTGATGTTATTGCTTATAATTCTGTTCAGACTAGTGATGCTGCTACAACTAGTGAAAATGGGAATGTGACATCTGGAAGACATTCCCTCCTCAATCTTTCTCATTTTCAAAATTCATTAACCCTTACTCTCAAATATTTTTACTGTGTGGTTTGATACAATTAGAGTATTATCAGATTATTCCAGACAGAATATAGCTGTCATTTAATAATGATTAGTTCTTATATCCAATACTTTTTCCATCTCTAATAAATATTATTACAACCAATCCATAAACTATAAATGATTCGTTTGATCTGAAAATGTTAATGGATTGATATTTTCATGGACAATAAACCATATCTGTACTATTATTCCTATTTTAAATTGTTACTCTTATTACAATGCCATAATTCAATAATATAAAATTTAAACTGGAAACACATTGCATTTGAAGAACACTAATAAAGAAACAAATGGAGAATCTATCTTGAATAGTTGAGATTAAGGAGTAATATAAATATTAATGAAAATTAGTCAATTAAAGCAGTAATCCCCAACCTTTCTGGATCCACAGACCAGCAATGGCAGTGGAGGGAAGAGGGAATGTTTTTGCATGCACAACCTAATCCTGTGCATGCGCAAATGAAACTTTTCCCGCTTGCCCACCGCTTGTGCCAGTCTGTGGCCCAGGAATTGGGGACCACTGAATTAAAATATTATTAGAATTTCTTCTGTTTAGTAGAAAATTTGCTTTGAAAGTTATGAACTGTTCTTTTTTTCAAAATAGTAACTACTGTCATACCTTTCCTTGCTTAACAATATAATAGGGATTGCTGCGAGAAAATCCAGCACTTTCAAGGAGGTTCATGACATCATTTTTCCTAGAAGTAAATTTTAAGCCAATTTTATAAACACTGTAGCATAAAAGTAACATAAAAGCATTTAAATAACCAATGTTATTCTATTAATTCATAAAAATATTTTGTTTAATATTTATTTTTGAAATAAATTGTTTAGTTTTTTCCAGTATTATCAAGTAGAATATTTTTATAAAATTTAAATCAAATCTTAAATTCAGTTCCTACTTCAGAACTATAGTAGGGGAATGAGTAGCCAGAACACATTAATAATCAAATGGAAAACAATAACTGGGATAAGAGTCCTTTTTTCTCTGTCCTCTTTTGTTCTCGTTCATTCCAATAGGAATAGAAGTAATGTAGCTCTAATAGTGACAATCTAACCACCACTGCTCTAGATACAGTATTTAAATGCTTTTCCAATCCAGCTCAAAATATTTATTTATATATTTATTTTTTTATTAAAGAAGAAACACGAGACTGCCAATAGCAGTCAGTTTTTCCAAACAGCTATATACTGAGCCAGGAGTAACAGGGATCACTTTCTATCTGCAGAGATATTTCTATGTTATGAATACAGAATATATTTTAAAGCCTTAGTAGTAGTGACAATTGCCAATTTAAGTCCAAATGTTTTTACATATTTTAGTTATACAGGTAGAAGTTGAAAAGTTGGAACTTGATAAATTAAGGGATTTGCAATGAATATAAATGTGAGCCATGGTTGTGTAGTGGTTAGAATGCAGTATTGCAGACTAATTCTGCCAACTGCCATTAGTTTGATTCTCACTGGCTCAAAATTGACTCAGCCTTCTATCCTTCCGAAGTCGGTAAAATGAGAACCCAGATTGTTGGGGGCTATCTGTTGACTCTTACAGAGAGCTGTAAACACTGTGAAGTGCTATTGCTATAAATATGACAAATGAAAATATTCAAAATAGCTACCTCGTATAATAATTTAAAATTTCATACAGAAACATTTCATGCAGAAATCAAATTGCTTTCATAAAATAAAACTGCACTCACGTCACCATTTTCTTGTCTAAGAAATATTGGTCTTTTTTAGCTCCAATGACTCTGCGAAGAGATACCTCTTCCTTATCAATCTTAAAATAAGATAGAGTGCAAACATTAATTTCCTGGATATAATTTTTGATGAAGTAATTTATATTTTCCTTTTAATTTAAATAAAATAAAATCAAGAGGACTTATAAAATTAAAATATTTAACTTACAGGTAATCTGTTGTCTGAGTTGTCAAAAATAATTTCCACAAAAGCAGAGATAACCCGAGGTCCTGTGCCTTCCTAAAATATAGATATATGTAAGTTATCCAAGTTTTAAACTGTTCTATTTGATACAATGTTTTGGTACCCTATTCTTCAATGTAGGTGTAAACTTTATTCTTCCCAAAAAACAGAAATACTGTATTTAATTTTGTGTAATAAAAATGCTTAATAATATAATCAAATGACTAAAGTATTGTATTTTTCCTTCACTAAATGAATGTAACTATTAGGCTAATTAAAAATAATTACATAAGCTAATCTTAAGATAATATTTTATGATAGTCCCAGTTTAGCAGTATTTTGGGGGAGGGAATCTATTTGTACTAATGAGGATATATTTTGAAAAGCCTAAATACTAGGAAGTGAACATATTTTAGTAATTATCAGCCAACAGTTTGCTTACATGCAACAAAGCCAGCCTTTGCTCAGGACGAAGATGACTGAATTCATCACTGAGGACGAACTGAATTGCTGTAATAAAGAAATGCATTGCAACTTAATTTGTAGGATATGTTTTAATACTGAACTTCCTAAACATTTATTTTATAAATTAATACAGAAGGTACCACAAATTATATAAAAGTATTTAGTCTTTATATGGTCGTATTTATACTACAAACTTTGATTTGCCTAAGTTATCGTGTTGCTTGAAAGAAAATACAATGTACATAGCAGTCATGCACAATATTACCTGCATATCTTTAATACAAATTGGATTATCATTTAATGCAAATTTGGAAGTTTTTTCTTACCATAGAAAAAGTTACTTTTTCCGGAACCATTTCTGCCGACTAAAAAGAAACAGTAAAAATTATATAAATGTTGATGTAACTTCATTATAGGAATATTTTAAACTGGAGTCATAAGATAAAGATATATAGCTTTATACACAATTACATCAATGAAAATAAAATTGTAAAATAGAATCAATTACCATCTGACCTATACTTAAAATCAACCACACTTTGCACCAAAGTGCAGAAAAAAGAAAAGTAACTTTCACAAAGGTATTTTGATTCATTTTTATTTTATAATACTTTTCAACCATCTTTTTTTTTTAAACAAATTTTATTAATTTTAAAGACAAACAAACCATCATCAACCATTGAGTACATAAAGCCTCTTTCCATTATAAATTTTTACAAGTCGGATAAAACACCATTTTACACAAACACAATTCTATTTTACCTCATTTCCACATGGAGACACAAATATCCTTTAGCAAATCTCTCATTATTTCTCTTTACTCTTATTCAATTTCATTATTATTATTATTATCCTCATATTTATCCATTTTATAGTCATCATCTTCATTTCTCTCTGACTTGTTTACTGTTATTCTCATCTAACATTTCTCCAAGGTTTTATTAATTCTCAAACAAACATAAACGCACAAAACACAAAATTTCTTTTTAGAAAGTAGCTTGGCCCCAGATTACCTCTCTTTATATGGACTTCAATTAAATTCATGCTCATCTTATATATCATTACCTATCTTATTTACCATTCTATATCTTCTATATAGCTTCTCCTCGCTTTACACTCTTAATTCTATTTTATTTATTTCATAATTTAAATCATTATACTTGTATCTTTTGTCCATTCTTTTCAAATTATCCATTTATCTCATTCCCTACAGTAAAAAAAAAGATTTCTCCTGAAATCACTAATCAAAGTATGATGCCTTTCTATCGTCCCCCTAAATTAACATTTAAAATAACTCCTAGTTCCCAATCTAATTCTGCTTAGTACATTCTGCCTACTAAATTTTAAAAAGAAGAAAAAATAGTAAATCTAAAATGATTAAATGCATAATTAGATAATAAATCTAAATATTAAATCTTATAACATTCCAATTATCTGTTTCAAAAACAAATGCTGCAATAAGTTTATAATAACATCAACACAATAGTCAATTAAACTCTATAATTAAACTCAATATTTTAGACATTCCCTTTAATATTTTGTTAAATTTTAAAGTCTATCATTACTAAACATTTTAATATTTTAATTTTTTATTAATTCTTATATACCATCTTATGTACCTTGCAGAATCTTCTTTTTTTAAAAAAAAGATTATACATTACCCTTTATCCCTAAAAAAAATTCCCTTTTTCCCGTCTTGTTTCATACCTTTGTGGCTTTTTCCCCCCTTTTCCCTTCCTTTCTTATCCCACCTGGCCTTTTTACCCCCCCTTCTCCTAACCTCCGCCTTTTTAGCTTCCCCTCTCTGTTGTATTCCTTTTTCCTTTTGCTTTCTAACATTGTGTTGATTTTGCATCTTATTTTTCTCTTTCTTGGGTGTTTTTTTAAGTCTTAAGTCCTTCATTTTCCTTCCTCTCTTTCTCCTTTCTTTCTTGATCAATCTTGTAGATTCATTAAAGATGGCATCTTCTTCTTCTTCTTCTTCTGCTTCCTCCATCTGTTGTTGTGTTTGCTGACAAATAGCAAGCGCCATTTCAAAAAAATGAAAGGCTTCTTCCACAGCGTCCTTGCCTTCTTTCTTTATTTTTCCATATTCCTTTCTAAGTTCATCATCAGGGAAAGCCATTATAAACCTTTTTTTTCCCCCACCTCTTCTTCTTCTTCTTAAAACAACCAAGATGTTTCAGAAGTTAAAACAGCTCCCCAAAGTCCCAGAGTCATCAATCAGTCCAAACAGAGCACAAAGTTCTCACTTTCTCTTCCTGGGGTAGTATCAGTTAAAAAAGAAAAGAAAATGAGCCCAGTCTGTATTTTAGAGGCCCCTTGCAATTAATTTCTAGTCTCAAAATCTTCAAGGCACCTCCTCCAACAAGATCTTAATTTTTTTTTTGTCCTCTCCCTTCCCACTTGTAATAAAGAGCCAAATTTTTACCTTCTATAAAAAGACAGGTTTCTCAATGTCCATTTGTTAATTCCGTCAGGAAGGAGAGTAAACTTTCCCTTTCAGCACCTCAAATTCTCCGCTTTGAAAATTTCCTCTGGAAACAAAGTGTCGTTCAAAAAGTCATGGTTTTCAGGATGGTGAATATATCTTAAAGTCCTGGTTCAGCCAAAAAAAACTTTCTCCCTCTTCCTCTTACGCAATCTTACCCAGCTGCCGGCTTCTTTCTTTTCAACCATCTTCAATATGGATATTCTCTAATTTTATCCTATCTGTATCACAGTCTGATACACTTAATTTTCCTCCATTCAGACTATATCATTATGTAACAACTCTGGAAAAAAAGCTGCTAAAAAGGGGAAAAGTGATTCCCATAAGATTTAATAGCAATATAGCATAACTATATTTTGTAATTTTTCCAAACTAATGCTCTGGCACGGGAGCCTCGGGAACTTCCAGATGTCAACCATACATTTTGAATTAAATATAAATATAATCTATAGAAAGATTAAAGAAACAAGAACTTTACCTCTCAAGGGTATAGTGGAAAGATTCTTTTTCCTTTTAATACAGGTAATTCTTGACTAATAAGCGCAACTGAGTCCAAAATTTCTGTTGCTAAGTGATACATTTGTTAAGTGAGTTGCCCCATTTTACAACTTTTCTTGCCACAGTTAAGTGAATCATTGCTAACCATGTTAAGTTAGTAACATGGTTGTTAAGTGAATTTGGCTTCCCCATTGACTATGCTTATCAGGTCACAAAAAGCAATCACATGACAGCTATCATAAATACATCAGTTGCCAAGTGTCTGCATTTTGATCATATGGCCATGGGGAAACTGCAATGATCATAAGTGTGAAAAACAGTTGTAAGCCACTTTTTGTTAGTGCTGCTATAACCTCAAATGGTCACCAAACAAATTGTTTTAAATCAAGGATGACCTATATTACTTGCATAATTAAATATTTATTTTATTTATTCAATTTAGACATTATCTAACTCCAAACTTATAGAGGGTGACTCACAGTTTAAGTTTTTCTATACAAAAGTATTCAGAAATGTTCAATAGTATTTGCATTATTTAAATTACATATATTTAATATTTATCCATTATAGTAAAGAACTTACCAATGACATTATGTTTTGAACTGAAGGGATCTACTATAGTTTGATCTCTGTAACTTCTAAATCCTTGGATAATTACCTGAAATAAGCAGATTTTTTTAAAGTAAATGAACAGACCAAATCATATATCAACTTGCAGATTTTGAACTAAAATGTTCCAACATAATTAATCCACATTTATTCAGTACAGATTCATTCTTCTTGTACCTTTTGTTTTACCATACACAAATCAATATTCCATATTGCAACATACAATCTAGGTTATGTTTGTTAAAGATCACTAAGTTTTTAGCTAATAATGCAGCAACGTTAGTATATAAAAGATATGCATTCACATAACCCAAAAAGCACTCCTCAAATAGCATCACAAAATTCTTTATTCATTACATAATTACATTAAACAATCTAGGGGTCATCATGCATCTATATCTGTGCTATGGCCTTTACCATGTCCCCATCTATGAAACACCTTTTAAAAAACAAATCAATGGTCATAATTTTCATTTCTGGGATTTAGATGGCCCTTTCGTTTTTCTACATTCTCTTATCTTTTCTTACCCGCTTATTCATCTCTTCTAACAAACATTTTACCCCGAACACATTCATTAGTATTGCACAATTGTCCTGAAATGCATCACTACAAACTGAGGCAGAACATGCAGTATTATTAGTCCTTCTTGTGAACACATCACCTAGATGACTCAACTTAAATGATACAAGGCATATTTTCTGATCTGCATTTTAGTCTTACTTTCTGACCAATATTTTAATCCTTTCATAATTAAAACTATAGCTTCATCTCCCAGCATGGACTTTATAATTTTCTATAAGATCAGCCTATCTTCTTCAAACTTATTACATTCTTCCAACTTCTCAGACACACACATTTCCTTTAATTCAAATTCATTTATTTTATACTCTGTACCAAGTACCCTTCCTACATTCCAAGCTGCAATCTTCAATATGCCAGATGGTATTGACCTCCACTGCCTGTCATTGCTTTGGTTAATTCAAGACTTGCACAGTTTTACTAATATGAAAAAAACATAATTAAATTATGAGCCTTGTTGTAATTATGTCACAGCCAACACTGTCTGCTAATATAAGAACAAGTACACTTGCCACTTTTGGCACTTTCTAGCCAGTATGTCACAAATGTCATTGAAGCTCAGTCTTAACTCTAATCTTATTTACCCTATGCCAATTACAATCCTTAATCGACATACCAATCTAGAGCAGTGTTTTTTAACCTTAACAACTTTTAAGATGTGAGGACTTAAATTCCCAGAATTCCCTAACCAGCCATGATTAGGAATTCTGGGAATTGTCAAGATTGAAAACCACCCATCTAGCGACTACACGGTTGTCTGCACCCAACCATTTAGAGGTGCATGCAGTGTGTTGACAGTTTCTCAGGATGCAGCAATACACTTGAAACGAGCCAAGTACGATGCATTGCGGCTTGTTGGGGGGGGAGGGGGGGGAGCACGTCCCAAACTACCCGTCCGAAAATTCATCACCTTGATCTGCCTTACGAGCAGTCATATTTCTCCTTCAATCTTTACAATTCTCCACTACCATTTCTCCAGAACCGGCCCACAATTTTATTTTCGCTTATTTATTCCCGATCCATTAATTTTACCTCAGCTAAGAACGGCCGCCTCCCCCCTTCTTGTCCTCCCATCATCGCGCCAAGGAAGAGAGCAGCCAGTCGGGGTCCTATCCCCCCAGAAGGGCCTGAGGCTGGGTCACCTCTCTTCTGGTCTGCCACTGAAAAAAAAAGATCTCCGGGCCAAAAATTAGGCACCGAGAAGCCTCCTCCACAACGATCGCGGCCTGCATATCCTCTCAGCTCCTACTGGAGCCCAGAGCCAACAAGCACCGTCCTCTTTTCCCTCACGGCAACTCCTTTCCCTCAACCCAACTCCGGCAACCCTCTCCCTATGTACCCTTCACATTCAGCCCTGTATGGATCTTCCTTTCCATTTCCTACGCCCGATGCGGAGTACCTGCTTAATATACATCGTCCTTTTCACCGAGAAGCGCCCATCCGCTCAAGCTGCGCACAAAATGGCCGCATGTCTTCCCCCCTCCCTTCCCCTTTGGAATGAACCATTTGATCAAAGAAAAGGGGGAAGGTTCAAGGAAGCGCCTTAGGGAGCGGAAAATATCACTTTTTCACACTGTATGGAGATATCGCTTATGCCAACATTTCCGTCCTGACAGTCAGAACTCGCGGTAGACGGTTAAAATAAGCGTCTCTTAACTCGCCCTATCGGAATTTGGTTCAACCCGTAGCAGTAATTTGGGCGCCAAGACAAGTACAACCAATAGGGGAAGAGAGGTTGGACAGTGCTGGAGACAAATGAAGTCTTTGTGCTGTTTTGTGGGAGAAGAATTTTCAGTCAACTTCAGGCTGAGACTGTGTGTTTTCATAGCTGACAGTGCACAGTAAGGTTTTTCGAGTGCATGTCAGAATCTAATAAATCCAATGAAACTCTGAACACGAGGCTACTGATAATCAGCTTTATTTTATTTATTTTCTGATCAGAAAGCAAAAACTAGGCGACCTTTCAGTTACCCACCTTAAACAGCAAGGCAGAGAAAGAAAAGCAGGCGCACAAAAACTTTTTCTTGAACTTTTATAGATCACACCGCTTGCAAAGACCGTCATTGCTATGGAAACATTTCATATCAAGCAAAGCTCATGAAATTTTCTCAGCGCTTCCACAAACAAAGGAACCTTACTTAGATGGATTGGAAAGAAATACATTTTAGCCCAAAGCTTCGTTTCTCACATTTTAAGTAGCTGGGAAGAAGACATTCTAAGTTAGTTACAAGCAGATAGATGCATTTTGCATTTCTCAAGTAGTTACTTTGTAAGGTTGGCAGTTCGCCTAGAAGTTTTTATCTGCAGTTGACTCATCTCCCAGCTCAGCAAGGAAATCAAAGATTGGGCCAGACACACACTGTATATGCACTCTGTTTGTGCTCCAATCCCTTCAGCACCATTGGTGCAGAAAAGGGAGGAGCAATCGGTTTTGAAGAATTTGAAATAAAACATATGTGAGGACTGAGAACAAATTATGGAGTCCAGTTCAGGAAAAAAACGGGATGTGGTTAGCATTTTGTGATGATCATGTTTGTTCTCAAAAGAAGAGCTGATGTTATGAATAATGTGCTGTCCCAGCCAGTCTATGGGAATTGGATAGATATTTAGGAATTATGAGCTGTCCCCTTAAGGGAATGCATCATGGTAAATGTAATTGAAGGTATCCTGGGAAATTTAATTCATGTCACATGGCCACATCTGCAACCCTGATTGGTCACTAAATTGACCCTCGGGTTGGGGGAAATTTTCCTCACTTTTGCCTGAACTCCCTAACTCATGGGAGCTGATTTCTATCGCTACATGATGGGTTAGGAAATAACCATGTTTTCTTACAAGGCAGATATACAAAGGATTGGTCATTAAAGAAGAACTTTGTCACAAACATGAGTTATGAGGATACCCAATGAACTAATAAATGTAATTTGTTATGGATATCTTGTTGAGTTATCTATCTGCATCTGTACAGTTTACAAATCCACCTCTGCAGAAGACAGAAAAGTAAAAGATGATTAACTCCTAACCCATCTAGCGATAGAAAGCAGCTCCCATGAGTTAGGTAAAAGTGAGGAAAACTTCCCCCAACCCCTTGAGAATCAAATTAGTGACCAATCAGGATTACAGATGTGGCCCCGTGACACGAATTACATTTCCCAGGATACCTTTAACTACATTTAGCATGATGCGTTCCTTTAAGAGCACAGCTCATAATTCCTAAGTAACTATCCAACTCCCATAGACTGGCTGGGACAGCACAAATAACTTATCGTTAGTCATGTGTTTCGGGTTTTTCACTGGAAAAGCAAAATAGTTATCCCCCTGTAACTTTGAAAATATATCAGTGCAGACATTTCAATTGCATTTTATGGCATTATTCATAGTTTTAAAATGTTTTTGTAGTGTTCTGATATTGCACAACATAACCTCTTCAAAGCAATTTATACCAACTTAGCATCAAATAAAGCATCATAAAGATAACCACTAATTTTTTTACAATTTATTAAATTTATTGACCCCCTTTCTTACCACAAGGTAATTCTGGGCTGTTTACAATGTTAAAAGATTTTTTTTACAAAAGCTATACACAATAGGAACTAAATAATAAAGATAAATACATAACCCTAACTAAAAGATGGGGAGAGGGAGTAGGATGAGGACGGGAGGTAGGATCTGTTATTAGGCTCAACCACCCCCAATTTTAAAAAACAATGCAATAACAAAAAGCATTTTAAGTCTCCCTTGAAAGCAGAGGAGCAATGTGCAAATCTTTCGCAAGTATAATAGCTAAAAAAAACATCTCTTGTCCCATCAATTTATATTAGGGGTGTCAAACTCACATCACTGCGGTATCTCGTGACATGTTGCGACTTTTTCCCCCTTGGCTAAACTGGGTGGATGTGGCCAATGCATGTTGTATAAGGGCTACGGGCCATGAGTTTGACAGCCCTGATTTACAGATTCATTAAACTAAATAATTTTAATAGTAATCTATAAAATAGCCAATTGCCTCTGAAAGCATATTGTGATTCAGTTTATTATAGAATATGAAATTTACTATGATTGTCTCGCAATCAATATAGGATCCCTAATAGAACTAATAATGTGTGAAGCTTGCATTTAGATGCGAACATACAGGAAAAAAGAAAAGATAATTCCATCTGATAATTCTGAAGTAATGTGGCCTGTGGTCAAGAATTGATACAAACTTAAAAATTAATCTGCAGTAGGCTATTCTAATAACTGAAATTGGATACTAGTAATTTGTTTCTCAAAAATCTAATGGCATCTGTTTTTGAAGCATAGCATAAACTGATAGCTGCATTTTGTAACATCTGAACCTTCTTTGAAAGCATTCCCATATGGAATACATAAGGTGCTTTGATGTGGTGGCATAGATGCAAAACTATAAATCAGGAGGCTTTGATTTCTGGCACTTTTTTAGGCATGAAAGTCAACTGGACAATTTTGGACCAGACACCCTTCCTTGGGTTAATTACGTTAAGTGGTAGTTGATGGGGAAATAGGGAGAATTAGGTATGCTTTGATTTGGCCAAAAATTAAGTAAGGATAAAAATCAAATAAATAAATGTAGTCCACCAGGATACTGATTAATAATTTTATTTTTTGCTGAAAGTGGCAAAATTGTCATATGAATCAAAACCTGTACATATAGAACAGGACCATCCTCAAATTCCACTTTCTTATCTCGAATACATGCTTTCCTCCTACTCTGATGCCAAGAGGAGACCACATCAACATAGATATTACTGCTCAAACAGTATGACATTAACGCTCATGTTAGATATTGAATAAGAAAATGTCAGTGATGTCAGACTTCCCCCCCATTTGTCCATTTTCCAGGCGGGAAAATGAACAGCCACCAGTGGCTTAAGTTTGGACAGCAGCCTGTAAAAAGAACAAGCACGCTTGGTGGCAGTCTTTTACATAGAGCAGAATAAAAAGATCTTTTTCACCTCTCCACGTTGTCCTGCCTCTTCAATCTAGCCCATACCTAACAACTCATTTATTGCACAATTTATTTTTCATCTCATTTATCCCAGACTGTAGGCTGCTGGCTCCTACTAATAAAGGGATACAGTCAAGATCAAGGGAAGTACTAATACCACTCTATAAAGCCTTAGTAAGACCACACCTAGAGTACTGCATCCAGTTTTGGTCACCACATTATAAAAAAGATGTTGAGACTCTAGAAAAAGTACAGAGAAGAGCAACCAGGATGATTAGGGGACTGGAGGCTAAAACATACAACGAACGGTTGCAGGAACTGGGCTTGGCTAGTCTAGTAAAGAGAAGGACCAGGGGAGACATGATAGCAGTCTTCCATTATTTGAGGGGCTACCACGGGGAGGAAGGGGTCAAGCTATTTTCTAAAGTGCCTGTAGGCCAGACAAGGAATAATGGATGGAAACTGAACAAGGAGAGATTTAACTTGGAAACAAGGAGAAACTTTCTGACAGTGAGAACAATGGAATAGCTTGCCCTCGGAAGTTGCGGGAGCGCCATCAGTTAAGACTTTCAAGAAGAGATTGGACTGCCATTTGTCAGAAATGGTGTAGGGTCTCCCGCTTGGGCAGGGGGTTGGACTAGATGACCTACAGGTCCCTTCCAACTCTGATTATCTGTATCTGTAAATATTTACAAAACATTTTACATTTTACTTGACTTATAACCATTATTTAGGTACAATTTAAATATACAATGACACTGAAAAAAGTTAATTATGACCAGTCCACACATTTATGATTGTCCAAGCATCCCCACAGTCACATTAAAATTCTGGTGCTTGGTAACTGGTATATATTTACAATGGCTGAGTGTCCCAAGGCCTTATGATCACCATTTGTATCCTTCCTACTGTAGTTGGCTTAAAACAAGCTAAGTCAATGGGAGAAGCTGAATTTGCATTATTCACTTAACAACTGCAGAGATTTTCTTAACAATCTTGACAAAAAGTCATAAAATCTGGCAGGATGTTCCTTGGTAGAAACTGGAACATCACTGACTTCAGGAAAAGCTACCATCAATGTTTGCTGAAGCCGTGTTTTTAATTTCTAGGTGCACCAATAGATTGTTTTTTATTTCCTTTTTCCTAAAGGATTGACAGCCTATGGTCTAACAATAGATGACAGCAAAGAATTAGTCTTCCTTAATTGCTGTTTAGTAGTAGCCTGGATATGTGCAAGACAGCCTGCACAAGTTATTCCTTTAGTCTTGATATGTGTATGAGATGTATTCAGTTCTGAAGGGTATATCCACTTAATTTAAAAAAAAGATCATTGGTGTTTCAGACATTAGGTGGCAGCAAAATGTAAGCTTTTTGTCTCTTGACTGCCATTTTGGGTGTTAAGATTTATACAGCTGATATGGAGCAACTGGATTAGTAGATCAGCTGGAGTTTGAGAAATTTGTTTTCTTATTCTTTCCATCACCATTTTACTATGGGGTGAATTTTTTTAAAATAACGAGACAAACTGAGGAAACAGAACTTTCCACTGGGAGGGGAATGCCTTAGTTGACAGCTATCACAATACAAGACTAGATTGTTTCAGTTATATGAATTAAGCTGAATTTCGTGGTGGTCAGTTTTAGGCTTTGTAGACTCTCAATCAATGTACCCATCGACTAAAACTGCTTAAAAAGGGAGGAGGAGGAGCAGAATTTCTCTGCAAGTAAAACAGGAGTGCAGAAGAAGCATCCATCTCAGTAACCAAGTAAAGTGGACAAGTGATCAGCAAACGTTTTGGGCCAATTGTAGCTTGACGGATCATTATCCCTGACTGGTTAACTTCAACCATCCTCTGTTGTATATTGTCGAGATGGAAGTCTGCTTCTATTGTATTTCCCAGGGAAGACATTACTTTCACACTGAAACACCATGCCTATGAAATAAGCTCCATTGGAAGGATACATCCTTAACAGTTAGAGAAGCATCTTCATACTGCAGTAAACATAAGTCATCAGGTTTCCCCACACTCAGTACTTTTTATTTTTTCAGATTAAACTTCAGATTCTTGGTTTATTTCATCATTCATAAAATACCTCCATATATTTGTTCAAGGTTTCTGTAGCATCTTAGAAGCATTGGAGTTTGAAGAATTGAGCAGTAGAATTTTGTAGTGTTTCACTGTGCATTTTTAACCCAAATGTCCAGAATATTACAGAAACAAAGCTATCTTTATTTATTAAGTGAATTTTGTCAGTCTTTCTGTCATGATTACATTGTCATGACTACATAATACCGTCTCTTGCTGATATTAATTATTTAAATATTCATAAGACTGGTGAATTATAAAAGCTAACTTAGCTGGCTATACTCTTTCAATATACTTCCAAGATGTCATATTTTGTTTTAAGAATCATTTGTGTGTGTGTATATTTAAAACTCTTGCTCATTGGAATCATATCTTCCAAGAAATTGTTCCTATCAATTGCAAACAGTGTATGATATTGAACTGAAAGGAAGCTAAATATGGGTACTCCAATCATGCCATAAGGAGCTATGAGCTGGCTTGTAAAACATTCTTGCAAATGATTGAAACAACTCAATATATTTCACACATACTTTCTCTATAGTAGAAGTCATAATCTTGTGTTTCAGGATATTCAGATAAATACCTTTAACAACTTTATGTACGCATAAGTGCGTGAAATAGTGATTCATCTGAATGGAGATGAGTGACATATGAATGGGAATAGGTGCAGAGAGGAGGTAGTATACAAGAACAGCATCAGAATTTTCACAGAACTCCATCTGTCTTCTCCTTTTGACAGATGGAAAACTAAGACCAACTGTAGGTACTATAGCAAAAATAGCATGCCGATTGTGTTCTGTACATTCATTAGCATTCTTGAAACCCCGCGCTTTGATTGGCCAAAGCGCGGGGCGATCTGATTAGTTTAGCGAGCTGCGCTGATTGGCCCAATAAGAATCTCCTGCGATTGATGGATACGAATCGCGGGAGATTCAAAGCGGTGCCATTGGCTGCGGCCGCCGTGACTTGGAAATAAAAAGCCACTGTTTTTCCCTTGGAGCCAGATCAGTTCCGGGGACCAATAAAGAGCTGAAACCTAGTCACCGCCTCCTGGTCTCCTTACTAATGGACACAACACTGGCGACGAAGGTGGGATCCCGATTCTGAACCCCAGCAAGCACTTGTCTGACGGAAGCAAGACCGACGAGATGGCCAGCATCGCTCCGCCCGCACCCTTCAACCCCGCTAGTGAGGACTGGGAATCCTACATGGACAGATTCCGTATGTTCCTCGAATGCAGCGACATGAAGGACGCCACCGGGCCGAAGAAACGAGCTGTCTTCCTGACACACTGCGGGCCCGCAGTCTTCAAGATGGCGAAAGCCCTAGCGAAACCCGCTGATGTCACTGGGGTGGACTGGGCCGACCTCGAACCCTTACTCCGAAAACATTACGCTCCCGCCGTGCCCACCCTCATCAGACGGCACGAGTTTTACCGGCAGGACCAGAGGTCGGGCGAAAGCCTCAGCGACTTTGTTGCGGAGCTGCGGAACCTAGGAGGACTATGCGGGTTCTCCAACATGGACGAGGCCCTACGGGACCGAGTCGTGCTCGGGCTTCGGGACCCAGTCCTACAGAGTCGGCTGATG
Source organism: Hydrophis major (assembly GCA_033807585.1). Lineage (NCBI taxonomy): Eukaryota > Metazoa > Chordata > Lepidosauria > Squamata > Elapidae > Hydrophis > Hydrophis major. The sequence continues at coordinate 61,586,455 of CM066331.1, read as the reverse complement.
GCCAAAGGTGACATCGCCCTTGCCGATGCCATCGCTGAAGCCACCGCAGCCGAGGCCACCCGGCAGTCAGCAAACCGCATGCAGAGACCGGACGCCGGGGACTGCACCGCGAACAACAACCCTGGACGGGCGATCGAGGCCCAACCGGAAGCACCACCGTGAAACTACCACCCACCATGGCGGAACTCTGCCTCCAACACTTTGGACGAGGAGGAGGAAATCCACCGGCTCCAGACAGGATGTGACTAGCGCAGTCGGCGGGGTCGTAAGTCGGGGACCGCATGTGCCGGTTGCAGAGGCGACCACCCTAGATCTGAGTGCCGGTTCTTCGATGCAGTTTGCCGGCACTGTGACAAAAAGGGTCACATCGCCTGCGTATGCCGATTGAAGAAAGCCTACAGCCCCAGACGGCGGGACCACAGCGAGCGGAGACGGGACAGCACACCCCCAGAACCAGAGATTGCCCAGCTGACAGCCGTTGGGACAGGAGTGGGCGAGCCCGACGAGGTGGCGAGACCTGGCGGAAGGAGGAAACACACCAGACGGTCATCATCGGCCATGCATCAACCACCAACGCTCGAAAATTCTACGTGGAGGTAGGCATCGAAGGCGAGCCATGCAAGATGGAGGTGGATTCCGGGTCCTACCTCTCCATGGTCGCCTGGCAAGAAATCAAATGCTTGGTGCCTACCATCCAAAAGAAGGGAATGGAGAACCAGAGACTAATCATTAAAGACTACCAGGGAAACCGCATCCCGGTAGTCAGAACCAGACAATTCAGAGTAACATTTAAGGGACGCACTGCAAAGCTTCCCCTAACAATCGTGGACCGAGACCGACCCAGCCTTTTGGGACTGCAATGGTTCGCACCGCTCGGCATCGAAGTCATGGGCATCAACCACATCACCGAGACCAATTGGGAGCAACAACTGGCACAGGACTTCCAAGAAGTGTTCGACGGCACCCTAGGCAAGTACCGAGGACCCCCCATCTCTTTCAGTCTAGACCCGAACGTTCCCCCGAGATGCCTAAAACCAAGGCGGGTACCTTTCTCACTCAGAGCAAAAATTGACGAGCAAATTGACAAGCTCGTCAAGCAAGGGGTCCTACAACCAATAGACCATGCCCGATGGGAGACCCCAATAGTCACCCCAGTCAAGCCCGATGGGTCAGTGAGAATCTGCAGGGACTATAAGGCCACTCTAAACTGCGCCTTGCAACAAAGCGCCTATCCCGTCCCAGTAGTGCAGCATCTTCTACACTCACTGGGGGGAGGCAAGGTTTTCGCGAAACTCGACCTGGCTCAAGCATACCAGCAGCTGCCGGTCGACGAAGAAACCACGGAGGCACAAACCATAGTCACCCACTGGGAGCTTTCCAATGTAACCGACTCCAGTTCAGAGTCAGCATGGCACCTGGAATTTTCCAGAGCCTCATGGAGAGACTCTTACAAGGCATCAAGGGGGTGGTGCCCTATTTCAACGATGTGCTGGTATCGGCAGCCAACCAGCCAGAACTAGAGGGTTGACTAAGGGAGGTGCTAACCAAATTCAAGGAAACCAGGCTGAAGGTGAAGAGGGAAAAGTGCCAACTTTACACAGAGTGGGTCGAATTCCTGGGGTACCTCCTAGACCTGCATGGCATCCACCCAACCGACACCAAAATTAAAGCCATCAAAGAGACCCCCACACCCAGGTCTAAAATGGAACTGCAGGTGTTTCTGGGACTACTTAATTTTTATAATGTTTTCCTGCCCCAAAAGACGACCGCGGCGGAGCCTTTGCATAGGCTCTTGGACATGGCGGCTACCTGGACTTGGGGGAAACGCGAGGAAGCTGCCTTCAGGAAAACCAAGGACCTGCTCATTTCGGATGCCGTCCTCATCCAATACAACGAGACCCTACCACTAGCCATCACATGCGACGCATCACCTTTCGGTGTCGGCGTCATCCTCAGCCACACTCTTCCCGATGGAAAAGAAGCACCCATCACCTTCTTTTCAAGGACCCTCACCAAACCAGAGAGAAACTACAGTCAGCTGGACAAAGAGGCCCTGGCTATCGTCGCCGCAGTGAAGAGGTTTCACGAGTACCTCTACGGCCGGACGTTCACCATTATCACTGACCACAAGCCGCTGCTGGGAATCCTCGCAGGGAACAGGGCCACCCCGAACATTCTATCTCTTAGAATGACAAGGTGGTCTGAATTCCTTGCCGCCTACAGCTACCGGCTCACACACCGACCCGGTAAGACGATCACACATGCAGACGCTTTAAGCCGCTCACCGCTACCCAAGCTAGACACCGACCCAGCACCCACGACCAGCACCCTCAGCATAGAGACTCTGCCCGATCTACCCATAATCGCATCAGACATTGCCCGAGAAACTAATAAAGACAAACGTCTGGCGTGGGTGTTACATTGGGTAGAGAAAGGGTGGCCAGAAAAGGACAATGACGAGACATTCAGAACATTCCGGAACTGGCAAACAGAACTCTCGCTTCAAAAAGGGTGTGTACTGTGGGGGGATAGGGTTGTTATTCCGGAAAAACTACAAGGGAAGGTATTGGGGTTGTTACACGAGGGGCACCCGGGCATAGTTAGAACAAAAGCCCTGGCCAGGAGTTACGCTTGGTGGCCAGGGATGGAAAAACAAATCAAGATTTGGGTAGCAAAGTGTCAACGCTGCCAAGAAACCAGACCAAGCCCGCCCACAGCACCAATCCTAGAATGGGAAACCCCCAGGGGACCTTGGTCTAGGATCCACATAGACTTCACCAGGCCCACAAAGGGACATACATTCCTAAGAACCATAGACGCTTACTCCAACTGGTTGGAGGTAAGCAACATGAAAACCACCACCACAGAGGCCGTGACCAAGGAACTTTGCAAACTCTTCGCAACACACGGCCTCCTAGATGTCATCGTGTCAGACAATGGGCCCCAATTCACCTCGCTGGAATTTGAAAAATTCCTAGCGGAACGGGGCATACGACACGCACTGACAGCCCCGGTGCATCCAGCGGCGAACAGAAGGGCGGAATGGATGGTTCAATTCACGAAAAAAACCATCCAGAAAATAGACCACGGGGAGATCCAAGACAAAATAAATAAAATGCTTTTCATACAGCACATAACCCCGAACACGACAACAAACAAAAACCCGGCAGAGCTACTAATGGGGAGGAAAATAAGATCCCCACTCAATATCCCCACATACAACCCAGAGAAACCCCCAAACTACTCCAGCAAGTACCGATCCTTTGCACTTTGTCTATGCAAAGAACCTAACCAGAGACCCACTATGGGTACCAGCAACCATAACCCAACTGACAGGTCCCCGCTCGTACCGGCTACAACCAACCGACGGACGAGCATGGAAATGCCACATCGATCAATTAAGATCGAGGACAGCCACAAGAAACACAACCGACACGCAACCAGACATAACCAATCCCCTTAACACAAACCAAGAGGGGAGGGAACACCCCGGGAACCAAATATACCCCGGAAACCAAATCCCAGAAGAAAGGAACCAGCCATACTCACCAGCAAGCAGCCAGCCCGGAACCTCACCAGGAAGAAGCAGCCAGGCCAGCTCGACCAGCCCGGAAAGACCAGGCGGGAGCAGCGAAAACCACAGCTCGACCAGCCCGGGTAGACCGGGAGGGAGCTGTGACGAGCGGCCCGGCAAGACATACCAGGCGGTTCCACCGACGAGTCCGAGAGACACAGAGAACCCGACCGAACCGGCCCGGAGACAACCCACGACTGACCTGCGCAGGTCCAGTAGGCAAGTACAGAGCCCCGCCTACCTACGGGACTACGTTACATAGGACCAAACCAAGAGGGGAGGGGTGTTCTGTATATTTATTAGCATTCTTGAAACCGATCTGATTGGTTTAGCGAGCCACGCTGATTGGCCCGCTAAGAATCTCCCACGATTGGTGGATACGAATTGCGGGAGATTTAAAGTGGTGTCATTGGCTGTGGCTGCCGCGGCTTGGGAATAAAAAGCCGCTGTTTTTCCCTTGGATCCAGATCGGTTCCGGGGACCAATAAAGAGCTGAAACCTAGTCACCGCCTTCTGGTCTCCTTACCGATGGACACAACAGATTGAGTGCTAATGAAGTCACAACATAATCTGAAGGAAAGAGTAATAATTGTTAATTATAAGGTCTATAAATTACAGTAATATTAGACCCAATATGTAAAAACAGCAGGAAGAAAATTTACAAGAGGAAATAGAATTTTCACCTTGACAGCATCTCATCATAGAAATGTAATTATTAGAAAAATCAATTTGTATATTACAATATTTTCAACTAATTCTTTTCTTATTAGGTTTGCCTAGAACATAATTGTCTACTTTCTATCTTTTCTACAATGTACAGTAGACATGGGCCAATTATTTCTTTTTTGTGTAAGCCTTTTACATCACAAAGTATCCTTAACATTTATTTATTCTGAGATTACTGCCAATGAAGTTATTAGGTGTTTACCTCATTGAAAAATCTCTGGGTAATAATTCTTAAATCATAATTAGGTGATATCTTGGTAAAATTGGTAAAACTAATTTAATGAATTTAAACACTGTTAATCTGCATATGCATGACCTTTTGGTAAAAGACTTGCTATTAGCAGGTATTCTCGAATTCTGTAGGCTCTTTGTCTATTAACAGCTATATGGCAAACAGGAAGTCATCTTGTTATTTTTGTGAATCAGTGAAAAATATAAGCTTACATTTTTTTGTTTCTAAGCTCTCCCCAATTAAAGGGGAGAAAACTATGGCAATTCTATTTATTGTTATGAAGTATTTTAGCAAACCTAATTGTTTATGCTTTATATCATTTTCTTTTAGTATATAATTAGTGTTTTCCATTATCTTTCTAGCAATCTTGTGCGTGCAAATTATTATCAGTGCTCCTTCCTTTATCAAAATAGTACAATAAAGCATAGATGGATGGTTGATATTTTTCAATACACAGAATTTTTCACAATGTTTTAAAAAAATTAAAACAGTATTCTCTTTTCTAGGCAAGGCAAACTCTTTATTTAATAAACTCTACTTGAGCACAAAGCATAGAGTTAGGCATAGAACACTGTTTTCTGATTCTTTTAACTGCAGTTTCACCTAAGATTTTTTCCATGCAGATTAAGTATACAGTATGTTTATTGAATTAAAAAGCCTGCCTGTTATGGGCCATTGAGAGCCTTCAGTATAGCATTAAATGTGTTTGAACAAGATGTATATAGTAGAGATTGTGCTAGTTTAAGGTAACAAGTGGTTCCAATAATTATCTGCTAGATTTAACATCAGAAATTAGAATACACAAATATTTAGCTTCAAGTCTCAAAGATGCTTTTTCAAAAGGCAACTGGACCATTTTTTTCTTTGTAGAAGATAAAAATGTTTCGTTTCTCATCCAAGAAACTTCATCAGTTGTGATGGCCCTCACAAGTGATGAAGTTTCTTAAATGAGAAAAAAAATTTTTTTTGTTCTTTTTCCTCAAGGAAAAACAGTCCAATTGCCTTTTGAAAAAACACTTTTGAGACAACTATGACCTAGATGACTGAGAATCTCCACAGATACTTAGCTTCAAGTTCATTTATTTAATTATTGATTCTTCTCCAGCTATAATCTATGTTCCTTGTAGATGATTGTCCAAAGTGAGCTGTTATAGTTTTATTGGTTATGATCCATGGATAAATATACACAATTGCTAATGCCATGTTCAGCTGGATTGGCAAACTATAGTATTAAATTAAAAATAAGTTGTCTTTCTTACCTACCCCTTAATACCCCTTAATATCAGAAGAATGGATACATATAATATAATATTATTTAATATGTTGATCTTCAAATGTGTTGTACCCTATTATCAAGAACTAGATTGGCCCAGGATATCATTCTGTCTGAGAGAGACCAGGTTGGAGGGAGCTAATTTGATTACTAAATTCAGAATGATAAACTTCTGGTGAAATCAGAATAGATAGTATTGAGCTGAACAGCTGAATGGTCTGCCACACTATTAAGATAATAGGTTGTTATCTTCACAACTGCAATTTGGATAAAGAACACTTCAAGTTTGTTGTAGAGCGGCAGTAGAGATTGAGATGGACACAGGCTTGACTTTTAACAGGCTTTATTCAAACGAATAAAGGGTTGCCGCAGCTGCCGAGGCTAACTGGCAGTCAGCTGGCGGAAACAGCTGATGCCGTTTGACAGCTCCTTTTATAGCCGGCTATCAAATGGCATCAACCAATGGGAGTGGTCATCGCTCCCGCGCAGGCGGCGGACCGAAGTGAGGACCGCCGTCAGTCTTTGAACACAGCACTCCTTTCCCCTGGCCAGGAGCATGTGTAGTCCTGCAGCCGGGTAGGCTGCCTTCGCTCACAGCCAGATCGCCGTAGTCCTAGGGGCTCACTTACTGGCAAGGAGTCCCTCGCTTCCAGGGACATCACTTGGAGCTCATCGTTGGTCCTCTGAAGCCCTCGCACGAGTGTCCGGCTACTGTCCAGGTAGGTCCCTCCGATCAGCTCGCTGCGGGAACGGCTCGGGGTTCGGCGGGTAGCCCGGATCGTCTGGCGGGGAACCGTTCGCGACCGCTGGGTAGACCGGTTTGCTCAGTGGGTAGGCTTCAGCATGCAGCTGGTAGACCGGTGCATCTGGCGGTCCCTGGGAGTCAACGGCAGCTCTTTCCCAACGCCTCCTTAACTGATTAATGTGCCGGTGCCATACTCGACCATCTTCCAAGAGGATCCTATAGGACTTGGGGCCTGTAATTGAAACTATTTGCCCTGGCATCCATAGAGGGTGCCCTGCATAGTTCCTGGCATAAACCAGGTCTTGAAGAGTGAATTCCCTGACATGGCTGTCAGAGCCTAGAGGGGTGCCAGGGGCATAATGGGGGTGTAACCTGTCCAGGGTGGTCCTAAGGCGTCTGCCCATCAATAGTTCTGCAGGGGACTTGTTGGTGGTGGTGCATGGAGTAGAATGCTGGGTGAGCAAATAAGTGGACAGTTTGGAGGGCCAATCTGCTTGGCCAAACCTTGCCAAGGCTTCTTTTATAGACTTAACAGCCCTCTCAGCCATCCCATTGCTTGCAGGGTGAAAAGGGGCTGTGAGGGCGTGCCTGATGCCCAGGTTGGCTGCAAAAACCCCAAACTCACAAGAGGTGAACTGGGGGCCATTATCAGATATCAAGGTGTCAGGGAGGCCATGCGTGATGAACAGTCTGGTCAGGGCTCTTGTGACAGCCAGCGTAGTTGTGGAGGGAAGCAAGGCTACATCAATCCATTTAGAGAACGAATCTATTATGACTAAAAAGGTCCGCCCATGAACAGGGCCAGCCAGGTCAACATGCAGCCGGGACCAAGGGGTTCCAGCATCCTCCCATCAGGTTGGGGCAGCTGCTGGAGGTGCTGATCTAGTTGCCTGGCAGGGCTGGCACGTGCTTACCCAGCTGGAGATTCAGGCATCCCGGCCTGGCTACCACACGTAGCTGTGGGCCAAAGCCTTCATCCTCATGATGCCAGGGTGGCCTTCATGTAGGGCTTTTAAAATTGGCTCTTGGAGTGTAGTGGGGATGACCACTCTTGTCCCCCATAGTAAGCAACCCTGTAGTGAAGATAACTCTTGCCTGAGGGTCTTGAATGGCATGAATTCAGGGGTGTACTGAATTTCAGGCCACCCTCTCCCCACCCAGTCCAGGACTTGGGAGATTACCTTGTCCCTTCTGGAGTGGGCAGCAATGTCCTCAGCTGAGACGGGCAGGTTGAGTTCATTGCAATCAAAAATGGAGTGGATGGGCGCAGGGTCTTCTACTGTTGTTGGTAGAGGGCACCTGCTGAGGACATCTGCATGGCACAGGTTCTTTCCCAGGCGATGTACCAGCTTATATGAGTAGGCGGCTAGGAACAGGGTCCATCTGGTCATCCAAGGGGATAGTACCTGTGGGGTTTGCTTGTCTCCTGCTAAAAGGCCTAAAAGTGGTTTGTGGTCTGTTATAAGCTCAAAGTAATGACCAAAGGAATTCGTGGAATTTTTTGATAGCAGCAACTGCTGCTAAGGCTTCCTTATCAATTTGACTATAGTTTCTTTCTGCTGCAGAGAATGTTCTTGAGAAGAAGGCAATTGGGGCCTCAGAGCCATTTGGCAGCCAATGGCTGAGTACTGCCCTCACGCCAAAGGGGGAAGCGTCTGCAGCTAAAACCAGGGGAAGTTGTTGGTTAAATTGGATTAGTAATGCATTTGAAGTTAGCAGGGATTTGACCACTTGGAAAGCATTAGCTTCTCTTTGTCCCCAGTGCCAGGGGGCTTTCTTATCTAAAAGTCTATGTTCAGCTATAGAAGCCTTGTGTGGAAGGAAAGCTGCGTAGAAATTCAGGAGCCCTAAAAAGGCTTGTAGTTCCGTTTTGTTGGAGAGTGTGGGTGCCTCATGGATGGCCCTGACTTTTGATTCTATAGGATGTATTCCAGAGGCGTCAATTTGATAACCTAGGAAGACCACTTGCTTAGTGGCAATAGTGCACTTGTCTTTTTTGAGTTTTAACCCATGCTGCCTAAAACGGTCAAGAACTGTCCTAACCCTAAGTAATAATTGTGTTTGTTGGTGGCAGAGACCAAAATGTCATCAAAGTATGGGACTACACCTGGGAGTCCTTGGAGAATCCTCTCCATAAGGGACTGAAAGATACCAGGGGCCACACTAACTCCAAATTGTAAATGCTTACACCTAAAAGCGCCCCTGTGGGTAACTATTGTTTGCAAATCAGCAGTATGTTTGTCTACAGGAAACTGCTGATATGCTTGAGACATATCTAGCTTTGCGAAAATTGTACCTGGCTCAAAGGAGGTGTTTGCAGGTGTTGGATTATAGGGACTGGGTATGCACTAATTTGGAGGAAACGATTGAGGGATGTTTTATAGTCTGTGCAGATTTGTACACTGCCATCTTTTTTAAGGGGGGTGACTATGGGTGTCTCCCATTTTGCAAAATCTACTTGCTCTAGTACTCCTTGCTTAATTAGCTTATCTAGTTCAGAATCCAATTTAGGGCAAATGGCAAAAGGGACTCTGCGAGGTTTTAAATGAATGGGGGTGGCTTGTGGGCCTACATCAAATGAGATAGGGGTACCAGAATAACATCCCAGCTCATCACTAAAAACATCAGCGTAGTCCCTAAAGAGGGTGTCTACTTCAGTATTCACCACAGAGTGAATCCCAGTTACACTAAGGCCCAGAGCAGGGAACCAATCTAGCCCAAGCAAGCTGGGAAGGGCACCATCTACAACCACCAGAGGCAAGTGGCCTCTAAAGTTCTGGAATTGAATTAAGAACTTGCCTTTCCCCAGGACTGGAATGGTCTTTCCCTGATAGTCTCGAAGAGTCAGGTGGCAGTTGAGTAGGTTCTTCTTGGACAGTGTAGGGAGCAGCTTCTTCAGGGTGGCCTATGAGATAATAGAGAGAACAGACCCGGTGTCCACCTCCATCCGGCAGGGCTTACCTTCTAAAAAGACAAAAATGCTTATTTTGTTAGACCCAGGGATGGTATTGTCTGAGTGGTAACAGGTATAGCAATCTTCAACTTGCCTTTGAAAAGAGGAAGTGGCTTGAGGTCTTTGTGGGAAGGTTTTTTCAGCTTGGCAAACCCAAGCTATGTGGCCTTTTTTCTGGCAGTTTAGGCAGAGGGCATTTCTGAATCTGCAGGTTGACCTGAGATGTGCCCCCCCCCCACAGCTCAGGCAATTGGATTGTTGTCTGGTTGCTGGGTTGGTGTTTTTCCTTGGCATCTCTGGGAGTGGGGGGTTTTGGTTGTCTGAGACGGTTTATGTCAAGCGGTTCTTCCTCTAGGGAAACCTCATCAAAGTGAATGGTAGAACTTCCTTGCTTTATGGGGTTTCCCTGAATCTCAGCTGCTGACAGTTCAGACAGCTCAGCAGCCTGAGCTTCTTCTATGGCTAAGGCTAGGGTTAAGTCCTTTTTTGCTAGTAAACGCCTCTGTAGCTTTAGGTCTCTAACCCCTCCTACAATTTGGTCAAACAGCATGTCTTCCAGGTAATCTCTAAAACCACAGTGTATGGCAGCTGATCTTAAGGCTGCCATATACTGACTAACCGTTTCCCCTTCAGCCTGAACTCTCCTTCTAAAAGCCAGTCTCCTAGCTATTTGAGAGGGCTTGGGGGAGTAGTGGTTAGACAGGATTCCCTGCAACTCCTCCCAGGGAATAGCCTTCACAGAGCGCAGGGATACTAGTATCAAAAACAGCAGCTCCACAGAAGCTCAGAAAATAGGATCTTTTCCTCAGGTCAGTGGCTTCTGTCAGGTCGATCGCGTTTAGGAAACACTCGTACCCGGTTCATATATGACTCCCACGTTTCGCCTGTCGGCTGGAATGGAGGGAATGTCGAGTTTGAACCCATCTTGAAGTGGCAGTGGCAGTCTCCTCAGCTGAGGGAGCTTTAAATTCGCGCTTTTAGAAAAGCGCTTGCGGCTGCGCCTGTCAGGCGCTGTCTGACTCCTCAGCTGGGAAGTTTGAACTTCACGCTCGTGGAGAGTGTCAGCGGCGGTAAGGTTATTCAGCTCTCAGCGGCTTCAGCTCTTTTTGACAGTGACTGTGCTCAGCTGTCTTCGCCTTGTTGTCTCTTCGTCTCTTATCGTATCCTGCCCTCGTTGCCAGTGTTGTAGAGCGGCGGTAGAGATTGAGACAGACACAGGCTTGACTTTTAACAGGCTTTATTCAAATGAATAAAGGGTTGCCATGGCTGCCGAGGCTAACTGGCAGTCAGCTGGCAGCAACAGCTGATGCCGTTTGACAGCTCCTTTTATAGCCGGCTATCAAACGGCATCAGCCAATGGGAGCGGTCAGCGCTCCTGCGCAGGCAGCAGACCGGAGTGAGGACCGCTGTCAGTCTTTGAACACAGTCAAGTTAAAAAAAACTGGAAGGGGGAGCTTTAAATTCTATACTCAGTAGGACTTTTAGACATGAGAATGAACTACATTAGATTTGCTGTGTTTTCTACTTGATTCAACATATGTGCATAAGATGGGTTAACAACAGGAATCCCTCTGGTATCTTCCAGCATATTCAGCATTCTTGGATCTCCCAAGATGAGATGACAGTTCTCTATCTAAATGAAATTACTACAAAGAATATAAGTAAACCCTGTTCCTGGATATGTTAAAACAATAATTTAGAATAAAACCCTGTTAAGCCTGGGTCCCCCAACCAGGGTTAAGGAGACAAGCTAAACAGAATGTGCAGTGTTAGTCAGATAGGCATACAGATAAATGTGTGAGATAAGTTTGTATGTTAGTTAACATACAGTAAAAATAACAGATACGCTTGTGTTATCAAAAATATAGTTTATTCCATTTAGAGTTTTATAGCATAGTCAAAATAACAGTCCATTAGTCATATATCGTTTTAGTCAGTCCATTCAAGGATATTCAATGAGCAAAGTCCATGTAGAATATCCAATGTCAGTACACTTATAATAAATCAGTCCTCTCACCATTGATAAATCAACAGTCCTTTCTCTCTCCCGTTCCAGTCGGGGGAAAATGCAGTCTTAAGTCTATCCAGTAATTAGGGATCATCAAGCCAGAGAGCGCAAGCTGCCGTGCCTTGCTTCTTTTATGGTGCTTTTACAACCACTCCCTTAATTACATTCTTACAGTTAAAGTTACAGACACTTTAACTAACAAACCATGATAACATATTTATTATTTTACCTAAACCAGTTAGGGTAAACAATGTTATCCCTAACAAACCCAACAGTTTCATTCAAGATAACCTAACAGTAAGTTAAACAATAGCATGAAGAATTAACTGGCTCAACCTGGTCTTTTCCTACATGCAGTTTAGAGAGGTCATTGTATTGAGAGGAAGAGCATGAAAATAAAGAAAACTGGATTGTTTTAAAATTCTGGGAAGATTCTAAAACAGCACAATCTTCTTTTGCATAACTCTGATAATCAATATTTGAATTGTTTAATCTAAATACCAGCTGGGAAAAGAATTATTTTCAGATATTATATTAGGCAGCAGTGGGGATGGGATTGGGGAGAAGCAACTAAGGCTTCTAGGGAAGCTGAGGAAATGTAGGCCGTTTTCTCTGCAAATATACCAGCCAATGAACAGTAGACAAAAAAATTGGATTGTTAGTTGCCAATCATTATTTCCTGTCTTATTGTCTGCCCAGAGATATACAGTAGCTTATAGATTTCAGTCACACCTCCTATATCTCATGGGTGAAACATTATCAGTGTGACAAGTGTTTGGCAAGTCTTTTATCATTTGAAGTTCTGGAGGAAGGGAAGGAAGAGGAAGGAGAACAAAGATATACAATCATAGGCTCCCTTCCTCCAATACTTTCAACATAGCATTTATTTTTCTCCCATGTCAACTCATCAGCATTCATAAATCTGTAGAACAATGTTGGACTTTCAAAAGCAGTTGTAAATAGAAAAGGTGTATTTTGTATCTCTATTCTCAATTACAATGACACATTTTTTAAAAAAGTATAATATTTATTACTAAACGCATTTCTCCCCATTGATTTCCTTCTTAAGGATATTCATTCTTAATATTTTAATTACTTCAGTTATTATTACTGATTCATTAACCTGATCAAAGAGACTTGTGAAATTCTGGATTAATTTTGATCATATATTAATCTTTTCTGAGTCCATTATAACTGAGACATAAAATAGAGGGTTTTAAAAAGGGAAACAATGATAGGTTATCTTGTTGGATAATTCCAATATTCTCAGAGTTTATACAGCAAGTAAAACATCACACATCTTTAAAACACAAATAAGAGATAATAGTTTAAATCATCTAGATGCTACTATGTGTTTTGAGTACAACTTTTTCTCCATGAGTCAAAAGAAATTTGAATGGAAAGTTCCACTTGCTTAGAAAAGTCCTTTTTATAAACACATCAGTATCATTAAAAAAATTCATAGACAGTCAGAAAAGTATTTCCAGGTGAGTCTTGGAAAATTACTCTTTAGGGATGTGAGTTTTAGTGTCGAAGAGGAAAAATATAGGAATTCAGATTCGGGTTTTCCCTCTTCCATACTAAAACTCACAACTTGCCCCATTTTGTGACTCTCCAGTCACACTCTCCAATCCACCTCAATTCTGAACTTCTACCAAGTCCAGCCACTCCCCACCAAAGTCCAGCAACTCGTCCTTAATCTCTGGTGAAAGAATGTTGTGGCTATCCTCCCTTTACTCTCCCGTTCCCACAGCTTGTCCATCCCTTGCAGTGGTAGCCCTAAATCTGAATCAAGATGGATCTGGGGCTGACAGCAGCATTTTTAGAACATTAACGATTTTCATAATTTTGATTGTAGTATGTCATTTTGATAATATACTATGTTGTTTATATATTAGAACAGAACAGAATCATGGAGTTGGAAGGGACCTTGGAGGTCTTCTAGTCCAACCACCTGCTCAGACAGGAAATTCTATACCATTTCAAACAAATGCTTGTCCAATCTCTTAAAAACAGGACCATGTGGACTAATATGCAGTTAATATTTAGGCTGATGTCCTTTGCTTTTCCATACTTGATCTCTGTTCATCAATGATCCAATATGATTTAATGCAAGTTTTCTGAACTGCATTTCAATGCTTTTATCAATTTGCAATGCTAGGAAAATGAATTCTTGCACACATTGATTTCTTTACCATCAATAGTTATTTTGATACGCTCCACATTTTGGTCTTTTTGATGTTCACGAAGAGGCCAAATTTCTCTCTTCTTTAAATCTTTTAATCAGATGTTTAAATCCTTAAACAGAGCTGCTGTGGTGCAGTGGTTAGAATGCAGTACTGCAAGTTACTTCAGCAGACTGCCAGCTACCTGCAATTTGGCAGTTTGAATCTCACCAAGCTCAAGGTTGATTCAGCTTTCTGTCCTTCTGAAGTTGGTAAAATGAGGACCCAGATTGTTGGGGGCAATATGCTGACTCTGTTTAGAGAGGACTGTAAAAGCACTGTGAAGCAGTATATAAGTCTAATTGCTATTGCTTTGGTTGTTGAGAGGAAAGTTATGTTGTCAGCATATCAAAGATTGCTAACATTCCTTTTTCCAATCCTAGCTGATTCTTTAAGTTCCAGTTTCCTCATGATCATTTCAGGATACGGGTTAAATTAGAAAGGTGAAAGAATGCAACCTGGCTGTACTCTTTTCTCTATTTTGAACCAGTGAGTGTCTCCATATGATATGCATATGAGGGCTTCTTGATTTGTGTACAATGACCACATCAAGTTGACCAGATGTGTCGGCAGGTCTTCTAGAACTGTCCAAGATGATTGTCACAATTTAAGGTTTTCTTGTAGTCAATAAAGCAGATGTAAATGTTGTTTTGATGTTCTTGAGATTTTCCCATTATCTAGCATAGATTTGCAATATGATCATGAGTGCCATGACCTCTATGAATCCAGCATGAATATTGAGTACTGTAATTCTCTTTCAATAGTTCCAGATGTTGTGTGATACTAAGAAGAATCTTACTAGTGTGAGACCAGTTGTGTGGTAATCGAAGCAGTCCTTGATGATGCCCTTTTTTGCCAATGGAATGAACACTAATAGTTTTCAATCCTATGGGCATGTGTTCATTTCCCAAAATTTCTGGTACAAGGCTCTGATGGTTGTATTGGTATAAGCATCAGCAATTCTGCACGATAGTATCAATGCCTGGGGCCTCATTGCTTGGTAGTTAGCTCATTGCCCACACCACTTTTTCCTGAAGTATGCTAATTCTATTTCTACTTCCCTTTCCAAATCATTCTAGGGAGCCTGGGACTCTTTGTTGCTTGACATACAGCTCTTCTATATATCCTCAAAGAGAAAGTTAAATAACCATGTATAATTAAGCCTCTGCAATTGATTAAATATATTTGCCTTGCCATAAGAGTTGGTCATAAGCACTTTGCCTTTACCAATTTGCTCATCCTGAAAGATCTAAAGATTGTTTGAAAGGTCTATGTTATGAATAAATTGTCCTCTTCTGTAACTGTATGCCACCAATATATGTATATGTATAAATGTGTCAGTACTATGTTGTCAATCAGTAGTGCATTATGGGATGATGATAGGATTACTTTTTTCCCCCAATGCAGTTTTTTCCAGATGTATTGACAATAGCCATAAGTGGCCATGCTGGCAAGGAATTTTAGGTGATGTAGCCCAAATTATCAAGGTTGCACTTGGTTGAAGAAAATTTGACTTGGCTTGAAAATCATCCTCAGTATCTATTATCCTCAGTACCCTCTCTTCCAAGACATTTTTTCTCCTAGGATGGAAGAGAAATCCTTAAAGCCCTTCCAATTTCCATGAAAGTAAGATGACAACTCGGCTAATCATGGCTGCTCATCTCTTTGAAATTCGTTGTGCTCTTGGAGATGGAAATTCTATCCCAGGCACAAGTCATAGAATAGTCAGTTGATTTTATGAGCTTTTAAAAATATTTTTTTAAAAAACACTTTGGGTAATGCCTTCCACAACATACTTTTCTCCATGGGCACCTATAGTTTGCTGCCATGCAATGTGAATCCAAATCCACATTCAAAGATAGTTCCCTAAAGACTCCTTTTACTATAATCCTGAAAAAAGGTAAAGCTTCCATGTAAACCTGTGTTTTTCTTCTAGCTTGACAGTGAGCTTCTTCACTTTAATTGATGTGGAAAATGTGGATATGCAGATGTTTTTCTTCCATTCTCATACTGTTCAAAATCAAAATCATTAAGTAAAACTGTCTGGGAAAATCCAAACTTAATAAACAGAAGTACAACTTTATAAAACATTTATGTGCAAATTGTGCTTAGATACAGCATTGGCCAGGCAAATTTATAAAAGGGTATAGATAAATTCATGAGAATGAGCTACTAATAGTTACTCATTTTGATGGTTGTTTAGTAACGCAGAATCAAAGGCAGCATATTTTAAATGCTATTGCTGAAAAGCAACAATGAAAAAAGGCACTGTCATCCTATGACTAATATCCACAGACTCCTCATTCTTCCTGACCTTTTGAGTCAAATAAGACAGATACTTGTGTTGGAAGAAATATCTTTCTGGGTTCAGTTCCAAGTGGGGAAGAAAGACACTGGAAACATGGTGACTGCTTGGAAAGATGGTTTAATGGTGGACAGGATCACATGCATTGAGTGAAGAAAGAAGGAAAAGGGCTGAGATACCAACAGACTTGGGACTTGAGACTTTTATACCCTCTGTTGCGATTTGAATTTGAGCTTGTATTCTGATTGATTGTCAGACTCCCATGGGGCCATGCAGGGGCAACTTTATAGGCTGTCCTGAGCCCCAGGCTTGGTTGAGCCTTGATGGATAATGATGTAATGAAAGGGCTTTGGGCAATTCCTATTATAGCTCTACCTGGAGATCGTTGTTATATAAAATAGGCTGGCCCATTAGCAAAGGTGGAGGGGACGAGTTTCTGCTTCTGAGATGAGTTTCTGCTTCTGAGTTTCTGCTCTTTTTAGGGGAAATATTCTGCCTTTTTAATATTTCCTAGGATATTTCATTTTTCTAGGAGAGGGGTAGGTGCTAACTTCCTACACTTGCTTCAAAATCTTCATTAGTTCCTTTCTCAATAACATGTCCTTGCAATCTCCCTTGTTTAATTTCTGCTCCTGTTCAGTTTCCAGGTTATCTTGAGTAACCTCCAAGGAACATTTAAAAAATTAAACATGTATATTTGCTAGATGTCTGGGATAGTCAGAATTCTCAAAGGCTTTCAACAAATCTACTTTCTTCCCACTGTTCTAGGATAGGATCCGTTCACCAAAGCATATTCCACAGCATATATACCACAAAAAGCTAGCAAACAGCATGGTTGATTAAGTGAGCTGAACCTTATCAGTTCCTTCAATCTTAGTAATATAGATACTTCTGCTTTATTCAACTGCAGAGATGCTAAAATAGATTTGCTCAGCATAGGCAATTAAGCCAGAATGGGAATTGTTCACTGCTGCTTTTTGATTTGAGATACAAAATATCTCAGGAGAAGAAAGATATAGCCAAAAGTTAGTTCTTTAAATAGAATACAGATTTATATTGGCGATCCCAAAATGTTTGAATTAAGATGTTTTGAGCTCAAAATAATTATTCTTCCCTTAACAGAAGGAAATATTGTTGTTTCCATTATGAAAATTAACAAATATTAAATAGCCTGTTTTAGATGATATAACATTTAAATCAGCTGTTTCAGTTCCTGGAATATAAACTTGGAAAGACTGGAACAATGTTAGAATATTTGGAATACTTCTGATCAACTCAAGAAAACTGTTTCAAATGTGAAATAACTCTTTTTGATTCAAACTATTTTGTGTACAATTACTTTTTACCACAGATACATTAAAGTTCATGTGCATTGCTATTCTGGGTTTTTTTTTAGAAGAATAAGTGGATTGGATGAAATGTTTTGTGGTATGAAATATCTTAGAAGTAGTTGCATGTTCACTAGTATTCTGTTAAACACAAGGAACATTACTTGTATGATGTGTAGAATCTCCTTTTGGTGCTGGTCCCTACAACAATATACTGTATTTTTTGGGCTTCCAGCTTGAATTCCTTCACTGACAGACTGAAACCGCTATCGTGCACGGTTTCGATCCGTGCTCGCTGCCGGAGCGCTCCAAGCTGGCTGGTATTGGGGCTAAGCTACCCCGTAGAAGTGATGAAGAGATGGGAGACGGCCAGCAGGGTTGAGGAGAGCTGCATCTCTCCTCCTCAGCTGACCATTATTCCCTTTCCCAAAGGCGGTTGCAGCGGTGGTGAGAAATGGCCACTTCAAAGAAGAACTCGACTGGAAAAGAATGTGCAGGAGGAAGATAAGAAGTGAAAGTTTGGTTGACCAGGTTAAACTGCAAAAGCAACAACGCAAGGTACCTTGGAATTTAAACTATAAAAAAAATAATAACATTGCTCCCAAAGAAGATTTCGAAGCAGCAAAGGAGAGAGGGAAAATAAAGGATTTGGTGTTTTTTTTTTCTCTTCCCTTCCATATACTGACAGCTAAGAGACTTAAGCAAGAAATTGAAAAAAAATCCACTTTGACATCAACAGGCATTTAAGCTGAAAATAAAATGTCAAAGAGATAATAAAGATTTCTGGATACTTAAAAGCTTTTAAAAGCAGGAAAGGAGAGAATAAGAATAAAAGGGCAGGATCTGGAAAAATGGAGGAGACTGCCTGGAACTAAAACCTCAACAAGATTCCTAAAATATACATTTTAACTGAAACTTGGCAACAAAATAGTAGAACCCCAGGAAAAGAAAGTGAAAAAAGAAGTAAGAAGAAACAGTTTGGGATTATTTGGATTACTTGGTGATCTCTGGATTTTTGGTTATTGCATTTAAATAACTAAAATCAATTGGGTAGTTGTTTAAAAATGTTTAAAATAGCACCACTTTTAGAAGAACTGAAAATGGAACAAAAAGTACAAAGAAGATGCATAAGAAGGGAGAAGTTCTTTTGGCTTTGTATTTCAACTCTTAGAAATGGAGATCTGGAACTATGAGAAACAACAAGAAACACTTGCAGAACAAGAAGATTGGGACAAAGAAGAAGCCATCTTTAATGATCAAGTAACTTTATGTGGGGGGAAAAAGGAAAGGGGGGAAAGAGAATGAAAAGTTTAAGATTTGAAAAAATAACCAAAAAAAGAATAATTTGAAAAATAAGTATAATATTAGAAAGCAACAGAACAGGGAATTACAGAAGAGAGAATTAGAAGTAGAGAGACAAGGGAGTAAAAAGGGAAAGGAGAAGAAGAGAGGGAAGAAGGAAAGGAAAAGAAGTTATAAAGGACAGAAACAAGATATAGGGAATAGGGCAAAGGTATAAGAATTGAAAGTATAAGCCTGTTTAGAGATAATTGGTGAAAACTTAATTGTAAAAGGGATTCTGCAAAGGTACATAAGATAGTATTGTTATATTACAAATAGAAATAATTTTTGAAAATATGCTTAAAATGATGGATAAAATATTTATTGTAATCTAATGGAATGTTTATTAATAAACAAATGAAATAAAGTGAATGAGAGAATTAAATTAGGAAAGGATGGGAACATCCCAATTATTATTAATGATTTATAAAATATAAGTGAAGAGAAATATGGGAAAAAAAATTAATTATGGAAAGTTTATAATTGTTCCTAAGGAAGTATGATATTTAATTGAAAAGAAAGGTTAAAGATGTTAAGATTTTAATGAATATTAATGATAGAATTGAATTGGAATGGAATGAGTGCTATACACACACACACACACACACACACACACACATATATATATATATATATATATATATATATATTCTTAAGTTTTCGCGGGTACTTACATGTCTGGCATTCAGCTTTGTTCGGGTATTTTCCCACGTCATAGTAGTGGTGCTTTTAAAGTTGTAGCAATGTTTCAGCAGAATCTCATCTGCCATCATCAGGCTTATGATCATCATCAGGCTTATTATCATCAGGCTTATGAAGCCTGATGATGGCAGATGAGATTCTGCTGAAATGTTGCTACAACTTTAAAAGCACCACTACTATGACGTGGGAAAATACCCGAACAAAGCTGAATGCCAGACACACATACATACATACATACATACATACATACATAATTTTTTTTTAAGAATATAGTGTGTATTTTAAGAATGTACCAAGCAGAATTCAATTGGAAGTTATGTATTATATTGAATGTTATAACCTTAAAGGTATACATTGAAGCTTAAATAAGAGTTTAATGGATAAAATTAAAAGATATAAAGGTATCATACTCTAATTAGTAACTACAGGAGAAAATTTGTTTAATGAGAAAAGATAATATGAAATTGAAACAGGACAGACAAAAGTATAAATATAATGATTTGAATTGAGATGAGATAATCAAAATAAAGTTGAGAAAATTAAAAGAGGAGAAAAACTATGTAGAAAATGTAAAACAGTAATAAGATATGGAATAGAACACAAAAATGAGCATGAAATTGAGTTTGTGTCTGTATGAAGAAGTGTAACCCGGGACCATGCTATTTTCAAAAAAGATGTTTTATTTGTATTATGTTCTTTTTGTGAAAACCCAAATAAAATTTTCAAAAAAATCCAACAACAATATACTGTATTTTTTGGACTATAAGATGCACCTAGGTTTAGAGGAGGAAAACAAGAAAAAAAAAAAAAGGTGTTTGCCTCTGTGCATCCCATTCTTGCCCTTCCCGGCATCCAGAAGCACTGCAGGCCAAAAATGGGCCTGTTTTTGTCCTCCTGAGATCTAAGGTTTGCAGAGAGAAAATTGAAACATAAGGTAATTACTTTAGTAACAGATAACGGGACTGAGTTTATTAACAATAGATTCCAAACGATGTTAAAATTGGCTGTTATCGAACATAAGCGTTCTGCACCTTACAGGCCACAACATAATTCGTTTATGGAATGAAGAGGGCAAACGTTACAAACCATGGCTAGTACTATGTTATCTGATTCAGATTTGCCTGAAACACTATGGGGTGAAGGCATAATGCGTAGCAACCATGTGTTAAACAATGTGGTTAACACAACAACTGGTGAATTGCCATTCACTTGTTGGCATGGCAGAAAACCAAATTTAATTTATCTTCTCACATTTGGAGCTCCAGCATGGATGCATATTCCCTCACAAGTAAGACTGAAAGGACAACTTAGAGCTAGAAAATTATTTTTCGTAGGTTATGAGGCCAACCATACATTGTTTAGATTTTGGGATCCAGGCACAGCTAATATTACTGTAGCGCTAGGAATAAATTTATTGAGCATAAACTAGAACAGGAGTCTAACAATGATGTTATTGACACCCAAGTAGTCCCTAATGATGAGATAGTTAAACCATCAATAGCCATTAAAGAGGAAGAACAGGCACAGGAAGAGGTAGAAGAACAGGAGCAGGTGGAACAGGAGAGTCCACCTGTAAGCCCTGAATTACCTAGACATTCAACCCGTGTAACATGACCACCAGATAGATATCAGGCTAGTATTGTATGCCAAGTAAATATAGTTCCTAGTAACTATAATGAACTGAAACTATCCTGCTAAGGATCAGGCTGTTTGGCAGGAAGCAATGGATAAGGAAATGAAATCTTTACAAAGTTTGGAGGTATGTGAAAATGTCAGGTTACCACCAGGTGAGCATGCCATAGGGTGTAAATGGATTTATAAAATTAAACAGGTGTAGATGGGATTGTTACCCACAAAGCCAGGTTAGTAGCACAAGGGTTCAATCAGTCAGCCAACGACTATGATGAGGTGTTTGCACCTAGTCTGAAGGTTACCACATTATGAGCATCATTAGTGTGGGCAGCAAAGAATAAATATATAATAAACCATTTAGATGTGGAGACGGCATATCTTCATGCACCGTTGAAACATACTGTATATTTAAAGAAGACTTTGGGTATAAAAACTGGTAATAAAACTGATTGCTGGAAATTAAAAAAGAGTCTATATGGCTTGAAGCAATCAGGCTATGAATGGAACCAGTGTATAGTAAAGGAATTAACAAAGATAGGTTTTGTAGCTGGCATGGCGGATCCATGTTTATTTAAAAAGGAAAGTGATGGTGTGGTTTCATTGTTGCTATTGTTTACTGATAACATAGCATTAATCACAAAGACTGAGCAAGAAGCTACTGAGATTATTTCACTGTTAGAAAAGAAATTTAAAATAAAACATTTAGGAGAAATTAAACAGTATCTTGGTTTAAAAATTGATAAAACTAGGGGAGAATACAAAATCTCACAGGCAGATAAAATTAACCAGTTACTAAAGAATTTTAAAATGGAACTTTGTAAACTGGCTAAAACAGCAATGAGCCAGGAGTTTAGCCACAGTGATGTGCAAAGTCCTGTTTTTGATAAAGATATTTATCAATCTTTAATTGGTAGTTTATCTTATCTTAGTAATTGGTCAAAGCCAGATATTGTGTGAACTAATTAGCCAGGTTTAATGCTGAGCCTGCTAAAAGGCACTGGCAAGCTGCTAAGCGTGTGTTGAGATATCTTAAACAAACAATGCATTATGCATTATATTTAGAGCCTAAGGATGAACTAAGTTTAACTGCATATGCTGATGCAAGTTTTGCTACAGACATACCTACACATAAATCAACGTCAGGTACTGTAGTGTTATTAGGAAAGGTGTTAATTGGATGGTGGTCTATTCGACAAAAACATCTAAGTTTATCAACAATGGAGGCTGAATTCTCATGTTTGTCTCTATTATGTATGGATTTAGTTTGTTATAAACAACTATTGATAGATATGGGAATTAATGTAAAGGAACCTATTGTTGTGTATGAAGAAAACCAATCAGCAATTCAAATGGCTTCCAATCTCTCCGTAAAGACAAGATCAAAACACACTGATATACAATATCTAAATGTGAGACAATGTGTTCAAAATAAAATGATTATACTGGAATATTGTATGTCAGAGAATAACATTGCAGATCATTTTACGAAAGCCCAAGGCACTGTAAAACATAAGGCTTGCTGTAATGAATATGGACTTAAACTGTAAGGTTTTATATATTGTCCTACTCAAAGGGGAGAATGTTAGGAATGATAGTCACCTAACAGTTGGGTTGGAAATACATAAACCAGGATAATAGTTTAATACTGTATCTTTAAGAGAATGTTGTAATTGTGATTGGCTGAGGTTCCTCCAATGGCCATAAGATGGAGCCAGAAACCTGGTTTGTTCTCTCACCTTGCATTTTCTGTTTTGTCATATTGCCTGACTGTCATTCTCCTTAGATTGTTGTGAGTCTTGCAACTGTTAGCAAACTCCATTTATTGAACTCTGTTTTTGATACTTGACTGTTTCTGGATTATCCCTGGACTGATACTAACTGCTTTAACCATGTATGATTTGGACTGTTTGTTGGACTTTGTTTACCTGTTTACTGGAAGTAAAACCTACATTTTGCTATTCAGTGTATCTGTATGCTGGTTGTGTGTTATTCCTCACCACTCTCACTACGTTTCCCTGAGTGCACTCATTCTCCTAACAGGGAATACCTTAACAGCCTCCTGCAATCCGCTGCCAGCAAAAAAGGAGCTCAGGAGGGCACTCCTGAGCTCCATTTTCGCTGGCAGAGGGTTGCAGGAGGCTGTCACAGCTTCCCAAGCTCTGTTTTCACTGACAGAGCACTTAGGCTATCAAGGTGCCCCTGACACAAATGATGTTGAGCTGGCCACACCACCTGTCCCCCAAGGTCAATCACAGCCCTGATGCGGCCCTCAGTGAAATCAAGTTGATGTAATTGATCTAATCATGGAGAGTTAATTCTGTTAAGGGCTGCTGTCTCTTTATTTAGTTTGGTTACTCAATGGTTTCTTGTATCAATTGTTCTGCATACAACATTTGGAGTTTATTTTTCTTTGGAAAATTAACAAGATTAAGACCTTTCCCTGTTCCCTGTTACTAGCCTATCACCTTCTAGAGTTCCAGAAGGTGATCCAACAGGAGGTCCAAGTTTTTCTTTTTATTTCTCTAACTGCTGAAATATCTCTCAAAACCATTTTTATTACTGTACTTTCCATTGAAAACTTTATTTCCTTTAGTACCCAGCTATGGGTACTCCTCATTTAAAACAGTTCATTTAGTGACCTTCAAAGTTACAATCACACTGAAGAAAGGGACTTATGACCACTTTTCACATTCACAACCATTGTAGCATCCCCATGATCACATTATCAAAATTTGGATACTTAGCAACTGGTTCATATTTATGATGGTTGCAGTGTCCAGGGATCACGTGATTCCCTTTTGTGATCTTCTAACAAGCAAAGTCAGCAGGGAAACCAAATTTACTTAACAACAGTTTGATGAATTTAATAGTAACAGTGATTCACTTAAGAACTGTGGTAAGAAAGGTCATAAAACGAGGGCAAACTCACTTAACAAATGTTTCACTTAGCAACAAAAACTTTGGGCTCAATTTTGGTTGTAAGTCGAGGACTATCTGTACTTAATAGCTTATCTTCTTGGTGATTATATCTATCTTCCATTTCTTAAACATGTCACTTTTCATTCCTTTTATGGGTCTACAATCATTTCCTGAGCTGCTCTCCATTTTTCCTTTATTTGAAATACTGTGTAATTGTACGTGTAGTGTCTTATTTCTAAGAAATTCCCAATGTCCCATATTTTATTTTAATTGATGAGCTCTGCCCATGGAATACTTGTGTAGGACTAATTTAAAATATCTAGAATTGGCACTTCTGCAATCTAATGAACATGCTACTATGCACCAGTTTCCCCTTTCTGTAGTATCTTGACACCCAAGATTAAGGGGATAGATTTAAAGCAGTTTCTGTAAGCCTTCCTGATGGTGAAATGGAGTGGGAAGAGAAATATGATTGGAAGTGTGTATCTGGAGTAGATTCACTTGTGTGTGTGTGTGTGTGTGTGTGTGTGTGCCTAGTTTCTGCTTTTAGAAACTGCAGACAAGACACTCCTTATTACTGGTAATGGAGGAATTGAGTTTATCTCATAACCTTAAAACATAGCTGACTAATATAAAATGAAAGAACCAGTGTCATCATTTCACAACACAGACATTTTTTTAAAAAGGATGCTGAAATTGAGAAGTTCAGTTAATGGTAGTGTCTTATTTGATTGACTTGAGTGATTCAACCCTTTCCCAAACTAGATTCCTTTGCCTTATTTAGAGAAATTAGTCATGTTTCATAACAAGCTGGCAGTGTGCTAAGAGCACAAATGTCAAAACTGTGCAACTTTGGTGGCAACATCTCCCCTCCCCAAATGTTAATTTCCCCATTTCAGTGGTTAAATTTTGGGGGGGCAATACAAGGAATGAGCTGGCATCTGTAAGCAACAATCAAGAAAAGAAAATACAAGGAAGAGCATTAGCAGTAGGGGTGGGATTCAAATTTCTTAACTGGTTCTGTGGGTGTGGCCTAATTTGTGGATGTGGCTTGGTGGTCATGTGACCGGGTGGGCATGGCTTGGTGGTCATATAACTGGCCGGGCATGGCTTACTGGTCACGTGACAGTAGTGTAACAAAAAAAATGTCATTTATGCATTTATTTATGTTTTTATCTGTTGTGTTTTTATGATTAATAAAGACAAAACCTATACTAAAAATTAATAAAAAATATTTTAAATTATTTTAAATAATTATGATTAATAAAACAAAACAGATACTAAAAATAAATAAATACATAAATGAAAATTATTTTACTATGATTGTTACATGTTGATACTTCTGTTTGTTTCTCCCATGTAACAATAACAGTAGTGTAACAATAAATTTTCATTTATGTATTTATTTATGTTTTTAGTATTTGTTCTGTTTTTATGATTAATAAAAACAAAATCTATACTATAAATTATAACAACTTTTAATATGTTTTTAATATAGGTTTTGTTTTCATTAATCATAAAAACAGAACATACTAAAAACATATATAAATGATTTTTTTTGTTATACTAGTCACGTGATGACCAAGTCATGCCCAGCCAGTCATGTGACTACCAAGCCATGCCCAGCCATTTACGTGACCACCAAGCCTCACCCATAAATTAGGCCACATCCACAGAACCAGTTAAGAAATTTGGATCCCACCCAGGGTAACAACCGGTCCAACCAAACTGGTGCAAACCAGTAGAATTCCACCCTTGATTAGCAGGTATAATTATATCTGTTGAACTATATTAATTATCTTTTGGGTAAAGTGTCGTTTCCAAAAACAGAACATCTATGGTTCTTGATCAGCTCTCTCACTGCCATAGAGAAATAGTAGTTTTAAAATGTAACGCACTTCTGTCAAACTCTTGGCGTCACCTTGCTGTCACGTGACATTTTGCAACATTTCCCCCATTCGCTGAGCTGGGGTGGGTGTGGCCTGTGCGTGACGCCTCTGAGCCAGCAGTTTGACAACTGTGATATAGTGTGTGCCCTGCCTTGCTTCTTCTATAGTAGTCAGGACAGCAAACAGAACCAAAGTAAGTACAGTATAAAACAGTAGACCAAAAGTAATAAAAAGTAACAAACCAGTTAAAATCTATGTAAAAACAGCTGAAATATTTGATCTTACAATGCCAGTATATTACTGAGATAGAAAGATGCTTGGATGGATATTTTAAATGCTTTGAATACCTCTAGGTCATTACAAAACTAAGTATTATTCTGTGGGGCTACTTTAGATAACAGAATAACTAAGTTGGAAGAGACGTTGGAGGTCTTCTAGTCCACCCCTCTGCTCAAGCAGTCAATCCTAGTCCATTTCACACATGATTGTTCAATTTCATTTTAAAAACCTCCAGTAGCATCCACAACTTCTGGAGGCAACGCCCTTTCACTGATTGTTCTCAGAGTAGGAAATCTCTCCTTAGTTCTAATTGGTTCTCTCATTGATTAGTTTCCATCCATTGTTTCTTGGATATTTGAACAATGTGTTTTCAATTTAATACATAGTTCTGGTTTGCAATCATTCCAGGTTTTTTCACTTCAGGGACTCCCCCCCACCAATAGATTTGCAATAGCAGAAAAAAATAGAGAATAACACGGATGGTGCATTGGTTGGTTGATTACACGCTATCAAATTGTTGTTGATCCCAGAGATTACATAAATTTTCTCCATGACAAGCTGTCCCTTATCTGATCTTTCAGGTTTACCAAATGTGCACCCATTACCAAGATTATAGCTTTTCTTGCAGACTCTCAAAAAAACACTTGGCGTCTTATTTTATTTTCTAAGTTTTATCTTTCTAAGAATGTGAATTGCAAGAAACCAGATTGGTGCCAGAATGATGGCATGTGCACAGAGATGTTGACAAGCAAATGCCTTCATTATATGCTTGGTTCCTTTTGTCCCATGATACAGGAGTTGTGGCATTCCCATTATGTCATCACATGTTTTCTTTTGTTCTCAGCTTCTGTTGCAGATGCAAAATGTTAGAATCCATATGCATTTATATGTCCAGGATGTGAGGGGCCTGTAGATATTTTCTCAGCCCCTTCCTAGTTTATGCAGTATATAGGTCCTCAATTGAAGGCAGGCTGGTTGCAATTGTTTTTTCTGCAGTGCTAACTATTCATTGAAGTCTGTACCTGTCCTGTTTGGTTGCTGTGCTAGTTATAGGCAGGAAGTTACAGAAGTACAAATGATAATTTGATAATTCCTCTGTAGAACTGTATCAACAATTCCTTGGGCAACCTGAGGTTTCTGAGTTGACACAGTAAGAACATTTTTTATTGTGCCTTTTTAATGATGGTTTTAATGTTAATGTGCATTTCAAGTCCTAGGAGATTACAGAATCCAGAAACTTGAAATCTGAAATGGATAATGGCAAACCACTTCTGAAAACTTGCTAAGAAAACTGCAGAGACTAAAATCATTGGGAATCAAGACTGACGCAAAGGCACATAGACAGACACATCTCTGCAAGAAAAAAAAATCTTTTAAATGCTATTTTTGTTCCTTTCATTGTTCCTTTCTTAATTGTTATTAGTTCCAGCAAGCTGGAAAATGCACCCATGATATTAATACATTTGGGACTGCTAAATAACATTTTAATTTAATTGGGAGAAGAGGGTTGAGCTTGACCTGATCAGTATATTACAATCCCAAATCACTTTCAAAAGTTATTGTCAGACTACAGTTTTTAATGTGATGGGAGATATGATTAATGGCAAATATTATTTATTTGTTGATCACATTGTGATAAAACCACCCATCGTGGTTTATTAATTATAATAATTATATATATTGAATTAATATAATTTGAATGGAAATTTATGTTATGTCCCAGCCTTTTCCATTTATTGGAAAGCAACCTCTGACATACTAAAGATCAATGCAGCCTTTAGCATCAAAAATGTTTGGCAACATATTATATTTAATTCACATACTGTATTAGTTGGATAAAGGCAACATATTATATTTAATTCACATACTGTATTAGTGCTGGAAGAATGATCTGCCTACTGAATAGTCAAATAAAAGAGGGGAGAAGCCCAACATTGTTAAAAGTGACAGTGGGAGATTTGTATTTTCAGACCTGAAATATTCTGTTAATGTAGTCTGATGATTAAATACAATTAGTCATGTTTCCTGTGTGTTTTACCTGGGAGGGCTGATGCATATACACTTCCTTTCCCTCAGAGTAAATGCATTTATATCCCACTACTGCTTTGTTAGTTTCATCTCTTTGTCAGCATGTCAGTCCTTTAGAAAAAAAAAGTTCTCTAAAACCTAATTCAAGTATCCTCATAAAATACCTACTACTGCATGCAATCTGTGGAACAAAACATTTTAAAAATATTTATTTTAAAATGCTTTCATTCATTCACAAGTTTACTAAACAATTCTTATCTTTTCCCATATTTAGAAAAAAAGTAATACTGACAGGACAAAGCCACAGCAGATCATGGAGCCATCTGCAGGGAACACACAGGTTGCTTGTTTTAGTTTTAGTCCCATTTGCTAAGAAATAAGTATTCCATAGGCAGGAATGTGAAATGAAAAAAATCAACACAAGGAACACCAGTCCACATGTCATTCAGTAAGGATTGCCATTCAATTGAAAAATACTTTTTTGGTAGATTTATTGTTTTTCAGACTGTCTTCTCTCCCCCTATCGATTAAAAAAAATCTAAAAACACATAAATTCAAATTTCAATGTACAAAGAAAAATACATTTTCACAAAACACAGTTAGAAATTCCAAAACTGTTTTTTATGTAACAATTTGGGATTGTCTATTCAGTTACAAAATTTGCTTTGACATCATTGGCCAGTTCAATCAATAAAAATCAAGAGCTTAAGAGTACAGCTGTCAGATATTACATACAGTAATTTCTTTTCTTTTAGCAGCCCACTAGCTATGTCTTACATATGACCCAGTGACTAACATGCAATTATTTTGCGGCAGTTTAGCCTTCTGAATCATGTCAAACCTCATTGTGAAACACTGGGCTTTCTGTCACCAGATATCCATTCTAATGTCTTAGAATGAATCTGTAAACACCTTATAGGCAGTCCAGTCTTCAACTATGCCTTGAGGACAAGGAAGTCCACCCATTGCCCCCCTTGTTAATTCAGGCAGGTTGAAATTTGGCAGTACAGTATTTTGAATAGCTAGTTGTAGCTATCACTCTGCTAATCTGTTATTGGGTGGCTAAGATAGACCAAAAGAAAAGTAGGCTATATTGCCACTTCTAGAACTGCTAAGGCTTTCTAATAGTATATGAAGAATAATGTCTGAAGGATGATGTTGTGGGTGTCTCTTATAATACAATGAAATATAGGAAAGAAAATGGCTCTGTTCACATATCAACTTTAAGATAATATTTTTCAAACCATGGTTTACCGTATCACCAAATGGCTCATAGAGCCCCTGTTATAATGCTAAGACATGGTGGGTATGCTCAAGTTGTGAAAACCAAACAAGCTGTGTTATAATTGTGTTACATAGTCATATAGCATTATGACAAAATCAATGCACTGTCTTTTGAAAACAGCAATTTTGTAGCATAAGGAATAAAATACACCAAGTTATCTCCTTGAAATCCTGGCTCATGATAACAGGGGTTATCGTTAAAACAGCAGAAGCACATCAGATGAAAAGACAGCTCTAACTGGACTGGGTTGGAGAATAATGTATGAAATCCTCATGATTTTTGCAGCTTTAATAACTAGAAATTATCTCCCCAATTTACTTCATTCTGCTGATAACAGTATGAAGCAGAGGCTTTCAAGTAAGGGTCCAATTTTAACCTTGAACTCTGTAGTATACCAACAAAATAATGGAGGCTGATTGGTGCAAAGGGAAAGGCATTTGTTTTTCCAGCTTTCTAATTCACTTGCATATGGCAGATTATGACAATTTTTGGAACCCACAAAAGAAAGAAAAAAAGGCAAGCATTCAAGTTTTTGCCACTACCAAGTAATATCAAGGTTTGCTCTTTTGTAAATTGTGCTTTTTGTTACAGCTTTTTTTCCTGACACAGCTGTTTATTGCTTACACTTCAACGCATGTCTATAATTAAAAGAGGGAAGGAGGCAGGAACTAAGAAGCAATCAGACAGGTCTGAGTAACTTTTTTAAAAATGTGGTTCTTTCTAATCCAGCAAGGTCTGGATATACAGTAGTGAATGCACAAATATTTCAGACATTATTTAAAACACTCATAAATATGCACACATTATCCTCTGAAGAGATTTATTCTTTCAAAACAGTAACCCACCCAAGAACTACAGAACTGAAATTCTTATCCAGAATGAGGGGCATTTACTTCTGGGAACAATATCTCCAAGTTCTAAGTGGAGTCCTCAGATTATCTGAGCCTAAAACCTGGAATTTGCTATATTTAGCATGTGATAACTCCAAATTGCATAGCTGACCCGAGCTTCACTGCACCAAACTCATCCTCCACTCCATCTCAACATAAAAGCATATTTTCCCTTCTGATATAGACAGTCATTCCAGTGTCTGGAAAAAAATGAAATAAATAAGGGCTTCTGTATTGCGTATAGATGAAATGTCTAGTTATCATCACCTCACCTCATGGAACTGTACTGTCTCTTGTTCCCAAGAGGGCCCAGCATGAGGAATTTGCAGCAATAGAGTTCAACGTTAGTGGATGGACAGGCGAATGCAGGGGTACTGAATTCAAAACCGAGGTAGGAAAGGGAAAACTTTTGCTTAGAGCCAGCTCTTCTGTGAAGAAAGACACTGCATCCCTTTTGCAAGACGCAACAGGAGGGCTAGGAGCCAAAGACAAAATTTCTGACTCATACTGCAACAGCTGCCCCATGAAACTGAAGTTTGGTGAGATCAGACTCCTCCGTTGCTTGATATAGTCAAATGCTTCCTCCAAGCGGAATTTTCTCATTTTCATCAGATAAGCCATGCAAATGGTGGGAGAGCGAGAAATCCCAGCTTCGCAGTGCACCAGGATCTTGCCCCCTGCCCGTCTGGTGGAATCTGAAAAGAAGAAATAAAATGGATGAAATATGGAAGCTATTGCAATCACTATTAGTGAATGCCTCTGTTGGTAGCATGCTATGCTATGGCCCCTGCCTTGTCCAGCAATATTCCTTTGAGCTTTGGGTGGTCTTGGCCCTATTGGCTTTCCAGAAGACCTTGAAGGATCTGGCTTTTCCTCCTGGTGTTGTGGTCCAGATCTTAGCAAAGCCAACATATTGACTAATTTTTAAAAATTGGTTCCTGTTTGTTGATTTATTTTAATTTTTTGGTTCCCTGCCTAGAATTACCTTAGTTAAGGTGGGCAGCCATGTAGACTTGTTTAACAAAAAAACATAAATAAATGCCATGATGCGGAGCACTTTAACACTCATTTCAGATTGCGAAGAGAAGGGCATTCAGCAGGTATTTTACAGATGCAATGAACACCAAGAAATAATTCTCCTATTCTTGTTGGCCACATTTACACAAAAATTACAACTCTTACTGACTGTGTGGTATATAAAAAGACTTCTCTCTTTCCTTTCACCCTTGCCAAATCTAGCCACATTATGGCACCAGATGTTTAATAAAATGGACTCTACAGTTCTATAAAAAATCCTGAAACAGTTTGATGCTTTTCATAAGAAACACACAGTGGCAGTAAAAAGTTTTATTTACTCTCTCAAAGCAGATGGAAATGAGTGCATTTCCTTGCTTACTAGGATCACAGAAAGCAGTACCTTTGTCCCCTATCTTTTTGGTAGACGTTCAGTATGCATTTTGCACCCAAGATGCCAAACCCTGGGCTCCTGGGGTTTCCACCACAAACTGCACAATAAACTACTCTAAAATCCCTAATTACAATCTTTGATAAGTGGCACTTGGACTTAAATCAAACTATAAATGGTTTAAGCAGAGCTACCATTTTACGCAATGGGAGGGCCCAAGGTTACTCACACAATTCAATCATTGTTATAAGATTAAAAAGAAAATGCTGAAAATAAGCTCCTTGTGTAAAATGCAAGGATTTATAAATAGTACTGAACTGCTTTAGCTGGACTAGGAAATGAATTTCCAAGTTTTATCCTATTGTGAAACTTGTTAGATTTACAGTCCATACTATACTCCACCCAGAATCACATACTTCCTA
Organism: Hydrophis major; assembly: GCA_033807585.1. Lineage (NCBI taxonomy): Eukaryota > Metazoa > Chordata > Lepidosauria > Squamata > Elapidae > Hydrophis > Hydrophis major. The sequence goes on along the minus strand of CM066331.1, from coordinate 61,554,294 downwards.
ATTGTTATTACAAAGCTTCCTGAAGCATCCACAGAAATCATTTTATTTTAAAGCAAGGAACCAACGCTTTATTTACTACATAATATTGAACAGGCATTGCTATGTAAAGTGCTTAGAATCTTAGAAATCAGTTCTTGCAAAAATTTAGGTTTAAATCAGTATTCATCTTTGAAAATCATTGGTGACCTTGAGCCACCCCATTTCACAAAGCTGCTGTTGAGGGAAAATGGGGAGAACATCTCAAACTCAAAGTGGAATATAAAGATAGTAAGTTAATAAATCTTATTAGATAGGATACTCTCTCTCACTGAAGGATAAGGGTGAAGGCAGAGACCAAGAGACGTTGCTTTATGCTACCTAATAAGTTAATAGTAAGAGAAAGATTTGAATGGGTGGCTTCTTAGTTGGATATGAATTAGGTTTTTTTCTTCAAAAAGCCAGAAACAGTATATTTCAAGAATCATATCCAAATAATTTACCCTTTTAAAACAATTTATGTAAATAACCGAACTGAGCTCTATAATCCATGGATAAACAAATTAGGCAGTCCTGCCTATCTAATAAACCTGCTAAAGCCTAAGCTATTCCTATTTAGGGACTGGTGAATTTTTCCAAATAGCATAGGACTTAACCATAATTTTATACTAGAATTTCCATTGCAATTCTTTAATTAATAGAAAACTGTCATCAAAATGTTAACTATGTATTAACATGCCAGTTTCTTACCTCTAATGAACTACATCTGTCTCTTCACAGCTTCCACAAGATATTTACATATATGGTTGGTTACCTAAGCTTTGCACAAATCTATCAGATGTCTAGCTATTTGACCCTATCATTTATTTATTTTTTCTCTGTACTGTATATGTATATAAAATGTATAAGCCAGCTAAAAGCATTTGAAAAATATTAAGTCTTCCGTAGAAATGAGTTTGACAAGAACCTACTCAAAGAGTTCCAGAGTGTCATGCCCCTGGTGGAGACTGACACTGAGGGAGAGGCAGAACAGCCAATGGGGAGTGGAAGTGTGGCTCCAGAGGTTGTGGAGGAGGCTGGGGAAGGGCAGAGGCAGGCTGAGCAGTCAGAGGAGGACCAGGTCCATCCCCTGTCCATCCTAGGGCACACAGGGAGGAGAAGATAAGGGAAAGACATGGTCTCCTCGGGAGGAGAGGGCCTTGATCCTTTTCATGGGCTGCAGGTGTAACAACTGAATAAGAGTTTGGACCTACATACTGGCAAACACTGGAAACAAATCGTGTAAATATCTTTTGTTTATAGTTCCTCTCTGAGTTTGGTTTTCTTCCCAGTGTGTGTTATCTGTGAACATCCTCCAGCCTTATCTTGCCTGGTTTGTGTTGCTTTTTTCCTTCTTCGTGTAACTGTGTGGGAGTTTTTTTGGTCTTCTGTCAAAGATATTCAGAGCTTGGAAGCAAACTGAAGGAATAAAAGGGGCTTCACCTGTTTCCTTGACTGTGTTTGTTTTGTATCCCACCCTGGGTCATCACACAGAGAATACACAAAAGCTCAAAGTATTCCAGTAAACAGGCATTAACTGTATCTTCTGTGTGTGCCAACTCATTTCTTTTCAGTCTCATACTGTCCTACTCAACACTTAAAGAGAACTTCTTTCACACTTCCCACCCAGCAGTACAATTAGAATGCTTAGCCCTACATTGCGGAAACATGAGGCTGGGGATGGGAAGTGTGAGGGGTTTGCATTCACAGGAAAAGGAGGGATAGCTTATAGACTAGTTGTCTATATTCTTTTTTTTTTTTCAAAATTCCCAAAGTGCCTGTAGTAAATCTACTACACCATTAGACTGCCTTTGCTAGTATGAATTGAGTTAAATATTTATGTGGAAATATTTATTTAAAATATTTGCATGTTATCTTTTTTCATCTATCACATGGTACATATCAAAATGAATAATAATGAAATGAATAATAACTACAAATAATTAAAAATATTCTTGTCAAAGAAACCATCACAAAAGACCCAAGCCAAAACTAAAAATGGCAGGCAAGGTAAGCAAAGTACAAATGACCATATAGATTTCCATGGAAGTAGGTATTATTATAGTCAGCATTATGGTTGTAAAAACTATAAAAACTACCATAGCAATTAATAGCTGTTTGTGACCACGGAACCCTATAAAAACAAAAATTCATAATCCTCTGAAATGCTCCTGGAAGGGGAAGAAGAGTCTGAAGTCTGACACTAGTGGAGGAAGGTTTCCTTTCATGATTCAAGAGTTCTTATTTTTCATTTGCATGAGAAAGAGAGAAAAATCACCTACCGATAAATTCTATGGCTTCCTGGAAGTGTAAGCTGATGTCTGCTGTGTGACTGTCCTCCACTGGAATCCACTTATAGCAGAATTGGTTAATAAAGGGTTCAGAACTCTTTCTGGAGACATTCAAGAGTGCAGTGATGTTTAAGTTGGCAAGGAACTCGCACTTGGAAGCATGATAGGCACTGCCAAGGTATAGGAAAGGCAGGATTTCCACTGGACCACCCTGGAAAATAAAAGAGGAATAAATCATTATAGATTTTCTGGATGGTTTTTATTCAATAAACTCAAGATAATAGATGTTCCTGTGATGAACAGCTGTGGTATTGAGGTTGAAAGAGTTTGTAATAGGTGGAAATCCTAACAGAGGTTATTAAACCTCCTGTTGCTGCTTTGGCACTTCAGCTTCTAAAAATCTTTACCCTCATTCTACTACAAGAGTCAGTTCAATACGGTTGTTGCAGATAGGTAGGAATAGCTGTTGTTTCAATTTCTTCCTTGAATTGACTCCTTTTGTCATGTTACCAATCTGAATAAATGAGTAAACGGTGGAAAATGCCAGAAAGATTCCCCACGGAACCTGGGTATGAATAGATTAATTGTATCTTCTTCTAAACATACCTGATCATATGCTGGCTTCTGGTGGATACATTGCTTCTCATGCAAGCCATTGATGTTTTTCTCAGTTTCAATCTTCTCTTGGGACAGAGGTTTTGCATCTATGCAGAACTCTGGATATTGTGAGTAAAACGTTTCATAACCTCCTAGAAAAATTACAAGTACAAAGATATATATTTTAAAAAAAAAGCTAGGGGGTGGCCTGTAATTGTACTGGATCATCTCCCCCCCCAAAAAAACCCTGTTTCCTTTTTCTTACTGCATTAATAGTCTCCATTACAAAGAAAAATAGAGAAAAGAAAGCAAAAGAACAAGAACCTATATTTAGAGCTACAAAATTAAAGAGAAAAACTGCAAATAAAATGTGACATTTCAAAATATTTCCTTCAGACATTTTTATGCTTTTATTAATTTGAGAAAATGAAAATTGAAAGGCTACTGTGCGTTGATTAAACAGTCCCATTCCTTTGCCTCTTGACAAATTAAAAAGTAAAGGGGGCTGGAGGTCACACCATTTTGCTAGTAGAAATCAAGATGTCTTGACTATCTCACTTTAAATTAGGGCACATTGCTTAAGGAAACACACTTAGAGTTATTATCTTACAACTCCACTCCCTCCAAATCCCTTGAGTTGGTACATAGTGAAACATTTCCAATAGGAATTTAAGAAAATATAGAGAAAAGAGAAAGTTAAGGAAAAGTCAAAGAAAAGTGGTGTGGGGACTTAGGGGATTTTATAAACAATATTCAGTTCAAGCAGTATAAAAACATTGTGTTTTCATATTTTAATTCTTATCTAATTAAAACAAATGATCATAAGAACCTAGTAAGGACAAAGAAATAAGTTTATTGTTATAGCACAGAATGTTGCGAAAGAATATTGCATACTTTTAGCCCTAGGTCAAAATGGATGCTATGAGTCTCCAAATGATCAGTGTAAGCAGCCAACCCTTCCTCATTTTTGCTTCAAATGGTCTCCCCTCAATTCATTTCCCTCATTTTTAATCTTCTGAAACATCTTATACAGGTAGTCCTCAACTTAGAACCAGAATTGAACCCAAAATTTCTGTTGTTAAGTGAGAAATTTGTTAAATGAGTTTTGCCCCATTGTACAACTTTTCTTGACACAGTTGTTAAGTGAGTCACTGCAGTTGTTAAGTTAGAAACACAGTGGTAAAGTGAATCTGATTTCCCAATTGACTTTGATTGTTAAAAGTTTGCAAAGGTGATCACATGACCCTGGGTCACTGCAACCATCATAAATGTGAGTCACTTGTCAAGCATCCGTATAAAAATTGCATGACCATGGGGATGCTGCAATGGTCATAAGTGTAAAAAATGGTCATGAAGCACTTTTTTCAGTGTCATTGTAATTTCAAATGGTTACTGAACAAACTGCTGTAAGTCAAAGACTACCTGAATAGAGGTTGGGAGCTGAGGAATAGAGTTCATTTAAGTGTTACTATTATGTTTCTATCCCTAGTTTCAGGGATCAAAAAGAAAGCCACTCTATCTCATTTTCCTTGGATAGATCAGAAAACTCAACAGATCAGCTGTAACCAGAAGCACCAGGGGATCAGGAGATTAGCCAACTATTCTTAATATGAGTCATCTTTCCATCCTGTTCTCTAGCTCTTTCTCTGCCTGCCCTCCTCTGATGACTGCGTTCTGATGCTATGATTTCCACTAAATACTGCATTACTCTGTCTTGCAAAAAAGAGATTCTTACTTTTCACTGTGAGAGATCAAAATTCTAGGGACAAGAAAGTGGAAAAAACCCGCTCTCTTATATAGCAAATAATTTCTTCCAACAAGGGAAGAAATCATAGTTTAATTTTAAACTCTTTCAATAAATTTTTTTTCCACAATGAAATATTTATGATTTATCTATGTAAAGAAGTAGTCTTGCCAATGAAGTAATCAAGGAGTAAATTTTAAAGATTTTTGTGACTGTTCACTTAAACTCAGTGCTAAATTCAACTAAAACTTTAAAATCAATGAGGAAACCATTTCAAAAAAAGGTCCTATTATGAGTGGTGCATCAGAGAAAGTGACATAACACATGCTGAAAGCTTTCAAAAATATTGATGGGGGGCGGTTGAAAGGATTGTGTCACTCAGCAGTAAAAATATTCTCTGAAGAGCAGGATTGCATTTGTGGTTGCCGTTAGCTGACAAGCTTTCTGACTCATGCCTGACAGACTGAATCTAGGCCCACTTAGAAAATTGATTCCATGCAACAATGAATCCTCTCCTACATCACAAACAGACAAAACCCTTGGGATAAGCCTCAAGGTTCTTCAATTAGTTCATTGTGAACATTCAGTCTGAACTAAAAACATAAGAACAGCATCAAGTTGTGACTCAAACATAATTTACCAGTATAGCCAGTTTTTAGAAGATAACATGCGAATCTATAGGAATAATAAGCATGCTATTTCAGGATATTCAACATGGATGGCATTCAGCCTAAAAATCACCCTAATAATTTCCTACCAGGGTATCTCATGCTCAAATGAGCTTAAAACAGGAAAACCTTTTAGTGCGGAGTAATATTTACATTCATTTTCTAAGATCACCTTGCTGTTTCAAATAGAATGCTAAGAATATAGGAGATAAAGCTTCCAAGAATTACTTTTTGATTTGGAAATGGGAAGACTGAGAGACTGCCATTTAAAAGACTAAACTACAAAGCAGTTAATAAGCAGATCAGAACCAAAATGTAATGTGTTTTAGTACGTGGCATATTAAAAATGTGCTTTGTTAAGTATGTGATGAAATATTCCTGAATTACAATATCCTCTCATTTGTTTCCACCCATCAAAGGAATCAGATTTCAAAATCTTTTATATGACATGAATCTTCTTAAAAATAAAATTCTTTATGCCAGCATTTGAATTAGCATACTGGGTAGAGATTTTCCTGCACTAGTTTGATATCGTTGAGAAAAAAAAGATGACAAAATATTTTCTGATTTAAATAATATAAAGCAGTAAACATGCCTCTAACAGGATCAACAAAGACATTTAAAATGTTCCTAATAAAAGTACTATGCTTCTGCTATCTGAAATAGACCATTTTTGTTCATACATAAATGTTTGACTACCTTGGAATACACAAATGATAAGAATCTGCCCCATAGGAGGCAGTGCTGACTTCTACATTCTGCATTCCTTTAACTTAAAAGCAGACACTTTCTGATATTTCTGATTGTTTTCCATCTCTTCTATTAATATTTTCATGAAACCACCATACTACTTATGTATCAGCCAAGTGCATATTTAAATAAACTCAAGAATAAAAGACAGGATGGTTTTTTTAAATCTGGCATGTGGGGATGGTGAAGTCATTAATGTTTCAATTTTTATATGTATGTATGTATGTATACACACACACACACACACACATTTTCTCTTGCTGGACTAAAAGATCAGGCATATCTAGGTGAGTTTTGATTCCTTAGTCACCTAAATATGTACACAAGAGCGCAGAAGATGTATTGATTTTGATTCTGCCCCTCCTTCCTTTCCTTTTTTCTTTGCATGCATTTATGAGGAATAAGATTTCCAATGGACTTTTTGTCCTCGCTTGTTAGGAAAAAAGTTACAGCAAAGTCGGGAGAAGAGGATCTGTTGAAAGGAAAACCTACTGATCAATCCCTTTCAATTGTGGAACGGAATTGCGAAAAATGCTTCTTTTCTTCTTCTTTTTCGTTTAGCGTACAGTAGATTGCATTCGACACGTGCCGTTGACGCGACCGTGCCGGTTCTCCCTTGTTCTGCGAAACCTACGCAGTCTTGCATCTGGACAAGTATCGGGATGAACAAGGCGGCCGCGGCTGCTCATGGTTAGCAGCGCCGCTGGCCTTTGGCATCCGCTCACTGAAATCTGCCGGAATACCGGCGACATTGAGACGGAGCCTCTCTTTGGGATCTGGATAGCAAGATTCGCGTTTCCAAATTCCCTGCAGCAACGCTTTCCAGGAGCTATTGGGCCGATCCCGCCTCCCCATTACCATCTCTCCCCGGGCCCGCCTCGACCCTGCAAGCGTTTCTTTCTCCTCGACGGCCTCACCTTTGAGGAAGCAGACGCGGGCTCCAGCCTCGGGCAGGCTTGCAGACAGCGTGTTCAGCACGATCTGCGCCGTGCTCTCTTTCTTGAGCTTCCGCCAGTGCCTGGTGTTTTCATCCAGGACTACCACGGCCGTCCAGGTCCGAGGCGGAGCGGCGTCCCTGTCTTCTCTTTCTTCCGAGCAAGCAGCCGGCGGGAGCAGAAGCCGCCCCCGGGCCGTTTCGTCGGGCACCACGAAGTGTAAAGGCACGGGCCGCCCGTGGGAGCGGCGGATGACCACGGAGTTGAGGTTGACGTTGAGAGACCCTCGGAGGCAAGAGGCCGAATAGGAGAGGTAAGGTCTGCAGTCCAGGACGAGGCACAGGGCGGGATCCTTCCGCAGCAGTTGCTTGAGTCGACGAGAATCCAGAGCTGTTACCTTCATCTTGGCTTGCTCTTTCCGCCTCTGGCTCCTTTCCTTCCACTCTCAGAAGTAGCCTCGCAAAGGGTCGCCCCTTAGGCGCTTAAGCTGCCTCAGCGGGTGATTATTTGAAACAACTACACCCGAGAGACAGCCAAGCCCGCTTCCTTTAAAGCCGTTCCCGGTCTCGACCCTGCTGCTCTGTGGCTCCTTCCCTGCCTTCGCATCTCCCTCCCGGAATTCAAGTAGGGGATTCCGCTCTGGAGAAGAGACAATTTATCTGAATGAGCGCCGGAGCCGCGCGGCTCTGTCCCTATAAGGCGAGCGACGTCATAGGAATGTTCTGTTGCAGGGACGCCTCTTCGGCTCAGCGCCGCCCAGTCGAGAGTAGAGGAGATTCCCTCCTCCCCTTCCCCCCCCAGGAAGAGGGAAGGCCGAGCTGAGGCGATGCTCAGGAAAGCGTTACTCAGGCTTCTTCGAGCAAAGGAAGTTGAAGAATGTTTTAAAAATTCTCCAGTCATCAGAAAACCCTCCTTACACTCTCTCACTGATTTCCGTCGACTTACTAATGAAGGAAAGGACGTGTGATGGTGACGGAAGAAAGAGAAGTAGGTGGAGGTGACACCAGGGTTTGTTTGTTTTTTGCGGCCAAAAAACAGGGCTGACTTGCTAAAGCTACAAGGATCGGCCTCTTCAGTACCTCCATGCAAGCTACTAATTTTATATTGTCACAGCAGTCAGAAGTTCATTTTCTGTTGAATTTCTTTCTGTAGAATATCTATAAAATACATAGAGGATGCCTCTCGACATACATTTTTAAAGTTCTGCTTTAGCAGGAAGTTACAGACAACATCTTCAAAAATATCTTATCAGTATATAGAATGATGCTGTCTGACAAAAAAAAAAAAAGCTGTGCTTATCCAAAACTCTCTGTTCACACGAACAAATACAACATAGTCTCAAAGTTTTTTTTTTTTTTTTGCTTTGATGAATAATCTGCTTATGATCAATATACTCCAACTCTTCTTCTGTTGGCATAAAGTAATTCTATCATAGAGGAGGTTCTTCATATTGCCTATCCCACAGTACTTCCCCTGTAACTCATAGAACCCCATTTTCTCATTCTGCAGGTGTACCAGACATTGTTGGTTTTAGTCTCTAGCTCTGCTGCTATGCCCTTTCAGCATTATGCCAGGGCAAGAAACATCCAAACAATTGCCATCAAGGGCAGGCCAGATATGACTAAGTTTCACAGTTTTGCTTTCCACCTTAGCCTCACCAGTTTTACTCTCACCCTACCCTCCTTTTGTAGATGCAAGGAATATGCATCTACAAAAATATTTAAATATCGTGTAAATAGTTCCATCTGGTGAGAAACCTATGACTTTCCAGGGTTTGATGGTTCCCAAGCACCCAGTTTTGAGGATACTGGGTGGCATTATGCAGAATATTCTGTTCACAAACTGTTTCCGGTATACAGAACTGTTAATTTTGGGTGGTCTGTGCCCCAAGAGTGAAACAAAGCTGTATTTTGATGACTATTAATTGAAATCTGCTTAGTCTAGTCTGGGGGTATGGGAAAAAGCAGGAGTTTGTGTGAATATTGGCAGTAGCAGTGCAGGCTGAGGGAGGGAGGGAGATAAGGGGACTGGGATGACAGAGGGGCCACAGCAGGCCAATAGGATATGCCCTCCTAGGAACCTGTCCCTTAATGCTGTAAGGAACAAGACATAGAAAACTACATCTGTGGCAATACGTGGGTTTTGGTAACATTGCAAAAATAAAGAACTGAAGCAATCACATTTTCCTTTGCAGCGTGACTCATTTATGCTAGGAGTTTCACTTTAGTTTGTAATGTGGTTCATTTCCAACAATTGTCTGAATTGAGAAGTAAAAATAGAAAGGACTTGTTAAAAAAAAAGGCAGGAGGGGGGAATTCTACATTACCGTAGCTTAGATAAAATTTCCCTCTCTTATTCCCATTGTAATATCTTCCTTATTTTGCTGCTGTAGTATTTTTTCTCCTGCTTTTGATACCTATAGTCAAAAAAGAGACTGTGTTCTAATAATAACTATTAAGTTACTATGTTGTAGCATGCAGCTGACTGTCTTCACTTTTTTGCTACTTTTATAAATTTTATTGTTTTTTAAGACAAACATAGACAAAAAAAAAACAACAAAAAAAAAACATCAAGCCATCTTCTCTCTCTATATATATATATACATATAGTGTGTCAGTTGGTTTACAAATTGTTTTGTGCTTCCACTTCACAGTCTTCAATTACAATTACATTGTATATATTCTCATATTGTCAATCAAATATTAAATACATTAATATCATTGTTAATCCATCATTTGACTATACTATTATTCATTCATGTTTTACGAGATAATCCATATTTTACTTAATTTGTTTTATGACAGTTCATATTATCATCTCAAATCTATCCTACAATCATTTTGTAGATATAATAAAAAATACATCTTTATATAGTCATTATTTTTTAAAAATCTACATATTTCATTATCATGTTTTATTGTCTAACCATTGATAGAATAGATCCCAAATTTTACAGAATTGTTTAACATCTTGTTCTCTGATTTCAAATGTCAATCTTCTCATTTAAGCACATTCCAATGTTTTCTTAATAATTTCCTCCTGTGATGGTATTTTCTCATTTTTCCAGTTTTTGGCAAATACAATCCTAGCCACTGTTAATACATTTACAATCAGATATTTCAATTCTTTACTAAATATTTTTCAGTAAAATTCCCAATAAAAATATCTCTGGTTTCAAGTCTATATGCTTTTTTGTCATTTTTTCCAACCATGTGTGGATTTTAGTCCAATATTTTTTGGCATCCACGCAAGTCTACCACATATGGTAGTATGAACCAGGTATCTGATGACATTTCCAACATTTTTCAGATTTGTTCTTGAATATTCCTGTTGGGGGAAAATGCCACCTGTAAAACATCACATACAAATTTTCTTTATATGCTGTTGACATTGTCATTTTATAATTTTGAGACCATATTTTTTGCCATTTCTCTAGATCAATCCCATATCCAAAATTCTTCCCTCAAGCAATCATTGTTTCTTTAACTTGTTCTTCTTCTAGTTTAATTTCTAATAAATATCCATACAATTTTTTAATCACTTTTTCATCAGTCCCTGACAAAATCTTATCTAAATCAGTTTATCATAGAAACCTTCTGTTTTAGAATCTTTATCATACCTTGAATGTATTTGCACATCTGAAAACCAATTCATCTTTATTTTCGTTGATTCTTTCTCCTTTCTCAGTTTATATGTTAACCATCTATCTGGTTTGTTTGCATCTTCAAAATAGTTCTGTTTCGCGCCTCTGATTTTCTGTGGTAGTTCTTTTTCCATTAATTCCATTTTATGTTTAATTATATCCATTTTTAACTTAATGTCCTTTTTCTGTGGCATTTTCTGTAACTCTTTTTCAAGTCCTTTATACTCATCCTCTAATGTCTTAGAGGCTAGTCTTTTCGTGGTATTTCTTTTCCTTGTATAGTCTATTGTCAAGCCTCTGGCATATGCCTTCATTGTATCCCATACGTTCTGCATTGATGTGTCTTTTTTTTATTTTCTCTAAAGAAAAAAGCCAGTTCTTTCTCCATCCTCTGTATGAAGTCTTTTTCTTTTGGTATAGTATTATTTAACATCCATCTAGATTTTCTTCTTTGTCCTTTCCATTTAATTGTCATTGGATTGTGATCTGCCCAAGTACTTGTTTCAATATTTATTTCTTGGATATTAGCTAACATCCATATCATATCTATTCTGGACCATGATAAATGTCTGTTTGAATTGAAGTGTATTGTTTAGTCTTAGCATTTATTTCTCTCCATGTATCTTTTAAATTTATTTCATCTATCATTTTAAAAAAGGATTTAGGGAGAGTCTTTCTGTTTTGCTTTGTTGTTTTCTGTGCTGTATAGTCCAATCTATTGTCTACGATTCCATTACAATTCCATAACTATATTAGCATAGTCCAGTTCGATTATTTTCATATGTAGTTTCCTATAAAATTCTTCTTGATTGCCATTCAGGGCATATATTGCAATCAGGAGTGTTTTCATATTATTATCTTCATATTATTTCCACCATTAATAATCTTCCATCATCATCGGTATAAATCAATTTTACCGGGATAATATCTTTAATGTATTAAACCACTCTTTTCTTGAATTGTGTCAAAGTAGTAAATATTTCCCTAATTTTGGCTGTATCAACATATTTTTAATATGTACTTCTTATAGGCAGATTATATCAAATTTTAATTTCTCTAATTTATGGAAAGTTTTCCTTCTTTTAACAGCTTAGTTAATGTTAATTATAATCAGTTTTTTCTCTTCCATGATTATATCTTATAGGTAGGTTTAGCAGCTCTTGTAGATCTTGGTTCACATTGTTCTTTAACTTCCACCTTTCTGCCTACAGTAAAAACTCAAAAAAGGAAGAAAAGACCATAAACAGAAAAAGGGAAAAAATGTTAAATCCTGGAGGAGATGGAAAAATAGAAAATAAAAAACTAAAGAAGAACAAAAGAAGTTCTTCAGGTTCTTCAATACCTTAATCCAATTAAGAAGTCTCAGATGTAAAAAGATGTACAAAAAAAAAAAAAAAGGAAGCCACCCCAAAAAAACCAATAAGGAAAGTAAACAAAAAAAATACAGGGGAGGGAGAGAGAAAAAAGAAAAGAGGCTACTCCCTTAAAAGAAAAAAAAAAAGAAGGAAAACATTAATACTAAAATTTTTCCTTTAAAATAAAATGCAAATGTAAAAATTAGACTTCAAAAACAAAAAGAAAGACAAAAACAAGTTCCAAAAGGCCAAAGCTATTGGCCTTTTGGAACTATTACAAATAGCTATTACAAAAAGTAAGCTAGTAAGGAGGGGGTTTGTTAAAGTAAAAAATAGCCCAGCTTAAAAAAAGTAGAAAGAGCACACTGCACCTTATTTAGTTATCCAAGGCTTTTGTTAAAATTTATAACTCCCTTCTCTAGAGTCTTATCGTCTTTTTTTTCTGTAAACTTCAACATCAGACCCCAGCTAATGATAGAAACCCAGAAGAACACCTGCAATAATACTCTCCCATGCTCTTCCCTCTATCTTATCAAACAGGCTCAAAGTCCTTGAAAAGAAGTCTTAAATCTTTCTCAGCTTTGTCTGGTCAAGAGAAAAAAAAAGATACAATATTTCCAAGCCTCTAGTTGACAGTGTTACAAAGTTTCTTCTGCTTTCACTTTCCCCCTCCTTTTCCAAACAAGATATAATAAAAATTAATTAATAAGGGAAAAAAATATTTTAAAAAATACTAGAAGGGAGTGTCTAGCCTAAAATATTATAAAGTCAAAAAGGAGAGAAAAAATAGGTAGAAAGAAAAAAAAAAAGTCCAGTTTCAAAATATAAAATCATATATAAAAAGTCCAGCAAAGAAAAAAAAAATTACTTTGACTTCCGGTTTAAAATCGCCACTTAATCACTTCTGTCTAAAATTTTACAGATTCTTTCTTTTCCTTAGGGTGCTCTTTCAAATCTTACAGTAAAGAAAAAATTCTCACCAAACTGGCATACTTTCTCTTTCCGTTCTCTTCCGTTTTGGAGCTGTCCCAACTTCAGCAGCTTTAATGGCTGCATCTTTGCCACTGGCAAAAAGAGCTTCTCCTGGATCTACCAGGGACTTTGCGATATCCCTGGGATCGACAGGATGTGCTCTTTACATTCACCGTCTCTTCGGGAAGGTTTAGATCCGTTTGGATTGTCCAGAAGCAAAGATATCGGCAGTGATCTCAGACCTCCAAGATCGCATGCTGTATCATCATGACGCCAGCTCCACCCTCTCCCACTTTTTTGCTATTTTTAGATGTCACTTTTAATGATCAATAATCTCAGATATTTTTTAAATAGTATTTTAGATGCCAAAATCAGTTGTGATGCTTATTTCCCAATTCTTCTCATTTTTCTTATACGAAAGGAGAAATGTAGAATTGCAGCACAGTTATTTTTAATAGACAGTGCAAGGAGTTGTTCAGTTTTAAAGCCCTTTTTGAATCTGAAAGTTGAGGCTTAGACTGCTGTTTAAGAATAATCTTTACACTGACTAAGGATTTACAGTTAAAATTATATAACTTTCAGGAAAGATTTGTTAGAATCCATATGTGATGAAGATTTGGCAGTATCATTATTGAAAGCATTTGGCTTTATCACAGAACTCAATAAATCAAAATCCTGTAAATTACACAAAGCCACATAGAAATGCATTATCTGAGCTGTTCCAGAATACTGGATTATACTGTGGTTCATATCAATTCTCTTGTAGATCTTGCCATATTACTGTGTATACAAAATTGAATAGAATTTTTAGCTCTGTACAGTACTGGAACCTTTCAAAGGAAGGAAAAGCTGCACATTATTCTCTACACTCAACAAACATTCATGTCAATGTCATTGTCAATAAAGTTACATGTATGTATGTATGTATGTATGTATGTATGTATGTATGTAACAGAATTTGCAGTAATTATGGCTGAAGTAAAGCAAACAACCAACTAAACAATAACACAAAAGTAGAACATACTTGCTATATCTTTTTTGTCTCAGGTGGAATGACTTACTGTATATTTATTCCTTATACTGTATATTTCTTCCCTAATAAGCATTGTATCAACATGTCAAGAAAGGTTTGAAATTCCACAGAATTGGAGCAGATGATTGCTTGGAAAGAACATGTATCATGTACAAGCCATAAGCTATTGGCCCATGGAATTGGGGTGGGGCAGAACAATATCAAAGAGTGATATATAAATAAACAACAGCCCCAAGGTGATTTTTTTTCCAGGAAAACATTGGTTGTGGGATGGTTGGGCTTACAAAAATTAAGGAAGCTGTAGAAACAGTTTTGAAAGGAATTTAACCCGGGAAAAACTGGTAAGCAACAGAGAGATTCAGTATTACAAAGATAGGATTCTGCAACTATATGCCATAGTAATCATAATTCATGTGATACAGCTCAACAAATCCACAAATTTAATTATGTAGTGCATTGCCAAAAATCTCAGAATATTGTAGGCTTCATTTGATTGATTGTCAAGGGCATACTTGGCTTTTCACTTAATTCAATCATGCTACCTACTTTAGAAAGAACCAATACAGATTTGAGAATTAAGACTTATACACACAGTTTAACACAAATGGAGTTATTAATTTTATTCAGTGATAATATGTAGCAAGTGGGCAAATAATTATGGATAAGTTTATCCATATATTTATTTATATGTGTGTGTGTGTGTGTATAAAAATATATATCCATATATTTATGGATGGGGGCATGCATAAGCGCACCAATCGTGCCTACCATCCCTGTCCTATTGTTTTTTTATTTTTCTTATGAGTATCTATCTCATGTATTTAAAACTATATTGGCTCCTCTGTCCTGGGAGATACTGAATGATAATATTTAATTCTGCGATAAAAGGATCATACATCTGTTTCCATTAGCCTTTAACCTGCATTCTCCTGCACTTTCCTACAATAAAAATGCATGAATCAAGATTTGGGTGCACAAATGTTTTAGGCAGAATACCTCATATTATTTTTATAGATTGTTAGTATGGGGAGTAAAGGATGGGAGAAGAGAAGGTTTTCAGAATTAAAGAACATACTGTAGGTAAATAAACATTGAATGTCCACACAATGTATCAATAAACAAGAAAAGGACTAGTCAATTGCAGCCCATATATTACACAGTAATATATACTTTTGGAAGGAAAATACTTCTGCTTCAGATCCAAGCCAGGAATAAAATAAAATGGAGGCTGTTGTGTAGGTGATCGGAAGAAGGCTCGGGAGTCAGTGACTAGTTTTCAGCTCTTTATTAGTCCCGAGATCGACTCGGGGTCCTGAGGATCAGCAGCAGCTTATATGGAGCTGGCCGTGCTGGCCGCGGCCAATGGCACCGCTTTGAATCTCCCGTGATCAGTTTCCACCAATCATGGGGGTTAGTGGTGGCCAATCAGTGGGGCTCGCTCAGCCAATCCGGTTGCCATGCGCCCTGGCCAATCAGGGCGCAGTGTTTACAAGAATGTTAATGTACAATACAGAACACCCCTCCCCTACGTGACGTAGTCCAATAAGTAGGCGGGGCTCCGTACTTGCCTACTGGACCTGTGCAGGTTAGTTGATGCCTGGCCTTTGGGCGGTTCGGTCGGGTTCTGTGCTGCTCTCTGCCTTGTTGATGGAACCGCCTGGAGGGGTGAGCCGGGCGTTTTGTTGTAGCTTCCCCCCGGTCTACCTGGGCTGGTCAAGCTGCTGGTCTTGCCACTCCTGTCCGGTCCTTCCGGGCTGGTTGAGCTGGCTTGGCTATTTCTTCCAGGTGAGGCTTCGAGCTGGTTGTCTATTTCTGCTTTGGTTGGTGAGTATTCTTGGTTTCTTTCTGGTTGGGGTTGGTTCCCGGGGCTTTCCCTCCTCTCTTGGTTGGTGCTTGGGTGATTTTTTCCCCTTTCTGGGTTTATATTTCTGTCTGCTTGCGTGTTGGTTGTATTTCCCGTGGTCGTTCTCGATCTTATTTGATCGATGTGTCGTTCCCATGCTCATCCATCGACTGTTTGTAGCTGGTACGAGTGGGGACCTGTTGCCTGGGTTACCGTTGCCGGTATCCAGAGGGGGTCCCCTCTAAGGTTTTTCGTGTATACTGCGTCTCCTAGTGCGAACGTTCGAGTCGGTGGGTTTTTCAGGGTTGTATGCGGGGTGCAGCCTATCTAGGGGGGAATCTTAGTTTCCTCCCCATTAGCAGCTCTGCGGGGCTCTTGTTGGTTGTTGTGTTTGGTGTTATGTGTTGGATAAAAAGTAGTTTATTTATTTTCTCTTGCATGTCCCCGGTTTTGATTTTCTGGATTGTTTTTTTTGGTAAATTGGACCATTCGTTCCGCCCTACCATTCACCTCCGGATGTGCCGGTGCTGTCAGAGCATGTCGTATGCCCCGTTCTGCTAGGAATTTTTCAAATTCCAGTGCGGTGAACTGTGGACCATTCTCTGACACAATTACATCTGGGAGACTGTGGGTTGAGAATAGCTTGTTGAGTTCTTTGATGACAGCCTCGGTGGTGGTAGTTCTCATGTCGCTTACCTCCAGCCAATTGGAGTAAGCGTCTACTGTTAAGAGGAATGTGTGTCCTTTCATGGGCCTGGCGAAATCTATGTGTATCCTGGACCATGGTCCTCTGGGGGTTTCCCATTCCAGGATTGGGGCGGCGGGTAGGCTTGGCCTGGATTCTTGGCATTGCTTGCAGCTTGCCACCCAGGCTTCGATTTGTTTGTCCATCCCTGACCACCAGGCATAGCTTCTGGCCAGGGCTTTTGACCTAACGATGCCCGGGTGCCCCTCGTGTAACAACTCCAGGAGCCTTTTTTGTAATTTCTCCGGAATAACATCCCTGTCCCCCCATAGTACACAACCCTTTTGCATGAAAAATTCTGTTTGTCTGTTCCAAAAAGTCCTGAATGTTTCGTCGTCGTCTTTTTCTGGTCACCCTTTCTCCAACCATTGTAAAACCCGCGCCAGACGTTTGTCTTTATTGGTTTTGTGGGCAATGTCTGACGTGGTTAGGGGGAGGTTGGGTAAGGTCTCTATGCTCAGGGTGGATGCTGTGGGTGCCGGGTCGGCGTCCAGGTCAGGCAGCAGGGTGTGGCTCAAGGCGTCTGTGTGTGCGATTGTCTTACCGGGTCAATGGGTCAACCGGTAACTGTAGGTGGCGAGGAATTCAGACCACCTTGTCATTCTCAGGGATAGAATGTTCGGGGTGGCCTTGTTTCCTGCCAGGATGCCCAACAGCGGTTTGTGATCGGTGATGATGGTGAATGTCCTGCCATAGAGGTACTCGTGGAACCTTTTTACGGTGGCGATGATAGCCAGGGCTTCTTTGTCTAGTTGGCTATAGTTTCTTTCCGGTTTTGATAGGGTTCTTGAGTAAAAGATGATGGGTGCTTCATTTCCGTTTGGAAGTGTGTGGCTGAGGATCACCCCGATGCCGAATGGTGATGCGTCACATGTTACTGTTAGCAGGAGGGTCTCGTTGTATTGAATGAGGACAGCATCCGATGTGAGCAGGTCCTTGGTTCGGTTGAATGCGACTTCCTCTCACCTCCCGAGGTCCAGGTGGCTATTTTGTCCAACAGCCTATGCAACGGTTCCACCGCAGTCGCCTTTTGGGGTAGGAAAACATTATAGAAGTTATCAGCCCAAGAAATGCCTGCAGTTCTGTTTTATTCCTTGGCCTGGGGGCCTCCTTGATGGCTCTGATTTTTTTTTTCTGTTGGGTGAATTCCGTACTGGTCTAGGAGGTACCCTAGGAACTCGACCTTCTTGGTATGCAGCTGGCATTTTTCTTTTTTGACTTTTAGCCCTGCGTCTTTGAATTTTTGTAGTACCTCCCTCAGGCGACCTTCCAGTTGTTTTTGGTTGGCCGCTGACACCAGCACGTCATCAAAGTAGGGCACCCCCCCTTGATTCCTTGTGGAGTCTCTCCATGAGGCTCTGGAAAATTCCTGGTGCCATGCTGACTCCAAACTGGAGTCTCTTGCAGCGAAACGCCCCCCGGTGGGTTACTATGGTCTGTGCCTTGGTGGTTTTTGCTTCGATCAGTAATTGTTGGTAGACTTGCGCCAGGTCAAGCTTCGCGAAAGCCTTGGCTCCCCCCAGTGAGTGCAGAAGGTTCTGTACTACTGGGACAGGGTAAGCGCTTTGTTGTAAGGTGCAGTTTAGGGTGGTCTTATAGTCCCCACAGATTCTCACCGACCCATCGGGCTTGACTGGGGTAACTATGGGGGTCTCCCACCAGGCTCTAGGACTCCCTGTTTGATGAGCTTGTCTATCTGCTCATCGATCTTGGGTCTGAGTGTGAAAGGTACTCGTCGCGGTTTGAGGCATATTGGGGGAACACTGGGGTCTAGACTGAAGGAAATAGGGGCCCCTCGGTACTTGCCTAGGGTGCCATCGAACACTTCCTGGAAGTCCCTTGCGAGTTGCTCCTCCCAGTCTACCTTTGCGATGTGATCGATGCCTGTTACTTCGATTCCGAGTGGCGCGAACCACTGTAGTCCCAAAAGACTGGGTCAGTCTCTGTCTACGATTGTCAGGGGAAGCCTTGCTGTGTGCCCCTTGAGTGTGATTTCAAAGTGTCCTGTTCTGACTACGGGGATGAGGTTCCCTTGGTAGTCCTTTAGGATTAGCTTCTGGCTTTCTAGCCCCCTTTTGTGGATGGCGGGCACCAGGCGCTTGATTTCCCGCCATGCAACCATGGAGAGGTAGGACCCAGAGTCTACCTCCATCTTGCATGGCTTGCCCTCGATGCTCACTTCCACGTGTACCTTGCGGGCGTCCCAGCTTGATGAATGGCCGATGATGACTGTCTGGTGGGTCTCCTCTCTTTGTCAGTTCTTGCTGTTTCGTCGGCCCCGTCCCTCCCGGTTCCAACGGCTCTCGGTTTGGCGGTCCCTCATTCTGGGGGGGTGCCATCTCGTCTCCAGCCGCTGCTGTCTCGTCGTCGGGGGCTGTAGGCTCTCTTGAGTCGGCAGACTCGTGCGATGTGGCCTCTCTTTTTTTTTTTTGGTAAAAGTTTTATTGATTTTAACGACAAACAAAAAACATATAAGACATAAAACATAACATAATTTTTTTTTATATATATATATCATTCTTCATAAATTTACAGTGAATCGGTTGGTTTACCACTCCCTTTTGTGCATCCATTTCATAGTCATCAAAATAAATATATTACATAATAACTCACATTACAATCATCAGTAAAATATCCCAATATCATTATTGAACAATCACTTGACTATAATTTTACTAATTCGTACTTAAGCGAGATAACTATAATTAAGTTAAATTATTTTATAACAAATCATAGAATCATGTGGCCTCTCTTGTTGCATTGCTGGCAAATCGCATTGAAAAATTGGCACTCCGATCGGGGATGGTCACCCCTGCACCCGGCACATGACAGCCCCGACTTACGACTCCACCGCTCGCGCTGGTCCCTTTCTGTTTGGAGTCAGTGGATGTCCTCCTCGTCCGTGGTGTTGGAGGGGGAGTCGAGGTCGCCATGGTGAGTGGTGGTGGTTGCTCGTCGGCTTGCTTCTGGCTGTGTCTCGGCTACCGGGGTCGTCTCGGAGGTTGTGGTTCGGTCCCCGGCGTCTGGCCTCCGCATTCGGACTGCTGACTTCCGGGTTGCCTCGGCTGTGGTAGCTTCGGCGAGAACATCGGTGAGGGAGATGTTGCCTTTCGCCATCAGCCGGCTTTGTAGGACAGGGTCCCTGAGCTCGAGGATAACGCGATCTCATAAAGCCTCGTCCATGTCCGTGAAGCCACACATGCCTCCCAGATTTTGCAGGTCAGCCACAAAATTGCTGATGCTCTCACCCTCTCTCTGGTCACATCGGTAGAAGTCGTGCCGTCTGATGAGGGTGGGTACGGTGGGAGCATAGTGGCTTCGCAACAGAGGCTCGAGGTGAGACCAGTCCATCGCCTTCACATCTTCCGGTTTCGCGAGGGCTTTTGTCATCTTAAACACTGCGGGCCCGCAATGTGTCAGGAATACGGCCCGTTTTTTCTGCCCATTTGCATCCTTGAGGTTGCTACTCTCCAGGAACATCAGGAACCGATCAATGTATGATTCCCAGTCCTCAGTAGCCTGGTTAAAGGGTGCGGGTGGCACTATGCTGGCCATCTTGTTGGTCTCGTTCGTCTCGGTGCCACGTGCTTGGTGGGTATCAGTTCCGCGATCCCACCCTCGTCGCCAGTGTTGTGTAGGCGATCAGAAGAAGGCTCAGGAGTCAATAACTAGTTTTTAGCTCTTTATTAGTCCCGAGATCAACTCGGGGTCCTGAGGATCAGCGGCGGCTTATATGGAGCTGGCCACGCCAGCCGCGGCCAATGGCACCACTTTGAATCTCCCGCGATCGGTTTCCACCAATCGTGGGGGTTCGCGGCGGCCAATCAGTGGGCCTCGCTTGGCCAATCTGGTTGCCGTGCGCCCTGGCCAATCAGGATGCAGTGTTTACAAGAATGTTAATGTACAATACAGAACAGAGGCTGCTTGGAAAGAAAGTTTAATGATAAACAGAACCAACAGCAGTTCTGGGTCAGCTGAACAAATGGTTGAATGAATGGATGGATCTTTATAGGTTTCTGTGACATTGAAGTTTGAACTGTTCTGGGGGGGTTGTGCAATGAAGGGCTTGTGTCTTTTGCTAATTGGTGGTGGGTTAATTCTATTATTTCCTAAAGGCTCATGTCCTGTTCTTAGAATTTAGGTGGAGGAGAATGTAAATTTTAATCCCATCCTTGAAGGTGAAGTTTTTTTGTTTTATGAATAGGCTGGCCCAATCTTTCTTAATGGGCACAAAATATCTGCTGGAGGTTATTAAGAAAGAGTGAGTCTGCTTTCTGTCTTTAAGAGCATGTGTCCATTTCTCTCTTAGGGAAATATAATATTCTGCTGTTTCATATTTCCCCAAAGTATTTCATTCTTCTTGTATTTCAATATCTGATTCTTGCTTCACCTTACTAGATCATCTGGATATACCATTAATGTTAAAGAAAACAACTCTAACCTAGAGCCATGAAAAGCCAAGAGAAAATCTAGTCATAATCAATGCTTGCAATGATTGAAATCATGCCTGGCCTTATGCCTCATGAGTGTAAATTCTCATTCACATCATTATAAAATTTATTTAAATCATATTTTTTTTGCACAGGAAGTTAGAATTAAAATATGTGGTTCCAATATGTATACGTCCACACGAACACTGGATTCAAATCAAAAAGCTGCATTGCAGAGGCCCAAACAGAGCACTTATCTGTAACTATAACTGTTGGGCCATTTCTTAGAGCAGAGATGTCAAACTCGCGGTCCAGTCACGTGCTGGCCCTGCCCTCCCTGGTTTAGTGAAGGGGGAAAAATGATACCATGACACCACTGTGACACCTCGAGTTTGACACTCCTGTCCTAGAGTCATATGACTGCTCTCTAAAGCTATTACAGGGTCCTGCAAAAAGATATATAATTTGAAGTGCTGCACATGTCTAATTCCAGTTATTGTTCATGTTTTGTACATGTTTGCAGAAATCTGCAAGAAAATGTAAGAGATGAAAGAAACATTTGAAAGTTGCACTAATTGAACAATGGTGTTATTTATCTATTTTGGTAGCCTGCTCCTACATTTAGTTCTGAGCAGTTGTATTTTTAGAAAGCTATGCCAGCTAGTTTTAGAAGAGACTAAAACTATTCTTTGGAGCCTCATTTAGCTTCATTAGAACACAAAGTTCCAAGTTTATTATCAGATGAAGTTAAAAGATCAGAAAGGCAGGAAGTCCATTAGAAAATTTAGATTATCTTTGGATATTTATTTGCTATTAAGTGAGAGCTGCTCTGCCATGGCTCCTCTAAGCTTTCTGCCTCATTAACATACAAAATTGCTGAAACAAAATTAATTATGATGCAGGAAGTCCTTTTTCCTGTTCTTCTAATCATGGCACAGAACTGACTAGAAGAAATGCTACAGAATTCCAATGACTTGTCTCCAAATGGCATGATGACACTTAATAAAAACTATAAGGCAGTTAAAATTGCAATTTCTGTCATATTTTGAAAAAGACCATGTGAGCAGTTATACTGAATGTTCTGTGGGGCTAGAATTATTTGGCATAAAAAGTATTTTACTGGTCTGGCTCAGACATGTGTACATCAGTCCCAAATTCAAACCAATGCAGGTATGTATGAATACATGGAAAATCAGCATTGACCATGAACCTAACAGGAAAATAAAACGCTAGAAATAATGTTAAGAAGCTAAAACTTCTTGTCTCAAATTCCAGAAGTTAGGAGATGTAAAATAAGCATTTTCATTATTGAATATAAGGAAATCTCAATGTTTGTTAGTTTCTGATTAGCTAGTAAACCTATTATAGAGCGTCATTTCAGGAAATAAGAAATAGGATTCCTTCCCCTCCCCTCCTCCTGTTTTTTGTTCACAGAAGAGTTCAAGATGCCTAACAAAATTAAAATATTACTTCAATAAATATAACTATTTGACAAATTTCAGGAAAAATTACATCATTCAATTGCTGATTAATTTTAAAAATTAAGGACAAATTTAAAATGGTACATTATATTCACACATTATCTGTATTTCTAAAATAATAGGCATTTATTCTTTTCTAGGAAGTTAATAATGAAGATTTGTGAAAAGACTTCCAGTGTATTTGCAGCCCTTTTACTAAATGTAGTTTAAGTAAAATTAACATGCAATAAATTATTTAAGTGGGTTAACCAACTAGGGTAAGGCAAGAAAGTCCTTCAGATATTTGTGCTTTAAAACTTGCAGGGCTTTAAACTTCATGATAATTTTTTCAATTACAACATAAGACAAATAGGAAACCATTTTAAACATTTACGCAATTAAGGTAAAGATTTTCAAAACTTGCATTCCTATGATGACCTAAAATAATACATTACTTAGTGTAGCCTCCCCATAAGTATGATTACCGTAGCTACTCCATCTCTGATAGCTTTTATTTGACAGGATGGACAAAGTTTAAAGTCTAAATCCAAAATTCAAGGACGATGTCAATATTATTAGGTTAACTGAAGAAAACCAAACCAGTGTAACTAGGCAGTAAATAATTGGTAATAGATATGAGGGAAAGTATGCAGAAATTATTTAGACTGGATCTCCTGACTGGATTACTCGGCTGTATTTTATGGTAAGAAGTCTATGAAAATGCCCTGGTGGCTTTAAAAGTTTAAAATCTGATTTGCCCCCAAGATATATATTAATCTTGTAAGTCTGAAAGTAGTCCTTAACTTATGACCACAATTGAGCTTAAAATTCATATTGCTAAGTGAAACATTTGTTAAGTGAATTTGTCCCATTTTACGACCTTTCTAGCTACAGTTGTTATGTGAATTCACTTAACTAAATTAGTGAATCAGTCAAACTATTGTTAAGTGAATCTGGCTTCCCCATTGACTGCTTGTCAGAAGGTTGCAAAAGATGATCATGTGACCCTGGGACCCTGCAGTCATAGTTCATAAGAATCAGTTGCTAAGGATCTGAATTTTGATCACATGATCATGGGGATACTACGATGGTCGTTTGAAAACTGGTCATAATTCACTTTTTTCTGTGCCATTGTAACTTTGAATGGTCACTAAATGAACTGTTGCAAGTCAAGGACTTTCTGTACAGTTCTTCACCCCCCAACCCATATTTCTTTTACTGACTGAAAAACTAGGAAGAATCTCTTCTGAACCTCTTGCCCCACTCATTATGCAGCTATGGGCTGTGCTATCTCTTATCTGATTGTTCCCTTGGCAGTGTCTCTTTGCCCAGTCAGCAAGATCATTCCCACATGCAATTACAAATTGTGTACATTACCCTGATAGCCGAAGGCAGTTTAAAATCCTAATAGGTTTGCCTATTAGCATAAGCCTGATCCAGTATTAATCTGTACTTGACCAGAAAACTATATTAAGCTTCAGTGTGTGGAGGAAAACTGGCCCAGGTTGTATATAGCTGAATACATGAGCCAGACATTACCTGGAATGTGCAATGGTTGCCATGGCAGCCATGAATTGCTGTAGGCAGGGGAAACAGGTTAGGGTTTCTGATGTTCATAATATAGCACTGGTGCAGGCTATTAATTTCCCCCTAAAATATATCACTTATAATGCCTCTCTCATCAGTCTGAAGCTTTCAGAGATGTGATTATGATTATAGGTGGGAAAAAAAAGTGATGTGCTTCACTAGAAGATTTGAAAAATGATTTGCATTTCCATACTGTTGTCACCACAGTTGCTCCCTGAATGTTCAGATATACCTTGAAATTGACCTGAATTTGTCCTCACTGTTGTTGAGCTTAAAATCTCAGAATCATTACATAAGATGATCCAAGTCATGTACCTCATTCTACATGCAAGCATGTCTGTTTGGATACTTTTCTTAAAAACGACAATTCTAATCAATTGGGCTAGAGCAGTCTTGCCAAAATACTCCTGCTTTGCAAATTAAGATATTTGCAGTAAAAACAAAATGCAAAGGTACATGTATGAAGAGGGGGAGCACAAAACCAGGGAAGCAGGGAGGATTTAACATTTCTGAGTTTAAATTTGTACTACAAGTATTCCAGAAATAAATGCTAGCGTGGAGCTGTGTTGAGTTTATTTGTATCACTGATTGCTTTGAAATATAGCTTTATACTAACTACCCATTTCATGTTGGGTCATCATTTCAAAGATATATCCTTATCTGAACAGAGCAATACAATGACAATGAGTGGCCAAAAAAACAGTGTTAGCCAGAGCAACTTCCTGGTTTCCCCAGTTTGAGTTTCCTTGTGGGAAGCTGGCAAGGAAACATCAGAAAACCTTTCTTCTTGCCTTCCTTCCTGTTCATTATATATTTGGAGAGTCCAAATTTGTACAGGAGGTAACTATCATCAAATGCCATAGCTTTGAGACATCCTGGATATCATCTGATTATCCCAGATATAAAATATATTTTCATTTTAAAAAGGGACAACTGTGCAATTTTTAATGTACCAAAGAAAAATTAAGGAGCAAATGTATAATTGCTATTAATTATATCTTAAAATTAATTCTGTTGAAAATATGAAATAGGGAAACTAGTGAACATTGCAAAATCCTCCCCTTCCCCATTTTTGGCCCTTACAGGAAACATCAAGAAATTTTGATATTTGGTTAATATTTTGTACAATAACAACTTCTCTTAATATAATACAATAATTACTTTTAACATATTAATCAGCACACTGGTGAGTTTAGCATCCTCTGTCTGTGTTTGCACAACACACTGAACCACAAATGAGTCAAAGACCTTTTAACCTGGCATATGGAGCAAGTCCAGCCTGCATTTATGATCTAGTTGTGTGAATTGGTGGTGTGTGAATCCAAAAAATGAGCTTAATTAAGGTTTCATCTTTAACTTCAAGCTAATGAAGTAGGATCATTTGGCTATTCTCTATATTCCTTCAGGACATGAGAGCCACAAAAAGTAGACAATGGAATAAGGATATTGTATAGATACATAATGCAGTCACTGAATTAGGCTAGTGCAAATATAATCTAACAGGCATCTGAAACAGGATTGAGAGATATATATGATCAGTTTACAGGTAGTCCTCAACTTATAATAGTTCATTTCAAGATCATTCAAAGTTACGACGACACTGAAAAAAGTGACTTATGAGGGTTTTTCACACTTACAACTGTTGCAACATCTCCATGGTCCTGTAATCAGAATTTGGATACTTGGCAATTGACTCATATTAAATACTTGAAAAAAAGTATCATATTGGACACTGAAAAAAGTGACATGAGGGTTTTCACACTTACAACTGTTGCAACATCTCCATGGTCCTGTAATCAGAATTTGAATACTTGGCACTGACTCACACTGTCATTCATTTAACAAATGTCTTGCTTAGCAACAAAAATTTTGTGCTCCACTGTGATCGTAAATCGAGGACAGGAAATTCTGTCAAAGTCCCCTTTGTAAATCAGTGGCTGCTTTCTATGGGCATGCACAATTTGGAGCCTTTTTAAAAAACAAACAAACAAATCCTGTAGTAAGATTGTTTAAATTATTTAGATCTCTTAGGTGCCTACAGGAAGCCCAGTCAAGCTATATCACAAACAGCTGTGGGATTTTCTGAAAATCTTCATGTTTTGGGTTTCCTTTCCACATTGAAGAGTACAGTCTTTCAAAACAAGTGGTGATGCATACTGCATTAAATTTGCCTTTGCTATGGTTTAGGCAAGCAGCTGGAGGTGTAGGAAAAGGAAATTAGTCAGCAGAAGCAAAGATAGCTGGGCTTAAGGCCAGGGACTGACAGTACACACTTCTAAAATTAATGATGCACCCGGATATCAAGGTAATAGAATAATCATTTATGCATACAGAGAGAATCATAAACACACACAACCAATCTTATATACAAGGTTCTACAAACATCTCCATTATAGGTTTTTTGTGGAGTTACAGGATAAATAAAAGTTCATTCAATTTCCTTGAAAAAATGTGCATCACACTAGCCAGTTCAAGAATATATGTTATTATATAAAAGTAATTCATTTTTTATTTTTCTTTGTATTTAATATTTTGATAAACTATTTTGATGTGGGGAAGTCAGATTCCCTTAACAACAGTTTGACCAACTGTGGGAAGAAAAGTGGTAAAATGGGGCAAACTCACTTAACAAATGTTTCACTTAGCAATGGAAATGTTGAGCTCTATTGTGGTCATATGTCAAGTGCAGGCCTTGACATGGAAATTCATGCAGCAGCAGGACACATGCTATTTCATCTGCCCAGATTAGCATTTTGCTCCCCCCCCCCCGCACCTGCCCTCTTCAGTAGTTACAGTAAGCAAATGGGAGTTGATAGACTTATTTGCTTAGTATAATCTCTATGACATCAGAGATGTAGGAGGAAGCTTTGCAGAATGTTTACTGATTTGGCTCAGAGATACTCCAAAGTGCTAGGGAACAAACAGATATTTCAAATGTTTGCCATTCTGCATCAAAGGCATGGAGAAAGGAAATCAGTTGCTTGGTTTTGCCTTTGGTCAACAGGAAACTTTATCACTGAACAGATTCATTTGTATCTTGTCTTCATTTAGCATTTTGTTCTTCACAGCTTTGTTACCTCATTGAATCTAACTAAAGGCTTGCTGCTTTCTAAAGCTAATGGATTATATTCATGCAAATTGTTTCAATACTGTAAAATGTTAAAAAGCTGTCTATTTGTTTTGGTCAAATGTTTTTATTTTGCTTCTCTTTTCAGTGTTTGTTTTAATTTGTTGTGAATCATTCATTCATTCTAAATCGTTTATAACTTGCCTGTCACACTTCCCTATTCAAACTAGTTGATGACAACCCAAAGAAGAACAAAATTCTGAATCTATTATATAACAAACCTAAAGTAAAATACTTAACCTCAGAAAAGCCAGCAAAGAAATTAATTTTTAAGAAAAAATGCTGCACACTAATTTATTGGGTTCTCAAAACACTTGTAAAACAGCAATGTGAATTAAAGGTGAAAATGAAATGAGTTTCCTACAGGAAAGAGTTGTGGAGTTAGGATCCTATTAATAATAAAAACCTGCAAAATGATAATAAGTGACTCTGAGAAAAGCAATAAGAAAGACTTGAGAAATGAAAAGGAGGTCCTGAAGAAAACCTCCAAGCATTTTAAGTTGAACCTATAATCAATATTGGAAGTTAATTAAGAATAAATAGGAATCCTAGCTTACACTCCACATTGCAAATTATATTTAAAACTATATTTACAACCTAATAAAGCTTCTAAACATTATTCAAGTGCAGTCCCCATATATCCAATTAGCCAGCATGTTACCAAATAATAGTTGATTATGGCCAAATTTGTCAAACCAATAATTATATGGCATAAAAATATTGTAAGGAAAAGCTAATTAGAAAAGCAGATTTATTATGTAGACCAAGGGTCTTCAAACTTGGCAACTTTAAGACTCGTGGACTTCAACTCCCAGAATTCCTGAGCTAACATGATTGGAGGAGGAATTCCCGGAGTTGAAGTCCACAAGTCTTAAAACTGTCAAGTTTGAAGAGCCTGGTGTAGACATTCACCTGATGGAAGCACCATTTACATATTTACACCTTTTACATATGGAATTTCTTTGCTATATTGGGATAAGGCTGTTTGTAAAGGGTAATTTCATAAGGCATAGAAAAGTTCAGAAAAGGGGGCATGCCTTTTATTCAACAGTTCCTTGATCATATTAAAAGTAGGAATGTTAGATGTTATTAAATGTTTTTGTAAAAAAAAAGCAGAAATTTGTATTTTTTCCTATTTCTGTCCTTTTTATAATGTGCGGGGCTCTGAAACTTATAGAATTAATAATGGAATCAATAAATAAGATTTATTAAAAACATGTTAGCAACCATAGAACCTTTACCAAAGGATTTGGCATGTTCCAAAAAATAGATTGTGGCATTATCCAAGCCTAGAGAAAGACACTATTCCATTAGTACACCTTCTCTTTTTCATAACATGTCGTGTTAAATAATCTCTATTTCACTAAGGGAGAAATGTTTGCTGGTCTTAACTAGGAAAGGCCACCGGTTATTTGCATACAGGTGACAGCCCAATAAATCAGTGACAAAGGCTATCCTTAGGAATAATGTTATTTTTCTCAAGGCATCTGAGCATGCACAAGTCATGAAAGGAAGGAGTATATTAGTAGTTTATTTCCTTTTCTTATTTCTCCAAATTTCTTATCCTGTAGGAAGACCATTTTTCTGCACTCTAATCACAAGCTCTTGAGAAGCAACTATTGAGAAGCCAGTCATGTTATAAACCATACCTGGATTTAGCAGAAGAAGGGAGGGCAGAAAAGGATTGGGAAAAATGTATATATCAGATTTGAACAATGAACAGAATCCTTCTGGGAGGACCCTCCCTGTCTAAAGCTGTACACAAAGGAAATGATATAAGTGAAAGTAGTGCAGAATATAAATTAATATGGCAGAACACAGATTCTTCTTCAGTAAGCCATTTCTTCTTATATAAACTTTGTAATACAGTATTTCATTATTATCTCCCATTAACTCCTCTATTAGCCCAATTTAAAAAAATCATGCAAGCTGATTGCTAACAGTGTGCAGGATGTGAATCCTGATAACTTAAGCTGAGCCAGGAAATTGGGAGATTAGATCAGTGAGCCAGATTTCAAAACAAATTCAAGGAAAGTATCTGGGACTTAATTCTTCAACCACATAGGCTCCAAATCTCCCATCTCTATTTTAGGAGGATTTTCTTCAAGATTTCCCCAGATTGATGCACAACCAATCAGGACAACAGTGGAAGTTATTTTTTAAAATATGGAAATCATATTTATATATGTTCAAAGTCAGAGGTTGAATCTGTATCCCATATGTTCTGTTAGTATCCACTATATGTGCAATGGTGACCAGATGCTATAACTCCAGTTATTAGAAATTTTAATTCCCCTCACAATGAACAGATCACTGTTTTCTTTCAAAGTGACCAAATTTTAGGAAGCCTCAAATTTTATGTGTACATTTAGTCTGGCAGGGCTGTCAAACCTGTGGCCTGCGGGCCAGATGAGTCATGCACTGGCCATGCCCACAACCAATTTAGCAAAGGGAGAAACAGTTGTGATACGTCTTGTGATGCCACCATGATGATGTGAGTTTGACAGCCCTGGTCTATGGGAATCAGCTAACACCTTCCTCATAAGTTTGATCTTGGACTTTGTATAAATTATATACATTAATTCGATTCCTGAAAATTATTGACCTATGGCTCCTTTGACCATGTTTTAGCTACCTTATAAATATGAGGAGCAAAAAACACTGAAGTCCCTAGGTAAATGGCAGCAAGATGAGAGTAAGCATTCTAAAGCATTTAATGCCTATTCCTTAACTGTGATACTTAATCTTTTCTGTTATCACTATAAATTCTAATTTAGTGATGAAGGAAGATATTCTTAGCGCTCTATTCTGACAAATTTACAGACATTGCTGATAAAATCAGTTACATGTTAATTTCGGTTCTGGATTTGAAGCCAATTGAAAGTATAGACCAGAAAAGCATTTCAAAAATGAAGTTTTTCAAAATAAATAAGTAGATGCGATGACTATACATAGAAACATTCTTGGATTGGATCAATGGTCCATCTAATCCAGCATTGCAGGATACACAGAGGCCAATCAAATAATTCTACTCAGAAAAATCAGCAAGAAAATGATAGTTTTTCCCCACTATTGCTGTCTGGCATAGCAGGAAAATGCCATTGTCCTATTGTTAAGGAGTACATATTGTATCTGGAATGCAAAAAAGCTGGGTAAACATTACATGGCACCCAAAAACTATACAAAGCCCTAACATTTTGCTGCCTTGTAATGGTTATTGCAATTTTTGCAGCTCAAATACAATGCCCCTATTGTTTGCTTTCATCCAACAGAAGTAACATCAGAAGTGAATTTTCCTCATGTCCTGTCCCTTCCATGAGTGGACCTTCTTAAAATCCCATTAAGATTTTTCAACAAAGCCAACCTAGCAACTGCTTCTAAATGCTTTGTTAGTACTGTTTTAAATGCATGTTTGGCCTTCTTCACTTGGCTAATCTAATTTCAGCTGCTCCCTCAAATGTGGCATGTCATAATCAGCTTACTAGGAAAAGTCAGTATTAAGTAAGAGCAGGTAGATTAATCATCTATTGGTTCCTAGATTCTAAGCAAGCTAGTTGGCTGTATTTTATTTGAACTTAAAATGTGGAGGCACAAGGTGCAGGAAATACTGGAAAAGACATTATTTCTCGAGAAAAATGTGTCCTTCCACCTACAGTGCGGGCTGGTTTGATCACACTCACTGCCAAGAAAAGAAGGGATTGTGTGCATGTGTACTCATATTGCCCAGGAGTAAAAATATGCTGGAAATATGTCTGTCATTCTTGCAGCAAAATGGCTTGAAAGTTAAGAGATCTCTTTCCAAGCTTCTGTTTCAAATCTTTCTTTTTATGCACACAGACACAAAACCAAAATTCTAAAATTTCATAGAGGCCAATGAACTGAATCATTTATCTTTAAGTAAGATGATAAAATCGTAAGTCATTCCATTTGGTAATAGCTGGCATTCTAAATGAAAATTCTTTTATATCTAGGGAAAAAATGAATGCAGAAAATAAGGTATAAGTGAAGGGTTCTGAATTAGTCCATTTCTTGCCATACCAATTTTTTCCTTATGTCTTGCTCTCAAAGGGAATTTTACCCCATGAGCCTTCACCTGTGACCTGAATTGATTGTCAGTTTAAATGATATCTTCTTCTGTAAGATGGCTGGGCTAGGAAGGAAAAAGTGGTGTGTATTGCATTAGCAATACCTTTTCTTCCTTTATTTGCTTGAGTTACAGCAGATGGTGTTTCATCTTCTACTAATAATATTAATTTCATAAATTAATATTAGATCACTGTGCATCCCATGAGTAGAATTCTCCATCACTCTCTGGAAGAAATTTCTCAAGTGGGTGAATCATAACTACTGTTCATCATTCAGGACCATTTTATCTTCATTCCTTTTTTTGCTTTTCCTCTTCCCCAGCCATCTGTTGTTCAGTAATTGTGCATTGTACATCTAATAATTCCTGCATTGCAGTGCCTCAAATGGCACCATATTGCTAAACCAGCATCTGACGGCAAGGCTTTTTGCACAGGGTGTTAAAAGTAGAAACTAACATTTATAATCTTTCAGCCTCATCCTTGTTCACAAGGCCCAAAAATGCTTCAAGAAAGTGTACTTCTTGTACTTTGGTTTTACATTCTGATCCAGCTGGATAGACATTCTTCTTCTTTCAACTCCACAGGCCCTATGAACAATGCATTGTATTTAATTAGTTATATATAATTCAATTACATTTCATTCTTGACCTCACCTCTGCTATTTGTTAGTCATAACTTTACAGCAGTTTCCAGATTGTAACCCAGATCTCAGGTATAGAAAGAAAGGAATCTGTTTAACTTTTAGAATGTTTTGTACCTGGCTTTGTTTTAATAGGTAATAAATGATCATGAATTATATTTTAGGTTGTGAACCATGATTTATGGAAACTTAGTGAATGCAAATAGCTGATGTATCAGCAGTAGTTATCATCAACTGAAGAAAGGAACAACTTGTAATTAGTTTATTGAATGATGATGTCAAGATTACAATCATGACTGTACAAAAGATGTGTACTAATTGTAACATTAGAGAAAAAAAGAGAAAGAAAAGAAAACTTCACTTTGGAAATCACAGAAATGTTATCTGAAATATAATGGAAGTCCAGCACCAAAACAAATGAATTATATTCCTAGATTAGTTTATATCGGTGCAGCTCAACATTTGGGTAATTTTTTTTTTGCACATAGGATGAACATAATTTACTTGCATCTGCTACCAAGTGATTCAATGGCAATAATTCTGGGATTATGAGCCCCAGATATACCTTAGATATACCAAGGGACAAAGGCAAAGGTGGTATTCAGCAGATTCTGACCAGTTTTGGAGAACTGGTAGTGGAAATTTTGAGTAGTTTGGAGGACCAGCAAATATCGGCTCTGACTGGAGATTTTACTGTATCCTTCCCCTGCCACACCCACCAGGCCATGCCCACAGAACTAGTAGTAAATAAATTTGAATCTCACCACTGGACAAAGAGCATGGTGTAGACTTTGCCTCAATTAGAGTTTTGTTATAGGAAGTGAGCAATACAACATAATTTCTATTCAGTAAGTATAATATGAAAACCTCTCTGTATAGTTCTGAATGTGTGTGAGGGTGGGGGTGGTAGAGGTTTGACTTTTTTAATGAAACACATGACTGAAGCAGGAGACAAACATCTGAGCCAAGACTCAGGAAAGAGTTTCCGCCTCATTGCCTAAGAAGTGACAGATGCAAGGATACATCAAGCAGGCAAGATCTGAAGATTTGCACGAGGTGCCAGGTTGCTGACATCTTTCCAGGCATGCTACCACAGCACAGGATTCTCCTGTAGCTAACATTTGCTCTTGTGTTCCAAACAATAACAGGTCTTTGCATTAAAAAAACTGGAGATAAGGCATATTTAGAAGGGTGCTACCTGGCTTGTAATGCTTGACACAACTAGTTGGAAAAGTATTGAATCATAAACATTGAAAATTGGTGGGAAGTGGAGAGAAAAATGTTGGGGAAAGTAGAATGGTTTTTAAAAAAAATAAAAAATCAAGATTTATAAAAACCCTCTGACAAAGAATCATTTTCTCTGACTCAGATATACTCTATTCCATTGGAGGTTGCAGAGAACATATTTCATGGGTTTGCAATTTATCTTGTGCTGCTAAGATATTAACATGAATTGAGAGCTGAGGGGGAAAAATCTCAGCAACAGGCAAGCAAGCAGTAATTAAGAGTAGGAAACCATATAAATGAGGACGTGGAGGTTGCAGAGGAAATAGGGAGATTAGGTTATGCTAATGCTGAATGGGCATTTCAGTAATAACTGGGCTGGGTGTCTGTCTCATGATTACAACTCTGTTGAATGTTTTCAGGTAGAAGCTCAATTAATTCTAGAAATAAGAAACCACCTTTTGGCCTGCTTGGATGAGATACTTAACTACTCACTTGCTTCTGATTCCTCACACTGTCATGTAAGAAAGCCAGAAATGACTATATCTGGAATCAGTAGTGGGACTCACAGTGCTGGGTTACTAAGCTTCACTGGTTGTTTTCCAAATGCAATTCAAAGTTCAGGTTTTCATTTGTAAAGCCTTACATGCATAGGATCAGGTTATTTGCAAGACTGCCTCTCTACAAAGTCATCTACCCATCCCATTAGGTAAAATAGGAGAATATACTCAAAATCCCTTTCCCTGATTGTTGCCATCTGATGAGACCTTGGAGGTGCACTTTCTCTATCGCGCCCCAATCCTTTGGAATAGCTTCTTACCTGAGATTAGAGGGCTCCCAACTTTTAGTCTAGTGAAAGACCATAAAGACTTGGCTCTTCCCCCACAAGCATTGGGCTAGAATAGAATTGAATCAGGAGATTAGTAATTTAGTTGTTCTGGCCCTGCTTGGAAAAAGGAGTTGCGTTTATATTTTATTTTTTGTTGTTGCTATTAGGAATGGCCTAGGAGCATTGTGTGAGATAGGTGGCCATATGAGTTCTTTAACTAAATATATATATTTCAGCGGAACTGAAAGTAAATGTCACTTCATTTTCCTGAAATTCATTTTTTTTACCCCTATGACAATCCATCTGTGCCAGGGACAGCCTAACTCATATAACCTTCTTTAGGACTGAGCCATGCTCTCAATATGGTAAATTCAGTTCAGTGGTTTATGAACTCAGGTTTCAAGTTCAGATCTAATCAGTTTGTTAGCATGCTACTATACAAACTATGATTCTCTGGTGCCATTGGACCGTGAATAAAGTTAGAAGGATATATCTACATCCCTGAGTTTCTTTTAACACGATTTATTGAAAATAATAGGATGAAGTTACAGAAGTCTCAGGAATCGAACAGATTTCACTTTTAGAACCAAATTTACAGTTAAAATTACCCTCTGAATTTTAGTGGTATTTTTTTCCAAGAATAATCTTTTGTCCAATTACAATAACACTTTATTATTTTTAGTCATTTCCCCCCCCCCCTTCACTTTTTTTCCTATAAGGCTTTCTGATTAGGAACCAGGTCTAATGTTAACTTCATGGTTCCTCAAGTGTTTGTTATGGAATTTGTATTATATTTGATGTGTTAAAATTAATATGCTCATTTTTTAAAAAAACTTTCAGGTTATGTTTGTATTTGATGTCTTTACAAATGAATAACAGATTACAGAATGTAATAGGTACCTTCTTAATTATTTATTCTTTTACTTTTGTGTCATGTTAACCATCCTTGGGTTCAGAAGTAAGTAGCCATCCTCAATCTACTGCTTTCCAGATGTCTTGTATTGCTACTCCTATTAGCTCTATGCTTCTAGAGAAGCCCAGGTTAAGAAGGACTACAACTAAGCTTAACCTCTCTGCAAGCAATGCTCATGATTATTTAATTTGTTTAAGAGGCAAGCTTATCATACTGGATTGTCTTAAATTGTGATCTAAACTCATCCAGTAACCTACATATTAGACTGAGGCAGGATATATTGAAATTGCAACTAAATTAGGCACTTCAGGGTGTTTCCTGCAAGGAGACAGTATATAATTGCTGTGGCTAGTCTTACTGGCTGCTTTGGTCATATAATTGAACAGAGAAATTGCAGGCTAAAAAATAAAGCAAAAGTCACAGGAAGTTTTTATATATGATCCAAACATAACAGCTGCTTGACATTTTTTTTAAAAAAATTGCATTGCAACAGTTTTGATAGATTATTTAAACAAAAATCACACAAGAATAAAGATGCAAAAAGCAAAGTAGAAGATAACCAACTACCAGTAGAAGACAAGTAAAAGCATTGTGGAGAAGAAAAAAACCTTTTGGTAATACATTTTCCTCTTCCATTCCATTATTTCCCTCACCATTAAACACTATCTAAATATTTGTACTTCACTTTGAAAGTTAAACACTGGAAGTTATTGTTAGTTATCTGTTTAACTCATTTCATCTATTTTTTTTTAGATATCTTTGCTATTTTCATAAAAATCATATTTCAAATTTATGAATATAAGGTATTATATATTTATGTATATATACATTTATTTATTAAATGTATATGCCCTTCATCTCACTAAATAAAATGGGCAAGAGAAAAGTCATTCTTCTTGAAGTTATACCAGGTATAAGTAAGTGATCAATGGGATCCCATGTCATAGAGGAATTTGAAACCTCAGTTTAGATATTAATTCCATTTGTACAATACAACTGACGGGGTCATCCACTTTCTATGGCAATTTATGACAGAAGATGATTTGATCAGGTAACTAATATCCATTTTGCACCACCTTCTAGCTGGTGCAAAATTGACTTAGGGGAAATTACTTCCTGCCTTCCATAAATTAAAAAATAATAATTATAAAGTTATATATGATCAAAATCAAGAGTGGTTCTCAAAATAAAATGATAAGATTTCAACAGGATATTGAAAAATATCTAAACACTTTAAGAAAAACTATTTCCCTTTTTAAGATTTTAACTGATGTTGAAAACTCTGAATTTTAATTAGAACCTGGTATATCTGAAAAGAATGGAAACAAGTCTGAATAAAGAAGTAGCTCAAGTCCTATTTATGAGTTTATGGCTTTCAAATATCCTTGCCACCAGATGAGCACCTGTTATGAATGGTAAATTCAGTATACAGTAATTCAGGTATAAAAGAGAGAGAGAGAGTTCTTGACTCTATGCAAGCAAGCAGTCTAATCCTTTCACATGTTTGCCTAAAGAAAACAATCGGAAGCAAAAGGGTCAAAAACATGAAAGTTTCTCTTGCATCAGTCAGCTGTTATAAGGTAGCCAAATTGATGCTTCTTCTTCATTATATAGGATAAAATGTGCTTGTATCACATAATTAACATGCAGCTTCGAAAAGACTAATTATTTCCCCATTTCCAAAGGGAGAATTGCCACATTAATTCAAGACACAAAATGTAGCATTTTAATTACATCCTATTTAGCCATGTCTATTATCAGTTCTTCATATATGATAATCAGAATGTTTCAAATAGTGCAGAACCTTGTCACTCTCTGAGTTGTCTTTCTGAATAATAATTCCCATCTGGAGGCTAAATTTATTAATTTTCAGGAATGGGGTTAAAAGGAATTAACACAAGAGAAAATAACAAAGAAAACCAGGGAGACAATGAAGGGGGGTGGTAGTTGCTATGTTCTCGGAAATGACATTATCAACATCTAAATAGACAAAAAGAATCACCTTACACAACAAGGTGATACATTATTATAATTTAATCTTGATTCCATTCTTCTATCAAACAATTCAGAATAGCAATCTATGTAACCTTTCTTATCTTGAAGGAAGAAATGTAAGATTTTAGCAAAAGATCCAGTGTCAATCAGTAAGCTTACTAGCTAAGCAGAGATTTGAACAAAAGTTCCCCAATTCTAGTCAAGCATAGAAATGATTAAAAGTCCTGTAAAAAACCTTTCAAGATTTATATTACACATGATTTCAGTTTAGTCTACTCCAACCATAACTAAACATGGATATAATCTCATAGATACCTTCCTAGTCAATGTGTGATGGTTAAACTGGTTAGGAGTTCAACCATCCATGCTAGTTCCACCTGTGTATTTTTATGCCTCTCCTAAATGGAAATCTGCATAACATCCTTCAAAGGAGAAAATGTGACCTTAAAGACAAAAAAAAAAAAAACGGGATCACAACCTCATATTCATCTTAGCCTTTGGGCATTCACTAAAATATGTGAAAAGGTCAAATGTTTTATACATTTCATCATCCATTTTTAGACTGAATTTTTTTAAATTAAACAACACATTACATTTGTCAGCTTTTGTATCATCTACAAGAACAAGATTACTTCAAGAGATGTACAAGATACGATACAATAATTTCTAACAAACAAATTCAAAGTGCTCACCTTAAAAAAACCCAGATGAAATAAATGTCACAGATGGGAGAAATTGAGTGCAGCCAAAGGTTGCATTAAGCAAGAATGTGGATTCTGTATAGTTTGATATAGTTGTAAAATATAAACCATGGATTATATTATGAACATTAGCATTATAATGCCAACTGATTAAACAAACCTAGTTATCAAAATGGTAAGCCTGAGCTGTACAAAGGACTGGCTATTATATACAAAAGGTACATGGATCAGCTTTTCAAATTTGAGTTTATTTGTAATTTGATGAACTTGGGACATGCATTGATCTTAATTTTCACTCTTGCTAGCTCAGTATGGTTTAATATATTTCATTTTAATTCTGGCCTGTTGAACAAGCTACAGGAACTGGTTAATAATGTTAAGCCATAAACAATGAACCACAATAGTTAGGGTCACATTTCATAATGAGCAAAAAATCAAAGTGCCATCTGAACCAAGCCATTTGGTTGCATGTATTGTATTTGTTGCTACTTTGGAAATTCCACTAGGAGCCAACTCAGCTTGAACTCAGCTCACTCTGCTGTTCAGAGTAAGCCACCTATTTTCCTTTAAACAGTTCTCTGAGCTATTCTCCTTCACAGAAGAAGATCATAGGTGAGAAATATTATTTTGCCTAAGGCTATCCAAGAATTCAGGGCAGAGCTGAACTGTAAGATATAACCAGAGCCTCAAACCAAATTTTATATACCTAAATACAAGTGCCATGTGCTTTACTGCTTCCAAAAGGAATTACTTTTCATTAGAAAGTAAAACATTGTATTGAATTGCATACAGAGGCGGGGAAATTCAGCACCCATAATTATAGTTACATTTTGAGCAAGCATTAAGCCTGAAAAAGAAGGCTGCATATAAGACCTTCATGCTTACTTTTGAATCAATGGCTGCAATTCTCATCAGCTAGGATGTGCATGATACAAGATTTAACATTTTATGTGTTAATTCTATTGCTATGGCAACATTTGCTATATAGATAAATGCAGTAAAATTGTACATATTATATCAATACAAGCAATTGCATGGCTGAAGAGGGGAAAAGTAGAAAAATAATACATTTATATTTTGAATGGCCTTTCTAATACATCCCCATAACTAATGATATGTTTTCATATTATGACCAAGCACAAACTAGGAATAGCTTTTTCATCTATGACTTGATTTCACTCTGTGCATGGCTTGGGGCAGAATGAAAAGTGAATCAAGTGGAATTAATATTTTTCCTATAAAAATGAGTTCTAAAAACATGGCTGTCTTTGTTTTTTGCAAGACTCTATAGCTTCACAGCATATGAACAAACAATTAATGTAAATTAACTAAGAACCCCATTTCCTTTGCAATTATCAAATTGAGGTGGCAAATGATTTAATAACAAAGAGTTACTGCCGGAAGATGTAAGGCCACCTCTTTGAAGCTTGGGAACAGAGGCTTTTCTATCAGTGCTTCCTAACATTTTAGGTCATTCTGCAACCACTTGGTTCCTTCCAGATTGCTGGTTAAAATCTGGGAATCCTGGAAGCTGCAAAGCATTACATCCTGCAGTGCTTGCATTACTCCGACATTGGTTCTGCATTCATGTGATCCCATAACACTCCATATATTTAGCAATATAGCTAATCTATTTATTTATTTATCAAATTTATATAGCTGCCCATCTCACCAAAATCAACTCTGTTCTAGAAATATTGCAGAACTTGGACTGTTCTCTGTAGTAAAAATTCTTGCCTCATTGCCTCTCTCAACTCCTAGATTTTTCTTCCTTGTATGTCACAGCTTTGTGCTATTGTTTCTCTGCTGTTTTAATAAACTGAGCAGAGGATTGGGGATTTAGCACTGAATCCTGTTTGCAAATGGTTTAAAGGCCAAACAAAATGAGCTGTAGATTAAAGGGCACTAGCTGGATACCATTGTTTGCTCTGTCTTATTTGGTCAGCTGGAGAATACACAGGTCTCCCCATGTGGCTCATTCTGTATTCAGCTCAGCAGCAATAAGTTCAGCCTCAAACTGTTCCTGATGTTTTGAGGAGTGAGAGGAGCAGTGGCATACTAATAACCTCTGCTCTTTCTCAAAGTACCGGTATATTTATTTTTACCCATGTGAAAATGCTGTGCCTGTAATATATCCAATATGTTCTTTAAAAAAGCAACCCTAGAAAGAATCCTGACTGAAAATTAATGTATTCATAAAGTAAAATCAATCTTCCCCATGTATAAGTATGCATACCTGCATGCATAAATATGTCTGTTTCAGTGACAGAACTGCAGTAGCAATATGGAAGATACCAACCATACTAGAAATGCATGAGCTATGTTCTTTGGTGTTTCTATTACAATGTAAAATTTTAAGTACTTAAAATTTAAATACTTAAATTTTAAGATAATATTTAGAAATATTAATATTTCATATTTTGTAGATTTTTGCAGGACAATTTGTCCAGATAGTACTAACATAGGAAAAGTCAAATGATGTTTATGGTTAGGTGGATTAGTCTGAAGTGATCTAGTATGACTTCTGATAGACATACTATTCTGCCCAAATTCAGGCAAATCAAATTCAGGCAAATCACAGAATAAGGAAAAGACTTGAAAAATAATCAGATCATCTCTTGACCCACTAACAACTTCCTTAATAAGTAAAAACAATAAGTAAAAAGTAAAATAAGTAAAAAGTAAAGTAGTAAGTAAAAATATTTTTTTTAAAAAACAATTTGCTTGCATCCTTGTGAAGTTCTTCTTTGATAGTTAATCTAAATTTCCTTTCTTGTAATTTGAATTTGATAATTCAATCCAAACCTACAGACAATTGGTTTATTATCTATGCATGAAACCTCAACTAATATTGCCTTTAAGAAATAACATTCAACTCTAATATTGGTTTCCCTGTAGTAATTGGTTTCTAAACTCTTCATTGCCATTGTCACTCTGTTTTAGCCATGCTTCAGTTTGTTATATTCTTGTTAAATGGAGGTGCACAGAATTAACCACATCATTCCAGATGGTCTGACCAAAACAGAATAGAATGGTACCATTATGTCTGATGAGCTAATTTCTAAAATTCTGGTTCTGTCTAGAATTTCATTAGCCTTTTTAATATTGTATAATTGACATGCTTAGTTAGTGGTTAATTATTATGCTGTCTTCATGGCAATGCTGCCAAATCAGGATCCACAAATCCAGATTTTCTTACCTAAAAGTGAAAACTTTATATTTATTTCTGCTAAATCTTTTTAGACTAGTTTGGCACAATTATTGATTCCCCAAGATCATATTTAATCCTTCAATTTTTGTCTTCTAATAATGATTTTTTAAAAATTTTATCTGATTCTTACAAGAAGAATGGTCTAAGAATGGTCCAAGGAACATCTTTTTTTATGGCAGTTCCTTCTCCAGAATTTGAAGAGTACTATTGTCAATCCCTTGAAGTAAATATCCTGTTCTTTATTGAAAAGTGGGCAAGCAATAGTCTTGGATGACTACTGAGAATAATTTGAAGGTATATTTCTATTATCGATTTGTCTTCTAGTTTTTAGGATTTTTCTGACAGCATCATTGGCAAGGGTGGGGATGTGGAGCTATGTTAGTCTCTTGTGAGTTCATCTTTATGTTAAATAGAAAATTCCTAAATTGTCCAGAATGGAACTTTTTATACTTACAGTGGATAACTATGATGGGATTTTCTTGATATCTCTTTATATTGGACCCCAATTTTTTCAGATTAACCTATATATAAATACAAGCTGAATAGTCAAGACCTTGTTGATGATCCAAGGTCTGTAAAGGACCTTGGAATACTCATCTCTAATTATCTAAGTGCTAGAGCCCACTGTAACTACATAGCCAAAAAGGCATTAAGAGTTGTTAACCTAATCCTACATAGCTTTTTCTCTGGTAATATCACAGTACTAACTAAAGCATACAAAACATTTGCTAGACCAATACTCGAGTACAGCTCATCAGTCTGGAACCCACATTATGTATCTGATATTAGCATAGTTGAGAAAATCCAGAAATATTTCACAAGAAGAGTTCTCCTCTACTCGTTGTAGAATACCTTATGCCACCAGACTTGAAATTCTAGACCTAAAAAACCTTGAATTACGCTGTCTTTGGTCTGATCTAAGTATGGCATATAAAATCATACATTGCAATGACTTACCTGTCACTGAATACTTCAGCTTCAACCATAACAATACAAGAGCACACAATAGATACAAACTCAAGGTTAACCGCACCAAACTTGATTGCAGGAAACACAACTTCAGCAACAGAGTGGTCAATGTCTGCAATACTCTACCTGACTGTGGTTTCTTCCCCAAACCCCAAAAACTGTAACCTTAGACTGTCTACTATTGACCTCACTCCTTTCCTAAGAGGTCTGTAGGGGGTGTGCATAAGTGCACCAACGTGCCTGCCATCCCTGTCCTATTGTTTCTTTTATTTTTCTTATATGTACCCATTTCATGCATTCATAACTATGTATATACTTATACCTATTATCTTGTAAGCGATTGACAAATCAAAAATAAATAAATAAAATAAAATAAAAAATGTATACAATATGGAAATACTATATTATAAATATATGGCTACACATGAATTAAGTGTACATTAATTTAACCCAATAATTTTTTTCCTGGCTGGTCTAAGTTCTTTATCTTGCTTCTATCTGTCTTTTGAGTATCTGTACGATTAAAATACCACCTCTCCTGTATTTAATTTTATGCAGGATAGGAGTGATTTGGGAGGTATTTTGCTATATGTCTCCTTCTATTAGAAACATAATTAAAAGAGAACAGTGCACATTGTGTTTGATTTAGTATGAGCTAGTTGTGACTGTATGGAAAATTTTTATATCTTTGGCTCCATTCATGTGCTGAACCTTTACAACAGGATCATGAGATAAAGTTATCCTTCACTATGCTGAAAATTAGAAGGTTCCTCTTTGTAATCTTTTTTTAATATGGTGAACCATTCATGTGCATCCATTTATCATGTGGAATCGCTGATTTTTGCTGTGCCATTGAACTCCTCATAACAAGTTGCCTATGGCTGTGCATGAATGATTCTCCAAATAGAACAGCCCCCATGTGATTGCATGTTCAGATGAATTGGTGTTTTGTCTTTTTAGACTACAGTTGTGTTATTTCCAGAGGGCTCTCAGAAGCCATGTAAACTACTTGGAAATCTACTTTTTTATGTTGATGAGGCAAGGCTTGGTGAGAGGAAATTCTCAATATTTTCTTGCAATGCTTTCTTACACTGTATTCTTCAGAAAATAGCAAAAAGCCCTAAATGGTTTAAAAGAGTGGATTCTAACAGCAAGTCTAGAAAACTCATTGCTGGGATTTTCAGCTACCCTAGTTATAAAAGAGTGAAATTTAGGGTGGAACTTTAAAAAAGTGTCAGATCTTTCAGTTCTCTTCTCCTCCCTTCTTAGTTGTGACTCATCTCTTCAAAAAATATAGCATTGACTTAAGCATTAATCCAACTCTTTAGATCCAACAGTACTACTGTATGAGGATAATACCAAGATTTTTCACTCAGCATGACACCCAAGAAGTAATGCACAGAATTACCACACTGATATTCAGTGAGAATCCTAGCAACAGTATATACTATTTATTTATTACTGTGTTATTTTATAGCTGCCTAGAATCACTCCAAACAGCAAGATGGCCAGTATAGAGTCGCTCAATAGGGAGATGGGCAGTATACACATTTAATTAAATATACAGTATGTATATGTTTGTGTATGTGTATGCGTATATGTACAGTATATGTATAAAATGTTAGTATATGTATATATACAAACATACACACAAAGGTATTAAATAAACAAATAGCCAAATTGAAGAATCATCAGGGCCTATCTACTCTTTTACTTCTCTGATAAATCAGTACAAAATTAATCCAAAGACAGAATGCATGTATCCATAGTTAGTTTTCTTTCATTTTATATTAACATCAATACATTTCTCATCATGTCCATAGATAATGTGAATCATGATAGATCAATAACCCTACTACAGGGAGAGAAGGCAGTCATGGTAATGGCAGTAATCGTATTCTGTGTGTATACATGCAGATTAAATCCTTAGGAAAATGGAGCATATACATGAAAGTCAAATGTATTTAATCATTTACAGCCCTATTAAAGTAAGACAGCTAATAACAGTAGCCCACATTGGTGGAATTGATATCTGGGCTACAAAAATCTGAGCAACCACTAAAATTCCAGCCTTCAATTATTCATCTTTTTTTCTGTAGCTTAGATAATATAATGTTACCAAAATTTGCCTTTACTGAACAATACACTACCATATGGTGACAGGTTATTAGAGTAGGGAAGGATATATAGCAAATATTCCTTTCCCAAGTGCCATCATTAATGTGATTATTTCCCCTTTCCCACAGAATTACCACCACTTTTTCCCTCTTGTATTATAAATATTTCAGGGTGGAAAATATCTGACCCGCTTGGTTGATAAATCATTGAAGCCTCCATCTTGGAATCTACACTGATGCTATATGTATTAATTAACAAAACATATTGTTCAGAGGTTAGTCACATTCTATTTTTTTTTAAAAAAAGGCAAGAATGCTTTTTTATAACCATAGGAATTGGATTAAGCATTCCAGATATTATTGATCTGCAATTCCCAGTATCCTTCACCATTGGGATATTGTATAGAGCTGCTGGGAACTGGGGCTCTGCCATATCTGCTGCCTATCTTGCCTAGTTGCCTTTAGATGAGATGGGTAGCATATAAACCAAATAAAGTAAAATATTTGGACTCCCACAGGTTCTCCACTTCTGACCAGAGATTTTCTTAAAAACGTAATAAAGGAAATAATAGTTTTTTAGATTCCCACTCCCCTTGGTTATTTCACTGCTTTTCTGTAAAATGTAGACTTATTCTGTCTTGCTATAGCTCTTTGCCAATTGTAAAACGGTGGAGCTGAACAGAGCAGAAATATATGCCAGCTGTGAACTTGAGCCATATCATCATGGGTGAAATGAAGTCATTGCTATTCACCACCACAGGTTGTTCTTTGAGCAATTTCTGCCCCCCTACCTCTCTGTTACACACGCATACACTGCACAGCTCACCTGAATGAGTCACCTCATTCCTTTGCTTCTCCACTTCCTGTTTTATTGACAATTGACATGCTCCACTCAATTATTTTATACATTCGGGTGTCCCTGTCTTTCCATTTATTTCCCTATGTTTTTCCACATCACATTAGCTTATTATTCCAATTCTTAATTTGGAACAATATAAAAATGAACTTTAGGCAAACCAGTTCAAAATGCACTAAAACCTAATGTGGGCTGTATTGAATATTTGCAGCT
Source organism: Hydrophis major (assembly GCA_033807585.1). Classification (NCBI taxonomy): domain Eukaryota; kingdom Metazoa; phylum Chordata; class Lepidosauria; order Squamata; family Elapidae; genus Hydrophis; species Hydrophis major. The sequence goes on along the minus strand of CM066331.1, from coordinate 61,509,346 downwards.
CTGTTCACAGCTATAAGCTCTTAGGGGCCTTTCCTATTTAAAAATATTTGATCAGGCATGAAATCTGCTAACCTCCCTGTCTATCTGCCTTTATTGCATCTGTTAACTCTATAGAAGAGCCATGTTAATCTATGGTAGCCAAAACACAGTTATTTGGCAGCAGCATTTTTTTCTATCTGTGCCAATTTTATTAATTTAGTATTAGTTAGAAAAGCCTCCCAATTTAAAGAATCTGCTGTGGTTCAATGTCTGATGGTACTGTCCAAATTATGTTAGGCTAAACAATTGTCTAAGCCTTTGATTTTTCTGCCTTTGCCTCCTTGGATGTCACCTGCCAATGGCAAAACATCTAACAGTCATTGCAGTAGTACAGGAATGGATGGCTGAGTTTCTGTGTTCTTTCTTTAGATAAATAATGCTTATATATCGAGAATTGACCATGTTCATTAAAAGATAGTGACATAGGCATATTTACACAAAAGAACAAATATCAACTCCATATCAACTCCTTCCATTCTGGTCCATATGAATCTCACATTTCAGATTTGAATGAAATTTTTCACTGCTGGTGAAGGAAGTTGATCTCACTTACTCTTTTAGTGGAAGAGCTGAGGGAAGCTACAGTTTACCCCAGTGCAGCCAAGAGTGAGGTTAACTCCAAATTGAAGCCAAGTCTTAGATAGATATAGATATATTTCTACTGAAATAAAAGATTTTTTAAAGCAAATTGTTCTCTTCCTCAATTTCCAGGACTTCCCCAACTTCTTGGAGATTCCCAACAAAGACTTCTGGGGTTGAAGGAAACCCTGCCTCTCTATTTGGATTTCTGTACCCATTTTTTTCTCCAAAGAAACATATTGATTTTTCTATTAGAGGGAGGCACAATAAACATTTAATCCTGGATCTTATGTTCATGGCAGAACCATTTTTCATTGTGGGTGTATGGATTATGACAATTAGTCTGCAGTATGGCATGGAGGATTCATTGACAACAGTTGTCATTTTGAATTGGCATTCACTACATGAAATGACATTTCCCTATTCAAGCATCAACCAGATACAAGAATAAGCCACTTTCCTAAACCTCTAATAACATCATTGTGGAATCATAAGATTCCAATGATGGAACTACACTGTCTGATAAACTCTGAGGACTACAGCTCTAAGTGCTGAAAACATTTGAGGATGAACTATTGTTTCTGATGGCTAGGGTAAGAATGTGAATAATCAAGGGCATGAATAACCACAGGAATTATATCTACAATCTGTTGAGTGGCAATGGTTACCAACCCAAACTTTTCTATAGTTTAGACTTACTGGCATCTCTCTGTGCTAAAAATTCTTTTTCATAGACAAATTTGGGAAGAAACACCTGCCATTCTAAATTAGTTGTGCTGATACAATGCGTCCCTCTCACAAGTTCAGAGATGACACAGATCTGAAGTAAGATGCACACATATCAATTTTTTATTAAATTTATTATTGTATTGTATATCAAAGAAAATCACTTTCTAACTTGCAGTGTCTCTATCCTGACTCTATAGTTTCTATGGGCTGTTTTATTTTGTAGACCCATTTAGTTATCCCTATTCTGACTTCTATTTTCCTATTTTTCTGTAGCTTTTGAAATTCTAACTATCTGACGTTTATATTTTACTTTTTATCTGTAACTCTGTAATACCCTTAACCTATTGGTTTCTATATTGGCTTTAGCTCTTATCTAACCTGGGCTCATCTTAGACATTACTACCAACTGTTCCTAATGCCTTTACTAATGAATTGGTCTCTGCTGTCATTTGACTTATCCAGAGAAAACTAATATGAGATTGGAACTGCTGCTATGTTTGATTGATCTTGCCGCTGGTATCATCTAAATCTGATGCTTGCTTCATGAAATTCTTAGAGTCTTCTCTGATTCTGTAATGACAGTCCTTTCAGTGTTGGTCTCTTGGTCCCTTGGTACATCTGAATCACTCTGGTTTGACCCTTTCTTTGGCCCACTTCCTTCTGTCTTAAGTTGCAACTGAACTTCTTACAAGGCGTCTCTCACCATTATTCTTGACCCTGCTGTTAAATCTGTTGACCTGTGTTGTCTCTTTTTCTTTTTATTTGGTTTTGTTGCCAGAGAGGCTGGTTTCTGATGGTATGGTTGTTGTTGCCTCTGAAAGATTATGGTTACAGAACTATCAGCCCAGCTTTTAGGCTCTTCAACTAAGACTCCATAGTTTTCTTCATCCTAGCACCCTGGTACACCCTGGTATTACTGGAGGACAGTAATAACTTTCTCTTCCTTTTCTTCTTCTTTCTTGATCCCTTTTCTAGGGATACAGCCATCACTGCTAGATTTGGCTACTCTTTGGCAATCGCAGAACTCATCTTATTTAGTTTTGTCTTGAAAGCTACTATTTCTCCTTTCCCCAGTTTTGAGATGGACTTTCTGCAGCCACATTCCTCTGGAATCCCCTCTCTGCCAAGGCCTTTGTCTCCTCTTCTCTGCTACAAAACAATTCTCCAAAAGCCCTAGGAAATCCAAATGCACACACTACATGTTGTGTGTGAGGAGACTCCTTTTTGCTAGAGTGGTTTTAAAGGAAATGACTCTCCTTTCTTCTTCCTGAGCGTTCAGAAGAAGAAAAAAAGGAAGGTGAAACAGCTTACTACTTTCACAGCCAATGTCTCATAATCCCACTTTAGTATATTACTCCTGGTTTACTTTTACTCCCATTATTGCACAAGAACAATTAGAGCTTTTTTAAAATAATAAATGTTGTTGATACTTTCATAATTTAAAATAAATATACATGGCACCATCAATAGGCCATAGATATTAAGAGAAGTCTGGATCGTCCACAAAAATTAGGATGCACATGTGCCTATGGATTGTAGAGGATGCTATTCTATAATCAGTAGTTAAAAAAACAAGTTATATCTATCAGCCAGTCAGATCTGGAGATGGAATGATTTTTCTGTTCAGTGCAGGCAGCCAATGTCCTGAACTCACCCTAAAGACAAGGGTCTGTTCAGGTATTTCTTATCTCCAGATAATTATTATTAGGTGGAGAGAAGCAAGAACAAATACAGTATATTGACATTACTTCCCCCACTTTGGTTGTCCCAATGTTTCTCCATGATAGTTAGCCACAGCTACCACACTACCCATTGTTGTCCTCCTACTCATGGAAATTGATAATTGGTACAGCTATGCATGGAAACAGGATTGTCATTTTATCTCCCTATGAGAAAGATTGTATTGCTATTTTTAATGAAGATCTTTTCCAAATTGGGTTGGAAAATATTGATTGATCCAACTAATACATACTAATTTCTTCTGTGGTGTTCCCTAATTATCTAACAGATTTTACTCTCCCCCTTCCTGTGTGTGTGTATGTGTGTACATATCCATATATACATACATATTAAAATTCTATACATAAATAGAAAAGCACATACACATATATTGAAACATAAACCTGAAACACAAAACTCTTTTTACTGTGTTTACTGAGAAATTGGGTGATATATTGATCTTTGTAGTAAAGATTTGAATCTGCATTTGAGTGGAGATATTTGTTCTCTCTATGTATTGTTCTGCTGTTCTCCTAGCATTAACACCCATTCTCTTTTCTCAGGATTGTGGGAATATGAATCTTTTGACACCTGGTTAAAACCTTTTTGATCTTTCCTACTTCACACAGACTACCAAAGTAGGCATTTAATGATGCCGTCTTTTGTTATTATCCTGAAAGGAACTATTTAACTTGAATTTCTAACAAAGAGTTTGTCTGAAATAATGTGAGGAAATAGGAGCATTTTATCACATTACTTTCCAGAGGAATTAAACAACTTCAGATACATGACAGAAAGGTCAGAATTTAACCTTCATGAATTTAAACTGCCTGATCCCTATTAATTTCAATCCATTCTGTCTCCAGTGTATTATAGAAATGGAAAAAGTCAAAGGATTTGAAAACAGATTATTAAAGTTTGGGGTTTCATTCTTTTGTGAAACATGAACAATTAAGAATAATTATAATTAAGGATCAACATTATAATTTTTTGTCTGATATTTAGAGAGAATATTTTTTCTCACCTTTCATAATTATCACATGGTGTTCATCCATGGAAACTGATAATAGATTTAGAACAATATATTGCTTCACCAAATGTTTTTAATCATGTGTTTTATTGTCACAAAATGTGCTAATTTCAGATGTAGTGTGGCAATGAGTATTAGCAAAAGCAATGATGCAGAATAGGATTAGAGGCAGAGAGTTGGCTACTATGGGTCAATCTGTCTCCAGAGATGTTGGTCCTATAAGTCCTAGAGTCCTCAACCAGTACTACTAAAGCATATTTCAAACAGCAGATAAACCAAAATGGGATTGCAAACGATCCTCTGTGGTATTCAGTTCCTTTTCACAAATCATCAGCTTAAAGACCGTTTCCTTTCTAAGCACATAGAAATGAAACTGAACTAGGAGAATAAATAAAGATAAAAATTCCCTTTAGTCATTTAACATCTGATGATTTCATGGGTATCCATGTAATTTTATTGGTAACAATGTGGAAATTGTTTGCAATTGTCTTTTCCTACCTATGTTTTCATTTCCCCAAACCAAGTTTATCCTATGGCTCTGATATTTCCTGGTGGTCTCCATGTTCTAATGAAGTCAGACCCTGTTTAACTTTTTGAAATCAGTCAAGGTCTGCTAGAGGTTGCCGAAGAAGGCTGAGAGAAAGCTGCAGACCAATTATATAATCTTATAGCTAAAGATAGCTGTGATTTTTCATAGTTGTGTGGAGTCCACATACTTCTAAACTTTCAAAGCCATAATATGAACAGGTTATGTCATTTTCCTACACCATTTTCCTATACCAAATCTTTTTGGTCAAAAGCCACCACCCACTGTCTGAGAAATCAGTGGGTGTGTGCTGTAATCTCCATTCACACACCCACATTCATCAGTCATTTGTTAGGACTGCAATAAACATCTCCCTGAAGACTCATTAGCAGCTGAAGATGTTTCCATATGTTTCTCTAACCACAAGATAACATAAAGGGAAGCACATACATGGGAAATAAATCAGAAGCCTTCATTTATCGCAACTATCACATAGTGGTAACTGGAATAAATCCTTTTTGTTTTTTCTGGAGGCAATAACTAAAAAGGAGTTGCTTCTGAAGAATGCTTCACAGACATTGCGATTCACAGACATTGCTGGAGTCTTCTCTCCAGTTATGACAATGACTCGAGTTTAGCAACTAGGCTAACCTAATGTTATGTCATCAAAATAAATTTAGGAATCAAAAATTGATGCCAGACAGGAAGGCTTGCCTGGAACACCCAGAAGCCATCTCAGACTTTGAACTGTATTATATTAAAACTTTAATTGCTATGCAATTGTTTTTAGCTTTAGGGGGAAATGGAATTAATTACAAACATATAAAATCATTTTCAGAGCCTTGAAAGTAAGGTTGGTCCAGTGTAGCTCAGAATTTTTCAATACTGAGTTACTACAAATTAATAATGCAAGAGGAAAGGTGCCTGATCCAATGTACTGTTCATATTGAGAGAGTCCAGTTCAATCCATAGTTAGACATCTAATTTAAGCATAATCCTACTTTTTCAGCTAATGAAATACATATAGGGATAACTTACTTGGGGAACATGTGCCATTATTATCCTAAAATTTTTGGAGAAGGATTATAGATGATGAGCATGAGATAGATGATAGATAGATAGATAGATAGATAGATAGATAGATAGATAGATAGATAGATAGATAAGAGAGAAGAGAGAGAAATACAGCTTTTGCTTTCCATGGTGGAGGTTTATATTTAAAAAAAGATCTCAAAGGTTTAGTTGAATTCAGATTTTATTATTTATTCTGGGTAACATGTAGACTGACATATGGATTAAATACATAGAGTTCAAAAAATCTGGATGACCACAAATAATAGTAAATGACTGACTGTATTCTATCTCTTGTTTCTTCGTAGTGATCACTGGGGCTTTTTCACCAAGATAAGGCAACCCTATTATTTACCCTGTCCTGAAGGCATTGCCTTCATTTTTCTTCACATTTTTTTTCACTGGATACTTGCATCTTTATTATCTACCAAAAGGGTCATTAAAAAGGAGTTTTCCAAAACAAAAATGCAGTATGGCACTGGGTGTTAGAACCAGCATTTCTAGACCTCAGCAACTTTAAGCTATGTGGACTTCAGCTCCCAGAATTCCCTAGGCACCTAGGAGAATAGCTTAAAGTTGCTGAGGTTGAGAATATTGCATTAGAGTGGCGGCCGCCTCAGATACTTCGTCACTCAATGGGACAAATCCACATCCGATGCATGGGTTAGGGACACCGTAAGGTTTGGTCTCGCCCTTGAGTTCCGGTCCGCCCCCGCTGATTTCTTCATGACATCCCCCACCTCAAGAGATCCCGCCAAACGTGCACTAATGGATGCAGCCATCCAACACTTGCTTGACATTCAGGCCATTCCACTGGCCCAGAGGGGACGAGGATTCTACTTCCACCTCTTCATGGTGCCCAAGCATTCTGGGGGATGCAGAGCTATATTAGATTTAATACGGCTAAACCGCCACCTTATCCAGCGCAAATTCAAAATGCACACCTTGCAATCGATTCTCTTGGGTACCAGGTGGGGTGACTGGTTATCCTCCATATATCTCTCGGAGGCATACCTATATATTCCAATCCGGCCCTCTCACCACAAATTCCTTAGGTTCTGGTATAATAACCTTCACTATCAATACGTGGCCCTCCCCTTTGGTCTGGCCTCTGCCCCCAGGACCTTCACCAAGGTCCTCACGGCCCTGGCAGCTCACCTCAGGAGCATTCCCGTCCGCCTTCACTGCTATTTGGACGATATCCTTATTCTCTCCCCATCCAAGACCCAGGCAGTCAGGGACACCAGAGCCACCCTCTCTGCTCTCCTGGCACATGGGTTCCTCGTCAATTGGCAAAAGAGTCAACTGACCCCATCCACCCGAATCACCCACTTGGGAGCCATAATTGATTCAGTTACAGAAAAGGTCTTCCTCTCTTCGGAGAGGTTTCTCAGCATTCAAGCTCTGGTCAAACAGATTAGGCGATCAAGGAGGGTGGCGTTACTTGACCTTTCTAAATTATTGGGTAAGATGGTTTCATGCATCTCAATTATTCCCTGGGTCCATTTACACAGCAGATCCCTTCAGGTTCCTGCTCCCATTCCAAAGATCCGGAATGGGACTCGAAGCAACTCGAAGTCCAGAGTCAAGGTGCCTCCAGGGGTCCTCACGTTTCTCCTCTGGTGGACCAACCCCGCCATCAACAGGGGCCACCTCTTCTCAGAACCTCAGCGGCTAACCCTCACCATGGATGCCAGCCTATCCAGTTGGGGCTCTCACGTGAACTCGCTCTCGGCACAGGGCAAGTGGTTGCCAATCGAGCAAAGATGCAGCATCAACTGGCTGGAGCTTCACACCATCCACCTGGCCCTGCACAGATTCCTCCCCCTGGTCCGTGGGCAATCATGTCCTTATTCTCACGGACAATGTCATGGCCAAAGCCCATATCAACAGGCAAGGAGGCACCCAATCTATTCAGTTGATGAGGGAAGCCGAGCGTCTCTGCAGAATCCAACCTCCTCTCACTAAAAGCCGAGCACATCTCCGGAATCTCCAACATCCAGGTGGATTGGCTGAGCAGGGCCACAGTGGACCAATCAGAATGGCGTCTCCATCCATCCCTCTTTAAGGAGGTGTCCAGAATATTTGGCCTCCCAGGGTGGATCTCTTCACCTCCCCGTCCAACACACAGCTTCCACGGTTTTTCTCCAGGTACCCGTCTCATGGGTCAGAGAACCACAACGTGCTATGCTGCCCATGGCCCCCAGGGCTCCTATATGCTTTCCCTCCGCTGCCACTAGTTCCCAGAGTCATACAGAAACTCATTCACGAGAAGGCAGACCTGCTCCTGGTGGCTCCTTATTGGCCCAGGCGACCATGGTTCGCGGACCTCCACAATCTTTCAGTAGTGCCCCCATGGAGGATCCCCCCGGACAGGGTCTCCATCTCTCAGGGGCCCCTTCTGCATCCGGAGCCCCATGGCTCCAGTTAGCCTTCTGGAGGTTAAATGGATCCGTTCGACAAGAGGAAAATTCTCCAGTCAAGTAATCGACACTATTTTGGCCGCTAGGTGACCCTCCACCACACAAATTTATGAGGCCACTTGGAAGGGCTTTTGCAAGTGGTGTAGCAGGTCCCAAGTTGACCCCCTCTCTCCTCTATTGTGCAGGTCCTAGAATTCCTTCAAGAAGGCCTACGTAAAGGGCTTGCCCCTAACAGCCTGAGACGGCAGGTCGCTGTCCTCTCAACTGTTGTCTCTTGTGATAACTTCAGTTCCCTCTCTCATCACCCCCGGGTTAGGGCTTTCCTCAGGGGTGCCACCAACTTGTGCCCTCTGACTGTTCACAGGTTCCCCACATGGGACCTCAACAAGGTCCTCGTTTCGCTTACAAGGCACCCATTTGAACCTCTGAGGGAGTCCTCCCTTCAATTTCTAATGTTTAAGGTAGGTTTTCTAGTGGCCATTACTTCTGCTCGTCGAGTCTCGGAAATAGCAGCATTGTCAATCAGAAAGGATTTATACGTATTCCACGCTGATCGGGTGGTCCTTCGCCCCATCCCCACCTTCTTATCCAAAGTTAACTCACCCTTCCACAGGTCTCAGGAATTGGTCCTCCCAAACTTTTGCCCCAGACCCTCGAGGGACAGGGAAACCCTTTGGCACACCCTGGATGTTAGAAGGGCCTTGCGCATATACATTAAGCGCACACAACCCCTGAAAAGATCAGAATCCCTCTTCCTCTCCATTCAGCCCAGGACACTGGGGCTCAAAGTCTCTCCCTCAACCATCAGTCACTGGATCAGGGTGACTATCGCCAGGTGCTACCTATCACAATCTCTGCCCGCACCTGATGGAATAACCGCTCATTCCACCAGGAGTGCAGCTACTTCGGCGGCTTGGGCCACGCAAGCCCCAATCGCTGACATTTGTCGGGCAGCCACTTGGGCCTCTCCATCCCCATTCATCAGACATTACAAAATAGACTTATACGCCTCAGCAGAGGCCTCTTTGGGCTGATGAGTCCTACAGAGGGTCATCAGTGACCCGGAGGGGCTTCCGGCCCAGACGGAGTCCCACCCATAGGACAGCTAAGCTTTGGTATGTCCCACTCTCTGGATGCTCCTCGCGGCTCGAGGGAGAATGGGCATTGGTTCTTACCTGATACGCCCCTTCTCGACGAGCCGTGAAGAGCATCCAGCCCCACCCTAATTCCTCCGTCTGGGGGGTACTCTGGTTTCAGCCAAGGAGCCAATAGTTGATTAGAAGGATTTCATAACCTTTCTTCTCGTTATCGCAAAAAACTGGGGGAACGCTACTTGGAGTCATGTGAGGGGTCGGAGCGTTTCCTCAGCTAAAGCTCAGCCTGCAAGAAGAGGACTCAGAAGCACATCCCACTCTCTGGATGCTCCTCGCGGTTCGCCGAGAAGGGGCGTATCAGGTAAGAACCAACACCCACTTTAGAAAATGCTTTCAGTTGTTAGAACGGAAATTATCCAATAATTCTTATCATTATGTCAGAGTTTCCTGGTCTGTTTACTTTCCAAAAGCATTGTGCTCTTACATTTGCATTGAATATTTCAAACAGAGAAAGCTTGAGATAAGTATTAAAAATAAAATAGTCATCTTAACCTATATTGCAGTCTGACCCAATTTCTAAATTGAAGGAAACAATGAGAAGGAAGTTAACATATATAATCTGCAAACTAATTAGTAGGAAATATGTTGACATCATAATTACTGTACTATAATACTATTGGGCTTTATGTATCAGGAAAATTCTACAGACTGATAGACAATGCAAAAGAAAGAAGCAACGATTTCTGCTATCTCCATATCAGCAAATAAACATTCATTACGAGCTTAGAATTTGAATATTTTAAAAATCTGTCAGACAAATTTAAAGTGCTGAATTTGAAAACAAAGAAAAGGAAGCATTTGGTATTGAATGTTTTGCTTTAATGCTCTAATGTATTTTTTATTCTTTTCATTTGTTTTATTCAGCCAGACAAACAATACTGGTGGGTATAAACCAGCGTTTTTGTGGCCTAAATAATCTACTCAGAGAACGATGGACAGGAAGCAATGAGTCATGAGCATCCTTTGTAGATTATTTTTACTTTGTATTTTATAACCAATTATTGGACCCCACCTCCCTATTTTCTGACAATGGTGAAACTGATTCTGATTAATGAAGAGGAGAAAGAGGAAGAGCCAGCAAGGCCAAAGAAAAATGTAGGAAAAATAGCAAGAGTTACCTAAGGGAAGAGGTTTGCCCTAGGAAAAACAGATTAAGGGCTATATGGCAAGCAGCTTCTGTGTTTTAGTTATTGAAAATGAACTTAGACTGTTTCTAAAAAATGAACAATGATGTCTTTGCTTTATAGTTTAATTTTACACAACAATTATATATCAGCAAATAAAACTCCTTGAGTTTTATTAGCAGTGGCATATTTCCTGTTAATTACCAAAAATTCTAAGAAATACCTAGTAAAATTATGCCTTGATTTATTCAGTTTCCACATTTAATGTATGGTTAAAGTGTGACACATCTTTCTTTCAAATGTATTAATGTTTTAAAAATTATATTTGATACTCTATAAACCATACAATTTATGAAATTCTTCAAAGAAAGAATGATAAGATTGGGGTACAAATATTTTTGGGTGATGGAAAACAAAAGTCAGAACAAGACTCTATCAACCTCCAGATATTGCCGAACAACAGTTCTGAACAATTCCAGTTCACATAGTCAATGTGGAAGAAGGCTGAAAATTATAATTTAGTAACATTTCAAGATCTCAGATTCACTATTTCTGTTTTAAATGTATCTTTATCACATTCTCCAGCTTTAGCTTTAAATCTGGTTGTATATAAAAATTAAGGTATCCTTGGTCACTTGATATATTTCAGTCATTCTCTAACTGAACAGAACCTGACATAATGCTTGTGTGATACAAAATTAAACACATTTTTTTGCAAATTTGTTTGAATACCTGCTGTTTATGTACAGTTATTTACCAAAAAATCTTCTGTTTACTTCAGAAATCAAGATACAATCAATCAAGGTGCCAAAACTTTTGAATGTAACTATACCTTAATTAGGCCTTAATTTCATTTATTAGCTCCAGTAGCTTGTCTCAAGTTTTGAGCTTATTTCACACATTATATCATTTAGAAGTATATTGACAATGAAAGACAACTGTTGCAGTGAATCAAGGAGATCCAATAATGTCTCCAGACATAATCTTTTTCTAGATCATTATATTAAACTATATTTATTGATTCATCAAGGTGTAATTTTGCTTTGGTGAGGATATAATATATGGTGAATAGTTAATTTTTATCACACTACTTAATTATGAAGGCAGAGGGCAATAATATATGAAGTTTAGAAGCTCTCTTCAAATTTAATGTAAATGGTAAAAAAGAATTTGGAGAAAACTATAACCTCCATTATAACTATAATCTCTATGAAGTAATGCTTTTCCCCCTTGCATATGGCCACAATAGGAGGATTCCAAGGGAATGAGAACAAAAGGCTATTCAAAACTATTACCTATGCCAGAGATTTTATTCCAAATTGAATAACAATTTGTTGATACTCAACGGATACATTAAATATGGAATAATGCATAATCTTAATCTTTACCTAAAATGAAGAAGTTTTCTTCCTGAATGTTTATTATGGCTGCTGCTATTCACTTTAAACCTATTATTTGTAGTTCTTCTTAGTTATCACAGTTGGAAACAGCAAGTCACTAAGTGAAACCAGAACTGTCCTCATGAACTTCAGTTTTCCTTTGTTTTACAGATCTACAAAGTTCCTAAATAAGGGCTTTGTTCACAAAGTTACTTTTCATCACCATTGTACTGTAGGTAGTTCCTCCACTTACAACCACAGTTGGACTGAAACAACCATAGTCTTGATTGTTGAATTGAAGCAGCAAGTTAAATGAGATGCCATGTGACCACTTTGCTCAAGAGTTGCAATCCTGCTGTTCCAGTTGTAGTCATTCAGCAGGCTAATAGAGGGCCTGGACCCTCTCCGCACCCTACTGGGGAGAATGATCACAAGAACCCTGCTGTTAGTATTTTCCCCAGATTTAAGGTCTCCTTCAGGACGTGGAAGGATTTGCCCTCCCTGCATGGAGGGGAAGGGACATCTCTTGATGTGCTGGAGAAATGGACCTCAAATTCACTATCTCCTTTACTTGCAACTTTCCCTTCTGGCTTTCCCTGTTGACTTTCTGAGAAAGCTGGCAGAGAAAATTGCAAATGGCCAAGAAATCATAAATTCTGCCAGGGTATGGAAACTTATGAGCACAACTGTAACTGTGAAAACTTGCTGTATGAGGCAATCACTAAATGAGGACTACCTATAATGAAAATTACGCTTGGGTTGTTCAAACTTTTCAAAGTACTGCTTTTATAGAAACTCCAAGTAGCACTGAGACCTTAAGTACTGCATTCCTGCTTCATACATTTATTTAAAATAACAGCACATATTTCTGAATAAGCACTTTTAAAGATTTGATTCACCTATTTAATCATATAAAACAGATTTTATGATCAACATTTATTTTGTTTTAGTATTCTGTTTTATTTGTTATTTTTATTTGTTCATCAGTTCTCCTTCTGAATGCCAGACTCCAGAGAGATATTTAATATCTGTCATTTTTTTCTGTCTCATTTTGTTTTTTTCAGTCTGACAACTGATGAGCACGGGGTGTTATTTTTTTCAGAGATCCAATGACTATATGCTGCCCTCTGATCCTTAGCCTCAGGTGAAGGAAAAACAGAAGTGAAAAAAATAATCTATATCATGCTTGGAATGTCCATTCCCCATTGAGGAAGTTCCCGTGACTCAAAAAAAGAAAAGAAAAGAGGAAGAGAAAGAGAAACTTTGAGGCTCTAACTTGTTTTTCCAGTTCTAGAAGCAATGGGGACAAAGACTCATCACCTACACCTGTAAAAACAAAATAAAAAAGTGTCAATCATGGATTTTAAGTCAATTCAAACATTGATTCTAATTCATGCTTTCATAATATCATGATTTAGGAAATGAATGCTAGAAGAATAACTATTTTTCTAGGAAGGAATATTTAAATAAAATGTCCAACAGCAGGGAAAGAACCAGTTTAGTGTAGTCATTAAGGCATCAAGCTAGAATATAGGATACTATGAGTTCAAGTCTTACTTTAGGCACAAAGCCAATTGAGTGACTTTGTTCCAGTCACTCTCACTCAGCTTAAAGAAGCAGGTAATGGTAAACCATTTTGGAAAAACCTTGCCCAGGAAACTGCAGTCACCAGGAGTCAAAACAAACCCAAAGGCATGTATACATGTGTGCGTTACACACACACACACACACACGGATAGCCCAGGGATAGGGAAATTGCAGGTCTCCAGATGTTTTTGCAATCCAATACTCAACCTTAGGTACATGAATACTAATCAAAATGAGATTTTAATTTTTTTAAGTAGCTAACTTGCTTAATAGTTTTGGGAAATGCTGTAGAGATACTATAATGTGACTTAATTATATCATTTGACGAAATATGACATCACATTCTGATTAGCAAACTAGTGAAGGTGGATTTACAACTGATTTATAAGCCATATAAATGATTTTTCATCAATGTTCCTTAAACTAAATCAGATTGTCAAGTACATCCTCACAGGCTTTGGTCCTAATTCTAGTACTGTTAACATTTTCAGGAATATTTTCATTGATAAGGTGAATAGCCAGAATTCTAATCAGATATGCCCATGACTTCAAACTGAAAGATTTTTGATTTTCTAGCAAATACTTAAGAAAATAAAACCAAAATTTAAAAAACTTATTCAACCAGAGAGAAACTTACATAAAAGAATGTAATGTAAATAGAGGGAATTACAAAATCTCTCACTAAGTAAAGTGAAATTTCATCCTTAGTTACAGGACTAGGGATATTTGGTAAGGCTTGGCAGTGCTTCAGAAATACTGTGGAAAAGGTGTTGTGTAATCTCACCAAAAAAGGAAGACTTCACCCTCACTTGTCAGTATCTTTTAAGTGATATAGAAAAACAAGGTAGCAGCTTTTTCTATCTTTCAGCTGCAAGCTCCAGTCTCTAATTTCAAAGACTACTTGGACACTGGAATTCAAAAACAACCATTGAAACCCATGTGGTTTTAAAGCCCTTGCTTGTTAGTTGAAGCAATTACAAATTTCTGTAGACACTAAAACTGTCTCTTAACAAGAATGACTAAAATAATAGTAATTAAGTTCTGGTGAGAACAGATTAAATTACTCTGAATCTGCTGATAGGCAACATGTCAAAGATTTTGAACTCTGAAAAGGGAATAAAAATAGGCAGGATTAATAGACTTGTCCATGGAGTTTCTTACCCAGCAATAATTTTTTAAGAATATTCCTTATAACGCTGAATCAGATCAATTTCTGGGGGAAAATGTGTGGTTTTGTTTTCATTAAAACCTGAGTACCAATTCCAAATAGGGGTATTGGACCTTTTAGAATTTTATTTTCATTCACTATACAGATCCAGTCCATTGCTGGATTGGTTTCTCAAAAGTACTGTTCAAAATAGCATTTTATTACTGTCAAGACAAATATGGTCTCTGAAGTGGAAAGATGAAAAGAGCAGGTTTTTACCAGATATTGTACCAGATGTTGTTTGTTGTCTTTCTTTGAATTCTGTATCAAGAAATTATCAGATCCAGAAACTGTTTAAACATTTGTTTAGTTAAGATCAGGATCAGAAATAAAGTAGCAGTCCATTTAGTTTCTAAATGTCACATGTTACTTTTTCTTGTTTTATTTGGAGATACTTAGTGGGAAATGATTCTCTACTGTAATTTCCAGTATGACCTTTCCAGAAATCCAAATAAAATTAAATATTTCTCCTTTTTGCAGTATTTCCCCACCTCTCGTTTTTTTTCTGTTTCATCTTGAAAATGTGTTGCTGTTTTATCATGCAATTGAGTTTTTTTGCATTTCAAATTGAAATCATATGAAGAACTGCTTCCATTACATTCTCAGATCCCATCTTGAATGCTTTCCTGTTCTGAGTATGGCAAGATTAAGAGATACTGGAACAGGTGCAAAGAATCATAATTCAGATCGATAGGGGACTGGAGATAAGTCTTTAAAAGATAAATGAAGGAAAACCAGCATTTTTAGAAAAAAAGATGATAGCAAGAGGTAGCACTTTTCAAATACACGAAAGGGGTTTAAAACATAAGAAAAGAAAGACTTGTTCTCTATGGTCTCAGTAGATAGGAGATAATATGTTATAGCAAGGAAGATTTTGCTCATATAAGGAAAATTTCCTAGGGGTAAGAGGAATTTAACAGTGGAATCAAATATTTACTTATGGATCGAAGACAAACAAACCCACAAAACATCTGGAAAATAAATGCTAAAGTTAGCAATGCAACATTTTACCACAGGATTGGAATACTACCTCAAATATAATCTGTGCTGTTTAGACTAAAAAATATTAAAATGTCCCCATATAGTTAATACTTATCTTATGTTACACTTCTTGGCAAAGGAATTCAAAATAGAAGATCTGGAATAGGAAAGTTAAATTCTAGGCAATTACTACCCCTTTCCTATCAATGATTACATCATTCATAAATATATGAGATTAAGCATTCCTTACAAATTCAGTTTTGGGAACTTGATTGGTAAGAGATAGACTCAAAGAACATAAGATTGAAAGAAACCATGGAAGACTTCTAGTCCAACTTTCTGCTCAGGGCTGAAATCCTCAGGACATCCCATACAAATAACTTTCCAATTGTTGTTTGAAAGTCTCCAATGTTGAAGTATTCAACATGAGGTTCTACTTCAGTTACTTAATAGCTTTCATGGTCACTCCTTATTTTTTATTTTCTACCGATTGTTCTGCTCCTACCATTAGGTAATATTGAGACTAAATTAACTTAACATCCACTTCTCTATGATTTCATTTCAAGTATTGGAAGACTGCTATCAGGTCTCCCCTTAGTCTTCTTGCCCAATTATTTTATCTGTACATCCCAAGATTTAGTCTCAAAACCTGCCAACATCTGCACTTTTCCCAGTTCCTTGGAATTCTAAAAGTAGACACAGTCTTCCATAGATTGTCTGCATAAAAGATTAGAATTATTACTTCTCATGATCTATCTCTATTAATGCAGATCAAGATTGCATTGTTTTGGAAATTTTTGCACACTGTAGTAGCACTCGTGCATAATATATGGTCTATCAGGAACCTCAGAGCTAGGTGCCATTTGCCTTGTGCATCTGACTTTTTCATATCTATTGGCAGAACTCTACATTCCTGGCCATTGAGCTGCATTTTGTCAGATGTTTTGTCAGTGTTTAAATTATGTTCAATAGCATTTTGTTCACAAATGGCTGGCTGAAAACTGCCTTTAAAATTTCCTACAATGCCTTGGATGCAGCATCACTCATTAACATGATTTTTTAAAATCTAATGTTTATTGTTTTCTTAAACTACTATCTAATAAAACTATTATGTCCAGAATATGCAGCCCAGAAGACCTTTAAGTCAATATTCCAGAATCTAATGGGATCTGAGGTCTATTGCTAGCAATGTATAACTCATCTGTCAAAGTACTTTAGCTCTGGTTCCCTTTTTACAGGAATCAGAAGAACTATATTTGCTATTAAAAGGACATTTCATTGAAGAAGGTCATAAAACAACTAGCTCAAAAAGTTGTGTAAGTGTTTAATTTTTGTTTGCATTTGGGCCAATAAAAGAAAAGATGAGGCAGAAGATTGTTCCAGTCACTGTGGAACTACAGATGAGTTACAAAGCCCATCATCGTCTGTCAGTCCTGAGGCTTGTCTGCCTGGATGGATAAGTGTTGTAGTAAGCACATTGGGAAGGTCTCAAGTCTGCTACGACACTTCATGAATCAGCCTTCTGCTCCTTGTTGTGGTTGTTTTCATCCGCAACTTTTAATGTGAGTTTTTGAAGTGTGATTTTTATTATTCCACTTCTTCTAAGGTAGAATCTGTTATAGCCTGAAAGCAAATGATTGCGGATTATCACAGTGGAAGTCTATATCTACAATTAAAACAATTTCCTCTCAGAACAATGGGGAAAGCAATACAGGAACATATTCTACATTTTGATCTGCTCTGTCACAACAAATAAATAATATTACATAATACTGAACTAAAGAAACTAACAAATAGAAATGTATTGTCATTTTTTTGGAAAAGAATAAATGAGAAAGGTTCCGCTTTCAAAATAGATCTGCTGAAGAAAAACAATGTGACAAAGCAACATTTAGAAAATGAGTCAAAAAATTATACCTTACCAATTTTTCTAAATTCTAGTTATTATAAAATGCGTGACTCTGAAATATCTTGAATGTTTTCAGATTTTTTTTTTACTGATGCTATCTTGTCTTTGAAGTACTTTATCTTGGGGGGGGGGGATCTGAACTTCCTGTATATGATCAGCTAAGGCCACTCACCATATCAGAGGACAGAAATGAATGAAATTCTCCTCCAATGATACTCACACTGCATATGCACCCCATGTCCATGTTTCTCAGCTTTGGTTCAAGATGCTGATTTCCATCATCAGCCATCTTAGGCTTTTTAAAGAAGATGATCTCCAGTGCATCATTCTGTTCTAATTGTAGCCCCAGCTCTGATTGGCTGCAAAATGTGCGCACTTTTGGCTTCTACCCAGTGGATGAAGAAAGCTTTTCTTGCTTTCCTACCACACAGCCACAGTAGTACAGAGCTTCTCTTTCTTTATTTATTTTTAAACAAAATCCACTTTAAATTACAATTTGGCCATTGCTACCTTGTTTCTATGAAACTGATCTAACAATTCTTCCTTATTTCCATTGACCTGCAGAACAAACTACCAAAGAATAGCCTTGTTATCATTCTATTTGCTTTGATTACTGTAGCATCAGAGCAATGATGCTATTGTACAGAAGGGGCGGGGCGGGGGGGAGGAGAAAAAAGAAGGATTCAAATTTATTGTCAAAGGAGATAATGTGGGAGGGGGTGTGAAGGCATCCATTGTGCAATTGTTTGGAAAAGCAAAGAAAAGGTAGAGGGACTAGCAAGGAAGAAACGATTCTATTGTTTATATAGAAAGAGCAAGGTCCTGCAATGGTCATAATCAAGATTGAGGACCAGTCTTACTTCAATCCATTTCAACAGAGACTGAATTTCTTTTCTTTTATTTTCCATTTAATAACAGTAGTAAAAGAAAATGAAAACCAAATTCAGAAAGCAGAAGGAAAGGGAAAAGAGAATAATAGATGTACAGAAAAAAGAAAGAAAAGAAAAAGAAATATAAAGTAGTTTTCAATCTTCATCACAAATACAAACTTAATAATTTATCATCCTCAATAATATGATATGCAAGTATCTCTTCTTCCCATGACCCATCCCTTATCAATACACAAATTCAAAATCACTAACATTTTAGTCCTAGTATGAGCAAAATCCATAAAGGGATCCCAGATTTCTACAAAATGTTTTATTGTAATCCTGGTCAATAAATCCTTGTCCTTCTTAACAATTTTAAATCTTTAGTTCCTTCAGATGCTGTGTGGGATTTAATTTATTTTCTATTTTACTTTTTCCCATTTCAAAGATTTCTTCAAGACTTTAACCAACTTTTTTTTGTAAGTCCAGTCAGTTTCTTGGCTTGTACTTTCGTTTTAGTTGTTTTACTCAATTTTTATAAAATAACTAGTACTTTTGCAAATTCTTTAAATGACCTGATATTTTTTCATGAAGATATTTTTGTTTAATTTCTTTAGATTGTAAATCTTCCAATATATTCTTCTTGCATGAGTAATTTCATCTTTAATATCTTTAGGACATAGAAGCTGTTCATAGAAGCATGTATCACTGTTGACATCGAAGCTATTTTTAATCCCATCTTTCAAAAATGTCCTGAAGTATTTCAAATGTCAAAACATTTACTGTCATTTTGCAAGTTCCAAGATGACCAAAGACATTTTTTTCCACATTTCCCTTTCTGCTATTATGTCAATTCATAAAATATTCCTATGCCTGTTTTAGTAGTTGCCGTAAAAAGCGGGTAGGAGGGAGGAAGGAAATCTGGAAGAGCAGTTGAAAGTGAAAGTACATTCCAACTTTAATCTTTAAAAGATTGTAACTAAAATACCAGAGTTTTTGCCTGGGAATATATTTAATTGGAGAATGTGAATGATGATGACACCCAGCCTGTGAACTTGCTCAATTGGAGAATCTGGTTTATGAGATGGGGGTGGGTGTGAAACAGAGTGCGAGGTGACTGTAAATTACGTATGCCAGAATTGGCTTCATACAGAGTAGTACCAGTATGTTGCCTCTAATGAATCCTTTGGTGTTTTTTGAAATTTGGCTTGAGAATCATGATTTAATTAGAGCGATTGCTGGAATTCAGACATTGTAATCTTTAGCTCTCTCTAGAGTTCAGTTTCTAAAATCACATAATGTCTCAAGTTGCTATTTTTACTTAAGATAGACTAAAGAAGTTAGTTCCCATGAATTTGCTGTTCATTTATATAATTATTTTCAAGATTTTGTAACAAAAGTCCCAGTGTTCCCTTATTCCAGGTTTGTCTGGTCCCTTAATTCTTTCATAACTTTCTTAAATCAGATTCTTATTTGCTCTGTATGTCTTATTTTTTTATGTTCTTAAGCATATAGTTAATTTTTCTTTTATTCAAAAACGAAGGTACGCTCACCAGCTGGCTTTATAAACTTTTAAATATCTCTTATCACTTTAAGGTAGTTAAATCAATCATTTTAAAAAGTGATTAGAAAATGAGATAGTGATCTCAATGTCCTTCAAAAGACACCATCTTAGTTGAGAGCATTTGTCTTCTGGTGCTCAAACCCTTGGGGAACTGCTATTCTGTGGTCTTCTTTCAAGGAGCAGCCCTCTGAAACACAAGTGGGTGATCTATTATTCTTTTCTTATCCGGAGAAGTTCTATGGGTCTAGACTACTTGCCAGGCATTCAGTTATAGCTAAAGTACAGTGAGAATCTCCACTCATTTAGAGACATCTTAGCTTACCCTCCAAAAATTGCAATCAAGAATGGAATTTCTGAAAAAACAACTAGAAGCAGCAATGGAAGAGAACCAACGTGGGCTGCAACGTATAATGCTCTTAATCTCTCAGAAAAATATAAAATAGAACTATATTTAATAAAATGTGCTAGGTTTTGGTTGATTGGGAGAAATATCTTCAATCTGCTCCTATCAGGTAGCCCTGTGAGGTAGTTCAGACAAGAAGCACAACCAGAAGTAATAGTTACATGATAAGTGTTAAGGACTAAGCTAACGCATTCAGTAACAACCCTAATAGCTTTATTTTAACAGCAGGCTCGTAATCCTGCACTTCTCATTGGCCCATGAATAGCGAGTCGTGATTGGTCATTTCTGGCTGATCTGATTGGCTGACAGTGGGTCTCTCTGATTGGACGCTTGTTAGAGCGGTAAACTCAAATCATTGGTTATTGTGACAGCAGCCAGAGCTGCTGCTGCCCAAGTATTTTGCTCTGTTCTGAAGTTACTAATAAAGAGTTGAAGTCACAGTTCAATGCCTCGTCTCCGTTCCTTGCGCCCATGCTCAGGACATAACAATAAGAATCTTGCAAGAGTAAAAATAATTGTCCCAGAAGTGGTATTCAGCAGGCTCTGACCAGTTCTGGAGAAACAGTAGCAAACATTTTGAGTAATTTGGAGAACTAGCAAATACTACCTCTGACTGGAAATTTTACAGTATCCTTCCCCTGCCACGCCCACAGAACCAGTAGTAAATTTTTTTTGAATCCCTTCTTTTCCTTTTAATCTCCTGACAACTAAGAAGTGTCTCTTCAGAAATATTCCATGCCATTCCCCCTTCGGTTGGCTGAAACATATTTTACATGCTAATTGTTCAGTTTGCAGCTCTTCCTCCTATCTCTCAAGATCATTTCCACATACACCTTCACTACCTTATGCCTTCCAGATATGTAATGTGAGCATCTATTATGAGCTAACATGTGGATTGGTAATAATGGGCATTATATTGTAGGCTAGCATTGTTAAATGATCCCAGGATGAAAAGATTGTCCTAAATTTATATTTATTATATACATACATACATACATACATATACAAAAACATACATACATACATACATACATACATGTATGTATGGTATTCAGCTTTGTTCGGGTATTTTTCCACGTCATTATAGTTGTGCTTTTAAAGTTGTAGCAACATTTCTGTAGAATCTCATCTGCCATCATCAGGCTTCTGTATTGTGAACACAAATTGCTATCCAAATATCAATGAATAAAGTGGCATTAAACACACAATCAAACAAAAACATAGCAATAGCACTTAGACTTAGATACCATTTTGCAGTGCTTTACAGCCCTCTCTAAGCAAAGAGCCAGCATATTGCCCCCAACAATTTGGATCCTCATTTTACCAACCCTGGAAGGATGGAAGGCTGAATCAACTTTGAGCCAGTGAGGATCAAACTCTTGGCAGTCAGCAGAATTAGCCTGCAATACTGTGCCACCACAGCTCACTTAGGAAAAATACATCTTAGATCTGGTCTTGTCTTGGTCTGATATAATAAATGTCATAAAAAACCCCTGGGACACATTGGTTTTATGGCACTGTAGAATATGCTTTGACCAATGAAATTGGCTTGGTGAGTCTGATGTGTTAGCACAGAAGCTTTTTCCTTTTTCCAGATGTTTATATTTTAATGACTCCCTCCCCCTCCACCATTTGTGTGGGAGCTTCAAAACTAAAAACCACTCCTCTGGAATAGTAAAAGCTTCCTGCAGTGGCAAATAGAGCATATGAGCTTTTAGGAAAGTCACAATCTACTCAGTTGTCCCTTTTAAAAAAACTGTCTAATGGAATGGAAGTAGTTGTGACACTAAACAGTACAAAACATGAAGTCTGGTAATGTATCTGAAATAATTCTTCCCTTAGGGATATTGCAAACATTTGTCTGTTTTTGTTTCCTAAGAAGTAACTTCTCTATCTTGGAAACATGAGCCCACACATGAGTTAAATTCCAGCTAATTGATGATGCAATCTTAAAATGTAAGATTTGTCTTGAATTCTAAGAAAAGGAGCCATATATGGCATGTTGGTGGCACAGTGTCCAGTATTCCTAACCTGAATTGTTCTTCTTCTTCTGCACAGTGATGCCAAAGCTATTATGAACCCACCATTGTCATGAAAGTCAACAGCCTGCTTGGTGGAATATATAAATTCTCCAGCACCAGATGTCTAAATGCATGCATGAAGCATGAATGTGTTTCTCTCTATGAATATCTATATGCAGAGGTAGATGTCGAAGAATATGGCATTTTAGTGGCCTTGCTACTGAGATATGCAGATTGTTTATTTTATATAGCTCAAGATCATTTACTCCATCTTCCCTGTTAAACACTGCTAATTTTTGTTTTGATACATTAATTTTCAGATTCATTTATCATATTGCACACTATCTATTTAACTTCTGCTGGAAATCATTCAGATTCTCAGCCATCAACACAGGATTCTCCATATGTAACCACACATCCATATCCCAAGCATTCTGTATTAATTTATCCACGAAGACGTTATAACTACTAAAGAATTGATATCTACCAAAGAGATATCATGTGCCCTTGCTCAGTATTGAAACAAACATCCGTTTATTCTAATACATGTTTACTTCCATAATATACTGCTCTTCTCATATTCTGTGATTATCCTTCATATTCTCTCAAAACAGATCATAACTCAAGCACATTTACTTTATATTCTAAGTCAGGGGTGTCCAACTTGGCAACTTTAAGACTTGTGGACTTCAACTCCCAGAATTCCTCAGCCAGAAAGCTGCTCTAAGTCAACAAGTGAAAAAGCTTTCTAATGTTTACACATTTCTCAGGAACAAATTGGGGAAAAATCTGTATTAATTTTAAGTGGGTCTTTCATCCAGTAAACAAACATAAAGCATCTCATGTCTCTTTCTAACATGAGGAAACATTTCACTGAATGTTATACTGTAATAATCAACCAGTAAATTTACTTTATGGTTAACCTATCAACATTATATCTCCAACATAATAGTTTCCACATATATCTTTCAGCATTAAGGGCAGGTGCTAACATGCAACCAATAATTTCATAATCCAAAATGAGAAATAATATTGACAGTTCACTTCAGGTATATATTTTTTTTTGTTACTGCAGCATCCATCTGATAAGGTGTTTAGAGCTGGAATCATTTCCAGCCCAGTCTCCCAAGCATGTTTTACCAAAATATACAATGGGTTTAGTTTTGCACACAGTTGTGCATCATTTTGCTCCTCAACTGTTTTTCTTCTTGCTAGCCAAGGAGAATTTTTGGCTGGGATAAGGACTACATTTGCATATCTTTGCTTATTTACATGGAAGTAAGTCCTGTTAAACTCAATATTACTTCATTTCTGACCAAACAATAGGTTGTTAAGCCTGAAGATAGGGAATTCTAAGAAGCATAAAATACACTGATAATACCCAAGGAAGCCACAACTTAATTCCTCAAAGCTATGTATCTAAAATACAAGTTCTACTTGTTTCAGCAATACCAATATGAGAAACATAGAATCAATTATAGAGAAGAAGCAATTATGGGCTCACTCCTTTTGAAAGTACTACACTAATGGTTTGAACAAATGGTTTGAACAAAAAAAAGCAAAGCTGCAATGCACTTGTCCAAAGAGATTGGACAAAATAATATATTCAAATAAAGTAGAATAGAAACTCTGCTGTTTAACCTAGTACATTCCTCTTACATATTAGTCCATAGTTTTTCTGATAGTCAGACCTTTCAAGGTAGGAATATGAAAGCTATTGCATATTCATGGGTGTGATGCAACCCTCTGCTTCTGAACAATTTTGGGCTTGTTCCTCTGATTAGAATAGTTGAACAGGCAGGAACATAATGCTTTACATGCTATATATACATACAAATTGACTAACAACTATATTAGATTATATATTTGTCAACTGTTCAGTCCAATGGCCTCATATCCTGTTTCAAACCATCACTTTAAGTGGACCAGCTGACTCATTTCATAGTCGCTGTTGCTAATTTAAGTGTCTAAATCGGTTCAAGAAGGAACATGACAAGCAGTCACTTCCTCATGCAAAGTTTTTGAACTTGTGCTCTTCTAATTATCTTTTACCTTTCAATTTCCCCAGAAGAGATCAGCACTTACACGTCAGCAGCCCCATCATATCATCCGGTCTCCTAAAAGAACAAAGCACTTAGGGGCCTTGGATACGGGATGTGGCACAAGCCTCTCTGGATTTCTGAGATGTGTGTGTGTGTTGTGTACAGTGGGGAGCTTGTAGCCCCACTGCTTTGCTCATTTTAACCTAAACCCCTTTCCACCTACTCTTTTCAGACCAGTTACAAGCATTGCTTTAAACTCTAGCCACTAATTTACAAAACGTGGAAATAAAACACCATTGTCTTAATGTGTTTGCCTTCTCTTCTTTCTTTGGTGGCTGCTCATATTTTCACTACACAGCTCACCAGCACAAATGAAGATTTTTCTTTTAAGTGGGAGAAAAGCAGAAGGGAAGAGGAGGCTGTGAAAACCTGCAGTCGAACAGTTCTTCATCTGAGTGTGCTGAAAGGCGCTGTTGTCAGTTATTTTTAGGTATCTGTTAAAGTTCGTATCATCCAGCTTCCTTAAACAGCACGCTGTGGTGCATTTATTTTGTCAGTCTTAAAATGCCATATGGAGAGCTCATATTTTTAACTAGCAAACCTTATGAAGTTTCATGAGGTTAATTTCTCTCCCTCTAATATTAATACACACACACACAACTGTGTCGATTTTTAGCACCACAAGAAAATATTGACTGTCACCCACCAAAGTCTGCCATGGACATATTTGACTATCAGTGGATATTGATTTTTATTTTTAAAATAAAGGAGTCCTCTGTGATAGTGCTATCCTATTTTTCTGGATCTTTATGTATTTTTTTTCACTGTTTTTAATTCCAGTGTTCAAAATGGCAGCAACAGTCAGATACAATGAAAGCAAATAAAATCTTTAATCAGCAGATTATTATCTATTAAAGATACATGCACATATTTTAAACATTTGGGTGTGACTAGAGCAGCCAAATCTAGATCTGCCCTATAATCATTTAAACAACCATTAGATGACAACAAAGAAACACAGAACTCTCTTTATTGCCATATTTTTTAATGACCCATTAATCCCTTTATTTGGGGTGGAGTCAGGGCGACTGAATGGAACCGAGCGTTTATTGGCTGGATACCCTTCCTGACGCCTATGCAGGCTTTGCAGCAGATCGCTTAACTTTGTGCCGCTGCCTAGGATTGAATTCTTAAGTGTGCAGGTAGGAGGCAAGCATCTTCACTTTTAGACCACTGCATTTTATATTTGGTGAGTTGGGATGATTGAATGGAGCTCAGTGTTTATTGCCGTCTAATAACAGTATGAATTTCTCTATCCTAAACTAGAAGCCCTAAATGTTTTCTTATTCAAATGTGATGTAGCATTTTGTGGTGGAATGTAGCCTGGATTCTCAAGAAGGAGGGAGTGAATTCTAGAGGAATAAGAGGCAGCAAAGTTTAGATAGTTTGGTTGGGAGGAAGATGGTCAACTTGGTCTATCACTGAAGTTCAGCAATAAATGGTTCAATGTGCTACTAACATTAGTTTTAATATTTTTTAAGGTATTCAAATTTTGCAGGGCACAATCAGAGGTGTTGTTCAGCAGGTTCTGACCAGTTCTGGAGAACCGGTAGTGGAAATTTTGAGTAGTTCGGAGAACCGGCAAATACCACCTCTGACTGGAGATTTTACAGAATCCTTCCCCTCCCACGCTCACCAAGCCCACAGAACCGGAAGTAAAAAAATTTGAATCCCACCACTGGGCACAATGCTGTAGTTTTTCAGGAGTTAATAGCATATTTTACTGGTGTTTTAGCCATTTTTTTTGTTCTAGCCACATCTATATTTTTGAGTCTTACTGCTATAATATTTCTTGAAAATAAAGTGCAGTCCTCAGCCTGAAAAAACATTGAAAATATGTCTATATTTAATTCATTTCTGTGTTTTGAAAGCTTACATATAACATGGTTTTGAACTAGTGTTCTTTCTTCCACTACACACAGGAGAGCCATAATCACTTTTATACCTAAGATACTTATTTGTATTTTGGGTCCTTTTCATATGCAAAGACTGGGTCAATCAAAGATCAGTTCCAGTCTCTTATGTCCTGATGATAGTGTGAGGTTCAGGAATCTATAGTCGATGGATTGACAATTAGCTTTTGTTCCAGAGGATATTTGTGAAGACAGGTTTTTTTCCCCCCATTTCTTCTGAGCTATGGAGCAAGGCAAGTCATTTTCCATGATTACCACCTCATATTTCTTCTAAGAATATATCCTTCTTCCTCATATAGCCATGTTGCTCTGAATCTTGCCATCTACTCACCCATTTGTGTTTTGCGGACCATAGCTGGTTGCTTGTTTTTATTTTAATCATTTTTTTCTTCTGTGAAAAGTGTTGTGAACTAATAAAATACTTAAATAAAGTTTATCAAAAGCTTTAGAAAATAGCAGGGTTCTAGCCCTGCACTTCTGATTGGCCGATAATAGCGATATTGGATTGGTCCGTTCAGGAGAATCTGATTGGCTGTTAACGAGCCACTCTCATTGGTTAAGGGGGTTAACACTCCACGTTTCCTATTGGTTACTAGAGCAGCAGCTTGCTTATAAAAGGGCTGCTTTTGCTCTAGGGTTTTGCTCTGTTCAGAATGTATAATAAAGAGTTGAAGTTCACTGTTCACCGTCTTGTCTCCGTTCCTTGCGCCCATGTGCAGAACTCAACAGTGGCGACGAGGGTGAGATGCGGAGACGTCAGAGCTGACTGAACACTACAGAGCACGAAACAAAGCAGGTGGCTGAAGGCGCATCAATGGCAGAAACCATGACCGGCAGCAGCATACCACCCGCTCCATTCGACCCGGCACAAGAAGACTGGGACTCGGACCGGTTCCAGATGTTTCTGGAGACCAACAACTTGAAGGATGCCATACTGGAAAAAGTGAGTGGTATTCCTGACTCACTGCGGACCTGCCTTTTTTAAGATGGCTAAAGCACTGGTGAAACTGGCTGAGGTGAAATCCATGGACTGGGACGTCCTCGAGCCCCTCCTATGGGCCCACTATGCACCTACTGTACCAACGCTTGTCCAAAGACATTAATTTTACCAGAGAGACCAGCGGAAAGGAGAAAGTGTTGCAGATTTCATCGCGGATCTCCAGAACCTGGGAGGCCTCTGTGGGTTCGCCGACCTCGAAGAAGCTCTAAGAGACCAAATAGTTCTGGGATTAGATACGCCACACGTGCAAAGCAAGCTGATGGCGAAAGGCGACATCAGCCTTGCAGATACCATCACTGACGCTACTGCAGCAGAAGCAACTAGGAAGTCGGCTGCCCGAATGCGCCACACCAACGCCCCGCTCTGCCAACTCGCCGGCGAAACCTCACCTCACCTTGAGGGACATGAAATGGCAACCCACCACGAGGACCTCGAATCGTCATCAGAAAGTGATGAGGAAGAAGTCAACCGGCTTTGGTCTGAATGAGACCAACACCACCAGCGTAACCAGAGACTGCAGTACCAATGTGCAGGTTGTGGGGCAAACCACCCACGATCAGACTGCAAATTCCTCGATGCGCTCTGCCATATTTGTGGAAAGAGAAGCCACATTGGAAAAGTCTGTAGAAGCAAGCTAGGATCCAGCCCACTTCAGAGGGGGACCAACCACCGCCAACCCACAGGAAGTCGTCCTGTGAATCGGGAACAATCGAACCACCAATAGAACAACCACTCCTACAGAAATAAACCACTAGCTCGTTCAACGAAACGAGAAGAGGCACACCAAACCATCACGATTGGTCACGCATCATCATTAGATGTAAAGAAGATCCGAGTGAAGGTCACCATCGAAAACCAGCCCTGCATGATGGAAGTCGATTCAGGATCATCCCTCTCGATGGTTTCCTGGAAGACCCTTAAACAATTAATCCCTGCCGTCCGGCAACAAGACCTCAGAGTCCAAAGAATCATTCTCAAGGACTATCAAGGAAACTGAATTCCGGTCGTTGGATCCAGCCTAGTCCAGGTCTCATTCAAAAATTGTACTGCATCTTTACCATTGACTGTCATCGACCGTGATTGGCCTAGTTTGTTAGGCCTTCAATGGTTCGCTCCACTTGGGATTGAGGTAGCCGGCATTCACCAAACCAACAGCGACGACTGGGAGGAGGCCCTCGTCCAGGAATTCCAGGACGTTTTTGCAGACAAACTAGGCGAGTACAAGGGGACCCCAATATCATTTAACCTTAACCCTGAAGTAGCCCCCATCCGCCTTAAGCCTCGTCGAGTCCCTTTTGCCCTTAAACCAAAGATTGACGAGCAGCTTGATAAATTAATAGCCCAGGGTATTTTAGAACCAACCGACCATGCTCCTTGGGAAACCCCAATCGTAACACCCATCAAGCCGGATGGATCGTTAAGGATCTGTGGGGACTACCGTGCTACCCTGAATCACGCCCTTCAACAGAACGCCTACCTGGTGCCGGTGGTACAACACCTCCTCCATTCCCTGGGGGGCAGAAAAGTCTTTGCTAAATTAGATTTAGCACAGGCATACCAACAACTGCCTGTAGATAAAAAAACAGCAGAGGCACAAACGACCGTTACGCACTGAGGTGCTTTTAAGTGCAACCGACTCCAATTCGGAGTTAGCGTGGCCCCAGGGATCTTTCAGAGCTTGATGGAGAGGCTATTACAGGGAATAAAAGGGGTTGTACCATACTTTGATGACGTTTTAATTGCTGCCCCGAATAGAGAAATACTAAAGGAGCGTCTTAAATTGGTTCTCCAGAAATTTAAAGACTCTGGCCTTAAAGTTAAAAAAAATAAATGTCAACAGATAAAGTAGAGTTCCTGGGGTACCTAATCGATAAACAAGGCATTCACCCCACCAGTAGCAAGTTAAGAGCAATCAAGAACGCCCCAAGACCCAGAAACAAGACTGATCTCCAAGCTTTCCTGGGGCTTATTAATTTTAACAACATCTTTCTGCCCCACAAAGCGACTGTAGCCGAGCCCCTATATCGGCTCCTCGATAAAAAAGCAACCTGGGGCACTGAGAAGAGCATGCATTCCAACAAGTGAAAAATCTATTAACTTCAGATGCTGTTTTAATGCAGTATAACGAGACTTTGCCTTTAACAATCACATGTGATGCGTCACCATTTGGAGTAGGAGCCATTTTGAGCCATGTGTTACCAAACGGAAGTAAAGCCCCTATTGCCTATTTTTCAAGAACTTTATCAAAGGGTGAACGTAACTATAGTCAAATCGATAAAGATGCTCTTGCTGTTGTATCTGCTGTTAAATGGCTTCATGAATATGTTTATGGATGAGTTTTTACTATTGTTACCGACCACAAATCTTTGCTGGGGATTATAGCTGGAGACAAGCCAACCCCCTATATATTATCACCTAGAATGACTCGCTAGTCAGAGTTTTTGGCTGAGTACAATTATAAGCTGCAGCACCGCCCGGGGAAAGCCATTCCCCACGCTGACGCATTGAGCCGTGCACCACTTCCGGAAACCGTCGACGACCCAGCTCCAACACTTACAATGCTCCAGATTAAAACGCTACAGTCACCGCCGTTAACAGCTAGAGATATCGCAATTGAAACAAAACGCGATCTTATCTTAAAGCGAGTTCTTAGCTGGGTCGAACGAGGATGGCCAGTAGATCAAACCCCTGACGACTTCATTCCCTTCAAGAATCGGCAAACGGAACTTTTTTCGCAAAAGGGCTGCATCCTGTGAGGGGATAGAGTCGTCGTCCCAGAGCGGTTACAACGAGCGGTATTAAAGATACTGCATGAGGGCCACCCTGGCATCATGCGTATGAAAGCGCTCGCACGAAACTACACGTGGTGGCCAGGCATTGACAAACAAATCAAAGCCTGGGTAAAGACTTGTTATAAGTGCCAGGAAGTTTGCAATGCCCCACCAAAAGCAACTCTGACAGAATGGGAAACACCTCGGGAACCGTGGTCCCGCATTCATATTGACTTTGCGGGACCTACTAAGGGACACACGTTCTTATCAACAGTGGATGCCTATTCAAACTGGCTCGAGATCCACGAAATGAAGAGTACCACAACCGAGTCCGTCATCCGGAAGTTGAACAGATTATTCGCGATGCATGGACTGCCAGACATTCTGGTATCCAACAACGGACCCCAGTTTACCGCACTTCCTTTTGAACAATATTTAGCAGACCGCAGTATTTGCCATGTGCTAACTTCGCTAGCGCACCCTGCGGCTAACGGAAGAACCGAACGCATGGTACAGTTTGTTAAAAAAACCCTCTACAAAATGGACTATGGGGACATTGAAGATAAGATAAATAGAATACTCCTTCTCCAACACATCACTCCACATAGCTTCACCAACAAGACTCCAGCGGAACTATTGATGGGATGCAAACTCCGCTCCTACCTCGACCGGCTTCACCGTCTTACGAGCCAGAGAAACCCTGTGCATCTAGCAGAAAATGCCGCGAGTTCAAGATATTAGTTTTCATTGTGGATTGAGGCCACTGTTATTCAAGCCACTGGACCCAGGTCGTACCGGGTGAAAACCTGCGACGGAAAAATATGGAAACGCCATATAGATCAGCTTCGCTCGAGGCTCCAACCTAGTTTCCGCAACTCCGGTAACTCCCAAACTGAGCGGCAGGGGATGTCGAAGAAACCAAATTCGAGATGGCGGAAAGCAGGAACGAAAGGAGTCAGCCATTGGGCGTGACAAGTGAAGAAGGATCAAGGATGGGGGTGGCCTTGCCACAGAGGAACAACCCAACAGAGGCAAGCCAGAGTACAATGACGAGAACATTAGCGGCATCGAGTCTTCCAACGAAGAACCACCAGCACCCGAGTTGCCCGAAAACGCCCCGCCAAAACAGGCTTACGGACAAGAACCGGTGGGACAGCATAAATCCAATAGACAGTCGAAGCAACCTTCCTACCTCAGAGATTACATCACTGCACCCACCAAATGGAACCCGGGGGGAAGGGGTGTTATGAACTAATAAAATACTCAAATAAAGTTTATCAAAAGCTTTAGAAAATAGCAGGGTTCTAGCCCTGCACTTCTGATTGGCCGATAATAGCGATATCAGATTGGTCCATTCAGGAGACTCTGATTGGCTGTTAATGAGCCACTCTCATTGGTTAAGGGGGTTAACACTCCACATTTCCTATTGGTTACTAGAGCAGCAGCTTGCCTATAAAAGGGCTGCTTTTGCTCTCGGGTTTTGCTCTGTTCAGAATGTATAATAAGGAGTTGAAGTTCACTGTTCACCGTCTCATCTCCATTCCTTGCGCCCATGCGCAGAACTTAACAAAAAGTAAACACTGATTAACATGATAGGTGGGGAAATGGGAGGCTGCTGCCGGCAAATTTTAATTCATTGTCATTGTCCATCTGGAAAAATATAACAAGATCCATGGGAAGATCCAGCTGTTGAAACTGTTGCTGACAAGGGTGAGGCTGGTAGCTGCTTTTTTTTTGTAATGATATTGGACCACCAAAAAGCCCAATATATCCCCTGGCTGAGTCTTTTTGATAGCACTACAAGTTTCTTTCACTTCTTTGTGGATTATATTTATACTTTGGATTATTTCTCATTTCTGAGTCATGTTTAACATTTCTTACTAGCTGAATTTAGCTAGCTTATAAGATTGAAATGGATTTAGCAAACTTATAAGATTGAAATGGATAATATTAATTTTGACTATTTTGTAATGCTGTTTAAATTTTTGAATCAAAGGCCTTTAAAACCAATTTGTTCATAGAGATTCACCACAAATTCAAACTGAATTTTTGTTACAGCCTTTGGACAATTAACAAAATGCAATGAGGTACAGGTAAACCTTTGAAACAATCTACTTGTCCATGATAACTGAACATCTAACTACTGTTTTTAAATATATCCAGAGGTGGGATTCTACTGGTTTGGACTGGTTCGGGTGAACCAGGTGTTAAATAACCTACGCACATCTGGTTTGCTGAACTAGTATTTCAACTGACCGGCTTGCCTCACCCACTCCACCCCACCTCTCCCAGGAGTCTCCATGCGATGTAGGTAAGTGTGGAATCCCCATGGAGGCTCTAAGAGGGGGAAAAATGGGCCTTCTGGAAGTCTAGAAACAGGTCTGTTTCTGGCTTCTGGAGGCCTTCAGAGCCTAAGGAGGCTATTTTTGCCCTCCTGGAGGCCCAGGGGAGGGCTCCGGACCCTTGGGAGGGTGAAAACTGCCTCCCCAGGCTCTGGAAGCCCACTGGAAGCTGGAAACAGGAAGTTCTGGTAGGCCACGCCTACCATGGCCACACCCACCTAGCAACCAGACAGCAAACTCCTGAATATATCTTATGTATGTTATATTTGTGTGTGTCAAGAGAAGTTGAAAAAAGTGAAAAGAGTAGTTACTGCTTGAGACTGTAGTGGTATTATCAATTATCACAGACCTTTTTTTTACCTATTAAAGGTCAGGAAAATATGTAACCAGACTTCTTGGCAGTGCAAATAGATTGCACTTATTTCTTTGTAAACTTAAAAGTAGCTTGTTGATTTTTCTGATTTCTTGCACAGCCATACTAGAAAATTGCATTTTCCTTGTATTTTCAAAACACATTTCACTAGGCATTTAACTGAAAACACTCTTATTATAAAAATATAATAAATTGATTGGTATGATTCACTGTTTTTTTTTATTCTAGAAAAAAACATTTATTTGAGATACATTTAAAACAGACAAATCAACATACATGTATATGTACACTTGTTTTCTGAGGTTTTTGCGGGTATTTGTATGTGGATCTTTGGTTATTCGGGTTTTCTCCCGCGTAAAATTTTTAGTATAATATTTCTAATTTCACACGGGAGAAAACCCGAATAACCAAAGATCCACATATATGTATGCATATATACATTTTACAGCGTATATTGAGCAATGGTTAATTTTTTTTCTTTATCTTTATCATTGACATGATCTGTCTTGTTACAATAACTCCTTCATTCTTTAATGTTTTAATTTCTCTATATAGTTTATAATTAAATGCATGTCTTCTGTCATTTCCATAACTTATCCAAATATCAAATATTACCTTTTCTTTAACCGATCATACCAAATGTTCCATATTTCATAATAGTCACTATCTTGTTTATTTTTTAACAATTTGCTTAGGCTATCCATCTCAGCACATTTATGTATTTTTTTAATTACCATATCCTCTGAAGGAATGAAAGACAGTTTCCAGTTTTGTGCGTAGGTTATTCTGGCTGCAGTTATGATGTGCAAAATTAAATATTGATATTTTTTCTCCATGTTTAAATCTATCATACTTAGCAGAAAGGTTTCGGGTTCAAGTTTTAAATTTTGTTTTATTATATTTTGAAATCCAATTTCTAATATTTCTCCAAAACTTCTGAGCACATGGGCAAGTCCACCACATGTGAAAATATGTTCCTTGTGCGTACTTACATTTCCAACAGTTGGGTGGTAGGTTGGGGAACATCTTAGCCAGTCTCGCGGGAGGTAGGTGCCAGCAATGAACCATTTTATATAAATTTTCTTTATACAAGACTGACATGGTTAATTTGTAATTTGTTTGCCAGATGTGTTCCTACTTATCTAATTCAGTACTATGACCCACATTTTTAACCCAAATTATCATAGATTCTGTGACTATTTCTTCTTTTAATTTGTACTCCAAAAGATATTTATATGTTTTACTAATTGTTTTCTTTCCCTCTCCTAGCCATATTTTATCTAATTCTTGTGGGATCATATTAAAGCCAAATTGTTCTCTATCTTTTTTATAATGGGTTTGTATTTGTGCAAAGGGCCACCTTGCTATCTCCTTTCCTTGAATTTGTATTTTGTTCCTATTTTTAAGCTCTCCAGTATCATATAGTAAATCTTTATACCTGACAATATTTTCATAATCCAATAGATTTGGATATGTGACTGCTTCCAATGTAGATAGCCACAATGGAACCTTTGGGTAGTGGTTTTTTATAATCTTTCCCCAGATATTGAACAACACATTTCTTACATGGTGCCTTTGGAAATATGAATGTTGTTTAGATTTTCCATCCCACGTGAAGGCATGCCAGCCAAGTTGGAGATCAAAATATAATTATACCCACGTTTCTCCAAAAATAAGACTGAGTCTTATATTAATTTTCACTCCAAAAGATGGATTAGAGCTTATTTTCTGGTTAGGTCTTATTTTCAGGGAATTACAGTACTAAATGCGTCCATCATGGCTGATGATCTTAACTGGGACCTATTTTGGAGGTAAGACTTATATTACGGGCATCCTGAAAAATCATGCTAGGGCGTATTTTCCAGTGAGCTCTTATTTTTTTTGGGGGGGGGGAATAGGGTAAATAAAGAAGGATATAGAAGACAACATCTATCTTTCTTGGGACTCTTCACATTTACTTTGGTTGTACATTATCTTGTTTGTATATATTCTGCTCTCTATTAGATTTTTTTACACAATGTCCAGTAAAGCTATAAAATTTCATATTATAGATGTTTAGGTGGCTTAAAGGGAGCTAGACCAATTAATGAAGAACATAATTATTAGTGGCTAGTGAATTATAGCCAACATCCTTTAAATACCAGCAACTCTCAAGAATAGTTGAATGTTATCACCTCTATGTCTGTGTTTAATAACTTCCAATATGTATTTGATTAGTCACATGTGACAGATAGTAGAGGATTCCATGGCTTAACATGTTTTTTTTTTATGGATTCAACAGTATTGGGGATTTATTATAAGTAGATCAAAGTAAAGTATTCACAGAAGCCTCTTGACTGGCAACATCCCCGATATCATACTGTAAGATGGACCTGAAGCATGTGATGCTTAGAAATAAACAATATGCTATCTGCGATTAAAGAAAAAAAGATGATTACAGTCTCTGGATTTTTTTTATTTTGCTTAAATGTGTTCTTGATGAGGAAATGATAGAAATTTAATAGAAAAGAATGTTGGAAAAAGTGAGCAAAAACTGTCCAGATCTGGTGATTTTTGTATGGAAGAAAACACATTCTTTTTATCTCATCCTATGAGGATGAACAGTGGGCCACAGCTATGTCAGGGATGTGACTGTTATAGTGGGGAAATTACATAGATTAACAGGTCACAGTAAGCATTAGT
Source organism: Hydrophis major (assembly GCA_033807585.1). Lineage (NCBI taxonomy): Eukaryota > Metazoa > Chordata > Lepidosauria > Squamata > Elapidae > Hydrophis > Hydrophis major. The sequence continues at coordinate 61,473,849 of CM066331.1, read as the reverse complement.
CATCTGATATGACACTGAGCAAATAATCATGCTGGATATTTTTAGCTCATTGCTAACTGAGTATAAACATCAGAAATTTTAAAGTGAAATAGTAAATTTTGTTCTGGGCAGAACAAAATTGATCCAGCTCACTACAAACCCAACATTTCTGTGTATGTATGCAAATTCAAAAAACACTATAAAAACCTTTTGCAAAGTCCATGCTATAGTATGGGAAACGTGGAAACTTTATCCTAATCTAATATGCCCTTTATATTGCTTGGTAATATAGTCTTTACATTGTTATTTACCATATAACATTGTTCATAGGTTAGAAATACCTATAAATAAGTACCTCCCTCCCTCAATCCACCTACAAATCCATCATAAACTTTGTAATAGTTCAGAGCATAAGGCCCAAGTTTGACAAAACTGCTGGAGTCTTCTTCAGTGATTCTTGTTATCTGGTGCTCGAGTTTGACTTGTAATGTTTTTAGATAAAAGCTTTAAATTCTGACAGGACATAAAATAATATTTACAAGATAAATCTGGGCACAAATGTAAACATGAATAGGACATAATGTCTTAGCCTACATAATAGGAATGAGAATAATGAAGCATCTACATTTATGCCCTAACTGCATCTTTGAAATACCTTCCGGTGATCCTATTTAACAGATAGCAAAATCTTCCTGGGAAACAACGTGACTTTACAATGCATTTAAAGATAAAAACCACTTATATTGATTCAGAACTTGTTACTTCTTGTGCAGTTTCTGATGAATTGCCTAGGGTAGACATTGAGATGGACAAGGTCCATCTGTCACTTAAGAGGTGGATTCCTGTCCTTCCTGGCTCATTCAAGCTTCCAGGGAAGAGACTGGGAGTTATAGGGATGAGATTTTGAATTCTGAATGAATTTCCTAGCTCTAGCAATATTAGATAACTTCTGCCGCATTCCCAACCTTCACTTTTTGGGGTAAAGTTCTGGATAAAATCATTGCGTACACCAGTTGCAGAAGCCAGACAACAAAACTAAAAACTTGTCTTAGATCCCTGTCAGGCTGATTTCAAGCTTGGGTATCTATCATAAGTTGCCTTATCATTCTTTTTTTTGGATGTCATTTTTTATTTTATATTCTTTATACATATCAATATGTGAATTGTGTGATATCTGGGTATCATACATTTCAATACAAATAAACATAATTATTATTATTCCCAATTATTGCATTTCATTTTCATTATTTCAGATTGTTTACACATATCTTATACTTCCACCCTTCATTTTCTAAATCTCCCTCTTGTTCTTTCATATATCATAATATATATTCCCCTCTTATTTCTTTCTCTATTTCTTCCCGGTCTCATTGTAATATTCAAAGAAGTGCCTTTTAAATCATATTTCCCTTATTTATGTCTTCCCAACTATTTATGTTAAAATTTCACCCTTCTTTCTTCCATTAACCAATGTCTCGATATACATTTCTAGTACAATCACAATCATTTAAACATTTAAAATACATCTATTCATGTGCTTACCAATCATCCAATCCATATATTTTTACTCTTAATACACATACTTACATTAAAATATATTCTTTCATTATCTAATCACCCATTGTTCAATTTTAAGTTGCTTTATCACTCTTATGGTTGACCTATGAAGAGACTTGGATGGAGACAGCATAGTTCTTCTTGAATTGAATTGAATTGAATTTTTTATTGTCATTGTAAATATATACACAGTATACATACAAATAAATTCACATAATTCTGGGTTACACCTCTAAGTGGTTTTTCAATACAATTTACCATGGTATTCTTGTAAACCATCTGTAAAGACTGGAGATAGAAAACTCTTGTTTACAATGATTCTGTTCCCTCAAAGATGGACAGTTCTGGTTGGTGTTAATGGGAGAAGAAAGATTGACTCTGGCTTTTCCAGTATGATATGACTTCTTCTTCACTGGCTTATGTAACTTCTATATGAAGCCTTGGAACTTTGTAAATCTGGAAAACCTTTTTGTTAACTAGTCCATGCTGACTTTTACCAACTGCCATGTTTTATTTCAATATGTTTACAAAATTGATCTCCTCATCATCAGCTCTAGAATCTTTCCAGGAATCAACTCAGATGCAGTAGCCTTTTTTAAAGTGAGTACAGACAAGAATTACTAATACAATAAAAATAGGAGTAGTTTACAACATGTTTTACATGAACAAGTTCCCAATAAACACCTGTCAATTCTAGTTAAGTGGATTTCAGTAAAATGAATAGACAACTTGTGTCTGTAAGCAGCACATACTGTATGTCTCTTGGCTTAATTTATGTGCTTCATGGCCTAATTTACTTTTGAAAGTAATAAATTTAAACTGCAGCATGAGCAATCTGCCCTCTCTAGCAGCCTGCTGCATGAGGAGGAGGAAAGTAATAGAAAACAATACCAGAGAGGGAAACAGAACGATGTCATAGGAGAAAAAAAAAAACCAAAAGCCAAAAAACAATCCCAGTTTAAAAGAGAGACTTAGCATCTCTCTTACTTTTGAATTTTCCATGATCCATCCCTTGCTTCAAGCCAATTCCCCAAATGGCAATTGTATTGATCATTTCTAGGAGATTAAATTAAGATTTATATAACACTGGGATGGGACGAATACCTAAGACACTATTAATTCTTTTGGGAAATTGAAAGAGGGTATATAAGCATGGTGAAATCTTTTCATACATAGACTGTGGTTGGGAAAGAAAAATGGGAAATACAATTGAGCAGTTTTATAAACCCTAGCTTGTGGCTTTATGGAAAATGTTCTTCTGAACACCTGATTAAAGGTATATTAAAAATATAACTGAAAATAAGAGCAACTCCTAAAATGCACTATATGGCAAATCCTGTGGAAAACAATGATGTATCCTCTGCCAGGTAAGAATTGTTGCTGTACAATACATACCCTGGTGCTATAGTATGAAACACATCTCTCTGAATGAGTTGAATTCCATGCATGGCTTATTGGGCTGATTCATGGTCTCCTCATCCTTCTTTCATGCTGCCTAATTTAGATTTGATTGTGTGTGTGTATGTGTGTGTGTGTTATTGGAAATTTTAGAGAAAATATAAAAACAGCAAAGGAAAAGAAACAAAAGAGATAAAAAAGGTGTGATCTAAATGAATAAACATTACAGCATTCTGTACAATTTGCAGAATAAATCTTTATGTTAGAGGATATCACTAATCAAAGGCTTTCTTAGTGTCCTAAATCATAATAAATTATTGATCCAGTCTATCTTAATTCAAATAGACATTGACAAATATTGATACTGCTTATATACAAAAATATGTGTATCTAGATTAATCTTCGAAGGAGAGGGACAAAATAGAAGACTGTGGTGAATATCATAGTTCTGGTTTCAAAACTTGTCATTTCTCAAAGAAATAATACTTTCTTGATATCTAATCTGCACATTTTAAAGCATCCACACTGCTAATATGAATCATCTAACAGATTTGCTATTATGAACTACTGTAAAAAAGAACAAGTTTGGAAGTTGTCATAGGTAAAGAATGTAGTTACCTTGGCAAAAATAAATGTTAAATAGTGGGTAAAAAGTAATAATTATCTAAACATGTGAATTACTTAAGATTGCATATTTCTGTCTAGAGTTTTAAAATAAGATCTTCTACAAATTTCATCTCACCTTTACACTTGGAATGAATAGCACTGAATGGGTCTTGAATTATATGCCTGTGTGGGAGAGAAACAGCTCAGTATCATAAAATGCAGGCTTTTCAGAATCTATTTTCAGGGCTGCTTTTCTTAAGCGGATTCATTTTTCACCCTCTGTGTATCATAGCTGAATTTAATTTCTTTAGCAACAGCTAGTAATAAGGCCAGTCCTGTGAAATATATACAGTATATATATGCAGTTTAATAGTTGTATTTGCCATTTGTATAGGTAATGATAGGGGAATTCTATCAATAGGACTTTCCCATTAGAAGCAGTTTTCCCCAATTCCTTCATTGGCTTCTATATGTTTCTGGTTTTGTGGAACAGTGTGTGAAATAGCCAGACAACAGAATGAAGAAGAGAAAATCAACAAAAAAACAGCTGTTTGCTTCTTTCTTCAGAGAAATAAATGCTAGTAGACTTTTTCTAATAGTAGACTATTTTGAATTGATGGAAAAGGTAGACACATAAATTGCTTGACCATTTTGAATTACAATGGGTTGGAACAAAACACTATTATATTAATAGCAATAACACTTAGATTTATATACAGCTTACAGGGCTTTTACAGTCTTCTCTAAGGGGTTTACAGAGTCAGCATATTGCCCCCAATAATCTAGGGTCCTCATTTTACCAACCTCGGAAGGATGGAAGGCTGAGTCAACCTTGAGCGTGGTGAGATTTGTACTGCCAAATTGCAGGTAGCCGACAGTCAGCAGAAATAGCCTGCAGTACTGCATTCTAACTACTGCACCACCATGGCTCTTATGCTATAAACTTAAAATAGAATAGGAAGAAAAAATATATAATGTGAATAGTAGATCAGTGATTTGCTCTGGAAACCTGAATGGGTAACGAAGATTTCTGTCATTTATAAGACATTCTCAGCTTTGCTACAATATTGGATTAAGTAATTATTTGAGAACTTTTATTTGGGAGAATTGATACAATTTTGCTGTTTTAGTTATGACCATGTGCTATTATCTGTATGATAATACCAGCTGGTTATTTTGGTACTACCTAGATGGCATCTAACCAATTGCATTACTGGAGAAATAATTCTGAAAAAAATCCTTTCAGTAATATCACATTTTACTGAATGTATTGTATGTATTGCCAGGTATTATTCAGTTACTCTTACTCAGTTATTCAGAAATGGTTATTTAGGAGAACAACAGGCAGAGTGGGAGAGGCAGAATTAAGCAAGTAATGAGCCTGGAGTTATTAAATTTCCACAAACATTCTTAATCCAACTCTTCTTAAATTCCCTTTGACCTTATCTACTACCAATTTAACACTGAACATTAATTGATTAGATTTTTGTATATAGGTATGAGCAATACATCTTTTTGACTGCAACTTAAAGCTTAATGCAACTAAGTGCCTGACAGATTAGCTTTCTAAATAAAGGGAAGAATTTATCTTTTGAGTCTAATATGACAGTAGCATACTTCTCCTTATTTCTTTATATTTTTTCAACATGCCCACTCTACTTCATCACTTTTATTTCAACACTACATTTATTGTGTAAAAGCAAGCAGGTTAGCTTGCTTTTGTACAATCAGCTACCTTGACACATTATGCCAGAAAATTATGTCTTTCATTGGTTCCCTTCCTAGATTTTCTTTCTTCTAAAATCTATAAAAAAGGAGTGGCAGTCCAAGACCACAATGCATTTATATTAACACTAATTTTATTAACATTTTATTCTTAATGTATTAAGAATCCTAAGTATGAAAGTAACCTTAGTTATCTGAGTCAGAAAATTGACTGCTTGAGATTGGCTGTTGCATTTGGTTTTGTAGTTTTGAGTAAATGTGACAAGAATTTCTTATTAATAATTTTGCAGATAAAAGCTGTATTCACACAAGGAATTACTCTAAACCAGTGGTTCCCAAACTTTTTCAGTCCACTGCCCCCTTGGTGCTACAAACTCATCCTTAGTGCCCCCCACCCAGGGGTGGGATTCAAATTTCTGTGGGCATGGCCTAATTTGAAGGTGTGGCTTGCTGGTCATGTGACTGGGTGGGCATGGCTTGGTGGTCACATGACTGGGTGAGTGTGGCTTGCTGGCTGGGTATGGCTTGCTGGTCACATGACCAGGTAGGTGTGGTTTGGTGGTCACATGACTGAGTGGTTGTGGCCAGGTGACTGGCAAACCAAATACAAGTGATCCTCACTTAATGGCCAGTTGCTTAGCAAATGTTCTAGTTTATGACTAGCCTCCCCTTAGCTACTTGACCTGTTTTTGGAGTTTTGACAGCCATGCACACACACACACACATACACACTCCCTTCTAACTCTGCTGGAGCAGGTCACTGGACTAGAATTGGCAAAGCATCTCTGATTAGATTCTAATAGTGAATAAAATCTAATCAGAGATGCTTTGCCAATTCTTGTTGATTTGTTTTATTTGTATTTCTTTATTTTATGTTGCTGAATTGCATTGATATGTGTGTCTCTTCTTGTGCACAGCTCAGAAAGTTTTGTGATTTTTTGCAGCAAAAATTTCTGACTTTGGCTTTGCTCTACTTTTCAGACACTCCGCCACTGCCGCATTCTAGGTGCCAGTCCCTTAGGTCCACCCCATTGAGTCCACTGCACTGGAGGGACCTGCCCACACATGTCCAAGTGGAGCAGTGCACCAAGTCAATGGGGTGAGCCTGAAAGAGGGAAAGAGAGAGAGAAAAGAAAGAAAGAGAGAGAAAAGAAAGAGAGAGAGAAAGAGAGAAGGAAGAAATGAAAGAGAAAAGGGACAGAAAGAAAACGGGAAAGACAAAGAAAGAAGGGGGGATGGAAGGAAGGGACGGAGAGAAAAAGAAATAAAGGAGGAGACGGAGGGAGGGAGGAGAAAGATAATATCTATTCTACTCCAATCACCTGCTCCAGCAGGGTTAGAAGGGTGTGTGTGTGTGTGTGTGTATGTGTGTGTTCTCCTTGTAATTTACCAGTACATTTTGGTTTTGCCTTCTTCAAAATTGGCACTGTAATACATGAGGCAAAAGTAATTTTTTAGGGCAGAGGTCTGGTCCAATGGATCCAGTTTAAAGCCTCAACAAAATGTATGAGCTTCCTGATAGTCTTGACCATGTTTCGTTCACAAAACCTTTAATTAGAAAACAAAGATGTTTCAATGTTCTGGCAAAGATGTTTCAATGTGTAAAAGGGCCTCTAAACTAGGCCTCATTTCAATCTGATGCATCAGGTCTCTCTCTCTCTCTTTCTCTCTCTCTCTTGTTCCCTCTCTCTCTCTCCCTTCCTTAACCTATCTACCTATTTTCTGCCCAGGCAGGCCTGGGCTAATCCTGCATCAGCCCGTTTCCCCTTTCAGAGGCCCCGGTCCTTAATCTTCCTGTTTCCTTACCCATGACCTCCTCTTTTGTCGTCCCATGGCCATGACTTTACCTTCCTCCTGCAGCTAGCTTCCAGGGAAGGCAATCCAGGGCTGAGCCATTGTTGTCGCTGGGCTCCCCGCCAGTCCATGTCACCGTTGTCATGAATGCCTGCAGCGGCCATGTTTTTTTCTGTGCAGCTGGATTGCATGAATCAGGTATGACTCATTTAATCATCTTGTTTAGCAACAGAATTCTGGGAGCAATTGTGGCCATAAATTGAGGACTATCTGTGATATTATTTGCTGTAGCAAATAGGAAAGGGTATTTACACTGGTTCAATTCCTGAACCTCATTGATAGAAAACCACTGTGGAATTAAATCAATTTTATTTATTTCCTATATTTATAGCACACCTTAATTGTATATTACTGAAAGCTGTGTTCTCTCTCCTTTCTTCCCCACAACAACCTTGTTAGATAGGTTGGCCTAAGAGAGAGTTGTTAAGCCTAGGTTCCCCAACCAGGGTTAAGGAGACAAGCTAAACAGAATGTGCAGCGTTAGTCAGATAGGCACACAGATAAATGAGTGAGATAAGCTTGTATGTTTGTTGACATACAGTAAAAATAACAGATACGCTTGTGCTATTAAAATATAGTTTATTCCATTTAGAGTTTATAGCATAGTCAAAATAACAGTCCTTTAGTCATGTATCATTTTAGTCAGTCCATTCAAGGATATTCAATTAGCAAAGTCCGTGTAGAATATTCAATGTCAGTTCACTTACAAATCAGTCCTTTGTCTCTCCTTTTCAGTAGGGGAAAAATGCAGTCTTCATCCAGTTAGGGATCATCAAAGCCAGAGAGAGCAAGCTGACGTTCCTTGCTTCTTTTATGGTGCTTTCACAACCACTCCCTTAATTACATTCCTACAGTTAAAGTTGCAGACACTTTAACTAACAAACTATGATAACATATTTATTATTTTACCTAAACCAGTTAGGGTAAACAATGTTATCCCTACATTCTCCCCTTTTAGGTAAATATAATAATATAATATTTACATCTTTAAATCATATTTGTTACAACTCTCTTTAAACTAAATTACTCCTTGAGCTTTTATAAATTGGTCTGCAATGTTTTCTTCTGTCATGCAGTATTCCAAATTAATTAGCCCATTCTTTACAGATTCTCTAACATTTAAGTATCTTAAATCAGTATGCTTTGATCTAGTTTTTACAGCTATACTAGTAGCTAACTTTATGGCTGCCTGGTTGTCCTCGTACACAATAATGGAATCTTTAATAGTTATACCCATGTCTAATAATATCTGTTTGTACAAAATTAAGTCAGTACATAGTAATGACAGACATGAAAATTCCGCTTCTATCGTGGACAAGCTGATATGCTGTTGTCTGATTGACCTCCACCCTATTAGTGTCTTACCAAATAATATAGCCATCCCAGATGTTGATTTTCTAGTGTTTATGTCAGTTGCAAAACTTGCATCTGCATAGGCACTAAGACTCAAATCACCCTTTGGTTCTATATACAATGCATGGTTCATTGTTCTTTTAAGATATCTTAAAATTCTCTTTAATGATTGCCAATGACATTGATGTGGATCTGAATTAAAACGTGCCAGCTGATTAACACTATAAGCTATATCTGGCCTTGACCAATTGCTTATATATGATAAGCTACCAATCAAAGATTGATATATGGACTTATCAAATTTGGGACTTTGATCATCAGTTTGGCAAACTTCCTGACTCATTGGAATCTTTGCCGGTTTACAAAGTTCCATTTTATATGTTTTAATTAATTGGCAAATTTTATCTTCTTAAGATATCTTAAATCCATTTTTTTGTTTTGTTAATTGTCAATCCTAGATACCTTTTAATTCCACCTAAATGCTTTAATTTTATCTTTTTGGCTAATAATGATATAATCTCATTAGCTTCATTATTAGTCTTAGTTATCAAAGCAATATCATCTGTAAATAATAACAATAATGACACCATTCCATTATTTTCTCTTTTAAACACACATGGATCTGCTAAACCAGATTTAAAACCTATATTGTTTAATTCTTTCACAATATATTGGTTCCATTGATAGCCAGATTGTTTCAATCCATAAAGACTCTTTTTGAGTTTCCAACAATCATTACTATTTACTTTATTTTCTTTTATAATAACTGGCTTTTTCAAATATATAGTGTGCTGCAATGGTGCATGCAAATAAGCAGTTTCTACATCTAAATGGTTAATGATATAGTTTTTCTTAGCTGCCCACACTAAAGCTGCTATAGATGTTGCTATAAGACTTGGTGCGAAAACATCGTAATCAGATGCAGTTTGATTAAAGCACTGTTGTAAACTCTAGATGTACCAAGTTCCCAAAATCTATAAGATCTATGATTAGATTCATATCCTACAAAAAATAATCTTTTAGCTCTGTGCTGTCCTTTGTGTTTGAGTTGTGTAGGGATATGCACCCATGCTGGTGCTCCAAATGTGTGCATGTAACTTAAATCAGGTTTTGTACCATGCCACAGTGTGAATGGTAATTCACCTGTTGTTGAATTAACAACATTATTTAATATATGATTACCACACATTATTGCTTCTCCCCACAAATTGTCAGGTAATCCTGAATCAGACAACATAGTATGTGCCATTGACTGTAGTGTTTGGCCTCGTCTCTCTATAAAGGCATTATGTTGTGGCCTATATGGTGCAGACTTTTTATGTTGAATACCTAACATTCTAAGTCTATTCTGGAATTTATTATTTGTAAATTCCGCACCATTATCTGTTATAAGAGTTCCTAATTTCTTTTTAATTTTCCTTTCAGCAAATTTTATCCAATTAAAGAGATTTAGATACGTTTCAGTTTTGCTCTTCATTAAATAGCAAAACCCATATCTAGAATAGTGGTCCATTATACTTAATATGTATCTAGCTCCTCCTACACTTGGTTTTTTTGGACCTATTAAATCAGCAAATATTACTTCTAAAGGCTCTTTGGTAGTAAATCCATCAATTCTATTAGCTGGTATGACCCTGCTTTTGCTTTGATTACAAATAGAACATTGCAAATACTTATTACAAGGTTTTAAACTTATTCCTTTAGATAATTCAACAGTTTTCTTAAGCATTTTAAAATTTAAATGCCCTAGCCTTCGGTGTAACAAGTGAATACATTCATCATGAGGTTTCTTATTATCATAAACCGTGTTAGCTACCTCTAAACCATTATCATTTAACACATATAATTCACCTCTTAAAGATGCAGTAATTTTCTTATCTTCTTTCTCAATTATGCAGTTATCTCATTTAAAGGTAACTACATATCCTAGTTTAACCAAAATTCTAACTGAAATTAAATTAAACTTAAGTGGTGGTACATATAACATTTCTACATTCTCTTTTATGAAAGAACAATATGCTATACCTTGACCTTTAGCTTTCAGTTTCCAGCCATTGGCTAACGATATCTGCTGTGTACTCTTGAACATTTTAATAAAATTTCTGTTATCATTTGTTTTCAGTGGGATGCTCCACTGTCAACCACCCATAAATTATTTTTTACAGCTCCATTAATATACATGGCTAACTCTAAATTTTTATTTATCTTTTGATGACTTTTAGTATTCTGGCCAGCGTTCTGGCACTTTGCTTTTTTACAAAATCTTGCCAAATGTCTTCTTCCTCCACAATTAAAACACTTTTTAATTGCATATGCAGTAGGAGATTCATTATCTTCTTTTTGAGGTTGCTCCCTCCTTAACTGATCTCTTTCAAGTCTTCTTCTGGCCTCTTCAATCAATCTGCCAGTTATATCAGTTAAAGTTAAACTTTCCTAAGGCAAAATTTCAAGGGAAGTGACGTAGTTATCATAACTTTCTTCTAGTGAAGATAGAATTATGTAGACTTGGTGTAGTTCAGAGAAAATAAGCTCTTTCTCGTGCAGTTCTTGAAAAATGCTTTTTATAGAATTCAAATGACTAAGCATATCACCATTCTTCTGGAGATGCGTCCTGAAAAGCTTCCGTGTTAGATTTATGTGAGCACCAATGTTATCTCGGACATAAATCCTCTTCAGCTTCTGCCAACACGCAACAGCTGTTTGCTCTCCACAGATATGAACAAGTTGCTGGTCAGACAGTGTTAGTCCTATTATGCAAATAGCTTGTTCATTTTTCTGCATAAAATCTTTTATCTTTAGTCTATCTTCCTCAATCTCTGGATCCCATTCCTCTACGTTTGGTGGATTTTCAATTATGTTCCACAGACCTTCTCTTCGTAGAAGTAGACTACATTTCATAGACCATGATACATAGTTTGTTCCATCAAGCTTGGATATAAGGGACAAACTTTGTAAATTGACTTGTGCCATGTTTTCTTATATGGATATAAAACTATAATTAATAAAACACAGCTGTCTGTTTACTGTAATGTATAACAACACAAACTCTCACTTTTTACATAAATCTTTTTTATCCTAGTTAAATTGACTTTGCAGCCTCTGGGCCCATAACCAGTGTTAAGCCTGGGTTCCCCAACCAGGGTTTAGGAGACAAGCTAAACAGAATGTGCAGCGTTAGTCAGATAGGCACACAGATAAATGAATGAGATAAGCTTGTATGTTTGTTGACATACAGTAAAAATAACAGATACGCTTGTGCTATTAAAATATAGTTTATTCCATTTAGAGTTTATAGCATAGTCAAAATAACAGTCCTTTAGTCATGTATCATTTTAGTCAGTCCATTCAAGGATATTCAATTAGCAAAGTCCGTGTAGAATATCCAATGTCAGTTCACTTACAAATCAGTCCATTGTATCTCCTTTTCAGTAGGGGAAAAACGCAGTCTTCATCCAGTAATTAGGGATCATCAAAGCCAGAGAGAGCAAGCTGACGTTCCTTGCTTCTTTTATGGTGCTTTCACAACCACTCCCTTAATTACATTCCTACAGTTAAAGTTGCAGATACTTTAACTAACAAACTATGATAACATATTTATTATTTTACCTAAACCAGTTAGGAAAAACAATGTTATCCCTAACAAGAGTGACCCAAGGAGCTTTAATCCCCAATTGAGCAATTCATGGTTTCCCAGTTTTTAAGTCAAAATTAAGGACAAAGACCACAGAATTTCAGAGAACTGTTAACAGAGACAAGTAGTATTAGAACAATATCTGTAAAGACACTGAAGAAACAGACATGGAAAACCAAGGAAAGTTATCCAAAAGTTCTCTGAGCTCAGAAGGAGGTCACAGCCACAAATTGGGTAGTAAAGGATGCTAATGGACAGATAGTAACCAGTTCAAAGGAGATCAAACAAAGATGGAAGGAGTACGTGAAAATACTATACTGTACAGTACAAATGTCACCATCTTTAGAAGATATTCCTTATATACCCCTTTCTTTCTATGATCGATAATAATTTATGAACTTTTAATGCTGCCAGCTCTCAATGTTACTCTACTATGTATCTTGAAATCTAGCCCGGTGTAAACTGGACATGCTGAAGGTGTGGTTAACGACTTAAAATTTGGTGTAATTTTATGATGCAAACCTAAACCATCAGGATGGTTAATAGGTTACCTAATCCAGATAATTAGGTTAACTCAGCAAACCATGATTTAGCATGAAAGCCAGAGGTTTTCCTTGCTTTTGAAAACCTGGCCGCCTTTTTGTTGGAAATCTTGGCATTAACAAAGGGGCACTCATACATCTTGCCTTCCTCGCACCCCACCATTGTCCCCTGAGAGAACTCCCTTCACCCACCTGTGGAGGAGGCTTCATCTCCAACCACTGCCAGGGGCTCTGGGTGGCGCCGGGGAAGAAGAGTGGCTTTCCGTCTCTCTCGTTCCGTGGCTCTGGGCATCACTTGTTGAGCTTTCTGGTTCAGAGGCAGGGATGGACCGGGTCAGGAGAACTGCCCCACCATGGGTCCATCCTGCCAGCCACCAGGAGATCTTCCTTGCAGCCAGCTTGACTCAGCCCAGGTGGGGACCTGTTGTGGCTTGGTGCACGCAGCACTTCCAGGATGGGAAAAACTTCCAGCTGCCACTTGTTTTTCTTGGTGCAGCTGGACTACAGCTACACCCAAAAAAACCCACAGCGTCTGGATGCTTTTTGGAGCAAAAATTACCGATCTCCAACTTTGCCGCTGTGGCCATCAGCGATTGTTGCATATGCACACGATGTCACATATGCGCTATAAGGACTGACTGGCCAAGGAACGGAGGAACGGGCGGAGAGGAGCAGGGCCAGGCAGGGGCTCATTTTACCAGTTCTCCAACTACCGGGAACGGTAATGAACCGGTAGAATACCACCCCTGAATTGCGCCCTGCAAGGGGCCCACCTCCAGCACCCCTCTGATGCTTCTTTGCGCCCCCCTGCTGGTCTCCTTTCCTCTAACACCCCGCTAAGGCATCCCCCCCTGGGGGCAGTACTGCCCACTTTGGAACTACTGGTCCAAACTATAGCTTGCTGAATAGGCCACACGTTGTTCTGTGCCACAAATTATGGCAAGATAAAAATGTATTAAATCCAAGCAAAAGAAGCGATAAGTGTCCCTTCAATGACTGAATGAGTTAAGTCTTCCTGTGGTTTTTTTTTTTTTAGGAAACAGTTGAGACATTTCTCATAAATGATCTCACTTTTAAAGAAACCACACAGTCATACAGTAATCATACAAAAACTATCAAATGAAAAAAATGTCTGTTCTGCTATCCCATATTCAAAAATAGTTAGGTTACTATAGCGTTATTAGATTTCAATTATGAATCCTTGCAGGTTGACAAGGAACATATTTATTCTCCTTCTGTAACTTCACATCCCTTTAAAAAAAAAAATTGTTTAATTGGGAAATTATTTTGTAGTTGTAGTTTGGCCTCTAATGTGCATCAGGAGAACAATTTTCTTATGTTATAGGATGAAAGATTGTGGAAGAATGCTAACAGCAATTGTTAAATAATGAAATCAAATTTCCAGAGAGATTGAGAGTTCCCTTTTATTGTATATATTTAGCTGGAGATGGGTTTTTGGGTTTTCTTTTTTGGTGGGGGGATACTCTCGTTGAATGCCTGTACTGAGAAGCTGCACTTTTGCAACAGCATTCCTATAGTCCTAACAAAAATATTTTTGTTTCTTCTGTATATCAGTATCCATAGTGTAAAGAGGCTACATAAACAGTACCCAACATGTGAATAAGATTGTCATCTTTGATAATGGAACCAAAGCAGTTAAGATATCTGAAGTGTACTTTTTTCTTTCATCAACAAACCATTGTACTGGATTAGAAGTCTTATTCCCATGCCACACAGAAAATGGCATTATATAATGAAGTGTTGTAGTCCATTATATTAAGACAACATCAAAGTGGGCAAAACTATTATAAGGAGATTTTTTTCCTACTCTTCCCATCTTCATATTGCCAAAACATAAAGCAATTCCTGATTCCAAACTATGAGTTTGGACTAGGAAGCTTTGTGGCTCCATAGTAGGTTTCACAATTCAGAAAGAAACTATTACTGCTCAAAGGGTCCAATTATGCCTAACTGTTCAATCACACATTTCTAAAGGGATAATTGCTTGGACTTTCTCTAAAGGAAGCCATTGTTTTCAATCGGAAACTCCAGAGGGTTGGAAGGCTTTGGGGGTGGGGAGAATTTAAAGAAGTCCAGATGACAAGAACAGCTCCCTGTGTGGAAAGGGATGGATTTAGTTTATTTCAGCCTATTCAATTTTTGTGCTGTTTTCTGCCTTGATTTTTAACACCCACCCCACAGCTCTCTGAATGTTATGTTACACATAATCTTCCTGTTGAGCAATTACCTTTGAAGGCTACACAGCAGTTGCTTCTATCTTCTGTACTATAATCTGCCTGTGGTAGTGCTGTACTGCAGAATTTAGCATTTTTTCTGACTTGTACCACTGTTTCTTAGAACCTGAAACAATATTGGATAAGCAGTTGGGGAAAAAATGATCTGCTTTGGAAGGATATCCCCCCCCCACCCCCCGATTCTAGATTATTCTGGGACCATGTTTTTCAACCTTGGCAATTTTAATATATGTGGACTTCGACTTCCATAATTCATGAAGTCAACATCCTGGCTGTAATAGTTGAATTGATACATCTTAAAGTTGCCAAAGTTGAGAAATGCTGCTCTTGGTCATTGGCTTTGTATTAATCAAAGAAGTGGTAGGTTTCCTCTCCTACGTGTGTTCAGACACAGGCAGGGATTCTTTCATCTGCATTTTTCAACTAAGACACAGATTAGGCTCAAACACATAAAAGGCTAATTCAACGTTTATGATCCTATCTTCTATGTGGGAGAAGGTGACTGGCTGTTTGGTCAGTAATTTGGGAGCCTGCCAAGTCCTAGCTACTTGAGTAGGAGGTTGTGAGAGTGTGTTAAAAACCACATTTCCCTGAAGTAGGTTAGCTCAAAATTCATGCCATAATGACTGTCTGTCTCATGTAATTATATGAATCCAGATTAAAAAGGGTCCAGGTAATTCACATCATTCAGGACCATTTGATAGTTAATGCTTCATCATTTCAACAGACATTTCCCAAAAGGAGAGGTTGAAACCATCCAATAGCTTTCTATGTTTGTTGTGTAAAGGCATGACCTTTTGAGACAGATGTGCCATTATTACTTCTTTCAAGGCTGATGTCACTACCCTCCTTGAGGAAACATTCAACCCTCCTGCACCAATCTCTTTGTCTACTCTTTCATAGTTTTCATCTACAAGATCCATCTAGACCATAGGTTGTGGATTTCATCCAATAGACAATGCCCCCTATTTCTGTAGAATGCACAGGTTCAGGGTATATGAGCTATGTCTAGTCTGCTTCTAACTTGAAATGAATGGGAGCAATTTTAATATGCAAAATTCCTAGCAAAAAATTCACAGCAATGTCACCAAAGTAGCATTCCACTGTGCTTTATTGTTATTTTTTTTAAAGTATATCTATTCTGAAAAAAATGTTGTACACACTGGTACTGCTCTCATTTTTTTTTATAACAAATTTTATTAATTTTACAAAAACAATACACAATCCAGGCATAACAACTTGAAAAATCTTTTCTAAAAAAAAATAATAATAATTAAAGAAGAGAGCCAATAGAACATACAAAATAATTCCAAATTGTAATATCAATATTTACATTATCTATTTAACTTCATATCTTATCCAGACTTCTCCTTTTATCCAAATTATATTTCTTGCTTATTAAAATTTTATTGCCTTTCATAAACATACAAAACACAGAACATAGAAAAAACAAAAACAAAACTAAAACATCTTTTCTGAAGGCTGCCTGATCCCGGGTTGAAACTCTTCTCACAGACACAAATTCAAACATCATATTCACTTTATATATCCTTTCATATCTTATTATCATTTTCTTTTTTTTTTATAAACCAATTTTATTAATTTTACAAAAACAGTGCACAAACAATCAAGGCATAACAGCTTATAAATTCTTTTCTAAAAAAAAATAGTAATAATTAAATAAGAAAACCAATAGAACATAATGATTCCCAATTATAATATCAATATTTACTTTATCTATTTAACTTCATATCTTATCCCAACTTCTCCTTTTCATCCAGATTATTTCTTGTTAATTAAAATTTTATCGCTTTTTATCAACATACAAAACCCCAAAAAACATAACAAAACCTTTATATATCCTTCCATATCTTATTACCATTTTCAATAACATTCTTTGTCTGTTCTATTTCCAACTATCCATTCATCTTTTTTCTTTTATTATACTTCTCCTATACACTAATTGGAGTGACGCCTTTAACTCATTGTCCTAACTTAAAAGTACTTCATATAACACTTAATTTATCTTGGGATTCTGTTTAGTAGATTCTAAAATTACACAATAAATTTTATACTCTAAATACACATATAATAACACAATCTTATGTACCTTCCAGAATCCCCCTTTTATCCTGAATTAGGTTCACCCATTGTCTCTAAATAAACTTTTTTTCTTTAGATCTTGCTTCCCACCATTGAGACTTCTCCTCCCCCCCTTTCTCTCTTGCTTATTCTTCTCCTTGCCCTTTTTACCCCTTTGTCTTTCCTCCTCCCTTTTCTTCCTCCCTTTCCTTTGCTTTCTAACCTTGCATCCACCTTTCCTCTCATTTTTCTCTTTTTTGGTTGTTTTTTCAAACCTTAAAATCCCCTTTTTCTTATCCTCTTTCTCCTCCTCCCTGGAAAAAACCCATTGTTCATCAAAGATGGCTTCTTGTTCCTCTTCTTCTTTGTCCCAGTCATTCTGCTGCGTAATCAACTTTTCATAAGTACATAAAGCCATTTCTAAAAATTGAAATAAAGTGCCCAAAGTATCTTTTCTATCTTGTTCTTCCTTTTTATATTTTTGATATTCAGTCTTTAGTTCATCCACAAGCGATGCCATCCTGAAAAGAGAAACTTTCCCCAAAACAACCAACCAAGTATTTTTAATCAAAAATAATTCAAAAAAAGTTCCAAAAGTTAATACTTTTCTTCCTTCTTCTCTTTCTCTTTCTGGGGTTACTGTTTAATCAAAGAGGTCCAATTACCATATATCTTTCTTTGAGATTCTAGGCAATCTCCTCCTTTTTCCACTTCTGCTCCAGTTTTTTTCCTCCCCTTCCCACTTGCAACATCAATTTAAATGATCAGAAATCCATACCTCTAATAAGGGTTTTCCAATTTCTTAAATTTTTGAATCCAATGTTCAAGGACTCTTTTGTCCCTTAACTTCAACTTTCAGAATAGTTCACCTTCAGTGCCCAAACAAATTTCAAATCTTCATCTGCTGTTTCCATGGGGTGGGAGAGTGAAGAAAAAAAAGTTCCCTTTAACAGCTTCTCCGCCGCTTTCGATCTTCTTAGGGATACAATGTATCCTCCAGCAATTCAGACAGCTCAGTTCCAGCGAGTTTAAAAGATGTTGATTGACCCGGCTCAGCCAGCACTTTCACTTTTCTTGCTTCCTCCAGCACAATCTTACCCAGTTGCAGGCTTCTTCGTGGCGGCCATTGCTGACCGCCGCTCCACCACCTTGGGAAAAAGGGGTTTTTCCTGATTTTTTTAAATATTCTGTTTGCTATACATTCATCTGCACTCATCACTCCAGCTTGCTATTAAGAATGACATTAAATGTACTGCCCTGCAATCCATTGTATTCACAAGATGTTCTCAGTGAAGCATCAACCTAGTCCACTGATCTTATACTGTCAATGTCATCTCCTGCCGTTTGCAGACAATATAAGGGATCAAGGAACAATGGTTCAGAGCCATGCACCCAAATGTTCATTCTTCCCAAAGTAGAGCAGTGACTGTAACAACAGGAGCAAAAGATAGAATAGAATATCAAGGAAGTGGGCCTTTAAAATTTGCTACATGTCACCACTACTTTCCTATCTATGACAGATGATCCACAGAAGATTTTTACCTATCTAGTTATAGAGACTTAATCCAGCCTTGTGATACCTTAGTGATTTGACTAATCACAACACAATGGGGTTATTATAACATTGGATGAATCTTAGGGTCTTCATTTCACTGACCTAGACAATGTCCTGGGGCAATTGACAAGAGACTGTTACATTTAGGACAGTGGTACCAGTTCTGAGTATCTATTCTATAACAGAAGAAAGACTATATCACTATCTGCAGTGAAAAGACTATTCCTAAGTTTTTCGCTTTAACAGGTAAAATGGAGATTAACCCTCAGATGGAAAATGGGTTAGATAATGGTAGGTGGTTGTGTGGGTATTTGATTTAAAGAGAATCAGGATTGATTGCACAGTTTGATTTGTCTGAAGTGGTTTGAATTATGGGGACAAGTGAGGTGAAAGATGGATGGGCAAGAGAAGGATTGGGGATGGTGTGATCAGTAGCTATATTCCTTGTTCCCTTCTGGGAGGAGGCTTTGTGGTATCTGAAGCATATCTAGATTCAGTCATAGTTTTGTTATAGCATCAACAACTTGTGAACTCTTACATTTCCTGTTTCCGCTATGTATTCATGGGTAGTGATTAACACACACACACACACACACACACACACACACACACGTGTATACATGTGTTATGTATGTGTATGGATAGATATATACTTTCCTTTGAGAGAAGGTAACAGAATTTCATTTTTAATGTATGTCTGTGTGCTCACAATAAAAAATGACACTAAAGGTTATCTTATCTTATTACTGACTCCTGATGAAGTGAGGAAGATAAAGTCATCCTCTCAGAAAACTGCCTCTCCACGCTTTGTGTCCATTAGCAACCTTGATAACATGACATGGGTGATGGGGCACTGTGTTTTTTATACTTCCTTTCTCCAGTAGAACTTCATATTTTTTATCTTTTATCATGTTTGCATTAACATTTCTACTGGTTATTGTATTTTTCTTAAATTGTATTTTTTGTATTTTTCTCTTGTATTTTTATTGTATTTTTCTCTTGTATTTCCCATTTGATTTTTATCAGTTTTTTTTTTACAAAGCTTATTTGGGTACAGCCAGGGGTGGTATTCAAAATTTTTTTAACAACCAGTTCTGTGGGTATTGCTTAGTTGGTGGACATGGCTTGGTGGTCCTGTAACTGGGTGGACATGGCTTGGTGATCATGTTATTGGCTGGGCGTGACCAACTCAATATCACTCACATCGAGGCACACATCTCTTTGCCTGGCCTGGCCTCTCATGACTGTGGGGATGCTGCAACAGTTGTAAGAGTGAAAAATGGTCATAAGTCACTTTTTTCAGTGCTATTGTAACTTTGAATGGTCATTCCACACAAGCAAAGTACCAGCAAAAGAGGGAAAGAAACCTCCAGAGAGGTTCCTGGGACAGGAAGTCTAATTCTACCAAGAATGTAATAAAGGTTAACGGAGAGGCAGTTTCTGTAAGCAACACCAGAATGTTTCCTTCCTGCCTTCCTCACAGGATTAGGCCAGTAATTTCTTCTAACAACCAGTTCTCCGAACTGCTTAGAATGTTAACAACCGGTTCTAGCGAATAGGTGCGAACTGGTAGAATCCCACCCCTGGGTACAGCTCTTTTCGCTTCCTGCTATCCTTTGAAACTCAGCTAGCTGGGTATATTTACATCTCTTTGTTTTTTACTTTTTGTCTTTGACTGTTTTCAATATCTCAGCACCCAGTTATTTTATCTTTGTCTGCTTTTTGCATTTTAGGATTATTTTACTTGCTCCATCCTATATGGTATCTTCTATTTTAGTCCAGAGTTAATTAGGCAATCTGTCCAATCTACTAGATTTTTTCTTTACTGTGTTCACATATTCATAGGAAATATTGCTAGGTTATATTCTGTTGATTTCATTATTTGATTTATTTAGTTTTAATTGTACTTTTGCAAGGAATTTAAGCTGCAATCAGTGCTTCATTGACTGAATAAAATTTCTCCATTTTTGCTATATAACTCAATCTGATTTCAGGGTATGTCTCTGTGTAGAGTATTCTTGTGGGTTATAACATAATATAAGTTATAAGTTAAATATATATTATATATGTTATAATATGATAACTTATATATATAATATTATATATATGTTATAATGTAATATATAAGTTATATACTATAATTTATATTATCTTATAACTAATATATGAAGATATTTGCAATAAACATTGCATTTTCTTGGCAGAAATTTATTAGTCTTATACTTATTTATACACAGTGCTAAATTTATATTTATTTATACACAGTGCTAAATTTCCACATTGTTCCTACTTCTATAGTATTCTACTTTCAAAATTAGTATTCTAGTTTCCTTTTCATATATATATTTTTGTATTATTTCAGCAAGTTGCTAAAGAACTGTTCCGCTTCCATTTTTTTCTTCATCTGTAATTTAAGCAGGATAATTAAGGTCATCCAAAAATTGATACTTATTTTGTGAATAATATGGCTACTCCATTTCTTCTGTTAATTTCTTGTTTGCAAAAGAAGTTCTAATGTTCTTCTGATATAAAATTATCCATTCTGGTTCATTTGATTCCACTGATTCCCAGAATGTCAATAACTAATATCAAGTTTGCTTTGGTGTGTAGTTCTACCAGTCAATAAACCTTTTAAAGGATTAAATTTTACTGGTGACATCATTAGCCAGATATCCTTGTACCTTTAATCTAGTCACATTGTAACATTAGTGCTGTTCCCTCTTGTTTTGTGATTTGAGAAGTTTGTGGGATATTTCGAAATTTGAGAGTTTACTTACAAGCATTATGTAGACATTGCCCTCATTGGAAATGTCCATTGAAGGTTTTTGGGCAGAATACTGGAATGAGTTGACATTTCCTAATTCAATGGTAGAAAATGGTACAGCCCTGCCTCTTTAAATGTCTGGCTGTTACAAATATTCTTTGTCCTGTTAGATTTCTTCATATCAATAACTCCCTTTTATAGTTGCATTTGTTTATTGTACCATTTTCTCTATTCAGAATGGTTGAGGGAACTAGGTATGTCTCAGTGGTGGGATTCAATTTTTTTTACTACTGGTTCTGTGGGCCTGGCTTGGTGGGGGTGGCAGGGGAAGGATACTGTAAAATCTTCAGTCAGAGGAGGTATTTGCCGGTTCTCTGAACTACTCAAAATTTCTGCTACCGGTTCTCCAGAACTGGTCAGAACCTGATGAATACCACCTCTGGTATGTCTAGCCTATTGAGGAGAAGGATTAGTGGTGACAAGATAGCTGTGTTCTTGTACTTGAGGATCTATTACGGAGAAGAGGGAATTGACTTATTCTCCAAAGCACTGGAGAATAGGGCAAGAATTAATAGTTGGAAGTATGTTAAAAAGATATCCAACCTAGAAATAAAAAGAAAACTTCTGACAGTGTGAACAATTAATCAATGGAATAGCTTGTCTTCTGGACTTGTGTATACTATGTACATTGCTGGATATTTTCAAGGATATTTATCTAGCAAAGAAAATTTACATAAAAAAAGAATGACAATGCTATGTCAACTTGCCTCTGATTACAGAGGACAGGAGCAGACATTCCTCCTTTGTCAAACCATGAAACAAGGTTGAAAACTCTGAGGGACAAAGCCAATTGGTAAGATTAAAAACTTTTGAATAACTTCATTTAAAATATAGTATTGGGCATCTTTTTAGACTACGGATTGAATGTGGTGAATTTAGTCTAAATGCAGTGCCAATAAACAAAATGATAGATCTAAAAAAGAAATATATTTTGAATTCCAAAGAAAAATATTTTTTCTTGTGGCAACATTGGTTCAGTATAGAACAATCAGATCAAGCTGATCAGAAGATGAAAGAACATTCTCCCCATTTATCTGAGGCAGCAACTGATACAATTGCTGAGGAGTGAAGAATGACTTCTTTGTAGCTGAATGAGTGTAAAAATGTGTTGTATGATAGACAAAATGCAAGTATTGCTTAGATTTTGTGATAATGATACAGACATTTTGCTAGCTGATAAAATCCTATTAGGTGATCAATCATTTCACCTTTTTGCAAGAATTGAAACTTTTCATTGAAAAATATACTGTATCTTCTCATTTATAAAAAAATAATCCAGGAACCTGAAAGTATCTGTGCACACCATCATTATTTTTCCTACTCAGCATTGGTAATCCTGTTATATGTGTCATACTGTTCTGTATTGTACACTAGCATTCTTGTAAATAACCATTCTGATTGACTAAGACGCACGGCTACCCGATTGGCTGAGCAAGCGGCACAGATTGGCCCGTTGCAAATCCCCTGTGATTGGAGGAAACCAATCACGGGAGATTCAAAGCGGTGTCATTGGCCACAGCTTGGCTGGGAAGTTCTATATAAGCCGCCGCATACCCTAGCCGAACCGAGTCGATCTCAGGACCAATAAAGAGCTGAAAACTAGTCACTGACTCCCGAGCCTTCTTCCAGTGCCTACACAACACTGGCGATGAGGGTGGGATCGCGGAACTGATACCCACCAAACATGTGGCACCGAGACAAGCGAAACAACAAGATGGCCAGCATCACGCCGCCTGCACCCTTTAACCAGGCTACTGAAGATTGGGAATCGTACATTGATTGGTTCCTGATGTTCTTGGAGAGTAGCAACCTCAAGGACGCAAATGGGCAGAAAAAAGGGCCATCTTCCTGACACACTGCGGGCCCACAGTGTTTAAGATGGCAAAAACCCTCGCGAAACCCGAAGATGTAAACACGATGGACTGGGCTGACCTCGAGCCTCTGTTGCAAAGCCACTATGCCCCTGCTGTGCCTACCCTCATCAGACGGCACAATTTTTACTGGCGCGACCAGCGAGAGAGTGAGAGCATCAGCAATTTCGTCACTGACCTGCGGAATCTAGGGGGCATGTGCGGCTTCACAGATATGGACAAGGCATTACCAGATCGCGTCGTCCTCGGCCTCAGGGACCCTGTCCTACAAAGCCAGTTGATGGCAAAAGGTGACATCTCCCTCACCGATGCCCTCGCTGAAGCAACCGCAGTTGAGGCAACCCGGAAATCAGCTGCCCGAATGCGGAGACCAGACGCAGGGGACCGAGCCACAACCGCTGAGACAACCACAGCAGCCGAGATGCAACCAGAAGCAAACTGGTGAGCAACCACCAGCACCCACCATGGTGACCTCGACTCCCCCTCTGACACCATGGACGAGGAGGAAGACATCCACCGACTCCAAACAGAATGAGACCGACACGAACAGTGAAATCGTAAGTCGGGGCTGCAATGCGCCGGGTGTGGGGGTGACCACCCTCTATCGAAGTGCCGATTTTTTGACGTGATCTACCTCCAATGCGACAAGAGAGGTCACATCGCCCGAGTCTGCTGACTCAAAAGAACCTACAGCCCTTGATGACGAGATGGCAGCGGCCGGAGATGAGACGGTACCCCCCCAGAATGAGGGATCGACAAGCCGAGGGTCGTTGGAACTGGGACAGACGAGGCTGACAGAACGGCGAGAGCCGACAGAGAGAGGAGACCCACCAGACGGTCATCATCGGCCATTCATCTAGCTGGGACACTCGCAAGGTACACGTGGAAGTGGGAATCGAAGGAAAGCCCTGCAAGATGGAGGTGGACTCCGGGTCTTACCTCTCCATGGTTGCGTGGTGGGAAATCAAGCACTTGGTACCCACCATCCACAAAAGGGGCCTGGAAAGCCAGAAGCTAATTCTAAAAGACTACCAAGGAAACCCCATCCCCGTAGTCGGAACCGGACATTTCGAAATCACATTCAAGGGGTGCACAGCAAGGCTTCCCCTGACTATTGTAGACAGAGACCGAACCAGCCTTTTGGGACTACAGTGGTTCGTGCCGCTCGGGATCGAGGTAACCGGCATCGACCACGTCACAGAGGTAAACTGGGAGGAACAACTCACAAGGGACTTCCAGGAAGTGTTTGACGGCACCCTAGGCAAGTACCGAGGGCCCCCTATTTCCTTCAGTCTAGACCCCAGCGTTCCCCCGATACGCCTCAAACCGTGACAAGTACCTTTCGCAGTCAGACCCAAGATCGATGAGCAGATAGACAAGCTCATCAAACAGGGAGTCCTAGAGCCAACTGATCACGCCTGGTGGGAGACCCCCATAGTTACCCCAGTCAAGCCCGATGGGTTGGTGAGAATCTGTGGGGACTATAAGGCCACCCTAAACTGCGCCTTACAACAAAGCGCATACCCCATCCCAGTAGTACAGCACCTTCTGCACTCACTGGGGGGAGGCAAGGTTTTCGCATAGCTCGACCTGGCACAAGCCTACCAACAGTTGCCGGTCGACGCGGAAACAGCAGAGGCGCAGACCATAGTAACCCACCGGGGGGCTTTTTGCTGTAAGAGACTCCAGTTTGGAGTCAGTGTGGCACCTGGAATTTTCCAGAGACTCATGGAGAGGCTCCTCCAAGGGATCAAGGGGGTTGTGCCCTATTTTGATGATGTGCTGGTGTCCACAGCCAACCAAAAACAACTGGAAGGTCACCTGAGGGAGGTGCTACAAAAATTCAGAGACACGGGGCTAAAAGTCAAAAAAGAAAAATGCCAATTGCACACTGAGAGGGTCGAATTCCTAGGGTACCTCCTTAGACCAGCACAGAATTCACCCAACAGAGAAAAAAATCAGAGCCATCAAGGAAGCTCCCAGGCTGAGAAATAAAACAGAGCTGCAGGCATTTCTAGGACTGCTTAACTTCTATAATGTCTTCCTGCCCCAGAAGGCGACTGCAGCGGAGCCATTGCATAGACTCCTGGACAAGGCAGCCACCTGGAATTGGGGGAAACGTGAGGAAGCCGCATTCAACAGAACCAAGGACCTACTCACTTCGGATGCTGTCCTCATCCAGTACAACGAGACACTACCATTAGCGGTCACATGCGACGCATCACCTTTTGGCATCGGAGCCGTCCTCAGCCACACCCTCCCCAATGGAAAAGAAGCACCCATCGCTTTCTTTTCAAGAACACTCTCAAAACCGGAAAGAAATTACAGTCAGCTGGACAAAGAGGCTCTGGAAATTGTCGCTGCAGTGAAGAGGTTCCACGAGTACCTCTATGAAACGACTTTTACCATCATCACCGACCACAAGCCATTGCTGGGAATCCTGGCGGGAAACAGGGCCACCCTGTTTCCCGCCAGAATGACAAGGTAGTCCAAATTCCTTGCCGCCTACAACTACTGGCTAACCCACCGACCCGGTAAGACAATTACCCAGGCAGATGCCCTGAGCCGCACGCCGCTGCCCGACCTGAACACCGACCCAGCACCGACAACATCCACCCTTAGCATAGAGACCCTACCCGATCTACCCATAACCACGTCAGACATTGCCCGCAAAACCAATAAAGACAAACGTCTGGCGTGGGTTTTACATTGGGTAGAGAAAGGGTGGCCGGAAAAAGATGATGATGAGAAATTTAGGACATTTCGGAACCGGCAAACAGAACTGTCTTTACAAAAGGACTGTTTACTATGGGGGGATAGGGTAGTCATCCCAGAAAAATTACAAAAAAAAGTACTGGAGTTATTACATGAGGGGCACCCGGGCATTGTCAGGACAAAAGCCTTAGCCAGTAGTTATGCCTGGTGGCCAGGGATGGACAGACAAATTGAGGCTTGGGTGGCAGCATGCAAGCCATGCCAAGCATCCAGGCCAAGCCCTCCCTCCGCCCCAATCCGAGAATGGGAAACCCCCAGGGGACCATGGTCCAGGATTCATATAGACTTCGCCGGACCTATAAAGGGACACACCTTCTTCATTATGGTAGATGCTTACTCCAACTGGCTGGAGGTAAACAACATGAGAACTACCACCACGGAGGCTGTTACCAAAGAACTCGACAGACTATTCACAACTCATGGCCTCCCAGACGTCATTGTATCAGATAATGGGCCCAATTTACCTCGCTGGAATTCGAAAAATTCCTTGCGGAACGGGAAATTCGACATGCGCTGACAGCGCCAGCACATCCGGCGGCGAATGGGAGGGCGGAACGAATGGTCCAATTTACGAAAAAAACAATCCAAAAAATAGAAACCGGGGAAATACAAGAGAAAATAAATAAAATGCTATTCATACAGCACATAACTCCAAACACGACAACCAACAAAAGCCCAGCAGAACTATTAATGGGAAGAAAATTAAGGTCCCCACTCGACAGACTGCACCCCACATACAACCCAGAAAAACCTCCCGACTCATCGAGTAAACACCGAACATTCACACCGGGAGACGCAGTATACGCAAAAAAACCTCACAGGGGACCCACTCTGGGTACCAGCAACCATAACCCAGGTGACAGGTCCCCGCTCGTACCGGCTACAGACAACCGATGGACGAGCATGGAAAAGACACATCAATCAATTAAGATCGAGAATCAACATGGGAAATACAACTGACACACAAGCACACATGGAAAAAGAAACCACAGAAGGGAGGGGAAACCCCAATACCAGCTAAGGGGGGAGGGAAAACCCTGGAAACCAAAATAACCAAACCCCACAAAAAAGAAACCAAGAATACTTACCAACCACCCTTCGAGGCGGTTCCACCGATGAGGCAAGGAGCGACACAGAACCCAACCGAACCGCTCGAAGACCAGACACCAACTAACCTGCGCAGGTCCAGTAGACAAGTGCGGAGCCCCGCCTACTTACGGGACTACGTCATGTAGGACCATACCAAGAGGGGAGGGGTGTTCTGTATTGTACATTAGCATTCTTGTAAATAACCATTCTGATTGGCTAAGACGCACGGCTACCCGATTGGCCGAGCAAGCGGCAGGGATTGGCCCGTTGTGAATCCTCCGCGATTGGAGGAAACCGATCGCGGGAGATTCCAAGCAGTGTCATTGGCTGCAGCTTGGTCGGGAAGTTCTATATAAGCCGCCGCATACCCTAGCCGAACCGAGTCGATCTCGGGACCAATAAAGAGCTGAAAACTAGTCACTCACTCCTGAGCCTTCTTCCTGCGCCTACACAACACATACTATCTTACTGATCTGCAGTAGTTATTTTTCATTAAGCTAATTTCTACTAAAATAATGGTCTGCAATCAGTTTGGATCATAATTCAAACAGTAGACTCATTGAATTTAATGGGTCTTAAGTTCACTGCTTGAATTATATGTAGTGTTATCCAGAGTCACCAATTATTTCCATGTAAATTTTAGACAGAGGAAGTGACCTTATTTTAGAATGCTAATTAGTCTAATGTCTCATCATTATATTAGTCTGTTCTCTTTTGTTATATCTCAGTTTCCATGATATCATCTTTCTTCAATTTGATAAAGAGATGCTTCATTTTTTACCACTCTAAGTATGAAAGTAGCACAAGATAGGAATAATGAAAAATTTAAAAGCTAAGTAGAGAAGACAGCATGTTAAGACATAAAATGACAATGGACTGATCAATATACAAGGTTATATACTAAAATATACTAAATATACTAAAATATAATATAAATATATAAAGTAAATATACTAAATATAAAATACATACACTAAAATATAAACAATGAGTTATATTAGCTACTGTATTACAGGGATGAGCAGATGTTGTTTGGAATAGTAATGGTTCAAGAGCCAGATTTCCTTCAGATTAATTTCTCATTCTGCTTGAGAGAAGATGCAAGTCTTACACCAGTGTTTCTGGGGTTACTTACACACAGACACTCCCACACAATCAACATCACTGAGATTATTCTTATCCCCTCTAGTCAAATTCTTTGTGAGAGTCACTTTTTTCCTACTGTCCTTAGCAATGGGGTGATATATTGATCTGTGAAAGATGGGATTTTCATCAAAAGATGGGAGAGAGGGAAGAAAGAAAAAATAG
The DNA here is from genome assembly GCA_033807585.1 of Hydrophis major. Lineage (NCBI taxonomy): Eukaryota > Metazoa > Chordata > Lepidosauria > Squamata > Elapidae > Hydrophis > Hydrophis major. The sequence continues at coordinate 61,445,445 of CM066331.1, read as the reverse complement.
TTTTCATCAAGGCAATATTTTTCCTGTTGCTCATAGTATATTACATATATTGCTTAGGCTCCACTGAAAACGATCTGTTCAGAGACCCCATAATGTGGCATTCAGTTCAAATGTTTGCTGCACTCATACTAATGCATTATATACAAATCCCTTTATGCAGGCTTCTTATGCACATTCCACTCTAAAAGTACAACCTAGATTCTTAAACACAAAGCATTTGCTCTTTCACTCAATTTCAGTTCCTCCTGGATAAAATGGGCACTTATCAAGTTTCCTCCCTATTATTAACTCCCTGTATTTCATTACTTGAGGCATTCCTCTAAGCCTGGCCATATACCCACATTATATGTTTAGTTGTTTGGAAGTGGATGCCTCATGTGTTGTGAAGGATTCTCAATGTTGAACTGGTCCCTGTGACCAACTTAGTTTGGATCTTTCCATACATTAAACTAATCACCATGGGATGAATAGTGCACGAGCTCACACATAACTGCAACTATGTTATAAAGTGCAGTGCTCAGTTGACATAACACACAAAACTAAAACAAAGCATGTTATATTTTAGTACCATGTACTTAAGGCAAAAATGCATGGATAGGGGAAAATGTAATTTCACTGCTCATGTCAGATGTGATTTTGCATGATATTGCATAAGCAGGAGTACTTCTTAACTATTCATTAAAGCAATACCTTTTTCAGCCTTTGACATTAGCTTCAAAGAAAGATGCAGCTGCTTTGTAAGTCATTTTCACTCTAGTAAATTGACTTCTTAAAACAGAATTGCCTCTTTTTCAAGCCTGTGGATTAAAAAAAAAGAGGCTCTACCTTAATGAATAGCTGAAAAATGTGCTCATATGAGGTAAAAGGTGCTTCTTTCAAAATTCAAAATTCTTTCTTTCAAAATTCTTTCAAATCCAAAATTTCAACAATCCTGTTAGTTTCATTCATCTATAAAAATACCCAATTCAATTCTAAAAAGTGCTTTGCAGTACCTGTGAGTAGGGATGCTGTTTCAAAGTAGCCATAACTTTTCTAGGGAGGGGAAATTTTTTTCAAAAATTTAGATAACCGCAACAACCATATAGGGAACTTTTGCTGCCATCAAATGCTCATCTTGATTTTTACAGCCCAGATCTGACAGCCCCATCTCAAGGACCACCAGATTCTTGGTTGAATTGTAGGGAGTCTCTTTCCACTAGGCTGACCATGCTAAGAACTTATACTGCAGCCTGGATTTTTTTATTTATTTTCTCCTTAGTTTATTAAGTTTAAGATTAATATCATATCCACACATTCCAGTGGCTTTCAGTGGGACTTTTTAGTGCTACTATTTGAACAAAATATTGACTGGATGACAATGAATCAAATTTAAGGACACTTAAATAACAAATAGAAAGAGACATTTGATTCTTCCTCACATTCCCAGTCACATACACAGATAATATACTATATTTCCAAATCTTTTAGGTCAGTAAAGCTTACTCAGAGCTTCTTGCACGCTCACATACCTTAAAGGCAGATAATAGAATAACCTCCCAAAAGTTGCTGTCACTATATTAACCATGTTGTTTGTTTAGTTTGAAAGTTCTATGAAACTTGATTCATACTGGGAACTTTTAAAGTTTATTTGTATTTCCTGTTTTGACCATCAAAGATCATTGCATGAATATGTCATATGTCAATACTTGACAGAAAATACTGTAATTGAAAGGAAATAGGGCAGGATAAGAAACTTTGGACACAAATTGAGCATAACTATGAATTTATCATTATTTATTCACTGTTCAAAATTTTCAGTGCATCTATCCTCCATACAACTTAAGTCAGCTTACCTAGTTTTCTCTTCCTGTTCCTTCTATGTTATTTTTATATTATTTTTGCGAAATATGAATGATCCAACATCTCTAAACTAGATTCCTGGTTAGAGATGGTTTTTAAAGTGTTTCCAGTTTTTGTCCAGTTCTCTAAGAGAGGGCAAAGTGTTTTAGTATATGTACATAGTGACTTTTTTAGATCGCCAAGAGCCAAACTAGACGAGGAAGAAGAGGTGGTATTCAGCAGGTTCTGACCAGTTCTGGAGAACCAGTAGCAGAAATTTTGAGTAGTTCGGAGAACTGGCAAATACCACTGCAGTATCTTTCCCCTGCGACGCCCACTAAACCATTCCCACAGAACCTGTAGAAAAAAAAAATTGAATCCCTGCAAGGAAGTGACATAAAGTGGATGAAATTATATTCAGAAACAGACTGGGATTTTCTTTTTTCACTTGACCTTTGGTTGGCAGTGGAGTTTATCTTTCCCAAATGTTTGTAAGCTATTTTAGACTTATAGTTTTCAAGTTTTTCTCAGCTGAAAATGAAAAGGAGCTGAAATTTAGTTGGACAAGATTTCAGGACCCACAGAAATGATACAGGAACCACATAATGTCCTTGTATTGCAAATTATTCATCCTGTTGTAACCACAATGAATTCTGACTCTGGATGTCTAGCAGGTAGCAGGCTCTCATTTTAATAGATTCCAAATTGTTTATGCTTTATATCTTATCTGCATTTTAAGAAGCTTTAATGCCCCACTTAAAATTGATCTATCCCTGGGTTATTTTCAAGTAATATGTGCCATTCTGCTTTTTGGGAGTGAGCATTATACTTTCTCCACATTTTTCAGGATATGGCATTAATTAGGCTGACAAACAGACTGAGACAAAGGAAAACACTTTCAGCAGAATGCAAATATTCATTATAGAACAATCCTCAGCTCACAGCACCAGATATGGCATCTCTGCTCACATTTTTTTTTTTTTTTGGCCATCTCCACAGTCATCCAAATTCATATTGACAAAGTTATGGTTTCAAGAGAAGAGAGGAGAAGAGGAGAGGAGGGAAGGAGAGGAGACATTGAATAGATAAATATAATAATTATGGTGAAATTTTCTAGGATTTAATGCATCTCTAAGTTTAAGGCAAAACTCCCAGAGCTACCCCTTCTCCCTGAATAATTATCCCAATTCATCCACTAAAGGGGAAAAAAATAAAGTGTGTCACTTGGACACATTGCCTATCTGTAAGCTCCCATAACCTGATCAAGCATCTCTTCATGGTTATTAAGGAATTTTTTGTAATTCTGGAAATTGAAGTCCTAAAACAAGGAGTTCAACATGTGGGGAGAACTGGTGCCCAGTTTGGTGTTAATATCTTTTTTCCATCACTATAATTTTTCACCTTTCTATATTCCTCATCCATAAAGTGTGAAAAAAATGAGTTACTTCTAAGGTTCAGTTTGATTTGTTCAACTTTGGAGCTCAATCACAGATTTTAAAAAATTAGGTTTCTTTTGTTTGTTCCAACACAAAAAGAGAGGAAAGTAGACCTCTGAATAATTAGCAGAGTATTATTTGAATATAGAGCAGGGATAAAAGCGAAGAGATTCAATGACTACTAATCTATGCCTGGCAACCCACACATTAATCACATGCCGATTACTTTATTAGTCATCTCTTTATCAATGCTTTCAGCCCACACTGGCTCCTTCTGCTGTAAACTTTAATTAACGAGAGAAACATTGTGTAGGAGATACTTAAACTAAGTATGGTGAAGAAAGATGGTGATGATGGGAAGACAAAGACATTCAAGGTACTTGGAGTATATTTAAGAGAGACAAAATAGTGCATGTAATCAGTATTTTTCTTTTAACAGTTCATAGAATCTGCAATGTAGGTTTCAGATTGTATTTTTCTCATCAATATTTCAGTACAATATTGGAGCCTACATTAAAAAAAAAACCAGCTACAAGAATGAGTCACAACTCAATAAAATTACTGTTGTTTGTCTGCTGGTATATATTATTTTTCTTACTCCAAAGGGGCAATTGTTAGGTCAAAGTCAAAACAGCATGGCACTATAGTGTTTTGCATCTACTTCTACATAATTGCTTACATCTTAACATAGTGTCATAATTTTTCCTTTAAAAATATAATATTATTTCACTGTTATTTATTTAGTTGTAGGGGTATTTTTATTTTGTCATATATAGGTAGTCTTCAACTTATATCCATTCATTTAGTGACCATCTGAAATTACAACAGCACTGAATAATGACTTATGGCTGCTTCTCAGACATGATCATTTGCAGCATCTCCATGATCAGGTGATCAAAATTTGGGGTCACCTTCTGACAAGCAAAGTCAATAGGGAAGTCAGATTCACTTAACAACTTATCTACAGTGATTCACTTAACAAATGTAGCGAGAAAGGTCATAAAATGGAGCAAAACTCATTTAACAAATGTCTTGCTTAACAACAACAATTTCAGGGCTCAATTGTGGTTGTAAGCCAAGGATTATCTATATTGCAAGATTCATGATAACATTATTGATATTGTTTTAATGACGACAGTGATAAAATCTAAGCAGAATAGTGGAGGATGATTATTGTTGCTGTCAGTGAGTTGGTTTAAATTACTGAAGGAAGGCCACTCTTTAGAGTTGTCCAGGCAGGAAATCCAATAGACAAGACAAGACAGCTAGAATTAAAAGTGAATTTGCTAATACACAGGAAAGCACTGAGCTATGCTTCCTCTGTGCGAGTGAAGGAAATCAAAAAGGACATTTCATTCTTAAGATGTTGCTTTCCAGACGTTCTTGATAATGAAAGGTTTCTGGGCAGTGGCCTAAAGAATTTGCTACACTCTTGAAGAAAAAGTTGCTCATTTCCACATGGAATTTGACATATTTAGAGCTGGACCTGGAGAGTTTTGGGAAGGATACTTGGTCAAGGTTTACTTTGGGACATTTGAAGATGTGGAAAACATGCTTGCATCTGTCTTATCCACTATATACATAAGATTGATCAAATTGGTTATTTATCAAACAGAGGTAGATTAATAGGTAGGTTCAGACAGTGATTTCTCTTGCTATGAATAATGGCAATAGTGCAATTCTTCTAAAGAAGGCATCCAAAGCAGAGTGCCATCTTATGACAAAATTTCCTTTCCAACTAATGCTACATGTTCATTGAAGTTATTATATGGTGAGGTTTCAAATTGGGTTTTCATACCAAACTGTTTTGGTTGTTCAGCAAAACACACTTTATGAGAAAGACAGGTGGGTGAAATTCTGTTGATTCTCCTGGGTATCCTAGATAAGATAGGTGGCAAATTTAAGAATTAAATAAATAAATGAAAGGAAGTTCTAGGTCAGGGGTTTCAAATTCACAGACCATGGGCCAGGTGCGTCACACGCTAGCCATGGCCACATGGTTTAGCAAAGGGAGAAGAAGTTGTGATATGTCACGTGACAACGACGTGATGCTATGAGTTTGACACTCCTGTTCTAGGCTGACCATGAGAGAAACTAGAGTTTTCCACATTTCTGCCCTCACCAGCTTGTTTTTGAGATTATTCCAGAGAACATTCAAGATGTCTTCAGCAAATATGAAAAGTTTCTGCCCAAGCTTGGTATTTAATGTTGCTACACTGACCCAATAAAGTGGTATCATCAACAAAAAAATGAATTGACCATCTTTCTATTTGAGATTAAATGGGAGGCGTTTCCAATATATTTTCATTTGGGTGTGCGTGAGATAGCAGTATGTCACTTTAAAGTGCAGCTGTGAATTTAATTACAGCATATATAAAAAGCTGTTAGCAGTTAGACTTCTCACTGTTCCAAGAATTATTGGTGTTTTAAAGATTTTTTAAAAATCAATTTCTAAATTGAAAAATGCTTTTGGGATGGGAAGATTTATTTTTCTTCCACCTGGGTGGCAGGGAGATTATGGATGACTTTTATATTAGAAAAGAAAGCTACAGAATGGAAAACAAATTGCACCCTAAAATGGAACAACTTTTGCTGGACCAGTTTAGTACAACAACTTGTATGGGGCAATATTTCTTATTTTGGTATTTAAACTGTTACTTCCAGATTTGATTGCTTTCCAACATTTGTCTAAATTATGGTTTTGTTAAATATAGCTTATTGAACAGACAATCAGAAGATATGCATCATATCTGACAAATCATAACAAGCCACAATTGCTTGATTCACCCAGCACACTAAAACAATATCAAATAAACCGTGTATCTTTTTGGTGCATCCAGAATCCAAATATTGTTGGACAATTATTCTTTTAATTCAAGGTAACGTGAAAAATTATGAAGAGAAATGAGATTTGTAGTCTAACAGAATATGGGCCATGGGCTCCCTATTCTTGATTGAAAATGTTCCCCAACTGCATGAGAATGTTCTGATCCGTATGTTTATTGGGAAGTGTTGTGACTCTGGGATTTGAATCTGTTCCGTTGGCAGATGTGAGCTCGAGTGAAGAGGATCTGGCAGTGAAATATGAGCCTGCATTGCTGAGTGATTTTGAGGATAACCAGGATGAGGAAGTGGACTTGGCTATGAGAGATGAACCTAATTTATTAGAGCTGTCAGAGTCTTCTGCCTCCTCCAATTCTCCCTCTCTGATTATGCAGCAGCCGGTGGCAGATAATCAGGAAAATGGGCGAGAGGTTTCAGGAGAGGAGGAGGGATTTGAGGGATCCTGGCTTGATGTGAGAAATAGATTGAGATTGAGATGTCAATCTCAGTTGGGAAGGAGGCGTCGAGCTGATGATTAATTGATGAGACTAACCTGCCCCCTTAGGGAATAAAAGGAAATGGATTGGCTTGAGAAATTTGCCAGAAGCAAAGTGTCTTGTTAGAGCGAAAGACTTGTGAAGATTCTCTGAGGCATTGTGATTTATAGGCACTTCAGGTTTGCCAAACAGATAACGGAATTACTGCTGAGGATTGGAAAAACTTTAGCAGTTATCTTGTTTGGGGTTTGTTTTTGTTTGCTTATATTTTTGGAACTTCAGAATTGTGATTGCTCACCTGTGGATACAAGTGAAGCATGACAGGGAAATATTACATTAAATGTTCTATTTTCATTTATTGGAAAGAAGACTGTTGGACTAAAGGGGACTCCTGAGTAAATTGTATGTATGACTGCACTGCAAATCTACTGATGAGAGCAGCTGGCTACCTAAAGTGCTTCCTATGGATTTCACCTTCGCTTTTTTGTGACTGTTTTTTGAAAACAGGTCCTCTGGGAAGTCATTCAGAAAATAGGACTTCCTCCTGGATAAACAGCTCCACATAATATAGGCCATTTTAATGGCATTCTGCAAAGATATGTAGATGTTGCACAGGAATATCTGTTTCCACTTTGTTTGACTATAACACGAGCATAATTTTTTTTTAAAAAAATTGTGTTCCTGCAAAGTTCTACTTTCATGAAACTTAATCTGTCAGAAGGTGCTCAGGACTTTGTATCTTCCATAGCAATTTTAGAACTGCCCATCAATGCCCGCCTGTTACCATTTATTTAGACAGTGTGGTGGTCTCCAATGGAAAGAATGAGACAAAGGCTGGTGTACTCGGGATGGGAGTCTAGAGCAAATTCTAGTGCTCCCTTTTATTGAGAATTTCGTACATAGTAAGCATTCACATTGTGGATTAAAATAATTACACAGAATTGTTTACAGTCGTCTGAGCTGCTTAAATGTTCCTGGTGTTTGTTTTTAATTTCCTTGCTTATCTCAGTGACCCTTAGGCAGACATGTATGTATAAGGTCTTAGACTAATCATTACCCAATACTGAAGTCAAAGTTTATTCCCACAAGACAGGAAGATTCGGGACTACACTTATTAGAATGAAATCTGACCCTTGAAGCATAGTATTCCTATTTTGGGCTCAGTGATAAAACCAAAAAACAGCAGCTGCTTTAATTTATAGCAGAAAAATGCTCTTCACACATGAGTTCCAAAGTACATCTGTCAAATCATTTTTGAAGTCTATACTAAAGAAACCTAATAAAGAATCTTATGTATTCCCTTTCATGGATAGAATCAAATAACTTCTTAGGTTTGGGGATGAAAATGATGAAATAAGTGGGGTAAAAACTGGAAAGACCTTGGTGGTAAATTTGGAATGAATCCAACTGAAGATAGATTAAAAGCTTGGAACAGAGTGAAAATAATGTTTTCTTGCTGGTACTGCTAGATTTATCTGAAACATTTGAATCAGTCGTTTATAGCATCCTTTTGGATTGTCTGAGTAGATTGCACTTCAATATACCATTTCTGGTTCTGATTCTTGTTGGAGAATTGTTCTGAAAAACTGGACTTGGGAGATTCCTGTTCAGTGCCATTCAGATTTTAAGTTATCCTTATTGCTATTTAAAATTTACATGAAATTACAAAGAGAAGTCAGCTGAAAAACAGATCAGTTAATAAGGATCCAATCTATGTTGAATTGTATTTATAATGATCCACAATCTAAGCCTTTGACCATCTTTGAATGTGGATCCAATTACTTAGATTCCTTTCATTAGAGGTGTTCAAGGGCAGCTGTTTAGTCTTGATGGGGCATAAAGCTGGAATCCATACTTTGCTGATTTTCAAATTCTCCTACCTCCTGTTGAAGTTATTGCAATGTTCATGAATCTCGATAGTCTATCTATGTAATTGTACAGATAATTTGACATGGTTGGCAATACTTGTGCGTATTTGAACTGGACCTTGTGTCCAACATGAAACAGTGTATATTCCATAATTACTGATTTTTCTGGTTGTCTTAGACTTTATTTGAATATTAATACTGTGTTTTGTAGTTACAATATATTCCTGTCTCCAACTGCAATGGATGCAGTAGACCCCCGGTGATGATTTCTCCCCTAAAAAAGTATTTTTTCCCGCCAAAATTCCCCTTGACAACATTTTTAATTATCTTTTATTTTTCATTTTTCATATTATTATTTCTATCATTTTTCTTTATTCTTTGGTACACTTTAAGCTTATCTAATGTAATAACAAAAAAGACATGAAAGAAAGACTACTTTCTGCCCCCGACTCCCTGGGGTATAAGAGGTAGATAAGACATGAGCAAATCTCACCTCCACCCACCAGACCCCAAACCAATATCCCAACAATCCTCCCCACCTCACAGTCACTCCTGCCTAAGCACACAGCAGCTTCGGGGGGGGGGGGGGGAGCATGTCCCTGCAGGAAAAGGAGGGCAGGTTTTTTTTGTTATTGTTGTTATAATTAGCATTGAGCCTATTTGAAAGGTATCTACAGTATTCAGTATTTATTGCCAGATTCAAAGTGTTGATTTTATAAGGAATTGCTGAGATTCAAACATTTTCCAAAACACTTGAGCAAAATGTGACTTTTTTTACCATCTGTATATTAAAATATGCACTTCTGTGTTTATGACATTCAGACTTGAGTGTAAAAAATGTGAACAGCACTGGGAAAATAGCATCTGATATGCAGATATATATATATATATGAAACTTACTGTTTCATGCAACATCCAGGAGGGAAATAAATTCTGGGATTCAATCAGATTGAGAGATTTTTTAAAAATAGTGTGTTAACTGAAATGCTAGTTTGTCTGGGAGATTTCTGATCATGCATCACTGGATGAGTCACTGCAGAGTGAATTAGTCATAGCTGTAATACCCTCAATGTTTTCTGTACCAAGATTTACCTGATCTTCTTATATGCTTGTGAAGTCAAAATGATTGAGGATTCATATAGCTCCCAAACCCTTGAGCTATATTAATCCAGGGTATGCCAATTACTTGCCTGAAGTTTGCATAGAAATGTACTCTCTGCATACAGATCACATCAATGTGGCTTGCACTATGGTAGCAAACAGGCCAGTGGAAGAAGGCAGCTTGTCTACTGACACAGATGATGTATGTCACAGTGGGATAAAACAGTTTCAAGCTTGTTACTATTTTAGATTCCAATCAGCAAACTAGAATATTCCCAGCTATTTATTCTTCCATATAGAGAATCAGCATATGGACCATAAGGTGATTCAGCAAAAATATTCAAATGCATTGTCCCTAAAACTCTAACTGATTTTTCACAGATCAGTCAAATAAGTTAGATAAAGAAGGCACAATAGGATTACATCATTAATCAAGTATTCAAGTATATTAGAAAAACTATTTCCCCTTGGTTTTAGATGTTCAGCTTGACTTTGAATAACCACAACTAGAAAATGGTGACCTTCAGAAAGTTACATCAAAGTAGTTCAAACATTCTTCTTGTTCTCGAATTTCAAATGTCAATCTACTCATTTCAGCACATTCCAATATTTTCTTAATAATTTCTTCCTCTAATGGTATTTTCTCACTCTTCCAATGTTTAGCAAATACAATCCTAGCCGCTGTTAATACATTTACAATCAAATACTTCAAGTTTTTATTATATATATCAGGTAAGATTCCCAATAAAAAAATCTCTGGTTTCAAATCTATGTTTTTCTTTGTCATTTTTTCCAGCCATATGCGAATTCTAGTCCAGTATTTCCTGGCCTCCTCACAAGTCCACCACATATGGTAATATGAGCCAGGTATCTGATGACATTTCCAGCACTTTTCAGATTTATTCTTGAACATTCTTGCTATTCTTGTCGGGGGAAAGTGCCACCTGTAAAATATCTTATACAAATTTTCTTTATATTCTGTTGACATTGTCATTTTATAATTTTGTGACCACAATTTTTGCCATTTCTCTAAATCAATCCCATATCCAAAATTCTTCCCCCAAGCAATCATTGTTTCTTTAACTTATTCTTCCTCTAATTTAATTTCCAACAAATAACTATATAGTTTTTTAATCACTTTTTCATCAGTACCTGTCAAAATCCTATCTAAATCAGTCAATTTATCATAAAATCCTTCTATTTTAGAATCTTTAAGATACCTATTTGCGCATATGAAAACCAATTCATCTTTATACCTTGTTCTTCTAAATTTTGCATCATTTTAAGTTCACCCTTTTCATCCAATATTTCCCCATATCTAACTGTTTGTTCCTTCTTATAAGTTATAGGATACGAAAAAGCTTCAATAGTTGATAACCAAACTGGAATTTTCAAATAACATTGTTTCTTAATTTTCTCCCAATTCAACCATAACGATTCCCGTATATAATGCCTTCTAAAATAACCTGTGATTTAGTTCCCTTATACCATAAAAAAGCATGCCAACCCAATAATAAATCATAACCTTCCAATGCCAACAATCTAGTCTTTCTTAACGTTATCCATCCTTTAACCCACATTAAGTTTGCAGCTTGATAATACAACTCCCAATTAGGAAGGCCAAATCCTCCTCTAATTCTAGCATCCTGTAAAAGTTTTAATTTTATTCTCGCTTTCTTGCCTTGCCATATATACTTCAACACAATTTTATTTAATTCTTCAAAGTAATCCTTACTTAACCTAATTGGTATTGTTTGGAACAAATATAAAATTCTGGGTAAAATATTCATCTTAATTGTTGAAATTCTACCTATCAATGACAATTGTAGGTTTTCCCATTTTTTCAGGTTGGATGCTATCTGCTGTTTAAGTTTAATATAGTTATTCTCTTTCAGTGTAGTACATCTTGACGTTAGATATATCCCCAAATATTTAACTTTGTTCGTAACTTGAATTTTCAATAAATCTGCCAGCTCTTCTCTTTGTCTTAATAACATGTTCTTTGTCAAAATCTTTGTTTTGTCTTTATTTATTTTCAAACCAGCCATCTCACCATACATCTCTATCTTTTCCAATAGTTTTAAAGCTGTCTCTAAAGGGTCTTCCAAAATAAAGACCAAGTCATCCGCAAAGGCTTGCAATTTAAATTCCTCCTTTTTGACTTTCATTCCTTTTATGTTTATATCCTCTCTAATATTTCTATTTAAGACTTCCAAGATCAATACAAATAACAAAGGAGATAATGGGCATCCTTGTCTTGTACCTTTTTTAATATTGATACAGTCTGTGAATTCTCCATCTATCATTACTTTTGCCGTTTGCTTATAATATACGGCTTCTATTGCTTGGATAAATTTTCTAGCAAAGCCCATCTGTTCCAATAATAATAACATAAATCTCCAGTTCACATTATCAAATGCCTTTTGGGCATCTAAGAATATCAAAGCCATTTGTTTTTCAGGGTGCGCCTTATAATATTGTGTCCAGGATTACCCTCATATTGTCTTTAATCTGTCTCTTTGGTAAAAATCCATTCTGATCAGAGTGAATAAAGTTATTTAGATATTTTTTAAGCCTTTCTGCCAAGATTGAAGCAAAGATTTTATAGTCTGCATTCAATAAAGAAATAGGTCTATAGTTCTTAATTTGTAATGGGTCAGCCCCTTCTTTTGGAATAAGTGTAATATAAGCTTCTGATCATGTTTAAGGTATTTTCTTATTTACCATAACTTCATTCATGACTTCTAATAGTGGAATGCTCAATGATTCTTGTAATGTTTTATAAAATTCTGCCGGGAAACCATCTGGTCCTGGTGCTTTTCCATTGTTCTGTCTGTTGAGTGCTTCAGTTAATTCCATCATTGTTATAGCACTTTCTAACATTTTCCGAGTTTCATCAGGTATCTTAGGTAGGTTAGCATTTTGTAAATACTGTTTAATTTTTCCCTCATCAAGATCCTCCTGTTTATATAATTGTCCATAAAAATCTCGAATGATTGCCTTTTTCTCCTTATTACCATAACAAATTTGACCATAATCATCTATTAACTGTGATATTTTCCTTGATTCTTTCTCTTTTCTCAACTTATATGCTAACCATCTACCTGGCCTATTTGCATCTTCAAAATAGTTCTGTTTAGCACTTCTAATTTTTTGTGCCAGTTCTTCTTTCTCTGCTTGATCCATTTTATGTTTAATTATGTCCATTTTAAGTTTGATATCTTTTTTCTGTGGCGTCTTCTGTAATTCTTTTTCCAGTTTTTTATGGTCATCTTCTAAAACTTTAATCATTTGCCTTTTCCTAATGTTCTTTTTCTTTATATAGTCAATTATTAATCCTCTTGCATATGCCTTCATTGTATCCCAAACATTCTGTATTGAAGTATCTTCTTTTTTGTTTTCATTAAAGAAGAAGGCCAATTCTTTTTCCATCCATTGTGTAAAATCTTTTTCCTTTAGAATAGTATTGTTTAATGTCCATCTAGATCTTCTTTTTTGTCCTTTCCATTTAATTGTCATTGGATTATGGTCTGCCCATGTACTTGTTTCAATATTTATTTCTTGAATATTAGATAATAATTCTGTTGATGTCCAAATCATATCTATTCTGGACCACAATAAATGCCTGTTTGAATAAAAAGTATATTGTTGAATTTTAGCATTTCTTTCTCTCCATATATCTGTTAAATTTAGTTCATCTGTCATTTTGAAAAAGGATTTAGGGAGAATTTTCCTATTTTGTCGTGTTGTTTTTACTGTATAGTCCAATTTATTGTCTACAATTCCATTGAAGTTCCCCATCATAAGTATATTAACATAGTCCAGTTCAATTATTTTCATATGTAATTTTTTATAAAATTCTTCTTGTTTATCATTCGGGGCATAAATTGCAACCAAGAGTGTTTTTATATTATTATCCACTATTTCAACTATTAATACTCTTCCGTCTTCATCAGTATAAATCAGTTTGGCTGGAGTGGTTTCTTTGATGTACAAAACCACTCCTCTTTTCTTACAATGAGTCAGAGAAGTAAATATTTTCCCTAACTTTAGTCGTATCAATAATTGTTCATGTGTACTTCTTGTAAGCAAATTATATCAAATTTTAGCTTTTCTGATTTGTAAAAAGTTTTCCTTCTTTTGGTAGCTGAATTCAGTCCATTTATATTCATGGAAATCAGTTTTTTTTTTCTCCCATGGTTATGCTTTATATTTAGGTCTAACAGCTCTCGTGAATCTTATTTCACATTGTTCTTTGATCTCCATTTGTCCACCTATTGCGCCTTCTTTTTCCATCTCCATTTGGTCCTCTTCAAATTCAGTTAAAATATTTTCTTTTTCTATCTCCATTTCTCTTCTTTCAAAAAATTCCTTATAGAATATTTCTGCTTTCACAATTGAATCAATTCTGTGTCTCTGTTCTTGCCATGTAAACATTAATCCTTCTGGAATCAGCCATATATAGTTCACCTCTTTTTTCAATAGCATTTTGGTCAAAAATCGATACGCTCTTCTAATCTCTCTCACTTTTCTAGGTACTTGTTTTAAGACCGGGATCTCTTTGCCTTTGTATTTCAACCCCTTCTCTCTTACCACTTGTAATATTTGGTTTTTAATGGTTTTTTTTTTGGTGAATCTAACATGGACCTCTCTTGGTAATTGGTTCCTCGTTGCATATCTTGTGAAGACTCGATATATCTTATCTACTCCATCCATCATCTTTTCCTCTGTTATTTCCAAGACTCCAGCCAGAATTTCAATCATTACTGCCGCCAAGTTTTGTCCTTTTTCTTCCTCAATATTTTGAAATCTAAGATAAAATTCTGACCTGTCCATCTCCCACTTCAACATCCCACTTTTTTCTTGTTTGACCATTGTTAATCTGTTATCGATATTTCCAATTGTATCATCTCTTTGCTTGTCTTTCTCTTCTACTTTTTGGATTCTCTCATCATGTTTCACCACCATTTGTTGAAAATTTTCAAATTTCTCATCCATCTTTCCAATTCTTTGGTCAATACTCTCCATTCTTTGTTCAATACTCATTTTAAGTTCTTGTATTCCTTGCATAACCATCATTAAATCCACTTGCGCTTTATCTTGCTTCGCCATTGTTGAGAGTCGTCCTCCAGATGACGGGGAGATAGGAGCAGAAGTTGAGATGCCCGAAGGTAAAATTTTCTTACTCATTTTGATAACTCAGGATCTTCCAGGTCTTTTAATCCAATTAGTGAGGTAGCCAATTATAATCCAATTAAGAAAAAGGAAAACACCATAAAAAATGAAAAACAAAACCAATAATAAGTAAAAAGCCCAAAATTAAAAAGGAAAAATTCTTCAGGTTCTTCCCACCTTAATCCAATTGAAAGACCTCAGAAAATGAAAAATAGCCATAAAAATAAGTCAAAAATAGAGATCAAGAGGCAGACATCCCTATGAAAAAAAGAAAAAAAGCGAAAAAAGAATATTCTGAGACTTCCTCTTTAAAAATAAAAATAAAAATGAAGTATAATAAAAAATAAAGAATAAATATATCAATATTACAAAATGCTGTGGGGTTGGAGGGGAGGGATGAAACAATTAATAAGGAGTTAAAAAAAAAAAAAAGACACACACTGCCTTTTATTTATCCAAGGCTCTTATTTGACTTCTCCACAAATTTCAAAGCCAAACTTCAAATATTCAGTTAATAATAGAAGTTCCAAAGAGCACCTGTATAAACATCCTCCAGTACTCTTCCCTCTATCTTATCATTTCCAGTAGCCTTGAGAAAAGTTTTTCAAACAAGGGTTTTTCAACTTCAAACAGAATATTTTTCAACTTCAAACAGAATATTTTCAAGCCTCTAGTTGGCAGTGTTACAAAGTTTCTTCAAACCACTCCCCCTTCTTCCCCCCTGAAAAAAGCCTAAAAAGAAAAAAAAAGTATATATGTATATTTATGTATATATAAAAAAATATTAAAGGGGGCTTCTATTTTAAAAAATGTAAACAGTCAGAAAGAAGAAGAGAGAGCAAGTAAATATAAAAACATAAAAGAAAAAAACCAGTCTGATTAACTAGATCGTAATAGAAATTCAGTAAAGAAAAAAAAAAGTAAAAATAAAAAGCCAAGCCTCACTTTGACATTACTAAAAAAAAAAAAAAAATCGCTGCTAAATCAAATTTTGTCAAAAAGTTTACAGATTTATTCTCATATTAGAGTGTTCTTAAGTCCCAAGCAAAAAAAAAGATCCTCATCATCCGAAACACTTCTTTCTATCTCATTCTTCCGGAGCTGTCCCAGCTTCAGCAGCCTAATGGCTGCCTCTCCGCCGTTGGCAAAAGGGCTTCTTCTGGATCGGCCAGGGACTTATGATGTCCCTGGAATCTACAGAACACGCCCCTTACTGTCCCCGTCACTACAAGATGGTTTAGGTCCGTTAGAACCGACCAGGGGCAAAGATATCAGCTGTGATCTCGGAGCCCCGAGATCGCAGCTGTATCGCAGCGACGAAGCTCCGCCTTCCTCGTAGATGTTCAGCTTGACTTTGAATAACCAGAACTAGAAAATGGTGACCTTCAGAAAGTCACATCAAAGTAGTTCAAACATTCAGATACATTGGAAGTCAAAAAAGGGATCAGACATCAGTTGCTGATCTTATATTTGAGCATGTTTGTTGAGAACACTAGCCTAAGTCTGAATGATCCATGGTAGACATCAATATTTGCATTTTTTTCATAACAATCTCACAGGGTTAGTAATAGTGTTAGAAAAATAAAGGAATGTTAAGGCCAATTGAGATGTTCCTTTTTTTCAAATTTTTTGCAAATTTATTCTTAAGAGTATTTTTATAGCTCTCTAAAATATATACATGTAATGTGTATATCTAGAATTATCTAGAGTGGAAAAGGCCATCCCTATCAATATTTTGTTCTCAGCTAGTTCTTCTACAGATATTTACTGAACAGCATTAAAAGAATTTTATGTTTTCCACAATTGTTTAAATTCAAAGAATGCTGAGAACTCACTTTCAGGTATAAACTCACAAAATCCAATCTTTTTGTAGAATCCGTACCTATGATTGATTTCAGTAAGCTTCATAACCATCTCAAACATTAGTAAATGAGAGAAAAGCCAATGGATTTTTAAAGAATATTTTGTTCATAAAAATCTAGCGTTTGCAGAAAAAATTACTGCAT
Source organism: Hydrophis major (assembly GCA_033807585.1). NCBI lineage: Eukaryota > Metazoa > Chordata > Lepidosauria > Squamata > Elapidae > Hydrophis > Hydrophis major. Next base: position 61,428,721 of record CM066331.1, on the reverse strand, counting down.
GTTTAATTTACAGTGGGATTAGAGCATGCCAGTTATTTTTATTTTTCAGTTGTTGGACAATTACATCATTCCTTTAAACTATTTTACGTTACTCACTGAAGGCATACAGTATATAGATACACACAAAAAGAGAATGTTTACATAAGGTGGCAGAAACTGCTACAGTAATACAAAATAACTTTTCTTCTGCTCCCTTGCTTATTCTGCCCATTCTCTTATGTTTATTGTTAAATATCACATACTCTGACTCATTCCTGAAAGTGACTTCTTTCAGATGCACATGGCCTGTGTTACCTTTGTTCCTTTTAGCTGTACAAATTGGTCATCAGTAGCTCTGTGGGAAGAAACTCCTTATTAGTCATATAACCATATAGCAGTATTAGTGTATTAGTATCTAAGGTAGAATAACAGTGATGGGATTTTACCTGTTTCCCTATCAGTTCGGTGATCACACACTTTGCACATGCTCACACAGCTTTCCAAACACCAGCTGAGTCTCTGCCACGCCAATCAGCTGAGAGCGTAAAGAACAGAAAAGCGCTCCTCTCAGCTGATTGCTGGAGATTTTTTTTACAACCAGTTCAGTGGAACCAGTAGCAATTTTTGCTATCGGTTCAGCCCAACTGGACCGAACTGGTAGCATTTCACCACTGTAGAATAATCTCTTTTGATCAATAGCACAGAGTAGAATGAAGGAATATTTTCACCTTAATGTATGTATATGTGTGCCTTCAAGTTAGCATTGATTCTGGGCAACTACAAGTTTCTTGGGAAGATTTTCAGAAATGCTTGTCAGTTGCAGTAATGAATCAACAAGTTTCGGTACATGCCGGGCCCCAAGGCTTCAAGGCCTCACGTAGGCTGGAAGCGTGTACTAGGAACAAAGAACATCAATCAGCAACACGTCACCATGGGCTACTAACTGGACTGCAAGCGTTGATTGGCAATTTTGTACCTACTAAAACTGACCATATAGTACTGTGAATTGATGCTACTATGTGTCCACTAATATTTCTGCTCATGTAACATAATGATTGGATAGAATTCACCGCTTGTGACGTATTACTATGTGTTTTTAATAAAAGAGCTTCCCGAGCTCATGATCGGGGCAGCTCACCTGAGATAGAACCAGCCTGGTGTCTTTCTTGATGCATTCGACCACCCAGTGAGAAGCCTTACTAATGCGGAGCAAAGCCGCATCTAGTGACCCCGACGTGATCCGTTAAAAGAAACGGGTGCATCTATCTTCAACTGCTTATCTCACCCGGCCGGACGAGCCAGTTGCAACTCAGGGACGCCATCTCGTGTCACGGATCCCTCCCCAGGAATCTTCCCTAAAGAAGACATCCTCCCTTCAGGTGAGTATAGGCGGAAAGTTCTCCAAAGCACAGATAGCACATTTGCAGGAATTAGAAGAATTAACGAAGAGCTCAATTATTATTCTTAGGAATCAGGGCAAAACGCTCCCGGTTCCAACTAAAAAGGACCTTATCACCCTTTTAACTTACATTTACACACAATGTCCGGCTTATCCAGAGAAAGGGTCCTTGAAAGTCTCCACATGGCAATGTTTGGGTGACTATTTTCATAATACTCCCAGGGCTCCGCCAAAGATTCTGACCACATGGAGAATAGTCATGGAATGTTTAAAAATCCATGGTTTAGCATTGACCAAAGCCCCCTCCCCTAAGGAGGGTCCTTCTCCTTATACAGCTGAAACCAAAACAAAGGACGGTCTCCCATTAGAAGCTTCCTCCCCCACTACTCCTGAACCCATAAATCCTCCTAACTCAAATCCAGCGGAGGATCAAACACCCATGGGAGCGATCGCACAAGCTATGGCACAGGGATGCAAGGTGGGCTCTCTTTCCCTCTTCCCTCGAAGAGCTCTCTCTTTGTCCCGTTGAATATATAGGGGATGGAACCGGAAATGTGGTGCCTAGACTTGAACCTTTACCCATGAAATTAATCAGAGATGGCCATGTACAGCATCCAGGCACCATATGTCAGAGGTTTCATTAACACCATCAGCTCCTCCTTTTTTATGTTACCCCAAGATTGGAAAGATCTTTTCCGTATGGTACTGATTGGACTGCAGTATGTTGCTTGGGAGTCAGACTTTCGCGCTGAAGCTGAAAAATTTGCCTGCGATCGTGGCTCAGCTGCGAGAGCGGATCAAATATTCGGTATGGGCCAATTTGTGGACTTATCTACTCAGGCGACTTTCCCACAATGTACCCTTGCCCTTATCAGTATCATAGCGGTCAAAGCCTTTGACAAAGTTGATGATCCTACCTCTGGCATCGTAGGATCTTTTTCAAAAATTACTCAAGGCTCACATCAGCCTTATGCTGAGTTCGTAGAGGAACTTCAGAAAGCCATTCACAGACAAATCTCGAATGAAGAAGCCCGTAAAGAGCTTCTGTTGAAACTGGTTGTTGAAAATGCATATGAGGATTGCAAGAGGATTCTGCAGCCTCTATCTGCCTGAGGCGGGGCTTCCCTCTTGGACTATCTAAAGGCTTGCAGAATCATGGGAACTGTCTTTTACAATATGGAGCATCTGGCCATGGCCTTGCAGCAAGCAAATTCTCAAAACAGGCCAGCTGGCAACTGTTTCAATTGTGGGAAGCCAGGCCACTTCAAAGCACAATGCAGAGCTAGAGACAATACACAAAACAACACCAAACCTAAAACGATATGCCCGAGGTGCAAGAAAGGGTACCACTGGGCAAACCAGTGTCGCAGCAACATTCCTCAGCTGCAGGGAAACTAGAAGGGGGGCAATCAGCCAGCCCCGCTCCCAAGGCTGACTCCATATCTTTCCAACTAATTGCCTCAGAAGATATGAAGATTGACATTCCAGGCACTGTTTACTTTCTCCCCACATGCCTGAAAACGATCCCTCCTGCCATGACGCCCCTCATAATTTATCCCATCCGAGACCTCATGGCAAGGGGAATCATTGCTTCTCCGTTTCTGAGAGATTCCGATGACTTTTCCTCAGTGGCCATGGCAGTAATTGGAAACACTCCCACAAAATTTAGCAAGGGAGAATTAGTAGCAAACGCTATTCCGGTACCTGTTAATAAGGCTGATGCATGGGCATTTACTGTCCATCAGGCAGTGGAACAAGCCAGGCCTGTGTTACAATTCACAATCCGTAACAAAGTCTTTTCGGGTCTCTTAGATACTGGAGCTGACGTAAGTGTCATCCGAACGGCTGAGTGGCCGGACGATTGGCCTTTGGAAACTGCCCCAGCTGTTCGGGGAGTGGGAGGAGTTCAGCACGCCCACCGTAGCAAACACTGGCTACCAGTGAGTTCCTCTGATATTTCTTGCACTGCCTACCTCCAACCCTTGGTTCTTCCATTCCATACTAACCTGTGGGGCTGTGATCTTATGTCTCAACTTAATGCAAAACTCATTATTGATTAATGGAATCTTTTGCTAGAACTCCACTGCGGCTACAATTAAAAACCACAGAACCTGTTTGGGTAGATCAATGGCCCCTCACAATAGACAAACTAGAGGCCCTGCAATCACTTGTTCAGGACCAAATTGTCAAAGGGCACGTTGAACCATCTGTCAGCCCATATAACACCCCCATTTTTGTCATAAAGAAAAAGTCAGGAAAATGGAGGCTATTGCAGGAGTTACGAGCCGTGAACACTATAATAAAACCAATGGGGGCGCTACAATGTGGTCTCCCAAATCCCAACATCATCCCTGAAAAATTTGATCTAATGGTCATTGATTTAAAAGACTGCTTCTTTTCTATCCCTTTGCATGAACAAGACCATGCCTTATTCGCTTTTACACTACCTCGCTTAAACAACTCCTCTCCCTTCTCCCGCTTTCAGTGGAAAGTCCTACCTCAAGGTATGCTCAATAGCCCCACCATGTGTCAACACTATGTCAATAATGTCTTGCTACCCTATCGTTCTGCTTTTCCACAATTTCTGGTGTATCATTACATGGATGATATCCTTGTTACAGCCCCTGGGCCACCAGGTACGGTGTTCACTTCATTTTCCTTTCTGAAAGCCATTCTTGCAAAAGGAGGCTTGCACATAGCACCTGAAAAGGTGCAAGTACTAACTCCATATGCATATCTGGACTATAAAATGCTTTCTGCTACTGCCTATCCTTCACTTCCCTCTCTGTCTCTGCCTTCTCAACCCACCCTGGTTCAACTTCAGCAATATCTGGGTACCATTAACTGGGCTCAACCTTTCCTGTCTTTAACCACTGATATTCTTTCTCCATTGTTCGAAGCCCTTACCTGGGGCAAAAAGCCTGCTGACATAATATCCTTACAGCAACCTCAGCTTCAAGCAATAACTCAAATAGAAGAGAATATCCAAAAAATATGGGTAGACAGAGCTGCTGCCAATACTCCTTTAGATATGGTCATTTTAGTCTCCCCGAGGCTTATGACCGCAGCAGTAATTCAAAAGGACCAAAAACTCCACATCATAGAGTGGATCCATCTTTCCCATACGCCATGATGCTCCATCACTTCCAAATCGGCTCAATTGATCATAAAAGGCAGGAGTCGTGCAAAATTACTTATGGGAATAGATGTCTCCACACTTTTCATCCCTTTTTCGCTACAAATATGGGAATCTCTATTCCAAAACTCCCAGGAAATTCAGTTTGCTCTAGCCGACTGGCCTGGACTAGTTTCCTGCCACCCACCCGCTGATCCACGTTTTCAAATCATTTGGACAATACTCATCTCTCTCTTCTCTCCCATCAACAAAAGGCCTTTGGTCAACGCCTTGACTATATTTGCTGAGGGAACGAGGGGCATGCGCTTGGCAAAGGAATGGGGTGTGGCACACTAAAACCACCCCTGTGCAAACATCACCACAAAGGGCTGAGCTTGCTGCAACCATATTAGTCCTCCAGAATTTTAACGAACCCCTCAATTTGATCTTAGACAGCCTATATATTACTCAAATAGTATCTACTATTCATGATTCTTACCTCTCTCCAGCTATTGATAAAAACCTTCCCTCTCTTTTTGTTACATTGCAACACCTTGTTGCACAGCGTTAGCACCCCCTCTTTGTAGCACACATTCTCAGCCACCAACCCTTCCCGGGAACTCTCCAGGAAGGCAATGATGTGGCTGATCAAGCGGCTGCAGGCATCATGACCTCACACACATTAACTCCTTGGGAGAGCCATTCATACTTCCATCAAAGCACTAAAGCTCTCATGAAACATTTTAACCTCACTATGGCCGAAGCCTCAGCCATTAGACAGCAGTGGCCCACCTGCAGTCAACAAGCCCATTCCATTCCCTTAGGGGTAAATCCCCGCGGGTTGAAAGCCCGTGAAATACGGCAGATGGACGTTACTCAGTTTCCTCTGTTTGCCCCCTGGAAGTATCTGCATGTTGCAATTGATACTTATTCAGGGTTTATAATGGCAACCCCACAAAGAGAAGCCTCCAAACATGTCATCAACCATTGCATTCACACCTTTGCATCGTTGGGACGCCCAAATGAAATAAAAACAGATAATGGTCCTGCATACACTAGCACAGCCATGTCAGAATTTTGCGCTAAGTGGCAAATTACCCACAAATTTGGAATTCCTTATAACAGTCAAGGACAAGCTCTGGTAGAGAGAACCAACCTAACGCTAAAAACAGCGTTAGAATGACATTTGATCAAAGGGAAAAAAGCCCTTGGCCTCCCGGCGATGCAAGACACCCTTAATCTCTGTCTTTATACACTTAACTTCCTCAATCTCTCCGGCACCCCTGCTACGACGGCAGCGGAGTGACATTTTTCTTCCCCCCCTTCCCCTGATTCTCCCAAACCACAGGTATACTACCGCCAACTGCCAGACCCTACTTGGAAGGGCCCTGCTGGTCTCCTCACCTGGGGTCATGGCTACACAACTATCCAGCTTTCAGATCGTGTCCTATGGGTTCCTGGACAACACATCAGACCATACCACCCCAAGGTAGAAAAATCACCTCCTGCAGACATATCAACATGATTCGTCTTGTTGCCTTGCCGACCCTCCTCCTCTTTCTTGCCGCCCGTGCCTCCAAGGTCTCCATCCCATCTCGAGTGACTTACTTCATGCCAGGCACCCCCCTTCTGTTGACCTGCACCGCATCTGGGGACATTTTCCCCCCCTACCTCAGATGGTCAACGCTCCCTCAGCCATGGTTCCATATCTCCAGCAATGCTTCTTTCCGGATCAACACCTTTGAACACCCTCCTCGGACTACACTCCTCATACTTCGTCCTATTGCAACCACCTATTATTGCTCCAGTCGATGCCTCTATGATTCCATACGCAACATTTATGAATCCTGGACAGTCCTCAGACCCCGTTCACCTCGTCATCATCACAGACAATTCGCAAATCAGCCTGACATTCATGTCCAGGCCACCCCTTTTCTACATCGGGTTAAGAGATTGCAGAACCCCACCAGTGCGTCAGATGGCTGCGCCCCCTGCCTGACCAAAACCACGCAAGCAGGCTCCATTCAACTAACTCTCATCTACCATACCCAACAACCGCAAAAGTGCCTTCTTACCATAAAAACTTGCCAAAACAACAGAACAATGTACCATCTATGTAAGAAGAACTCCAAAACCATTTGCTACGATCCCAAGATGGCTGTACGTCTCAACGTTACCTTATGGGAGGGACTTCCAAGAACCTCTGGCAGATTTGATCTTGAGGGGGAGGGAAAACTTTATTACCTAAACCACACCACTGTGGTCAAGGATGGTACTAACCCAATTGTTTTAATCTTTGATGTTTGTGTTGTTTGTTCTAAACCAGGGGGACATTCATGCGGTGACTGGAAAACAACGTACTCCCACAATCATAAATATTTGTGTCCTACACCCATTAACTGGGCCACAGGGAACCCCAATCAATGGATCCCTTGTGGAGGTTCCATCGAGTGTTCAGGTTGGTCTTGTGTCTGTGATTATACTGGAGGAGGGTACTCAGGCTGCAATCATCTATCACATTTCAAATGAATATCAGGGTCTACCACAGACAATAAGGTAGAAATCACCATCTCCAGGAAACACCCTGCCTTGGATACTTATGGTATAGGGATTGATGGCACAGGATCAGATCCAAACACTTACATTACCATAAAAACTGAAGTAATATATGAAGGTAAAGAAACATCATTGGGATGGTCGGTATATAACAATTTAAGGAAATTAGAAAAAAACCCTGATACCAGTATTATTGCAAAAAACTTGTTCATGGACATGGTAGAAAAAATTGCAAAATAACTTGCAATATTGTTTTGTCTGTGGGGGAACCACCACAGGGGAACAATGGCTGTGGCAAGCCTTAGAAGCCTCACTATCACTGTTTAATAACATGTCTTCTGCAGGAAACATAACAGCTAGAACAGCTTCCGATCCACTTATCTGGACAATTACCACCAACTTAAACTGCTTTTCTCAAAATGGATCCACTCCAGTAGGACACCTTCTTTGTTTAGGTACATGGGATAACTCCTACCAGACTTGGACTGCACCTGACAATACTACCACCACACCTGCAAAATTCAACACCTCCCTCCTTCCTTATCTCAATGACACAACATCTTCCCAAGAATGGATAGCCCCAAATAACATGTATTGGATTTGTGGTAACCTGGCCTATCCATTCCTTCCAGCATATTGGCAAGGATCATGTGTATTGGGGTGGATAAGACCTTCCTTTTTCCTCCTACTGATCTCCATTAAGCAAGAACTAGGCATCCCTGTGTATGATACATTATCCCGCAAGAAAAGAGAAACCGACAATGCCTTTGCAGGTTTCCCCTGTCAATCAGAATACACAGGGGATACCTGGACCTCAGAATGAATCGTCTGCACTTATAGCATTGCCACTTGGGCCCAGGATGGGTCCTGGGGGAACAGAACCCCCATATATATGATTAATAGAATTATTCGTTTACAAGCTGTTTTAGATTTAGCAGGCCAACAAATAGACAAAGCTCTAAACTCTAGCAACTGCTACAGACAAATTACACATAGCTGTCTACCAAAATCGCTTAGCTTTAGATTACATACTAGCCAAAGAAGGAGGGGTGTGTGGTAGGTTCAATCTCACAAATTGTTGTCTTCAAATTGATAAGGTTGGCAAAATCGTAGCACAATTAACAACTGAGATGCGACAATTAACCTATAATCCTAATCAAATATGGCAAGGTATTGATTTTAAAAATATTTTTAGTTCCTGGTTCCCAAAACTGCCAGGATTACAAGCGATAGTAGCTCTCATAGGTATGATTGCTGCAGGATGCATTATTCTTCCATGTGTGTTACCAATTTTTATTCGCACTATCACCAATAGTCTATCCTTGTTAGCTGAAAAGCGCGCCATTGCACAGGTTAATGCCCTCTGGGAAAAAGAACCTCTGTACAAAGTCATACCCTCAGAAGAACCTGATGCATACGCTCACACAAGTTTTTGCATGGGCAGTGACAAAGATCCAGAAGAATTTCCTCCATATAAAACTATAAAACAGAGGAGATGCAGTAATGAATCAACAAGTTTCGGTACATGCCAGGCCCCAAGGCTTCAAGGCCTCACGTAGGCTGGAAGCGTGTATTAGGAACAAGGAACATCAATCAGCAACACGTCACCATGGGCTACTAACTGGACTGCAAGTGTTGATTGGCTACTTTGTACCTACTAAAACTGACCATATAGTACTGTGATTTGATGCTACTATGTGTCCACTAATATTTCTGCTCATGTAACATAATGATTGGATAGAATTCACCGCTTGTGACGTATTACTATGTGTTTTTAATAAAAGAGCTTCCCGAGCTCGTGATCGGGGCAGCTCACCCGAGATAGAACCAGCCTGGTGTCTTTCTTGATGCATTTGACTACCCAGTGAGAAGCCTTCCTAATGCGGAGCAAAGCCGCAGTCAGTGCCTACTTTCTAAGACTAGGAGAAAGGGACTGGCCCAAGATTATCCAGTTGGCTTTGTCCCTAAGACAGGACTGGAACTCATAGCTTCTAGCTTGGTACCTTAACAATTACATTAAACTGGCTCTTCTGTATGTGTATGCTGATTTTTAAAACCAAGTTTTATTTTTAATTTTCTAATACTTTTCTTACTGGAAACAAAATAAACAAATAACATATTAGAAGCCTACAATTTTTAAAGCATTTTAAAACCTGATTAGTTTTATTGTACCGGTATATAAGCAATCTCATTGCTATAAAATACCTATATACTGTGATTTAGACAAATATTCTCATCGCACTGGCATTCAAGATTTAATTTCCAATCGATTAATTCCTACTTTCATATAAACAAACATTAGTCTAGTTATGCCAATTATTTGACATCTATTTTCATTCATTTAATCCACACTTTTCCATAATGATCATGGTATCTCTGCGTGTGTTCATCAATTCCATTCCTCAAGATCAGACTACCTTCATTTAGATCTACCACATGCTTGCCCTTTAAGTTTTATGATTCATTCATTCATTTATTCATACATTGTATTCCTACACCACAGTTGACCCTAGATGGGCCACATATTGGTATCTGCCACCTATCATAGGTTTGGTCAATTAAGAGTTTTATGCAAAGAAATATAACCTAGGACTATCAACTTCTATCATACCAGCATCATTCCTGCTAATAGTAAAGATGGTGCTGACATGTTTTAGCATATTTTGACTATTGTGCTAAAGTACAATCACAGGCCATTTCTTTGAAGCACATTTATGCTATTCGATGTAATATAGAAAATTTAATTTTTTAAAAGCTATCTTACAGACTATTACTCACATCCCACCAATTAGGAAATATATACAAAGCACTGACATAGTCAGGATATTCACTGTCTTGTGGCATTTTCCATATGGAAGGTTCATCAAACATGCAGGATTATGTCTACTATAGCATTCCTGGTTAGGATGCAATTGGTTGGGATTATGTCACACAATAAGGGTCAGTTCCCCTGACCAATATGGAACAATTAATGAATATATTTGTTTGTTATGTGGTTATTTTACCCAAAACTACCAATAAAGATGCTTAATTCATTTGGGCTTATTGTGGTACAGGAAAGATGGATTCACAAATTGTGCAAAATCATAACATGTTTATTGTTTTGGTTTTATGTGCTATGTAAATGTAGTCACTGTTGTAAGTTGTGATTTGTGGCATAGCAAATGTCTATGAAGCCTGTTAGGAATATAAGTCATCTAACAGCTATTTGGGTTGGAAGTATATAAACCAGGATCGACATTTTAATACTGTCTCTTTAAGAGAATCCTAAAAGTGTAATTGGGTATGTTTTTCCAAATGGCCATAAGATGGAGCCAGAAACCTGGATTGTTTAGTCTTAGTCTTAGTCTCAGAAAACCTCTAAGGAGTCTCTGTTTCTTTCTGTTGGAGAGTATTGCCGTTCCTTCTAATTGACTGATGTTCTTGGATTTGATGTAAGTCTGATACAGAACTGTTTTTGACACTGGACTTTGTTATTGGATTATCCCTGGACTGAAAATTGACTGTCTTACCTGTGAATGACTTTGGACTTGTTTGAACTTTGCTTAATGTTTTTGAAAGTAAAAAGCTACATTTACTGTACAGTGTATCTGTGTGCTGTGTGTGTATTATTCAAACACTTCTCTCACTACGTCTGGTATGCACTCATTCTCCCAACGGGGAATTACTTCAACACTGGTTATGGGCCCAGGCCATACCAGGCTCAGATAACTGAGAGTTGGTGTGAATACACAGTACTGTATACAGACAGCTGTTTACTGTTTAATTGTGGGTTATTATCCTGGTAAAGATGGCACAAGACACTTCAACATGTCTATCACTGATAACCCGGTTGGATGGAACAAACTATGTTTCCTGGTCTATGAAGTGCAGTCTACTTCTGCATAGAGAAGGGTTATGGAATGTAGTTCAAGACCCACTGGATGAAAATGCTTGGGGCATTTAGACTGAGGCACTAAGAAGAAATAATCAAATTATTACTGGTATACCAAAATGAATAAGCCTGGTTCTAGGCTGTATCATTCTATTTCCATAAAAACAAAGAAAAACACTATTCACACAATTAGGTTTTATTAGGAAAGAGGGTTTTCTTCTTGATTTTTCTTTAATATGCTAATTTTGAGAATTATTTTGCTTAGAAAGAATTCAGTTACAGCTTCTAATGTATCTCTCACCTGCAAGTCTATCATCACATGACTGTGGCCTCAATTGTTTTAAATCAGTTCTATGGGTTTGCATAAGATACTGAGACCCAGAGGAGCAACCACATTTTCATCTATTATAATATAGGAATCAAGCCAATTAGACCAGACTTCTCCAGGACTGTGGGACAGACCAAATACAAATCAATCACTTTCCCGGCATGTGATTTATTATTCTGAATTAATTTACAGTGGCTGAGTTCCATTGATTCTCTTACCTACGATTGCGTTAAATATTAACTGAAATTCAGTTCATTCATTTCTGGGTAGTAATGTTTGCAAAAACTACTGCAATAGTTTGTAAAAATTAAACTGAAATGTGATTGGTTAGTTTGTGGTTCAGAGTATGCAAGCACCCATTAGCAAATTAGCAACCATTTTAGATTTTGGCAAGCTATTGGCTGAATTTAAATATTACAAAGTATGCCTAGTTCCGGCGAGTAGTAAGTCATTAATCAATTCATTCAGTTTTACTTTAGTATTTGTAAAACACATATTTTAATCATGTCAAGTTTATAATTATTTAGTATTATTATGATTTTCATTTGATGTCCCAGAATTTTTTTTGGGGGGGGGGGTTGAATTAGTTAGTGACAATTTCATTAAATTGAATCATTAAATTATGACGGATCATATTAAGTCAAAACCAAATCTACTTTCTGACTTAGTGTAACGCACGAATGCACTGCTTTGCCATATGACGATGAAGTGGTCATATCTACTTATCCATCAGAAAAGTGAACCTATGGCTGCCTGCATTTGAACTGTTTGTGTGGCTGGTTTATAATATTTAGTTCAAGAATTTTAAAAACAGTCAGACTATTTGGTTTTCTGAGCTCAACAGCTCAACAATTAATGAAAGAGTTACTATGCCACAATTTCTTTTATTAGTCAAACAACTTTCATTGTAACACATTCAGTAGATTCTCTGCCTTATCACTATCAGTGCTTTAGTAACAAATATCTGAAAGTACTATGATAATAGGGATATGGAGGATATTACATCTTCCTTCCAAATCTGCTGATTTCCATTGTTGTTATTTTATTTTAATTAATGTACTGAAGTAATACATTAAAAATCACACCCATAAATCTACCAAAATAAAAAACAAAGCCCAATCCTACCCACAAACCCAGGTACAAAAACCCTGAGACTGTCAGAAGTTGAGGTAAGAAGAGGGCTTTTTTTTTCATTAAAAATGCAATACAGGTGCCACCTAGTGCTCTGAAGAAATATTTATTAAATCACAGAATCACAAAACGTAAAAACTGAGTTCTTTTAAATCATCCAGTCCAATCCCTGATACAGTACAGGGATCCATTGTGACTGCATTGCTGACAGATGAGCCTTTGATCAAAGACCTCTTTCAAAAAAGGATTCACCAGCTCTTGAGATAATCTATTGTACTTTATAACAACTTTTACTATTACAGGGTTTTTTTGATGCCCAGCCAAAACCTACTTCCTAGTTATTTAAATTCATTATTTCTTGACCTATCTTTTGGAACAACTTTGTCAATTCTGCTCTGTGTTCTACATGAGAGCACTTCAGATTCTTGAAAACAATTATCATATTTCCCTGTATTTTTCTCTTTTCCAACACCACCAAGCATTCCTCATTGTTTTGCTTCCTGTCCATGATCATCTTAGTTGCTCTCTTTTGAACAAGCTCTGTTTTGTCAGTATTATTCCTAAAAATGTAGCATCCAAAATGCAATCCAATATTGTAGATGTGATCTGGTTAATGCAGGTTACGATAAATGGAAGGGAGCATCCATGAATCAGCATCCTAACCCAAACATTGTATGGTCATTAGGACAGCCACATGAAACATTTAAACCCAGCATCTAAATGTTGGGTTTTGTGTGGCTTGGAATGTCATTTCTCTTGATGAATATTTTGTTGATAGAATAGAATTGTGTTGGCTTTTTTTGCAGTTGTCTCACAGTATGGACTCATGTGCACTTTGTGACTGACCAAGACAAGCAGACCTTTTTTTACATGTACTGTTTTTCAGTTTGGTCTTCCCATCATGCCTTTGAGTTTTCCTATCGAAATAAAGGATTTTGCTTTGCTCTGTGTGAAGTTCATTGTTCTGGTTCCTGCCCATTCTTCCAGCTTAAGATCCACTGATATCCGGATATCATTCATTAGGTTGTTTGTTCTTCCCTCTCTTTTTAGTAAACTGCAGATCTAATAATCAAATTTTTAACTTTTTATTCATATTTTCTAACCTCTCATCTAAAATGTTATTAAATATGAAAATAGAATGTGCTAAAAATAGAAGCTTCCAGTATATTCCCTTACACTCCTTCCATGTTCATTCAGTTCCACTGATGTACCTTTGTTCAATCAGCTTTGTATCTATCTGATGATAGCGGAGCCCAGCCTAGATTTTTTCATTTTCTTCACTTGGATCTCAAGGAAGACTTGGTTGAAAGTTTTGCTGAAGTCAATGTACATCATGCCTATCATATTACCACAGCCAACTATATTGGCTATTCTTCATTACAGAAATTCATCTATTTGTTATACTTCTTCACCATGTATGTATAACTACCATGTTTCCCCAAAAATAAGACCTAGTCTTATATTGGGGGGGGGCTCCAAAATAAGCATTAGGGCTTAGTTCAGGGAAATGTACCAGGAAATCAGCCCAGCTGGGCGCCGCACCTCCTGGTATATACACAAGAGACGGTGAGCAGCATGGGCCAACAATGTTAATCTGCTGCCGGTGCCACCATACAAAAATGAGCCTCCCGCGGCTGCTTGCCCACTCCAGCCCTTTCCCACAATCTGTGCAGCATGTCTGGATTGCCTGCCTTCTCCCCCATGCCTCTACCTGATGCCAGTGCTGCCGTGCAAAGATGATCCTCCCATGCCTGCCTGCCCATTCCAGAATACCGACTCTCTACCTCCGCCTGCTGCTTGGACAGGTAATCAACTCACTTGTGCTGCATGGGCTGCAGCTGGAAACTATTGATCTCTGTGCCTTCACCACCTCCAATGCTGGCCCTGCCCACCTACCCACATGGCTGATGACAACCTTAATTGGGGCTTATTCTGGGGTTACAGCTTATTAGGAGCACACTAAAAACCCAGGCTAGGGTTTCTTTTGTGGTTAGGTCTCATTTTCAGGGAAACACAGTATTACATCATTCAATTTATCATAACATGTAATTAGTTTGGTCTTTGATACATTAATTTTCAGATCCTTCTCACTGTATCATTCAGTGTACTTAACATTTGTTGCAAATTGTTCAGTTCTCAGTCACCAACATAGCATAATCTGTAAACAACAGTATATATTCAGCCAATAAATCTCATCACACTAATTCCTTGTATACTTATCATAAATATGTTAAAAAAAGGACATTACACATCCCTAGCTTAATCTTCCATCAATGGTGAATCATTCACTAAGTATTCTATTTATTCTCATGCATGTTTACTTCCATAAGGTACTACTCATAGTGCAACCAACTTTCAACTCATTTTTGCACAAAATATCATAAACAAACCTATTCAATACAAGAGGATAATCGAATCTATTCACTTTACAATATGCTTCCTCTCAAAGCATACAATAAATTTCACATGTATACTTTTTCAGTAACATGCTGAAGAGCAAAGATCTGGTTTTTACATCCCTGTTCATCATAAAGGAACAGTATACCCACAGATTTGCTCATTATTAACTCTTCCATTCTTTCATCAGAATTGTGCCAGACATTTTCCCAATTGCATATCAGTTATTGCATTTATTCATGCTATTTTCCCTTTCTATAAGAGAATAATACATTCGTCAATATTCAGTATTAGAAAGTCTTCACGCAAGTTAAAAAATCACATAGGTACTCTGTAAGTAAACTTCATCCATATTTTAACATTTTCCTATAGCTTTACAATTTTTCAACATTTTTACAGCATATAGGACTTCTTTTTCATATTTTTCAAATTCAAATTCTATCCATTATTTTTTCAACCATAGCTTTTAGACTATACCTTTGAATGCTACTTTTCAATTGTTAAATTGTCTAAAGGCTTCACAGTTGTTAAACTGTGTTATTAAAAGTTATTAAAGCTTTGGCTAAGAGTAATGTATGCATTCTTTATTAACAAGCTTGGCTTTATCTTCCTCATATATACTTAAAGAGTACCCTTTATCCATGTTCTTGTATTTAAATATATATACATTTCTCTGCATATTCTGTTCATGAAATTTGATCTGTAAGATCAGGCTTTCTCCTTTCAATTCTTTTATGACCTGTTAGCTTCAGAGACACTCAGTGTTGTCTGTTGTGGATATGTAATTTCCTTGCCAAGTGGCAGAATTTAAGACATTCCCAATATACATCCTGTCAGGCAGATTTCAAAACTGACATTTATTTATTTATTTATTTATGTCAATCAATTATAAGATAACAGGTATAAGTATAAACATAGTTATGAATACATGAAATATAAGAAAAATAAAAAGAAACAACAGGACAGGGATGGTAGGCATGTTGCTGCGCTTATGCATGCCCCTAGACATCCTGAGGTAGAGATGCTGTGTGAATTAGGGAACTGAATTTTTAAAGTGAATGTTGGCATATGTTCTTGTTAACTTTTTGTGATGATAGTGATAATGAAAAATAGCCATCTCTTCATAGATGGAAATAGAGAAGGTCTATCAATATTAGACAAAACCTATGAGCTACTCTGAGTACTTTGTACTCTGAGTACTTTGTCTTATTCCTCCTAATCAGCACTGAATATTTTCACTTTAATAGTTCAAGTTATATATTTATTTTTACACTTTTAATTTCCTTTATTTAAAATTCAGTTTGGTTTTGTTTATCTGTTAGGAGATTAGTCTATCTCCCAAGAGAAGAAAGTTGATTTCCTTACGTTCCCCTGCCTCAGTGCCATAAGACCAAGAAGTGATACTATAATAGATATTTCCCTTTCAGCTTTTTGACTTATTACAATAAAAGCAGTACAGATTGTGAGAGCCTGCTCTGTCACACAGCTGGGTTAGTGGAGGATGCCAGAGGGGGCATTATGTGAAAGATGGATGGTGGCTCTGGAAGAAGCTGGTGTCCTACAGCAATCCACCCTCGAAGCTCATCCAATCCCCTACAAACTATTTTTCTTATTTCATTCGTTAATTCATTCTCCTGCGTTTCAAACCAGTGCAATACAGAAGAATAACGTGAAAATGCCTTTTATTTGATTTGATTTGTCAACCACTTTCAAAATAATAGGTATAAACATGAGTAACAATACAGAAAATAGGTATGATTGAATGGGGACAATAGGACAGGGACGGGAGGCACGATGGTGCACTTATGCACTTTTTTTTTTTCCAACGGTAGACTGATCTTTGACAATATTAAAATTTCAACGCAGCAGAGTTTAATCCAATCCACAAAACTTTCAGCACCACATCAAGTCGGGGATAACAATTTATTGAATTTATATCCCGCCCGATTCCCGCGACTGGACAGACATGCGATATACTAACAGACATTGATCCTGTCTCCCTCCCTCCCTCCCATTACTTTTCTATTTCTGGATGTCAACGGAAGAATATATCTAAAAATACCGCAAAGGATAGATAGTGGGTGCTTTTATTTTGCACATCGCGCTAGTTTTGGCCATTCGCCACTCCTCCCCCAGGAAGGGTTGGACAAATGGCGACTTGAATACCCGAAATACATTGTGATAGAGGGGGAACCCGCTCCCCTTTACGCTTCCGCCGAGTCACGTGACCCGACCTCCGTTTGAAGGCCGGTTTCTTGGCCTTGCTTGCTCTCGCGAGCGTTAGCTTCCATCCTCCGGTTTGTGGTGCGTGGTCGCTAGGAGCCGCAGGAAGGCAAAGCGCGCGCAGTTTCCGTGAGGCCTGCCGGGAGTGAGGAGAGAAGCCCTTCTGCGTGCGAAGCCAAGGTGAGAGGCCTGCTCTGCCCTGCGCTGCCCCTTTCTCCGTCCGCTTCCCCGATTTTGGCGCAAAGGGAACGCGACGAGGGAGGGAGAGACTCGCTCTGAATGCCTGTCTTTCTGAGAGCGGGAGCCGTCTTTGTTCTTCCCCAGTTTTCAGGCCTTTCCTTCTCCTTTTCCGCCTGTGTTCTTCGGCGCTTGGCGCATTCTCTCTTCTGCCAGGCCCACTGGTTGGGCTCCCTTCCGGGACGGCTAGCCCTCAAGTTTAGCTCAGGAGTAATAATATCCAATGGCGGAAGCTTCGGATCCTGTTCTTGGTTTTTAGGTTTATGGGAAAATAGGCGTCTTTTCTCTATCCTTAATGCCTTCCCCCGTATTAGCAATTCCTCTACGGCGTCTTTTATTCTCCGAAAGATGCCTTTGGTTCTCTCTCCCTTGTTTTCTTCTGTCTCCCACTGTGTTCTCGGCGAAGTCTTTGTTGTCACAGCTCTTGCTTTTCTAAACATTTTTCTGCTTTGTTACATAAATTTGTAACTGGCTGTACTAGAAATAATGAAGGGCCTTTAATGCATTCAACTAGGGGGTCACATTTGATTTCTACGAGGTAAGATTTGGGCGTATAACATTTAAAATTGGTGCGTTATGTTTTGCTCTCTCCCCGGAAAAAAGTTGTAATCCTGGCCTAAATAAACTGCAGGTGTATGTGTTTCAGAAAATAACAGGCAAGTTTGCTTAAAGCCAAATTCGTGTAAATCAGAATTGTACAGTTATTTTTTCACAGGCAAATCCCCTTTTAAATGATTAATATTAGCTATTATTAATTAGCTATTATTAATATTAATAATTAGCTATTAATTGTTAACTATTAATATTAACCGTATGCAATAACGCTTTAGATGCTGACAATTAACTGCTTGGCTCTTATCAGTATATAATACTTCAGCTTGGTTTTTACCGATTTTCTATTTCTAATATTTCTATATTTTATCTTTATCGTTAATATAAAGACTACTACATACCTGTTGGATGTCCGGGATGAAAGAAACAATTGCTACATTTTTATGTTATCTTATAAAAGACTGATGTATTTGAATTGCTACTGGTTTTATGTTTTCAAAGTGGGCAGTGCTTTTCAAAAGAGGTGTGTCAGGCCCATCTATTACATGCTAGTAGAAGATTTTCTTGAGAATGAAACATTCTTGGAGACAGAATGCAAGCTTTTTTATCTTGTCAGCAACATCAGGAAGGCATAGATTCCCCAAATTTATGCTTGGGAAGTAAGGTTCTTGGGGAATGCAAGTGTTTCTTCTTTCTGAAGTACTTGCTAGAAATTTAACAATGGAAGAGCGGGGTATGTTTAGGATTTCTTACTGTATGTATCTTTGACAATTTACTAAACTGTTTTTAATAATGAAAAGCAGACAATCCAGTGTCTGTCTAAACTTGAGATAGGTAGCTTTATTTCTCCAGAAATTTTGTATTAGAACTCTTATAATACTTATCATTATGACCCCCCCCCCCCCAATTATATGAATATATAAAGGTACTTTCAACTAATGTGGGAAATATGAAAAACATGAAGTGTCATTTTACTATGTACAATGGAGTTGTGAAACAGCCAAAATGTGGATACAAATACGTATAATGATGCAGGAATATTAAAGATTAACATTCAGATGAAACCAGAACTTTATGGATAGCCAATAAAGAAAGACTTGTGAGAGATAGGAAGTACAATGCAACCTTATAGAGGTAGAAAAAGTAATGTTTCTTAGTGACTGCACCAAAGAAGAAGTAAGTTACTTATTTATATATCTTTTTCCTTTATTTAACCTACTTCTCACACATTTTTATTTTTTCTTTTTCTTACCTTTATTTCATGTTTATTTTTATTTCTATATAAATCTTTAATAATAGCACAAAGCCTTTGGCAATATTTCTGGGAAATTATGATAAGTCTAAAACATTTGAAGAAGAATATGTTGTAACTTGTGCTATTTGAAGTACATTCATTGCAAAATTCCATTCTCAATATTGTCCATCATTGTTCCTCTTTGCGAGTTTCTGTAAATATTAAAAATAGTAATCTATCAAGCAGCACTGTTTTCATTTCTAGGCAGAAAATGTTATGTATGCGAAAGGCTTTTTACAGACCTACAAATTGGTAGTAGAAAGGTAATTCTAGGTTTTGTTTTTGTGGTTATTACCAGAATTAAAAGAATTACTCTCTCGTAGCATACTAAATCTGTATCTCAGATTTATGTCCTTATATGAAACATGAGTCTAATTAATATACAAATGGATTTTTGTAATACCTTCTGAAACAAATATCTGCTTTACCTATGTTTTTCTCTTAAATGTTATTTAATTTTTTAAAGAAGATAAGTTTTGTGTCAAACTTTTGAGCATCTGTATAGTGCTAATAAAATATTTTATTTCTATTGGGATTTTTAATATTAGCCTATATTTATAGATTTGGTTTAAATGAAAGATGGGCAAATCATACATTAAAATGACAATTCTGCAACTTTTTAAAATTTGACGTAACATTAACCAATCATACACCAAAACATTGTAAAGAGACCTTATATTTTTATTAATGCAATTTGTATGGGACTGCCTTTGTAAACTTCAACTCTTGAGATAATATGACTGCTGGATAGTTTTTCAAAATTTCAGTGTGGCAGTTTTCATTTCTCCTGCATATAAGCTTTTGTGGTCATAATCTTTTTTGTACTTTATCTGTTGGTCTTATAAAACATTTTTGAATGTATAAGATCCACTAGGTACAGGTCATCTTGAAATTTAAGAAGCTACTCAAGACAATTATATTTTCTTGCTTTAATTTGTTGTCCAGTTTTTCTGTTTCCCCTTAACTCTATGGATATTTTATATTGTTGCTTAAAATGTTTACAGTTGTTTGGCTTACCTTTAATATAGCCTGATGAAGGAATACAAAGAATATGCCCAAAATCTTAGGTTTATTTATTATGACTAGGAAAGTATTAACAGTCTTTTCAAATATTAATTTTGAAAGTGGAGATTGAGATTAGAATAAAATAAATGTAAATTTAAGACCAAAAAGAAAAAAAATGTTTTAATCATGTCCAGTTGTAGTTCAGATATCAACATGCTGAGGTTGATGTATAAATAACCATACAATAATATATAAATTTACATCATTCTTTCATTCTTTCTTGGGTCATGCTTGCATCTTGCTAACTATGAAGATTTATAGTATTCAGCCTGATAATCTCAATTTTATTTTATGATCTGAAATGCAGAAAAACCAAGAGGCTTGAAATAAAATTCTTAATAAATGAATAATCTGGCCAATAAGTTGTACATATAATTAATTTGGTTCATATTATAGCGTCTTTTTATTTTTGTAGATGTCAGAAGACCTGGCAAAACAATTAGCTAGTTATAAAGCTCAGTTACAGCAAGTTGAAGCTGCTTTGACAGGAAATGGAGATAATGAAGATTTATTAAAACTCAAGAAAGATTTGCAGGTGAGAACTGAGAAGAAATAAATTTGCTAATTGAATGTTTCCCATATAGAGAAGAGCTCTGCAGAATTGTGTTTGAATGCTTCTGAAGACCATCTGCTAGGAGACTAGTGGACCTCTTTGTGAAGTTGGTTAGCCACTATGAGAACAGACTGCTGGACTGGATGGTCCAGGGGTCCGAACTAACAGGGAACTGCTCATGTTTTTATGTTTGTTATAGTAGTATCTTAATCAGAATGTGCTCCAAAATAAGATTAAGACTTAATTAAGTATAAAGTTGTAAATTAATTATTTTGTAAAATATTAATAAGTTTTTTCTTATGAATTAAATTAGCTTCAAAAGAACTAGGGCTATCAACTGCTTAAAGTCTACAATTGCAGAAGTATGGTTAAAAATATTTTGAAGTCTGGTTTATTATACAGAGTATCATTTTAAAGTAATTTTCTTCTGTAATAGCATATTTAAAACACATTTAAAGCTAGTATTTGAGTCATTTTTCACAATATCTTGAGTGTTAAAATATCCCCAGTTATACTACCCTACAGCAATTGGTTGAGCAGGGACTGTTTAATGGAGTCTCCAAACTTGGTAACTTTAAGACTTGTGGACTTCAACTCCCAGAATTCTCCAATCAGCTATTCTGGGAGTTGAAGTCCATAATTCTTAAAATTGCCAAGTTTGGGGACCCCTGGTTTAATGTGTTATGTGTTCACTGAGGGAAATATATTCAAATGGTAAGGTTCTGAAACCACATAGGTTTTGTGAGTTCTTTACAAATTGTTTTTTAAATGCTCTGTAGCTTGTGATTCAAAGGTGATTAACATTTGAATTGTAGCTCTTCATAAAAAGACAGCAGAATTTGAGTCATAATAGAGTAAAAAAAATTAAAGATGCGTAATAGTGAATACAACATTATTTCAAAAAATTTCTCTGTGTTCATTTTGCATCACAACCTATTCCTTTTTTTTCTTTCATTGGGTCAGATTTGGTCAATATTTCAAGAAATGGCTATTTGACATTTCATTTTTTTCGTGTACTATAGCCTTCCCCAAATTGTTATCTTTTAAGAAAAAGGTACACAAATCTTGTGATATTTTTCACTCTCTAAAATAATAACAGGAATCTCCATAATCCCTACTGAAATAAAACTAATTATTTAATTATTTATTAAGCTTGGCAAAATATGCAACTTTTAATCATTACAGTTTAACCCATACATCAAATAACACAACTTCAATTGAAACTATTGCATTGAAAATAAGCAAAAGCATCCAATAAAATTTAAAGCCTTATTTTTGATGAGGGGGATGACTTGTTTGTTTCATAATTGGTAAAACCTGGGTTTCATTTTGAAAGCAATCAGTCTAACTCTCAAAAATTGGGGAAAGGAATTAAGAAATAGGTTTTTATTGCCTTAAATCAGTTCTGTTACAGTGGTGTTATTAATGTTTCAATTTTCAGAAAGCTGGCAAGTTACAAGTTACTTTTTATATTCTCTCCCAACCCAGTGAGAGTGAAATAAGTCCAATCTTGACATTTCCCTTTTAGATTGATTCTTGTAAATATCTCCCCCACTCCTGTGATAGGTCAGAGTTTTGCATAGAACCCTTCGATCTTCAGACCTGTTAAATCCTTCTTTAAAAAAAAAAACACCAAATGCAGTGAATCATTCACAGCCTCTGGGTTGCAACCCACACTTTAAGAAACGTTGGTGTAGATAAGTAGCCCCAACATAGCTGGACCTCAGTAGTAGTGGAAAGGTTATGTTACGTACCTTCGGTAGATATTGATAATCTGTTAAAATGCAGGTACAATAAGTTTTTTTTACAGATGTTCTATTTAAAACTATGTTTTAAAACTTTTTAAATGTGAATTATAATAGATAGATAGATGATAGATAGATGGTATAATTCATCTTGCAGAGATTGTGTTCATTTGAAAATTTACAAATGTTTTTTAAAATCTTACATTTAAAAGTTTGGTTGTTCCTGCTTTAGCACAGAATCTGGAAATCCTAGTTCTTTTCTACTATTTTATTGTAGCATGTTTTGCATATATTAAACTTGTATTTTGCTGCTTCCTAGAATACATAGATATTTTGCACCAGTAATTATTTTTAATTTTAAAAAATGTAAAAAAAAATCAGCCCAAAATATTTTTCTGCCACAATATTGCTTATTCTTATTATATTAGTTGGAATATAATGACATGAATACACCGTGATATTTCCTAAGAAAATAGATATTCAAAAAAGGCTAGGCTATGTAATATTTGAGATTAAATTCTAAAGTTACTTTTAAAAAAGTCTGCTGAGACATGAGTGCATTTCATTAAAACAGGCAAGTCTTTGCCTAGGATTAGGAGAAGGCAATTGTTACAGGAGTCATGCAGCTGTTGGCAGGTTGGCCATATTTCCCCAGTAAAGAGATGCAGCTACTTAAGGGTGGCAGAACAAGGGCTGTTTTTGCTATCTTGTTGACTTTGGGGCATCTTTTAGGGATTGACTCTGAAATATTGTACTGTAAATAGAGTTTTCATGTGCTTTTCAGTCTTTTACTGTATATACTGCAGTTGGTAAATACTTTTAAAAAGTTGTGAGGATGGGGGGGGGAGATACTTAATTTTTAAATTCTTGCTTTTTTTCTGCCATCAGGAAGTTATAGAATTGACTAAAGACCTCCTTTCAACACAACCTTCAGAAACGCTTGCAAATTCTGATAGTTCTGCGTCTGCCCTCCCCAATCACACTTGGAAAGTTGGAGACAAATGTATGGCAATATGGAGTGAAGATGGACAGTAAGTGTAGAAAACAAACTTCTGTACAGTTAAATGAAATAATACAATTTCATGGTAAGATTTTTCCCTTTGGTTTATATTTTCCCCCTCTCCATCATGGTAAACACCAGGTTGGCAAAAATAGTAAGGTACTGTAGTCAGTCCTGGTGTCTTTTAAATTATAATTTGTCAAAATGCCAGCATAATGACCAAAGTATGGAGAATACCAAGATGAGGAATGGCTGTCCTTAAAGGGAGTGCAGGTATAAATATGTATCTTAAACAAATACATTATTTGAGAATATATAGTGTTAGTAAATTCCAATTTTGCTTAGTCTATAGTCTATATTAGTATGATCTCTAATAACTTAAAATGTGGAATACAATAATCAAAATAGAATGATAACACTTTTCATTACTAATTGAGGGGAAAATGTTAATATCATTTGGAGAAAAAATGGAGCCCTGGGAAAAGAGTCATGCATATCAGAAGGGAAGAAGCAAAAAAGGAATCTGCGTGAGAGGATTGGGTTCAGGAATGGCAGATTACATTGTTTACTGTTAGGTTCATATGGAAGGCTGTTACTTGGTGAGAAATTTGGTAAATGTCTTCTCTCTGTGTTGCTTTGGAAACATTATAAATGTTCAGTCCTTCTGTGACTCCCAAAACTGATGCAGGTAGTCCTAGACTTACAACTGTTCATTTTTGACCATTCAAAATTACAACTACAGTGAAAACAGTGAGTTACAACCAGTTCTCATGCTTACAATTAATGTAGCATCCCTATAGACATGTGATCAAAATTTGGGTGCTTGGCAACTGGCATGCTACTGGTGTAGTAACCCGGGATCATGCAGCAGTTGCAGGTCCCGGAACTATGTGATCTCCGCCTTCCCAATTGGCCTCTGACAAAGTCAACTGAAGAAGTCTAATTCTCTTAACTGCAGTGATTTGCTTAACAATAGTGTCAAAAAAGTTGTAAAATTGGGTGTGACTCACTTAACAGTTGCCCTGCTTAAGGGAAATTTTAGGCTTCAATTGTGGTCATAATTGAGGACTACCTACGTTGTAAGGAGCAGACATATTTGAAGACATCAAACCAAATCTCTGGCAGTATTTCTTTCCTCCAAAATAATTAGGGAATACTGCAACTGGAAAGCATTCTTTTTACAATAATAGACTCACCTTATAATGGAGTAGCAAAAAACAAGCTTTGATTTCTGAGCTTAACACTAATGTTAATGAGCTGCCTTTTTAGTAGCATATGGAATTCTGCCATCTGAAGGAAATTACTGTTTATTCATTTTATTTACTAAATATAATATGCCACCCATCTTGCCATCCTTTTCTTCCAACAATAACAATTCTAATATGTGTTGGTTTCCATTTTTGTTACTTAGATGCTTATGTGATGTTAAACAGTTTCACTGTTGAGTTTCTGTATGCCCCACTGAAGCATAGACAGCATTTGCAGTTTCCAAAAGTTGCAGAGTGTGGAATATCAAGTGTCACTCTAGCACGTTGAACTAAACTGTTCAGATTTGTGAAACGGCTTAGTGAAATAGGAGAGAAAAATTGGTGCTTTGCTGAGTTCAAAATGAGGAGAATGACAATTTGGAAGCAGCCAAGATTTTTCTGGGGCTGAAGTGAGTACCTGAATTTTTCCAAGATAGTCCATTTTGGCCAGGAGAATTTCTGCAATCTTAACTAAGACTAGATAGACTAGGGATGTCACATGTGGCACCATGTGATGTATTGCAATTTCCCCCCTTTGCTAAACTGGATGTAGGCGTGGCCAGTGTGTGATGCATCCAGCCCATGGACTGCAAGTTTGACACTCCTGAAATAGACTGTACAATCTTTGGTGCGCTGAGAGCAGAAAAATTGGTATTACAGCCAGTTAATCTAGTGGTTAAGGCACCAGACTAGAAACCAGGAGATTGAATTATAGTTCTGTTTTAGGCATGAAAACTGGGTGACTTTAGACCAGTCACAGACTCAGTTCAATTGTCTCGCAAAGTTGTCGTGAGGAGGAAGATAGGAGAAAGGCATATATTTGCCACCTTGAGTTCTTTATAAAATAATAAAATAGGATATCAGTATGCAATTTGGACTGTGAATTGTACACTTATAAAATATGTACATACATGTATGATTATATTAGATTATTCTGAGTCTCAGGTGATGTGACTGAAAAAAACTGGATAATCTTTATAATCTATATTATTGCCACGCTAATAGATCACAACTATTGTCATGTTCTTAAGTATGTTCTTTGAATATAGGTTATTGTGGCTTTATTTTTAAGAAGCGATTATGTTATTGGGATCATTGTTAATTTAGAGTTTAACAGTGCAATCATACACATATCTCCTCAGAAAAAATGCTACTTTATTCAGTTAGGGTTAAGATCAATATGAGTTAATTCATGCTGAGAAAGTAAATGTAAATGAATGCCATAAAATAACCCTGAGAATTACATTGTTAATTTCAATCCACTGTTAAGCAGAAATATCTTGAAATGTAATCATTGCATATTTAAATTTTGCAGGGTTGAATCTTAAACCTTTACTCACATGCTTACAGCCATGATATCTTTACAGGTGTTATGAAGCTGAAATTGAAGAGATAGATGAAGAGAATGGTACAGCTGCAATCACGTTCGCAGGATATGGTAATGCTGAAGTCACGCCTCTACTCAATTTGAAGCCTGTGGAAGAGGGAAGAAAAGCAAAGGAAGACAGTGGCAACAAGCCTATGTCCAAGTAAGTGATGGAAATTGTTTCTATTGTTTAATGTGTGGTATCAGTCTAAAAAAAGTGCTGTAATTGAAATATTGTTGATGGGTTTTCTCATCAGAGATTACATATAGATAAGATGTGTTGAAGTCACATATTTTTAAAAAAGAAAAAACAATGTACACCCATGTAAGTGCTTAGGCTATATATGTAGCATGCTCTGCTGAGTCTTGAATAATTAAGCAGGATAATTTGGACTGAATTTATGCCTGTATGAGGCAAAGTAGAATCACCTTCAAATGAACAGGGGAAGTTTGTATTATTTGTTTGCAAAACTGCAAAAGGGCTGCATTGCTTCCATATTTCTGTAATATACCAGGGAGGGAGGGAGAAAAGCAAACTTGTAAAAACTGTACAGTTGTTGCCCACTGCAGTGCATTAATCTTCTCCAAAGAGCCATGAGGTTTCCCCTTAGAAAACTCTACTCATAGATCACCAGTTCCTGATATAGGACTCCATTGGCTTTATCAAAGATATGAATGTGGATTGGGAAGACGAAAGCTTTATTGTCACCACCATCACTTCCACCTCCTTTTTGTAAAAAAATCTTTTTTATCAAATACCCTAACATAAATAGAAGTTGGCAAATAGTAAGCTACTATTATAATCACTTTTCTAAAATAAAATAAAATAAATCAGAATTTAAGGAACTTACCTATAACTTTTCTACGTGTTTCTTTAAAATTAGTTTTTATTATTTCAATAAATATATGTAACAGTGAACAAATCTCATGCCATCCTATAGAGGTGTAAAGTTTCAGTCATTTGTGATTTTTTTCTGTTAATGGATGGCATACATTAAATCTTTGCTAAATTAAAACAGGCATCTTCTACTTTGATCTGAATTAAGCAGGATCTCTTATGAATATCCATTCAGCCTTGAGTTACATATTGTATTCATTTCACATGCCTAGTAATTACCATAGATTTGACCAAAAAAAAGTAGACTTTGGTTTTAGGACAAAGCAGGCAGTCTTATTCCCTCTGAGAAATTTTAGTTGCCATTCTACAGGTTTTCATTGTATTTATGACCAAATCCATATCTATCTTATTGTTTATACCAGTACTTTTTATAGTAATAGAAATATCTGAAATTCAGAGTCCAGTTTCTCAGTAAATGTGCAGATTTCCTACTACATATTTAGGATATGAAGTTCATTTCCTTGATCTATTAAAGATGACTTCATTAATCCTAGTACTGAACTGGTACTATGAATGTGCAGCACCTAAACACAGGATTATGTTGACTGTTGTAAATCAGCCTTCCGTAATCTGATTCTGCCTGAGGATAATGGAATTTATTCCAGGTTCAGAAAGATTGCACTATAACATATACTGTTTTCTGTAAGGCTTGTGTTTGCTCTATGACTGAATTTTTTGATATGAATTTGATGAATAAAATAAATCCTGTGATGCTCAATCAGGATTAAGTATTTTCTATACAAAAAGTGCTTTAGGCTTGTGAAAAAATTTACTTAACTTTAGAACAAATTTTGAGTTAGTTCTAGAGTTATTATATTTTCAAGAAGCAGGCTAGTTTCAGCTGACTTCTAAAAAAGCTTTGTTAGTAGTGTATGAAAGTAGGATTGCTGTGCTTTATTGAAACTTGCAATGCACAGATTGCTTTACAGAAGGAATGACAGCACTCTCTGCAGCTGGAGAATGAAATAGGCGTGGACAGCTGAAGCCCATTGTACTGAGAGTTTGTCTTTACATTCACCTAGTCCAAGGTGAGACTCTCTTAATCAGTGTATCCTTGCTTTTGTCTACATGTTCTGAGAATAAAAGTGAATTTATAATATATTAGGTTAGGTAACTAGGTTATGAACTACCTAAGTAATCTTCAATGACATTTTACTTTTTAGAAAAGAAATGATTGCTCAACAACGAGAATATAAAAAGAAGAAAGCTTTGAAAAAGGCCCAGCGTATCAAAGAACTAGAACAGGAACGAGAAGATCAGAAAGTCAAATGGCAGCAGTTCAACAATAGAGCATATTCAAAAAACAAAAAAGGCCAGGTGTGTATTTGATGCATCTTTGTATATTGGAAGTATAGAGTTATGATAACCAGGTTGCTCTGATGGTCACCAAGCCGGAAATCGGACCATGACTCCTAGTTCTGTCTTAGGCATAAAGAACCAACTAGGTGACTTTGAGCCAGCTGTTCTCTCTCAGCCTTATAGGAAAGGAAAGACAAACCATTTCCTGAAAATCTTTCCAGAAGACACATGAGGGATTTCATAGTTGTATTTTTCATACTTTTAACAGTTTGGAGTAATTTGCAATTTTACAAGATAAATTAATAGAAATGTTAAAGATGCAGGGCTATAAAGCTTTAGGGCAAAAAGGTAGACAAAGTATTTTGAATTCCATTAGTTCTGAAACTAAAATAAATGTAGTGATCATCCCAGAGTTATTTGGTATTCAGAATAGCTCTATAGTTTGAACTTGAACCCTGTTATTTTGAGTATAGAATATTCCAAAATAAAGCAACTTGTTCACAGAACATTTTGAAATTAAAATGTTTTGCATAACAAGGCTTTTATGATGTCATAAACTATAATGTTTTGTGTATCTCAGATTGTTAAGTTTTCTTAAGTGAAATATAATTTAACAAGGCTCAGTGAAATATAATTTTTTTGTATAGAAATAAGCCAAACAGATAAAATTTATATGATTCAGGAATGCTTAATCATTGATAAACTGCATTTTACAATAATTTATTTGTTGCATTTTTAAAGTAACTAAAATTGTATTTTTAATTTGTTCCATAGGTAAAGCGGAGCATCTTTGCTTCTCCTGAAAGCGTTACAGGGAAGGTTGGCGTTGGGACCTGTGGAATTGCAGACAAACCTATGACACAGTATCAAGATACATCAAAGTATAATGTCAGGCATTTGATGCCCCAGTAATTAATGGGGAAATTGTCATATTTGCAGGGCTTTACATTTATCTTTTTATTGTTATATTTTTCTAACAGTAAACAATTGGTGCGTAATGAAAATGGTGTTGCCATCACTTGGCTTTTGCTGGTACAAGCCTTAATTATTACAAATATTCAAATGACCCCATTATTCTAAAATTTTGTATAGATATGCAAAAGTTAGAGTGTTGAAGAAATGCCCTTTGCAATATTTTGAAGCCCTTGACCTGATACAGTGTCTTTATTCAGACACATACTGAGAATACTACCAAGCAAACAAGGATGTAATAAAATAATTATCCCATATTTTTGCTGTTTGATATCTATCAGTCCTGTTACCTTCCTACAAGAGCACGAATGTTTTATTTGTTCAGAAATAATTCAGTTGAAATATTTATTGGGATTTTACTCTGATTAAATATATACTGGAATGTGCTGATAGGAAGGGTTTTTCATCTGAAAGAGCAGAACCCTAGACCTACAATCTTGGAAAAGATAGCTAAACAGAATTTATGCTTAATAATGACTGTTTTCTCAAGATGAGGGTTTGCTCTCAAATCACATATCCTTTCATTAGTGCTGTGTGATTCTATATCCAATGGTTTAGATAGCATCGAAATATAACTTCCCAAGTCACTCCAGACCTGGTACAAGAATTTGGAGATTCCCTCACCCTAACTACATATGAGACAATATTGAGTATGGAATATCTTAGAAACCTGCCAAACATTTTGTTATAGTTAAAAAAAAACCTCATGAGTGAGAGTGAGTTTTCTTTTCTCTCTGGAGTGAAAAAATATTAGAAACTGGCTGATTTGTATTGCGTTTCTAAATACCAAATTTTATAAGTATGGAAAAAAGGATATCTCTTCAGAAAAAAGAAAACATGCTTAGCACTGGCAAACTGTATTTATAGAAGTTAAAATTAATAAGGATTTAGTTATGAGCTGCATAAGTTTTTCTCAGTAATTTTCAAGGACTAGCACTTTAAAACTGGGAAATATGAAATACACATTTGGAAGTAGTTATTTCCATTGAAAACTTAATGGCTTATTGTATTTAATATACTGCAGAGTCATTTAGTGCTTAGTCAGTTTTACAGTTGATTCAGCTATACTTAAGTACAGTTGGTGTTCTCTCCAAATAATGCCACAATCCAACTGTATTACTTTAGCTGAACATTCTTGATTTTATTTGGAAAACCATGTGTCAATGTTCTGGCATTCTTGTCTCTT
This sequence comes from Hydrophis major, assembly GCA_033807585.1. NCBI lineage: Eukaryota > Metazoa > Chordata > Lepidosauria > Squamata > Elapidae > Hydrophis > Hydrophis major. The sequence continues at coordinate 61,398,305 of CM066331.1, read as the reverse complement.
CTGGATGAAATTGCTTCCCTTTGCTGTGTGTAATGCTTAGGGTAGTAATGACATCTTTTAATCTTGCAAATGTGTTTGAGAGAAAAAGTTAATGTATAGCCCTGTATACAGTGTAGATAAATATTTTTGTAAAATATGGTGTCAATGAACAAGAGTGAATTTAGTTATTACTCTATAATTCAGAACTAATTCTTGCTCATTAATCTGACCTCCATTGCTTATGTCTGTTACATTGTAGTTCCCTTTTGTCATGTTTTCTGAATTAAAATCAGGCAACATCAATACTTGTTGATACACTCATTAGTGAAAGTCTGCCAGTTTATCTGCATTTAAATCCATAACTGGTAGATTATAATCCACCTATAGATTCTTCCCGTCAACAAAAAGGCAAAGTAATTTTTATTACTGTGTTGATCTCAGTTTTGTATGTAACTTTTATTAAAATAAAGTGTTTAAAATCTGTTTGCTATGTCCCTAAAACCTTGTTAAAATGATTTGATATAAATTGATATAGCATTACTAAAGAGGAGGAGAAATGTGCTGGTTATACCATTTATGAGAAAAATGCTCTTATAAAGATATGATATGTCCTGGATATAGTATGACTATATCTTGAGCTTTTGGGTAATAATTGAACAACGTAGCTGCAAACTTTTGTGTTATAATATTTTATGGATAAATAAGTACTTTATTTGTGAAAATTAGTTTTTTAAATGCATAAAGCTATAATTGTTGGAAAAGAGCAAACACAAACTGAATTCACTAAAGGAGCTTAGGATCGGAGTCTGTAACTCATTCTTGTATCCAGAATAGTTCTTGAGTTATTGCTTCTTTACAAAATTTTGTTATATCTTGGAAACCACTTCAAAAGCAACTTGTAATTCATCATGAAATTTGCTCCTCTGTGAATGCTGAAAACAACAACTTGTAATTCATCTGCTTTGTAAGTGTTGAGCATGCAACCCGTGGGCAGGAGCATCCAGCACATATGCTGCTGCACCCATGTGAAATGCTAAGGTGTAATTCTCAAAGCATGTGAGCACTGGAGTTAAGCGTGTTGATTGTGTTTTGGAAACTTCTATTAATATAGGTGATACCAGAAAATAGAAAAGTAACAAACTAATTTGAAATAAAATGTCATAAAATTTATTTATATATTTAAACAAATTAATATAGATGGCCACAAACAAAAGAATTATGTTTACAATGATGAAAATGCAACAATGTTGTCAGCACCGTCCCTGCACCATTACAGATAGAGAGATGCAATCAGCATTTTGGTATTGTTTTATAGACCAGCACTGGTCAATCTGCGTATTAGAGATTTATTGGGATGTTTTGTAGCTTTCAAATCCTCAAAAAAAATACCAGTTGGCTACAGAGTCAATATATAATTGTCATAGTTCAGGTAAGTAAAGAGGAATTGAAACAGTGATAGAAGACACCTTAAAAGTGGGCTTGCACTGAAATTCATAGGTGGTCAAAATATACATTTGTTCAGGATACATTTATTTAGTGTTGGAATTGCATTTTGGATTAGTGCAATATCATAGTACTATGTAGAATCAGCACCATGTGATTTCCCTCTTTAAAGATTGCAAAAGAATTCCATAATTTATTAAAAACTGAAAAAATTCCTGATTTTTCTTCTCCTCCTCCTGATAAATATCTGAGGAACACAGAGGTACAACCCTAATTTTTGCTTTAGATACTGGCTAACATGATAGAATATAAAATGAGTGCATTAGATTTAAGGTCCTGTTTTTTATTTACTTTTTGTCATAATAGCTGTAAACTTAAATGCTAGTAAGATTACATTGCAATTTCATTAGCTTGTTTCTTTTAGTAGCAAAACAGTAAATGCTTTTTTTTTTGCTAGGAATCAATAAAATATATGTGTTGGGGTTTTCCAACTAAGATGTCATATTAGAATTATATCCTTTGCTATGAGTAGGTTTGAACATCACAAGCAGGGTTTATATACTTCAGTTGAGCAAGAATAATCTTTACAAATCCAAAATCTACAATATATGGTGTGATGGTTGAGGAAAAGAATAGATGGAAAGTAATTTTTAGCAACTGTGATTTTAAAAAGCAAGTTAATGCAAGTAATATGATACTCAGTAAGTGCAGAATTGTGCACCAGCTGATTTCAGTAAAAGCACTGTCAGCACTGCCAGAATAGTTTTGTCTGTAAAAATAACTATCTTGCTATTTATTTGAATTACATATTTATTGTAATAGGTAAACATTTTATACATACAAGATGCTAACTTGCATTCACTTGAAATGTACTCCAAATGGAGCTTAATAAGCAATTTAAAACAGCCAGCAAGGTACTATGGAGGAAAAAAATGCCTGCATATATTCCCCTCATTATGACCAATTGCAACTTTGTATACTGTGCCTTAATAAATTAGCTGAAATTGGTAGTGTTGGATTCAGTAAATTGGCTTTCATCTTTCTGACTTGTTTGCTATGTGTATTTAAGTACTATTAGGAAGTAGCCTAATAAAGCTCCTTCATGGGGTTTAATAATTTTATTATTTTATGACTATATTTTTAGGGATTTTTGTATTTGGTGTCTTAAGTTTCTTTTGCTGCTAGAAATAAAATATAAATATAGTGGTTAGAGCTTGTTCAAGTTATTTGTAGTCATAGGGTCTTATCCTGTTGGTCTTTATTTGCCTTCTTGTTTCAACATTTATAGATGCCCTAAATAAAGTTCAGATTGAGTGACCTGATCAGTGCATGCCAGACTCATAGCAATAACCACTAGGAAATCCTGCCAGACTATTTCTTCAGCTGTTAATAAATGTAACCTTTGGCATAGCCCAGGATAATTATTTTTGAAAGCTTCTAAAGGCAGAACCATCAGCTCAGCAATGAAAAATTGATCAGTGTAGTTTTTAGTTACTTTGTCCAGTGCTAAAGTGAACTGGCCCTGAGATACAAATTCCTGCTTCTTTCACAGACAAGATTTACTGTTTCAGTGTTAAATTCCTCGAACAACATTTCAAAATAAAACCCTGTATTGTACACGTTACTGTAGGATGGGGAAGAATACCAAAGATGATAGCAATATCTGAAGCACAAGGAAACATTTACAAAATAAGGTGAGGTACTTTCAATTGATATTATCTAGAACTACTTCAATATACTGTATTTGTGTCTTAGCTATTTTTTAAAAGATGTGCATATCATTTAAGGAATCTTTAAAATCCTTTGAAAAACATTTTAGCACATGTCAAGCATTCTTTATATGTTTCCTGATTTGACCAGCTAAATAAAACAATCAAGATTCTACTTAGTAAAACAGCTGCAAAGAAAAAACTACCAATAATGCTGACAAATCTTTTTTTAGTATTCCTTTTATTTATAAGGAAATGTCAGCTAGTGTACACAAGGAAATAAACTTTTCCAAGTTATTACTTTTTTTGTAATTTGGATACCAGTAGATATATTTACTAACTGATGTAGCATAGGTAGTAAGTAGGTAGGTAAGTCCTCAATTATGACACAATTGGGAACAACTTTCATTGCTAAGCAATGTAGTTATTAAGTGAGTTGCATCTGATTTTACAGCTTTTTTTGCTGTGGTTATTAAGCAAATATGTCTTTCCTTTGACTTTGCTTGCTTGGAACCCCTGAGAACTTGCAAAAGGCAATCACATGATTCCAGGATGCTATAGCTGTCCTACATACGTGCTGGTTGTCAAGTGCCCAAATTTTGATCACATGACTGCATGAACACTGCAAAGGTAAGTGTGAGGACCAGGTGTAAGTCACTTTTTAAATGCCAGTATAACTTTGCTTGGTCTTTAAGTAAATACTCAAGGTTAAAAACTACCTGTACAGAATGAGATAGACAAAGAATGGATATATCTGAATGAAAAGTGATTTAACTATTGCTTCCAGTTAACTATTTAATACACACCTAAAAAGTATTGACCTGATTAACATATACCAAATGTACAAGGAAACTAAAGAGAAAAAAATAAAAGTAACCAAGACATGTTTCAGGCTTCTAAAATTCAGAACTTTTAAATAAACTTGTTGGTAAAACAAGTTACAATATCCTAGAATTTAGCATTCAGAACTTTTTAAAAAGTTCAGTTTTGCCCACTAGTTTGATCCAAGATACTATGGAGGAAAAAGTACCCAATAGCCTGCATTACATAGTAAATCCCTTCTTTAACTCATTTTTAAAGTAACAGACACATTTTTCATGGGGGCTCTATCTAATAATCTGAAGTTTTTACTGCAAATTATACCATTCACATAAATTGACACAAATGATATGTTTGGATATAGCCGACACCTCTCAAATAATCCATTAAAAACATCCAATATACATATTTAAATAAAATGTATATAAATTCTGTTTCAGTCTTGGAAATTTTCACTTAGTAGAGCTAGGAAATACAAAACATCTCAGCCTGAAATAGTATTAGCCATATGGACAACAATTTCACTTGCCATAAGTGAAAACATAATAACTCTATAGGAATCCTGGTTTTCTTTTTGAATAACAAGTATAAATGCCCTCTTGCATCTTTATTTTTCATTAAAATACAGAATCATTCTTCTCATACACACAGTATTGCCAAGTAGAAGATAAGGTTTGAAATGATGTATCAGTGAATGTGACTTTCAGATCATACTAGAATGGCTGTCTGAACTGCTTATAAAATCATAGCATGTAACAGAATAGAATTTCTTATTTAGCCTTTTGAAGTGGCTAACATCAAGATGCATAGATGATTTTGAACTGGTGGCATCCCCCCCCCCAAAAAAAAACAAAACACTAATGCCACCTTCAGAAGAGATTTTCCAAAGCAGAAAATAGGGTTTGCCTCAGACTGCCCAGCTTAGATGTCGATACAACCACTCCCATTATATAAAAAAAATTACCCTGCATTTTAAATGCAAAAGTGTATACAAGCTCATGTCTGAATCTAAGGCTTAATTTGATACAGATACAAATGGGAGCAAGTCCCATGGAACACAGCGGGTTTTATCTCTAAGTAAACTTGCATAGGATTATATTCCAAACCAGAATCCAATTTTTGTATGGTGGAAAAAATAAAACAAGGTTGTGAATTGAAGATAAGGAACAATTATAATATCCCAAAATGTAAAAGGATAATGAAGGATATGGTGTCATATTTATGAAAAGTATATAGTATATCCTCGCAGTATATTATGACAGGCTGGCTGCAGTACACCTACTCAATAAATGATGTAACACTTTTTCTTCATAGTGTAAAATGGAGAGTATTATCTCCAGAAATGCCTGTCGTGATTGCTTATTTACCAAGTCAAATATACCAAAGAAGGTTATGAACAGAAGAGAACAGAGTTGGGGGGGACATTGAAAATCTTCTAGTCCAACCCCCTATACCAGAGGTCTCCAAACTTGACAACTTTAAGACTTGTGGCCTTCAACTCCCAGAATTCCTCAGCCAGCTATTCTGGGAGTTGAACGCCACAAGTCTTAAAGTTGCCAAGTTTGGAGACTTCTGCCCTGTGCCATTTCAGGCAGGAACCCCTGTACCATTTCAGACAAATGGTTGTCCAATGACAAGGTGAATGATTACATGGTTTTCCATTAGGACTAAACAGAATTTATTGGAAAACAATTGGTGCAGAATCATTTTTACATTATCTTAATTTAAGATAATATTAATCAAAGCTGTGCATTCTTTGAGGCAAACTATCCAGACTTTTAAGTCAAGGGTGTTTCTTCAGCCTTTCTTCCTGAAATTATTCTCTCATACAAACCACTATATCAGGCTTCTCATCAGGTTCCTGCCTGTCCCCTGTATTGATAGCGTGTTAGAACTTATTATCCTGCCCTGCCTTTCTAGTTCTAGAACACTAAGACCCAGTGAAGATACCATTAACATTTGAAGTTAGGCCTTTTTGCGTAGAGTATCAGGTAAGTTTCTGCAGCTGAATTCACAGAAACAAGTTTATTTTGCTGGAATAAGAAATCGTAGATTGGGAATGACAGCTAATTTGAGTTTTCAGCTATCATTCTTGTAATCCCACCAAATTATACTAAGACACTAGCCATATTAATAGGCTTCAGAATTATAAAAAGTTCTTACTAAAATCTTTACTCTCATTAACTAAAATTAACAATTTCTATTTCAGCCACTAGAGGGAGAGGTTACCATATAAACTGGTGTTACTTAGTTTTAGTTCCATTGGAGAGAGATGTGTAACTGCAACCAGATTTTAATGAACATAAGAATTAAAACCCCAGCTATGAACACACTATAAAACCTGGCAGCATGATGTCTCTAATACATGACACAGGTCCTAAAGTGGTACGTTATACAATATAATAATAGATCTGGGGTAAATGCCTAACACATTAGAGTTAAATCACACAACATAACAGTACTGAGACAAGATCTACTAGAGAAGTAATTTGGGGTATCTAATCACATGGCCAATGGAGGGTGTTTTTTTTTCCAGGCACAAACAACATGAGTATTCTAAAGTCTCATGAGTGACCAACATGGCAGAACAAACGTATTTCAGATACAGAAATGTTTAATGGTATTAAAGTGCTACTATTAAGCAGAAACATATGCTAACATTTAAACACAATTCCACTGTACTGCTAAATGAGGTTATTTTGTGTTTTTTTTTGTCACCCAGTCCTATCTAAACAATAAAATTAAAGATCTACAGGACTGAAATTAACAACCAGTAATTATAATCAGCAATAAGTTATGAGTTTATAAAGCATTATTTTTACTTTTCATTTTTTTCTCTTAGTAATTGGGGGGACAGGCAAATTACTACCCCTCCCAAACAAAATCCTCAAATAAGTGTCATAAGTGAAGTCTCAAAATAAAGAATAAAGTTTAAACTTGGAAAAGGAACAGTAATAAGTATCTGTGGTTAAAAAGCTTAAAGAAAAGCAAAGACCTCAAAGTGCAGGTTAGAAAGTTTAAAATAAAAACAATGATAAAAACATTGGATACAATCTTATTCTTTAACTGCAAAACAACAACAGTTTCTGCTCAGGAGAGATTGGAATCAGCCTGGCAGATTGTTAAATTGAGATGCTTCTTAGCTATGGACCCAAGATTATATTAGGAATCCAGGTGCCAAAGTCTGCAAAAGGAATCCAAAAGGTAGAGCCATAAAACCCAAGAAGGAGTCCCTGTTCCTCTTGTGCATGGCAGCAGGAAAACAAGTCCCTTTCAACTGGTGTTAATTATAAAAGAGATTTGCAGGATCATGCCTAGGAGATCTAAAAATACATTGTCACGTATAGATTATCTCACCCAAAGAACTTTTACAAATGTTTATCAAAATAATTTGCAAAAGAAATAAATAGGTAACTGTGGCTCAGAATGGAGACTTGTGTCTTTTCTGCACATCATCCCTTGTTTTAAAGGCTGGGTCTGTCTCTCAATCTCTGTTATCAGGAGAATCATTCTAGCTCAGCCACTGAATCCAGAGCATGGTTGCACCTGTGGTGGCCTACTACAACTCAATAATCTAGTGGTAAAATCATACAGAACCCAAGTTTCTTGCCTTGAAAACAGGTCCAGCTGAAACATTAAGCTATAAGCAGAACATACTGCTATTATTACCTTTCTCAGATGATAATGATCAAAGATGGCTGGAGATACCCAGTTAATAAAAGATGTTGACTGGACTAACTTTTGCTGGTGAGGATACAGGAAAACTATTTAACTGCTTAGATATATTGAAGAAAAATAAATTCACTGATGAAATTTAAAGAAATTTAAAATGGAGCTTAAAAAAAAACCTTTAAAGTATTGTGCAAATGCACTGGAAGTGGTTCATCCAATGAACTATATCACCTTGGCTACTTTATCCCATAATTTGGGAAAACATACGGCTATTCTCCAGATATGCTAGATTATCATAGATATTGGACATACTTTATATTATTAGCACCACAAGGGTCTTATTTGAACATGAGGAGGAAAAAATGGTGACAAATTAAAAAGCAAGCACCTGAACAGCCAAGTTTCCCATCCAATCCATCTTTCAATATAGGTATCCATTGCTGATGGGAAAATCTCAGTCCAGCTATATGTAACTGGAATGGTGTCCTAGATTTGAAATTAACTGAAGTTTAGCACTAAGTCAAAAAATTTGGATTATGGTCAGATAAAGACTAATTAGTTCCCCTGCTAGGTCCCCACTCTTCCATGGACCCATGGAGTTATTCTAAAGTTGTGTCTGTCCAAGCTTAGCTGTTGAAGGTGGGTTGGGTAAGAAAAATACTGTATTTTAAGAGCTCTGCCATATGAAACTCAGTTGCCCCAAAGAAACCAGTTGCTCTGCTCTAGCACCAGGCTCTAGGAAGTGAAGGAGAGCTTGACACTAGCGCTGGAGTAACCCTCATCACTCCCAATACTCTGCAAGCTGCTGTGATCATCAATGTCACTTGTACTGGTTGTGCTAATATCATCCATGTCTCCATGGGAGAACTCTGTGCTTTCCACATCCACTTCAATTTCTTCTGAAAAAAAAAAAAGAGAGAGTCTCAAGTTAGTATCAGAGCAAGTTTATATTTAAGACCATCCCTGCCTGAAGAATCTAGGTCAGCAGTGTCAAACCCGCCTGCATTGCAGGCCGTATCGTGATGTATTGTGATGTTTTTTTGCCTTCACAGAGCTGGGGTGGGTGTGGCCTGTGCATATTCGGACCACAGGCCGCCAGCTTAACAGGCCTGATCTAGGTTCATTCCAGCCATGTCCTGAGTTGTTATTGTAAAGTTGTGTGATGAAATATTTGAGAAAATGAAAAACAAAAAAGATAAAAGTGCACTGTGCACATTTTTACAAATTTATATTAATAGCCAGCTATCATTTGATTGCTAATTCAATATGTATATCTAGTCATAGTAACTTGGATTAAATTAATAAATATTAATTCAATATTCTATACATGAGTAGACATTTCTCTCACCCACCCACCCAAACAGATTTCTCAGTCTACATTAAGGAGCATTACTGTACACCAAGATAGGTATGCTATTCATATAATAAAACATATTTGCATATTTAAGTTTTAAAGTTTCACATTAAGGTTTTGAAGAAGTAATGCAAAATAACAGAAGATTATAAATCATGGATCATTGAGATTGTTTGTAAAACAGAAAGGGTAGTGTATAGCCTAATGTCTCTTGATTAACTGAGTTTTGTATTCCAGTAAAGCTTTAGCCTCTGTTGTTGCAGTGTCATCTAGCTCTCTCAGGTATTCTGGATCTATGTAGTCCCAGAAATATCTTAAGCTAAGAGAGAAGGCCCAAGTATCAGTTTATCAGTTGCTCAAAGTAATTAGAAATCCTTTCTGAGCAGATTTTTTAAAAATACATTTTTAAGGTGGCTAGGGCAAATGGCCTTGAAAAAAATCTGCAAAAATGCAGTGGCATCTGGTAAGCCGAAATGGATGCCTTGTAAAAAAACAACCCCACATTCTTTTGGTTTGTCAATCATGGTGCCTCAACACTCTCAAACGATAACAAAAACTTCAAGGGGAAACACTAATATGCATTTAATTCCTGAATTGCATGTTCATCTAAGAAGAAGCAACATGTCTGTTTGAGAAACTCATGTAAATGAATCAATATTAAAATCAAATATTGTAAGAGGGATATCATCTCACATAATTGTTGATTTCTCCTTTCTTATTATATCAGTTTGAGTATACTGCCTGAAAGCAAGGTATTTTATTATCCTACTGTCACAAAGCAAGAATCCCAATATATAATGTTTAAGTTGAAAGAAGCCTCTAGCCCTATTCAAAAGAGAAAGGGAAAAACCCTCTGCACATGTAAAAAAGTCCTCTCCTCATCCCCAAAGGTAATCCTCTCAGAGTATTCATAGCTGGGGAGTCTTTGCTTATATTATGAACACTTTGATTCATGTAGGCAAGAGTCCTGTATTACCATATTTTTTGCCAGTGCAGAATTCAGTATCTACATATAAAGGTTTTTCCTACAGACATTTGCCTATTTGCACGAACATCTTGAGGATATACCATTGATATGAATAACTTGATGAGTGCAATGTTTACCATAAGCACTCTTTCATTTGAATACCTAAGTAGAGCTAAAAATAATTGTATTTATATCAGTCTCATAATTCTAATGAAAGCGGTTTCTGGATGATGTGCAAATAATCTTGTGATGTCTTAGCATTTATGCCTTTCCCGTCAAAAAAAATCATGATAGTATCACAAGAAAATAAACTGTATCCAAATAGGTTTCTACTTCATATTAATTTGAAAGCTCTCCTAGAATATCATTTGTATTGTTTTTAACTATCAAGAAATTGAATTTATATTTCAGCAAATTTGGAGGGGATAAACAGAGGGGATGAGTACAAATGACAATTAACCAAGCAAAAATGTTCCAGAGTGTAACTACTTTGTCAGATAGTTTGTCTATTGCAGATCTACCACATACGCTTTTAATCAGGTACAGAGTCTTCATACTAATGAAATACTATACATAAGACTAAATTATTTTAAGTAGCTATATTGTAGACCTGTAAGGTGCTAGTACTTATATGAATTCAACCCAAACAGGCAAAAGACATCAAATATATTTTAGACAGAGAGCAAAATTAAACAACTTTAAGATCAGCTAAATTTAATAGGATATTAAGGACTCATCAGCACCTGTGAAAAATTTAGATGACTTATGTTTCCAAACAAGACATGCCTCCTTCATGGCATTGATCTTGCAATCTGAATGAAATTACAGTTACTCATAGGTTGAAGCAAAGAAATTGTACAGAACAAAGAGAACTCAACATTTTGTGTCTTTAATCAACATATGGAGGGATCAAATACTGACCTCGCTCTGAATCAGAGCGATCTGAGGACATGGTTGATCCAGTACTGTCCATTCGTATTCGCTCGATGTCCTGAGGGCTTTGCAACTGCTCCAATCGTCGCTTTAGGAACCTTTGCTCTCTTTCCAGGTTCTCAAGCTGATGCTGGCTTCTCCTGTCGGCTTCTTCAAGTTTCTGCCATGATAAAAGATTGTTTTTCATTATCTGGATTTTCCCAGCACTTTTCCCATTTCATTTACTAATATTCTCTGAGGATCTTATTCTGAGAGCTTTGTCAGAAGTAACTGGTGATCTTTTTGACTACAGAGAAAATTGGAAATATGTTTTGACAAAGTTGGAGGATCAGAGATGGCATGTATGAACGATATATCACATAATGTGTTGCTGTGTAATTATGTGTCAGATATATGTCCTTAAATGGCATCCTTGTAAGTAAGGAAAAGTAGCGTCCTTACTCCCTACGAAAATAATCTGTTTCTCAGTCCAATCTTAGAGTAATTAAGAGGAGAGGATCGAGTAGAGCATGGCTAGTTCTTTTCCATCACTGCCTAGGCTCCATTCAGATAACTTAACAGGCAAAGGCATCACAAATAAAGAAGCATATGTACCTTCACCACTTAATTTATCAGCTATTTTTTTGAAGCAGTTCCCCATTGACCAGTCATTTATGTAATCTACTGCAGACTCCTTTCATTACAGCTGGGAAATCTTACCAGGCCAATGCACAGGGTTTCTTGATGGCCAGCAAGTTGTATAACTCCAAGTCATCTCATGCTAATACCATCCATTTAAGTAAGCAGGGTTTCCCTCCCTGCTAAGCTTGAGCTGTTACAAAGTGTTTAAGCACATCCTGATCCCTGTGAGCCTGGCACTACTCTTTAAAAAAAAATCAGGAAAGGATCAGAAACACTGTAGCCAGGGCACCTGCTGTGCTCTTTTTAAATACTTTTCTTTTTTGTCTGTTATTAAGTACTGTATTTATTTTCCAAGTGCAGTTCCCATATATTGTAAATGGAATGCAAAGAAAATGTGTAGATTTGAATAGTTAACACATGCTACTAATGACTCTTAGTCATTAATGGTATCTTCCTGATGTATATGGCCTGCTCACTGGCACGCGGAGCTGTGCAGAAAATGATCTGTTCTGAATAACTGACTCTCTGGATGAGGCTACATGGTTTAGAATAGATTATATTACTTGACGTTTCACTAGTAGTAAGTATAACCTTAAAATCTGGAATGCTCTTTCTTCAACATGGCCTTTCCTAAATTTGTGCCCTCTGATTAAACTGAGGACAGTAACTTTAGTCGGTTGAAGAAAAGGGAGACAGCAAGTCAATATTTTCAGCAAAACTATCAATTAAGGCACAACAGAACTCTTGCATACTATGTTTTATATGATTTCAGATACATAGTTAGCATTTTGCTTTTATTATTGTTTCACAATGGTACTGTACAATATATTTCGGATTAACAGTTTCTAAACAATGATATTGCTATCATATCTTTTGTATTTAAAAAATATAAAAAAATTAATTTACTATCATAAAGTCATGAAAACATTAATGAAAAACATAACATTTCAGATCCTGGTATGCATTTGTCAGATGCCTGAAAACAATTTAGGAAAGAAACAGAGAAATAAAACTACATTTAACTTAGGAATTATCTTGATAGTTGTGCCATATAATTTGGGCATTCAAACATAGATATGTCTATCTATTCAAAAACTATCTCAACAAACAATATTGAACTTCACAGAAAAAACTTTGTTTGATGAAGCCCAATGACAATTTATAGTGCCAATGATACAATATACATTCCTGTTAACATTTCTTAATCGTATTTTGTGGAACTGTACCATTCTGGCATTTTAAATAATTTGTAGACATTTAAAAGATGGTATTTATGCAACTATATGCTGAATGTTAGGTTAATGATTTCTATATCAGACTTCAGATTACTATCATTTCTATACTACTTCCTTACAGAGCAAACAAATTATGTAAATTTACTGAGAAAAATAATGCTACACATCATCTATGATGAACCGTCTGAGAAAGATGATAATCTTATCTGTAACTATAGTTGGTGGGGTAACTGAAACATTATTATAAATGGAAACTCATGTTCCTCTTACCTTAATGTGTGCTTTGGCTTTGTTAAGCAGCCCAAGGGTTGTGTGTCTGGTGCAGTCAGGTCCTAATGGTATCAGAACTTTTAAGCGTTCTAGACACAGGCGGAGATGGGCTCGTCTGGGAGAAAAAGGGGCAGAGAGAGATGCATTGTGAACTGAAACTTGCTTTCTTCAAATAGCTTCCTAAATAATATCACATTGACTTCTACAGCAAAATGTAGAACACTTTGAGTGGTGTTCTAATAAGCATAGCTGGTGAGTCAGTTAATAACTATGAAAGATATTTGGGGAAAAAAACGTATATTGAATTATTTCACCATTGATATTCCACACATTCATCTTAACTGGCAAATTCTGATAGTTCCATGTTACTCCAGTGGACACAACAATGCTCAAAGAAAAATTATGCCTATCATGCTTTCCTTTTTTATTTTGCACTGGAAATTAAAATGGTTGACAATCTTGGTTCCAACTTTGTTCTCACCCACATATTTCATGATTACTTTAACAAAGAAAGAGAAGACTGCAACAACTTGCCACTCCACATTTTTAATATAACCCACTTTTCTTAAATTGACACGTTCCAGAATAAGTTGGACTACAATTCCCACTTCCACCAGCCATCTTGGTCAACAGACTGGGTGTGAACAAATCTGAGCAAAGCTGCTGCAGCTTTTCATGTTTTTTCTTCATTTCTAACCAAACAGAGAAAGAACTTTGGTGTAATTAAACATTTCAGTAAGAAGAGTGCAAAACAATTGTTAAATTATTTGGCTTCTGTCTTATTTATTTAGGCTATTCCATACATCGAACTATGCAACTACCCAATCTACTACTGTCAACCATCAATATGACTGTTAGCACCCCCCCTCCATACATTTCCAAAATCCCAGCTGCCCAACTGATTCATGCTCAGCTGCATCCTTGTGCCCCCATATTTGGAGCTGATAATTAGGATATGTGTGTCTGAACTGACAGCTCCAGTTTTTGCATGTTACTATAGTTAGAGGACAGGATGATCTGTCATTTAATTGGTTCATGTAATTTGGTGTAAGAGGCAAAATACAAAAACTAGAATCTTGTGTTTAACACATAAACATAGAAGACAGGGAATTCTTTGGCAAGTTGCAGAGAACCGTCCATTAAATACATTGTTCCACATTGACTAAGAAAGTAATATACAGAGTACTTAATTAGAGACATCCATACAAATAAAGCAATTGTTTTGCCCCATGTATTTGGAGAATATTAACCTGCCAGCTTCCTACAATTATGGCACTATCCTAAATCAAAGGAACATCCTCTTTCATTGTAAATCTGATTGTTTGTGATAGTTAAACAAGAGATGGCCATTATACAAAACTGTTAGAGAATTTCTATTATTTCCAACTTTAATTCTGGTTATAGTAGGAAAGAAACCTAAACATGCAAGATTTTTTTTAAAGTGAGTATAGGCCAGCCCTATTTTCCCTACATCTTCTCACTAACTTGCAACATCCAGTTATTGCTTTAGACAACCAGTAGAAGATGTTTCCTATTAGAAATAAGAAGTATCGATATTGTATGTTAATATTATCATGCTGTGAGTAAAAGGCATACATTAACTGCAGACTGGCTTTTCAATGTGCATATTAATTATGTTAATTATGTGTGTCATATGCCCATCTCTCAGAATTAATTTCCACTAGTAGTTTCTTTGCTTTGATCATCAGTTGACACATTGAATCAAGTCCTGATGATAACTGAGCAGAAATGAACACTTCACCATATCCAGATCAGAAAATCCAAAACACAATTTCAGATTAGATGTCTTAGGCATTATATCCATATGGAAAATGAAGTGAGTTTTAACTCTGAATATAGGAAATGAGGATGAAGCAGCTTCATGGGTTACTTTAAGCTGCTTTGATCCCCTAAAGAAAGGCAGCATATACATTTAATAAAAGAATAAATAAACTGACATTTGGTAGAATGAACCTTTTATGACTAGAATATAGCATCTGAAAAATACCATTTGTTTTAAAGGAGAATAAGCAATAAAAAGGGAAGAGTCCTACAGAGTGTTTTAAAATATACACAGTGACAGCTGACACACAGCTGTTCAGAAATCTAAGAATTAATTTTGTAATGTTTAAATTATTTTTAGTAAACAATATTGTGATAGGTGCTATTGCTGATCACCCAACTAATAGAAATTGCAAGAGAGATTTCTCAAATGCAAACTGCAGAGTTTTCAAATGGGTATGAAAACATCAGGGAGAGGCAATATTCACACTCAGAAGGTAAGAAAGATACAAAAGAATTATGGACTGGGCTTAAATAAAAGGAAAGATTTAATCAGCAAAGAGGACAGATCACAAACCTTGGGGGAAAAGTGACTACATAATTCAGGAGTTCTTTATACACACGTGCGCACACACACACACACACACACACACACTAGCAAAGTGCAGGCAAATACACATTTTGGACTTCATAAAAGTGGGTTTTAATATGTAGAGTCAGATGTTTAATGTTAAATAATTTCCTATAGTAGAAGAAACAAATAAGAAAATGAATCAAAGATGAGAAGTGAGATGTTTCCCAAAATAAGAGGCACTAAAATTGTTATTCCAGCAAGAGAGAAAACAACTGTCAAAAATCTAGTGACATTGCACAAACCTTTGTGATGGTCTGCCAATAATATAAAATGGCTCTCTTACCATTGAACAAGTCACCAGTAAGGAACACATATTGTTAGCTTAGATTGCAAATATGGTATCAGAAAAACTAAAACTTAAAATCATCTTAGCTGGGTAAAGAATGTTAAGAATAACAAAGTTTTATTTCCAGATAGTCTTTCTTTAAAGGAACAGAAAAAGAGCTGTGTACCACTTGCACCATACAGACAGCAAAATACTAAAACACAAATAATTCAATTCAACACGTTTGTGTTCTGCCATAAAGCTGAAATGAAGAGACTGCTTTGAATTTCAGTGAAACTAAAAGTGATGTGATCAGGGAAAATTACCTGTTTGAATCCCTGTAGAGTTCAAATCCCTAAAATCCTATTGTTCAGTAATAAATCTTATGGTCATAATATATTTTCATTTCAACCAAATGTTTGGCAAAATACTTAATGATATTCCAGAATGGGCTGGATGGCTCCAAAGTCATAACTAAAATGCTCAGATAATCTGTCAAAGTGGAGAAAGCAAAAGTGATACCCCAAGATTCAATCTTGAGCCGTCAACACTTCAATATGTTAATGGCTTGGATGACAAGATATATGGAATGTGTGTTCAAATGTAAAGATGACACAAACAATAGGAGGTAGAAAAATCATTCAAAATTATTTGGATAATTAAGAAATAGGCTGAAAATAAAATAACAAAATTTAGTTGGAACAAATGAAAAGTCCTTAGGAAAAAGTAACTAAATGTATAGGTAGACCATATAAAAATGAGGTAGCAACCAGGCATTCTGATCTGGGCTTAGAAGCCTACTGGCAACAAATAAATGCATTGACTTTTGAAATCAATTTTATCCAACAAAATTGGGTTTGGCTTCCAAGCATTCTGGCTGCTACGTTCTGCACAATTCATCTTCAGAGGCAGTTTCATATGAAGTGTGTTAGAGGTAATAAAGGTCATACCTTTTTCCAGAAATAGATCTTTATAACTATCATACAACCAGGTTAGTGACCACTGATATCTCAACTATGTTCGCATGCATGTTAGAACTGAAAACATGCCAAAATGAGGGGAAAAATTCATTCCCCTTCCAATTTATGTTAATTGATGCACTCTTGTCCTGGATCTTTGCAGCGTAAGAAATTGTAGTTATTATGCCCCTTTTCATTTCTGTTTTTCATGTAAAAACTAATTCCTGCAACAATACAATATGTATGAATGAATGTATATGTGTGTGTGTGTGTGTGTATATGTATGTATGTATGTATGTATGTATAGGTTCCGTCAGGAATGGCTTCTAAAAGGCTATCTGGCTAAGAAGCCTGCAAAACAATATGACTTTAGCCTTCTATGCAAATCAAATTACTGCATCAAGACACACAAACAAGAGCGGGTCACACAGCCTCCTCATAAAATGTTCTCTTAAACCAGTTACACAATCACTCTCTATCTGACATTTGTCACATCTCCCAAAAGCAAATAATGTAAAACCTGAGGTTAAAATAATGCCCTTTCTCAGTACTGCAATATTGAGATTCCATAACTGGAACTGAGAACATATAAACAGAAATTCATTTTGATTTCAATGAAGTGATTTGCTTTTAACTGACAATTAATGAAAGTATTTAATACACTTTTAACCAGCTGCATGGTATTTCAGAGTAAGGGCAAAGGCTTAATCCTATTCTTGAACAATTTACTACCCAAATTTCTGTTTCAACCCTGAGCAAGAAAAGACAGGGGAAAATAGCTCTTTTCCCCCCTCTCTCTTAAGTGTGGACAGTTATCCTTGGGATTCATTCTGGTCTCAGATAATCCATATGTTCCACACTGATCTATGTAAAGTTTAAAGCTAATCCTCCAGCTTTCTTCCTTCTTTCTTCTGAAGAAATCTCTCCAGGACTCATTCACAAACTACAGCTGAAACTGAATCCTCCAAATCAATATCACAAAATGATGTCAGTCTCTGTTTATGTTCCTAAAAGCCTTCATCGGTCTTGCCCACAGACAAAGGAGGAATATGAGAGCTCCATCTACCCAAATGAAGGCTGAAAAATTAATCTGGCTCCTTCACTTACATGTGGCATTTAACAATGTTAATAAAGATTTGTGGAGGAGGGGATAAGAATTGTAATTCTGACAAGAAAGGATGACTAAGAGTTTTGGGGTCAGAGGCTTGGCAGGGGACTGTCAGAAAAAAAGCAACTCTACAAGGGAGACCAGCTTATCAGTATTTCCATTCTAAATGTCCCTCTATTATAAAAGGGTGATTAGTCATTAAAAAAAAACAAAAACCAAAACTTTTGGCAAACACCAATTTGTGGCATAATAAAGACTACCAAATTGATTATCATACCTTTTTGTGGATTTTGGGAAATTTCATTAGAAGCTCAGGAATATCTTCGTATAATTTTTAAATGTAACTTTTTTTTAAAAAGGAAAATTCTACTAAAACTGAAACTTGATTATTTTTCAGAACCAAAGATATTCTGGCTATTTAATCCATATTGCTGTGAAGAAAACCTCTTCTCATGTAACACATTTAAACTGATCTGAAAACTAGTGACCTCAATAAATCATATAGTTGCAAGCCAACATACCGGATAAGGATCCTTATTCAACACAGAACTCCTCATTACAGCATACTGACAGATGGATGCATGTCCAGTTTCTGCTTCAATGTCCTGATGACTGTCTCACCATCCAACTCCTTTCCTTTAGGTAGATTTCCTTAACATTACCTGGAATCTGCCTTCCTAAAATAATGAGTCCATGTTGTGCTTTCCAGTTTGACCAAATCAGACCCTGGATCTTCTGTATAAACACCTTTTAAGGTACCATGTTTCCTGGTGGTCTTCTGTTTTTAAAGCTAAATATATCATGTTCCCTCAGTTTCTCCTCTTAACAATTAGTTTCTATCTGATCATGCACGCTGCTCTTCTTTTAATCTGTTCCACTTTCTCTTTCTTTTTGAATCAGTTTGAAGAATTGCGTACTGATTTTTCAAGTGGGATTTGACCAATACAGAAAAAAGCAACATGATTGGTTTGCATGATTTGGAAATTATACTTCAATTGATGCTGCTCAAATATTCACGTCACATTGCTGGCTCATAGTTAGATCTCAAGACTTTTTCAAGACTTTTTCAGACATAATGTGGCCAAATAAGTATCTCATATATTCTAAACTTCCAGATTTCCCCCCCCCCCATGAAGAAAAATGTGGATTGGTTTCTGAATGTCTTCCTAGTTTTAGCCCAGCTCTCTAACTAAAAATATCATTTTGAAGTTTATTTCTAGCTTTTAGTTTTAACTGACCATTCAATTTTATATTACCTGCAAATACAAATATTCCCCCCAGAGGAATATTAATCACATAATTAATTTAAAAAAGAAAGACCCCAGAAATATGGGCTGAATTTTGTGGCATTCCACAGAATATCTCATTTCTATTTTAAGTTACACAATCATAATTTGCAAATAATTTACAAAGGACTCTGTATATCGATATTTATACCTATAGTTTCAACAAGAATTCCTTTCCTTTAAATATTATCACATTTCAGCAATTTCTTTTGAATTGTTAATAATTGACAAGTTGAAAAAACTGCTTCTTGCTCACCAAGTTTTTTCTTATATCCCAACTCAATGTCATGTGCCATTTCAAAAACTTTTGAAAAGATAAACAAAACAAAAACAAAAAAAGGAAAAAAACACTTTCTATCGGTTTATTTTCTATAACCCATGAATGATATCTCTTAATGAATTAACCACCTATGATTGTTTAAAACAGGGGTCGCCAAACTTTGGACCTTTGGACCACCAAAATCATAATTTTAAATCCCGGAAACCACTAATATGAATTTTGATTGATGGTGGCTTGCTGAAGTTGGTGGAAGAGAGAGGGAGATTAAGATCTGATCTAACCTCCCTCCCTCCCCCACAGAGGTGGGGTGGGATACAAATTTAACAACTGGTTCTGTGGGCGTGGCCTAATTTGTGGGTGTGGCTTGGTGGTCATGTGACTGCCTGGGCATGGCTTGTATGTAAATATTATAAATATTAATATAAATATTGTTTTTTTCAATTAAAAAAGAGCAACTTTTACCCAAAATCAGGCAAAGCAGGCAGGCAGATTGAGTTGCTCACAGAATCACAGATTCATTCAGAGATCTGTGAGATCGGCCACCTGAGCCTGTCGTATAAAATTTGCTAGCAAGCAAAATCACAAAATTAACTCACAACACACTATGTATGTAAATATTGATTTTTTTATTAAAAAAGAGCAACTTTTACCCAACACCAGGCAAAGCAGGCAGGCAGGCAGATTGAGTTGCTCACAGAATCACAGAATCACTTAGAGATCTGTGTTTTGCCATTGGCTAGCTGAGTCTGCACTGCTTCAGTCCTAAAGAAGATTCAGCTCTGCTTAAAAGCAGAACCGAAGATCTAAAGATAAGTTAGAAAGCAAGAAATCCAGCGATTTCCTGCTTTCCAGCTAATCTAAATCTCCTGGCACAGCAGAACAGCTGATTGTCGGGAAAAAGGAAAAAGGAAAAATAGCAACTTAGTAGGCAAGTTTGCCAGGTAAGGATTGAGTGGGCAGGGAGGGAGGGCCATGTGGGTGGCACAGCCTTGTGTTCCTGAATAGCCTGGATTAATTGCTTTGGGGGGTGCTCTGGGGGTTACATTTCTCTATGGACCACCAAAATTTTCTTGTGGATCACTAGTGGGCTGCAGCCCACCAGTTGGCAACCACTGGTTTAAAATAAAGCTTTGCCAAACTCAAGGGGCCCTGGTGGTGCAGTGTTTAGAATGCAGTAACACAAACTCTGTCCACAGCCTAGAGTTCAATCCCAATGGGTTCAAGCTTTCCATCCTTCTGAGGTCGGTAAAATGAGTTTCTAGATTATTGGAGGCAATATGCAACCACCCAGAGAGTGCTGCAAAGCACTATGGGACATTATATAAGTCTAAATGCCAATGCTACTGCTATAAAATCAGAGATGCATTACATTTGCCCTATGGTAAAAGCATTGATATATATTTACATCTCAAAAGTAGAAATTAGTATTATTAGTACAGCTACCAATGTACAGTGGTAAACAATATTCTCTCAAAATATTTTGAAGGAGGAAACCCCAACGTTAATATTCTTTATATGCAACATTATATATGTTCTTCGTAAGTATAAAATATCTAGTGAAGGACAAACTGATTTGTATACCTTAAATGAATTTATGAATTCTGCTTCAAAGCTGTAGATCATAGACTTCACATTACAGGGGGGATCTGTTCCATTGCTACTCATATTGTATCATTAACCTTTGCATATTGTGCTATGCATTTAAGTTGTGGACTTTTTCTAAGATGATATCAACCCTACCATCATATACTTTGTCTTTTTTGCTGATGATGTCTACTGTACTGTACCTTTTCCAAAGTCTGAACAATATAAAAGTTGGGTGGATTCCTTCTAAATGGATAATGTGTAAGTTTGAATCTATCATTTCTTAGGCTAATGAACAATGGTCTACTCAACCCAAAAGAAATCATGGGTATCTTTACAACATTCTGATCATCCATGGGAGTATGAGAAAAAAAAATACAATAATCCTTCCAATCAAAATACCATCAGAGCATCCCTTGGCAGAGCTTCTTAACATGGAAACCTGTAGAAACTGAGGAAACTGTTTTTCAAGGAAGAGTCCCTCTCTAAGGGAGATGGGTGGTTCAGAAATGTGAAATAAAGAGAACCACCACTGGTTTCCACAAATGTCTTCCTATTATTCAGAAAAACTTCAGCTCCAGTTTCCACTGTGGCTACAAATAATTCTCCAGTTCAACCAGTTTGCACCATGTTCAACTTCCCCATCGTATTTCACGTGCTAAGAGGATTCTTGTGCAAGGATCTAAATTTCATTTTCACACTTGGGTAAGATATTCTATACTTGATAAGTCTGAGTTACTCCAATAAATACACATTGTTTTTTATTTGATTTATATGCTAACCTTTTTCAGAAGCACAAGAGATCTTATAAGGGGCCTTCCTCCATTTTATGTGAAAAATCAACCTGTTTAAAATGCTTTAGTAGATCACACACTAAATAGATTGGATTAGATGACCTCTGAGCTCCCTTACATCTTTATAATTCTATGATCTTCCTCTAAACCTCTCTAAGCAGGTTTGTTGAGAGGAAAGATGAAGTGACAATGTCTTCTTCCTAGTAACCTGCTATGGGAAGGAAAAGTCAATGAACTTCCTCTCCTTTCCTAAAGATCTTAATGGGAAGCAACAGGGTTCTCATTTCCTCCAGTGATGTTTGTCATTGATCCTCTAATCACACTGATCACAATTTCCTTCAGATTTTTAAAAGGAAGCACTTCACATTCCTCAATAATGATAAAACTGTGTTCTGATAAGATAAGAAATGATATGACTTCTGCATCATGGGTCAAATTCAATTCCAAATGTAAGTCACAAACAGAATCTGGAATTCAATGATGTCTACATTTCCATGTAGGATATTTCTAAGAACCATGAAAACCTTCTTGCATAAGAAGAAAGATTTAACTAGAAGTTCCATTTGAAATGGAGGAAATAAGACAATATAACAGGATCACTATATGTGAGGAAAACTAGCTATTTGATTTTATTAATTGTACAGAACAAATAATTTTGTGAGAATCATCTTAATAGGAAGGTTGAAGAAAACCTACTGCCAGCGAAATCCTCGGTTAGATTAACATGGATGCCCTTTTAAAATCTTCCTTGTACAAAGAGATCCTGTGTGTGCTTGTGTGTTGAAAAGGCATTGTTTTCTCTCTGCCAGTCTGTGTTATCTCCTTCCTTTAAAGTATAAAACTCCACACTGCAGTTTATCACAAATTCAGAGAAGCCTCCTCCTCACATTTGGCAAGCAGTTGCCCGTCTGCAGAAACCTGCAATTTCAGAGATACTCTCCACAGTTACAAGTGACATCACTCCCTCTGATTATATAATGCTCTGGGAGAAAGCCTATTTTTATGAACACTTACTGCATTGCTTCAGTCTCCTACTGTAGCTTGTGTACTTACAGCAAGATGCAGTTTCTTCTTTGAGGCATTACTGAAGAAAGAAATTCTGCCCAAACCAATAGTTTATTAATATTGTGTAAATCCAGATCCAGAATAAAATATAAGGGCAATTCAGTGATTCCTCTGAAAGTATTTAGAACAAAATATTACTGGATACAAATGACAACCAATTTCTACATTAGGACTGCCTGTCTAAATGTTTCTTTATGGTAGCAGCTTCATAAACAGCTGTAATTTACAAGAACCAAACATAACATGAATTGTCTCCTTTATAAAAATAAATTCCTATCAGTGACTGCTGTTGATGCAAAGATGTCAGGTAGTTCTCATGCCTTTATAACTATTGTTACATTGCATTTTGGTTCCCCAGATAAGTAGTTAAAGAAACATCCTTATACTGATGGTTCCATAAGGCAAATGTCACATTATGAATGTTGCATTTATAGTTATTGCTATGTGAAACTATTTCCATAGTGTTTTATCTGATAGTTGTAGTTTTAAAATTGTATCTCTATTGGGTCTTCTAGCTAAAGAACAATAATCTTGCATGGATGCAAATTATATGTGTAAATCATTTTGTATATTGGAAGCATATCAAATGAAAAATTCCAAAATATTGATCCAAATAAAAAAAAAATTTTTTTGCAGAAGTATAATAATTTCAATTCCTAAGATAGAGTATGAAATATTTGGCATTATTATTATTATGGTTCATTGCAGAATCAGCTAGATGTTTAGATAGGATTTGGCATTTTAATCCACCTATCGAATCCTTCCCAAGAATCTGAGATAGGCAGATGTTGTTTGTTGGTGCTAAAGGTATCATGATCACAGGATGTTAAACTGTTCCAAATAAAATTGTCTTTTGCAATTGACTGATGGTGAATTTATCAATGCTGATGGTGCTCCAGTGGTTTTGGGATTGTACCCAAGACGCCTATTACTATTGGTACTACCTTTGATTTCTTTTGTCGCAATCATTCTATTTCTATTTGCAGGTCTTTGTATTTTGTAATTATTATTACTATACTTTTATCCTGCCTTTTTATATATATTTGATAATTATTAGTGAATCAAAAGAAATTGAGAGAGAAGGCTTTAAATCAATAAACTTCTTGTTTTAAAATTCAGAGAAAATTCCAAGTTTACAAGCTTTGTTTTTTCTGTTGACTAATCTACTGCACAAAACCTATTAATTTAAATATTCCTATATGCAGCCTAATCTGATCATTGTACTATACATTAGGGATCAGATGCCATACTAGTCAATATAAAGTTTCAAGACTGTGTATTAATCCCAGTATTTATTGCAAAGTTCTAAATATATAAAAAATTTAAAAATAAAAGCCATGTATTCAACCCAATTCTGAATTTTCCTCAGTATTCTCTATAAAATCTAGACCAGCCATACAGAACTTGCAATGCCATTGATTTGTCAAGCAGAAATATAACATTCACAATAGTACGACGTGGTTGTGGTTGAATATTGCAGAAAGATCTTACCCTTAAAAAAAGAAAATGGGAGGAATATCCTTGTGGGGGGATGGGGACACAACCTTTTCTGTTCAAATCTGTCCTTAAAGTAGAAGCAATGCATTTTTATTTACACAGACAGAGAAAAGAGAGAGAGAGAGAAATCTTGTATACCCATTGCATAACAAAATCAGCTCCCTTCCTGTCCCAATACAAAAACATTTTCAAGAAATAGTAAGCTTTACAAATGGCTAGTTAAATTTCATACACACACACACAAATGCATGGGGTTAGGGAAGCACTTTTAAAAGAACTTACAGCTGCAAGCAGCCAAGCCAATTCAAAAGAATATTTTGAGACTATATAAATAACATTATCTGTTTAAAATCTGCACATTTACAGAGATAGCAAAAATGTATCTGGGGGCTCCCTTTCACAATATGCTTATCTTGTAAAGACATAATGTATGAGTTGAATAAGATTTGCTTCTCTAACCCAAAAGACAACTTCCCCCTCCTCCACAACCATCCTTTCAATGGCTGCTGCTGCTTTAATGCTGTTTCCTATTGGGCAATCTGCTCTCTAGCAGAAAAAGGATAAAAATCCAAGATTTTGCTAAGTAATAAAAACCAGAAATAGAAAGCCAGAGAATTGCTGGGGATGAGAAAGCCTGTATTTTTTTTTTTTTTTTTGCTGTAGAATGTCATGAGTGCTGCAAACTGAGCTGTGCACAGTGAAAGAGTTGGGGCATCTGCCAATTTTTTTGCATTCTTTCAGAAATGTGGTTCCTTTGAATCAGTCTTAACTCCTGGCAACTGTCTGGACAAGTCCCTGCAGTTCTCTTGGCAAGGCTTTCTAGAAGTAGTTTGCCACTGCCTGCTTCCTAGCACTGAGAAAAAGTGACTGGCCCAAGGTCATCCAGCTGGCTTTGTGCCTAAAGCACAACTAGAACTAATGGTCTCCCACGTTCTAGCCCAGTGCCTTAACCACCGCACCAAACTGGCTTGAATGATATGATCTGAATTCACACACAACAGGGTCAATTATAGATCTGAGGGATAATTAAAGCTTACAGTTTAGAGCTTTTTTGGCAACTTTATGCCAAAGCAAGGAAGGAAAGATCACTCAAGAAATGGGAAGACAAAAAAAACAAAACCCCAACTTGGTGAACAGTGTAGGGAGCAAAACCAGAATAATTAATAATCCCAAAAGTGTTGGAGAACAGATATGTGTACATTTCTCAACCAATTCCCTGAACATGTATTTCTACACATGCTATGTTCTCAATGTTTCACAGAAATATGTCCCAAGTAGGATACACCACTTCAGACAGCTGAGATAGCAAGACACTTCCATTTTAATGGATTGTAGGCTTATGCTATACACATAGGTCTATTTATACTATACAGCGTGACTCACTTATTAAAGCTGCAGATACCTCAGATATATTTCTATAAAGTGACTGCTCTCTTTTATAGGTTATGCAATGTAGATTATGCAGGCTGACTTAATGGATGACAACGATGTAGCCTTGTCTTATAAAAAGGACCAGATTACCCTTTTTAAAAAGAATAGGCTTTCCAGTGTTCCACTGCAGTAGTGATAAAATTTGTATGTGGCAAAATAACTTCTTTTTACACAGATGTACAGTGTATAGGAATCTTTTCTGAATTCTTTGCCAATCTAATATAAGGAGTTCTAAAGTTTGGAAAGACATTTTTGGATATTACTGTTGCTATTAACAAAGGTTCTTTTTCTTTAAAAAGATATACAATAAAAAGTCTTACTTAAAAAAAATATCTAGCTAGACTTCAGAGGGAGATTCTTTTAAAAAAATTCAACACAGTCTATAAATGAAAATTTTAAAAATCCACTGAATTTGCCATAAATTTCCATCAACATGTTCTTTTATAGATGCCCATTTTTGGCTCAAACTTTATTTCTCTCCCTGCCACTACTAACTTTAAGGCTTTTTGTTCAGAAGCATGGGGGGAGGGATCTAATTCATCAAAATTACACTTTAGTTTAGTTTCAGCCAATATGGTTATTTATGCAAACTGATACCATGATTCTTTCAGCTATCAAAAGTTAAGAACAGGTCAATGAGGGAACAGATCTGCTATACAATTCTTAAAAGGGTCTTGTGACCCAGAATATCCTAAGGGACAAATTGTTCTTTAGTTCTGCTTTAAGGGAACAAAGTTGTTTGCCTTGGGAAGGACTGCATGTTTGCAATCATTTCCCGAGAACAGTGTTTTGGACTTTCTCATCATTTAGCCAGAATTCAGCCAGCAGTTTTCACAAAAACTTCTTTAGAGTAGGATTATTTCATTAGGCTTTGATTCTATGCATTTAGTTCCCAGCAATTCACTTTTACAAATATGGAATAGACTTGTACATTCTTAAGTCACAATGTCAAAGGCTAACAGAATAACCAGAGGGACTGGGTTCACACAACATGCTAAACAAACTGAACATGTGGCTTGTTTTAAACCACATTGTGGTTTACTGCCTTATGCAAACCTGGCATTTTGCAATGCTAACTGTTAAGTCTGGAGCATGGGTGCAATAATGGAGACGAGCCGGTAGAAACAGTGAACTTCAAACTCTTTATTTACATGGTGTGACAGCTCGAACTGGATGGCTGCTATAGCCTTCCTTATATAGGCAACTTATTAACTATTCAACCAATAGCAATCCGGGAGCACTAGCTCCGTTAACCAATGAGACCGGCCTGTTAATGGCCAATCAGATCCTCCTGAACGGACCAATCCGATCTTGCCATTAACAGCCAATCAGAAGTGCAGGGCTAGAACCCTGCACTTGACTTCAAGCACAAGATAACTTTATTTAACATTTATTCATTCACAACACCCCTTTCCCCCGGCTTCTGCTTACAGGGCACGGTCACATAGTCCTTGAGGTAGGACGGTTGTTTTATTAGTCTTTTTGATTTTCGCTGTGTGCCTGGCATTTGGCTGCACTGTTATAGAGGTAGATCGCTGTTTGGCGAAAGGGGTGCCTCTGGTTCAGAGTTCGCGTTTCCATTGTCACCTATATCTTTGGTAACTCCCTGAGGTGAACTCACTCCCATCCCTGGTTCCTGTTCCTGCGTTTCAGTTCCGCTATCGTTCCCTTCGAAAAGATTTTCCTCTAGTTGAAATTCGTCTTCCTCTGTATCTCCCCCCCCCCTCAGTTTGGTTATAAGGGAGTTCGGAATTGCGTGACTGCAGCCGCGATCGTAGTTGATCAATATGGCGCTTCTACAGTCTATCGTCAGGGCACTATACAAGATATGATCTTGGGCCAATTACGCGGATTAACATCGCTTCTACCCACAGCGGATTGCCCAATAAGTTTTTAGCGAATACTAAATTGCCTACCTGGAAGGTATGGCATCGGCCGCTGGATCCGAGTGGTTTTTCCGGTTCGTAGGCTGGGTGTAACCGGTCGAGGTGGGAGTGGAGCTTTCGTCCCATTAGCAGCTCGGGAGTTTTGTTGGTGACGCTGTGAGGTGAGATGTGCTGTAGGAAAATGATTCCGTTGATTTTCTCGTCGATGTTGTCGTAGTCTGTTTTTTGTAGCGTTTTCTTGACAAATTGTACCATGCGCTCAGCCCTACCGTTGGCCACAGAGTGCGCAGGTGAAGTGAGCGCATGTCGGATACCGCGGTCAACCAGGTACTGTTCAAACGACAGCGTGGTAAATTGGGGCCCGTTGTTGGATACCAGAACGTCTGGTAATCCGTGGGTTGCAAAAAATCTTTCTAGTCTTTTGATGACCGCTTTGGTGGTCGTGTTCCTCATTCGGTGAATCTCAAGCCAATTCGAGTAGGCGTCGATGATTAACAAGAATGTGTGGCCTTTGGTCGGCCCAGCAAAATCTAGATGGATACGGGACCAGGGTCCCCGCAGTGTCTCCCATTCGGTTGGGGTTGCCTTTGGTGGAGCGTTGCTTACTTCTTGGCATCTCTGGCAAGTTTTGACCCACGATTCGATTTGTCTGTCTATGCCTGGCCACCACGCATAGCTACGTGCGAGGCCTTTCATGCGCACGATGCCAGGGTGGCCATCGTGCAAGGTTCTTAGTAGTGCCTGTTGGAGTCGTTCTGGGATAACGACTCTATCGCCCCAGATGATACAGCCCTTTTGCGAGAACAACTCTGTTTGACGACTTTTGAATGGTGCAGTCTGGTACTTGGTCCAATGGCCATCCACGTTCCACCCATGTGAGGACTCATGCTAAGAGGGGGTGGTGTTTTGTTTCTCTCGCGATATCATGGGCAGTTAATGGCGGCGTATGAAGTGTCTCGATCTGCAACGTTGTCATCGTTGGTGCGGGATCGCTGATGGTTTCTGGGAGCGGTGCACGGCTCAACGTGTCAGCGTGGGGAATGGCGGTACTGTAGATGATAATTGTAAGCAGCCAAGAATTCTGACCAGCGGGTCATCCTGGGAGAAAGTATGTAGGGAGTTGGCTTATCCCCAGCGATTATCCCCAGCAACGGTTTGTGGTCAGTTACTATAGTAAAAGCCTGGCCGTACACGTACTCATGGAATCTTTTAACAGCCGATACAATTGCCAGGGCTTCTTTATCGATCTGGCTACAATTTCACTCAGTTTTCGAGAGTGTTTTTGAAAAATAAGCAACAGGGGCTTCGCTACCATTAGGCAATACATGGCTAAAAATGGTGCCCACTCCAAAAGGCGATGCATCACATGTGATATTCAATGGTAAAGTTTCATTGTACTGCATTAGTACAGCGTCAGAAGTCAGTAGTTTTTTTACATTACGGAACGCCTGCTCTTCTCTGTGACCCCATACTCAAATTGCTTTTTTGTCTAGTAGGCGATGTAAAGGTTCAGCAACAGTCGCCTTTTGCGGCAAGAATACATTATAGAAATTGATGAGGCCTAAAAACACCTGGAGATCGGCCTTGTTCCGGGGTCTGGGAGTGTTTTTTATTGCTCTCAATTTGCTATCGGTAGGGTGAATACCCTGACTGTCAATCAAGTACCCTAAGAATTCAACATGATCTGTACACAGCTTGCACTTATTTTTCTTCACCTTCAGGCCTGCTTCTTGGAATTTTTGTAAAACCAGTCTTAAATGACCCTGTAAAATTTTTTGAGTGGGGGCAGCAATGAGCACATCGTCAAAGTAGGGGACAACGCCTTTGATCCCCTGCAAGAGTCTCTCCATTAGGCTCTGAAAGATCCCCGGGGCTACACTGACTCCGAATTGGAGCCACTTACACTTAAAGGCATCTTGGTGCGTTACGATAGTCTGTGCCTGTGCCGTTTTTTCATCAACCGGCAGTTGCTGATAAGCCTGAGCTAAGTCTAGTTCAGCAAAGACTTTTCCGCCCCCGAGGGAATGGAGGAGGTGTTGCACCACCGGCACCGGATATGGATTTTGTT
This sequence comes from Hydrophis major, assembly GCA_033807585.1. NCBI lineage: Eukaryota > Metazoa > Chordata > Lepidosauria > Squamata > Elapidae > Hydrophis > Hydrophis major. The sequence continues at coordinate 61,368,664 of CM066331.1, read as the reverse complement.
GCAGGGCGTGGTTTAGGGTGGCTCGGTAGTCCCCACAAATTCTAATGGAGCCGTCCAGCTTAATTGGTGTCACGATTGGGGTTTCCCATGGGGAGTGATTGGTTGGCTTTAACACTCCCTGGGCTATCAACTTATCAAGCTGTTCGTCGATTTTCGGCTTTAGCGCGAACGGAACTTGACGAGGCTTAAGGCAGATGGGAGCTATTTTTGGATTAAGGCTAAAGGATATCAGGGTCCCCTTGTACTCGCCTAGCTTTTCCGCAAAGATGTCCTTGAATTCGTGGGCGAGGTCCTCCTCCCAGTCACTGCAGCCGATTCGGTTAATGCCTGCCACTTCAATGCCGAGTGGTGCAAACCATTGCAGGCCTAACAGGCTAGGCGGGTCCTTGTCGATCACCATCAGGGGTAAGTATGCTGTGCGGTTCTTGAACGAAACCCGGACTCGACTGGATCCTACGACTGGAATCCGGTTCCCTGGTAGTCCTTTAACATGAGCCTTTGGAATTGAAGGTCTTGGCGCCGGATAGTAGGGATGAGTTGCTTGAGAGTCTTCCAGGAGACCATTGAAAGAGACGATCCCGAGTCAACTTCCATTTGGCAAGGCTGATTTTCGATGTCCACTTTAACTTGAATTTTCTTGGCATCCAATGAAGAGGCGTGGCCGATAGTGAGTGTTTGGTGAGCCTCTTCTCGTCTCGTTAGGCGATTCATGGGTCGGTTTCTGTAGGAGTGGTTTTCTGGTTCTTGCCTTACAGGACGGTTTCCTGTCGATTGATGAAGATTGGTCCCCTTCGAGGTCTGGCTGGGTCCGAGGAGACTTCTGCAGACCCGTCCGATATGGCCTCGTTTCCCGCACTCGTGGCAGAGCGCGTTGCGGAATTTGCAATCAGAATGGTAATGGTTGGCCCCGCAGCCAGCGCACGGTTGCTGGGTCTTCAGGTAACGGTCCCAATCGGACCGCAGTCGATGGACCTCTTCTTTGTCGCTGTCTGACAATGAAGAGAGGTCCTCATGGTGGGCCGTCGAAAGCTGTCCTTCCGACTTAGGTGAAAGTTCACCAGCTGGTTGGTGTGTCGGAGCGAGATTTCGGTGTAGTTGGGCAGCCAACTTCTTGGTCGCCTCTGCTGCCGTAGCCTCAGCGATGGCATTGGCAAGGCTAATGTCGCCCTTAGCCATTATTTTGCTCTGCACGTTTAGAGCATCTAATCCTAGAACTACTCAGTCTCTCAAGGCCTTCTCTAGGTTGGCAAAATCGCAAAGGCCTCCCAAGTTTTGGAGGTCCGCAACGAAATCGGCAACGCTTTCTCCTTTCCGCTGGTTTCTTTGGTAGAACTCATGCCGTCTTACGAGCATTGGCACAGTCGGTGCATAGTGGGCCCTTAGTAGCAGTTCGAGGACGTCCCAGTCCATGGCCTTCATTTCAGCCGGTTTTGCTAGCGCCTTGGCCATCTTGAATACGGTTGGCCTGCAGTGTGTCAGGAATACCGCCCGTTTCTTCCCGGTTGTGGCATTCTTCAGATTATTCGTTTCCAAGAACATTTGGAAACGGTCCATGTAGGACTCCCAGTCTTCTTGCGCTGGATCTAACGGAGTGGGTGGTACTACGCCGCTGGACATGGTTCCGCCGTTGTGCGTTTCAGCCACGTGCTTGGTTGTCTTCATCGTTGTTTTAGTTGGCTCTGATGTCATCCAATCCCATCCTCGTCGCCAGTGTTAAGTCTGGAGCATGGGTGCAATAATGGAGACGAGCCGGTAGAAACAGTGAACTTCAATCTCTTTATTTACATGTTGTGACAGCTCGAACTGGATGGCTGCTATAGCCTTCCTTATATAGGCAACTTATTAACTATTCAACCAATAGCAATCCGGGAGCGCTAGCTCCGTTAACCAATGAGACCGGCCTGTTAATGGCCAATCAGATCCTCCTGAACGGACCAATCCGATCTTGCCATTAACAGCCAATCAGAAGTGCAGGGCCAGAACCCTGCACTTGACTTCAAGCTCAAAATAACTTTATTTAACATTTATTCATTCACAACACTAACTATATGCAGTTGCCTTTACACACCATCCAAAAGTTACAATTTGGTTTGCCATATTCATCTTACAATATAAGCTTACCAAATTTAACATTGGACTTCATCCTAAAAAGTATTTTTTGTGATACATGAAGTTATATTTCACTTGGATAATCACAATAGCAAAAATTTTGAAATCTCTATAATTTCAGATAGGTTGCAATGTTTTGCTAAAACACTGATCAAGAATATACAATATGATGTTTGATTTCCCATATCTAGATATACTTTCAAAAGTGCTTTCTATGATACATAAATCTCAATATGATACATAAATCTCAATATGATTTGAGATCAAACTCCTTCTCTCAGTCTGTCAAGCACTGAAAAAGTCATCTGCCGGCCTAAGTACCTTCTAGGGAGGAAGGTACTTACTCACATCTCCTATATTTACAAAATGCTTCAAAAAGTTTTTCAGAAGCTCTAGCCACAAGTTGATCTCTTACAACATACATTTTGGAACATTGTTTTGTTTAAAACACTAATATAACTAGCTTTCAATCAAGAATTAAAACAACATGAAAAATACATAAAACTATTACAGCCATAAACATTAGAAACACAATTATGTGAAGTAGATAAGATAAAGCCTTTTCCAAATAAAGTTCAAATCCTAGTGTTTAAAGAACACAATTTGGTTGTTTGAAAATTATATTCCCATTGCCTTCTGGATTATTTCTAAATCTTTTATATTTTCTGGTAAAGTCCTATCAAAAAAATTAACCAGATCCAAAGCTATTTAACTTACTTATATCAGTTGTAGTTAGTATCTTCCACCTCATCCACCATCAAGAATTCAAAAGAGAATACAGATTCTGCCTAAACATTTCTATCTGAAGAAACACTTTTACTTAAAGAAGAAAAACAACTCAAAAAAACAAAAATCCAGACTGAATAAGATATCAGAATACATTCTGAATCAATAGGAGAGAAAGCTCTAACAATATAACAAGCTTTTATAGATAATCTTTCTCAAGAATAGTTTTTATTTCCTCCATTTTCTTCCTTAGACTGACTCAAAATAGCTTCTATTAAAAGCTCTTCTTTTGTGAACAAAAGTAACAGGACTGTATCTTCAAGAATTTACACTCTTGATTCACTTCCAACTCACCAAAACATCCTTATACCTCATGCTTAAGCTTTGGAGAGGTGGTAGAAATGTCCAAATACTTAAGTATGAAATGAAAGATCCAAACATGAAAATACGAAAGTGGCATGAAATTTAGCATCCATATAGTTTCAGTTCATAGTATTCCCAAATATTTCCAGGTCTTCAAATATTTCCAGCTTCAGCAAATACACATCAACCAATATGAGCTTATAAAACAAACATCCATACAAATATTTTATATTATGCAGTGTTACATTCAACAAAGGAAATTTAATGCAACCACAAATCCTATTTGGGCAAACTTTTTGTCACTTTTATAGCATTTCATAAAAGAAATCAGTTACATTGTGTAGGATCTCCAAGTTAAGAACCTTAGTAAGTATTGCTCCTGGCTGAAAGGAGAAAGACAAGCTTTGCTCAATCTAAGGCTCTCCAGATAGGTTGAGACTAAAACTTGGTAGGAATAATGTAAGGATTTTTTTAAAGATTTTTTTAAAAATCCCGTATACTGTCTTTATCAAAAGCTACTGCAGTTAGCAACAAAAGGCTGCCTTTAGAGCTCATTTGCTACCTGTAAAATCCTTGACCTCTCACTGATGGCAGTGAAGAACTTTTGGGGTAGGATATAAATTTCTCCATGAGAAAGACCTGACAATCTCTCATGGATAGAAAGTTCCAGAAAAATGCCAAGGTTTTTTTTCCTTTATTTTTTTCTCCTCCTTTGTTTTTATAATTCACTTTTGGAAGCTGGAATTAATTTGAAACCACTGAATGTCTAGATAAGAAAAAGTCAAAGACAGAAGGGATGAGAAGGATGCTCTTTCTCGTTCTGCCTTTTCACCAGGAAAAGTGCTAATCTTTCCTATTAGCCCCATCATTTTGATGACAGAATATGGTTAATTTACAGATGTCCTAACAATAAGGCTTATATTCAGCATCATTTGACTGTGTTAAAATAATGAAATACAAGTGCAGAATGTAGCCTCATTAAAGTTGCAAATCAGTTAACCTGAAATTTTCTGAATGGGAGAATATATTCATATTGCTTGGGGGCACTGAACTTCTGCAATATGAAAGTAAAACTCCCCTGAATATTAAGTCCTTACTATTAATCTATAATTCCCTGTTAACAAATAGCCGGCTCACTGCACTCTTTACCTTGCCATGGGCAATGACAAAATTCAACTTGAGAGGAAAAAGAATAAAAAATGCATTGTCAACATTTTCAAGATGACATTTGAATGCAAGAACATGCACACTAATACATGCTTTAAGACAATATACAAGTTTTAAGTAGGTGCAAAGCAACTACAAAATTTATTTCAAACATCATTAAACATGCACGGATTCTTCATCGTGAATACAATAGTCATAGATGCACCTTATCTTGGGAAATTACACTTCAACCTCCGTTCTTTTTTTAAAAAAATACAGCATTATAAAACTATTTCATAATGACATGTTAAACTTTTTACATAGTCATCTGCATTCTATGTCTTTCAAATTTTCTCTGGAGGTTGGAACAGACAAACAGAGAACAAGAGCTGAGAAGAAAATCTAATCATGGGACATTATACTTTATCCAAAATAATTATAATTATTTGATTATTTCATCAGATATATTAATTCTATGACTAAATTTTCACAATCTGAGAGTTTAGGCAGAAAAATGACTGAAACATAGATATTCAACTGAAGACAACCTAAAACTCGATCTGTCAGAAAAAAACATGAATTATTTAAACAATGGATGATAATATATTCTAAACACAAAGAGGGAGATGAAGTGAATTCTGGAGATCTAACTTTTTAACCAGATTTTTTTAAAAAAAAAAACACACATAGTGTTCAACAAAAGCTATACTAATTCAAGAAATAAATTGCCCTGTTATTTGTGTGCATTTGTCTGTATTATATCACCATCACAATCTGATTAATATCCTATCTTTCTATAAACACTTATTCCCATATCCTTAAATATTTTTATTCAATTTCTTTAAAAATGACTTTTGAATCTTATTAGGAAAGCTTCAGTTTTAGAGATAGAAATTATCATATTTAGCTTGATTCAAATAAATATTGCATTTTTTTATGATAAAATCATAAAAAAGGAACTGAGGTAGAAAGTTATTCAAATTATCTAATTGTGAATGGACGGTACAACAGCAATTAAAAAAACAGAGAATTTTTTCTTCAAAGCATTAAACTTATGTCTCAAATAAAGTTTATACTTTTAAGCCGAAGAAGAGTTAGTAGAATGTGAAAGAGTTGTCACATAGCACAGAAGATTAAAATAGCCATGTCATTATGTTGCTCAATCTTTGGTAAAATGCTAATATTAATTAACAATGCTACAGTAAATAATCAATTTCAAAAAACACTACTTCAATGATTTTGGAGATCTACTTCCATGATTTTGCTCATTGACTGACTAATAAATACCTGGATGAAAACAATTCATGTATTATTTAATTAAAGATGTCTCAATTAATTGGACAGCATTTAAAAAAAACTGTTGATAACTTGTTCTGACACAAATGCCATTTTCCCCTCTAACATAGGAGAATTCATGTCAGTCTAAATGGTACCTTAAGCATGTACTAGAGAACTGTAGGCAATTTCAAAACATGTTTCCAAAAGTAGTTTGTTTCTATTAATCATAGATGATTTATCACAGAACAAGATTCAAATATAATGCTAATTATTTTTAAATTAATAGGACTCTGCAAAACATTAAAAAGAGATGTTCTGTAAGCATGTAGACAATTGGGAACAGTCTTCTAATCTAAGCAGTCAAATAAATATTGGGGAAAAAAATGCCACTCACTTTAATTATTCAAAGAGAACTGCTTTCAGTGTTATGGTCGTGCTAGAGAAATATAAATGGTTATTTCTATAGTCTGTTCCAGCTATGTTAAACTATATTTTAGTATTATGTCAACAACTGGCAATGCTTTATCGAATAATGACCATATCAACATATGCACACGTTATTTGAACAAATGAAGAACATTTCTTTTCTCTTGTACTGCTCTTCAGAGATACACATTTATAAAGATTTGGTTTATGAATATTTAGTTAGTGGAGCTCAATATAATAATTTGGTTTGGTATTCTTTAAACACATTCATAGAACATGGATCATTGTAATATATTGTATAATATTTGAAGGCCTACAAGGATGTAAGTAAGGCAAATTTAGCAGCTCTTTATCATAAAATAATGTTTTTGAAATAATGCCCTTTATAGTTAGTGATATTCTTAGAATAAGTTGTAGCAGCATGAAAAATGGTTCCGCAGTATTCCTATTATACTTCAAGGATATTCCTTTTAGACCCATTGCTGGGGAACTGCACACTTTTACACATATCTTGCTCATGGGTTTCTCAGAGGCTGGTCATTGTTAAAATGCTCAGAAGAGGTCATTGGTACGATTCCATCATGGCTGTTCATAATCAAAATGTAAAGATTTTCTGATCAAGGCCTTAAGGACAGCCTTGATCATATAGATTTTAAAAGATCAATGTTAACATAGCATCTTGTTTTCAAAGATGAAATTCTTTACAAAAAGAATGACTATTATTTTATTTTTTTATTTCCTATATATTATAAGAATATTATTTTTTCATGCCAAGCTATGAGATGATTCTGTGGGTATCAACATCATCATTATCATCTTAGGAGTTCTGAGGAACTATTCTAATAGTTTGACTTAAAATATTCAGAAGGAAAGTACACAGTGCATGAAATGTAAGTAGTACAGAATGCAGCTGTCTTTAAATTCAATCTACAATTTAAATTTTCCAGACATGAAAAATATAAGTTTCACTTTAAGCTTCAAGGATGATATAAGTCCAGTTTCAGTTTATTAAACTGAGTATATATACACTTTAAGTGTGCCCCTCCCATGAGTGCAGATTTCTAAAGAGGAATTAGCATATGAATAGAAAAACTAGAAGCAAAAAGAACAACAAGCGGAAAAAACCCATGTCATTATTAAGAGCAGCTAACTAACAGGAGGAGTTGAGAAAACCTACCTCTTCAATAGGGAACAGACAAGATTGGACAATTACAAATACCAAGCAATAGGAATACAAATATAGACACTGAGTTTGTAGGACAGAAGATAGCTGGAAACTTTGAATAATGTCAAGCATGACGACTGTTTTCCTTAATTTAATAAGTTAACCATATGGTTAAGCAAATGATGAAATTGCAAGGCATTGGTAAACAGGTTTTAATCACATGAAAAATGACTATAGGGAACGTTCTACATGTTTTTAAATTGTAATAATTTTATTTGTGAAATGTTAATAGTTTACTTAAACTATGTATATCCCTTCAGTATGTATTTAATATAAGAATCTGATATAAATCTGGTTTATATTCAGCCTAGGTATAATAAATATGGCATATTATACGTATGGAATTCTGGTCTAAAATATATGAAAATATGTTAAGTAGCTGCAAAAAATAGATATATATTTGATCTTAATTAGCACTATGCTATATTTGCACGAATGAGGGGAGAAAAGCCACGCTTGGAAGAAAAAGTACACAGAAACTCAAGGTTGGACCATGGAGGGAGAAAAGGTACAGTGAGTTTCTCAAAATAAACACAGAACAGAAATGAATTGTCTGGGTTGTGCACTGCAATAAAGAGTTGAGAAAGCGAAGAAGGCTCAGGTCTAGAAATATTCCAGTCTTATAAATCTAAAGATTATAAATCTAAAAAAGACTGTATCTGAGTTCCCTATTTTAAAAACTGCATCCTTTTTATCTAAGAATTAAAATATAATTCAAATATCGAATCAGACAAGTAACTACTTACAGATAAGAGGAGGGGCAGATTGAATCAGATACCTAATATTCTAATGGACAATTTGAAAATTACAGATATGTCAATAATAGAGATAACAATGAGCCTCTAAAAAAGAGTCATTTCCAGTTCTATTTCCCATCTCCCCACAAAAAAAAATCTCAAATGAATAACTGTCTGCAAAATGCCATTAGGTGCATTTTTTTTTCGTTTGGATACAGTGGCAAACATAAAGAATTTACAGATAGAAAGTAATGAAAACCTGATGAAGGAATTATTTTGTTTTCCCAAGAGTCTAGAGGTAGATTTCTCCAGTAATTACAGATAGTCCAGTCCTCAACTTAAGACCACAATTGAGCCCAAAATTTTGGTTACTAAGTGAGACATTTAAGTGAATTTTCCCCCATTTTACGACCTTTCTTGTCACAGTTATTGTGAATCACAGCAGTTATTAAATTAGTAACACAATTGCTAAGTGATCTGGCTTCTCTGTTCACTTTGTCAGAAGTTTGCAAAAGGTGGTCAGATGACAATGCAACCATCATAAATATGTGACAATTACCAAGCATCTGAATTTTGATCATGTGACCCTTGGAATGTGGCAATGGCCATAATTATGAAAAACAGTCATAAGTCACCTTTTTCAGTGCTATTGTAACTTTGAATGGTCACTAAATGAAAACCTGTAAATAGGTATTAATAGATTCTCAAGAAGCTATGTTAATGATTTGGCTTGTAAGTGAAATATCTATAAAATGTTAATTTCAGAAATGGATAGCGAATGGGCCCAGAAAACAAGGAAAAATCCCTGCCACCTCCCTCTCAATGCATCACTGCTTATATGCCTCATTCCACTGAAACAAGTGTCAGAAGAATTATGCACAAGTGCTGATTCTGTTTCTGTAACATTCTGTAACATTCTCTAAAATATTTAATATATAACAATAAAGCTTTTTTAGAAGTAGCAAAATTATTTCCACCATCTTCCACCAGATTCCACTCCCAAAATTTCTAGCTAAGAAACTGATCTTGCTCCATCACATATACAGACTGGTGAAAATTCTTGGAGTTAAAAGGTTTGATGGATTGAGAAAATATGGAGTAAAAACTTTGCTCTAAGTTTAGGCATTAGTAAATGTATCACTTTGGCCAATACTCTTATGATTAAAATGGGCAGTACGCAGCAAATGGGTTGCTTTCATTTTGAAAGCTTTGGGTAAATTGATCATGAAGAAGCAAAAATTCAACCAAAATAAAATGTGAGATGATGAAAGAGCGTTCTGAATTTTAGAGTGAACATTTGAACTCCATTTTGATCAGTTACAATCAATAATAAATTATTAGGAAGCTGAAATTTCAGATTAGAATTCCCTGAAAAATAGGTACAAATTTCCATAAAAAGAGGGCAAAGGGGACAGAGCAAAAACACACTTATAGCTAATAAACTATTTGTTAGGAAACAACTTAGGGCTTGGAAAGATCTAGCAAAAAGGTCATCCCTTTTTTACATGGTTGTAGTATTCAAAAAGAAATGGGGCCACACCAAAGAAAAACATTCCACTTGTTCTTGTTCCACCACATACACTGTACATGCTAATTGACTCATCAGCCTACACAATAATATTATGTGATTTATTTTGAAGCTAATTAGGAACCCAGCATTATAATTTACCCAACAAACTATTAAACCTTAATATGATGCATGCACCAGTCAGTCTGAGTTTACCAGTGAGCTAAACCATAATATGGGTGATTTAGTTTGAACTTTGTAAATCATATCTATGGAAGAGCTACATAATCAGACACTCCAAATAGTGTGGTTCCAAGAAAAACCTCCAAATGTTGATACCAAATTCTAAATTTTGATATGAAAAAGGGAAATAATTATAAATTGGGAGTACTACTATTATTATCTGTATTTAATTTTATTACACTTTCGTCCTGGTATGCCGAAAAATAATATAACTTTCACTTTGATTTTTTAACATTATGAAAAACAGACCATCTTGCTTTGTTCAATAGTTACAACAAGCTACAGTTTAGAAGTGTTCAAATCAGCTACTGATTGAGGAACATGGAGGAAGTATAGCCAAAACCAAAACTGATGCTCCTCTAAAAAAAAAAAAAAGATCAGTGTTGATTTTAAATGTTTTTCCCATCTCTCGTCAATAGTTAAAACACAGAATGGTATCACGTTAATCTTGACAGCTGCTAGTATGGCAGCTTCACCAATATTAAGGTCTTCATTATATTACTTGCACTCCACATAGTCTATTTCTGCCACTTTCCTTTTTCACACATGCTGTTTTATAATGTAATAACTTCCCCATGATAGGAATTGTACTTACAATATGCATTCTACCTACAATGTAGCTTATGGTAATGTTGGTAGATGAATATGGTGAAGTCCAACACATCAACGGGGCACTAGGTTGGAGAAGGCCTTCTTAGGTCATTTGCTAAAGATCATTTTGCTAATCTTACCTACTCATATTTTCCTAACATCTATTATGAAAACCTAGTACCACTTACTTTTTTGAAAAAAGTTTCGATTTCCTGAGTTTCTTCACATGATATCAGTGTGCAAATATGGAAGTATTCACTCAAATCTATCTTGTAATTTTTTAAACACACTGGTGATCATTAGCACCAATTTTACTCTCTATCCAAGACCCAGTTTTTGTCATCAGTAATTATTGACCCATAATTTCCTTTCTCTCTCTTTTCTACCTACCCTTAACAGAACTTTGCCTTTTTTGAATTTCAAAACTACCTCAATTTTCACCAAAATTCCCTGTTTTCCTGAAAATCACACTAGACTTAATTCGCTTTTTTTCCTGAACATTATACACACACTAGATTTAAAACAATAAAAATCTTAAGGCTGAGATAAAAGAACAGCTCACCCAGCCTACAGAGCTGAAAAAAGGAAGTAAACATATACAGGAAATATACAAAGTACACTTTTTGTCAAACAGCAAATCAGTAACAAACAAAACAAAGCTAGAGCTACAAAACACTGCAGGGATTCTGGCCTTTTGACTGAATGTAGGTATATAACTTCTCCTGTTCCAGTCTGGCTTTATCTGCCATGCTAAATTAAGGTAATCCTGCATTCTTCTAAATAAATTCCAAATAATCTGTTCTTCTATGAAACATATTTCCTTTTCCATAGAATCAGTAATGAGTCTGAGACTATTGATTCAACCAACTTGTCTCCTCTCTAGTCTTGAAGATAAATATATAAATACAGTAGGATCTTGATACAATGAAAGCAAAGCTTTAACCTAATATGTGTGTAAACTAACTTCCTGCACTTCCAGTAGTATTTCCATTCTGTTGCAAAGGTGATGAATCATAGGGTAGAATTAGTGAAACAACAAAAATGCAGGTGTTATGATAGTGTGGCTCAAGGATGATTACACTATGTCCTAAAGCATGTTACCAGAAGACTGTTCCTCAAAACAAAGAACAGCAGGAAACTAGAGTCCATTGGTCAATGAAAGATTTCTGTCGTGTAGTGTAGAAAGATTTATGACAGGTCTGAGAGAGAAAATAGAATAGAATGCAAGACAAAAACAAACATACAAGCTCTTTAGCTAATATGTACCAGTATTTGGAAATCTGATACCCTCGCAACCTTCTGTATGGACACTGACTCAATCAGATTTCAGCTTGCACAAGGAGAAACAGCATTTCCTCTGAATACAGATTAGCTGTAAAAATAGGTTGCTTCTTTGCATTTTAAGGAGGATGGACACCAGTTCAACATTTTAAGATCTGTATTTTAAACGATCCTGTAGTGCGATGTGGTGTTTCCAGGCTACCAAAACTTATAAAACAATATTTTCCAATAACTGACTTTTGGGACAACAATATTTGGGACAACAATTTTCATCTGCCTATTTGTGGATATTGATAATCATAGCCCAATATATTTAGTAAAACTAGACTGAGCATCCTGAAATTATCATAGGATGGTTTAGATGTTTTAACAATTAAAATATTAATGAGGCTTGTAGTTCATGAAGTCTGTTCATTAATGACTTACCGATTCTTTTCTAGTTCGTTGTGCGTAGACCTGAAAGATAAACCAAGAAAAAGAAATTGTTAGATATTTCTAGTCTACCTCATAAGCCCATTTTCATTAACACCTTTCTTTATTTTCGTGTCTTGCAGATATATTAGTGAGTAATTCCCATGTTTCAAAGCAATTTGGGAAAGACCAAATTGAAGGATGGCTGTCATAAATCTTGAGCAGTTTTTCATTCCCAGTTATAAGATTCATATTCAAAAACATAGCCAACTATACTACTATGTAAATAATTTAATATCTAGAACTGTATATCTTACTGCTAAATTCTAAGCTTTACCATTTATCTTCAGTTCAATATCAATTTGCTTTTTGCTTTAGTCACTATTATTCTCTAGTATGAAGCAGTCTTACCCAAAACATTCTATAAATAAGGTGCCGTTTATAGTGATTAAAATAATTAAACAAGCATAGAAATAAACGAGAAAGCCCCTCATTATCCAAGTTCTTTCCTTACATTTAACTACTATATGTATTCATGTTAATAGATCAATCATGAAAAAAAATAAAAATTATTTTGTTTAAGCCAATTTACTGAACTTTGCAAGCAATCTGCAAGTTTCCAAATATGTATGGAGAATTTAACTTTTATAATATCGTAATATATAACAACTAAAGTATGTAGAATTTACCAAGCATCAATTATAAATGACTAGAATTAAAAATATTTTACTGCTTTAAAAAAGTTATACTGTAAAATTTATCCCAGAATGTCTAGTTTGTTTTTTAAATTCAAAGCCTGTAATTTTAAGATTTGACAACATATTTTTATGAATTAACATCACATTTTCCTGAAGCTCAAATACTGCCTTCTATCTTCAATTGAAAGAACCTTTAATGAAAACCATAACATTTAGTTAATGAAAAATTCCAGGCTCAATGAGAATTTTCTGTGAATCAATAACTTTTAAAAATGGCAGTCAGAAAAGTGATGAAGGAATGCAAGTTTTAAAAAAAAATCAAAAAGAAACTTCAAAAACATTAGTCAGAATTATTTTAAATTCAGCATAGAGCTACACTGAGAGTCAAATATATCAGATACTCTGATCATGATGGAGAAATTTGGAAAGTGGTTTTTAAGTGGAATAACTAATATTCTGATTTTATTCTTTAAATGCACCAACCTATATGCATTACTAAGATAATAAAATCAGATTTTCAAGACAATAATCTGTCCACCCCAAGAGCAAGCAGCATTTTAAAAATATAAGCAGAAGGGACAAAATATTATGTCACTGAGGACATAGCAAGGAGAAAAAGACCATTCTCTGAGAAAATATATTTCTCAAGTTTATTGGCCTGTCACAGTAATGTTCTTATTTAGTTCTAGCTCTAACCTAAAATTCTTGAGGCCCATTAATTTCCACAATATTACATATATTTTGTTCAACTGCTAGGAAACAATGATAATATTGTAAAGTTAATAAAGCATGACCATTTATTGTATTCTTTATTAAGCATGTATACATGTTATGCATTTGGATTTTTAAATATTTTGAAGCAGTGAATTTTTTTATATCTGATACATTTAAATGAAATTATTTTGAATAATCCATTAAGTGACAGTATTTAAAGACAAGAAAAACCTTCAGAGTTGCCACCATGTGCAGGGGAACCAATTTGTCTATAAATCACAACTTTGTATTAATAATTTTATTTACTCCTCATTCCTTCAGGAAACATTTCCCCTTTCTAGAGATGCCATGAAGGGCTACAACTCCTAAGCAAAGGATTGAATTCCTATTTTATAATCAAACCAGTCATCAAGGTTGGAACTGAAAGAACAAAGTTCAGCCCACCACTGGGAACAAAATTAAAACAGCAGGCTCTCCTTTACTTCTCACATCTTCCTTCCATCAAAACACCATAAATGAGGAGGGATGCCATCTTGTCATGAAGTTAGTTAATTTATACTGTGATTTAAAGCCATACTAGCATAAAATAAAATAGTATGAACTTTCCCACGTAGGAAACTTCTGCTAAATATATCCTGTCAGACTACTACAAGGAACAATCCTTAAAATAGAAAACATTTTGAAATACATGTAGTGTTCTTCTTGGTAACTCAAGAGATAATCAGTGTTCTCTCCTCAGAAAAAATGCTGTTTTTGTCTCTTGCATCTTCGTAATACATTTCTAGCTAAAACTAAAATTAGAAGTTAACAATCTTACAAAGTTGTCTGTTTAATCATCATTAAATATAATCGTCTCTTCTTCTCAAGAAAGTACATTCACCGTGTCTAGCCTGATGATGGTCTGATCTTCTCATAATAGTCCATGTCAGCTGAAGATGATGGAAGTCCAGCACCCTCATGGATGCCAGGTTGTAATATACAAGAAGACAATATTTCATTTGTGAACTGAATATTCCAAGCAGAAAATCAGTGTTTCCATTTCATCAACCATGCCAAACTACAGTATTGTCATTATATTTCCTTCCCATTTTATACCAAGCAGCTACAAATTCAAAAAAAAAAAAACATTAAGTAAGTTGTTTAATAGCCATCAGCACAAAGAGATCTTTCAAGTAAGCCACTCCCTGAAAATAAGATTCCTAATCTTTGGGCGTAATACTAACATGCTTCATGTTAAAGATGGAATTCTAATGAATATGCATTGGACAGTACCAAAAAAGCATATCTGAATTATCAGGAATTTTCTGTAAGAAAATATAGTTTATGTGAACTATTAACCTAAGGATCGCTCCATGAACAACATCTAAAGTTCTGCTATACCAAAGAGAAGAAATAAATAAAATTCCATAAGGATTCCTATGTCCTCTCTGAAGTGTAGCCTTAAGCATTCTTTTTTTAAAAGTCCCCAATTTTTCTCTGGTAGATTTATAACCTACTTTTCCTTTAGGTGCTCACGATCACATATGTGCTGTGTCTTGGATCCCCCAAAAAGGACTTTTCAGCTAATGGAAAGACAGTTGTTGACATCTGAAGAGTACAGTAGATCTAGTGAAATATGTTCCTTTACCTGAAATCTGTATGGTTGTTTATAATTTAAACTGAATCTTGCCATTGAATGGCAAATCTGTTATGCTCAGAGTCAATTTCCAGCAAGTCCAATCAGTTATCCATCTGAGTTCCACTAATCTCTTCTGCTAAATAGATTTACAGAGGACGCTATAGCCATCACTCTTCACACTGCTCTGACTCATTTAGAACAGCGGGAAGAGGGGGGGCTATGTGAGGATGCTTTTTGTGGATTTTAGTTCTGCATTTAACACAATTCTTCCATATAGACTAGTGTCTAAACTTCTGGACCTTAGGCTTTTAATTCAATCCGCCTTTGGATTATGGATTTCCTGTTTGGCCACTCACAGAGGGTCAGATTAGGTAATTATACCTCTTCAGCCCTTATTCTTAACACTGGTACACCACAGGGTTGCATGTTGAGTCCCTTACTCTATACTCTTTATGTGCATGACTGCATTCCCATTCACGCTAGTAATACTATTGCTAAATTTGCAGATGATACAACAGTGGTGGGACTTATCTCCAGGGGGGATGTGTCTGCCTACCGAGATGAGGTAGACCGGTTGCTTTCGTGGTGTGGAGACAATAACTTGGTCCTCAACACCAGTAAGACCAAGGAGCTTATAGTGGATTATAGAAGGAACAGATCAGACATATGCTTATCAATGGAGACCGAGTAGAGCAAGTGGCCAGTTTTAAGTTTCTGGGTATTACCCTAAAAGAGGATCTGACCTGGGGTGCCCACAGTGTAGCCCTAGTCAAAAGGGCCCAGCAGAGATAATACTACCTGAAACTTCTCAGAAAACAACAACTGAATGAAAAACTCCTGGAGACCTTCTATTGTTGCACCATAGAGAGCATTTTAACATAGTGCACCTCTGTATGGTTTGCCAATTGCACAGTGGCAGATAGGACAGCGCTCCAGAAGGTTAACATCATTGCCTAGAGGATCATTGGGTGCCCTCTCCCCTCTTTGGAAGAGCTTTATAGCTCCCGCTGCCTTAAGAAAGTTCAAAACATTCTCAAAGATATATCTCATCCTGGGAACCCTTTTTTTGAACTATTACCATCTGGCAGACAGTACAGAATAAAAAAAACAAGGACAAATAGGCTGAAAAACAGCTTCTATCCCAGGGCAGTAGCTCTTTTGAATTCTGCTATATAGTGCAGTGTTGGTGTGGTGTCAAGAGTTTCCGGTTCAATGTGTGAAGGATGAAGGATGTGTGTTTGTATTTTCATGGTGCACTGAAGATGGTGTTTGATTTCATTTTATGAGGTGCAATGACAATAAAGTAAACTAAAACTAAATATATATATTTTTAATAATTCTAGAAACATCAGTGTTTCCACAAGCATACTAACACTGTCATTTTTGTGAATAATGACATTCAAAGTAGTGATATTGTTACAATCATTCAACTAGGCATTAAAACTATCCTTCAATGGAGGAAAATATGTTTTGAAAATACAGGGAATTTTGCTTAAAGGTTTCTCTTTTAAAAGTGGCAAGCAGCTTAATATTTTTGCATATCAGATAGTTGACAGAAAAATATTTGTAAAAGAAATTAAAATTAATTCAACTTTTCCTCTCTTCCCATATTCAGCACTCAGAATTGGAATAAAGTTTTATTCTTGGCACATGTGGAGTAATTAATGCTACCACCATACTAGATTCAATGAAGTAATGACATTTAAAGAGAAACAGAAAGTTTGGAATTCTAAATCCTAAAACATTATGCAGATGTAATAAGAGGCACAAATAAAATGCAAAATAATATGTATAATAGTTCCCTATAGACTGACTGCAGTACATCACTCAGTTGGTCATAGTGTTATTATGATTTCTTGAACAGTTGTGCCAGCTTATATATCTCTTAACCCAAATTATTGAAATATTAAACAACATTGTGTTTCTCAGCACAAGCAAGTCAGTGTAAATAATACATATATTTAACCCAGTTTTCTTATTTAAATAAATATGTTGTTTCTAGGGATGGAAAAAATGACCTTTAGAAACACAGGTTCATGAATATCAAAGTAAAGCCCTACAGAAGCTTGGAAAGTAATGCAAACAATTTTGGCAAGTGGTTGTAAGTCATAGGGATCTTCTTAATTATCCTGAAATTCACTTAATTGCCCCAGATGATCTGGTAAAACTGATATTAAGCTAAAAATTAAGAGAAAGTAGTTGGGGAGATTTGAATATCTTTCTTTATTGTTTAAAATGTGCAAGTGGGTTACTGTTTCAGCCATTTACTTCCCAGCAGCTTCTCTATAGAACCTCGTCAAATAAGAAAAAAGAACCTACAGAAGAAAGCTTTGGGTAGAATAAGAATTATATAAATTTCCTGGTTAAAAATCCTTTTACTGATATGTCAGGAACATATTTGTACTCAAATGCACTCCCAATAATTTCTAGTTTATCTCTATAGCACAATAGCTTAGGACTTCGATTTCAAAACTACTCTTTCTGAAACCTTCTTGTCAGGAAATGGAAGGCAAACCCAAGCTATGATATTATTTATAAGACACTCCTTAAAAAAAGACAAAGAATGCCTTCAAGTATCTCAATGTTAAACAAAGAATCAAATAGCAGATATGTAACACATCTGATCTACTGCTTGAAAGCAAACTTTGAGCTTGTGTATTGTATCTCATTTCATTACTGATACAGACAGTTACAGTTCTGAATATGAGGATATTAAAATATTGTTAACAGATACACTTTGCCTATGATGACATTTTTAAAGCTTTGAGCAAAATACACTGCATGAGAAAGAGGGATTGAAGGTGACTAACTTTTCGGCTCCCATGCTGAAAATTGTGCAGGCGTGGGCACGTGCCAGCACCCAGAAGGTAATGCATGCTATCTCCTTCATGCCACTTCTGGCATGTGTGCCATAGGTTCACCATCACAGGTCTAAGACATGTAAACATACTTAGGCCTTGACTTGTTCTATGTGAGCTATATGTATGAAATGGAAAGGTTTGAAGATGAGGGATGGCAGCAACTATACATGGCTTTATACATCACCAGTTGAGGTTTATATATAAGCCTTGTGGGTTAAAGAGAGCTCTGCATGTCATGCCTTATTTCTGGATTTTTCTTCATGACAAGATTCCCTATTTCATTACAAATTAGTTTTCTCAGCTTTAATGATCTGTTACAGTATACCTTCTATATACAATCTAGTATAGTATACTTTCTATATAGGAAAGGATTTAGTACTTGGCTATATCAGCACTAGATAAGAAGATCCATCAATATTTTAGCAATTATAGATAATTCCCATGGAAAAAGTAGGCAGAAAATGTCAACCAAGCCATGTTACTACTTCTGTCCTTGAAACCTAGCAATAGCCAACATTCACATTCTAAGAGCCAGAAGCAGTCTATTTGTGACAACAAAGGGTAGATACTGCAGTTGATCTCATAGGAGTACCGTGATAGGAATTATCAGGTTACCTACAGATGTTCAAAAAAGCTATGCTATCCAGCCTCCAATGGAGATTATTACAACAGACTGCATCAACCTGTCATTCTTGCTTATACCTAGGTCTTATTTAAACAAGATATTCCTTCTTCAATTTTCTACCTTCCCAAAAGAGCTGTGAGATTGTTGAGACTGAAAACTGGTTACGTATTTTTTTTGATAAACAGCAACATGATGTTAGATGGGCTTCTTGTTTTCTATACCATGATGTGACTGCATCTGTTCTACCCACCCCCAAGGATGGATTATACATCAAATTATCTTTTGCAAGTTAGCAACACCGAACTGTTTTCCAAAGCTCCCTGGATTAAAAGCAGCACTAAACTCTCAGCATTGTAATAACAGGAAGGACAAGTAATTTTTGCTGCCCAAACAAAATATTCATTCTGTTTGGTTAGACAACAACCAGAAATTGAGCACTTAAAGCTGGTTTTCACTTGGATTAGAAAACAAACAAAAGGAGTCAAAATATATATCTAAAATATATACCAGTCCTATTTTTTTGGCCAACAGAAAAAGAAATATATATATAGAAGTTGGTACTTCAAGCAGCCTACTTCTATGAAAAATATTGCCTATTACATGCTTCTCTTTGCCATAGGTACTTGGAATAAAACTGAAATAGAAAAAGGTAGTTTGAATTGGCACATTTGGAATTCAGAACTGAATTCCCCAAATATTTGTACACACCAAATATTATCTGTTTGGTTTGTGGATTGCAAACTGTGTAAGTGTAAATCCAGATTTAAGAAGTTGATAACTTCCTTAATTTAGTATAGATCTAAACCAGCAGAAACAGTACATGGGTCGGTGTACATTTTTATATTCAGGGACAATCCTGAAAAGAATTATCTGTAGCTTACATTACATCTGACATCAGAGGGTCGTTTATAACTTAAACCCAATAACTATCTTTGTGGTCTGATATAGAATAATATATTTGGAATGAACAAATGCTAAGCAGGAAAGCATTGCATCAAATGTTGCAAAGATGCAAATGTTGCATAGCTGCAAAGATGTCTACAAGTATCTCCAGGTAGTCATCCATATTTTGTTTTTTAGATACACAAATAAATTACCTAAGTTCGAAAAAATGCAAAATATATTTGTAGTGTTATCAATTGCTAAAAAGATTTCTCTGATTTATACCTAGAAGTGGTAAGTAGAAAGGAAATGTCTGTTTATTGCAGGGAAATTCAGTCACAGCTATTTATTTAAATTCTGGAGGGTTTTTTTTAAAACAACACCAGGCTAAGTAAAGAGTCATGTTTCAAAACTTGATGAAATCAAAGTGTTACCAAAAATCAAGTTAAAAGCTAAAACTTTAAACATCTTTAAAATCTTTAAAGATGTTTACAGAAACAGCTATGCTTTTCTTTTATAAAAAAAAAAAAGTAATTATTGAAACATATATATCAATAATGGTCTTTGTTTTCTCTTTGATATAAGACACTGATTATACCACTTAGATGTATGAATTTGAATTCAATGGCATATTTCATCAATATCCAGAATAAGATTTATTAAAGAAAATAATAAAATGCAATAAATATCCAAAGCTAAGATATACTGAATGAAAGCAACACTTCCTTTTCTTTCATAGATAGAATAGTTCTTGGCCTACTAAATGGATCTAAGACCCAGAGCAAAACTTCTCTTAGACCAGGAGTGTCAAACTCAAGGCCCGCGAGCCAGATCCAGCCCACAGATGCTTAAATCTGGGCTTGCGGGACCAGAATGGAAATATCAAAGTATCAGTCCGTGGTGCCTCTGCTGGCCCAAAATGGCCTCACGGAAGCTGCGCATGGCCTGTTTTCTTTAACAGATAAACAGAGTTGGAAAGGACCTTGTAGGTCATCTAGTCCAACTCCCCCTTCTAAGTGGGAGACCCTACACATTTCTGACAATGGCAGTCCAATTTATTTTTAAAAGTCTAAAGTGATGACAGTCCCACAACTTCCGAGGGCAAGCTGTTCCATTGGTTGATTGTTTTCACTGTCAGAAAGTTTCTTCTTATTTCCAGGTTAAATCTGTTCTTGTTCAGTTTCCATCCATTATTTCTTGCATGGCCTACAGGTGCTTTAGAAAATAGGTTGACCCCTTCCTCTCTGTGGTAGCCCCTCAAATATTGGAAGCCTGCTATCATGTCTCCCCTGGTCTTCTCTTCACTAGACTAACCAAGCCTACTTCTTCATATGTTTTAGTCTCCAGTCCCCTAAACATCCTGGTTGCTCTTCTCTGTACTTTTTCTAGAGTCTCCACATCTTTTTTATAGTGTGGTGACCAAAATTGGATGCAGTACTCTAAGTATGGTCTTACTAAGGCTTTATAGAGTGGTATTACTACCTCACTTGATCTTGATTGTATTATGCATACTATTGTCTGCTGAAACAAACCTGAATGAAATGTAGGCAGAGGCCAAACACACTTCTGGGGAGAAAATAACAAGAAATTTAAGTAATATTTTGTTTTGATGTTCCCTTGGCTATTCTGGCAGGCCCTTATGAAATTTGTTGTTCAAAACATCTGAAAAGATTCTGTTGTGAATGCATAAAGATTTAATAAAGTGTGAGCTTGGCCCTGCATTTCTGATTGGCTGTTAAGCGGCCGGACCGGATTGGCCCTTAACAAAGAGTTCCTATTGGTTATAAGAGCTAGTGCTCCTAGCTTGTTATTGGTTAAAAGTTACAGGGTTTGCCTATATAAGGCGGGTTTAACTGCTATTGAAGCAGAAGTCACAATGTAAATAAAGAGCTGAAGTTCACTGTTCAGAGGCTTGTCTCCATTCTTTCTCACCCATGCTCAAAACATAACAGATTCAGATTGATTACTCTTAAGACAGATGAACTGAAGCAAGAAGTTTTGGGGTTTTTTTACAATAAAGATAAATATCTTCCTTAACATCAATATTGTTTTATGAAAAATTCCATACATTGCTCATAAGAAACATCAAGAAGTTATCCAGAGGAAAGTACATTTCATGAAATAATGACTTTACTTGACATTTTGGCCTAGTGCTACTTTTTAAGCTTGATAACATTTTGTCAAGTATAAATGGAATTTACAAATACCAGACATAAAAATCTTCATTATGAGCAACACCAACAAAATATGTAATTCACCAACTTCTGGATATTATTTGGAAAAATAAAATAAGGAAAATAGAATTGTCTCAGTGGCAGATTATATTTGTCAGTATAATAATGTTCTTCCTCCCTGTCAAGATAGAACTTGACTTTGAAATTATGCAGCCACACTTATTCCTCAGCAAGCTTTGTCATGCATATTCATACTGGTCTTTCCATACTCAGATACACATATACATATCTGGTATAATTTTGGGTAAAGTCATATTCTGAGTCTGCCTTCTATAGTAAAGCCATTTAATGTCTTAATGCCTCCCTTAATATGTTGTCTATTGGACCTACATGTAAAATATTGTATCTATTTTTGCAAAGGACATATGTTTCTAACATTTCAGTTTTATATAAGCCTACTTATATAATTTTTTTAATTATTTCAATAGATCTTATGTCCAGGTAAGGAATAAAATCAGTCAACAAGACTTAGATGTTATACTTTAAAATGTTACATCTCATAAGTATATTTAACAGGATAAGTATCATCTCCACCTCTGTCCCTTTAAAAATATTTGCCAGTCCTGGGCTGACAAAAGATTCCACAGCTTTGCTGGATAATAAAGGAGAAGTTGTCCCCAAATTATCTTTAACCCCCAAAGAAATCTGGAATTAAAAGCTGATGTTTACATTGAAATCCAGGGCATTTAATATTCTTAGATTTCTGGGCATATCTGTATTTTGATGAAATGTGAACACAAAATGGCTGCCTACATATATATATATATATATATTTTCTGAGGTTCTCGCGGGTATTTGTGTGTGGATCTTTGGTTATTCGGATTTTCTCCCACGTAAGATTGGAAGTATCTAGACAACGTTTCGATGAAGTCTCATTCATCATCTTCAGGCTTGGTCTTCAGCTCTGTGCTTCTCAGAGTGATGTGAGCTTGCAGCTGCTTCTTCCTTTTAACTGCTAGTGGGGGGGTGTTCTCATTGGCTGGGGGTTTGGCTGTGTTCTGATTGGTTGGGGGGTTGGCTGTGTTCTGATTGGCTGGAGGCGTGTTCTGTTCAGGTGGGGCTTGGTTGTGCTCAGGTTAGTCTTAGTTGCTCAGGGATTTGAGCTGGTGAGCTGTGTTCTAGGAAGGTGGCAGCTCACCAGCTCAAATCCCCCAGCAACTAAGACTAACCTGAGCATAACCAAGCCCCCACCTGAACAGAACACACCTCCAGCCAATCAGAACACAGCCAAACCCCCAACCAATCAGAACACAGCCAAACCCCCAACCAATGAGAACACACCCCCACCCAATCAGAACACAGCCAAGCCCCCACCCAATCAAGTCACACCCCCACTAGCAGTTAAAAGGAAGAAGCAGCTGCAAGCTCACATCACTCTGAGAACCAAAGAGCTGAAGACCAAGCCTGAAGATGATGAATGAGACTTCATCGAAACGTTGCCTAGATACTTCCAATCTTACGTGGGAGAAAACCCGAATAACCAAAGATCGATCTATCTATCTATCTATCTATCTATCTATCTATCTATCTATCTATCTATCAATCAATCAATCAATCTATATATGGCATGTCATGAAGTAGGGAGATTTTATATACAGTATATATATACACATACACACACATATGGTATATACACATACACATATACATATACACATACATATATATCCATACCTCATGACAGCCCATGGACAAATACAGAAGTGAGAGCATAAGCATGCATCCCCACCACCACAAAGAAGAGAAAATAACTGCAATTTTTTGTGCCATTAGCAGCAAAAAGAGAGTAATTTTGACCCCTTTTGCTGGGAGGAAAGGAATAACTTGCCTTTCTCTCCCCCTGCTAAAAGGTAGGAAACCTTTTTTTGTTATTAATTGCCTTCTTTGTTTCTAACTGCTCCTATATCACCAGCAGCTCTTCCTTTTCTGTTTCTACGGTATTTCCTCTTCCATAGACCAACTACCTCTACTTCTCCTGCATCAACTAAAGGATCTACTTATTGGCCTACCATTTAGAGCAGGGGTCGCCAACCTTTTGGACCTCAGGGACCACCAAACTCATAATTTTAGATCCCAGGGACCACTAACTGGTTCTGTGGGCATGGCCTAATTTGTGGATGTGGCTTGGTGGTCATGTGATTGGCTGGGCAAGGCTTGTTTTATATAAATATTGAATATTTTATAAAAAGAGAGCAACTTTTACCCAAAATCAGGCAAAGCAGGCAGGCAGTTTGAGTTGTTCACAGAATCACAGATTCATTCAGAAATCTATCTATCTGCCATTGGCCAGTTCAGTCTGTCACATAAAATTTGCTTGCAAGCAAACTCATAAAATTAACTCACAACACACCATGCATGTAAATATTGATTTTTTTATTTAAAAAAAGAGCAACTTTTCCCCAAAATCAGGGTAAAAATTCAGTTGCTCACAGAATCATTCAGTGATCTATCTATCTGCCATTGGCTAGCTCAGTCTCTCAAATTTGCTTGCTGTGAGTCTGCACTGAATTTGCTTGCAAGCAAACCTTCAGTCCTAAGGGAGGTTCGGCTGCGCTTAGCTAGAAAGCAAGACATCAACCATTTCCTGCTTCCTAGCTAATCTAAATGTCCTGGCACAGCAGAACAGATGATGGTCAGAAAAAGGAACAATAGCAACTTAGCAGACAAGTTTTCCAGGTAAGGAGTGAATGGGCGGGGAGAGTTCCCCTCGGCTATGTGGGCTGAGCAGCCTTGTCTTTCTGTGCAGCCTGGATTAATTGCTTTGGGGGCGTGCTCTGGGGGTGAGATTTCTCTGCGGCCTACCAAAATTTCCTCACAGCCCACTAGTGGGCCATGGCCCACCGGTTGGCGACCACTGATTTAGAGAGACATCAAAAAGGAAGCTGTGTTCAATATTATCACTAATCTAAGAAATTCCCTTCCAAGAGAAATGTGATTCGTTAAAACTGGGCTTATTTTAATATATGCTTATTGATTCTCTTTGGATTTTAGTTGAATAGATCCTATGGTCTAATTTTTTTATTTGTTTGTTTTTAAATATTATACATTTTAAGATATAGTTCAGTGGTGGAATTCAATTTTTTTTATTTCTGGTTCTGTGGGCATGGCTTATTTGGTGGACGTGGCTTGGTGGTCATGTGACTGGGTGTGGCTTAGTGGTCATGTGCTTGGTCATGTGACTGGGTGGGCATAGCTTGGTGGGCATGGCCAACTCAATGTCACTCACATCAAGGGGTGCCTCACCTGGTCCCTCCCCTCCCAGCCATTCTTTGTCACCCAGCCTCAACTTATCTATAGTTCTGTAAAAATGTTGTTCACCTTTTTTGAGTTTATTATCTACGTACTTTCATGGACCACTGAAAGGAGGAAATGGCTCACATGCTTTACTCAAGAGTGTGATAGGCAACAGGCTTTCAAGGGGCTGCCACAAAAAAAGGGGGAGAATGTATTTTCCAAAGAAGCAGAATGCAAACAAGAAGCAATGGATGGAAACTGAACAGAGAGAAGCCACCTAAAACTAAGGAGAAATTTCCTGACAGTGAGAACAATTAACCAGTGGAACTGCCTGTCTCCAGAAGTTCTGGGTGCTCAATCACTGGAAGTTTTTAAAAAAAGACTGAACAGCCATTTCTCTGAAATGGCACAGGGTTCACCCCAAGGTCCCTTCTAAGTATGATTCTGACACCTTTCCCAGGATTTCTACTCAGAGTTTGGCATCCTCAGTTTTCTTGCCTGAGTTGGGGGTTGGCAAGAAGACCTCCAAGGTCCCTTTCAACTCTTGTTAAACATATGTGTATTTTATGCTCTGGACTATTGAAATTGAATGCATGTAAACCCTGAAAAATATGTGGTAGCCCTGGGCAAAAGAAAGGCAGAAAAATCACTCTCGGTATAAAATATTAACACGTGATAAATAATGGAACAATTAAAAATAATAGCACAGAGTTTTAACCCTCCCTTCCTATTTTTTTTTCTTTCGTTCTTTCTCTCTCTCTC
The DNA here is from genome assembly GCA_033807585.1 of Hydrophis major. Taxonomy (NCBI): domain Eukaryota; kingdom Metazoa; phylum Chordata; class Lepidosauria; order Squamata; family Elapidae; genus Hydrophis; species Hydrophis major. The sequence continues at coordinate 61,342,993 of CM066331.1, read as the reverse complement.
TCTCTCTCTCTCTCTCTCTCTCTCTCTCTCATACACACACACACACACACACAGCACTTAACAGACAAGCATTTTGGAAGCAGCTCCTTTAAATTTCTCCAAGGCTGGAGTGGATTCCCTCACCCCCTCTGTCAGACCGCACTCTTTCTCACTCTAGGCACTTTACTCACACAGGGAAAGCGATACTTGCAGTGTCCATGCCTTTCTTCCTTTCCCCTGGGGAGAAAGAATATGTGGGGAACGGAATGCTAGGAGAGCGATCGCAAGTGAGCGACTGGGCGACTGGGTTGGGGGTGTGGCCAGCCAGGGGTCGCCACCGGTTCAGCAACCCATGCCAAATAACCGCTACCGATTTGCCCAAAAAGGTGCGAACTGGTTGAATACCACCTCTGATACAGTTATAATTTCTGAATGTTACAATTTTATGCTGTAGTTTGCTTTAAGACAATGATTTTGAAAGGCAAATAAGAAATGCATAAATAAAAAGCTATTAAAAACTTTTTTGTTTAAAGAATTTTAAACAGAAACTTTAAATTGCTTTGAATATTAGAAATAGTCACAGTAAGAATTAAGACATACATACATGCACATACCCACACACATACAACACCCCCCCCCTTTCTATTCTTTCCCAGGCTTTTTTTTGCCATTTTTGAAAAACATCTATGGACTAAACCACTAGAAATTATTGGTCAAAATTATTATCTCAAATATTATAACACTACACTGATTTAGCACTTCACTATTGAGATGTTTGGATGGAATTTCACAACCATTCCAGATTTGCAGAAAGCAATTCACTCTGACTTGCATGCTTCATTTTTTTGTATATAAACTGGGCATGAGGTTGTATCTCCTGTTTCTACAAATAGCTGTCAGTGTTCTTATTCTCAATTTGTTGTGTCCTTTTCTGAACCCAGTTAGATTGTTGGATTATACAACAGCCCATTTAAATTTCATTAACCCTGATATTCGAAAAAGCATCAATTTGCATACATGTAGAATTGTTGTTTTTAATTTCCTGCGATGCAACAATATTTTGGCTATGGAAAAGCTATTGAGACTGCAATTTACCAGCCTTTGTTTCCATATAAATTCAATTGAAGCAATTAAAATTGACCAAGAAAAGAAGGTGATGGTGCTTTACACTACAAGGCTAAAATGATCTTGTATGCCCCCTGCCTATTTTATATCACTTCAAAAACTAGTTCCTATGTATACTGTGTTCAGTTTTAGTATCAGAGACTAGCTACAGTAGTTGAAACTACTTGGAAGTGATTTAAGATAAAAAATTAAAATAAGAATAGTAATAAAATTTTAAGTGCCCTCAGCAATGTGCAAATTATGATAGAAAAAAAAAAAAGAATTTCTGGGGGGAAAAATTCTCCCTTCTCAACTCATGTAGTCATAGTAAGCCAAACAGGAAAAGAGCAAATAAGACAACTGTAGCTGTTAATTCCAAAGCCACAAATAGTTTGTTTCACCATTGGTTCTTGTCTTCCCTGTCAAAAAAGCAAGATTCAACAGAAATGATAAAATGTATTCTTGTCTTATCTAAATGAAGTTCTGAATTTGCCTTGGTTCTGTTTGGAGTACTTTAACAAGTTTATCACCACTGTTTTATTTGTTGATGCTTTTAATTGATCGTTTTATTATTTGCTTCTATTTACTATAATAGTGCATTATTACATGTAACTAAAAGCTGCTGGTATTAAGGGATAAATACTGCAGTGCCATACTTGTAATATCTGTAGTGATTACATTTTCAGCTGCATTCCATGTCAAATGAAACAAAACAAAAAGTCACAAAAATAAATATGGGTCAGTACCACGAGTCTCAGAATTCAGCTGTCCTGCTGGGATCCGTTAGTTTTATTCTAAATTTAGTCAAATATTAATGCAATTGTGTATCAAATTCTTTGAAGCATGTATTTTGCAAACCAAATTGTACGGACCACATATTCGTCACACCAATAAACTTAGCAGTAGCAGACCAGAGAATGGAAAAATATATTGAAAGAATGGACTTCCATGTGTCATCATGAATGGCAGGTATACACATCCTATTATAAATGAGTTCTGTAAAAGTTTATTTCCTGCTAAGATACCAACCAAAGATGTGCCAAAGATAGCAATTCTACTCAGTTACCTGAAATATTTCTTCTGGGTGATTGTTATAAGAATGGTAATGTTTGAGAACAGAGTTCCAGTTTTTCTTTTATTTGCCCTATATATGCTTCCTTGTGCCTTGCTTTTAAAACACTTAAGTATCAGAACTGTTACATATGTAATACTGATCTTCATAAACTTCCATGTGAGACTTTTTGGCTAAAGAATGAATACTATTTATATACATATAAATGTATACAAAATAAATAATGTAGCAGTTATATTATCCTATTAATAAGAGTGATAAAATATATTTAAATCTTCACTCAGCCTAGGTTCATGCATTAGTCTTAACTCTGGTTATAAAAGAGATCAGGAAGCTCTGATGGAAGAAACCCATGATAGTATGACCACATGGAATTACTATGCAGTGTACTCTAGATGGGGTGGCTTTTGAAGACAACTCATAAATTAACACCAACTTTTGATGACCACACTGGTTACCAATAGACTTCCAAATGCTACTTTTTACCTATAAAACCTTTTACAGAATGGCTCTGGATTATGTCAGGCTCCATCTTTTCCCAAATGATTCAGCCTGTCATGTCAGGGACCCCTTAAACTCCTGGAAAGGAGGTGCAAAGGTTGTGAATCAGAAATATGACTTTCTCTATAATAGCTCCAATGATTTTTAAACAGTGTAGCTCCAGGGCTATGCTTGGTCCTCCCCTCATTACAACTCACAAGGCAAGAAAAAGTTTGATGAGTGATGAGTTGGCTGCCATTATTACTGTTATATACCTTTACTATATGTTCTTTGGGGTCACATTATATTGTGTCAGGCTCTTTGATATATGTTTTAATGATATTTTGCTTTTGCACACTATTTTGAGCCTGGTGATTTAGCCAATATAAAAATGTTTTAATAAATAAATAAAATTAATTCCATTGATGGTTTCATGGATGGCACTTCAAAGTTTGCTTCTTCTATCCATATTTGTTTATTTACAATACTTGCAAAATATGCACACACAAAAGGAAAAGAATAAAAACAGGGGAAATCTTTGTGCTCCCTATCCATATTATTAAGGGGGGAAATTCCCTGAGGTCCTTTTTCCTTGATTAGCAACACCTAAGACAAAACTCCTATCTGAGAAAGAACAGTTATTCTAGACTTAAAACCATGAAGGAGCCCAAAATTTCTGTTGTAAGCAAGACATTTGTTAAGTGAGCCTTGCACCATTTTGCCTTGACTTTTCTTGTCACAGTTGTTAGATGAATTCCTGCACAGAAAATGGTTAAGTGAACCTGGCTTCCCTTTGATTTTGCTTGTCAGAAAGTCGCAAAAGGGGATCACATGACCTTGGGACACAGCAAAGGTCATATATATGAAGCAGTTGCTAAGTGTTTGAATTTTGATCACGTGACTATGAGGGTGCTACATACATCATAAGTATGAAACACAATCATACATCGCTTTTTCAGGGCTGTTGTAACTTTGAATGGTCACTAAATGAACTGTTGTAAGTTGAGGACTATCTGTACATGAAGATGTGTGACTTTTTGTTACATTTGACATGGGATGCATCTGAAATGTCATCACTACAGATATTACAAGTATGGTACTGCAGTATTAGGAAATGACTAATTTTGAAGGCATCGTTTAGTTTTAATGTTATTGTGTTTCTGCAACAATGATTTTTAGTAAATTCTCCAAATCACATAGTTAAATAAGTAAACAAGTGCCTTTTGTTCAGAAAGTGGAGTCATATTTGATTAAAATGGCTCATATATCACCAACAGAGAGCACTAGAAAGATTATATCTTTGTAAAATATTGTAATCAAGTAAGTGAGCCTTTGGCATAAAGCAGTCTGCAAATCTAGAAAATATATTTATCCCCTGGAACACAACTCTATTATATGGTAATTTTTTTGCTCACACTTTCCATCAATTGGTTTGTTAGCCCGATATTGTTACACACATAGAACATGCCACATGAGGGACAAAAAAGCAAGTTCTATTATTAAAATAATACACTATTCAATGTGAGGTTTCATAATTCATCAGATTATAAATTACATTCTACCAAAAATGAAAAAGTCTGCACAAAAATAATATACTATAAAATATCATCTTCAAATGGTGTTCAAGCAAATATGACCTGATCTAAAACTCCAAGTCTGTTTTTGCTCTTTAACTGAAAATATTTAAACTACAGACTTAACATACATACCTGGGCAGAGGGGTGTGGAATCCACATACCTCCACTGAATACAGTGGGATACATTTCCAGAATAAAAATGCAAAGGATTTCCCCCTAGATTAATATTAGTTTCTCTAGAGTAAAATCAGCTACTTGGGAAAGCTTTCAATGATGATGCAAGTTACATAAAATGAGTGTGGGGAACCTGCAGGAACAAGACATTACGTACTCAGCTAACAAGCTGGTTCTGCAAGATTTAAAGAGGCAGCTAACACAATACCACATTGGTCAATTCTTCTATTAAAAGCCACAAACTTGCAGATCATCAAGGGCTGGGGAAGCAAGATTATGAGGAAAGGGGAACTCCAGCAAAAGTGCCAAATAAAATACAACCTATTCTCCCTGATGCATACATGAAATATTTGTGCCTACATATTGCAACAATCCCCCCTTTTCAAGTCCTCTTCAGACTGTTACCTGTTTGTGGTGCCTGTACTGTTGCCTCCACTGCTATGCTTTCTTGACCGGCTCAGTCTCTGCAGTGGTTTTGGGTCCTGCAGCCCAAGGCTTGTCATGGAAGGGAAGGCTGAGGCATACCCATGTTCACACTCTGCATAAATTATGATCAAATGGAAACAGAAGGAGCAGTGAGTAAGAAACAGTATTTTCCAAAGACAACACCAACAGAGCCCTGAATGACTTCTCAGGCAGTACTCTCAGCTTTAAACAAATGTGAGAACACTCAGACATAAAAACCACAGGCAATGCACCTGTTCAGATAAGGCTGATTAGCTTAGAGTCCAAATCCCTTTGAGTCAGTCCTGGTGACTGCATGCAGTTTTCTCTCTTTTTCAGAAGTGGTTTCCCATTGCCTTCTTCTTAAGGCTGTGAAAGAGTGAATGGCCCAAAGTCAGCAAACTGATTTCATGTCTAAAGCAGCACTAAAAATTACAGTCTCCCAGTTTGTATATTAGTGACATTAATCACTACCCCAAACTGGCTATCCAGTTGTATGTTTCAAGACAACTTTAAAGTCTGTATCAAAACTTCTTGATCAAATCCAAAGCATATTAAAAAGAAAAACATTCTGCCACTCTGCTCACAATTCTCCATCTATTACATGTGAATATCTTTACCCCCACTTTTACCGTTCTCCCCAAGCAACTGCTTCTTTCAAAACAAGTTAAGTTGGATCTATTTCCAGGAAGGTGGGTCACCTCAATTCCTGCCCCTTCCTCAAAAGGTGTTACCTCGGTCTCTGCGATCCAGGAATTCGGCTGCCTCCAAAAGGCGCTGGATGTTGATCATCTCTACCCGCTCCATAGCACTTGGGATGGATGAGATCTTTCCCCGAACAACTGTGAAGGAGGACTTTGCTGCCTTGTCCCTAGCACTATGGGCGAAATAGACCTTAGTTCTCTGATTTTCCCAAGGGAGAAAAAGAATAAGGTAGGAAACGAGTAACTTGGAGAAAGGATGCCTCTTGTCCTGCTTCTACGAAGTTAATCAGTGAGGCGTAAAAAAGAACTGAACAACTACCCTGACTCATGGCCACATCCTACTTCAGAAAGATTTCTTTCCTTTACCTCTAGGCAATAACAGAGACCCTTCCCACAACTCCTAATCCCGACTGCCTCCCTCTTTGGTCTTGGCTATTCGTCGTCTTCTCCTTCAAATCTCTAGCACTGCGCCCGACCCAGCTTCATACCCTTTTCTCAGTGCCCCAAACATTTAATCTGTCCTCTAACCTCTTCTTAATCTACTCCTGCATTCTGCCCCCTATTTCCCTCTTCCTTCGTGGCCCCACACTTTTCGCCTCCTCTATCTCGATGCTGCCCCTGCATCCATCGTGCAAGCCCTCTCCCCCAAAGATCTATCGCTTTCTCCGCCTTCTGCAGCAGATACTGTACGTCCCTGCCTCTTTCACAGTTTGTTTACCTCCGTTTAGAAATCATGGAGGGGGAGGGGACGCACATGAGACTTTCAGCCCCAATGCCATTTGGGAAATGTAGTTCTCGGCTTCCTCTCCCAGCAAGTCCGGCGCGTGTGCACGTTTGCATTATGGGAACCTTCATTTTTTCCACGTTACGCATGTTGCCCGGACCGAAGAAAGCTTAAACAGCTCTCCCCTCGGTTTTTTTGCGGACATGGAGGTAAGATGAGAAAATCCCTTCCTTGTTTACAGAAAATAGCGGCCATGAAGGTTGGTCTAATAATAAACAAAATTCCAGGATTAATGGACAGCTTGTCTTGCGCCTTCCCCTCTAAATAATCAGTTTTGGGATTTGTTAAGCCGTTATTTGCATAAAGTACTCGGAAAGAAGTTCCACTGATACCGATGTGTTGCTCCATTGGCGCAGTTTAAGTCGACAAGTGACAAAGGTACCACGAAACTGCATTTTAATTACTACAATAGCCATAATAAATCCATCAATTAAACAATCTATTCTACGTGCCTGTTTTGTTTTATCTCTTATTTCAATGAACTTTAAAATACAATTTATAATCAAATCATCTTTTAGAAATTAAAGTAAATCTGCAACTGAAAACATGTTTGCTTGAGGTTTAAATTCCATTAAAATGTAATTAAAAGTACATATTGGATAAGAGTTTTGATGTGAAATAACCTCAAATCAAATCTGTATTATGGTTACAGGCAGCAAAAAGACGGTAATTACTTCTGTTTAGAGTCCTATGAGACATATCCTATGGAATGAACTATGTCTAAAATATTCCCTTTTCTCAAAAAAAATAAATAAATCCTTGAGTAATGTTCTGGCGCGAACAGATCCTGTGATCTGATTAGTATAAACCTAACAAAATAGTAGCAAAGTTTTCAGGAAAAACAGTAGGCATAGTTTCTGTTTTTAAAAACAATATATGAATATTCTTCAATTTACTAATAAATCATACTTTATACTAAGAAAAAAATAGAATCTACCAAAAATGTATCTCCTTGTATAGAGAAACTGAATTTTAATTGAAATAAACTGCTAGGCAAACTGAATTTTAATTGAAACACAGAGAAATGTAAAAAGTTGGGAAAAGACGATGTACAAACTGGTCAGAATGAAAAGCTGAATTGAGCAATTTGTAATACTTTATAATTGAATACAGAAAGTATTTTGCAGATACCAAATAAACAGAGTTCAGTTTTATCCTTAGCATGAAAACTATTCATCTTATATTGTTTCAACAAGAATCATTGTAAAGCAACATAATTTTTATTCCTGAAATGAATAAGTAAACATACATCCATATTAAGTACATACGAAAATACCTAAGAAATGCTTCAGATTTGCAGTTGTGCAAGATAGCAGCTCCTTTCTATGACAGCAGTCTGACTTTTTTCAGATTTCCATAGGAGCCTTACAAAGGGGGTTACTGATTAAAGCAATCCATTCATTAAAATTAATATCCTTAAAACAGTGGTCCTTTTTCAGGTTTGTCTCAAAGCTAGGAAAAAAACCTGCAGTACTTTAAATGAATAGCAAGAGAGGCAATATGTAGCATTTGCCTGAGATCCAAAGCACTTCTTGCTAATAATCTTCAAATTTTATATATAAGAGCATTTACTGGCTGGATGCCATTTGGGCCAGTAAATGCTTAGCTCCATCCAGTTGCCCTGACTACCCCAAATTAAGGGATGACTAGGTTGTAAACAAAGAGCTATATTAAGAAGGTTAGTGGTTAAAGTACTAGGCTAGAAACCACAAAGTTGTGATTTCCAGTCCTGCATTAGACATGAAGCCAGCTGGGTCACTCTGTCTCAGACCATGGAAAAGGGCAATGGTACCACTTCCAAAAATGTAGCGGGCACCTGTAAGTCATCAGAAGTGAAGACTACTCAATGGTACAATCAGATCTATTTCTACAATTATTGTTAAGACAATCCTAAGTAAACAAAATGTGATTATTTTTACACAATATTAGTAAATGTGAACATTATTTTTATGAGATTCAGTAAGGCTAGTTCTAGATGGAGCTTTTACATAATCGTTCAGCCTTATTCACTAACTTGTTAAAAGGATCCCAAGGCACATTTCACTTAATCTGTCTTTTCCCATCAACTTCTCCATTGTTTTTTCTTTCCAAAGTACAGTACTGTATTTAGCTTTAAAAAAAAGTTACATGGTAGCTTTTGATTGACAGTACTAGTAGCTCTGGAAACACCTTATGCATAAAGTCAATAGAAACCAAATTAAATCATATTACTTAGTGGTTTAAAGATTTTTGCATAGGCAAGTTTCATCATGATGTGGTAGATCATTTGGTTCTAGGATTTCATAGGAATACATAAAGGATTTTCTCTATAAATCATAAAAGATTTGTGAAATAGAATAACATTACTCTTTAAAATAAGTTTTTATTGTGGTTTATTGTTATACTTCCAAAATTGATCAGACCACTTGAGCTCTCTTTTAATTAATTTTCTGAATAATTCTTACTTAATGCAGTCACAGGAGTCTTAAGATGTTTTTCTTTTCGTGCCTGCACTTCAGTATGTCATAAAAATAAATATTCCTATAGGAATTTCATGCAAAAGATGAGTTTAAATTACATGGATCTAACCTGATAGGCAACACATGATCAGTGTTGGTTGGAGAGAATAAGAATTGTAGTGCAATAGAGCTAGAAGGCTACTGACCTGGGGAAGGTCATTCTAGAGGAAATATCATTTTATCAGCACTCATGATTAGCAGTGACAATCCAACACCCATCCCCAAAAACCTCACCACTCCTCAGACCCAACAATTTTGGGAAACTATTTTTAATGGTTATATTCAATCTGATATAACAATAATATCTGATAGTAGGTCAATAGGTTTATTTATATTGAAATCCTATCCATATCAATTTAAAGCTAATAGTGAGGTTACTGGGACTATCAAATCTGGACTGCAAACAGCTATACAATTCCAAGATGGCAGCAAAGAGGGAAAACTCATTAGTGTCATCTAGTTTATCCAAACTTGCTACTTCACAATCCACCTGTTAGCCTATATTAATTCCCTTGTTTATACAACTGTAGCTTGTGATGTTCTATAGCTTTTTAGAGAAAGCAAATCAAAAGTCTGGGAAGAAATTTTGGGAAAGTTATTTAAGGGATCTTCCAAAGATACTGTTAGTGGCAGCACAAAGAGCAGTAACTCTACTGATATTCTTACAAGTTAGCATGAGTGAACCATATTTCACTTCCAAATTCAGCAATAATTACTGATCAAGCATCATTGTAATTAATACTTTTCCCTCATACTTCATCCACATTTTCCCTTGGTTACATCCAACAAAAGTACTTGGCAGGCTATTTGGGATTATAGAGGAAGAAAATGAAACATAAAATATAAAGTATAATTTGAAAAACATTAAAATGTACTTGCTGCCAATGATTACTACAGACAGGTAGGACCATGTGTGACCATGTATATATTTTTATTCTCTAAAGAATACTATTTTATTCTTTAAAATAGTTCAAAGAATGGATCACACCCTTGTAAGCATCATATTTATTCCATACTAGAAGCAATTCAAGAATAACATAATTTCCAGCAGCTTAATAATTTTGCTCCTGTCAGATCTGTCTCCTAAATAAGTAAGTAAATAAATAAATAATTACTATTACCTTCCAATTTATTTGCTTTTAGGCTACACTACAATAAACTTTAACAAAAACTGCAAAATTTTAGCCTATAAATTAAGAAAAGATGATTGCAAAGAAAGAACTTAAACTACAATCTTCTATTTCAACAATATCAAAGCATATATAAGCAATAATGTACATTAACTAAATGTTAATTCTTTTCCTGATGCATTGGGATAATATCAAGTTTCCTTCCTAGTTATCCAGATGGTAAAATTTAAAAGTTTACAAGCAAAAGCATATCTTTTATTCTGAATAAATTGTTATTATTGTCTATGTAAATGGTAAGTTCTCTATATATCCGTGGCATATGAAAAAAGCAAGTAAGGTTACCCTTCATGGCTAGCACTGTAATTGAAGCCACAAATTATTTTGCTATACTTTCTGGACAATCTCTTTACTAGTGAAATGCTTCTACTTGAAGATAAACAATGTCATTCTTTGTACAAACCTCTAAGCTATATAAAAATTGCTAGTGGCCTACAAAGAATTTGATGGCTGCAAAAGGAGTAACATTAAAACAGCCCTGTTTTCTGCGAAAAGTTGAGTCCACATGATGCATTTTCATAAAAATGAAGGTCATGAAGCTCATAATAAGATTTTAGGACAATTTACAAGAAATCAGGAGGTAAAGAGCATCAAAATGGTGGCAATATGGACTCAACAACTGAATCTTCCCCTTTTTAATGTATTCACCGGATCCATGTAAAGAAGGGGGCGCGAGCTTGGATTATTTGGTAATGGCTGCCATGTTGACCCTTGTGGACATCCCTGCCAGTAGCTGAGCACTTTTCATAAGCAATCCTTTGCAGTTCTTTTCTCGGGGCCATTTCCCTGCTCAAGCTTTCAAAGAGAAGGATGCTAAAACTTTGTATTCATGTTGCAAATTTCTTCATTAAGTGAATATGGCTATGCAACATTTCATGTTCTAAGACAAAAAAAAGTTTCACAGTGTGCAGGAATTCTTATACAGAACTCCACAGAAAAATCAGTATGTTTCCCCCAGGATTTTGAGGCTACTTCCTACCACTGCAGCTTCAGTCAGACAGCTGCAGCATAATCCTGGGGAAGGATTTGAAAGAACTGAAGACAAATTGCTTTGAGCTTACCTATACACTCTGAACACCATTTTAAATTCAAAAGCATCGTGCAAAACGTATTGATAATGAAGTTTTTATATAGCATTTTTTCTCATTTTTAAGCATTTGTCAAAGGGATGATCAATTTCACAGTTTTTTGGGTTTTGCTCATTTGTAGTTATTAATAGAGAGCATTTCCATAGCAGAAATTTAATGCAGATTTACTGTTTCATTCCTTTTGTTTTTGTGGGGCATTCATTTGCTCTTGTTACCTAATTATTACCCTGTGATTTTTTTTTAGTTCTTTTTACTCAGACTTCTAAAAGAACAACTTTTAAAGAAAAGTCATTCGATTTCACAGCTACAGTTGCCTCCAGCTAAAAAGTGAGATTTTGACAATGATCTAAAAAAAAAAACAATTACCAGAGTTTAACATTTATTACAAAACTTGTAGGTGCTACCTTATCATGCCAGTTTGAAAAATCAATATTTAAGCAGAACTTAAATACTTTTCATTTATATTTTTTAATGGAAGAGCCAAATAGCACTTACAAAACTGCATGTTGTAAAGCTTTGATATTTTACAACTCACTGTAATTGCAGGAGTACAAAATTTAACAGTAATGCATTATGCTGTTTCATTACAGACACACACACACTAATATATAAAGTACTTTCTTGCTAATGAATTTATCAGTATACATCAGAAAAAGTGCAGTATTGTCAATGGTATGGAAAGCCAAAAGGAGTATTAATGTTAATAATAAAACTAGGCAATTTTAGGTGTTTAGTATAATATTATAAAGTTTGTGAAGTCATTTGCTGCATTATTTTCAATCAGTCTTTACCAATCTGCCCTCCAGAGCAACTGGAAATTCAACTCCAAAAAATCACCTCTCTTAATCAACCATGGATGTCCCAAAATTTGAAATGTAGCCCCGATGCATCACGTACACAGTTGCAGTTGCCTGTTTCACATATTTAAAAATCATTGTTAAGATCATGTTATAATTCTCTTTATAACCTCCCAAATGAAAAACTAAAAGCTTTTATAGATAGCTTTGGGCATATTGATTAGCGAAGTCTGGAGAAAATAATTATTCTTGCATAGATCCTATGTAACAAAACATTTTTTGCATAAGTAAATTGTTCCATAATGAATCCAGAGACATTTTTCCTGATTTCTACTGTAGCCACTACAGCTTTTTTCTTTCATGAATATAGAAATCTCTCTTTCACTTGTCTCTTTGGATATACAGAGAAACTCTTGCACAAACTGAGGTTATACTAAATAGAACTATGTTGCAAATAAAATTGCTTTAAAACACACATATAAGAAAAAAGTGATGACCTACAATGTGAAATACAACTTCACTCAGCACAAATGTTTAATATTATTAAACCAATTGTCAAATGGATTTATGAAGCTGTGATTATGTCTGTAATTGTTACATTTTGGGTTTATAAGCGTTAGGTGCTTGAAAGCAAGTAGCAGAATAGTTAGTGATATCGCTATTTTTTCCTCTTGCCTTTTGCACAGAATTTTAATTTTCTAGGACAATGAAAAGTTTTGCTGTTCAGAGAGATGTAAATACCCAACAAACAGTTGCATGCCTGGTAATCCAATTTACACTAAACCAAACATAAAAGAGTTGCAGGTTTCCCTTAAATTCCAGATCAACCCTGGTTTTGTTGGGTATAGGGGAAAAAACGATACTAAATGTGCAACTGGTAAACAAGAGGCAAGTGCAAGTTAGCCTGTCCTTTCCATACCAGCAGTTACAATAATGGCCTGGATTCACAAGTCTTTGACATTGCACTAAATAAATTAAAAGCAAAGTGTGCTGTAAGACTGCAAACATCTTAGAAACTTTTAGAGTTTCCATATTCGTTTCTGACAGTTTAACTTGAATGGTATAAATCCTGTTTAAGGAAAAGTACAGAAGCAAAAAAACCAATGCCCCACGCCTTTCAAACATAAATAACTTATATTCCTTAACAAAGCATAAATGTGTCTCCTTGTATCTGCATAAACACACAGGGGGGCAAATATTTTAGGAATAATTTCTCCGGTAAAGGTTAAGTGAAAGACGCTTAATCCCTTGTTTTGCAATCTCGTACGAATCTGCCACTTGCCTAAGCAAGCAAGGATTGGAATTCGTGGCACCCGTTCAGGCCCTTATTGTTATTGTGAATCTTCAACTTGGAAACGCTGTGAGCGCAAAGCACAGCATTGTCGCTTTAAGCCTGAAACTATGACATCATCTGACCACAACTCCCAACAAGGACACTCCGCTCCATTCCAGACTCCTCCTATTGATCTTCAGGCTCAGCAACGCGTGACATCATAGGGATAAGAGAGCGGCTCATTGGCGGAATGGCTTGAAATAACCACGCCCTCCGAGTTAGAGTACAGCCAATGGAAAGAGAGGAGTTTGTCTCCATGTGGAAACCATGTGGTTCTAAGAAGGAGGAGGAGCCGAGACTGATTATACTGTAAACTAGCCAGGCGGATGAGAGCGCAGCCGAGGCAGCGCCGTTTGTTTTTGCCTGGGTGAAACTTTAAGAAGGATGTGGGGGTTGGGATTTCAAGAGGCTGTTAAATGTGCATGCCTTGTTTACTTTTTAAAAAAAAAAGACTTGCCCTGGCCGCTCCCACGGGGGAAGAAAAAAAGTTTTACGGAAAATTCAAACGCGTAGGTTGTCCTCAAGCCTAAATCGCTGCAACTCTGAAACGCAGAATGTGGAGCAATAGCAGTCCGCCTGCCGATTTCTAAAACGTGCAAAGTCTCCACGAGTCTTGTTCCTCGATGCGGAGGGGGGAGCCGCGGATACACACACATACATGTTGGCAGCCCGACGGAGTTGTGTTTTCCACCGAGATGTTAATTGCTGACACCAAGACGAGGCGACCTCCAAGTTCCCGTTTTATTCAAACGAGTTGGAGAGCATCCAAAAGATCCGAGACGACATTGGTGTTCATCAGGATCTCGGATTTCTAAAGGGTAGAAATAGTTCTGGAGGGGACACGGGGTGAATTCAGATAAATTAGCTGGCTGCCGAGGAGACCCGTTTCTTATGCTATTCCGATTTTTTTTTAAAAAAAAAAACATTTTAACACCTGAAGTAACAAAAAAACACATGTTCTTGGAAACAGTTACGACCGAGTTCACCTATCCTCCGCCCCGCGTTCAAACAATTAGGCGGCCGAGTTTCCTACCTCAAGTAGGCAAGGGGCTGTGCCGTAGTTTTTGTGGCTTTTGACTTGGCTTGAACTGGGGAGAAATTGCAAACGGCGCGCACGCGTTTGTTTTTCCTCTCTGTCTCTTTGTTTTCTGCAGCAGCAAAAACGGGGCAGCTTTTGGCAAAGTCAGAAAAAAGAGAAAACGCCTAAAGACCCCACTGAGCTCTCTTTGGTGTGTGGGGGGGGAGGGATGCTTTTGTGCACGCCTGGCTTCGGGGAGTGGAGAAAACAACGGAGGCACAGCTTGACCTAGTTCTATCCGTACCATCTCCGGTTCTGAGGAAACGAGATGGCCGGTATATAAACTGATTATAGTCTCACTTTTGCCCGAGTTGCTTAGAGAACTACTCGACGCCATCTCCCCGCCTCCTTTCGCTTGGCTACCTGGCTAGTTCACTCTTTGCCTACGTGACTTCCCGAGACAGAGTGGCGGGGGGGTGGGGGAGACTGATACCTCCATTAACTTGGCAGCCGGCCTTTTCCCTGAGCAATCGCGTTGCGCGGAAGCCAAAAGGCCCTTGCACCTCAATCCTAAAAAGAGTCAGGGTGCCGCGGCAAGAACCGGATTGACCAGAAAGCCCAAAGGGCGCTGTTAAAAAAAAATACTCCCTCTGATGACGGGCGAGCGTGTTAGCCATTGCAAAACTGGAAGGGGAGGGGGAGAGAAAGGCTTTGTGAAGTCTTCGCATTGACTACCCCCGTCCTCCCGGAAACAATGCCCACATCGCCACTTATTCATTAAAAAGATGGGGAAGAGCAAGGGGAGAAAGAAAGAAAAAGAGGGCGGTCAACAAAAGGCTAAGCTACTTGAACTGCAATGGAAATTTATACCCCGGAGTGGGGGTGACAGGAGGGGAGCGGAAGTGGGGGAGACCCATATTTGTACGGCGGATTTGTAAGGCAAACCATCGCTGGGGGGGGGAGGGGAAGGTTGACACATACAAATAATAAACTCAAAGCCAAAGGAGTTAGATTCTCCCCTTTCTCTCCCCCCCTCCTTCCCACTGCAGCGGTTGACGTGATACAACGCTTTCTTTAATTTTCTTCCTCCTGACCTTCGCTGTTGTGAATCTAGATAAGAAACGGCAGCCCTGCTGGTTAAAAAAATTGTTCCTGGCTTGTTATTGTTCTATCCAGGAGGCTGCTCAAAAGACGCTGCAAACGAGCGTTTCTGTATGGATTATTCTTTTTCGCTGACGGCAACATTAGCAAGGAGGGGGAGGGGTGTTGGGGAAATCCTTTTCCACAAGGGAGGGGAATATGCGTGTGTGTGTGTGTGTGTGTTTTTAATTTCCCCTTTTGTTCTTTTCACATATTACTCGGCGAGGTTTTCTTTAAGGAGGAGAAAATCACGTTCTCTTGGGTTTGCAGGGAGGAGGGGGGAGGAAAAGGAAGCGAGAGTTGAAAATGATAAACAAGCCCTTTTTTCCTGCCATTCCTTCCAAAAAACCTGAAAGTGTTTCTGTTTGTCTACCCAGAGGATCATAAAGTTTGTTTTGCGTGGTCTCCCCTCCCCCATCTCCTAGTTTGGTCAGTTTTCGACACCCCCCCACCCCCGCTTTGACACATTAAGAGCCTTTTATGGGGACATGACACTTCACAAACACACAACACACATATCCATAAATCAAAATGTACTTCTATCATGACAGCGTTGTTTTGGATCACTTTAAAACTAACGTGGCAGTGGTTATGTTTTTGTTTTGTTTTTAAGAAAACCGAACAAAAACAAAGAATATTTTCTCATGAAATCCCTTGGCACGCATATAAATTCCTCTGGACCTGGGACAGGGTTAAAAGATTGAAACAGTCTCAATTGGCAGGTTCAAGCCCTATAGTCTGTCTTGTTGCATCTTCATAAACATTTTCTTTATTTTCTGTTGTTGTTGTACATGCCTAGTGTTTAATGCATGTTTGCGTGTAAAGAAGCAGTAGAAGGAGCCAATGAAAATCAAAACTCCACTTACTTTTGTTTTCTTTCTCGATTTGCTCCAGGTAGCTGGCTGCTTCCAGCAAAATCTGCACATTCTGTAGGAAAGTGTTGATCTTCTCCATGGAGTCCTCACTGCTGGTGTTGAAAATGTCACTGAACGGGCACCTGGACATATTATCTATCACAGGCAGTTGCTGCTGCCCTAGAACAGCTTCCCCAGCATCACCTTCACATCTGAGTTCTTTCCTTGGCCTGCCACGTTTCCCCATTGCTTCTGCAAATGGAAACTTTGAAATGTTTAAAGCCCTTTTGGCCGACTTTCCTCCTCTTGTTGCAGTTTGTGTGTATGTGTGTGAATGTCTAAGAGAGATTGAATGAATCAAGAAACCTCTTGATTCAAAGACTCCGCGTAGGTCCTAATGCTAGGCATTTTTCTGTATACATTTTTTTAAAAGTGGCAATGGAAGAGTCTGGTTTACTTATAGTACAATAGTCAGGGTACAGTATACTGTATGTCCCTTCCAAACATAAAAAACAAGGGAAACAGGGGCAAGCCCAATTGGGATAAAACCCATAAAATTATGCTTGATCATTATACACTACCTCAGAAATATAGAATTGTGTGAAAAAAGCCAAATGGCTTCCTATGCAAAGGAGGTTACAGCTTGCTTCAAAATCACTCAGTGGGATAAACGGAAGGGGAATGCTCTGGTAAGAAGAAAATACCCATATATCTTGCTGACAATTGAGAAAATCCATGGGGAAAAAAATGAACACGTTAGACTACATTTTAAAAAGATTGCCCACATTTTTGAATGAACAATCACTTAAACTCCTTGTGCATTGTTTAAAAAAGGTAACATTTAAAATCCTATTTGAATCTCACTTAGTGTTATCATTATTGTTGTGAATGTCACCTGCCTGTCAGCACCTCATGCTGGACAATAAACCCACACCCTCATGAGGAAGAAAGTATCTCCTGTCAAACAGAATGGACAGCTCCTTGAATGAAGCATGGCTTAGGATCACATACTATGCAGAGGCATACTCCTCCATCTCTCTCTGCTGGAGGCAGAAAAGGGAAGAGGTTGGAGAACAGGAACAGTCATGGTCACAGCCACTAATTGGTTGGGAATCTCCAGAATACTGGAAAACTCAAGGAAAAGAAATATTGATGGTGAAATATTGTTTTGGAAAATGACTTTTTCTGTAGAAATAAGAAAACCCTTTAGTCTGGAATAATCTTTTTTTTAAAAAAAATCTATGTTGTGCTAACTCTTATTGTTTAATGATCTTATTTCTCGGTACAAATTAGCTGCATCTCTATCTCAGTTATGCCCAACAAAATATACAGTAGTCATATTAATATAATTGGCATTGTGTTATTGTTTGTTTGTTCTAATGATAAAACCTAATCCAGAAATATACAGGTATTCCTCAACCTAAATACCACAAATGGGATCAGAATTGTAAGTCAAATCATGTGAACCACCATTTTTAGGGTGGTTATAAAGCAAATCATATGGTTGTTAAGTGATTCCAGCCTTCCCAGTTGGCTTATTTTGCTGGAACTGGCTGGGCAGATCACAGGTGACAATCGTTTGTCTGTAGGATACTGTAAAAGTTCATAAATGTGAGCTGGTTGCCAAGTTCCAAATTGCAATCACATAATGTTAAGGGTGGTGTGGTGGTGACAAGTGCAAGGACGGGTCACTTTTCCTTGTTGCACCTTTGAATCATAAACGATAGTTAAAAAGAATCTGATGAAGCATAGAAAAGTGGCCAAATATGAGGAAAAAGGAAATATCACTATGTTTGGCAGTTACTTTTCCAGGTATACTTTTGATTCCATTTGGGCTGGCATATTGCCAAAGAAAATAACTATGTCAATTTGTAAATTGTATTTTGTAAATGTGTCCATCTGTCCAGAAAGAAAGATGAAGATAAATTGGTCTAATATGGAGCATTTTTTGAAGTATTAGAGAAAATGGCAAAGAGCAACACCAATTTTATTTCTCATAATTTTGTAATTTTAAGTGGATATATCCTAAGATAACTGAATCAGGGTTGCAAAAATCTGGACAACCACTGGATGGGAAGAAAGAATTAAAATGTTCAATATGTTTTATGCCGTTGATAGGTTACTTGAGTACAGCCAAAGTCTGTTAGAGTAAAAGTTAATTATGGAAGACATTTTTGTCATTTTGTGAATGGTCAGGACCTCTTTGGCAATCTTTTTGAGTATTCACAACCTCTCCTTTCCATACTAGATTCATACAATTTTCCAAAAGGGCTAGGGGTGCTTTTTGCCAACATTAGAAGACTAACAAAGTGCTTCTGCTTTAATACCACCAAGAATATCAGGGCATTTCCATACTGCTTTTTTCCACTCCCTAATGCTTCAAAAGTGGTTGAAGAAGATTCACTCTCATCTTGAAACTCAAAACAAGAAGTAAAAACCATTGCCCTTCTCCTACTCCAGTTTATACTAAAGGGAAACAAATGTACTTTTGCACATACTCCAGTCTATGTCTTTATTTCACACAATGTGTATTTGATTCTTTGCCAAAATATCCCAGGACTGCCTATGTGGGAAATAAAATAATATTTACAGCAATTATTTTCTTACACTACTTTTCTCTTATAATACTTAAAGTTTAATGATGAAGTAGGAATTCTTCTAAACAGGGGAAAGAACTGCTCACAACCTTCAGGCTCCTGCAGCATAAAACACTTGAATTATTTTGGTTCCAAGAAATACAACTTGTCCTGACTTAACAATGGTTGGAACCAGATTTTCAACCACTAAGCAATGTGGTTGCAATATATGACTGCATCATTTAATAATGGCAATCCTGGCAGTTCCTGTTGCTGTTGTTATGCAGGAACTTCCTTGCAGTTTCCTGACAGCTTCTCACAAGCAAAGTCAAAGGGGAAGACAGGAAGAAGTCATATATCCCAAGTAGATCTCAAACAGATTGGCAGGTAGGTAAATAGTTTCTGCATCCAGGTGTCGAATAGGTGTTCTGGAGGGAGGAGAGTGGTCACCACACCCTTGTGTGAGAGTAGCTGAGTACTGTAAGTGCTCTGGAATGCAGGACGATGTGCAGGAAACTCAGAATGATTTACAGGTGCAACTTTTGACCTTCCCTGATGGCTTCCCTATTGTCTTTATTTCTTGGAAGATGGCAGGAAAGTTTTCAAATGGCAATCACATGACCATGGAATGCTGCAACCAACCAATAAGTGCAAGTCCAAGTTCCTGAATTGTAATCACATGGCTTGGGGTGCTGGGACAACCAGAACTTTAAGGAATCATTATAAGCATAAGCGCACTAATGTGCCTACTGTCTCTCTCCTATTGTTTCTTTTTATTTTTCTTATATGTATCCATTTCATGTATTCATAACTATGTTTATACTTATACCTGCTATCTTACAATTGCTTGACAAAATAAAATGAATAAATAAAAATAAAGTACCACTCATGCA
The DNA here is from genome assembly GCA_033807585.1 of Hydrophis major. NCBI lineage: Eukaryota > Metazoa > Chordata > Lepidosauria > Squamata > Elapidae > Hydrophis > Hydrophis major. The sequence continues at coordinate 61,323,291 of CM066331.1, read as the reverse complement.
GCACCATCGTAACTTCAAATGGTCGGTGAATGAGTGGTGATATAACTCCAGGATGGCTTGTAAGTACAGTACATTCAGATCATGAATATATCTGATGCCGTGGATCACAGAACTCCAAAGTTACTTTCAAAGTGACACAGAGTACACCATTGGGAGATTTTGTTCTTCTTCTATTCAGTCATGTACGACCCTCAGAAATTGCCTGAACAAGTTCCTGAAGTTTTCTTTTTCAGAAGTGGTTTGTTATAGCCTCCTTCCTAGTACTGAGAGAATGTCACTGGCCCATTCAGTTGGTTTCATACCTAAGGCAGGATTAGAACATACGGTCTCCTGGTTCTTGCATTATCTAGATACCAAAAAGCAAACATTAAATATAAATGTTTAAAACAACCAAGCAAATATGACATAGACATAGGAGGGGAGAATATCTTGATGATGTTTCTACCTAATCAATTACTCCTGACATTCATATCACGGCATAGAATAGTATCATACTAGCATTAGAGTGTGTATGTCCAAATATCACACTTTTAAAGTGTTAAGTTTTGAGCATGGGCGAGAAAGAATGGAGACAAGCCTCTGAACGTGAACTTCAGCTCTTTATTTGCATCATGACTTCTCGCTTTAACAGCAGTTGAACCCGCCTTATACAGGCAAACCCTGTAACTTTTAACCAACAACGAGCTAGGAACGCTAGCTCTTATAACCAATAGGAACTCTCTGTTAAGGGCCAATCGGATTCCCCGGAACGGGCCAATCTGGTCCGGCCGCTTAACAGCCAATTAGATGTGCAGGGCCAGAACCCTGCACTTACTCCAAGCTCACACTTTATTAATCTTTATGCATACACAACACCCCTTCCCCCTGGCTTCTTATTTGTAAGGCACAGTTACATAGTCCCTTAGGTAGGACGGTTGTGTTATTAGTCTCTTTGATTTCCGTTGTATTGGCTGGCTGTAATCATGCTGAAGTAGATTGTTGTTTGGCAGTGGGGCTGTTTCTGGTTCAGAGTTCACTTCTACATCATTGCCCACATTCTCTGCAATTCCCTGAGGTGCAACCATTTCTCCCTCCGGCTCTGCTTCCTGACTTTCTATTAAACCGTCGTTTCCTTTGAACGGGTTTCCTAGGAATTCATCTTCTTCCGTACCTCCCCCCCCCCCAGTTTGGTCATAGGGGAGTTGAGGACTGGCCGCTGGAAACTGCGATCGTAACTGATCAATATGCCATTTCCAAAGTTTATCATCAAGGCATTGTACAAGGTAGGATATGGGGCCGGTTACACGTACTACTGTCGCTTCCACCCACAACGGGTTGCCCAATAGGTTTTTAGCATAAACCAGGTCTCCTACCTGGAAGGTACGACAGCGGCCGCTGGATCCTAATGGTTTCTCCGGTTCGTAATCTGGGTGCAACTGGTCGAGGTGGGAGCGGAGCTTCCGTCCCATTAGCAGTTCGGCGGGAGTTTTGTTGGTGACGCTATGTGGGGTGATGTGTTGCAAGAGGAGGATTTGATTGACCTTGTTGTCAATGTTGTCGTAGTCTACCTTTTGCAAGGTTTTCTTCACAAATTGGACCATGCGTTCTGCTTTGCCATTGGTCGCAGGATGCGCAGGCGAGGTGAGCGCATGGCAGATGCCGCGGTCAGCGAGGTACTGCTCGAACACTAGTGCGGTAAATTGAGGGCCGTTATCGGATACCAGGATGTCTGGTAATCCGTGGGTTGCAAAGAGTCTGTTTAAGATTTTGATAACCGCCTTGGAGGTCATAGTCGTCATGCGATGGATTTCGAGCCAATTCGAGTAGGCGTCGACGGTAAGCAGGAAGGTGTGGCCTTTGGTTGGCCCCGCAAAATCCAGGTGAATTCGGGACCAGGGTCCACGTGGTGTCTCCCATTCAGAAGGCATGGCTTTTGGTGGGGCATTGCTGACTTCTTGGCATTTGGGACAAGCTTTAACCCACTGTTCGATTTGCTTGTCAATGCCCGGCCACCATGCGTAGCTTCGTGCAAGGGCTTTCATTCGCACGATGCTGGGGTAGCCATTGTGCAAGGTTCTCAGCAGCGCTTTCTGGAGTCGTTCTGGGATAACAACTCTATTGCCCCAGATGACCCAGCCCTTCTGGGAGAAGAGCTCGGTTTGTCGAGTCTTGAATGGTGTGAAGTCATCTGATAGCTGGTCCAATGGCCATCCGCGTTCTACCCAGCCTAGGACTCATGCTAGGGTGTGGTCGCGTTTGGTTTCTCTCACGATATCTCGGGCGGTTAGTGGCGGCGAGTTGAGTGCCTTGATTTGTAACGTGGTTACCGTGGGTGCAGGATCGTCGAGAGTCTCTGGAAGTGGTGCTCAGCTCAATGCGTCGGTGTGGGGAATGGCTTTCCCCAGGCGGTATTGCAGCCGATAGTTATAAGCAGCTAAGAATTCTGACCATCGGGTCATCCTGGGGGATAATATGTAGGGAGTCGGCTTATCTCCGGCTATTATCCCCAATAATGGTTTGTGGTCAGTCACAATAGTAAAAGCCCGGCCATACATGTATTCGTGGAATCTTTTCACATCTGAGACAATTGCGAGGGCTTCTTTATCGATTTGTCCATAGTTTCACTCAGTTTTTGAAAGAGTCTTTGAAAAATATGCAACAGGGGCCTCATTCCCATTAGGCAGTACATGGTTCAAAATGGCACCTACCCCAAAAGGCGATGCATCACAGGTTATAACTAATGGCAAAGTCTCGTTATACTGCATGAGTACAGAGTCAGAAGTGAGCAGTTTTTTAACGTATCAGAACGCCTGTTCTTCACGGTAACCCCATAGCCAATTTGCTTTTTTATCTAACAACCGGTGTAACGGTTCAGCGACAGTTGCTTTGTGTGGCAAAAATACATTATAAAAATTGATGAGGCCAAGGAACACCTAGAGATCGGCCTTGTTTCGTGGCCTGGGAGCGTTTTTGATTGCTTTTAATTTACCTTCGGTGGGGTGAATGCCCTGGCTATCAATCAGGTACCCTAAAAACTCAACACTGTCAGTACATAATTTACATTTGTTTTTTTTAACCTTAAGACCGGCCTCTTGAAATTTTCTTAGGACTAATTTTAACCGGTCCTGTAAGATTTTTTTTGTAGGGGCTGCAATTAATACATCGTCAAAATAGGGGACCACGCCCTTAATTCCTTGCAATAACCTTTCCATAAGGCTCTGAAAAATCCCCGGGGCTACACTAACTCTGAATTGCAGCTGGGTACATTTAAAGGCACCTTGGTGCGTCACAATAGTTTGGGCCTGTGCCGTTTTTTCATCTACTGGTAATTGCTGATATGCCTGAGCTAAATCTAATTTAGCGAAAACTTTTCCGCCCCCCCAGGGAATGGAGGAGATGCTGCACCACCGGAACTGGATACGCGTTCTGCTGCAGGGCGTGGTTCAAAGTGGCCCGGTAGTCCCCACAAATTCGGATTGACCCGTCTGGCTTAATGGGTGTTACAATAGGGGTTTTCCAAGGGGCGTGATCGATGGGCTCTAACACCCCCTGAGTGATCAGTTTGTCGAGTTGTTCGTCAATTTTCGCTTTTAAGGCAAATGGAACTCGATGGGGCTTTAGGCGAATGGGCACTACCTTTGGATCTAGGCTGAATGAAATCGGGATTCCCTTGTACTCGCCTTAGCTGTCCGCGAAGACGTCCCTGATCTCATAGACATGGTCTTCCTCCCAGTCACAGCCACTGACTCGGTTTACGCCGGCCACTTCAATGCCGAGTGGCGTGAACCATTGGAGGCCTAGTAGGCTAGGCCTATCTCTCTCAATGACCGTTAAAGGTAAGTACGCTGTGTGCTTCTTGGAGGAGACTCGGACTCGGCAGGACCCGACGATGGGGATTCGATTCCCTTGGTAGTCCTTGAGGATGAGGCGTTGGAAGCGGAGATCTTGGCGTTGAATTGTGGGGATGAGTTGCTTGAGTGTCTTCCAGGACACCATCGAGAGGGATGATCCCGAGTCAACCTCCATGTGGCAAGGCTGGTTCTCGATGGCTACCGTGACTCGGATTTTCTTTGTGTCCAAGGCTGAGGCATGACCGATAGTGATAGTATGGTGAGCCTCTTCTCTCTGCAAAGCTCGATTTTTGTAGGAGTGGTTTACTGGCTCTCACCGTACAGGATGGTTTCCTGTCGATTGGCGATAGTTAGCCCCTTTTGAGGCCTGGCTGGGTCCTGGCAAGCTGCGGCAGACCCGTCCGATATGGCCTCATTTCCCGCACTCATGGCAGAGTGCGTTGCGGAATTTGCATTTGGACCTGGCATGGTTGGTTCCACAGCCAGCGCAAGGGTGTAAGGGCTTCGGGTGGTGGTCCCGGTCGGACCGCAGTTGATGGACCTCTTCTTCATTGCTGTCTGATGACGAAAAGAGGTCCTCATGGTGCGTTGTCGCAAGCTGCCCTTCTGAACTAGGTGAGATTTCGCTGGTCGGTGGTGGTACCGGAGCGCGGTTTTGGCGTAGTTGTGCAGCCGACTTCCTGGTTGCTTCTGCTGCAGTAGCATCGGCAATGGCGTCAGCAAGGCTGATGTTGCCTTTCGCCATCAGTTTGCTTTGAACGCCTAGTGCATCTAATCCCAGAACTATGCGATCTCTTAGTGCCTCTTCGAAATCGGTGAATCCGCAGAGGCCTCCCAAATTTCGGAGGTCTGCTATGAAGTCGGCCATGCTTTCTCCCTTTTGCTGGCTTCTCTGATAAAACTCATGGCGTCTCATGAGCATAGGCACAGTCGGGGCGTAGTGGTCTTGTAGGATAGGTTCGAGGTTGTCCCAATCCATGGCCTTCACTTCTCGGGGTTTGACTAGTACGTTAGCCATCTTAAATACTGTTGGACCGCAATGCGTTAGGAACACCGCCCGTTTCTTCCCAGCTGTGGCGTCCTTTAAGTTGTTCATCTCTAGGAACATTTGGAAATGATCCATGTAAGACTCCCAGTCTTCCTGTGTTGGATCAAACGGAGCGGGTGGTACGATGCCGCCGGACATGTTTCCATTGTTGGCGTCGTCTGTCACGTGCTCAGTGTTCTTCGAAGTTTCGTTGGTTCAGCTTTCTCCAAATCCCATCCTCGTCGCCAGTGTTAAGTTTTGAGCATGGGCGAGAAAGAATGAAGACAAGCCTCTGAACGGTGAACTTCAGCTCTTTATTTACATTGTGACTTCTCGCTTTAACAGCAGTTGAACCCACCTTATATAGGCAACTTTTAACCAACAACAAGCTAGGAACGCTAGCTCTTATAAACAATGGGAACTCTCTGTTAAGGGCCAATCGGATTCCCCGGAACGGGCCAATCCAGTCCGGCCGCTTAACAGCCAATCAGATGTGCAGGGCCAGAACCCTGCACTTACTCCAAGCTCACACTTTATTAATCTTTATGCATACACAACGTAAAGCATTCTAAGAAGTCTTCTATTTGATTTCTGAGAAAATGCTGTTTCTGCACAATAAAGATTAATATAGAGAACGATACTTCATTCCCCCTTCTACTGAAGAATGAACAAGAAAGACATATTAAAATTACGTAAGTAAAGAGATATTTCACATATTATAGATATACTTTTTTTAGGATACATATTCTTCTTCCTTGTTTTCCCCTGTCTTCTGTAGTCAGAGAGGTTTAACCAGTTTTTGATGTGCTGTCATCACCTCAAATACAGCAAAATCTATTAATAAAAATAGTATCAGGATAGATTGGACTGTTTCCAGTTAGGCATCTGTGATGTCATTTTCAGTTCTAAAGAAATTATTATTTTCCCAAGAATTTGAAATAATTATCTCAGGAGTTTCCAACTTTATTTTATTAATGGGTGCACTTGGAATCTTAAATTATTGGTACAGTTAGTCCTTGATTTACAACCATTCACTTAGTGACTGAAGTTACAGAAGCACTGAAAAAGTGATTTATGACTGTTGTTCACACTTGTAACTGTTGCAGTATCCCCATAGTAAAGTGATCAAAATTTGGATGCTTGACAACATATTTATGATGGTTGCAGTGTTCCAGGGTTATATGATCAATTTATGCGACTCTCCAACAAGGAAAATCAACTGGGAAGCTAGATTCACTTAACAGTCATGTTACTAACAACTGCTGTGATTCACTTAACAACTGTGGCAAGGAAGGCCATAAAATGGGAAAAAACTAACTTAACAACTGTTTCTTTAGCAACAGAAATTTTGGGCTCAATTGTGGCCATAAATTGAGGACTACCTATACTCTCACAAAATGGCTGCCACAATGGACAGGAGTACTGTGGAGTGTATAATTCATCTTCCCCAGAATACCCAAACACCAATTCAAGATCACCATATGTTTAATAAATTCACTAAAGAAAGAAAAAGATTATATCTGGGGAAGAACTAGATATAGTAGACCACTGTATATACCTTGGCCATTGGATATCAATGGAAGGTGGCACAATAAAGGAAACTGAATGGAGTGTTAAATGTGGTTGGCACTCAGCAAGCTAATGATAATTTTTTAAGAACAACCTCCCAACCATGCCTGAAGAAAAAAGTTTTCTATCAATGTGTGCTTCCTGCTCTTAACATGCTGGTGAAACACGGACACTAACCTCACAATCAATACAAAAACTACAAGTGACGCAAAGAGCCATGGAATTATACGTGCTCAGCATTACAAGATAAGATAGAAAGACCTGCACATGGATAAGTGAACAAACGAAAGTATATGGTATCATCAAGAGAGTAAAAGAATTGAAATGGAAATGAGCTGGTCACATAGCAAGAAGAACTGATGGCAGTTGCACCAAAGCAGTCGTGGAATGGATCCCACTTGATAAAAAGTATCCACGAAAGAGACCTAAAACAAGATGGATCAATGACATCAGCAAGTATTGAGGGTGCAATTGGCAAAAGAAAGCTCAGGACGGCATTGGTTGGAAACAATGCAAAGAGACCTTCATCCTGCAGTGGATAGACAATGGCTAAAATGGTGATGATGATGATATCCTCATATGAAAAATATTTCCCAGTTATTGACTTATACAAAACAGGCATCAAATATCTAATTCAATCAAGATGATGCCTGTTGATTCTTTATCTATTTTTATCTACCAACTTTATTTACCTGTTGATTCAATATATATCAAAAACATTTTTCTTGTAATATTTTCTATCTAATTTTGACTATGAGTTTTCTGACCAGAATAGATGCCAGTTCAGTAATTCCCAACATAAGTTCAGTACTCCCATGAAGTTAAATATATATCAAATTGAAAGTATGGCAATAATAGTTATATTTGCTATGTATTTGCCATGATTGGGTCTTGTTAAAATCTTGTTTTTATACTACTACATATTGAAAGTTCACTGAGTTTTTTTTCTCTTTTCCTTAACCAATGTGCCTTTACATAATGGTTATATTAAGATGCCAATCATGGAGACTTGTTTTAATTACACATAAAAGAGCATTATGAATAGCTGCCAATCGATTGCAAAATATCAGTCAGTGTTTTAAGACTAACTTTGAAATAAATATAGAAGAATTGATATGATTTTTCTGGTTCTTATATCAAGAACTATATGCAATCCAAAAATATATACACATATGAATGTACATACAGTATGTAGCTGGTTTAATGCATCTTTAATGCTCCAATGTTGGCCAAAACATATTACAATGTACAATAACTCAGTTGTGCATACAGTACATCTTTTAAAATAGACCATAATTATAAATGTGGCCTGGAAGGCTAGATCATTAAGCCAAAGAAATTAAAGCCTCAAGATAAGAAAAAGAAAACAATTGGAAAACGTACTTCAAAATTTTCTACTCACCACTTTATACAATGCTTTTTCCTTCTCATCTGTCTGAAATTATTGTAAGACATTCAGAGTTGTTTAGAGTCAGACAACACCTACATTTAATAAAATAAGCAAACAAATAAATGTCAACTCCATCCAACTTCACTTTCACAGTCTTGTAATCCATTCACTTTTTTGTCATATATTTTTCTATTTGATCCTTAGTTCTTCTATTTGATTTTTAGTTCTTTACCCATCATATAATTCTTTCATGCTGGTCATTCATTTTTGTATTCAATCCATGATATGTTCACTCAATGCTCATTTATTATTGACCCTTTCTCTTCTCTTTTATCACATATACTTTATAAGTACCTCACTCTCACTGTAATTAACTTTTGTTACTCATGATACTCAATTCCCATTTTCTTATAAGACATTGAGAAGTGATGCAGAAACTGTAACTTCTTTTGCAAACATTCATTTTTTGAAGTAGTCACTAACTACCTTTTCATATGTTTATCTCTTTAGTAAACATTCTACCAATACTAGAAATTCATCCACTTAAACTTTTCACTATTTATGTATACCTGGCACTCATTCATTCTACTGCTCCTGTCAGACATACATACCTAGTTTAGTTTACTTATTGTCATTGCACCTCGTACAACGAAATTAAATACCATCTTCAGTGCACATCATACCATAAGAAAACTATAAAAATAAAACACAAATATACATCCTTCACATTCTGTACAGTTGAATTGAAAACCCCTGATACTGCACTATACAGTAGAATTCAATATAATTACTGTTCTGGGATAGAAGCTTTTTTTAAAGCCTATTTGTCCTTGTTTTTATTGTCCTGTACCACCTGCCAGATGGTAATAGTTTAAAAAAAAGGATGCTCAGGATGAGATGGATCTTTAAAAATGTTTTTAACTTTCTTAAGGCAGCAGGAGTTATAAAGTTCTCCCAAAGAAGGGAGACAGCAACCAATGATCCTCTGGGCAATGATATTAACCCTCTGGAGCACTGTCCTATCTGCCACTGTGCAATTGGCAAACCATACACAGGTGCAGTAAGTTAAAATACTCTCTATAGTGCACCGGTAGAAGGTCATCAGTTATTTTTCATTCAGTTGTTATTTCCTGAGAAATCTCAGGTAGTATAATCTCTCCTGGGCCCTTTTGACCAGTGCTGCAATATAAGCACCCCAGGTCAGGTCCTCTTTTATGATAACACCAAAAAAAATTAAAATTGGCCACTTGTTCCATTGATAAGCAAGGGCTGGATATCTGATCTATTCCTTCTGTAGTCCACTATAAGTTCCTTGGTCTTATTGGTGTTAGGATCTTAGATAAACTAATTTCAAATCCATTCTATTCATTTATAGTTTATCTAACATTTGCCTCAAATCATTTGGGTTCTCAGTCAACAGCAAAGTAATGTATATGTCTATATTAATCTATAAATATATTTTAAAAATGGAGAGATGACATATATATAACAGTCCTTGTATAACAATGGATAATAGGGATTGGGATTGCCTTCACTATGCAATATGTTCATAAAGTGTGATATCACATGACCGCATCGCTCACCAATGGCAATCCTGGTAGTCTCCATTGCCATTGTTAAGTGAGGACCTCTTCCTTGCTGCTTCCCACAAGCTGGTAGGAAGTGCAAATCCCAGGTAGCTCCCAATCAGGCTGATTGGCCAAAAAAACAACAACAACCCCTGGCTGCTGAGGGGTGGGATAGGATGCATGAAGGTGTATGAGGCTTTTGATAAAGATAGGTGAGAGCACAGAAAGGACTGGAAGGAAAAGGGCATAAGGATGCATAAAGGTTCAATATGGCATGGCAAAAGTGCAGTGAGGTTTGAGATCTTCACCTAAGACCCAGGATAGGAAGGAAGAGGTAATTGACCATAGATGAAACTCTGGTTTCTGAATAAAAAGATGCTGAAAAAAAATCCTTGCTCAAATGGAGAAGTAAGAGGTCAATTCCCGGTTCCAATTACCCTGGTTAAGTGAGGGTTTCCTTTACAGTAAATCCAGCCAATTCCTCTCCTTTGATATGCCCAGAAAGGGTGGAGATAGCAATAGCACTTAGACTTATCTACCATTCACAGTGCTTTACAGTCCTCTCTAACCAGTTTACAATCTGGCTGCTCATTTTACTGACCTTGGAAGGATGGAAGGCTGAGTCAACCTTGAGCCTAGTGAGATTCAAACTGCCAAACTGGTGGCAATCGGCAGTCAACAGGGTTAGTTTGCAATATTGAATTCTAACCACTGTGCCACCATAGTCCTTTGGAGATGGAATCAAAGGGGATAGTCTTTGCATGGGAGATGAAGGAGGAAATCTGACCCTGGGTGAACACTAGGATTACATTCAAATTTCTTAACAAACAGTTCTGTGGGTGTGGCCTAATTTGTGGGTGTAGATTGACAGTCATATGACTGAGTGGGCATGGCTTGTATGTAAATATTGTAAATGTTTGTTTTTATAAAAAAAAGAGCATCTTTTATCCAAAAGCAGGCAAAGCAGGAAGGCAGATTGTGTTGCTCACAAAATCACAGATTAACTTAGAGATCTATCTGCAATCAGCTATCTGAGTCTGCACTGAAAAACTTCAGCCCTAAGGAAGGTTCGGCTCTGCTTTTAGATTAGCTAGAAAGTAAGAAATCCAAGGATGTCCTGCTTTCTAGTTAATCTAAATCTCTTGGCAAAGCAGGACATGGTCAGGAAAAAAAAGGAAAAATAGCAATTTACCAAACCAGGCAAGTTAGATGGCTCACATGCTGGGTAAGGAGTTAGTGGGCGGGGAGGAGCGGGGCCAGCCAGTGGAGCGATTTGCCGGTTCTCCGAACTGGGGACAATCGTGTGTGCTGCGTTTGCAAGAAATCATCAGCTGTAGCGCCTGGACAGCTAACATGCACTGCGCTTGGTGCACAGCATTTGAAAATCCTCTTGTTTCCTGCTTTTTCAACCTCAGCTGTGCTGTGCAAAGCAGCTGAGGAGAGAAAAGCAGGGAATAAAGGCTTTTTCTTGCCAATTCATGCTTACTACCTTGAGTCTGGAAGCAGTTCCACAGGTGGAAGGCATAGACATTTTGGTGAGATACTGATGTTTAGTAGTGTAAGAAGCCCCAAATTGTTCCTGAGTGAAAGAGTGGAACATTTGCCTGTTTGAACTGAAGTTATGGAATGTGAGGCAACTGGCAGATGGAACAAAGTCCTTTTCAGGTGGGGAGGGAGAGTAGAATCAGGGGTAAGTTGCTGGGGGTTTGGGAGAACCCCTAGCTAAGATTCTGTACAGTTTGGAGATCCCCCAAATCTTATTCCTGGCTGCCCCCCACTCTGCCCCTCCCAAGAGTCCTCACGCAGCCCATTTTGGATGCAGGGCATGCACATAGGCTCAGGGAGGGTGAAAAACGGGCCTCCCAGAAGTTCATGAAGGCCAGAAATGGGTCCGTTTCCAGCTTCCAGAGAGACTCTGGAGCCCTGGAAGGCTGTTTTCACCCTCCCGATGGCTTGAGGAAAGCCAGCAAAGCCCAGGAGGGCAAACCCCTCCTCTGCTGTGGTGCAGGTGGCCAACTAGGCCACACCCATCATAGTCACACCCACCCAGCAACCGGACAGAGAACCCTTTGCTAAAAATTTTGAAGCCCACCCCAAGTGGAACTCCTTAGCATCAGAGCATGTTAATTCCTGTGTTAAGAAATAGTAATGATCTGATGGTCATTTCGAAAAATCCTTTCTTAGCGAGCACCGAAAAGCCAAGAGGAACATACATGCCAAATTTCAAGTTTGTAGGCTTTATGGTTCTGGAGATTTGGTGATGAGTGAGTGGTACTTGGCTTTTATATATATATAGATTTGCATCTAATTTTTGCTCAACTGGATATTTATCACAACTTGTAGATTTGACATGATTCATCAGAGACATATTTCTAGGGAAATACTTTACTAAATAAAGTATTAAATATTACATCTTTATTCTAAATTCAGATAATCTTGATGAATTCATTGTACAGAACAATATGTTCTGGAAAACAGAAAGTAGTCAATATTGGGAAATTCACACATTCAAATATTCCCATGTGTTTTATTGCTTCCCTCAAGTTATAACAGCAAATTGTAAGCCTCTGTGTGTAGATCCATACACATGTCTAATGAGGAAAAATTACACCTAAGATGTAAAATCTGTTACTATTTAGAAACATGGAACAGTCACAAGATATAAGCCTTTTTAATACCTTAAGAAGCCCAGGGAACAAAATATTCCTTTAAGCACTTCCTGTGTAACATAGGAGAATTATTTTTTTCTTTTTCTTGTCATAATCCATTGAAGACAAAAGTCCATTAACTGGAAGTATGTGGTGAACCCAAAGTAGTTCTTGCAGTTCTGTTTGAATTTTTCTGCTTTGAATGAAAAATATTGAACTGCCTAATTATTTTAAATAATAAATTAAGGTTCAGATAAGTACACCTCCAGATTTGTCCACCCATCTTCACTTCCCCAGTTAAACACACTGACTGGTATTAAAAAAGAAATGTGTGTAAAACCTATGTTTGTTTCTCAAGTGGTATTCAAATGTATCTGTACAATAAAGCATCCTACCCTGCATAAAAATAAATGAAACAATGTATTTTGAAAGCAAATAACACTGACAAAGTAATGTGTATAATGGAAATAACAATAGCAAAATAAAATGTCTAAAATTTAACAGTTCTATATTTGAGCCTAATCTCTACAAAAACAAAGGTTTAGATTTATCAAATCACTGTATGAAGGGCATATGTGAAATTAAAAATAATTCCAATATTATTGTTAAAACAAAAAATGACATACTAAATTAAAATGACACATTTCTTTTCTTTTGAAGTTTATCTTTTTTCAAAACTGTCTCATAAATTTGATCTGCCTCATAAAGCATTTTGCCTATTCCAAACTGTTTTGTGAAAGACACTCTCTTAATTCTGGCCTACGTAGAGAAACTAAAATGGTGTCCTTAGTTGCTTTTCAGTGTCCATCTATCTGACTTTCTCTCCATCTGTTTCTGTCTCTCTTTTTGTTTACTTGTGTGTCAATGTTAATGTCTGGTGACTACTTGGACAAATCCCTGGAATTTTCTTGGCAAGATTTCAGAAGTGGCTTACTATTGTCTTCTTCCTAGGCCTGAAAAAGAGTGACTGGTCCAAGGTTACCCAGCTAGCTTTGTGCCTAAAGTGGAATTAGAACTCATGATCTTCCAATTTTTAACCTGATGCTTTAACCACTATACCAACTGGCTAGGAGATATTAAACATGCTGTGTAGTTTTTGGTTTAGACGATTATAAATCTACGCTGTTTAATTTTTGACATTATTTTGGAAATAAGCCATGCAGGTTGCTTCTGCTCTTTGTACTTGGAGGGCTGTCAATAGACATGACACTGTGGGCTTCAGAATCCTCTCCAAAGGTTTTGCAATCTATACTGCACAGTTCTGACATATTGTGGAGTGTAATGACTTCCTTTAAAGCAAAGGTAACCATTATGTGTGAATATGATAGAGGCGCATGGAGAAGAGGAACATAGCAGCACATTTATAAGCTGAAGATGTAGCATGCAAAGTATTTGTAAATTTATTTGTTGCAAATTCAATCATTCTTTCAATTTATATTACTGGCCAATTCATAGTGTGACACCTGGATTTCACAGTCCTAGGATCTGGAGAACAATGTTGGTTCACAATGCTGATTGGTAGTTCACAAAGCAACCTTCTTTCATCTGGGGGCGATGATGGGATATGCATTACTTCAAAGAGCTACAAAACATTAAGGAAAAGTACAATTATAAACAAAAAATAAATGACAGGTCATGAAAGAGTCATGGAGATTTTGCCACATAGCAACAAGAAAAAATATAGCTGGTGTTTACCCTTTTGTCCGCTTTCCTTTTTTCCCCTATTTTTTTTCTTTCTCTAATTTTAGTTTATGTCATTTCTATCCTTTGCTTCTTCACAGAAGGACATTTTCTCACATTAGAATGGAATCATTTGGTCCTGGTGAGCCATTCTTATTATTTCATTTTATTTTACTTAACAGTCTATATAATATGACATCACCTAACAACCAAAATATGTAATCCAGAAAGCTATGATCAGCTGTGTAATTGCTTCTCTTTTCCACTGTACTTTCTTTGTGGATTTCTTTTTTTTCCCCCAGGCAATTTGCAAGAGCCTTTCTCTCTTTGAGTAGCATAGGAGATTGCCTTAGTCGTCAGTTACTGTTTGCTCCTTGAAGTGCCTTTACTGAATCAGCCTGCCAGAAGGCAGCTGTGGAAACTGAAGTTTACTTTTCGGCCCATCTACAATCTATTGGCTTCTGCTTTCACCAAAGGCTGAACTGAATCCTTTGTGGGAAGAAAGTGTTTTTCAGAGACTGATGAATAGTTTGGAAAGTTCATGCCCTGCAGTGATATATGTTCTCAAACACTATGAAGAAATGTACTGTATATGCCACGATAGCAACTCTTCACTGTGTGTGGGCAAGATAGACACCTTCTAGATAAGATCAGCTCCGGTGACTACCTGGATATGTCCATATAGATTTCATGGCCACAATATGAAGGTGGTTTGTCTTTGCCTTCTTATCTACAGGTGAAACTTGAAAAATTAGAATATCGTGCAAAAGTCCATTTATTTCAGTAATGCAACTTAAAAGGTGAAACTAATATATAAGATAGACTCATTACATGCAAAGCAAGATAGTTCAAGCTGTGATGTGGCATAATTGAGCTGATTATGGCTTACAGCTCATGAAAACCCCAAATCCACAATCTCAGAAAATTAGAATATTACATGCAATCAATAAAACAAGGATTGTACATAGAACAATATCAGACCTCTGAAAAGTATAAGCATGCATATGTACTCAGTACTTGGTTTGGGCCCCTTTTGTAGCAATTACTGCCTCAATGCGGTGTAGCATGGAAGCTATCAGCCTGTGGCACTGCTAAGGTGTTATGGAAGACAAGGATGTTTCAATAGCAGCCTTCAGCTCTTTTGCATTGTTCGGTCTCATGTCTCTCATCTTTCCCTTGGCAATGCCCCATAGATTCTCTACGGGGTTCAGGTCAGGCAAGTTTGCTGGCCAATCAAGCACAGTAATCTCACAGTCATTGAACCAGGTTTTGGTGCTTTTGGCAGTGTGTGCAGGTGCCAAGTCCTGGTGGAAAATGAAGTCAGCATCCCGATAAAACTCATCTGTGGAAGAAAGCATGAAGTGCTACAAAATCTCCTGGTAGATGGCTGCGTTGACCCTGGACTTAATGAAGCACAGTGGACCAGCAGATGACCTGGCTCCCCAAATCAACACAGACTGTGGAAACTTCACACTGGACTTCAAACATCTTGCAGTGTGTGTCTCTCCATTCTTCCTCCAGACTCTGGGTCCTTGGTTTCCAGATGAGATGCAAAAGTTGCTCTCATCAGAAAAGAGGACTTTGGACCACTGAGCAACAGACCAGATCTGTTTTTCTTTAGCCCAGGTAAGATGCTTCTGACGTTGTTTGTTGTTCAGGAGCAGCTTGACAAGAGGAATACAACATTTGAAGCCCATGTCCAGGATCCATTTATGTGTGGTGACTCTTGATGCACTGACTCCAGCCTCAGTCCACTCCTTGTGAAAATCCCCAACACTTTTGAGTGGCCTTTTCCTGACAATCCTCTCCAGGCTGCGGTCATCCCTGCTGCTTGTGCACCTTTTTCTTCCACACTTTTTCCTTCCACATATCTTTCTATTAATGTGCTTTGATACAGCACTTTAGGAACATCCAACTTCTTTTGCAATTACCTTTTGAAGCTTTCCCTCCTTATGGAGGGTGTCAATGATGGTTTTCTGCACAAATGTCAGGTCAGCAGTCTTTCCTATGATTGTGCTTCCTACTGAACAAGACTGAGAGACCATTTAAAGGCTCAGGAACCCTTTGCAGATATTATGGCTTAATTAGCTGATTAGAGTGGGACACTTTGAACCTAGAATATTGAACCTTTTCACAATATTCTAATTTTCTGAGATTGTGGATTTGGGGTTTTCATGAGCTGTAAGACATAATCACTTCAATTATGACAAATCATGGCTTGAACTATCTTGCTTTGTATGTAATGAGTCTATCTCATGTATTATGTTCACCTTTTAAGTTGCATTACTGAAATAAATGAACTTTTGCATGATATTCTAATTTTTCAAGTTTCACCTATAAATGAAGTCAATTGCTGCCCAAAAAGCAAAATGAACAATTTCTTGTAAACATATGCTTTCCCATTATGGAGTCCAAAGAAAACATGGTTATCTAATACTCTTGAAGTCTAGGGAGTAACTAGGACAAGGTTATACATATTTAGTCAACAAGAGGCTCCAGTAAATCTAGTCAGATGTACACATAAGTAAATAATAGTCCTTGACTTACAACCAGTCATTTAGCAACCGTTAAAGTTATGACAGACCTATTTGGGGAGTATTTATGACCTGGATTCAAAATTCCAATAATCAGCACTCCATGATCACATGACTAAACTTTGGGTATTTGGCAACCAGGCTACATTTATGGCTGTTTATAGCATCTTGCAGTCAAATTTCCATTGCTAAGCAAAACAGCTGTTAAGTGCATTTTGCCACATTTTTGCAGTCTTTCTTGCCATAGCTTTTAAGTGAATCACTGCAGTTAAGTTAGTAACATGGTTGCTAAGTGCATCTGGCTTCCCCATTGACTCTGCTTGTCAGAAGGTCACAAAAGGTGATCACATGACCCTGGCACACTGCAGCCATCATAAATACATGCTATTTGCCAAAGTCCAAAGTATACCATGGGGATGCTGCAGTGATTGTGTGAAAAATGATCATAAGTCAATTTCTTTTCAATGCTGTTGTAACTTTAAACAGTTGCTTAACAAATGGTTATAAGTTGAAGACTACTTATATTGTATATTGGAATACTCAGTTTTAATATCTTATTTTTACATTGGAATTCTAAAACACTACATATTTGAAATGTTTCATTTCCTTTATCTTTTCCTTTACTAGTCCTTTACTATATTTATTTACAAAGCTTCTGTAGACAGAGGCGCGTGGTAATCTCGGGAAGTTAGAAGCTAACCAGGAAAGTCCCAAACAGAACTTAGATGGAGGGATCAAATGTTGTCTTGATTGGAAAGTCAAGACAACATCGTAGAAATAGCCCATGTAATCCAGCTTTTATATAGGATCTCAAAAAGTGCTTCTAGTAGAAGGAATCTACTCTGTTTTTGCAAGTTTTAGATCAATGCATCTTTTGTCAAATTTCTGCAAAAACGGATGGGCTAAAAATTAGCCTACTCTAAGGAATAGGAAAACCAGGTTCAGAGAACCCTTTTTACATTAATTTCAAAGTCTGCACAACCCTCTTAAATAAAATGATGTTCTTTGATCAGTGAGCTTGGATTTAAATTCTACTCAGTTGAAATTAAATAGGCAAATTTACACTGGTTTCATATAATCTAGTGCACAGGGGGAGCAGTCATTATGTTCTGTGCTGTATACAAGAGGATGTGTTTAAAATCACACAAGAAGAATCCTGTTGTCTCAGTCCAAAGTCCTATCTAATCTACCATTCCAATTTCCATTGTGTTCTACCAATTATTTTTGGAAAACCTACAGCAGGATAAGAAATCATTCTCTCCTGTTGTTGTCTGGTGACTAGGCTTGTGAAGTTTACAGCTGATGCTATGAGTAGCATGTTCTCAATGGAAAATTTCCCTTTCATACATTTGCCTAGTCCTTTTTTATGGCTTTTAAACTGGTGACTGTCACTCTATGTTATGAAAATGAATTTCATGCTTTAACTATGTACTGTATGAAACAAGTCTTTCCTTTGTAATAATGCATATAATACATGCAAAAAAATGGAAATATTAATATATAACATTAATGCATATGATTTTGGGGGTTTCTGGAAATTGGAGATTGACATTTTCGGGAGATGTGGGTATATACATAACAAAATTGTATAGAAATAATTAGTATTTAACAGTGGTAGTTTATTATTTTATTTGAGCAAAATATATAAAGATCTACTTATTTGTTGCAACAGAGCTGTAGCAATTTTCTGGGTGACCCAATCTTGCAATAATAGGTAAGGGCAGCAGTCCTCACTGGGATTTTGATGTTATGGCACCCTTTACTGTGTTTATAGGTGTGACTTATACATCATACCTTTGCTGCTAGATTGGTGTTCCTACAGCTGTCAACCATTTCTAACCCTATCCCTAACCCTAACAGTAGGTTGATAATAATATCAACAAAGCACTAAGATAACAATACTGAAATCAAGAACAGTGCAAGTGTAGAAAAATAGCCACTACAAATGATAAAAACATTCAAATCAGTTTGAGCACACAATTTATTGGCTGTTCATTTTGAAATTCTTATTAAATTCAATATGAGCTTTCTGCTTAATGAATGGGTTTAGATATTGTAGCTGAAAAGCACTGATGTTTGTTTGGATCAGGAAAGATATTATGGAGAGTGGTAAGTTTCCCTGGGCAAGAGATTTCTATCTTATATTCTGAAATGAACATCTTTATTATATCTAATGAAAACTGAGGTATGTAAGATTGAGGCAGCCTCCCTTAAGCTGAGCAATGTCATAAACACTTTTGGGTTGGGAGTTAAGTGGATAAGTATGGAGAGCAGAGATATACATTGGGTGCATACATTGCTTTTATGTATAGTGATTTTAACTGAAGACACATTTACACAAGGGTTTTGTAGCTGTTCAGGAACAGCTGTAGACTGTTCTAATCTAAAGATGTTGGTTGGTTTGAGGATCTGAATCAATTTTTGGGAGGCTCTGAACTAGTTTACTTGAAATTGGAATAGAACTGGACTTTCACTTTGTAATACTGCCAGCCTAAGTACTTGAGGAAGGGTATTTTCCCCAAGTGAGAAGTTTGGCTTCCTATATCCTCCAGCCTCCTAGACTCAAGGAACCTATTTCGATCCTCAACAGAACAGCATCCTGCTTCTAATGCCAATCTGCAGAGATAGCTCAAAATATATCTTTTCACCATCCTGCATCTCCAGCTACTGATGAAATATGCAGTTATATGTAGTTATATAGTAGTTATTGGGAAAAGCATCTGGTTGCTAAAACACGACCATGCGATGAGTTCATGTTCATGATTTTCAAGACTTTTACATGTGACAGAAGAATGGGGTCTCTGCAGCCAGGAAGATTTATTTTCATTGCAGTTACTCAGATTTCATTTTCTGTTCTTTGTGGCAAACAAATATATTGAAAAGAGTGTAGGTTATTAGCAATTTATTTGATTTCCTTTTAATAAGACTGGGAGTTGATGACCATCATCAGATGGAGCCCAATGGTCAAATGCACATCAGGAGGAGCCCAATGCTCAAATGCGGCATCAGTTTGGAGTGGCTATATTCCTACAAAGACCAAAGTCCAGCCTCTCTTGAATTCCATTAGTAGATCAGATTCTTACGTATACATAGCATGAAATAAACTTTTAGTGCTTTGAACTCTACTCTTGTTCCTAATTTCTTGCACCTGATAGTTGAAAGGACTTAAATATTTCCAGGTTGTGTGGTAGTTTGGGGGCCTAAGAAGCTGCTTGGGTGTTATTTGTGTTCTATCATCACAAAGAGGCTGATTGGATATTATTTAGTCACTTGGAGAATTTGCACCGATTGACTAATGATATTCCCTGTTTCTGTGTTTTGAGGTATAAAGATATAAAGTCAACTACGACTACTCCACACTTGTGAAGAATTTGAGATTGGAAATAATGGAGTATAAATTTATTGAATAAGACAATTAGTGAGATTCCTATATTGCACCAAACCATAAACACATGCTTTACAAACCACCATGGCTGTTTTCATACATTAGATAAACTAGGATCAAACATATAGAACCTTATAGCTTAGCATGACATACAACCATATCTACAGGCATACTTCTCTATTGTTATGACTCTTCAGGGCTTTAGCGTGTGGCTTCCCAGCATAGGGTATTGAATGACAGATAAAACCTGTATAATGGGAAATTATCCAACGGGATTAATCTGTAATTTTTTAATAGATTTGGAAAGGCATCTCATGAGTTACAGATATTTTTTAAAGATAAAAGAGAAGTAAATTATTGGATATTCTTTCATAGTGTGGATGGTATCAACTCTTCCTTTTAGACTGATGTAATGGTGTTTTGAATGTCCATGACGTGAGTCCCTAGTGAATGAAACCAGCCTTAGTCTATGTGCTAAAAGGTGAATTGTACACCCCTCTTAGGAATACAAAGATTGATCTGCTCTTTGAGAAAAAATGCTTATTGTGGAGGATAGAAAGAAGGTCATTTAACATCACTCAATGCATGGAGAGGATATAATTTCATTTTTTAAAATCTTCATGAGAAGCTTATATAGATGCTTATCCCAAAGGATATGTCACCAGCATATTTGAAGAATACAACCCCAATTTTCAGATATTTGGAAGCTATTTCATTTTTCTTAATTTCTTATTACTTGGTTGGTTGAATTGGATTACCTGGATAAATGCAGTTTTACAATTTTTTGTCTTCCATAAAATACATAACTATTCTTTGACTTGAATTTAGAAATTCTGTCAATGTAGATATTTACATGATTGTGCCACTTGATTAAAAAAGTGCCATAGCTTTTAACCATCTATTTATGCAAACCCATTTTTGTTCATTTGACTGTCCAGTCATATTAATATTTAGTTAACATTAACATTTTGCATTCATTCAACTCAGTATGGGGTTAGTATAAATGGCAGCTTTAATTTTAAGAAGATGAAAGATTATCACTTTAAAATGCATTATGAGTTACTCCGAGATATTTTTGCACTGGAATGGCCATTTAATGAAGAGTCAATGCTTACTAAGGACTTATATTATTTCTCTTGAGCTGAAATACTTTTTTTGCATAGAAATAAAATACGGATGTAATCATGTCATTTAGGTTTCATGGGTCAATTGTGCCTTGGAAATATGAGGTATAAAACCAAATTTTGGAATAAGGCATTTGATATTTGAGTTCTGTGTTGGATACATTAAAAACTGTAAAAACTTTACAGTGCTTTTTATTTTTTTATTCCTGTGGACAATTTCCTCCAATTAACTTCTAGATTCTTATTAACTTTGAGATCCTGCTTTTCCTGTTGTTAAGTCAAAATGTACAGATAGCCTTTGACTTGCAGTTCATTTAGTGACTGTTCAAAGTTACGGTGCTGAGAAAAGTGACTTATGACTGTTTTTCACGTGTATAACCATTACAGCATCCCCATGGTCATGTGATCAAAATTCAAACACTTGACAACTGATTCATATTTATGACAGTTAGAGTATTCAGGAGTTTTTTGCTTTTGTAACAAGCAAAGTCAATGGGGAAATCAGATTCATTTAACAAACATATCACCAACTTAACAACTGGAGTGATTCACTTAATAAAAGTGGCAAGAAAGTCATAAAATGTGGCAAAACTCATTTAACAAATGTCTCACTTACCAACAGAAATTTTGGGCTCAATTGTGGTCAGAGGTTGAAGACTTCCTGTACATTGGCAGAGTAATGATTACCTAGAAAGTTGAAAATCTCAAGTTGAATGACACATTTGTTATAACCCATTTTACCCTACATATTTGGTCTATTTCCTCCTGGCTCCAAGGATTGTTAGACTCCCCAAATTAGGACTTCATAGTAAATCTCAGTCTTCCAATATCACACAGGTTAACTCAATTGTTAGGCTTGAATGTATGTCATGATGTGGCTAGGCAAGAATCTTCATTGTGACTAGAATGAAAGCGGCATTGAACAATTGATTGCCCTTTCTTAGCATGTGGGTGTAATTCATCTCTTATCCATGGAAAGTGAATCCCATTGCTGTTGCTGCTGCTTGTCTTTCGTAGTTCTTCAGTAGAGTTTTTGATCTGTCTTGAAACCATTGGTTGTTGATGCAGCTAATATTACTGCCCTAAGAACTACTGGTTCTTAACTTATCTCTGATGAAGGTATCTGGAATTCACAGAATTTTAGTCCCACAGAAGAACTGGTGAAATTGGCCTCCAGTTTCTAAATGGGATTTACTAAGAAATCTTTGGCCTTATTGATAACCTGATTGTTATCCTTGTGCCTTGCTTTTCAGAAGCAAACTCGTCTTTAAAGAGTCTCTGGCTGTCAGAGAGAGTATTGTATTTGGGGGAGAGGGTTTACTTAGAATAAAGATGAAGGTCCAGATGTATCCAGGAACCAGTATTGGGAAGGGAGGAGAGGATGGCACAGAAAGCTTGCAGCAAACCTCAGCATCTTCTTCACATTTTGCTGAAATAACTGAATTCTTTCAGTTTGATAATTTAGGAATAGAGACAGGATTCTTGGAATCAGAGTGCTGGTATTATGTGCATGTGATTCTTGCCTTTGTGGCTAATTAAACTATAGAAAGTGCTTGGGCATAAGGGTAAAATAGAAATAATACCTCCCTGGTGACCAGCAGGTTACCTTGAGTAAAAGTGATCCATGATGACTAGTTAGATAGAAAATGGTTTGTCTTTCATTTGAAATAACAATATGACTTTCCACTTTACTCACAATTGCAACCGTTCCTGCAGTTATTAAACTGTATTTTGTGGCACAGTGATCTTACGCTATAAACAAAAGTGATAAAATATGCTGAAGTATTCAGATTTTATTTGAATCACACCCCTATTTGGTGGCATTCATGTCACTACATGAAGTTTTAAACATGATGAAAAAAAGTACAATATTCACTATATGAGCCACAAACTGTATTTGTGTTTGGAAAAAAAAAATTTCAACACAGAAAATAACTATGATAATATAGATTAATACTTTGCTTTGTAACATGGTGCCTTCCTATTTTTTTAGTTACAATTATTACAAAGAGCTTCTTAAAATGCCAAGTATAGTACAAAGAATGATATGCAACAAGGAAGATGTTGGAAGTCATGTTGGTTCTCTATGGATACTACCTTGTCTGTGTTGTGCTAATTTATGAAAAAATCAGTTTAGAGAGATTCAGAAGACTTTTAAAGCATAGCTTTACATTGCTTGATAAACGTTCCCCAACCCCTTACTTATCAGAGAATCTTTGTAAAAATTGAATATTTATACAGATCAAAGGGAATATAGGTCCTAGTCATGCTTGATATGATTGCCTCAATTACATATGGACAATTTGTGCTTTTTAAGCAATCTGGATCTTCTAGATATTGAACTATAATTCTCAGCAGTATCAGCCAATATTGTCAATGTGGAGAGGGATTGGAAGTTGCAATTCTGCAATATCTAGAGGGCCATTAGTTTATTAAGTTTCCTGAGTTGCTTTACTTTTTCAGCTGATTACCTTGAACAGACATGAATGCTGCATGAGTTGTAGCTGGTGAACAAAGTATCAGTTAAAAGGAGGAAAATCCATCAAATAAACTGTGACAAAGGAAAGGTAGTACTTTTGCTGTCAGCATTTTAATCCAGTATTTCCTGTATTACAGAAGCTTACCAAAAAAGACAGATATAAAACCCGAAACTCTCCTAAACTTTACTTTCAATTTTAGAGGATTTTCCCCAGGCAGGTGGTCAGTTTGTGCAAGTGACTTGCAGCTGCAGAACAGAGAGACAAATGGGGTTTAGGTGTTGTGGAAACATCTTATCATCTACTTCTTCTTGCTATCAGTCCAAGGGGCAAAGGGTAAAAAACGCTGTCAGTGTACATGCCTCAGTTGAACAGATCCTTGTCAGGAAGCCACAAGTTTCGGTCTCCAGGGAGGAAATGAAATCTTTACTCAATTACAGACCATGGAATGTGGCACCAGTACGTTCAGCCAAGGGCTACTTTTAGCTGGAAGGCGATTTCTAACCTGGTCAAAACAATGCTAAATTTGACCTATGAGACATTAGATGAGGAAGCTTAAAAGAAAAGGAAGTTGTGGAGTTCTGTTTTCTTTTATTTTCGATGCGTGTGGAATAGGCGTAACAATTTTAGGCTTTAACTGATTATTGCAGGGTTTGGCATGCTTAGAATAGCATAGTAGTGAAAAAAATAGTTGGCCAGGACAAAGTAGTGAAAAAAATAGTTGGCCAGGACAAAGTAGTGAAAAAAATAGTTGGCCAGGACAAAGCAACTATGACTTAATTTATATTTAATTAAAACTCAATTAACTAAATGTAGTTAATTTGATTACTCCCCATATATTATTTTTAACATTTTCCCCTTTTGACAAAGTATAAGTTACCATTCACTGTGGATGAGGGTGGGGGTTAGTACCCCATTTACTTGACACTAAAGCCCCTTAAATTCAGTGGGCTTAGCTACTATGGCTGAGCTGTAAAAAAACAAACAAACAAACACACACACACACACAACCAAAACAGGTGGAATTAATTTGTTGGGAATGCCCACTTTCCTCCATCCTTGTGATAGCAGATCACACTGCTATCACACTTTCAGGAAGAGACGGCCACAAAATGGATGGGGCTAACTTTAGGGATGTTTGGAAAAGAATCTTGATTTTTTTTACTTGTGATATGCTTTTTAGGCATATATATATATATATATATATATATTTGTTTTCTTAATCTATACTATACAGAAGCCTGATGATGGCAGATGAGATTCTACTGAAACGTTGCTACAACTTTAAAAGCACAACTACAATGATGTGGGAAAATACCCGAACAAAGCTGAATGCCATACATGTAAGTACGCGTGAAAACTTAAGAAAACACACACACACACACACACACATACACACATATATATATACACATACATATTTGTTTTCCTAAGTTTTCGCGAGTACTTATATGTATGGCATTTAGCTTTGTTCGGGTATTTTCCCACGTCATTATAGTTGTGCTTTTAAAGTTTTAGCAACGTTTCGGCAGAATCTCATCTGCCATCATCAGGCTTCTGTATTGTGTTCATCTGTTTTATATATAAATGCATGCACATACGTATGTATTTTATTTTTATCTCACTTTATTACTTTTATAAATAATTCAAGGTGATGAACATAAATGGCAGTCCTTCCTCCTATTTTTTCCCAGACAACAACACTGTAAGGTGGGATGAGCTGAGGGAGCGTGACTGGCCTAGTCGGCCAGCCAGCTTTTATGCCTAAAACAGGGCAAGGACTTCACAGTCTCCTGGTGCATTTCCCATCTAAGAATAACAGTTATATGTGCTATCATGTGCACTTATATGTGCTATCATGTGCAGGGATATTCTTAGGGCCACAAAAAGGGCCTCTGGCAGTGCCAGGTCCAATTGCTCACTCCTGTGCTATCTAGTTTGACCTTGTTCTAGAGCACTGATTTTCAACCTTGGGAACTTTAAGACATATGGACTTCGACTCTCGGAATTCCCCAGACAACCGTGCTGGGGAACTTCCCCATGCTGACTGGGAAATTCTGGGAGTTGAACTCCTCATGTCTTAAAATTCCTAAGGTTGTGAAATACTGTTCTAGAATACTCATATGTGATAGATGGCGGGAATTACAGAAAGTACTTTAGAGTATGCAGAAGCACATATATTCACCTGCCTGCAATTTTTAAAGCAGCCACATTAAAGAATTGTAGGCAGATGCTATATTTGTATCCAGTAGGATCCAACAATATTTCTGACACTAAATGTGAAACACAAAGGACTTTTAAAAATTTTACAGGTAGTCCTCAACTTAGGATGACAATTGAGCCCAAATGTTATGTTGCTAAGTGAGACATTTGTAAATTGAGTTTTGCCCCATTTTACGACATTTCTTGCCACAGTTGTTAAGTGAATTATTGCTATTATTATGTTAGTAATACAGTTGTTAAGTGAATCTGGCTTTCCCATTTACTTTGCTTGGCAGGTCACAAAAAGTGATCACATGACTCGAGGGCACTGCAATCGTCATAAATATGAATCAGTTATCAAGCATCCATGTTTTGATCCTATGACCATGGGGATGTTGTGATGGTCGTAAATGTGAAAAACAGTTGTAAGACAGGTTTTTTTCAGTGCTGTTTTAACTTTAATCACTAAATGAACTGTTGTAAGTCAAGGATTACCTGTATGTGATCATCCAATACAAAATTGGAACTTATGTATACATGTTTCTTTTTATACATACGTGTATTCGTGTAATCTTCTACTTCTCATACTAACCTGCACACCTTTAAATAAAGAAAATTCATGGTTTATTGCACTACATAGAAATATTTAAGACTTCTATCTGAAAGATGTCCATATAGCAATGGGATAATAAGAGGAGGCTTTAAAAAGTATAGACAAGAGATTTGTAGAGTGCATTCACAATTATGTACACATGCATATGAAAACCCGCCTAGTGAATGGTTACAGTATCTTCTTGGAACTGGACAGTCCCAGGCTCAACTCCAGAATTCACTGGGGGGCACTAGACCAATTCCTCTCAGCACACCTTGGTTCAGTATTGTTATGGGTGGAAACAGTGAGTTCTAATCTTACTTAAGGCACAAAAGCAGGTTGGCTGACTTTGGGCCAGTCATTCACTGTTAGCCCAAATCACTTCACAGGGTTGCTGTTATGGGGAAAAAAGGAGGAGGAAGGCGTATTAGATATGTTTGATGCCTTCAGTTATTTATAAAAATAATTAAAGAGAGATAAAGAAAAACCTAAATATAAATGCCATCTTTAGCTTCCAGAGAAATGACAACATACAGATAAAACATGGATGCATTGTAAACATTCTGTTAGAGTGTTGTGGGGCACACTTTAAAACAAAGAAAAGTGTAATAACCCCTAAGTGCTGGCTCACTTCTTTGCCACAGCCACTCCCTGTGTCATATAACAGATCATTAGTAAAAGCTGTGGTGACGCAGTGGTTAGAATGCAGTACTGCAGGGCTAACTCACTGCTCTCTCCAGGAGTTTGATTCTGAGCAGCCTAAGATTGACTCAACTGTTATGTATGTAAATAGTTGAATAAAGGCAAGCTTGGGGTAAAGTGCAGGGTTCTGGCCCTGCACTTCTGATTGGGTGTTAAGCGGCTAGATCGGATTGGTCGGGTTCTGAGAATCTGATTGGCCCTTAACGAAGGACTCTTATTGGTACTGGAGCTAGCGTTTCACAAGCTCCTGTTGGTTATTTCACATTAGCATTGCCTATATAAAGCAGAGTTGTTATACAAGTTAGAAGTCACTATGCAATAAAGAGTTGAAAGTTCACCAACTAAGACTGTCTCCATTCATTCTACCCATGCCTGAATCTATGACACTGGCGACGAGGATGGGATTTGGAGACATCTGATCTTAAGGAACTTGGAAGAAAAAACAGAGCACGTGTAAAAAACGGCGCCACCAACGGAAGCCATGTCCGGCGGCATCGTACCACCCGCTCCGTACGATCCATCCCAAGAGGATTGGGAATCCTACATGGATCGCTTTCAGATGTTCCTCGAAACGAACAACCTGAAGGACGCCACACCAGCCAAGAAGCGGGCGCTGTTCCTGACGTACTGCGGCCCGGCTGTCTTTAAAATGGCTAAAGCCCTCGCGAAGCCTTGAGAAGTGAAAGCAATAAGCTGGGACGACCTCGAACCTCTCCTGAGAGACCATTACGCGCCAACCGTACCCACACTCGTGAGACGCCACGAGTTCTATCAATGAAGCCAACGAAAAGGAGTGTGGCTGACTTCGTGGCAGACCTCTGGCACTTGGGAGGCCTCTGCGGGTTCGCAGACTTAGATGAAGCATTGAGAGACCGCCTAATTCTGGGATTAGATGCACTAAACGTGCAGAGCAAGCTGATGGCGAAGGGCGACATCGGCCTTGTTGACGCCATCACCGAAGCCACCGCCGCTGAGGCAACAAAAAAGTCAGCGGCGCAGCTATGGCGAAGCCGAAACCCCACAAACCCACCGACAGGCGACATCTCACCCAGCTCAGAAGGGCAGTTGGCAACAACGCACTACGAGGACCTCTCTTCGTCGTCAGACACGACGAAGAAGGGGTCCATCGACTGCGTTCTGACCGGGACCCTCGTCCTAAAACCTCACGCCCTTGCGCTGGCTGCGGGGCAAACCATCCCAGGGCAGACTGCAAATTCCGCGACGCACTCTGCCACGAGTGCGGGAAACAAGGCCACATCGGTCGAGTCTGTCGCAGTTTACCGGGACCAAGCCCAGCCTCAAAGGGAACCAACTTTCGCCAATCGGCAGGAAACCGTCCTGTAAGGCGAGACCCAGCAAACCACTCCTACAGATATCGAGCGTTGCAGAAAGAAGAGGCTCACCATACTATCACTATAGGTCAGGCCTCGGCCCTGGACGCTAAGAAGATTCGAGTTACAGTAGCCATAGAGAACCAACCCTGCCACATGGAGGTCGATTCGGGATCATCCCTCTCGATGGTGTCGTGGAAGACATTAAAGCAGCTCATTCCTACCATCCAACGCCAAGACCTTCGAATGCAACGCCTTATCCTTAAAGATTACCAAGGGAATCGGATCCCTGTGGTCGGGTCTTGTTGAGTCCGCGTCTCGTTTAAAAAGCATACGGCATACTTACCTCTAACGATCATCGATAGGGACAGGCCTAGTTTGTTGGACCTCCAATGGTTTGCGCCACTCGGCATCGAACTAGCCGGCGTGAACCGAGTCAGTGATTGCGAGTGGGAGGAGGATCTTATGTCTTATTCAGTGATGTCTTCGCAGATTGTCTGGGCAAGTATAAGGGGACCCCAATCTCATTCAGCCTCGACCCTAAGGTCGCCCCAATCCGTTTAAAGCCCTGTCGAGTTCCGTTCGCCCTTAAGGCCAAGATAGATGAACAACTTGACAAACTAATTAAACAAGGGGTACTGCAACCCATTGATCATTCCCCATGGGAAACTCCTATTGTAACCCCCATTAAACCAGATGGGTCAATCCGAATCTGTGGGGACTACCGGGCCACTCTAAACCACGCCCTCCAACAGAACACGTATCCAGTGCCAGTGGTGCAGCACCTCCTTCATTCCCTGGGAGGTGGAAAGGTTTTCGCTAAGCTAGACTTAGCTCAAGCCTATCAACAATTACCCGTGGACGATAAAACAGCCCAAGCCCAAACGATAGTAACGCACAGAGGTGCTTTTAAATGTACCCGATTACAATTCGGGGTAAGTGTAGCCCCGGGAATATTCCAAAGTTTAATGGAACGATTGTTACAGGGAATCAAGGGCGTGGTTCCATATTTTGATGACGTATTGATTGCAGCTCCTAGTAAAAAAATTCTGCAGAATCGTTTAAAATGTGTGCTTAAAAAATTCCAAGAAGCGGGATTGAAAGTAAAAAGGGATAAATGTCATCTGTATACCGACAGTGTTGAATTTCTAGGTTATCGCATTGATAGGCAGGGTATTCACCCAACTGAGAGTCAATTAAGGGTGATTAGAAATGCTCCCAGACCTTGTAACAAAACTGATCTTCAAGCATTTTTAGGCCTTATCAATTTCTACAATGTGTTTTTACCGCATAAGGCGACTGTGGCTGAACCATTACACCGGTTATTAGATAAGAAAGCATTGTGGGTTTGGGGTTACCGAGAAGAAAAAGCATTTAGAAATGTAAAAAATTTTCTTACATCTGATTCTGTACTTATGCAATATAATGAAACATTACCCTTGGTTATAACTTGTGATGCCTCACCGTTTGGGGTGGGCGCTATTTTGAGCCATGTGCTACCTAATGGAAATGAGGCTCCCGTTGCATACTTTTCGAAGACTCTATCCCAGGCAGAACGTAACTATGGACAAATAGACAAGGAGGCTCTTGCAATTGTGTCAGCCGTAAAAAAATCCATGAGTATGTATATGGAAGGACATTTACAATTGTAACCGACCACAAACCTTTATTGGGGATAATCGCTGGGGACAAACCAACTCCCTATATATTGTCCCCAAGAATGACTCGATGGTCAGAGTTTCTAGCTGCTTATAATTATCGATTGTTACATCGACCGGGGAAAGCCATTCCCCATGCCGACGCACTCAGCAGAGCACCACTACCAGAGACCCTCGACGATCCGGCACCAACAGTATCGGCGTTACAAATCGAAACGCTCAACTCGCCTCCTATGACCGCTCGAGATATCGCGAGGGAGACCAGACGAGACCACACCCTAGCACGAGTCCTAGGCTGGGTAGAGCGTGGATGGCCAATGGATCAGATCCCAGATGATTTCTTACCATTTAAAACAAGACAGACTGAACTTTTTTCTCAAAAAGACTGCGTTATCTGGGGCGATAGAGTCGTCGTCCCAGAACAACTCCAAAAGACGCTGTTACAAATCTTGCACGATGGACATCCCGGGATCGTGCGAATGAAGGCACTCGCACGGAGCTACGCTTGGTGGCCAGGCATGGACCGACACATCGAGCAATGGGTAAAGGCCTGCACCAAGTGCCAACAAACCAGCAACGCACCACCAAAAGCTGCACCAACCGAATGGGAGACGCCATGTGGACCCTGGTCCAGAATCCACCTGGATTTCGCAGGGCCGATCAAAGGACAGACATTGCTGTTGACTGTCGATGCATACTCTAATTGGTTAGAAATTCATCGAATGGCCAATACAACCTCCGAGGCAGTCATTAAAGTCCTCAATAGACTCTTTGCAACTCATGGATTGCCGGACGTCCTGGTGTCTGATAACGGACCACAGTTTACAGCGCTAATGTTTGAACAGTACCTTGCTGACAACGGCATCCGCCATGTGCTCACCTCGCCAGCGCATCCTGCTACCAACGGCCGAGCGGAACGCATGGTACAATTTGTAAAAAAGACTTTACAAAAGCTGGACTATGATAATCTTGACGAAAAAATAAACCGCATTCTACTTCTACAACACATCACTCCGCACAGCAAAACCGGCAGAACTCCCGCTGAACTTTTCATGGGGCGAAAACTCCGTTCCCGCCTCGACCGACTGCACCCTGCTTACGAGCCAGAAAAACCTCCAGGATCCAGCGGACACCGTACCTTCAAGGTAGGTGACCCCATTTATGCAAGAAATTTATTGGGCGACCCAGCTTGGATTGAAGCAACGGTAATACGCGAGACTGGGCCCAGATCCTATATTGTAAAATGTATTGATGAGAGACTATGGAAAAGACATATTGACCAATTACGGTCACGACTTATAACTCCTAGCCAACAACTTCCCAACGACCAAACTGAAGGAGGGGAAGGAAGAGAAGATGACGATATGCCAGGAAACTTGTTCCAGGAAAGTGATGAATCAAGTGAAACCCAGGAAATGGAGCAGGAAGAAGAATCGTACGCTCCAAGGGAAATCACACCAGAACGAGAAGCTGAGCCACTACAAAACAACATCCTACCTCAACGGGACTGCATGCAGCCAGTCCAAAGAAAATCTGACAGACCCAAGAGACAACCGTCCTATTTAAAGGACTACATAGTCACAAACTAATTGTGAAGCCAGGGGGAAGGGGTGTTATGTATGTAAATAGTTGAATAAAGGCAAGCTTGGGGTAAAGTGCAGGGTTCTGGCCCTGCACTTCTGATTGGGTGTTAAGCGACTAGATCGGATTGGTCGGGTTCTGAGAATCTGATTGGCCCTTAACGAAGGACTCTTTTTGGTACTGGAGCTAGCGTTTCACAAGCTCCTGTTGGTTATTTCACATTAGCATTGCCTATATAAAGCAGAGTTGTTGTTATACAAGTTAGAAGTCACTATGCAATAAAGAGTTGAAAGTTCACCAACTAAGACTGTCTCCATTCATTCTACCCATGCCTGAATCTATGACATCAACCTTCTGTCCTTCCCAGGTGGGCAAAATGAGGACCCAGCAATATGCTGACTGTGTAAACTGCTTAAGGAGGGCTGTAAAGCACTGTGAAGCAGTATAGAAGTCTAAGTGCTATTGAAATTTGTTTGCTACCCATCTTGCTATATTTATGATAGAAAAAAATGAAATTTTCTCTTTGATCTTTTGAAACAGCAACTGCATTCCAATTCAACTTTTCTTCCAGACAGATTAGAAGAGATACAAACCCTCTCCACAACATGCTTTTCCAATATACTGTTCAGGAATCATGAACTTTGTAGTCCAATATTTATCGTCCAAAATGATAGGATATTACAGTGTAACCTAAGTACACATCTCTAAGTAATTCTAACTAAAATATTGCTGGTTTCTATTCTTTTCTAGCCATGTTGTTCTTCAGTTATCAAAACTGATGAACAAGGAAACAAACAAAAAAGTAAACCAAAGGAAATTTGTTCTCTTTCTGGATAGAGTGGAGTGGCCGTTTTCTCTTTTCTTAACAGATTATTTGATAAAACCTTTATGGATTTTTATGGCATGTGAATGTCCAAATAATGCAATGGTCACACAGAAGCATTTAGGAATGCAGAAAAAGTGCAATGTTCTTTTGGCTCTGTTTCTACTCTGACATTCTCGTGAATAGAAAATTTGACATCTATCACAACATTCCATTTCCTAGCAATATACTGTTATAACCACTGTAAGTTTTAGAAATTTAGAACCCATTAGAATTTTGATCTTTGTAGGTACTTATAAATTCCTTCTATTATGTATATATCTCACATGAATAGTAAGATGCAATGCCATCAAAATCTCCAAGCATTTCAGTAACCCTGATCCATTATGAATATAACCTATATAATAACCTGCTATTTTAAGAATCTGTTTTTTTAAAAAGCAGACTTCTGCTTTTTGTGTTTTTTTAACAAGATTATGGCATTTTTTCACTTTCCTTTTAAACAAGTATTGAAGCCAAAATCCAAGGGGAAGTGGGTGTCAACTGAATATAATGAAAGGGTTGGATATATGATTATATACTTACCAATGAAAAGTAAATGATATCCACCTAAATAATTGGGAGAGAAGGCAACATTAAAACTGACAATTAGTTTGTTGTGGTGCAATGGAGCCCCATAAGACGTCTGGTCACATAGCAGCATCAGCAGTCTTTGAGGAACCGAGGTGGATTCACACATACAGGAATGTTACAGATATCTCACAATTTATCATTCAGAAAATTTCAGCTATTTCCATAAAAAATGTATTATTTTAAAGATATTTTTAGTTGGTTGTATTTTCATACTTTACATGTAATCTTCTAAAGCATCTGCCATCAGGGGATGACAATTATTCTACATAAGAATTGGAATTGGAAAAGAAGCAAGTAATCACTGATATTTTGAGTGAGAGATAAAAAAGCATATATCTCCAAAAATTTGGAAAATAATCTTTACACTAGTTAGAAGCCTAAAAATGCATAGAATTAAAACAAGCAGCAATGTATTTTCTCATGTGAAAATATGTTCCAGTTTCAAATTACTCCTGTAAGGAATTATTTGCAGTTTATTTTGAGGAAAATTTAATATAGGCTGAGGAGTAGGTGGTAGAGGTGGTGGTGGTGGAGAAGGAGGAGGAGGAGGAGGAGGAGGAGGAGGAGGAGGAGATCAAAAGGGAAAATAAGAGGGAGTAAAAAGAATTTATGCTATCACAATATTTTCTGACAAACTGTGATGACTATGTATTGGAGTTGTCATTCAGAGAATAAGTTTAAACTCTACAGGACAGTGATGAAGAAAAAGAGAGAAATGTTGGGAGAATGGGTAAAGTATGAGTCTGTTTGAGAAACATTTGAGTGCTAGCCCAAGGAAATAGTCAACTGGCAATGGCAGCAGTTATTTTCAGGAAAGGCGAGGCATGTCTACTGAGATTTTGTACAATGTAAGTTTTTAAGAATTATCTTGCTAGGATAGCTGGGAAAGTATTCTAAAGAAATTAAACTAAATGGTAATTTTAAGATATTCTATTCAGTCCATTTTAAAGATATTATTTTTTTCTACCATTCAATTATGTCCAGTTTTGGGAGACATCTTGAACAGGTCTCTGCAGTTTTCCTGGCAAGGTTTCTAACCATTACAGAAAATTGGCACTCTAAAGTTATATAATAAAAAATTGATATTTAAAATGTTTTTTAAAAATATTGAGTCTGTTATTGAATATCCGCCTCACATTTCCTAACTCCCACTGCCATGTATATGAGGCTGCACCTCTCTGATTACATTACCTCATCCCATTAGGTACATCAAAAGAGGCATTCCCTGATACTCACCTATCAGGGAATTAGAAAGAAAGAGAGCCTTTTCAGGTGTGGCACCCACCCTTTGGAACATCATCTCCTTGCAAGCTAGATTGATTCTGACCGTACTGGCTTTTTTCAATGCCTTAAAAATGTGATTTTGTCTGTAAGTTTTTGAAATTCAGATGTGTGGAAGAGTCTGTTCAATGGTTGTGTTAATTTGGCAGCCATGGTGGTTCTTTTTATTTAGCTAAAACATAAAATTGCATTGTATTGTATTGATTATATTTGCCTGTTTTTATACTGTTCTGTGTTTTTGTGTAGTTCTTAATTATTCTTACTTGCCCACCACTGATCAGAATCATGAATTTGAGATGGGTGGCTATATACACTGAAATAATAAAACCAATAAATAAAAATAGGCATGAAAAATAAACAATTGCTGCCTCAGGAAATGATTTATTGGGGGCAGCAAAATGAATGGCCTCCTTAAAATCCTCCTGTCAAAATCAGCCCTTCAGAAGTTGATTGGTGAGTGGGAAGGTTGCTCAGTGATGTAAAGAATCTCTCTCAGTTTACCAGACTGATCTATTGACCAGTTATTGGGCAAGTTGGCAGTTGAGCACTGGTGCTGTGCTGTAAAGCAGGAGAACCTATCTTGAACTGGACATTTAAATGATGAACAAGCAGTTGCACTGTGCATTAAAAACATCAACTTCTGACAAAAACCCAGGTAAATAAATATTGCTATGCTGTACTATAGGGAGCATCTGATTGAATAAAAAGAATACTGTGGCTGGTGTCTTATTTTATTTATTTATTTATTTGATACACATGGCCAACCATCTTGCGAATGTAACTCTGAGTGGCTAAAACTACATTAAAAAGCAATTTTAAAAGGCCCCAGTGATCACACAAGCATAAAACAATCTACAGATCAAAACTTAGAATAACAGAGTTGGAAGGGTGGGAATATATCTACAATAGTTGCAGAGAACAAACCAAATAAACATTCTGCAGGAACAATAATGTTGGATTGTGGGAAAGGAGACTCAAAACCAGTGTGACTTGGAGATCTTGGAGCGCGGCAGCCCTTCATATAGGGATTGCTTGTGGCTCGCAGCCAATGACGATTCTTTGAATCTCCCGCGATCGGTCCGGCCAATCGCAGTTGATTCGTAGGGAGCCAATCACTGTAGTTCATTTAACCAATCAGCTTGTAGAATGTGTGGACCAATCAGACAAGGGTATTTCGAGTATGCTAATATAGAACAAATAACATCTCACAGGCCATCTAACCTCCCCACCCAGTAGTGGGATTCAAATAATTTAACAACTGATTCTCTGCCCTAATTCCAGGCTGGGTAGGCATGGCTGGGTGGTCATGTGCCTGGGTGGGCGTGGCCAACTCAACACCACTCATATCAAGGGGCACTTCACCTTGCCCGGCCTCTCATGACCATGGGGATGCTGCAACAGTCGTATGAAAAACAGTCATATATTACTTTCTTCAGTGCCATTGTAACTTTGAGGTGGACTGGTGCAGAGACAATAATTTGGTCCTCAATGCCAATAAGACCAAGGAGCTTATAGTTGACTATAGAAGGAACAGATCAGACATCCAGCCCTTGCTTATCAATGGATACTGAGTGGAGCAAATGGCCAGTTTTAAGTTTCTGGGTGTTACTATAAAAGAGGACCTGATCTGGGATGCTCACATTGCAGCACTGGTCAAAAGGGCCCAGCAGAGATTATATTACCTGAGACTTCTCAGAAAACAACAACTGAATGAAAAACTGCTGGTGACCTTCTACCGTTGCACCATAGAGAGTATCTTAACTTACTGCACCTCTGTATGGTTTGCCAATTGCACAGTGGCAGGTAGGACATCACTCCAGATGGAGGACATCACTCCATTTTCATTTCCCAGAAGATCATTGGTTGCCCTCTCCCCTCTTTGGAAGAGCTTTATAGCTCCCGCTGCCTTAAGAAAGTTCAAAACATTCTCAAAGATGCATCTCATCCTGGGAACCCTTTTTTTGAACTATTACCATCTAGCAGATTGTACAGAATAATAAAAACAAGGACAAATAGGCTGAAAAACAGCTTCTGTCCCAGGGCAGTAGCTCTTTTGAATTCTGCTGTATAGTACAGTATTGGTGCGGTGTCGGGGGTTTTCGGTTCAATGTATGGAGGGTGAAGGATGTGTGTTTGCGTTTATTTTCATGGTAATGGACATGATGTGCACTGAAGATGGTGTTTGATTTCTTTGTATGAGGTGCAATGACAATAAAATAAAATAAAATAAATTAACCAGAGGGGACAATTTTGAGTTAATTAAATAAGGATTGATAAAATTGCAAATGTGACAAAAAAGGGTAATATGGGAAATGAACATAGAAATGAGATGAGAATTTTAGATAACATTGTAAAATAAGATATGAGAATATCCTAAGGAAAATGGAACAAGTTATAACATGAATTAGAATTGGATAAGTTTAATATTTAACACTAATAAGGATAATGTGAAATGAAATTGAATAAATAAAGTGAATAGGTAACTATGGCCATGTTTGTATTGAGATGTGAAACCTGGAACCATACTGCTTGCCAAATTAGAATTTTTTATTTAAAAAAAAATAAAATTGGGGGGAAATTGAATAAAGAAATTACTAGGTATGTTTAACTGGTACATGGTTGGCATTAGGAGAGAGTATTGAAATGTTGAAAATAAGCAAGGAAAGATTATGATTTAAGGTGAATATGTGTATTAAGAAATATGATTGGTATTATTAATTTTGCCTATACTAAAATGTATGATATATTGATGCCACACTATTAATGTATTGTTGTGTACGTGTAGATTGAAATAAAAAAAACTTAATTACAAAAAAAAGTTCAAAACATTCTCAAAGATCCATCTCATCTTGGGCACCCTTTTTTTGAACTATTACCATGTGGCAGACGGTACAGAATAATAAAAACAAGGATAAATAGGCTGAAAAACAGCTTCTATCCCAGGGCAGTAGCTCTTTTGAATTCTGATGTGTAGTGCAGTGTTGGGGGTTTTCAATTCAATGTGTGGAGTGTGAAGGATGTGTGTTTGGGTTTATTTTCATGGTCATGATGTGCACTGAAGATGGTGTTTGATTTTGTAGCACAAGGTGCAATGAAAAACAAAGTAAACTAATTGTTTTCAAAATATTTGCTTTGAATGGTCACTAAATGAACTGATGTAAGTCACCTGTACAAAAATGCAAAAAGCTTCTTTGCTTGCAAAAAGCTGTCCTAAATACCAATCATTAGATTAGAAATGGGGGAATACACACTGAAGATCAATGACAGTCACAGTCATCATGGAAACCTAAACCATTTTGTCTGAATACCTTCCTTTTCATCAGCAATACCTGCAATCCAGAGTTTCAGATCAGGCAGGGGTAGCAGAGCACCTTGAGGAATTAAAATAGCTAAAATGCAACAATAACTATCAGCAACCAACTCTTGCACATAAAGTGAAACCTTCAGCAGAGAGGTCATTTAAGCTCCCCAGAAAGTGGGTGGCCATAGTTGGGCTACAAAATGCTAAGCTAAAGAGCTAAATTAACAAAGTATATAGGGGACCCAGGTTCAAGTCTCTGCCCTCCCAAGCTTGTCAGGATCACTATGAAATTAGTACATGCCATAGATATCTAAATAAACTTCAAGCCTGTGTTGGGAGAAATATCCATCTGGTTCAGTTCCAAGCTGGGAGAAAGACACTGGAAACATGGAAGCTGATTGGAAATATGGTTTAATGATTAAACAGAACCACAATAGAGCTATCTATCTATCACATGGGTGATTCTGCTGCAGCTGACCACATGGAGTTGAGAGTGAGGGGTTTTTATACCTTCCATTGGGCTTTGAACTTGAGCTTCCTGTTCCTGTGCACTTCCTAGGTCTTGTTAGATGACATTTTCCAGTTCATGGCACTCCATCTCCCTCTGCCAGAGATGGAGGAAGTGTAACTGTTGTCATTTCAATCCCATACCCAAGTCTGAAATCCAACTGAAAAAAGTCCATTTTTTTCTCTCAACCACAAGTGCTCCAGAGAGTTGCTTCTCATAAACAGACTTCAAGATAGTGGTCTCCAGTGTCTCTTTAAAGCTCTGGAAGATGACAGAATAGTTATCTCAATCAAATCACCATTGGCACCTTTAAAAGGACACTGTGTTTGAATATTTCCGTTTCTAATCATTTTAGGAAATTTAAAGGGATATAGAAACCACAAACCAAAAGAGTGACCTGGAAAATTTTCTTATATTTTGTGAATTTTGTGAGGAAAAAAATGAAAAGAAACCAAGATTTTAAGAGATTATTTGAAAGGGTTAAAGATCAAGATTGTTAAAAGTAAAATGAAGGACTATAAAGTTGATTTATTTGATCAAGGTTAAAATGGATATATTGTTATATCAGGTAATCCTTAATGGAATTTTGCTGATCAGAACTGAAATAACAAGGGAATATTTTTTTATAGATAAGACATGACATATGGGAAGAAGAGATATTTTGTTGTATATTAAAAGAAGATGATAAGTTACTGAAATTGCTTATACTTGTGATGAAGAGGAAAGTTATTTACATCATTTCTTTTTCTTTACTATTTTCTTATTTTTTCTTCCTTTTCTTCCTTTGCTTATTTTTTCTATTTTCTTTTTCATATCTTCTATTTTTTCTTTTCATTCTTTAATTTTTAAAGTTTGTATTGTTGTAAAAATTTTACATTTTTTATTCTTGTAATTGTAATTTTCAATAAAATAACTAGAAAAAAATGTATTTTGAGAAAAGCTGATTTTGCAATCAGATTAAGGTGTGCAATTGTGGATAGTCTCTTCATGAGCAAAATTGAAACACTGCAAATCATTCTTGTACTGTTGGTTATCCTTTGTTTTAGAACTGGGTGTTGCTATAAGAAGCAATTCTACTGAATAAAGAAATGTTTTAAAAATCCAGCTGGAGTTGAGCAAAGCTCTTTGCTCATTAGAGTCCAAATGTATTTATGTGCCAAAACATACACTGCCACAGCAATCCAAGATGTAGGTCAGAGATTCAGGCTTCAAAACATGTTTCCAAAATGAGAAGATATATGTGGAAAATTTGGTAAAACCAGGACAATATTGTGGAAGCCTACATCCACATTTTCTTACAGCAACTAATTAATGAAATGGAAGACCAAAATCATTTGATATCACTGCCTTATGCCTGAAACTGCTTAAGACATAGAAGATACTAACACTATCCCCACCCACCCCTTTAAAAAGTATAGAGGGAAGGGATGAAGATGAAGCATTTCCAAGAAATAGACATATTTGCTACTCAGAAGAACTGTTAGCCAAGGAACAATTTGAGCACAGTGCTTTTGTGCTCAACTTCTAACTCCTTTGATAATTTTTCCACTGTTGAGAGTTATAGCTACATGTTTTAAAGGGAAACAACCCTCTCTCCCCCCTCCCCTATTTCTCTCATCTAAAAAAAGAGGGAACACCACAATCAAGAATAATAGCACAGAAGATCTATTCGGGGAGAAAAGGCTTTTTGTACAAGCAATTTTGCATAGGCATGCATATATTTGGCCCATATTTTCAGTGCTTTAAATGAAAGCCATGTCCTCAGAGCCTGCACATGATCCAAGAATGTAAACATGTAAACATAGTTGTCTTGACAGAATGCTTGAAGATAACTCATGACAGTTGTGTTGCTTTCAAGTATTGTCTCTTGAGTATTCAAACTGAGTGGTCTTTGAAAGCAGTCTAGAATCACCCGAGGTTTTGTTGTTATTTTCTAAATATAGGTTACTTGGGAGCAGAGTTTTATATAGCGGGACAGTGAAGGGACAGATTCTCTGTTTGAATTTATATGAGAGCTGTAAAAAATGCCCCATTAAGACTTGTGACACCTTGGGTCCCAAGC
This sequence comes from Hydrophis major, assembly GCA_033807585.1. NCBI lineage: Eukaryota > Metazoa > Chordata > Lepidosauria > Squamata > Elapidae > Hydrophis > Hydrophis major. The sequence continues at coordinate 61,283,385 of CM066331.1, read as the reverse complement.
CCACAATAATTGATACAACTGCATTTTCCATCTGGCATTGCCTAGATATAATAAGCATGCTATGCTCAAAATATTTTTTGGAATGATTTATTATATAATGACAAAAATAGCTACCACTGTGCTAAAAAGTTAGTTTGTCAATTGTGTATGCTACTTTGGTCACCAAGACTTAGAGCTATTGATTCATTATAAACAAATGTCAAATTATAGAATTGTACAATTGGAAGGAACCACAAGAGTCACCTCCTCCAACTTTCTATAAGTGTAAACCATTCCTGAAACATAGCTATCTTCTCTTTTCTTAAATTGATAGTCTTGCCATTTGGAAATGTTCTTCATATTTAAATTAACCCAAATACCTGTTCATTGTGCCTCTTAATTCTGGTTCCTTTTGTAGAAATGGAAAATAAATTTCAAACTTCTTCCCTATGGCATCTTTTCATATATCGAACACTGATACTATGCTGACATTCTGAAGTTTCTTGCAGATGTTCTCAAATTCTTGTAGCTTCTTTGTCACCCTTCTCTATTCTTATCTATAAATATTCTTTTGGAAATATATGTCCAGAACTGTACATAATATTTTATTGTGATCTCACCAGTGCATGTTGTATGTATGTCCTAAATATAATACTTTACACAGATCTCTGTTGAAGGACATCAATTTTCAATGTTCAGTCTGGTCTTCTGTCTAGTCTAGATTAGATCACAGTTACATTCTGCCTACAGATGAATATATTTTTTTAACGACAAAGTAACCAGTTATATAAGTAGCGTAGAAGTAGTGGAACATGGTCTTAAAGAATGTATGACAAAATCTCTCAAAATATTCTGTGGACAAGAGAGATAAATCTGCTATGAATAAAATTGTGCCATGGTAGATTTTCAAGCGGTTGAACAGCCAAAACAATTGTCATGAGGTTGTTTCAAGAGAGGTCTCCAGGGTTTTATCCCTAGTTCAACGCCATTAATCTACAAATTATAACAGATTGATCAGGTTTGCAGATGACACCAAACTAGGTGTCTTTAGATGGCAAATTCAGAAATTGATATCAACAAGCTTGAATGATGAGCCAAATTCAATAGAATAATTTTCATTTGTTATAAATATAAGGTCCTTCCTCTGTCTAGAAAAGAAAATGAACAGACAAACAAGATGTATAAGATTAGCAACAGTGCATACAAGAAAGACCTAAATGTAGCAGTAGTTGAACATGAGAATGCATTGCTTAATTTATGCTGGCTAAATTTGCTGAATTCTACATATATTTATGCTGAGTAAATTTGGCTGGCAAAAGGAAGAGAAAGAGATAATACAGTAACAGTTTTCAAATATCTAAAAGATTGTAAGAACTGTTAAGTAATCCAACAATCTGCCAAGGACAGTGGTGGATTTCCATTATCTGGATATTTTCAAAGGGGACTGAACAGCACTTATCAGAGCACTTATATTGATCAAAGAGTTGGACTTCATGACTGTTAAGCTCACTTCCACCTCATTTATTCTGTGAGTCTGTGACACATTTTTCTGGCAAAGATCATGCTGAGTAGAGTTGAGAGAAGGAATTATTAAACAATAACCCCACATGAAGCTGAAATGAAATATTGCCAGAGTTTTACCATTTGCAGACTAAAACCTGGAGTTTTACAACAGTCAACAGAGAACATATAAGAAAGATCAGCTTGGTTGAGCTGAAATTCCTAAATAAAGCTTAAAGGTAAATAATTGTTTTTTTAAAAAATGTTTTGTTACTGCTTCCTGTTCACCCACAACCATTTGGCTTCCTTTTAAAATGTGCACTTGGCATGCTTAACATGTCTTTAAATAAATAACTTCTATTGTCTTTTAATTAATTTTCAGGCTTGACTCTAAGTGGTCATGGATGCAGGTTTTTCTCTTTATCTCCAGAAGCATAGGTTTTTAGGAACTTCTTACAGATAGTTATTTTCTGTAATCTTCTTTTAAGCAAGAGTTTTATAAAATAGCAATGATTTCTGGATTTTAATATTATGGAACAAGATATTTATTTTGTTATTTATTTTTAAAATTAATTTTAAAATGTATTATTTCTACTTTTTTGTCTGTAAGTCAATTAAGGAAAGTTTTTTAAAGTCAATATTTGGTATTTAACGAAACATTGTGGAATTTTAAAAAACAGATATCAGCAGATGAGGCAACTTTTAGAAGATGGGGGAAAAGTATCTGGTGTACTTCTGGCACTCCATAGATAGAGAATATAAAATAAAAAATGCCTAAGAACCCTTTGGAGTAAGAAATCAAACATTGCATAGAGATTTGATAGCTTCAACAGCGATCAATCTTTGCCTTCACACCACCAAGTCACAAATTTTGGAAAATTTGGAAAAAAGAACCATTGCTTTGAGGATGGGATAGACAGGATCAGCCTGGCAATAGAGATTTGTGAGTGGATTTGTGGTAATGGTACAAGAGAGACATGCATATTTGAAATGGCAACTAAAATGGAATATATTTTTCTGTGGCATTATCTTACCAGGGCAGACACTTTGCAATTAAGTCAGATAGTTGAGTATCAAGCACCTTATCTTTTGGTGCCTGTCTCTGCTGATTTCAGCAATCATTCACTAACCCTGAATAAGATGTATGTATGCCAGCTATTATTGTGACCTCTTTTACCTAACCATATTACACTTGGAGAGTTCTAAGTTAAATGAAACTGGGGCTTCTGCCAACATCATGCACTAGAAGAGAAGACTGTAAAGCCAAAGTTTGGGTTGGTCTCAAGAGGATTTAAAGTGTTTACATATAACATAGAGGCAATCAACTTTTTCATAGGTAAGCATAAAGTTCTAGGGAGAGAAAAATGTGGACGTACTGATAGATACATCTACTTACATTGCATTCTTTTCTTACCCAGAACTTGGTTCACTCATAGTAAAACTAAGTGGAAACAAGAGAAGTTGTTGCTTTCCATCTAGGGCAGGGCTGTCAATCCTGTGGCCCACGGGCCAGATGCATCACATACTGCCCACGCCCATGCCCAGTTTAGCAAAGGGGGAAAAAGTTCTGATATATCACGTGATGCTGCCATGATGACATGAGATTGACACCCCTGATCTAGGGATATCTTATACCTCCCTGTATATAGAAATGTATCTGAATACCCCATACTGGAAGTAAAGAACTGGACATGCCATCTTGCAAATAGAAGGCTAAATTATGTTGATTATGTTCTAGCAAAGTACTTACATTTCTATGTTAGTAGACTTAATATTTTGGGGAAGAAAGTTCTAGATCTTTCTTTCATAAATCCAGATGATTAGAACTTTGCCTTAATATTGAAAATGCTGTTATCATCTAGTAATTCTCCAATTTTTACAATCCATTTAGAAGCTCCAATTGAGGGCTTACTGTACACTGCCAAAGGCTCCTTGACCTTCTTGGTGATCATCTTGCCTTTATTTCAGCTGTTTCAGTGACAGCAAGCAATGAGAGTGAGAATAGCAGCTACTACTTCTTCATTTGGAGAATAATGTTGAGCTATGAGACAGATTCTCTGACAGTGACATGAGCACCCAGCCAATGAGATTTATGGCCTCACTAAAGTCTCCTGACAGAGCTCTTTTGGGTTGGCATGGCTGGGCTTTACTTTGGGCTTTGGGCTTCATTTACTTTTTTTAAAAAAACTCTCTGCTTCTTTAACGTAGCCAGCATCAGCCGTGACTTCTTATACCAATGGGAATTACAGATTGCTGATGGTCCTGTCATCACAATTGGAATCTTGCATCAACAATCAGCTTTCTTAATATGGGCTCAAGCAAGCCAACATTACTTTTAAAATTTACATGCTTGGGGACAGGTTTAAATCTCTTCATAAAAGGTGAATGTATGATAGTTTAAACACCTCAAAAGGGAATGATAATTTCTCTGTGGCAATATCTCTCACTATGGCATTGTATCTCCTTGTGCCATGTATTTCTGCTGCTTCTCTTAGCTCATTAGATTATCAGCAAGGCATCAAAAAGGCAACGAAGTGACTTGGGAGCAAAACCACATCTCTTATATGTACTCAATTTGTATGAGAAGTTAAATAGAGGTAGGACCACCTTGCCTTTTGTATTGCCTTTGGGGGCATCCTTGTCTTACTCTTTCATGGCTGAATTCCAAAATGGATTAAGCTTGCTACTGATCAAGGGCAACAATTGCACAATCTTACAAGGTGAAATAATGTGCATTCTCCCAAATACCGCCCAAAAAAGGGCACACTTTACTGCCATACCCTATACAACCTGCCAGGGCACTAAGGCCTATAATGGCTCCTTCCTAGGGAGAAAGCTTGTTTAACTACCCTTTACCAAGCCTCCTGATACACCAGGAAGCCATGTGAACAGAAGCAGCAAAACACAAACCATCTATGCCACCTGAGTTTTATTTTTTTTAATTACGGTATATTTAACAACTGTCTCAATCTATAAAGTCAAAGAGCAATAAAAACCAAGCTAATAAGAGTTACAGAGGAAAAAATCTAATAGAATCATAGGGCTGGAAGGACTCTCAGAGGTCTTCTAGTCCAATCCCTGGCTCAGGGCAGGAATCTCATCCCTGTCAAATGGTTGTACAATCTATTTTTGTAAACCTCCAGTGATGGAGCATCTACAACCCCAAGAGGCAAGCTATTCCATTGATTAATTGTTTTCACTGTTAGAAAATTTCTTATTTCTAGGTTGGATCTCTCTTTAACATGCTTTCATCCATAAGTCTTGTCCTGCTCTCTGGTACCTCAGAGAATAAGTCAATCACCTCTTCTTTGTGATAGCCCCTGGAAGACACTTATCATGTCTTCTTCCCCCAATCCTTTTCTTCAATAGCTTAGCTCCTTCAAGTGTTCATTATACAATTTAATCTCCAGATTCTATAATTTTTGTTGCTCTTGTCAGCATACTTTCCACACTTTCTCTTTTCTACTCCAGGGTGTCAACATCTTTTTTGTGTGTGTATTGTGACCAGAATCAGGCACAGCATTTCAAGTGTGGTCTCCTCAGTGTGGTGTACAGAAGTCCTATCACTTCTTGTTGACTTGATGCTGTATCTCTGTTGATGCAAGCTAGGACTTTATTGGATCGTTTGGCAGCTACAGCACACTGCTGGCTGATATTTAAGTGGTGGTCCATTAGGACATCCAGCTCCCTCTAACTGTATTTTCAACCCAGGTACTTGTTATTCCATATCTGTGCATTTGGTTTTTCCTGCCTAAGGCAATACCATACTTTTTTTTACTACTGAACTGCATGTTGATGGCTAGGGTACAATGCTCAAATCTGTCAAGATCCTTATGAATCTTGAATCTATCTTCCAAAGTATTAGCAATTCCCCCCAGCCTTCTCATCTGCAAATTTGATGAGCCTGCCTTCTATCCTCTCATCTAGATCATTTACAAAGAATTAATATAAAGGTTGCTTAGAATCAAACAAAACCAAAGGCTCCTTGCGGAAAGCAGGAAGGAAAAGGACCAAGTGTACTCAAGGTAGGTGGAGGGAGGCAGGGGTGGGTGGGAGTTCACGTTCCAGATTTTAGTGCCTGGCTGAAATCTGACAGGGTTCATGTTTTGTAAAAATTTAACTATCTCTATTTTTACTGAATTCTGCCAAAAAACTAAAGTAGCTTCAAATATTTTGAAGATTCCCCCAGTCTTTTTTAAAAACTTGAATTAAATCAAGCTGCCTTCAAATCTCAAATCAAATCAAATCATGCCCTTTTTTTACTCTTGAATCTATTTGAATTGAATCAGGGTTTATTGGAACAGGCCTACGAGCATGTCCTACTTAATGGGTCTCAAGATCTAGTGCTTGATGTTTGTAAACCAGATAGATAGTAAAATAGGAAGGTGGCTGATAAATTGCATTACTGTTTCTGACAATAGATTTTGCACCCCTAGGTTTGTTGTAAAATCACATTTCTTGTAACCAGGGGTGGGATGCTACCGGTTCGGCCTTGTTCTATAGAGGCAGTAGCTGCACAGAGCAGCTGACACCAAACCGGTTCAGTGTTTGACTCACCCGCCTGACCAGGCTCTAGGCTATCCTTTATTCCCTGCTTTTCCCTCCTCGGCTGCTTTGCATGGCACAGCGAAGATTGAAAAAGCAGGAAACAAGAGGATTTTCAAACACTGAGCACCCACACGTATTTATCAGCTGTCCAGGCAGCACAGCTGATGATTTCTTGCAAACACTGCACAGTCGGGTGTTATGATTGCCCGCAGTTTGGAGAATCGGCAAATTGCTCCATTGGCTGGTGTTGTAACTATGTATCATTCATGTGTTTGCAACTATGTATCATTGCAACTATGTATCATTCATGTGTTTGCAACATTGTATCATTCACGTGTAATCATTAACTTCTGTCTCTTCAGTGACCTTTGCAAGGCACGTACAAGGGACAAGGAGCTAGACGGTTGTTAATAAGCTTATCCACATTGTAAATAATCTGTCCAGTATGCAGCTTTGTAAACATGCACATCCTTATGAGATTACCATGTTTGACTTGAGCTTTGATTAAATCATTTTCTTGTAAAAAAGCACAATAAAAGAGCGTGTGCCAAGACATTCGGGGCGCGCTCATCAAGAGGAAACCTCGCTTCCTGTCGTTTCTCTTCCCTTTGCTCCCTATCATGAGCCGCCCATCAGATGTGGGATGGCAGATACCGCATTCTGGTGACCCCGACGTGATTCCCTAAGGGGGATATGTAGCGACGCGCCCATATCTTATCAGCTCGATGGGAGCTGTGCATCGCCAGGCCTGAAGTGAATTGCACATCATCGGATCTGAAACACGGTCTCGACTTTCGTAAGTATGGGTGGAAACTTTTCTCAACAACAGACGCAGCATCTGAAGGAATTGAGGGAGTTAGTCGCTTCTTCTTCTAAATACTCTGCTAATTTAAAGGGCTCGCCTGTAAAAATGAAACCTATTGCTACATTATTGGCTTATGTGTGGCAACATTGTCCCAATTATTCAGAGGAAGGGTCCTTAAAAATTTCCATTTGGCAAAAAATTGGTGAACATCTCCATAGTCCTCCTCGTGCACCTATTGGCATTTTGGTCACTTGGAGGAAAATTATGGAGGCTTTAATGGTCCATTATAAAATAGAAACAGGGAGTGTGTTTGAATCTCCCCCGCCAAGTTATGATTTCTTTTCAATTTTCCCTAACTCAGGCAGAAGCTGCTGCCATTATTCAACAATGCCCCACATGTAGTAAGCAAGGACATTCCATTCCCATAGGAGTAAATCCTAGAGGATTAAAAGCTTGTGAAATTTGGCAAATGGATGTAACTCAGTATCCACCTTTTGCCCCTTGGAAATATTTGCACGTTTCCATCGATACATATTCAGGGTTTATTCTGGCTACCCCTCAAAGGGGAGAAACTGTAAAACATGTCATCAATCATTCAATTCGTACCTTTGTCTCGCTGGGACGTCCAAAAGAAATCAAATCTGACAATGGACCTGCCTATACAAGTTCTGCTTTCCAGGACTTCTGTAACAGATGGGATGTAACCCACAAGTTTGGGATTCCCTACAACAGCCAGGGGCAGGCTGTTGTGGAATGAGCGAACTTATCTCTGAAACGTGCTCTTGATCGATATTCGTTGCGGGAAAAAACCCCGAACCTCCCAGCATTGCAAAATTCTCTTAACATTTGTCTTTACACTTTAAACTTTCTCAATCTGACTGGCATTCCTCCCACTTCTGCTGCTTCGCGTCATTTTTCCTCCCCCTCACCCCTGCCTAACAGACCTCTGTTATATTATCGCAGATTGCCAGATCCCGCCTGGCAGGGTCCCGCTGAGCTTCTCACTTGGGGACGAGGCTACGCTGCGATTTTACTACCAGACAAAACCACTTGCTGGATCCCTGGTAGGGCAGTTAGACCCTATCATGGGAATTCCTCCGCTACATCTGTATCTTAAAACTCTTCCTGATATTCTTGCCTATATCTTCTTTGCAATTTCTACCTTACTTCAACAAAACCTATGCTTCCTGTCAAAAGACTATTCATGTTAAAACCATTTCATTAACAGAAGGCTATTATACTTGTTCCATGTGGGTACATCATGAAAATGCTACCCATAGTTTTCACTCTGTCACTTCTGTTTTGTTTAAAGAACACTCTACCACTCGCTCTTTTGTTCCTTCTTTACTCTTCCTATGGAAAGGAACCTTAAAATCTTTTCCTCTATTCAATCTAAACATAGGGGGACCTAGATGTCCTTCTATTGTATTATGGGTTCCCCCACCCCAACTAACATCCTTGATGAGTTACCAAATTAATCTTTATTGTCATTATTGCAATTATTATCCTTTTTCTACTAATTGAATTCCCTCCTCATTTCGCAAATGTTCTACAACTAACTTGTCCATAGCCCTCTCTCCTGCTTGTGATGTTTTTATATTCCCGAACTCTGATCCTGTCAACAAACGACGCTTCAAAAGAACTGTCCATGACGATCCACAGAAGCCTCATAGAAGATATAATATTGCTTGGACTATAACTGACTTTCAAGGAGTTCGTTTAAGTTCTACAATCAATTTTTCTTGCATAAAAGACTTCTACCCACCACTTCAATTCGATTTGGCAGACGCACCCACACAACCAGGGGATATTCTGCAATCTACACCACTTCAGGAGGAACTTTAACATCACGCCTGAAAGGAATGTATTTTATCCCTGGCAATAATTTTGTTTGGACTTGTTCCACCGGTCTCATGGCATGTGTCCACGGGGATGAAATTGTTAAATCCAAATCATTTTGCATTCAAGTATGGCTTGTGTGTATAACTCTGATGATTTTATATCCCTACAGGTACCCATGGAATACCCCCTTTTTGCAAAATCGTAAAGATTTAGATCTGTTATTTTTTAAAACAAGGGGGATTGTGTGCTATGCTTAAAGAAGAATGTTGTCTTTATGCCGATAGCAGGGGGGTTTGTTTTCTATTTCGCCATGGTTTACAACCTTTTTAACTGCATTGGCAGGATCATTAATAATCACTATATTGATATGTATTATAGGACCTTGTTGTTTTAATAGAATATTGCAATTTTTTAAAAATCAATTATCCTCTGCTGATGTTAATGTGCTATTGCAAGCTCATGTTATATCCTCAACACCGGACGAAAAAATGTCATTGCTGAGTTACCGCTCCTTGGACAACCCTGACGCTGACGGGTCGCACTCTTGCCTAGATGACGGGGACGGCGAACATTCTATAAAAATGGTTCCTGTCTTCTTGGACGAGGAAGAAGACTCGTCATAAATTATAAAAACAGAGGAGATGTTGTAACTATGTATCATTCATGTGTTTGCAACTATGTATCATTGCAACTATGTATCATTCATGTGTTTGCAACATTGTATCATTCATGTGTAATCATTAACTTCTGTCTCTTCAGTGACCTTTGCAAGGCACGTACAAGGGACAAGGAGCTAGACGGTTGTTAATAATCTTATCCACATTGTAAATAATCTGTCCGGTATGCAGCTTTGTAAACATGCACATCCTGATGAGATTACCATGTTTGACTTGAGCTTTGATTAAATCATTTTCCTGTAAAAAAGCACAATAAAAGAGCGTGTGCCAAGACATTCGGGGCGCGCTCATCAAGAGGAAACCTCGCTTCCTGTCGTTTCTCTTCCCTTCGCTCCCTATCATGAGCCGCCCATCAGATGCGGGATGGCAGATACCGCAGGCTGGCCCCTCCCTGTCCACTCATTCCTTACCTGGCATGCGAGCCATCCTGGTTTGGTAAGTTGCTATTTTTCCTTTTTTCCCCCGACCATCAGCTGTTGTGCTCTTCCGGGAGATTTAGATTAACTATAAAGCAGGAAATCCTTGGATTTCTTGCTTTCTAGCTAATCTAAAAGCAGAGCCAAATGTTTCTTAGGATTAAAGCTTCTACTTTTCAGTGTAGACTCAAGTAGTCGATTGCAGATAGATAGATCTCTAAGCAAATCTGTGATTTTATGAGCAACTCAATCTGCCTGCCTGCTTTTGGGTAAAAATTGCTTTTTTAAAATAAAAAATTCAATATTTACATACATGGTGTGTTGTGAGTTAATTTTGTGAATTTGCTTGCAAGCAAATTTTATGTGATAGACTCAGGTAGCAGATTGCAGATAGATAGATCTTTAAATGCTTAAGTGGTGCCTGTTTGCTTTGCCTGCTTTTGTGTAAAAGTTGCTTTTTTTATAAAAAAAAATCAATATTTACATATTTATATTTATATACAAGCCATGCCCACAGTCACATGACCACCAAGCACAAATTAGGCCACACCCACAGAACCGGTTAAGAAATTTGAATCCCACCCCTGCCTGTAACCTCAGAAAAAATGTATTCTCTAGCAGTTTTCTCCAGCAATCTGCTTTATAGATGTTAGCCTTCATCTCCCTTAACCCCCAATTTAGTTCCAGTGGGATCCTTCAGCAAACTGTTGAGAGCAAATTTTCTTCTCCTCAATTTCTATGGAAATACCCAGCAATTCTTTGAATACATTACAAAGAATGCTGACTATTCTGATGTTCTACAAAGCAAGGAACTTCTCTATTTCACATTGACTGTTTTCTTTCCTAACCAGTTCAGAAATGTAACTAATAAAAAAAAATCTGCTCTCAGTACATAGCTATCCTTTCCTCAGCTGTTTTAATATCGTTGATATTTCAGACAATAATAGTTTTACTTTCTTTTTCCTGTCTTTTTTTAAAAAAAACTGTTCAAGGGGGCATGCTTCCTTTTTTGGACATGCATTTTATTTCAAAACAAAATGTAATGTTCTAAAAATTTTCCTTGCTGTTTCTATATTTTCTAAGCCAAGAATAAAAATCACTTTTATTCAACACTTTTATTCAATGGCAAACTGGTCAATAGCTTTGTAAATATAAATGTAGGTAAACAGCAACTTGAAATTTGATCTTGTTTTGCTCAAGATCCTATTTACAATATTACTAGGCATTTCTCATGGAACAACAATGTAAAAAATCTTTAAATGTTAGCTTCTCAATTCATAAGTTGGAGAAATCCTTCAGTTGGGATTCCCCCACAATTGGATAGAAATTCTGAGAAAAATATTAAAATCATTCGAAGTAAATTATCCAAAAATGTCTTTGAATTGATGGACATTTAGTGTTTGTGGACAGACCGAGACAGAAAAATTTAAGACAATATACCAGAAAAGGATCTGAAACACATAGATCCTTTTCAAAAATAAACACAATCTGGATTTCTAAGAATTTGGCTACTAAAGTTTCTAAAGAAGAGGTATTATCAAATAACTTTTTAAGATCATACAGCTATGAGTTTGAGTTTCAGTACTTTTAGATGGACACTGTTACAAAAAGAATAGTAAAGGATTTTCAAAAGAAACTAAAAGGTGTTTTTGAAAATAATTTAGACAAAAATACAGATTTAAGAATGGTTTTTAGGACTAAGTAAAGCATTTATCAGAAGTTATATACATAAGAGTAAACTCAAAAAAAGAGGCAAGAGAAAACACAAGCTGTTTTGAATGAGATAAAAAGAAAGGAAGAAGAATTAAAGAAATTTCCAAGAGAGATAAATATTTATTTGTATCAAATTTAGAAACTGCCATCTCACTCACAGAGTATTCTGGGAGGCATACAATCAAAACAAACATAATTTCTTAACAAATTAAGTTTTTACAATGACAGTTATCTATACTAACAGTAAGAAGAATGGAAATACAAAATGAAATGTGTTAAAAAAAAAACACTATTGAATTTGTAAACAAACCAGGGAAATCCTAAAGAAACCAACTTTATTGAGAGTTACAGAGGAACAGAAAAAGATTATGAAATAACCTATTAACAATAAGGGAATTTCTGAAGCTGTAAAAAAGAAGATTAACCAGGAAAGATGCCTGGAGAAAATGGATTATCAGGTCCTTATTATGTTTTGAGGATGAACTTTTACAATATTTACAAAATGCAATGAATTCTTTCTTATATGGAAGAAAGATGTCATAGAGTTGGGAAAAGACCAATTTAGCACCAATATCTAAAGAGGGGCAAGTTTTGACTTTTACAACAATCTATAGGCTGATATCATTATTGAATAACAACTACAAGTTGCTTACAATTATTCAGACTGATAGACTGAAAATAATTTTCTAAGAATTTATTCATGAAGATCAATGTGGGTTTTCACATAAAATACAGTTAAAGGACAATCTTAGTTGGACATTTTGGAATATTTGGAGAAACATAATGAAAAGCAAATCACATTGGTTTTCTTACATGGAGAGAAGGCCTTTGAAGATTTGAACTGGCATTCCTGTTCAAAGTTTTGAAAAATATGAACTTTGGAGTAAACGTTATTAAATGGGTAAAATTGATTTATACTTTACAAAAAACACAACTAATTGTCAATGGAGATCTAACAAAGACTTATGAAAAGAAACAGGACAAAGATTTCCACTGTCCCTGTGCTGTATTAGCATACTCCAAACCCTCACAACTGATTGGTCCGGACGGACAGCGACCTGATTGGTCGAAGCCTCGGCCGTGATTGGAGTGCTAGGAATCTACCGCGATTGGCTGTGCTGATCGCGGGAGATTCAAAGCGCTGCCATTGGCCGCCGAGCCGCTAGCCAGCCCTATTTAAAGGGCTGCCGCGGCTCGTATTTCCCAGACTATTCTTAACTGAAATAAAGAGCTGAACTCACTAGATGGTCTCGCGTCTCCTTCAAACCGATCCACCCCAGATCTAACACAAAGGTGGGATCGTGAACAAGGAGACCCCAGCACGTGGCGAAGCGACACATGGAACAGGCAGCATGGCCAGCATCAACTCGCCACCCGCACCCTTCAACCTTGCTACCGAGGACTGGGAATCCTATACCGATAGATTCCAAATGTTCCTCGAGAGTAGCAACCTCAAGGATGCCAACGGCCACAAGAAACGAGCCATGTTCCTCACACACTGCGGGCCCGCAGTATTCAAGATGGCCAAAGCCTTGGCCAAACCAGAGGACATCAAGGCAATGGAGTGGGACGACCTCGAGCCCCTGCTGCGAAGCCACTACGCCCCCATCGTGCCCATCTTTATCCGGCGGCATGACTTTTACAGGTGGGATCAACGCGATGTGATTTTCTTGCTGGTTTCTTGATTAGGATATTGTTTACTGCTTGAGTGTCTGGTATTAATCTGTTTATTGAGATATTGGTTGCGGAAAGGATGTGTTCTGGTCTTTTTGTTTCCTTTTCTTAGCTTTTTTATTGTTTCTTTTGAATGGTGGCGCTACGGGACCTGGGCGGTCTGTGCAAGTTCGCCGACCTGGATGAGGCCCTGCGAGACTGCGTCATCCTAGGACTCCGAGACCCCATCCTCCAGAGCCGCATCATGGCAAAGGGGGACATCTCCCTCACCGATGCCCTCACCGAGGCCACTGCAGCTGAAGCAGCCAAGAAATCAGTGGCTCGGATGCGACAATTGAGCATCATGCCATGACCAGCGGCCGGAGAGATGTCGACCCCCGAGAGGCGACCAGAAACAGACCAGCAAGACACAACCATACACCACGGCGACATCGACTCCTTCTCGGAGACCGAGGACGAGGAGGAGGGGATCCACTGCCTCCAATCAGCGCGGGAGCGGCAGGAACCACGAGGTCGTAAGTCGAGGTTCCAGTGTGCCGGCTGCGGCGGTAATCACCCCCGGGCGGACTGCCGTTTTCTCAACACCATTTGCAAGTATTGCGAGAAACGGGGGCACATCGCCAAAGTATGCTGAAATAAAAGACACTACAGCCCGTGACGACGAGATGGCAGCCCCCGACGGAGAGAAAGCACCCCCACCAGAAACCACGATCCCCAGACGGAGAACCGCTGGAGCCGAGAAGGTCGGAACAGGCGACTCCAGGAGACAAGACAAAGGGAGGAAATACACCAAACCGTTGTCATCGGCCACTCCTCCACAATTGACGCCAGGAAGGTATATGTGACAGTGGGGATAGAAGATCAGCCATGCGACATGGAGATGGACTCCGGGTCCTTCCTTTCAATGGTCTCCTGGTGCACACTCAAGCACCTGGTCCCCACCATCCGCCGCCACGAACTGGAAGACCAAACACTAACTCTCAAAGACTATCAGGGGAACCGAATCCCTGTAGTCAGCAGAGGCCACTTTAAGGTCACCTTCAAGGGCCACACAGAAGTACTACCCCTGATGATCATCGACTGAGATCGACCGAGCCTATTGGGACTACAGTGGTTTGCACCCCTGGGCATCGAAGTAACCGGCATACACCACTTTGGAGAGGTGGACTGGGAAGCGGTGCTCATGAGGGACTTCTGGGAAATCTTTGATAACAGCCTAGGCAAGTACCGGGGATCCCCTATCTCATTCAACATAGATCCGAGCATTGCGCCAATCTGCCTTAAGCCCAGGCGAGTGCCGTTTGCACTCAAGCCCAAGATCGATGAGCAGCTAGATAAGCTCATCGGGCAAGGGGTGCTGGAACCGATTGATCACGCCCGGTGGGAGACCCCAATCGTCACCCCCATCAAGCCAGATGGGTCTGTGAGAATTTGCGGTGACTACAAGGCCACCCTAAACCATGCGCTCCAACAAAGTGCATACCCCGTTCCAGTAGTCCAGCACCTTCTGCACTCACTGGGGGGAGGCCGAATTTTCGCAAAGCTTGACCTGGCACAAGCCTATCAGCAGCTGCCGGTCGACGCCACAACAGCAGAAGCCCAAAGCATCGTAACACACCGAGGGGCTTTCCGATGCAACTGGCTCCAATTTGGAGTCAGCATGGCACCCGGGGTCTTCCAAAGCCTTATGGAAAGACTCCTCCAGGGCATAGAAGGGGTTGTGCCCTATTTTGATGATGTCTTGGTGGCCGTGAAAAATGAAAAACAACTAGAAGCCAGGTTGAGGGAGGTACTGAAGAAATTCAGAGACTCGGGACTTAAAGTCAAGAAAGGGAAGTGCCAACTACGGGCCAAGAGGGTCGAATTTCTAGGGTACCTCCTAGGCAAACAAGGGATCTACCCCACAGAAAAGAAACTGAGAGCCTAAGGGAAGCACCATTCCCCAAAAACAAAACGGAACTACAGGCTTTCTTGGGACTGTTAAACTTTTACAATGTCTTCCTACCTCAAAAGGTGACCGTGGCGGAACCGCTGCATAGGCTGTTAGACAAAACAGCCACGTGGACCTGGGGAGCACGGGAGGAAAGCACCTTCAACAACACAAAGAACCTGCTAACATCCGACGCAGTACTAATCCAGTACAGCGAGACTCTGCCATTAACGGTAACATGCGACGCATCGCCATTTGGGATCGGTGCCATCCTCAGCCACCAGCTACCAGATGGGAGGGAAGCACCCATCGCCTTCTTGTCAAGGACACTTTCAAAGCCAGAGCAGAACTACAGCCAGCTCGACAAAGAGGCCCTAGCAGTCATCGCCGGTGTCAAGAAATTTCATGAATACCTTTACGGTAGGACTTAAAATCATCACGGACCACAAGCCGCTGCTAGGAATCCTGGCAGGAAACAGGGCCACACCGAACATTCTATCGCCAAGAATGACAAGGTGGTCCGAATTCCTAGCAGCATACAGTTACCAGCTGATACACCGACCCGGCAAGTACATCACCCATGCAGACGCCCTGAGTCGCTCACCCCTACCGGACCGGGAAGACCACCCAGCACCCAGCAACAGAGGTACTCCAAATAGAAACACTATCCAACTCACTCGTGACCGCGCAAGACATTGCCAGAGAAACAAATAGACAAGTGGCTGGCGCGAGTCCTGAGCTGGGTTGGAAAAGGGTGGCCGGAAGGGGACAAAGACGAACTATTCAGACCCTTCCGAAACAGACAAACTGAACTCTTTACCGAAAAGGGCTTCATACTTTGGGGGGAAAGAATGGTAATTCCGGAAACATTACAAGAAAGAGTGCTGGGGATGCTGCATGAGGGACACCCAAGGATGGTCAAAATGAAAAGCCTAGCTAGAAGCTACGCATGGTGGCTGGGAATGGATAAACAGATCGAAACCTGGGTGGCCAAATGCAAACAATGCCAAAAATCCAGACCTAATCCTCCCGCAGCCCCAACCCAAGAGTGGGAAATACCAAGAGGCCCGTGGTCTAGGAATCACATAGACTTCGCGGGGCCAACCAAGGGACACATGTACCTTATCACAGTAGATGCTTACTCCAACTGGTTGGAGGTAAGCACCATGAAGTCTACCACAACAGACGTGGTAATAAAGAAATTGAGCAAACTCTTCGCTACCCATGGCCTGCCAGACGTAATAGTGTCAGACAACGGCCCCCAGTTCACCGCACTAGCGTTCAAAAAATATCTGGCAGGCCAAGGAATACGCCATGCACTAACCGCACCAGCAAATCCAGCGGCGAACGGACGGGCAGAATGCATGGTCCAATACACAAAGAAAGCCATCCAAAAAATAGAAGCAACCAACATACAGGATAAAATCAACAAAATGCTCCTCATTTAATATATCACACCTAGCGCAACCACCAATAGAAGCCCAGCAGAACTGATGATGGGCAGAAAACTACGGTCAACCCTAGACAGAATGCATCCCATATACAACCCTGACAAACCCCTGGGTTCCTCCAGCAAACACAGAAAATTTAATATAGGAGACACAGTATACGTGAAAAAACTGTCAGGAGAACCACTCTGGGTACCAGCAACGATCACCCAAATAACCGGCCCCTTATCATACTGACTAGAGACAAGCGACGGAAAAAACTGGAAATGACACATTAACCAGCTAAGATCAATAATAACTATCGCCAACAACCAGACACCCGAACAAGAAACTAGAAGGGGGGGGGGAAAACAGCAAGTGAAGGGAACCAGCTAGCGCAGGCAGAACAACCCCCACCTAGAATAAATAAACCACAAATAAACCAACACTACTCACCTGTAGACGCAGAACCAATGGAACACGAAACCCCGGAATCTTCACCTGGAAGGAGCAGCCAAACCAGTTCAACCGGTCTGGAAAAATCCGGTGGGAACAACAGGAACGGCAGCTCAACCAGCCCAGGTAGACCGGGAGGGAGCCACCAAGAAAGGCCCAGCTCGACTTTCCAGGTGGTTCCATCCCAAGAAACCGGAGTGATGAAGAAGCCATCAGAACCGGTCAACGACCACAATAGAACTGAACCGCGCAGGTCAAATAGGCAGGTACGAAGTCCCGCCTACCTACGCGACTACGTCACGATGCACCGACAGACGAAACCAAGAGGGGAGGGGTGTGCTATATTAGCATACTCCAAACCCTCACAACTGATTGGTCCAGACGGACAGTGACCCAATTGGTCGAAACCTCGGCTGTGATTGGAGCGCTAGGAATCTACCGCGATTGGCTGTGCCGATCGTGGGAGATTCAAAGCGCTGCCATTGGCCGCCAAGCCGCTAGCCAGCCCTATTTAAAGGGCTCCGCGGCTCGTATTTCCCAGACTATTCTTAACTGAAATAAAGAGCTGAACTCACTAGATGGTCTCGCATCTCCTTCGAACTGATCCACCCCAGATCTAACAGTCCCCTTCCTTGTTTATATTGATTCCTGAAGTACTAAACAGAGATATAAGATGAGAGGATTGTAGGGTAAAGATTAAAAAAGAAAATTAAAAGTTAAGAGAATTTGGTTTGGTGTTTGTTTTGGAAGATAATTTAAAGGGAATTTGAGCACTAATGGGAAATTAAAAAGAATTTGGTTGCGGTTTTTTTAGAATGAACAAACAGAAGATGAAAATATTAACTAAAAATACAAGATCAGGAATTGATAAATAAAACCAATTTTTAGAGAAGTAAAAAAAAATCTGGGTATCACCATGACAAACAGAAATTGTAAGTTATCTCAAAATAATTGCACTGAGACATGAAATGAAGTTAAAAAACAAACGTTAGGATGAAAAAAGCTACAATTGTCACTGCTGGAGGAAATTTCTGTGATAAAAATATCTTGCCTGGAATGATGTTTTTGTTTCAGACAATACCTGTTTTGATAACTGATGCACCACTTAAACAGTGGCAAAATGATATATTTAAATTTGTGGTAGACAAAAAAATAATGAGTTAAAAATGTAGAGGCATCTACAACATACAGAATGAAGTCTGTAACAATCACAGTGTAGGATAGACAGGCAGAAGACTAGCAGAGTGCATCCAAGAATACCAACCAGCAGTTAGAAGACACAATGAATAATCTCACAACACATGGACAAACTCAACATAGTTTCATTTGGGAAATCATGTGCATTCTAAACCAAACCAAACCCCAAATGCTAGGGAAGCTTGGCATTCAGACAAACCAATCAATAAGATACATAGAAATAAACCATATTTATACACCATTCAAAAGAAACAATAAAAAAGCTAAGAAAAGGAAACAAAAAGACCAGAACACATCCTTTCCGCAACCAATATCTCAATAAACAGATTAATACCAGACACTCAAGCAGTAAACAATATCCTAATCAAGAAACCAGCAAGAAAATCACATCGCCACCAACACTGGCCAGTATATAAACAAGCAGTAAACCTCACACTCACTCACTGATGTTATCTTGTTGGGTGATGAAATGTCTGCTTGTATATTTGTATAAAGTCTAAAAAAATCCTATGCTCTGTACATAATAGAAAAACAACAGATGATGTTTTGTCACGCTCCAAATGTTCCTGACCTATAGGTCTTAACCAACATGCTTAATGGTGAGGGCTACCGGGAACTGTAATGCAATATGTTTGATAACCAGAGAAAGTCACAGGCAACCAAATTAAGGTTTCTTCCAAAAAGAAATATATTCAATGCTATTGTACGTTAGTGGCCTAAAATATGAATTATCCAAAAACTAAGGGAATACTCAAATTATGTAATAATGCATGAACTTAAAAGAACAAAATGCAACCTGAACATTCCAGACAATTGTCTCTTCTAAACTGAAAAAAATATGTATCTTATTTATATATCTTAGAATCAATGTTGACTCTTGGCAACCACTTAGACAAGTCTCTTGCAGTATTTTTGTCAAGATTCAGAAGTGATTTGCCACTGCCTCCTTCCTATGGCTGAGAGGAATGACTGGTCCATGGTCACCTAGCTAGTTTCGTGGCAGAAGTAGAATTCATGGCCGTCCAGTTTGTAGCTTGATGTCTTGACTATTATACAAAATTCACTCTAAAATTGGCATTATAATGGTATGATTTGAATGGTCATCTATTCCTTTCTATTATTTGGGCAATCCATAGATGTGTTTTTCTAGCTCATGTTTTCTCTACAATCTGGATTTTATCAAAGTACCAACATGAGTAAGTCCTTCTCCATTGTATTTTACAGATCGCTTTAGAGTTTTCTTCACCCAGAAAGAAATGCCTTGCTCCAAAAATATATTGTTTTTATATTGGTATAAAATAAGTGGTGGGATTCAAAATATGATACCACTGGCTCGGTGGGTGTGGCTCGGTGGGTGCGCTTTGCTCGGTGGGTGCGCTTTTCTACTGACAGCCTCCTGCAATCCTGCACTCTCCCTGTGTCTGCAACACTGACATGTGGCAATCTGCTGTGCTGCATGAAGCAGCTGTGCTTCAAAAGCAAGAAATAAAGGTCAGTATGGAATGCGGGTGGGCCCAACAGCAGATCGTTGGAGCGAACTGGTTCGCTTCCCAGATGAACTTCGGAGCTACTTGTTCACCCAAACCAGGAGAATCCCACCCCGTATAAAATCTATATTAAATATTAGTCAGTGTGATGACCCGGGGCGTGGCACAAAAGCAACAGTCACAAAGGTAAAGTCCCTTTAATACCTCTAACTTAGACCCCAATGTCCAGTTATCATTGGCTGGAGAAAAATCTCTCCCAAGAAGAGTTTTTAAAGGGAAGAAATTCAGTCCGAACCCAAAGTACATATAGATTATAAATAAAAAACACAAATCATGCTGCAGCAATTAACAAGACAGGGCAGGATAAGGAATTGCATACTTCAAAAGATAATGAAACAAACACAGTTGGGAGGACTCCGGAACCCAGATAAGACTTGACAAAGAAAGATAATTCATGCTTTGCTTCCAGCAAGGTGCTGTGCGCAAACGCCCTTTTAAAATCCTGTTTTCCCAACTGCAGGGAAGGGAATCAGGGCCCTTTTCTCCCCCGTAACTCACGCTCACTTCTCCTTTCTTCCCTGTGTGCCCTAGGATGAAGAGGAGGTGGCCCTGGGTCTTCTTTTGAAGGCCCAGCTGGACTCCCCAGTTTCTTCCACAGCCACTAGAGCCACACTTCCACTCCTTGTCAACTGCTTGAGCTCCCCCTCGGAATCAGATTCCAACAGGGGCATGACAGTCCGCGTTTGCCCCAATTTATCTATGAACTTAATTTCAAAGCTATTTTTAATTGTGTTAAAGCACACATAAAAATGCTTTTACAAAATATACAGAGCAATTATTTTAACTGCTAATAATTTTGGAGCAGATATATTTCACAAATATGTATATGCATTCTGCATTAGAACTGCAATGCATTTTTCAGTTTTAGTATTTTCCATGCCAATATTTTGAATACAGACCTAAAATGGAGGCTGTTTAGCATGTTAACTTTGTCAGTTCTATCATCTTATAAGAGGCTAATATTCTATTCGGGTACCTAACAGAGTTCGTAAAACCAACTTAATTTATCATTTTAAAAATCAAGCAAAATATCTCTGTGGTGTAGGAAGACAGAAAACTCCTCTGAGAAGAACATTCCATTTCTGGGTTCCTAACTCAGCCGACAAACAGACATCCAAAAAAAGCCAGTTGTTCTCTTTCATCTATTTGCAGTGCAGCTGGAATGATGCCCACAGAACTTCCCTCAACATACTTTCTTTGAAAGCAGCTTGCTAATTGTCTTTCAAGGGATTAATTCCATATACATCAAAATTAGAAACAGGAACCACTGCCACCCTATGGTCATGGTCTGCATAGCTCTGAATTATACAACTGCATCTATGTGATAATATTACTACAATTACTACACTGATAGGGCACTCTGTAATTTGTTAACGTCTGCTAAGAATTTACGTCAAAGCAGTTGTGGTAGGGATTGCACTAAAAGCACACAAGAAAATATTTTCCTTTTTTTGAGCTTTCACAAACGACAATCCTGTTGTAACTAAAATTCAAAATATGTAATCTGTTAACTATTTATTACATGATTTTATTCTAAAGAAGCTATATTTATTAATAAAAATTTCTAGGCATAGTAAGATTGAGTTTTGCAAATTTGGAATGTTTCTAACGACCTATAAATGTAGTATTTCTCCATTATTCATTAAAACAGCCTAATCTCTTTGGGTTTCCATATAAGAAACTTTAAAGAATAGCAATAGTACTTAGACTTATAAATACTGCTTCACAGTGCTTTACAGCCTTCTCTAAGTGGTTTACAGAGTCAGCATATTGCCCTCAACAAAGAATGCACTCATTAACATTAATGCAATTCTTAAAATAGCATCCCCCCCCCCTCGGTTCACATAGAAACCCGAAAAAAAGGCTGTTTTAATGAAATTCAGAGAAGTATTGCACGTGGGCAAGATCTGAAGCAATTCTTCTGAATAATTTTCAAAATTTCCACTTTAAAAAAGCTAGCTGATTACAATTATATATTTTAAGAACTGCACATTATATACTCCTCTGCTGAAGAATGCCATGAAAAAGATACAATTTACACTCATTTACTTAAAATACTGTTTATTTGTGATTTAACATTAATTAGCATTACATCTATAAGCAATTTCCAACAACATTTATATATCTTTTTCCACAGGACACAGTTGGCTGGCTCATTCATATGCCAAAGCAAGTAAATAGAGGCATTAGCAAAAAAAGGTGCAAATAGTTCACGGTTGTATTTTTAAAAAATATTTATGCACATTGCATTCATTTAGATATAGATTTTAAAGTTATGAAAAGCATAGTTCACAGGTTACTGTTTCTACATATGTTGTAACACAATACAAAAAATGTAGAACATAAAAAATTAAGCAACTTAGATAGTCCCACTATTTTTTAAGAGAACACACCGATTCCAGTATTTTGAGATATTTAAAATATCATTTCCAGATTCACTTCTGCACTGCATTGCCACACTTACACAGTCAAAGCTCACCAGCCCTGTAACATGCTATACTCAGTTTTTGCATGCCAAATAACATCCTGGCCATATTCAATCATCTAGTTATGGTAATATATTTCAACTGGTAATATGGAAATAACATTCACGTTTAAGATGTACTTCCTCTTGTGCCTATGGATGTAAAAAGCCATAGTTTATTTTCATGTTTAGTGTGTATTTACAGATTTGTTTTCTTTTTCTGTTTAACTCAGAACAAAGTAAAACGACCAGCAAGAAGAACAAATGGCAGGATCAGCACTTACTAATCAGCACTAATTTGCTCTAAGATTCATTGAGAAGGCAAAATGTAGATTTAAATGATCCTCTTAACCTCTATTGTAATTTTAAAATATAAAACAGATGTTCCATCAATTTAATAAAAATACCTCCCAATTGACATATATTTTATGAAAAATAATCCACAATACCCTTCATTTTTTATCCATGCCCTTAATCTTTCTATCTCACTTTCCCTTTTCCAGTTTTGTCTCTTTTATTTGGTTATGGACTTTTCCAGGTGATCAGTTTATAGTGCAACATAAATGCAGCTGCATCAAAGTCATTTCATGGGATCTACATATTCTTGCACTCAAATGGCAATACAGCCTCATTCCAGCAACATAAACTCCTCCCAGTTGCTGGGCTTCTTGCTTTTCAGAAGGCTGAAAAAAGTGACTACAGGAATGTCACAAGTACTACAGTATACTAAGAGAGATGTTTTGCTGGCTAGTGAGATAAACAATTCATTCGCGGATTTTGTCATTCTGTAGCCTTGTATAACCTGTATTCTTATCTACCTTGAGATTTCAACAGAAATGTCTGCAGAAATAATTCAGGAAGGCTAAATGAAACTAGGACACACTTTGAACTGATCTTCTGGAAGATCATAAGTTATCAAGATTATTTTTTTTTTATTCAATAATATTATGAGAAAAAATATAAGATTTAGAATTGAATCCAGTAATTTTTTATGCTTTTTATGTCTGATGTCAGAAGTTCTGGATTCATGAATTATATTTAAGTATACTCTACACCAAGCATCCTTGAATACATTCTATTGTTAAATGCTTGGTTTACATGCCTATAATACTTTATATTGAATGGTACACAAAAATTTCAACATATAAAATTTTTTCTGTTTTGCCATAGTTAAACGAAGTTATCAATGTTAAGTGTATAAAATCCCCTTTATTGAAAAATAAGGGCTTTCTCCCTGCCCCCAACTGATAGAATAAAAAAAGTTTTCAAAAATTCTATCTTACTAAAATGAATATTTGGCAAAAGTTATTATTGATGAATGTAATCTTCACAGAGTCTGTAAAATTCCAAATGCAATTCCTTTTACAGTTTCCCCTTCTAAAATTATGTGCCTCTATATAATTAAATGACCAAGGCTTGTGAGGGTGTGATTAGAGAGATGCCACCCTTTGAGACAGGGACAAAATCAAGATCATCCCAAAAATACCACTTAATTACATAATGTGGCAGTAGGTTAAAAACAAACACTATTTGATCATTCAATAGTGAAATTGCTGAAGACGTTTTAATCAACAAAAATCTTCATCTGTAACTTGCTAGATAAGGATATTTGAAATTACTGTGGTATTATAGTGGACCAACTACCAGTGTTAGTTTGTGGTGGAACTACTAAATACTTAAAATTCTCATAATAATTTTATTTGTACTAATTAAGAAATGAATTCATTTAATTAATTAAAAACCCAGTTTTCTATGTAATTGTTTCCAGTTCTATACTTAGGTTAAGGCCCAGTTTCTTGCATAACCCTACTTGACCATTTTAACAACTGATTAGATGTATGACTAAAGTGTCAGTGAAACCTCAGGCCTCCACTTTTTCCTTCTTTTTGTTTTTTTTCAGGAAGGATGGAGTACGGAATTTCTTCTTCTTCTTTGATGGTGATTTGGAAGGAGAGCCTTCAGGAGAAAAGGTTTCTTCAATCTTCTCAGAAGACTTAATTGTAATCTCTATATTCTCTACAGTACTAGTGGTTAACTGGCTGACTCTCTGGGCAAGATCCTCTTCCACATCATGTACATCTTCTTTGCCATTCATGACAACAACTGGCAACTCCAAAGAGGTGAGGTTAGAATCCTGAAGGTAATTGTCATTATTTTCTGGAAGGGGGGGGAAAAGTGATATTTTATTCTTTCTTGTATTGGTTATATAAAACACATGGTTGTGTAATATTCTAAACAGGGCTAAATACAATCTTGCATTGGGAATTTCAGAAAATTGGGACTTTGTAAAATTTGGTACTCTGAGCTTCAGTTCCTTTTTTTATCTTAATGTTGTGTTACTTTTTGTGTTGTATTACTTTTCCCCCCTTAAAGCTTCATTTTAAAGTGACATTAAGTAACATTAATATTCCTTGGGAGTCTGGAATCAGGTTTTTAACCAAGTTCCAGATACAATTGGACATAGAGAATATACCTCTAACTAGAAGGTACACCTTGCTAAGCAGCATTGTTACCTGTTTGTTATGTTAGATTGGTATTAGTAGACCAAGTTGTACTACATAATGCAGGGAACAAAGCTTTTTTTAAAAAGAAAAACAAACAAACACAGAAACTGTAATTAAGGATAGGACATAAATTAACCCAATGGCTAAAATTTGACTTTTTAGATGGCCTATTCTGAAAAATGAATGAGATTAGGCCAAAATGAAATAATAATTTACATGGATATTGTATCAGGCTTCAAATATTAAGAGTTTGACTATTGATCTTTGGGATTAAAAAAATAGACTGTATGGAAGGATTTATAGGCTCACAATATTGTGTAATGGCAAATAGCATTTACGCCTTCCTGAGTCGTAATATTGCACATGACATTGCATTATATACCTTCTAATTTGTCAGGGACATTTTGTGGGGACTGAGTTTGAGAGTTAATTTGGGAAACAGAGGACCCATCATCTGAGAATAATTCCTGATCAGCATCTGTAGGACAAGAGCCTGAGTTAGTAAAAGCCATGCTAAAATAAGCACAATACACACACACACACAAAATCAGTACATATTAGTACATACAAAAAGGCGACAGTTTAGCCATATTGACCTAATCATGCAAATGTTATAACACTAAATTAGATTATAAACATATTATTACCAAGCTATGATTATTAAATGTACAGTATATCAAAGATGAATCCAAATAGTTAGAAGAAAGTATTCTATGAGAACATAGCTTCTTATGTAAAAAAACTGTGATTAAAGTAGTCAAAACAATATATGCAGTGTTAGTGTTGAAAATGCTAGTGAGAGACAACAGTAAATTAGTAATGCCCATATTATTAAAGAGCCTTATCAGATGCTTTGAATGAAAATGGGTGAACAAAATGCTAAAATACAGGGATTTTTACCTTTGAATCTTTATGCTTTCAAAAATAAGAAATTGGTAGGTTAGAAGATTGGTTGCTATAAGTGCAGGCAACAGAACATATAGCTATCAGACCATTTTGCTCAGGAATGGTGTCTTTTAAAGACTAACTTACTGGTTCAAAAATATCTAACTATTCTTTTTTGTACTTAATTGTACTTATGTGCTTTTATATTAGTAATATAATATACAAAGCAATACAAGTGTATGAATACTTTCATTTTCCAGTCTTATATATACTTATACATGTATAATCCTATGTAAATTGATACATTATCTATGTTTATTCCAGTTTTCAGAAAGAGAAAATGGTTTTAAATGTATCCTAAGATAACTAAAAAAATTCCAAAAATGTGCGAATGAAAAATAGACAATTAAAAAAGGGAAGGCTGTGTTAAAGGCAATGTTGATTTTATCAGGCTAAATAGAGGAAATAGTAGTAGGCTTCTTCGTATCTGGAAAACAGCTAAATACAAACATCATCATAATTTAAAGAAGGTAGAAGTTAGCTGCCAAGAGTTGAGAGAAAATAAACTGTGGGGTAGCCATCTCACCTAGAAATATTTTACAGTAGGAACAAGGTAAACGTAAAAAAAATGGAATCAGTTGCTTTTAATATATAACTGATATAAGCAATGAACTGGATATTAAATATGAAAAATTTATAGGTTTACTAATATATTTGACTCCATTATTTATGGTAAAAGTGTTTGTAAGTTACTGAGGTTTCAGTTAAAGTTATTATTATGATACAGTTATTTGTGATTTTTAACTGCATTGATCAAAACTGAATTTAATTCTCTATAAACAAGACTATACTGATGACAACATAAAAGTGATAACTCCTTCTTCCAAATTCTGGAAGGAAAATCTCCTAAAAAAAAAAGTCCATTTGATACTTGCCTGAAGGAACAAAAGAGCAAAGTACTCCCATATAGGAGGAGAACCGGGTCCCAACAAAGAGGGACATGTATCTTTTATATATATATATTACATAGAAAATTATATATATATATTACATAGAAAATTCAAATGAATATTTGTTAATAAATGTGATAGTAGGAACAGCTAAACTGTAAAACCCACAAATTATTCTATTCATTCAAACATGTCTAGTCCTATTTAATGCCATATGTTAGAAAATAAGCTCTTGCCAAAACACATTTTGTGACTTATAGGTTCGGTTGCAAATGTATCTTCTATCAATTCACTGTCAAGAGGATATGATAATTTAATACACATTAGATTATCCTGGAAACCAGGAATTTTCAACTTCTTGATTTATACTATAAATCATGTGGATATTTGTCTATTAATCTAACTAAATCACCACTTATACTCCAAGATAACATATGCCTATATGTCCATTTCACATAAGACTCATCCAAAAATGAGAATTCATTTTAAACACAACTAAAAATATATAGGAAAGGTAAAATGGAAGTTATTAATGCATATTATTTAATTTAAAGACTTTAAATTAAATTAGTAATTCTCAATATTGATTTTTGAATTTAAACGAATCCCTTTAAAGCTTAACCTGGAGATGGAAACTTTGAGCCGACACCCACCCTCAGTGCCCTGCTGTTTGCGTTCGATTGTCTGCTTATACTCTTCCAATTCCTTTTCGGTGAGATGACTGAATGGGTTAGGAGGTGCTGGTGGGGTATGCTCATCTTCTTCAAACTGCATGGGCTGGAAAAAAAATTGTTAAAATGGAGAAGCAAAATTTATTTATACAATTATTTACTTACTGCATTTATATGCTACTGTAATACCTGATACAATATTTAGATATAAACCAACACATAAAACACACACACGAGCGCGCACGCACGCACACACACCTATTCTCAACTGTTTGTGCTGTGGGGATAACACCCCACAAAATAAGAAAACAGAATGACGATAAAGAATTTTATCAGTTAACAGGCATGTTAACAGGCATGTTAACTGGAAGGAAAATATTTTAATCAACATAGCATGCTAAGTTTAAGGCAAAACCTATTTATAATACCAAACTGAAAGCCCAACTTTTTTTTAAAGAAGCCTACACCTTTTTTATAAGAGGTACATACATGAATTAAATGTATTAACTGCACTGACTATATTAATCAATTGAGTGTAAAAATGTCAGATATAACTGTTATATAGCTCCCACACCACATTAATTTATGATTGCTAATTTGAACTGACACCTAGAGATTTACCATCCCCTGTAAATATCCATGCATAACAAGTGATCCGTGGTATAAACTAAGCCACATTTCAAAAAATAGCCATAGAAAATTAATGAATAATTACAAATTAAAGTAATTGTTGTTCAAACAAGACACACTTACAAATGTGGGATCCCCCATTTGATTATATTGATGATTTACCTCACACATAACCATACAATACAAACAGACTTCCCCTTCTGTCCTTCCAGCAAGAGGAGGAGGAGGAAGAAAAGCAGTATTGGAGATTGAGAAGGGAAGTTACTGGCATGAGATATTAAGAAAATTGCTAGGCAGGCAGGCAGGCAGGCAGACCTAATTAAGTATTGGAATAAAGGTAAACATTCTCTAGCCGTATTGCCTTTACAGAAAAGTACCCTTTCAATCCACAGGTTTTGAGAGAGAGAAAAACTTGGGTTCCTAGGCAAATGAAATAAATATAATATTTCTTATGTCTCCTTTTATATATTATAGCATAAAATTATATGTCATGGATTTATCATGGACTGGTAGACAGCATTATAAATTCCCTTTCTGTACCACAGAAAACATAGCGTTAAATCTTATTAAACTTTATTCTATCATTGTCATAGTTCAGAAACTGAAAAGAGCCCTTTTCTGAAAGTAGGAAAAAATCCCAATAAGAACCAGTGGCGACTAAAAATGCAGTAGATTGATCCAGAGACTTGGTTTTGTGAACTAAAGCCTTTTTCTATGAAAAGGTAAATGAATAAGTCAGTTAAACATGTTAAGTGGATTTCAAGGTTTGTTTTGGTTTGAGCCAGAACCATATAGTGTGACACCAAGTCAAACTAGTCAAAAGTTAAATCTAGATTCTAAGCACTTCTTCCACACTTTTAGGAGAATCCAAAATAGAATGGAAAGGGGTACTTTGTGGCTATTTGAAGAGGTTATCTGTAGGAATTAATATTTAGGATTCTATCAAGTAAAATGTGATTTTCCTTATTGACAATTTTTATTGAATATCCTTTTTTTTTTGTCTAAAAACCAAGTTTAAATTTATGTACAAATCCAACAGGAAGTATATAGAGGCATATTTCTGTATGATACCACCTGTCAAGAAAATGATATTATGCATTGTTATGATTTTTTTTTTGTTAAATCTACTTTTAACAACTGGTAAAAACGTAAGTGCATAATCCTATTTGTGATTAAAACATATTGCCTTAAATTAGATGTATGTGTCCCTGACATCTTTATTTCTGCCCTAAAAACTTCCTGGGTATTAACTGACCCATTTTCTGTTTTGCTTTTTAAAATTTTCCTAGGATATCAAAGAATTAAGATATCTTGATATACTTACACATATTAAAGAGCAAAAATAAATAAAATATGAAGTATTCTTCAAATAAAATGTATAAAAAGTCAATAACCATGTCAATATCATTCCACTGTCTGCTATAAAAATAAAAGAAAATGAAGGCTGAAAAACTACTGCCCCTATCCTGGGACAAATGACTGGTCCTCCAAACAACTTTAAATATACAGAATTACTTATTCTGCAGAGAAATTGCATGATTGGTATATATGTTTATTTAAAGTATTTGCACTCTGGCTCTGTTTTTTATTTCAAAGTAAAAAAGAGGCGTATGTAGATGTTTGGTATTCTAACTACTGAACACAATTAAACAACATATTTTTAAATCCCAACAATAGACACACTTACAGTTGGTTTTTTATCCACTACAATTCCAGCAAGCAATTGAGATTGTGGACCTGCAGTCTTTAAATCATATCGATTTTGTTCTCGGATCTGGAGATTAAAACGAAAGTTTTTAAATACCCAGTCTCAACAGAAGGCTTTCTGTATTCCTAAGAAATTACTTTTTAAATTCGATATCATGAGGCTTTCTTTCCATCTATTTAAATTCTCAATACTTCTGTGGTAATGAATGATCATTTCTGCATTTCTTTTGCTCCAGAGCTTCTGCCATCATTAAGTAGGTATTTTCAGTTTGACCATGTTTAGTCATAATTTCTTGTACGGCTGCAATTTGCCATTAACTATTCTCCTTTGAGAACTGCAAAATTGTCTTCTGTTGGTAACAGAGCATTTGTGAATCTGGACAAAATATTTTAGGCATAAAAGTACTCTGTTATAATTCCTCTGATCACAAAAAGTAATTCAAACAGAACTTATTTGCCAGAGAAACCTGCATATCTAAACTTGGTAAAAGTCTAAGTTAATATCTGGATGATATCCTTTCAAAGTATGAGAGCAACCTCTTTTTAACTCAGTCAACAATTTTGGAATAGTAGTATAGCTCTTTTATTACTACCAGATGTTGAACAAAACACTCTCAGACCCTCTGCGTGAAACATCATGTTTTTGGCAGAACAATCAAGGGTGGATCTTGAATTTGATGAACGTCAAAAAAAGCATCAGAAAAAGCAGCCAGCAATTTGCACTTATAATTTTTTTTTAAAGTTATTTCTCACTGCTACTCTAAACTATATTAACTATACTGAAGCAAAAAAAAAAAAAACCAAAACAGAAATGTGCTACCATGACAGACTTTCTCTTGTGCAAACTACTTGGCTTGTTCTTTGAAAATCAAAGGAAGCTTCAAAAACATCATAATATGAAATCAGAACAAAAGGGAGTAACATTACAATTATATATACAATTATATTTTCTTGAAACATAGAAATTCAAAGCAAAAGGGGTTCCCAGAGCAGTAATATGGAGTATTTGTCAGGGTTCCAAGTAAGTCCAATGAGTTTCCTCAAAGTATGAATTTATTAGGAATGTCATATTGGCACAGCTGGTGAAAACCAGACTTCACTACCCGAACTAAAACCCAAAGTCCCTGGTCACATATCCGTTACATGGTCCAATCAGGTCACAGTCCCAACTCCAGTTGGTTTCAGTCCATGCCTTCCCAGCACCTGATGAGAACGTCCTTGGTTCCCAGGAGAAAGAATTTTATTTTGGCTACACATCCCTAGCTATCTCTATATACCCCCTCCTGTTCCCACAGCTTCACTCTACTTTGCTGTGGCAACGGTGAAGATGCTCCAATATGGCTTCAGAGCTGACAGTATTCTGCTTGCCCTCCAAGCTACCTTTGAAGCACTACCAGTAGTAAAATTTAATACTAGGCAAACGGGATAATTCAACAAGTCTATGTAGCAACTTATTAAGAGGTAAATGTGGTCAAGAAACAAAACACACCTTATTTCTTTTTTCCAACACATCACTTGGATTTGTATTCAGAGGAACAAATTGATTTGGATCTTCAATTTTTATTGGAGTTCCTCCACTAATCTTAGTGGAATCTTCAGCTTTTATCCACTGGAAAAAGGGGAAAAAAGAGAAGATTTTAGGAAAATAGGAAAAGGAAATGAGTGCAGTTTAATGTCTGGAGAAAGCATGGAGATTTCTGAGCAATGAACTTGTTATTTAAAAAAAGAAAAAGAAAAAAGTAAAAAAACGTAAAATAAACCTCAACCCCAAAACTTAAATGGTTAGTGTGATGGCACATATAGTATTTTATCAATAAGCATTTTCTTAAGTTTCTTAAGTGTTATTTTGGGTAATTCTAATCATCTGTAAAATATTTAATTTAGGATATTAAAATAATATGGTTGCTTTGTATAATACGTAAGCAGGAACAGTTCTTTATGAGAGACTAAAATGTACACTTATTAATTCATTCCTAAGATAGCTGTCTTCTTAATTTTGTTGTTTCCTTAAAGCAGTACTTTATTAAGACACTTAATTAAAAAATACAAAAATGAAAATGGGTGAATTGTTCAACCACCACTAGGTGGAGCTAATCATATACTTCCATTGCATTACAACTGATCTGTATAAAACGTATTTTTATTTATTTCTCTGTACAATATTGAAAAAGTACAGAACCAGGGCAGTAGGGCATAAAAATATCCTTTGTATTAAAAATTTTGAATAAAAAATATGCAGAAATTATTGAATACTTGTTTATCCCTGAACAAAGGACAATCACCTAATACAGTAGTATTTAGAGGTACAGTGGTTTGCACAAAATTCTTTCTTTCTTGCCCATATGCCCAGTTGTTTGTATAGGAGCTCAGTCCTGAGGTGATTTATAGTTGCATTACCAATAGTTCTCTAAAAAGGCAAGATAACAAATACAAGAAACTGTCTTATACTAAGACAGATCCCCGGTTCCTCATATTTCAAAACTGTCCAGCAAGTTGGCCACACCTAGTTGATGTTGAGTGAACTCACAATATTAAGCAGGGCCAGATGTAGTTAGGATTCAGATGGGAGACCTTCAGGACATAAAAAGGCTGTTACCTAGAAAGCAATGGCTAACCTCTTCTTCTTCTTCTTTTTTTTTTTAACAAACTTTATTCAGTTTTCACATTAAAAACAAAAATCTCTTTTTGGTGGACAACATATTTCCGGGTCATCATCTTTACATACAAATATGACAGAAATTATACAATGATATATGCATACTTAATTCTATTATTACCTTTTCCATTCCAAATTTTCAGTAGGGAGAGAAACAAACACATTAATTCTAGCCTCTTTCCTTAATTTCAATCAATTTTGTTTCATTTCAATTATTTCAAATTAATCCTTTGGTATTTGTTTTTAAACATAAACAATATGTATTTACCAAATAAATACTAATAAGGTTTAATTCTAAATTCTTTCATTAATCCCAATCTAAACATTTAATTTCATTTCAATTATTTCAAATATAATCCTTAATATTTATTTTAAAAATACAAATAAACAATATATATTTGCCTAATAGTGGTAATAATGAAGTTACCAATGTCTCTCCTTGCTTTTAATAATCTAAATTAAAGTTATTAATTTAGCTGGTTCTTTAGTCTGTCACATTCCCTTTCAATTACACACATTTAATAAGTTCTAAATTGATACAGATCTTAACACACCCACACAAAAAGAAAAAAGAACAAGTATAAGTTTCCCCTCTTTTACTATTTTGAGTGTGACACCTTAATGATTAGAATATACCTTTATTCCTTCATCTTAATTCCCAATAAACCATTAGTCATTACATCTTCTCAATTGGATTCCACAGCATATTTCCCCCCTTTAATGAGTTATCAATATCTATATTACCCTATTTTCTAAATATTTTTAATTGCAGAAATATTCTTATTACCCCTTGTCACCCTGCAGAATCCCCCTTTTAATTCATCAACCATTATCTCTGAAAAGGCAATTTCTTTTCAACATTTTACTGGTTCTGTGGTTCTTTCTGTCACATGCCTGTTTCTTACTGCTTCTCCGGTGCATTGTCCAGGGAGCGAACCCGAGTCTCCTCCCGCTCTCTTCCCCATGTCTTTTCTCATTCTTTCTACATTTCCTGACTTCACAAGTATTCCTTCTTTTAATTGAAAAGAAAAAATTTCCTTTCAACATTTTACTAGTCTTACTGTTTCTCCTCCCTCTTTTTTCTCCATGACTTTTCTCATTCCAATTTATCTCCTTCTTAATATCTTCCCTTTCCCTTTTCTGCTGAATCTTCCTGCCTTTTCTAACTTCACAATTATTCCCTCTTTTAATTGCTTTCTTAAAATTCAACTTTTTAACCTTTCTTCTTTCCCCACTTCTTTGTAATGTTCTTTGTGTTAATTGTCCATTCAAAATGTCTTCTCCTTGAGTCAATTCCTGCTCTTCTGAGAATCTTTCTTCTTGTTCTTCAATTGCCATTTCCATTTTTTCTAGCACAGAGCAAAGTGATTCGCCTCTTTCCTGTAGTAATTCTCTCATATAAGTTCCATTTTTAAGTCCCAAAGAGATATCATCATTCTTATATTTTATAATCCTCAAAGTCCACAAAAAAAAACACACCATTTTTACTTTCCTTCTTTCTTCTTTCAATTTTTTAAAGTTCTCAGCTATTCAGGGTTCATACCAAAAACATCAGTCAGTCCCACAAACAATCTTTCCTTCTTTGCTTTTTCCTTTATTCTGGTTCTGCTTTCACTTTCTAAAATTCTTACTTTGTTTCAATATTTCTGTAATTTTATACCAGTTCATTCAAAAACAAAATGCTTTCCTTTTTATTTGAACTAAATTTTTATCAAAAGGTGACACTCTCCATTATACGAAATCTTCACTTTTTTCCCCCTATATTTTTATTTAAGGTTTTTCGAACCTCAATATTCCAAGACAATCCAGTCTCCAATTTATAAACTTTATTATTATTCTTTGGCAATATTAAGTCCAGCTTTAATTTTATACTTGATTATTCCCAAATTATTTTAGTCCAATTTCATTAAATCTTTAATTCCAGCTTCTTCCTTTCCCAGTTCGAAGCCCCATTTAGCTGTCAAAAATATTTTCCTTTTTTTTTCCTCTGTCCCTTTGTAATTTCGCAGCTCACTTTTCTTTTCTTAAAAATTCCATATTACCTTAATCCCGGGGTACTTTTATTTAGTTATACTGCCCAGTTGTCCCGGTTCAGATGTTATCCACCTCTTTCTTCCCTCCTGCACAAATCTTAGTCAAACTGAGTCATCCTCTTCGGGATGGCCATTTTAGACCATTGCTGCAGTCATCTTCGAGAGGAAAAAAAGCCAAGCCCAGGTGGGGGAGATGCGGCTCCCCACAGACAGGCTTGCTGCTTCCTCTTACTCCGCTGCCCCTCCAAGGCAGTTTCAGCCCCTAATTAGGATAATTGGGGCTCTCCGACGAAAGAGCACGAATGATAGTCGCAGAGAGTTGCGATCTACCGTCCGTCGGCGAGGAGGCTCCGCCTTCTTCCCCAGCAATGGCTAACCTCTTCCATACTGTTGTGGGGAAGATGTAAGGAAGTCACCAGGAATCAAGACTTGCCCTATATCTTTCACCTTAAAATAATATTTATTGCTCAGAGGTACTCTGGCCTTCAGTTAGGAATCTACCTAGACTCATCTAGGTAGGAACACTATTTCAATTCTCTGGATAAGTGCTACCTACTGTTGTTTTGGTCCTGGGGCTTGTTTCTCCATTCCGAGATTCTTCAGGAACATCCACTTTCAAATACGTATTTGGTGAGTTCAACCACCTTGTCTTCTCCCGCTGCTGTTTTTGTGCTAGGAATTTCAGAGGGGAAATTGGGATTGAATCATCATCAAAGGAAAATGCTGTCACTGTGGCTGGGATTTCAACATCACTCTTGTGTCGGGGTTTCTCCCTCACTAAGGGCTGACGATAAGCATAGCCTGTTCTGTAACCCTGTGGGAAGAAAATGTTCTCGTAAAATTGTAGGAAAGACATTCTTGTCAGCCCTTTGAGGTAATCCAAGCAGCAACATAAGTACTAACAGTAGCTTTATTACAGTAACAGAATCTTGCAAGACTGAAAGCCCTTTTCCAGTCTGTTATTCTCCCTCTCCCAACTAGAAAGAATCCGCACTCATTTCTCCTAGGACAGTTTGTTTATCAGACCTACTGTTTAGGCTGTAGTTCTTTTTTCTATTTCCCAAGGTCATTCCCACGTCATTACACATTTTGAAGTTGTACATAAAAAATAACCTAAATAAAGTGAATAAATTAAACATGAACATTTAAATACAGTTTATCTCATGTTTACATACAGAAATGATACTGCTCCCAGTCATCCAATCTTCCTTTTTTTTCTCCAGGAATGCCATTATCAACATTAGCCAAAAATAAATGGAAAAGACAAAGAGTAGTTTGAACTCCGTTCTTTCCTAGCCAAGCAATTTTCCCTATCATATTGGGGTGGTGGGAATAATGAAAGAAAATCAAAATTATTCTTAAGTAGACTGTAAGAACCCAATGGTGAATTTGGAAGCGAGATAGGATTGATGAAATGATCTGAAATAAGAGTCGAGCAAAAAAAAGTAACAGCAAGGAGATGGGAAAACTATCTAGGACAGTGGTGGCTAACCATTTAGGCACCGAGTGTTGAAACAGGACTGTGCGCATGTGCCAGAAACTAGAAGAGCAGTTCCCTGATGCAGGTGTGCAGGAATGCTGGAAACCGGAAGCTTAGCTTCCAGCGTGGTTTCTAACATGCATGTGTGCGCAAAGACCAGCTGGTTGGCACGCACATGCTCTTTGGAAAGCTGGTCTTCTGGTTTCTGGTGCTCCTGCATGCGTGAAGACTAGCTGACTGGCACGCATGCATGTGGCAAAACCCAGAAGAGTAATGGGCGATGGATGGCGTGCCTGGAGAGATGGCTCTACTTGCCACTGCCAGCACGCATGGCATAGGTTTGCCATCACAGACGTAGGATGAGTGGAAATTGACTAAGGAAGAAAAATAATAGGAAGATAAATTTTAGAAACAGTTCTTTTTATATGGATCAGCTCTTGAAAGGATGAAATTTAAAAGCCTAAGATGGAATATGAATGGAGCAAATGCTCCTGAAAAAAGAAAATTATTTCATTATTTGAAAAACTAAAACAATTTGTTTATTGTTTGTTTACAAGAAATACATATTAGAAGAAAAATTAAAAATATTTTATTTACAGTTGTGCTCATAAGTTTACATGCCCTGGCAGAATTTATGATTTCTTGGCCATTTTTCAGAGAATATGAATGATAACACAAAAACTTTTCTTTCACTCATGGTTAGTGTATGGCTGAAGCCATTTATTATCAATCAACTGTGTTTACTCTTTTTAAATCATAATGACAACAGAAACTACTCAAATGACCTTGATCAAAAGTTTATATACCCTGGTGGTTTTGGCCTGATAACTTGCACACAGGTTGGCACAAAGGGATTTGAATGGCTATTAAAGGTAACCATCCTCATCTGTGATGTGTTTGCTTGTAATTAGTGTGTGTATAAAAGGTCAATGAATTTCTGGACTCCTGACAGACCCATGCATCTTTCATCCAGTGCTGCACTGACATTTTTGGCTTCTGTGTCATGGAGAAAGCAAAAGAATTGTCAAAGGAGCTGCGGGAAAATGTAGTTGAACTGTATAAAACAGGAAAGGGATATAAAAAGATATCCAAGGAATTGAGAACACCAATCAGCAGTGTTCAAATACTAATCAAAGTGGAAAATGAGGGGTTCTGTTGAAACCAAACTACAGTCAGGTAGACCAACTAAAATTTCAGCCACAACTGTCAAGAAAATTGTTCGGGATGCAAAGAAAAACTCACAAATAACTTCAGGTGAAATACAGAACTCTCTGAAAACATGTGGGGTGGCTGTTTCAAGACGCACAATGAGGAGGCACTGGAAGAAAGATGGGCTGCAAGGTCGAGTTGCCAGAAGAAAACTATTATTATGCAAATGCAAAGTATCCTGCTTATAATACACCAAACAGAGACAAGCCTCAAACCTTCTGGCAGAAAGTCATTTGGAGTGATGAGACCAAAATTGAGCTTTTTGGCCACAACCATAAACACTACATTTGGAGAGGAATCAACAAGGCCTATGATGAAAATTATGCCATTCCTACTGTGAAACATGGAGGTGGATCGCTGATGTTTTGGGGATGTGTGAGCTACAAAGGCATAGGAAATTTGGTCAGAATTGATAGCAAGATAAATGTAGTATGTTATCAAAAGATACTGGAGGAAAATTTGCATTCATCAGCCCAGAAGCTGCACATGGGATGTACATCCCAACATGACAATGATTCTAAACACAAGGCCGAGTCAGCCTGTCATTGGCTATAGCAGAATAAAGTGAAGGTTCTGGAGTGGCCATCTCAGTCTCCCAATCTCAATATCATTGAACCACACTAGAAAGATCTCAAATGTTCAGTTCATGCAAGACAGCCCAAGAATTTACAGAAACTGGAGGCTTTTTGCCAGGAAGAATGGGCAGCTTTACCATCTGAGAAGATAAAGAGCCTCATCCACACGTACCACAAAAGACTTTAAGCTGTCATTGATGTTAAATACACATATTAAGAACTGGGGTGTGTAAACTTTTGATGAGGGTCATTTGGATAGTTTCTGTTGTCATTATGATTTAAAAAGAGTGAACACAGTTGACTGATAATAAATGGCTTCAGCCAACCACTAACCATGAGTAAAAGAAAGTTTTTGTGTTATCATTTATATTCTCTGAAAAATGACCAAGAATTCTGCCAGGGTATGTAAACTTATGAGCACAACTGTATATCAATTTAAACAAGTTTCTCTTTTATTAAGAATGAAAAACAAATGGAGCTGTTTAGTATATAAATCCTCAATTATGAACAGAATTGATATTGACTAATGACTATGGTAGGTATGTTGGGGTAGATGCTAATTTACATGAGGCTAGGAATTTATGCCTGAAATTAAGATAAAACAGAATTTTATAAAGGAGTTTTGGATAAATTAATGGATATGGATATATTATATAAAAATTGGTGCCTAACAGATTAGAATGTAATGATTTGCCCGCAAAAAAATAAGAATCACTGAAAAAGATATTAAGAAAACACAATGAAAACTGTTCAAAAAATTAAAAATACAATGGCAATCTACAAGTTGCATATTCATGGAGATAGAAAAATAGAAAAGTTACCTACTTTTATGAAAACAGAATGCATTTTTAAAGAATTGATAAGTTCTGGATTTCTAAGAATTTAGCTGCCAGTGTTTACATGGTGGAGATATTGCAGAAGAGCTTTTTAGATCATAATCCAGTGACTTTTGCACTTAAAAGGAAGGCATGGTTATCACCTATAAATTGCTTCACAGTATTGGGGCCAAATTATTTAAGAAATCATCTATCTTCCATGGTTTCCATCCATTTAGAAACATGGGACAGAATTGTTGCGCTTCAAGTTCCCTGAAGCAGATATTTTTTGATACACTACCTGCACTCTGGAATGATAACTGCCAACTACTCACCCCATCTCAGGATTTATGTAGTTTCCATTCTGATAATGTTCCCAAACGGTGTTTTTTTTTTTAAAGGAGAACTTGGCTAGTCTCATAGGCCTTGGATTTGAATATTTGATGTGTGGTTATTCATGCATTTATTCCAAGAGTTATTTGAGAACTCAGAAATAAGACTTTTTACACATACCAGGTTATCTAACATCCTCATCAGTGCTTCAAACTCTAGCTCGCCAACTTTCCACTTGAACTGAGAGCCCATACTTAAGCCGGCTGCTGCAGCTACTTGATGTGTGAAAGGTTTATATTTCTGTAAATCTAGGATAAGAAGATTGTCTATGCCACCAGCAGCTAAGGCATGTACCTGTGATATAAATGATATATTAAATATAGAGAATTCATGAATTTTCCATAATCAAAACATAACTTAGCATTCTTCTAGGTATATTAGCATGGAAAAGATATGCTATCCAACTTATACAAAAGGTATCAACTAAATACTTGATTAAGGCCTTTGTTATATCTGTCTCTTAATAATAATATAATTCCATTATATTCCATTGTTTAATATACTGTTTGTATTTATAAATTACAAATATAATACTGCAAATAGTTTTCCTTTACTGCCACAAATTTCCTATGTCCTAATATTGGTCCTACCCTGTTTCTCCAACAATACAGCCTCCCCCAATAGGAAGTCCCAGCATATTTTATAGGCATGAAATGAAATTAAGCCCCTCCCCCCAAATTAAGGCCATGCGAAATGGGGGGAATGGTGGGGGGGGGGGGGCTTGCCGTTAGGAAGTACTTTTGTTGCACACCTGGATATGGTGCCTAGGTTGACCCCGATACGAAGTGCCCCACCAGTGCCAAGGTCAACATCCAAACCGTCGCTGCCCGCCCAAAGATGCAAGGGGGGGAAATTAAGTCACCCCTGAAAAGACAGCCTAGCCATTTTTGGGGGGGGGCTCAAAAAAAAAAAAAGACCCGGCCTTATTATATGAGAAACATGGTAATATCAAGGACTCCATTAAAAACACACATTATCTGCTTATACTTTTTAAATATAGTATTTTAAAGTATTTAAAGTGGTTTGCTTCTTACCTGTATTTCACAGGCTAACTGCACATTGTAGATGTAGTGAAAGGCCTCTTCTAATGTTTCTCCTAGTGCTACTACTCCATGATTTCTCAAGACCAATACCTAAGAAACAGAGATACTTGTAACTGGTAGAAACTGCATAAGTAGTATAAATTTTCAAAAACAAAACACCATTAGAATGAAATACCTTACAGCTTGGTCCAAGAACTTTCTGAAGATCAATTCTTTCTTCCTGGTCATCCAAAGATCCATGATAATCATAGTATGCAACATCTCCTAAAACCAGAGCCTCCTGAGAAATGGGAAGTATTCCACACTTCATGGAAGAAACCTGTTTGAAACATTTGAGATTTCTATGGTGGGAGAAATTTGAAAATATGGACATACAAATATTTATATTTGCCAATATGAAGTGTGCAATAATATCCTTCAAGCATTCTACAACTCCTTTAAATCCCACCCAATGAATTAAGAGCATCTATAGAGGATTTTCTATCAATGACTACCATACAGGAATAACTCCAATCTTCAATTTCTAAAATATACCAAGGTCTGGAGTTACGTTTTATAGTAGTTTTTGTCTCTCTAGCAGGGGTGTCAAACTGGATTTCCTCGAGGGCCAGATAAGCATTGTAGTTCTCCTCTGCAGACTGGGGGGGGGGGCAGTGGGGTGCAAGATGGATGCCTCGTGCAGCACCCTGTCAGCCAAAATGGACATGGGGGTTCGTGCTTGTCCCCCTGCACTTCATTTTCACCCTTCATGGCCTCCTGCAGCACTCTGCCGGCTGTTTTTAGGCCCATTTTCAGCCAGTTTTTAGCCCATTT
This sequence comes from Hydrophis major, assembly GCA_033807585.1. Classification (NCBI taxonomy): domain Eukaryota; kingdom Metazoa; phylum Chordata; class Lepidosauria; order Squamata; family Elapidae; genus Hydrophis; species Hydrophis major. The sequence goes on along the minus strand of CM066331.1, from coordinate 61,242,846 downwards.
TCGGCTGGCAGAGTTCTGCAGGAAGCCATGGAGGATGGAAACAAGGTGCAGGGAACCTGCAATCAGCCCATTTAAGCTGCCAGAGACACCACAGGCTAGTCCTTTGATATTTCCAGGGGGGTGGATTTAAGCATCCCGCGGAACATATCCGGTCTGCAGGCCTTGAGTTTGACACCCCTGCTCTATAATGTTGTATAAATTGTTTGACATATGACTGAGGAATATGAAAAACTAAAAAAAAAAAAGCTTAATTAAAGTTTAAAACCCCTCATGTCAACTCTGAACTACAAATATACTCCTTTATTAGATAATTTCATGACTGTAAACAATATAAACAATACAAAGCAGATGGTCTAGTAAAGATTTTGAATAACAGTCCAGTGATGCCTGTTTGTCTATATGTTCAGTCCTGTCCATTCCATCCCACCATACCCACTCAATATACCATACTATCCACCTGTTCAATCAATTTATATTCCACCATAATCCATTGATCTATTTGAGAGTTTTCAAAGTCCTACCTTTATTACTTTTATAAATAATTCAAGGCAGCAAGCATATCTAATCATCTTTCCTAGGTCCATTTCCCCACAACAACCCTGTGAGGTAAGTTGGGCTAAAGAAGTGTGGCAAGTTCAAGTCTCCCAGCCATCTTTCATGACTACAGTGGGACTAGGACTCATTGTTTCCTGGTTTCTAGCCCGATGCCTTAACAATTAGACTAAACTGCTCTCTGGTAATACACTAATAATAACAGTAACAATGAAAGCATGAAAAAACCGCAAATACTAAAAATAGTTAACAATTAAAAGCTTAGTTAAAGAGATATATCTTAACTAATCTTTTAAAAGCAAAGGTATTGAGACTTGAATCCAACTTTTACACAACTTCACAATGCAAGACAATCCAGGCTTGAACATAATAAAAGAGGCAAGTTTTGATGAATAGTGAGTCATCATGATGTTCCTACTAAGTGGCAAGAGACTTACTGCTGCTGTTGCTGGAGTGTGTATATGGATCACACATCGGACATCTGGGCGCATTGAATAAATTGCTGCATGAGGACTGAATCCTGCAGTGTCAATTCTCAGATTGGTACTTCCTTGGTCAACAACATCTCCTATAATATTTACTTTTACCTAAACAAAGTTGAGGGACACAATAAAGTAAAACTCTTTCTAATACATTTCAATTGTCACTGCCAGTCGCTAAGGCATAAGCTTTAGAATATATCAGGTAGGATAGTGGGAAAGAACAACAATTTGGAAGAGTTCCATCAAGGATTTACATGAATATAGATGATAGAAGATTTTTAAAAATAAGAAAAACCTGAATAGAATTAAAATCATTACAAAAATATCCATTTGGTCAAGTACGTACCAAATTGGAAGCAGACGCTTCAGAAAATGAAAGACCTTCTGGAATGATAAGAATATGATCTTGTTCTTTGCTTACTCTTACCTAGAAATGAAGAGAAAGAAAATTATAGTGATGTTTGTGTATTTAATATAAAAAATACTGTTCATAAAGATAAGAACTTTGGAACATATTTCAATGTGGCAGAAATGATTGATTATGTTAACTTCAGGATACTCACTGTGATGTATGAATTGGCCAAGTGTGCCCATCCAAATAAGTCTGTAATCCTGTACAAACTGGCTAATTTACAACGAATAAGTTTTTCCCCTTTACCAAATGTAGTAGTATCTATCCCAGGTAGATCATTAATAGGTGTTATCAGTCCAGAGCCTAAAATGATATTGATAAAAATAACTGAAAAAACTTTCTTCCTAAAAACATGATTACACAAAAGTACAATGGTTCACCTTTCAATTTCTTTCCAACTAAACTTTCAACTGCTCAATATTATATCAATATCTGAATAATGCTAGTTTTCTAATTGTGGTGGGAAAAAAGGAACTCTGAAGTCAGAAAGTGCTTTCAAACATCATTTGAATTTCAAGTCCCTGGCTATATATGCCATATGCTTAAAAAAAAAAAGCAAACAATTATTCATTACAATAAAAAAGTTATCAACATGGAACCAAAAGTTATTTCAACTTTTAAACTAATGCCGTTAAGTAATAAAACAGCAGCATTAGGGATATTTGTTATATCAACTCTTTTCATATTTTTTTTTCTCTATATTAAAAATAACAAACTTGCAAAGGGCCAAAGGAAATTTGTAGTGACTTTACCAAGTTGCTATATAGTATCCATAAATTACTACTTCAGGGACAAGGAATAACTTGATAGAAGATCTCTAAATAAGAAAGACAATTTTTTAGCCATTTATTTTACAGTAACACTTTTACTTACTTAGAGGTGATGAAGAAAATCCTGCAAAAGAACTTGCCATTATGTAGTCTGCAATCTGCTGTAGGGCAAGCAGTCCAGTTGGATTATTTCCTTTCTTCATCTGCTCTTGAATAAGAGATTCCAGATCTTCCCGAAAAGCCTGTAAGATATTTAAAATACTATCTATTATAACACACAATGGCTACATACAATATACAATACCAAGAATTTTTGATGAAAAATACTGGTTTTAAACTAAGAAGGTTAAGTATATAGGGATTACACTAATATGAATTGTTTCAAATAACTACGCTGAAGTGTGGAATTATATTAAGAAAGATCTTGAATATAGTTATAGAACAGGTCTGTAACAATTCACTCGGGCCAATTCACCACAGCCAACTTGCTGCAGGACAACTTGCTAAGGGACAAGAGTTACATTAATATCAAAGAAATGGTGGAATAGAATCATTAAAAAAAGGATGAAAAAGGAGGGACAAAATGAAATGTGAATGACAAAAATTAAAGTAATTTTACTTTTAATAATTAAATTGAATTGTTAAATTGTTCCACAATGAGTTGTCCATGGTGAGTTGGTCATAGTGATTTGGCCACAGGAAGTTGGCTGCAGTGAGTTGGCCATGGCAAGCTGTCCCATTCTGAGTGCAAAAGTATCTCTGAACTACTGGGTTTCTACATCTATGTTGTTAATCGTGTCAGTGCTCCAGCTAAATGTGGCAGCGTGGAAGCTTCTGGTGCCAACATGGCTTCCAAAGCTGACAAATCGCACTGATGTACGCACATGATACTTTACTTTGAAAGACATCAGTTTCTATAACTTTATATGTACTTATATGAGTTCTGTGTGTGCTGGTTTCCTTTTGTTATAATTGACCAATTAAATGTAAATCTCAACAAGAGACTACAACAGCATGGCAGGATGCACAGTTGAGTTCACCCCTCAGAGCTTAACTAATTAATATAAAGTTTATATTTTCTACCCTGTGTTTATTTATTGCCCCAATCTAGAGAACTGTGATGGCATACAAAATTGCCTAATCCTAGCACCAAATATTAAATTAAAAAGACAGCGCACACACATGTACACCTGCAATCACTAAACATAGAAAACTCATTGAAACAGTAAATCCTTCACTTGCTTAGGGAATATCAGTTAGTTTAGCACTGGTTCTTGTGTCATGTTAATATTAAACTTTCAGAATGTATTTAAAATGTAAATATTGTTTCCTGGGTTGACTGCTTGAGCTTTATGTGTAGCCTTTGTGTCGATACTGAGCTTTAGCATACATTTAGATCAGGGTTGTCAAACTTGTGTCATCACGGCAGCATCACATGACATATTAGGACTTTCCCCCCCCTTCACTAAACTGGGCATGGGTGTGGCCAGCTTGTGACATATCCTGCTCGTGGCCCACGATTTTGTCAGCCCTGATTTAGGGAGGTCTTTAAATTCCCCTTATAACACAATATGAATATAGTGTTATGTATTTTTTGCTATTGCAATAATAGTTTTATTAATTTAAATGCAGGCTTTTTGGCTTTTATTTAGCTTAGCGATGACAGTAAAAGCAGTAGTTTTGTAGCACTAGTTTGTAATCTGGGGAAAAGGAGGGCAGGAATATGTTTGCTCTTTATGTATCTCCAGGTGCAGACTGCAGTGAATAATTGGAATTCACACCAAAGTTTTGTTTCTTCTTTCGGTAAAAATCACCAGAACACATTAAACAAAGATCTCAATGTGAGCACTGTCAATATTTATTTCTTGCATAGTTTCCTATGCTAAAAGCAGTTGCTTTGAGTTTTCATCCACTGAAATGTGCTCAACTGAGAACCTACTGCTAGAGTATTTTGGTGGGCTTGTACTCATATACCCCTCTATTCTTTACTTATTAAGTAAAAATTAGTATTAAAGAAGCCAACCTCCCATCCATCATGATCCTGTTTCAGTGACACATGTATTAAGGTGGCATGAATAAAACTGAATTTTTTAAAATTGTAACAAATCCTCCTTTAAAATGAGATAATGCAATATGTAGGGCTACATGAGCCACGTATCTGCTGACACATATATGTTGAGCCTAAGCATACTATAAAGCATTACTTCTCAAGTCCTGAGATCAGTGTCTTTGATTATTCTGATTTTTTCTCCTCCTTGTCATCTGCTGTCTTTCTGCTGTATATGCTATCAGGAATTCTGAGACTGTTAGGTCTGACAGGGCACAATTTTTTCACTTGATCAAACTATGTGATTTAATCTAACTGGACAAACACATTTAAGTTTTTCCCAACACAGGCCTGAGAGAACAACACATTATCTCACTGTCCAGAATGCTGCTTGTTTTATTCTTCTGTTTAATGTTAACAATTTTTATTTTTCTGGACAACAATATGAAAGCATAAACTGCTTTGGATTCTCTCTCTCTCTCTTTCACACACAGAGAGGTTGGGGAAGAGAGATGTCTAAATTTATAGTGAAGCAGATTATTTTTTAGGACAATTATAATTTTTATTTTTTTCATGGTAAGGTAGCTACAACTTATGCTGGGGTTTTCTGGATTTTCAGGTTCCTGTAAAGTGCAGGAATGATGAATGATACTGTGGTTCAGTTGGTCATATTTTTCTATCTAAAGAATATTTCAGAAAATGTATTCCACTGGCATTAGTTAGAATTAAAAAGTACCCTGTATTATAATCTTTCTATAAGAAATAGAACTATTCTAAAAAGACTGGTTAGAAATATTGCATTGTTGGAGAAGGCGGAGCTTTGTTTCGGCGATACAGCTGCGATCTTGGGGCTCTGAGATCGCAGCTGATATTTTTGCCCCTGGTCGGTCCCAACGGATCTAAACCGTCCCGTAGAGACGGGGATTGAGAAGGGTACTGTCCCAGGATCCCAGAGATATCGCAAAATCTCTGGTTTGATCCGGGAGAAGCCCTTTTGCTGGCGGCGGAGAGGCAGCCCCCATAGCTGCTGAAGTCGGGACAGCTCCGGAAAGAAAGTGGCTGGAAAGAAGTGTGTCGGCTGGGTGAGAAATTCCTTTTGTGTTGTAAATTCGCTGAGGTTTGAAAGGGCATCCTGAACAAAGAAGAAACCTGTGAGACTTTTTTTTTTTTTTGACCAAAACTGTTTGAGCGGTGTTTTTTAAAGTGATGTCAAATTGAGGCTTGGATTTTTTTTTCTTTTTCTTACTTTTTTTCTGGGGACTTAAGTGTGACTTTTGTGGGTAACCGGATTGAATTTTCTCTTATATATATTTTTATGCTCCTTTTGATTTTTTAATTTTCTCTAGGATAGAGGCTCCCTTTAGCTATTTTCTTTTTCTTTCTTTTTTTTGTATACATTATTCATTTTTTCTGGCTGGGGGGGGGAAAGAGCATTAAGAAACATTGCAACACTGCCAACTAGAGGCTTGAAAATACTTTATTTGAATTGGAAAGAATTGTAAGAAGACTCCTTCTCAAGGACATTTCAACGTGATAAGATAGAAGGAGAGCACAGCAAAATATTATTACAGGTGTTTTCCTGGACTCTTATCAATATTTCAACACTTGAGGCTTAGCTTTGAAGCTGCTGGAGAAGAGAGTCATAATAAGAGCCTTGGATAAATAAATAAAGTGCAGTGTGCTCTCATATACTTTTTGTAAATTTAAATTCTAGTAATATTTTTATTTTTGCCTTTTATTTTAAAGGGAAAGTCTCAGAGTTTTTTCTTTATTTTTCTTTTTTTCTCTTAATTTTTATTGGGACTTCTTTGCTTTTTCTATCCATGTTTTTGGACCACTTTGTTGTTCTTTTTTGATTATTGAGATTAAGGTGTGAAGAACCTGAAGGAATTTCTTTTTTTCTTTTGTTTTTTGTTTTGCTCTTAATCAATAATATCATTTTTGGGTTTGTTTGTTTTTTTCCTTTCTATTTTTCCTTTTTTATGGTGGACTACTTTGTAATTGGATTAGGGTCAAGAAGAACCTGAAGATTTTTCTTCTTTCTTTTTTCCTTTTTCTTCTTTGGTTTTGGGTCTTTTACTATTGGATTTTTCCATCTTGGATTATAATTGACTATTCTACCAGTTGGATTAAAAGTCAAAAAGAATTTGAAGCTTTGGAGGCATTAAAATGAGCAGGAAACCAATACCAGTTGGCATTTCTACTTCTACCTCTGCTTCCCCACCAGCTGGAGGACAACATTTAATTCAGACAATGTTGAAGCAAAATAAAGAACAAGAAATAGTAACTTTACAGATGATTATGCAAGGAATCCAAGATCTCAAGATAAAATCAGACATCATTGAACAAAGAATAGAGAAGACTGATGAAAAAGTGGAAAATATTAAACAAATGATGGGGAAGTATGAGGAGAAATTCCAAAAAATTGAGGAAGAAGGAAAACAAAGAGAGGAGAAGATTGGAAATATTGACAGTAGATTAACAGTGGTTGAACAAGAAAAAAATGGGATGTTGAGGTGGGAGATGGAAAGGTCAGAATTTTATCTCAGATTTCAAAATACAGAAGAGGAAAAAGGAGAAAATTTGGCTGCGATAATGATAGAAATTTTGGCAGATGCTTTGGAAATTACAGAGGAAAAGATGATGGATGGAGTAGATGAGGTATATCGAGTTTATACAAGATATGCGATGAGAAATAAATTACCAAAGGAAGTCCATATTAGATTTACCAAAAAATCCATCAAAACACAAATATTACAAGTGGTAAGAGAGAAAACATTGAAATACAAAGGTAAAGAGATTGTGGTTTTAAAACAAATACCCAGAAGAGTGAGAGAGATGAGAAGAGAATATCGATTTCTGACCAAAATGCTACTGGAAAACGAAGTGAATTATAGATGGCTGATTCCAGAAGGATTAATGTTTACGTGGCAAGAGCAGAGACATAGAATTGATTCAATAGAGAAAGCAGAACTTTTCCATGCAGAATTTTTTGGAAGAAGAAGAGAGGAGGCAGAGAAAGAGGTCTCATTAATTGAGTTTCAAGAGGAACAACTGGAGACTGAAAAAGAGAAAGGAGCTGTAGGTGGACAGGTGGACAGTAAAGAACAGCGTGAAGTGAGATCCACGAGAGCTGTTAGACCTAAATATAAAGCATAATCATGGAAGAAAGAAAACTGATTACAATGAATATAAATGGACTTAATTCAGCTGTTAAAAGAAGGAAAACTTTTCATAAATTAGAGAAATTAAGATTTGATATAATTTGTCTACAAGAAGTTCATATTAAAAAACAACATGAACAATTGTTAGTACAGCCAAAATTGGGGAAAATATTTACTTCTTTGACTCAATGTAAGAAAAGAGGAGTGGTTCTACACATTAAAGAGGCTATCCCAACAAAACTGATCTACACTGATGAAGATGGAAGAGTATTAATGGTGGAAATAATGGACAATAATATAAAAATACTCTTGATTGCAATCTATGCTCCGAATGAAAAACAAGAAGAGTTTTATAAAAAGCTACACATGAAAATAACTGGACTGGACTATGTTAATATAATTATGATGGGAGACTTTAATGGAATTGTGGACAATAAATTGGACTACATAGCAACAACAACCAAGAAAAATAGAAAGGCTCTCCCTAAATCTTTTTTTAAAATGACAGACGAACTATCATTAAAAGATATTTGGAGAGAAAGAAATGTTAAAGCTAAACAATATACTTTTTATTCAAATAGACATTTATCATGGTCCAGATTAGATATGATTTGGATATCAACAGAATTAATATCCAATATTCAAGAAACAAAATATTGAAACAAGTACTTGGGCAGATCATAGCCCAATGACAATTAAATGGAAGGGACAAAAAAAAAGATCGAGATGGACATTAAATAATACTATTTTAAAGGAGAAAGATTTTATGCAATGGATGGAGAAGAAATTGCCTTTTTTTTTCAGAGAAAATAAAAAAGATACTTCAATGCAGAATGTTTGGGATACAATGAAGGCATATACTAGAGGTCTGATAATAGATTATACAAGAAAAAAGAATATTTGGAAAAGGCAAACTTCTAAGGCCTTGGAAGATGAGTATAAAAGACTTGAAAAAGAATTACAGAAAATGCCACAGAAAAAAGATATTAAATTGAAGCTGGATGTAATTAAGCATAAAATGAAATTAATAGAGAAAGAAGAATTGGCACAGAAAATCAGAAATTCTAAACAGAATTACTTTGAAGATGCGAATAAACCAGGTAGATGGCTAGCATATAAATTGAGAAAGGAGAAGGAATCAAGAAAAATATTGAAGTTAATCGATGATCAAGGCCAAGTTTGTTATGGTAATAAGGAGAAAAAGGAAATTATTCGAGATTTTTATGGGCAACTATATAAACAAGAGAATATTGATGAGGAAAAAGTCAAACAATATTTACAGAATGCTAATTTATCGAAGATACCTAAAGAGACTGAAGAAATGTTAGAAAGCAATATAACAATGATGGAATTAAATGAAGCATTTAAGAGACAAAACAATGGGAAAGCACCGGGTCCAGATGGGTTTCCGGCAGAATTCTATAAAACATTTCAAGAATCATTGAGTATCCCATTGTTAGAAGTCATGAATGAAGTTATGTTAAAGAAGATGATACCCAAAACATGGTCAGAGGCTTATATCACACTTATTCTAAAAGAAGAGGCTGACCCACTGCAAATTAAGAACTACAGACCCATCTCCTTATTGAATGCAGACTATAAAATCTTTGCTTCAATTTTAGCAGAAAGACTTAAAAAAATATTTAAATAATTTTATTCACCCAGATCAAAATGGATTTCTGCCAAAGAGACAAATCAGAGACAATATGAGAGTAATCTTGGATACTTTGGAATACTATGAGGCTCATCCTGAAAAGCAAATGGCTTTGATATTTTTAGATGCTCAAAAGGCATTTGACAACGTGAACTGGAGATTTATGTTATTTTACTATTGGAACAGATGGGTTTTGCTAAAAAATTTATTCAAGCAATCGAAGCCATATATAATAAACAGACAGCAAAGGTAATGATGGAGGGGGAACTTACAGATTTTATTAATATAAGAAAAGGCACAAGACAAGGGTGTCCCCTATCTCCTTTGCTATTTGTGTTGACCTTGGAAGTGTTGAATAGAAATATTAGGGATGATAAAAGTATAAAAGGAATGAAAATTAAGAAGGAAGAATTTAAGCTACAAGCTTTTGCTGATGATTTAGCTTTTATTCTGGAAGACCCGTTAGAAACAGCTCCAAGGTTATTGGAAAAGATAGAGACATATGGTGAGATGGCTGGTTTGAAAATAAATAAAGATAAAACAAAGATTTTGACAAAGAACATGCTATTGGGACAAAGAGAAGAACTGGCAGATCTTTTGAAAATCCAAATTACAAATAAGGTTAAGTATCTGGGGATATATTTGACAGCAAGATGTAGCACATTAAAAGAGAATAATTATATTAAACTCAAACAACAGATAGCTACAGATTTGAAGAAGTGGGAAAACTTGCAATTGTCATTAATAGGGAGAATTTCAACAATCAAGATGAATATTTTACCTAGAATTTTATTTTTGTTCCAAACAATACCAATTAGGCTTGGAAAAGACTATTTTGAAGATTTAAATAAAATCATGTTGAAGTTTATATGGCAAGGTAAAAAAGCGAGAATAAAGCTAAAGCTTTTGCAAGACGCTAGAATTAGAGGAGGTTTTGGCCTGCCTAATTGGGAATTGTATTATCAAGCTGCAAATTTGATGTGGGTCAAAGAATGGATAACATTAAGAAAGCATAGGTTGTTGACATTAGAAGGGCATGATTTGCTGTTGGGCTGGCATGCTTTTTTATGGTATAAGGGAACTAAAACACAGGGTTATTTTAGAAGACATTATATGCGGGAGTCTTGTGGTTAAACTGGGAGAAGATAAAAAGACAATGTTATTTGAAAATTCCAGTTTGGTTATCGACTATTGAAGCATTTTCCTATCCTATAATTTATAAGAAGGAACAAACAGTTAGATATGGGGAACTCTTGGATGAAAATGGTGAACTTAAATCGATCCAAAACTTAGAGGAACAAGGTATAAGGATGAATTGGTTTTCATATGCGCAAATACATTCAAGGTATGATGAAGATTCTAAAACGGAGGGATTCTATGATAAGCAGACTGATTTAGATAAGATCTTGATGGGTACTGATGAGAAGGTGATTAAAAAATTATATGGTTATTTACTGGGAATGAAATTAGAGGAAGAACAAGTCAAAGAAACTATGATTGTTTGGGGGAAGAATTTTGGATATGGGATTGATCTGGAGAAATGGCAGAAATTGTGGTCTCAAAATTATAAAATGACAATGTCAACAGCATATAAAGAAAACTTGTATAAGATGTTTTACAAGTGGCACTTTCCCCCGACAAGAATAGCAAGAATGTTTAAGAACAAATCTGAAAAATGCTGGAAATGTCATCAGATACCCGGCTCGTATTACCATATGTGGTGGACTTGTGAGGACGCTAGAAAATATTGGACTATAATTCGCATGTGGTTGGAAAAAATGACAAAGAAACACATAGACTTGAAACCAGAGATTTTCTTATTGGGAATTTTACCTGATATATATAGTAAAGATTTGAAGTACCTGACTGTAAATGTATTAACAGCGGCTAGGATTGCATTTGCTAAAAATTGGAAGAATGAGAAAATACCATTCCAGGAAGAAATTATTAAGAAAATATTGGAATGTGCTGAGATGAGTAGATTGACATTTGAAATTAGAGAGCAAGAGGATAAACAATTTTATGCAATTTGGGATCTTTTTTATCAATGGCTAGATGATAAAATACGATAATAGAATATTTAGAATGCCAGACAGTAAGGAATATCTTTATTTTGCTATTTTGCTATTATTTTGTTATTTGACATTATATTTTTAAAGGGTTTTTTAGGATTGATTTGATATGATTATATGATTTGTTATAGAGTAAACTGGTTTAAAGTATTGTTAGCTCATAAAGCATGAATGATTAAAAATATAGTCAAAAACTTCTTTTTTTAGTGATATTAAGATATATAAGTTTGGATTGACAATATGAATTGTTATGTAACATAACTGTAATTGAGACTACAGAATGAATGCACAAAACTGATGAACTAACTGACACACTGGATGTACATATGAGAGTTGATGTTTTTATGTTTTGTTTGTCTTGTTTGTTTGTAGAAAATTAATAAAATCTTTTTCAAAAAAAAAAATATTGCATTGTTAACATTTACTGAAAATACTCAAATAATGGAGTAATGAACAGAAATGCTGAACAAAATAGTTTAAGATAATAGTTATCAAAACTGTTTACTAAAATGTTACTTTATTCAAAATTTGGAAAAAGGAGAGGATAAGAACTTTTGGAGAAACTTCGAATACTTTACAAAACTACTATTATGTCTAAAAGGTGCTTTTTAAAGAGGCAACTCCTCATCTAAGTCAGAGCTGGAGAAGCTTCTTGGATAAGAAGTGAAACATCTTCAAAGAAAAACCAGAAAGTACAGTTGCCTCTTAAAAAACCACCTTTGTGGCAACCATGACCTGGATAACTGAGAATCTCCATATACTATTAAAAGGCGGCAGAATTATACCTGAACCGCTGAATTATTTATATGATTATCTCTTCCTAAATGAGGTCTCGTTAGTAATATAAATCAGCTAACTATAAAAAACTGCTTTATGTTAAAACCGTTTTACGCAAAATCCAAATGAAAAATATTTATATATTATAATAAGGGTACTAAGCTGCTAACAACTACATTTACAGTTCACTATCTTAGAATTTTTGGCAAAATTCAGGGTACCAACATTAAAATAAGCAGTAAAATTGATTTATTTGCTAATCATATTCTCCTATAAAATCTGTGTTATCTGGACTTCACATTAAGATGGATTATTTATCTCAATGTTATTTTACTTTCTTCCAACAAGTATGTAACAACTTTTCAGGAAGTTTTTGATATAGAAGTCAAATGAGTGGAATGCCATTCTGCAAGAAAATGTCCCAACAATTTGTATTTGTCTAAAGATTTCCTTCTCTTCCTTGTGACTAAGCAGCAATCAATTGAAACTTAGCTGGAAAGCTACTTTTGTGCAGTGTTAATGAAGCATTGCTTAAGAGGAGGGAGGGAGCAAACTCTGGATAAAGGACTGTTTGTTTGCAGATGAAAACTATGCAAATACTGAACAAACAATCCACTTGTGAAAAGTTACAATCATGACATAGATTCTCCTATAGTCAATGAGGTCTTCCCTCCTTTGTTCAGTCCACTTTTGCTTTTTATATATTTTTTTCATGAACACTTAAACATGCAGGTTTGGAGGGGGGTGGATTTCCCCTGCCCTGAATCCTACTCACAGGACTTTGCAGTATCTGGGTGACTCTCTTTCTTTGTTCCATCATGTTGAAGTCTTGCCTGAGGTCAGGAGACATATTTCTTTCACGGATGTAGTCAGGGTCATTTTCATTGATGCGGTCAAAATATCTCTCTTTGTGAGGCATGCTGGAGGGCGGAGGGGATGAGATTACTCCCTGGCTGATCTCAGTACTCATGCTTTAATCTAGAATATTAAAAAGCCATGAGAAATTTAATAGCACATAAGAACAAGTAATCTAATTGACTTTACATGCATGAATAAATATAATCTCTGGAGCAGAAAGTAACGTTAGAATACCCTTAAAAAATAGAATTGCTAACAATTTACTTATACCTTTATGATAACATTGCCTAAATTTAGCAATATCAATAGCAATTTATGCTTAAAATTATTCACAGCAGGTAGAATCAGTTCAAATTCCCTCCAAAATGCGAAGGGACAATATTATGGCAGCATCCTCCATCCTATGTGCATCGGTGGCACAGTGGTTAGAGTGCAGTACTGCAGACTACTTCTGCTGACAGCCAGCTGCCTGCAATTTGGCAGTTCAAATCCCATCAGGCTCAAGGTTGACTCAGCCTTCCAGCCTGCTGAGGACCCAAATTGTTGTGGGAAATTTGGGAAAAATTAGGACCCAAAATGTTGGGGGCAATATGCTGACTTGTTAAACCACTTAGAGAGGGCTGTAAAGCACTGTAAAGCAGTATATAAGTCTAAGTGCTCTTGCTCTTGCAATGTATGGAGAAAAGTTGGGTCAGGACTAGCTCCAATGGACGAAGCAAAGCTTGTACTCCTGCATCTAGATCCCTATCCTATTATAAAACCAGATATAGTCCTTGTCAGCTGTCACTCAAAAGCTACTCCCCCAGGACAACAGAAGGGACAGGGCCTATAAAATGATGTTATAGATCATAACTCAATCCTGTCTAATTTATCTCTTTCTCTTGTTTTCTGCTATTTCAATAAACATTTACCACTGTTTTCATTCAGTCTATAATCTTTAAGGTGTGTCAAATATTATAATTACCCTTAGAGTGACACCCTGGCTGGTGATTTATGGAAATTATAGTAGAGCACTAAAGAAGTCCTTAGTTTTAACTTCCAGACTTTCTAGATAGCAAACTCTTTTGCGTGCAATAAGGTCATATAGTTCCATACAGCCTGAAGACAGCATGACAAGAATCCATTAAGGTGTCAAAAAAAGTTATTGAATCTTTTGAGTGATATCATATTTTACTTGCACTGAAAGCCTCTGTTATGACAGGATTAAATCTAAATTCTTTAAGGAAGCAATCTCCTCTAGCCACTGTTAAATGATAGAACCAATACAGACCACTTGCAAATTACTGCTGTGTTTTATTTTAGGATTATATCAGCAATAACTAAATTTAAGACAATGTATTTGTACATTCCAATATACCAATTTGGAATATCCAATTGTAAATTAGTGTAAATGAAATTTTTTCTTGGTTAAGTCAAAGGAACCACATCTGCTCTGCACCAAGAAGTTACTGATTTTCTGCCTGAAGCCCTGGAAAACTGCTGCCAGGTAGTGTTGAAATTGCTGAACTAAATAAATCAATGGTTTTACTCATCTTTTAAAAAAATACATTTTTATGTTATAAAAACTGGAGAATTAAAACATATTTTATTTTTTATTTTCAATTACTTATAATCCATGCCATGAACTTGTTTATATTTTTACTGATAGAATTTAGAAGTTTGGATAAATTTCCCATTAATGAGAAAACACATTATCTATTAAAATACATTTAATATCTACTTGAAAGTCCTTGAAACCCACTTATACAAAACAACTCCTATACTTATAGCAAAAATGCTTTAAGCTTGCTTTCAAATATACCTTAAAATATTAAATAATATCTTAAATATAAAACAAAATATCAAAAAATATGATATAAAATATGTTACATTAGCAACATAAATGTCAGGACAGATACAAATTAAGACAAAATTATACAAATTAAGACAAAATTAAACAAACAAAAGCTCATCATAGCAATATAGTTATTCTTAGGAGTTCTTGCTGTTGTTTCTTGAATTGCAGGAGAGATATTCAAGCATCTGGTACTAATGGAACATGTCCTGTATATTTACAAAAATTTCAGGTAGAGAATATCTGGGATTGGGTAATAACCATTAAATCTGAACTTTATATTATATAAATTGGATAGGAGAGTGCAGCAGGAAAACCAAATTGTTTGAGTTCCATTGAAAGTTGCATGAGATTTAATAAAGTTTCATTCCACTAAAGCAGCTTTTCTGTTTCAGAAATTAATATTATTTGAGAGATCACAGTCAGAATTTAAGATTTATTGCTGAAGTAACATTTTACAATAACTCTTCTTCAGCTATTACTTGAAGAATAATCAATGGGTCGCATCAATTTAGCTTTATTTTAGGCAACAAAATGCCTGGTATTGTGCTTGTCATTTTTGTTCAGATCTTTACATGAAACATGCCCTCCTAACTATTTACTATTGTAGATATTTTACATGGATACTTAAATTTATGCATATAACATAGCTATCAATTAACATTTAAGACGCTCCAAAGTATAAGACATACCTAGTTTTTGGGAAGACAAGAAAAAAAAATCTGACTCTGCCTCCCAGCAATTTGCCTCTTTGCAGCAAACAGCCTGTTTCAGCTTCAGCACAGCCTGATTAGCACAAGCAGCTGATTGTCGGTTGGATTGGCCTCCCATCAATCAGCTGATTCAGGCTGCAAGGATTGCCGTAGCCTATTGCCACCTCCACATGCCCCATTTTTGGTCTCTATAACCTGTTTTCAGTCTCTGCCTCATTTTTGGCCTGTTCCAGGTGGCGGAGTTCTGAATGGCCGAAAAACTGGGCATGCGGAGACGAAAACTGGGCACACGGAGGAAAAAAATGAGATGCAGAGGCTGAAAATGGGGCGCGTGGAGGCAGCAATAGGCAATGGCAATCCCTGCAGCCTGAAACAGCTGGTTGTTGGTTGCAGTTTTTTTTTATTGTCATGACTTAGCTTATGCTCACTGTTCCTAACTTGGCTTGGATATAAGTCAACATCAGCAGATGGATAGAGAAAAGATATCTGAAATAGGAAGGACCCAGCTGGGGCTTTGATCTTTACATTCCGCATTGTACTTACATGTATGGCATTCAGCTTTGTTCAGGTATTTTCCCACGTCATTATAGTTGTTCTTTTAAAGTTGTAGCATGAACATTATACAGAAGCCTGATGATGGCAGATGAGATTCTGCTGAAACGTTGCTACAACTTTAAAAGAACTACAATGACGTGGGAAAATACCCAAACAAAGCTGAATGCCACATATATATATATATGTGTGTGTGTGTATGTATGTATGTATGTATGTATATATGTTGTATGTATGTATGTATGTATATGTATATGTATATGTATTTATCCTATTGCATTATATGCTGCACTGCTTTACTGAGCATTTAAAAATATTTATGTTTTGTTTTAACTTGGTGGTATTCTGAAATGTCTGATTAGTGAAAGCTAGACAACTGTGCAGTTATTCTCTATTTTCTTTTAGCTGGCTATTGTAATTGTTTATTTTCATTTTTATATACATTTGTACTCATGGAACTCTTTAAAAAAACTTTTCTTGTGAGCAATAGCTTGTTTCTATGGTTTCTATGACCCAATATTAAAAAAAATACATTTGGTCTTTGTTAGACAGTTTTGGAGGCCAAGAGTTTGGCAATGTATAAATATTTCCTTTTGGTTCCTAGCCTCTTTTACACAATCAAGGTCAGATTGCTTCATTCTCTACAAAGCTTCCCTTTGGAGCAAAAAGAAAATTTTCATTTAGAGTTAAGAAACACAAACAATGCATTAAGTGTAAATTGGGTATTTGGGTATATGGGATTCATTAAGAATTATATATTTTTTCATACCACCTTATATAGTATTTTAAAAAATGCTCATATTTTTCTCATTATTTTCAAAAGTGTACAACTACATACTCAATATAATTTTTGAAAATTTCTTTGATTATATGCTATGTTTATTCTTCCTTAAAATGTAAGAGCATAAACAACTATTCAGAGTCTAAGTTCAATATTTAAGATAAGTAACTGAAGTGATAGACACAACAACTGGCAGATTTTATAAAAGTTTAAACGAACAACTATCTCAAACGATATTGCTGGACTATTTACACAATTCTTTTCATAGTGCAATCCCTTGGAGTTCTTTGTCTTAAACCACTTCATTTAATGTTTAACTCAGGTTATCTATGTTAACAGTATTATCAAAACAAAAGTTCCACCAAAATACTGCCACCGAGAATTCATTTGACAGCATCTCATCTTGAAGGCCAGCAGAACCAACTATCAACATAGCTGGAATTACTAATACAGGAAAATGATGTCCAAAGTTTCAGACAGGACTGCTGTGAATGCGAGGCAAATTTTCAATTCTTTTAGGAAAGAGTTTCCATATTCAAAGTCAAAATGTTGTAATAAGGACACTGGGAATGTTTATTTCTTTGTGCCAGTCTAGTTTTCCCCTCTGTCTTGGCTCCTTTTTTTCTCCTTACATTAAAAGTGTTAAAACAGCTACACCAAATAATTTTAGTATAAATAATTTCACTAAATATGTGTAGTTCTGTTAATGCTATTCACTCAGAGTCTAGCGTCTCATAAATATATGATTTGTTCAAGGTCAGTAAAGACTGGACCCAAAATTTACAGAATAACTTTGCCCATTACACTAATTGTACAATGTAAAGAAACGGGTCATTGATCTTACCAGAGACGCTCCTTCTCAGAGGGTGGATATAGGATCTAGTAGCTTGGGTTCATTCTTGCCTGCTAGCTCTTTAGACTGAATAGTTTAAACTGAGGACAAATCCCTGCACTCCAATGGTCCCAGTTAGCGATGCCAGTGGTTAATCACTGATAACCATCCTTTCCATACCTGTACTCCGGACCAGACAGTACACAGGGTGGGCCTGGATTCTATCTCCACCTTCTGAGAAAGAGCGTCTCAGGTAAGACCAATGCCCCTTCTCCAGAGTGGTGTCGATAAGATCCAGTAGCTTGGGACAAACCAAAGCTAATAATCTATGGGCAGGTCTCTATCTGGTCCTGAGTTTGTTGTGTCGGGAGAACCCTTTGTAAGACCTGTCTACCAAAAGCTGCTTCTGCCGAGGCAAAGGTGCTGAGACTATAGTGGCGAATAAAAAGCATAGGCATGGACCAGGTCGCCATTCGACAGATCTCCTCCACCAAAGCCCGTGTGGCTGAAGCCACTGTTGTTGCTGCACTTATGTGGAGTATGCTGTTATATGTCCAGGTCTTTCTGGGCCCTGCTCCTCATATGCCTTGGCAATGCAACCTCTAATCCATCTGCCAATGGAGTAATTTTCTGGCTCACAAAAGTCAGCCGGAACAACACAAATATGGCCTCTGTCTTCCTAAAGGCCGCGGTCTGCTCCATATATTACGGAGGGCCCACCTTACATCCAGAGTGTGCCAGACCTTCTCCTGGGCATGAGACAGTACCAGGGAGAAATCTGGCAGGATCAACTCTTGAGCTTAAGGATGAAGGAAACAAATCAAAGGCAAAAACACACAAGCATCTACACAACAGACCAGGTAATACTGTCCAACAGCTCACTGATGGTGGTCCTTAAGTTCATTGTTAAGTGCAATTATAGCTCTCGGATAACTATTCAGAAAATGTGTGGTCCGAGTTTTAATTGTTCTGTACCTTCTGCCAGAAGGCAACAGTTCATAAAGATTGTAAGCAGGATGGGAAGAGTGTCTCAGAATGTTGTGCAACTTCCTCAAACAACGAGATGAGAAGATGTCATCCAGGGCTGGTAGCTGGAGCCCGATGATATTCTGGGCAGTTTTAATGATTTTCTGGAGAGCTTTTTTGTCCGCTACAGATCTGCTCCCATACCATACAAGAATGCCACATGTCAGGACACTCTCAATGGTACTGCGGTAGCAAGACAGAAGTAGATACTGAGATAGATTTATCTTCCTGAGCATTCTTAGTCTCTTCTGTGCCTTCTTTACAGGCATATTAGCATTCGTAGTCCATGAGAGGTCCTCCGACATAAGTGCCCAGAAATTTAAAACTACCAACCCTCTCCACCTTCTCTCCATTTATGTACAATGGTAAATGTACATCTTTTTTCCTTCTAAAGTCAATTTTAAGTTCTTTAGTTTTTTTGGTGTTAAGTGTATTAATCAGCCCCGCCTGCAAAAAGTCTAGTACTTGGGCCACTGTCACTGAAACAGGGTTCATCTCCCTCTTCCCTCACCACAGGCAGAACACCTTGCAGATTGCATAGTAGATTCTCATTGTTGATGGTCTCCTGGCCGCCTGAATGGTGTTAAGTACCTGGGAGGAAAAATTATCCCCCCCCCAGAATTGTCCTCTCAAGTGCCAGGCTGCCAATTGGAGCCACTGAGGTTCTGGATGGTCAATAGGGCCCTGTCCTGCCTTTCCTGGGAAAGGAAAACTTGACAAACCAGGGTGTCAATAATAGCTCCCAAATGAAGCAGACAAGTGGAAGGAGTAAACTGGCTCTTTTTTACATTTATTGAGAAACCAAGATCCTGTAGCACCGAAATAGTAGTCTGTAGGTCCCTCTGTGCCCCTTGAAAGGATGAGGATAATATCCAAATAACATCTAAGTAACGTTGCAGATGCACTGGGAAAGAACGCAGGTGCGCTGCCAAGGTAGCCAAAACTTTAGTGAAACTGTTGAATGCCTTCAGAGATTTCCTTTCTGATAGCTTTGTCTATCAAGAGCTGCATATTAACAGGGATCTCTAACTCAGAAGTCTCAGCAGGTCTGAGGCCTGCAGCGTAAAAGTGACCTCTACTCCAGGCCTACTGCACTCTTGCTACTGCCAAGGTACCACCCTGAAACCTCCTTGAGGATCTCCATAAGGCCTTTCCTCAGCAGTAGGATGTTTTATGGAATCACTTACTTCAGGGGACCAAGTCTGAGTCATGGACCTGGAGGAAGGTCCAGGTTTCTGATCCTGTAGATCATTGCACTGTGATGAGAAGTGGGAGAAGTTTCTTTGTCTGGAGATCTGATCCTTGAGGCTTTTTGTACCTTGGCAATTTGCTTCTCTAGGATCTTCTGCCGCCTGGAAGCATCCTTCTCCTCCGCCCTAGAGACCTTCTTATCTGGTAAGATCTGTTTTTCTTGTTTGCTGCTTGAAGCAGATGAAGCTGCCCTGTGAGATTTTCCTGCTCTGGAGGCCCTTCTGCCTCTACGGGCATCTGCCATCTTGAAATAAGAAAGCCTTTCTTGGACTTGCAGCCCTGTGCAAGTTGGAGCACACAAAGGGAATTAAACAGGTGACATCTTCTTGCTTATCCCCTAGCTCCAAACCACTCTTCTTCAGTTTTATACAACTTCAGTAGAAGGTTTTAACACTTCCTACTGGGACTAACAACAATTGGGCCTAACAGGGCTTCTAAATATTGACCAGGCCTGGCCTGAAGCCTGGAGGCCCTGGTCTACTTTGGAGACAGGAACAGGTCCCCCACTGGAACAAATAATTTGCACAGCGCCTACCCTTCTGGGCCAGCAGCTTCCAGAGGCCAATGGCCTAGGGCTGATTGTGGTGTTGGAGTGGCTGGAGAAGCAGAACCTCTTTCCAAACAAAATGGTCACCACAGGCCATGAGGCTCTCCAAAATGGCTACCGCCGGACAAAAGGCTTTCTGCTTCACTGAGGATCGTCTGCCTTTCGCTGCTCCCTAGAAGGCAGGGGCAGCTCCTTGGGTGGCCGCTCGAATAGCGGCCTCCCTTTTTGCTGCAGAGGCTCTAAAATGGCCCTGCAGCTCTGGAAAATGCAGGGCAATGCTGCCCGCATTCCAAAATAGCCCCGCAGCCTCCTCTTCACTGCGGAGGTCCAAAAAGTGGCCCCATGGCCTTTACCGGCTGCTCCGGACTGCTGGAGCAACCCTCAGCTGTTTTGCAGCTACGACAAACAGCTGCGAGTCAGAGCTGCGTTTTTTGAAATATTTTTCTTTCTTTCTTTTTTCCTTCCTTTAATTGAGTAAAGCTGCCTTTCGGAAAAAAAAGGCTAAGGAAAGGCAATCGCTTGCATCCATCCTGGCTGACGACTGAGTCGAAAGCTGGGAGGAGCCACCCACAGTGGGTAGAGTTAGGCTAATCAGCCTTTTTGACAGACTCAATCCAATTAGCTAGGACAAGAGCAACCCATTGCCACTGCCTGGCCTATCACAGCCTTACAAGGGAGATAAGTTCACCAACCCACCCTAAATCACAGGAGGAGAGATGGCATTATATGCATCTCTCTGAGCTTCTAAATGAAGAGGTGGGTGTTAAATAAATCAATGTCTTTGATTTTATATGTAACTGATTATAGATGTATTTATTGTCAAACAAACCAAAGAATACCACAAATATGTTTTATGAGCAAGGCTGTCAAAAGTTATTGAAATCTGTTTTCTATAACTTTGATTTAATTCATAGTAACATACCATTTGTAACAGTATTATTTTTGCTGGGACTAGAATTTATATAAAATCAGACTTTCTACTCATATGCAAGTTTTCAATTCAAATTATTTTAGGATCTTTACTATGAAACTATTTTGGAAAGTATTACATTTATTTTTGTCTCTTATATTACAGGAAACAGGACAGAAAACCTGTATGTTCAATGCAATGCTATTTTTAGCTAAATAGGATTAGATATTTAAACTTCCTAAATAAAAATTCAATTGCAAATTACTAATCATATTAACAAAGACATCGACACTTTAGCACAATATTCTAACTACATGTTGACTTAGTTAGGATGCTTATTTAAGTAGCTTATTGTTCACCCACAGTTGTCCTGACAAGATAAAACACTAAAAAAAAAAGCATTTCCTGATAGGAAGTAAATTCCACTGTTTATCACAGGCTTTCCTCAAAAAGCATTTTTCCAGAGAAGGAATGACACTTCAGTACAAAGTCTGGCACCAAAAAAATAAGGTTAAAGTTATTGCTATAAATACCTCCTGTCTAGAAGTGTTTTTTCTTCATTATCTCATGATATGAGCTGATTTTTTTCAGGATTTCTTTGTACAGAATAACAGAATTTGAAAAATATGTTTTAAAATATTTCCCATCATGGAATTACACGCAGGAGTTCTTTCTGCTCCTTGTTTCCCCTTCTATTTCACAGCATCGAGTGGCCATATATTGTATGAAACACTATCATATGTATGTGTGTGTGTTTGTCTGTCTGTCTGTGTGTACAGCCAAGGTGTGCGCTCTCTGTTGCCTGGGAATCTCAAGGCCAGATGAATATGAAAATATGATCAGCCATATGCTTCTTCTCCTAGATCCGAATGGATGAGTGGTCTCTCAAATAATCTGGCCCCATGACATGTAAGGTTCAAAAAAATTAAAAACAATACCTTGAATTGTGCCCAGAAACAAACTAGTTAACCAGTGCAGCTCATAGAATAATGTATAATGTGTGTCTTTCTATTATAGTATAATGTGTGTCTTTCTAGTGTCACATATTTCTACTGGTGTGGCTGCATTTTTCACCAACGGAAGCTTCTAAGATATTCCTCAGGGGCAGTCCCATGTTCATTTGGAAGATGACTAGGGTGTGAATAATCATAAACAGAGCCTAATAATCCAGGAAAGGCTATATTGCGCACAACATGAAGTTCTGCAAGGATCTCCTAGCTATAATTGTCATCTGTTCTTTCAGCAGGAGTCATGAATCTAGAAGGACACCCAGATTGTGAACCGAATCTGTTTGGGGAAGGGCAACCCATCAAAGATGATACAATTCCAGATTTGAAAGGTAGTAAAACCTGGCAACTCAATCTTGCCAGGGTCTATGTGTAGCCTGTTGTTCTGCATTCAGATCTCTACAGCCTCCAGGCATTGGGATGACAACAACATTGCTTACTTAATTCACCAGGGGCAGAGAAGTATCACTGAGCATCATCAGCATAATTGTTAGTGAAGGTTAATTCCCCCCCCCCCCCCGCAGTTTCATGCAGAAGTTAAACAGGATACAGTACCAACACATATAGGGATCAAGGGGCAGATTGCTTTCAATCAATACGAACTTGTATCAATCCTATAGGAAGGAAGTGATCTAGTACAGAGCACTATAGGAAGGAAGTGATCTAGTACCTTTCCTAATAGCTGAAGCCAATCCAGAATGATCAATGATATCAGAAGCTGCCAAGAGATTAAGAAGTGGGATAAATGAACTATCCCAATTCTGCTCCTGCCAGAGATCATGCAAAAATGCAATTAATCCATTACCTAGGCCTCAAACCTAATTAAAGGATTTCAGGCCTAGGTAATTCACTTCATCAAGAGTTCCCTGAAGCTGCTACATGACTACCTGACCACAACCTTCTTTAACAAAGGAGACTGGACACTGCAGAAAAGTTGTTGAGTATGGTGGGATCTAATTACATGTTTTTGAAGAGGGGGGCAAACTAATGCCTCCTTAAGTGACAAAGGGTTAACCTTTAAGTATGAATTTACTACCTCTACATGTCACCCTCTGGGCAGCCTTAGCCAATCAGGAAAAGCATGGGTCTAAAAAGCAATGCAAACTCATAGTCATAAGGATTTTGTTCCAGGTTCAAACATTCCCAGATAACTGAACAAAACTGTGCCCCAGGCACAAGATCTGCACCAAGACTAACATCTATTTGGGAACAAACTCAAACAAGTTTTTTCCAACAGATGCTATGGCATTATATTTCCAAAAGAACATTTATAATTAATTATATTTAAAAGGAAAGCATGATAAATGCTAGCACAACAGTTACTTCATTAAAAAAAAAATCAAATTATCCTTTTTTCTTAACTACAAGGATCTGGCAGACAGTCTGATTATTTAATTGCCAGGCTAGATCTAGTCTGTAATCTGTAATTTATTCTGTTCTGATATTAAATAGAAATCATTCTATTTAATGATTTATTATTGAATACTACCTAAACTTAATTAAGTAATGAAATATGCACTATCACTATGTTGTGATCATACATGAATTAGTTCCCCCTTCTCAAAATATATTTTTTAGAAAAGAAATGTGATGAGTGAGTCAGTGAGTGAATGAATGTATAACTACAATTATTACTGTCCTTACTTTTTCATGGTTCTTGGTACAGTTATCCCCAAAATTCTGTCTGCTATTTCATCCCCATGGTCACATAATCAAAATTTGGTTGCTCGAAGTCTGCCTGCAATTATTGCCAAGGATACTTCAACTTCCTCTATCTGTGCCTCTCCTTCATTTCTGTCCTTTTGGCTGTCCTGAGCTCCACTGCCTTTGCCAGCCATGTGATCCTAACCTGCCTGCTCTGCACTCCATCACCTCCAACTGACCTTTGCCATTTTCCTGCTCCTACTACTAACAATAACATTTTATTGTAATTAGTATTGGTCAAGGAACAAATATACTAATTATTTATATCCCTCAAAGCTATAAATTTTTCATCAAGGAAAACAATGAGTTCTTATTTTTGCATAATTTCTGAAATCTGAGTTTCATTTTTGAAAAACACTCATTTCTTGTTCCATATTTATTTTTGTCTGATATTTGCTTTTTATAAGCTTTAGCAATAAATAAGACCTAACAGAAAGAACATATGTAGCATGGAGTTAAACTTTAGAGTTCTTGGTTGTTTGCTTGGGGATGTTTTATTAAAAAGTAAGTAACATCAATAGTGTGAGTGAACGTGAGTTATATACAATAGCTTGTGCTGCCAATGCTGGTGGGGATGTGGTTTTATTTTTAGTAGTTCCTTGACTATTGTTTTCTGTTTATTTGCCTGGTGTTAATAAACCTAAGAAGAAACAAGATAAGCAGGAATTATCTCTTTTGAGTGGTGTGTAAACATGGTTTATTTCTATGTGTCTATTGATGGCTGATTTGTCCAAATGCCAAGCTTCCAGGAATTCTCTGGCATTTTTTGATTTCGCTTGGTTTAGGATGCTCACAATTTGTCAGTTGACACCATGGTTTTGTTTTATCTATGTGTTGTGAGATTAAAGAATTTTCATTGTGTCTTCTGACTGCTGGTTGATGTACATGGAAATGGCAAGAGAACATAGGCAAGCAAAGATCAACAATTAATTCCATTTATAATGGACCAAATGATTGCACATAGAAGAATCAGCTTAATTCCTTTAGCGGCAGTTGCAACTGAAAACTGATCTTGTGTTTTCAGAGGCACAAGCTGCTTGTAACATGTTAGGAATGTGCACTGATCACATGCAGATGAAATCAAATCCAGATCTGTCTTTGCAATTTTTGGGCTACATATCTTAATTAAGAGATCAAATTGATTCCCTGTTCACTATACCCTTGATAAAAATGAATAACTCCCTGGTAAATCAGACTGTGACTCTAGATAGCAAAAAGGTATTTTATTGACAAATGAAAGATATGATGTTCTAAAATAAGGTATTAATGTAGTAGCAGATCCTGGTCAAAACAAATAAATGACCAAGGTAAGTTTCATGAGGGAACTATGAGAATTACAGCATTCATAAATAACATAAAACTAAACTAAGTAAATTTTAATTGAGTTGAAGAAGCTTTCAGAAGTGCTTTCCATAGTCCATATAATAAGTTAAAACAAACGAAGATTGGGCGTTGGTAAATTTACTTGTGAATGCCCTTTCTATCTATGCTGCAAGAGAGCCCAGGATGGGTCGACTCCTTCTTATGATGTCATTAAGCTGTACTTGTATATAAAAAGCCAGCTGCCAAGAGAATCCCCAGCTTTGGCAAAGATAGTTGACAGACTGAAGAAGTGTCTCTGAAAGCAAACAATCCAATACATTAACATGCCTTACCATCTCCGGACGAACCAAGGGAGGGGCTGGGCTCTCTCGCAGCATAGATAGAAAGGCCATTCACAGGTAAATTTACCAATGCCCATTCTCCTCCATGCTTCAGCAAGAGCCCAGGATGGGACATACCAAAGCTTGCATGTTCACGGGCGGGTCCTCGTCTGGATAATCACTCCAACAGTGGAACTACTCGCTGAAGAACCTGTCTGCTGAAGGCTGCCATCGCTGAGGCAAAGGATCCAGACGGTAGTGTCTGATGAAGGGAGATGGGAATGTCCACGTGGCCGCTCTGTAAATCTCTTCCAAGGATGCCTGAGTGGCTCAGGCAGCTGAAGTGGCTGCACTTCTGGTAGTGTGTGTTATTAGCTCCTGGGTTACTGGAAGTGCCACCACTTTGTAGGCTTGTGCGATGCACATCCTGACCCACCAGCTAATAGTAGGGGAAGAGGCCTTGCTCCCCAAGTGAGTAGGTGAAAAGGAAATGAACATGGCTTTTGTCTTTCTAAAAGGGGAAGTGCACTTGATGTAAGTGCACCCTTCTGGCATCTAGAGTATGTCACCTGCGCTCTAAGTCATGGTGTGGAAGGGGACAGAAGTCAGGTAACACAATGTCTTGGGACAGATGGAACCAAGTGTTAACCTTTGGGATAAAGGAGGGGTCCAGCTGGAGAACAACCTTATCATTGTGAAAGTGAAAGATCCTGCCTGATAGAAAGGGCAGCCAGTTCTGACACCCTTCTGGCTGAAGTGATAGAAATGAGGAAAACTACCTTTAGAGTTAGGAATTGGAGAGAGACTGTTCTAAGGGGTTCAAAGGGGGAGCTTCGAAAGTGCATTAAGAACCAAGTGAAGGTCCCATGATCAACCATATGCTGCATTTTAAACAAATTGATTGAGAAATTTTAGGTCAACACCATCGCCACCGTCCCGAGGCTTTGGGAACAACAAAAAGAGTAAAATCTATGTCTCCGTTATAAGGTGGGAACTGGTTGAATAGCTCTTATGTTGAGTAGGTGTTGAATGGCTAAATTCATAAGGACTCTCTTTGAAGTGTCCCATGAAAATTTTTCTGGGGGTGAAGATAGAAATTCCAATTGTAGCCCTGACCTAACAGTGTTGAGCACCCAGGCATCTGTCGTTGACTCCTCCCATTTGGAGGCAAAGAAGGCTAAGTAATCTCTGATGGGTGGGGAGAATGAGGTATTACTTAGAGCAAAGGAAGGCACAACCCCCTCCCCCCCAAAAGGCTGTTTACCAGCAGAAGGTTGTCTGCCAGGTGGTTCTTGACATTGGTCTTGGCATTGAGAATACGCCCTCTGTGGCTGAGGAAAGCAGGAGATGGATAAGAAATAAGAAAAAGTTTCTGCCTTCACTTTTTCGTAGGCAGGAAGCCAAGAGTTCCCAGTCTTTTTGGAGGGGCTCCTTTCGTCCCCCTTTCCAGTCATTGTTCACTCCTAGATTTCAGGGCTCCCCCTCATTCCGGCCGTCTTACCAGGACTGGGGTGACTCGGGAGACAGAAGCAGGAGAGGGGGAAGCTACAGAAGGCCCTTTAGGGGTTCCGGGAGTAGGGCAGCCTGCCGGCCCAGGAAGCGTTGCAGGTTCTCTTACCATAGGTGGCCGCCTCAGGCATTTTGTCAACAAGTGGGAGGAATCCACCTCAGATACTTGGGTTACAAATTCAGTGCACTTTGGCTTGACCCTGCAGTTTCTCACTCCCCCCCCCCCCAAACATTTCAGGGTTTCACCCATCTCTAGGAATCCTGCTAAACGGGCTCTTATGGCCTCTGCCATTAAACATCTATCTGATATTAGGGCTATTCAACCTGTACCCCCCTCCCAACAGGGAAGGGGTTTCTATTCCCTTTTATTCTTGGTGCCTAAACATTCCGGGGGTTGGAGACCCATTTTAGATCTTAAGAGGTTAAATTGTTTTATTGTATGTCATAAATTCAAAATGCAGACTCTGCAGTCTATTTTACAGGGCATCAGAGAAGGGGACTGGCTTACGTCAATTGACCTTTCTGAGGCTTATCTCCATATTCCCATTCATTCCTCATATTCTAGATATCTCAGATTTTGTTATAATAATCAGCATTTCCAGTATGTAGCCCACCCCTTTGGTCTAGCCTCAGCTCCGAGATCTTTCACTAAGGTGTTGGCGGCTCTTGCAGCTCACCTTAGACAAGTTCCCATCCGGATCCACTGTTACCTTGACGATATCCTAGTTGTATCCCCTTCCCGACATCAAGCCGAGAGCGATACTAGCGTTACCCTCTCGGTACTTCAGTCCCACGGGTTCTTAGTGAACTGGGAGAAGAGTCAGCTTACCCCCTCCACTCGTATATCCCATCTAGGAGCTGTGATTGACTCTGTTGAAGGAAGGGTCTTTCTCTCTCAGGAGAGACTTATTAGTATCCGCACCACTATCAGGGATATCCGGCAGACGGGGAAAGCATCGTTGCTCGATTTATCCAAACTGCTCGGGAAGCTAGTTTCCTGTATTTCAATTATTCCATGGGCTCGCTTGCATTCCAGATCTTTGCAATGGTTTCTCCTGCCGTATCAGCGTTCAGGAAGGAGCACGTCAAGGTTTATAGTGAAGGTCCTGCCGAAAGTTCTCGCCTCCCTCCTGTGGTGGATGCAACCATCTGTCAACGGAGGTCAGCTATTTCAGGAACCTCAAAGGGTTGTTCGCACGACAGACGCAAGTCTTTCCGGATGGGGGGCCCACCTGCAATCTCTCTCGGCACAGGGAGTTTGGACTCATGCGGAACGAAGTCGGAGCATCAACTGGTTGGAGCTTCACGCAGTGAACCTGGCTCTGCGAACATTCCTTCATCGGCTAAGGGGACGCCATGTCCTGGTCCTAACGGACACTACAACCAAGGCCCACATCAATCGGCAAGGGGGCACCCATTCCATCCTTCCCATGAGAGAGGCCGAGCGACTGTGTCAATGGGCAGAAGTGCATCTTTTGTCCATCAGAGCGGAGCACATCTCCGGGGCCTCCAACGTCCAAGCGGACTGGCTCAGCAGGGCAACACTGGATCAGGCAGAGTGGCGTCTGCACCCACACCTGTTCAGAGAAGCAGCAGCCAGGTTTGGTCAGCCCCTAGTAGACCTTTTTGCATCTCCGTTCAATGCGCAAATACCAAGGTTCTTCTCCCGTTATCCCTCCAGCGGAGCAGAGAATCACGATGCCTTGTGTTGCCCGTGGCCTCCCGGGCTACTGTACGCCTTCCCTCCGCTTCCATTAATCCCCAGGGTGATTCGAAAATTGATAGCTGAGAAAGCAGAAATCCTCATGGTGGCACCATATTGGCCCAGGAGGCCGTGGTTTGCGGACCTCCGCAATCTGTCGGTATCTCCGCCATGGAGGATTCCGTTGGATCAGATTTCGCTGTCGCAAGGCCCGCTGCTTCATCCAGAGCCACAGTGGCTACAGTTGGCCGTTTGGAGGTTGAGCGGGAAAGGATGATTGAGGAAGGCTTATCAGCCCAGGTCATTGACACCATTTTGGCGGCTAGAAGGCCTTCTACCACTCGCATTTATGATGCGACCTGGAAAAGTTTCTGTAACTGGTGCCACAAATCATTCATCGATCCACGCTCTCCTTCAGTTGCACAGATCCTGGCCTTTTTACAAGATGGCCTAGATGGAGGTTTATCACCTAACACGTTAAGGAGGCAGGTAGCGGCGCTCTCAACGGTGGTTGCTGGCGGTCCTTTCGGTCCCCTTTCCCACCATCCTTGAATCAAGGCCTTTCTTAAAGGGGCTTCTAATTTGCGTCCGTCAGTAGTACACAGGTACCCGACATGGGACCTTAATAAAGTTCTCCTGGCGTTGACTAGATCTCCCTTTGAGCCTCTCAGAGAGACGTCACTTCAATTTCTTACATTTAAAACAGTATTTCTAGTGGCTATTACTTCGGCTAGAAGGATATCTGAAATTGCAGCTCTATTCGTGAGAAAAGACCTGTGTATTTTTCATTCTGATCGGGTGGTTCTGAGACCAGACCCAGCATTTATGCCAAAGATCAATTCACCGTTCCACAGGGCACAGGAGTTGGTCCTGCCTAATTTCTGTCCGAAGCCTCTGCGCGAGCAAGAGAGGCAGTGGCACACCCTTGATGTTTGAAGGTCTTTGCATATTTACATTTCTCGTACGCAGTCCATCAGAAAGACAGAGTCTCTATTTTTGTCCTTTCAGCCAAAGACACTAGGCTGTAAGGTTTCTCCGTCCACGGCAGGCAGATGGATTAGGGCTACCATATCCAAGGTCTATTTAGTTCAAGCTATTCCAGTTCCCAGTGGGGTTACCCATGTAGCTCACTCCACCAGAAGTGCAGCTACCTCAGCAGCCTGGGCTACTCAGGCGTCTATTCTTGATATTTGCCAGGCGGCCACCTGGACTTCCCCATCTCCCTTTATAAGACATTATAAGATTGATGTTTATGCCTCAGCTGAAGCATCTTTTGGCAGGCGAGTTTTGCAGCAAGTGGTGAGAGATCCTGGGGAAGTTCCAATCCAGACGGACTCCCACCCGTAGGACACACTTGCTTTGGTATGTCCCACTCTCTGGATGCTCGCAGCAGTTCTACGGAGAATGGGCGTTGGTTCTTACCTGATACGCCTCTTCTCGTGGAACTGCGTAGAGCATCCAGCCCCACCCTAATTGGTCCATCTGTAAAGGAGAAAACCTGTTTCGGCCAATGATTTCTAGTGTTGTAGTTCATGTTGTTTAATACTTAAGATTAGAGGGTTGTTCTTGTCCTCTCGTCTTCAATAAAACTGGGGGAACGCATGGAGGAGTCACGTGGAGGAGGAGGGCGTTCCTCAATTTCAGCTCAGCCTGTGAGAAGTGAAGACTGGAGCACCTCCCACTCTCTGGATGCTCTACGCAGTTCCACGAAAAGAGGCGTATCACGTAAGAACCAACGCCCATTTTGTTAAGGTCTTGATGAGACCTGAGGTCAGAGGCAGGCAATTGGTCTTGCAGTTGATGCAGCCATCGTAGAGATGCCCTTGTGAAAAACAATGCAGCGTTCGAAGCCTGAACAGCCTATGTAGCTGTTTGGTGGTTGCACTTGAGGGTCTTTTTGGAATGCTTGTCCTCTGGTTTAAGGACATCCTCTGGCTCAGTAGGAGTGCCAGAAAAGGAGAATGATGCCACAACCAGAGTGTCTACTGAGGGCACTGCAAGGGCGTTGGCTAGAGATGTGCTGACATTGTACAACCGCTTGTCCAAAGATGATGGACAAGGACCTGCCGAAGGGGAAGTGCACTGTTCCTTGACCATGTCAAGAAACAAAAGGGGAGAAGGCAAAACCTCTGTGTGTACTACTGGCTTGGAGAAGAGCGAGTCTCCTTGCCTGGAGGGTTCCCATTGTGGTTCAGGTGCTGCATCCTCAGGTGACAGTTTGGCAATGCTAAGTAGGGGTTTAAAGGGGGCTGGTTTAAAGACTAATGCAGAAGAGGGCTGATCTGGATGAGAATCTTCTTCCTCTGAAAGATTGTGATCACAGATTTCGCCCTCTTCGCGCTCTGAACGAGAGGTGCAACTGTGTTCAGATAGGGAGACATCTTCTTCCCTTTCATACTTCTCCCATTCTGCCTGGGAAGAATGGACCCCGAGGTCTTGGGGTCTGTGGAAATCTTGTTGCGGAGGTAAGGAAGCCATAGACTGAGAAGGGAGAAGGGCATGAACCCCTTCCAGAGGCAGAAAAATCTGTTGAAAATCTTCAGCCAATCCCTGTCTAATGCTAAAGAAACAACATCTTGGATCTCCCTGGGCCTGTTATCAAAGGTAGTGGAGGGCCGAAGGCCAGCTGCTGTGGGCATGAAGCTGGCTTCCGGCCTGATCTGGGAGGCCTGAACACTGGAGGGAAGAGAGGGGACATAGGGCCCAGAAGTTTGCTGGAAATAGGGCCCAGACCTACTGAAATCCTGAGGTTGTTCCTCAAATGCCTCAGGGGACCAGACCGGAAGCGGGGGGTCCAAAGGCTCCATGAACAACTTCTCCTCCCTTGGGGGGCTTCTCTGGAAACCCTGATGTTCAGCTGGCTGGGAAACCTGTTGCAGTTACCCTCTCATTTGTTGAATAGTCTTGTTAAATTGTCTCTCTAAAGCCGCATGTCTGCATTTCTCTGCCTTCAACTCAGCCTGTGTTGTCTTCTTAGGGGCTAGAGCCTTAGCTCTGTTTTTTGCAGTCACTTCCCTCTGAGCAGTACATTGTCTGTGTCTTTTCCTTTTAATGGGTTAGGGGGCCTATTCCACTGGGGGGGGGGAAGCTCTGCATGAGCACTGTCTTGATCCATTTTAAAATAAGCAAGGCTCAAGCATTGAGAGAATGGCTCTCAAAAGTGCTTAAGGATGGCAGAGGGTGGAATTGGGTCTTTGGAGCCCTGAAAATGGCCACCAGGACACAAAATGGCCACTCACCTCATGTCTGAAGAGACTGCACTTAAAGATGGCCACTGCTCATTGATGGCTCTGAGAAGTGAATTTCGCTCCTTAAGCTATTGCAAGCCCCGAGCGATCAGATCAGCCAGAGAAGGAAGAGATCGCCTCACATGCAATCAGCTGGCTGGCTCTGTTACCAGTTTGCTGATCAGTTTTACGATCGGACAAACTGCAGCTATGGGGAAGGTCTCAGACACTTCCCTGATTGCCTAGCAGTACTTGGGGAAAAGTTTATCCCAACGTTGCAGGAGAATGGAGCTCCGCTCTCCTGAAGTTGCAGCTGCCCAGATCCTCAGGAGCTGATTGAAACAAGGGTAGCTTCTGTAGAAAATCGCTGAATAAAACACTAATGCTTTCAGAGACATAACTTGTGACTTAAAGAAGCTGAGTCAAATCTGGGGATTCTACTGGGGGCTGGCTTTTTATATACATGTACAGACTCAGATTAATGACATCATAAGAAAAAGTCTACCCATCCCAGGCTCTCGCTGCAGCATGGAGGAGAAACTGGGCGTTGGTTCTTACCTGATACGCCCCTTCTCGGCGAGCCGCGAGGAGCATCCAGAGAGTGGGATGTGCTTCCAAGTCCTCTTCTTGCAGGCTGAGCTTTAGCTGAGGAAACGCTCCACCCCATCATGTGACTCCAAGTAGCGTTCCCCCAGTTTTTTGCGATAACGAGAAGAAAGGTTATGAAATCCTTCTAATCAACTATTGGCTCCTTGGATGAAACCAGAGTACCCACCAGATGGAGGAGTTAAGGTGGGGCTGGATGCTCCTCGCGGCTCGCCGAGAAGGGGCGTATCAGGTAAGAACCAACGCCCATTCTCCCTCGAGCCGCTCGGAGCATCCAGAGAGTGGGACATACCAAAGCTTGGCTGTCCTATGGGTGGGACTCCGTCTGGGCCGGAAGCCCCTCCGGGTCACTGATGACCCTCTGTAGGACTCGTCGGCCAAAAGAGGCCTCTGCTGAGGCGTATAAATCTATTTTGTAATGTCTGATGAATGGGGACGGAGAGGCCCAAGTGGCTGCCTGACAAATGTCAGCGATTGGGGCTTGCGTGGCCCAAGCCGCCGAAGTAGCTGCACTCCTGGTGGAATGAGCAGTTATTCCCCCAGGAGCGGGCAGAGATTGTGATAGGAAGCACCTGGCGATAGTCGCCCTGATCCAGCGACTGATGGTTGAGGGAGAGACTTTGAGCCCCAATGAAAGGAGAGGAAGAGGGATTCTGATCTTCTCAGGGGTTGTGTGAGCTTAATGTATATGCGCAAGGCCCTTCTAACATCCAGAGTGTGCCAAAGAGTTTCCCTGTCCCTCGAGGGTCTGGGGCAAAAGTTTGGGAGGACCAGTTCCTGAGACCTGTGGAAGGGTGAGTTAACCTTGGGTAAGAAGGTGGGGTCGGGGCGAAGGACCACCCGATCAGCGTGGAACACGCATAAATCGTTTCTGATTGACAATGCTGCTATTTCCGAGACTCGACGAGCAGAAGTAATGGCCACTAGAAAAACTACCTTAAACGTTAGAAATTGAAGGGAGGACTCCCTCAGAGGTTCAAACGGGTGCCTTGTAAGCGAAACGAGGACCTTGTTGAGGTCCCATGTGGGGAACCTGTAAACAGTCGGAGGGCACAAGTTGGTGGCGCCCCTGAGGAAAGCTCTAACCCGGGGGTAATGAGAGAGGGAACTGAAGTTATCACACGAAACAACGGTTGAGAGGGCAGCGACCTGACGTCTCAGGGTGTTGGGGGCAAGCCCTTTACGTAGGCCTTCTTGAAGGAATTCCAAGACCTGCGCAATAGAGGGAGAGAGGGGGTCAACTTGGAACCCACTACACCACTTGCAAAAGCCCTTCCAAGTGGCATCATAAATTCGTGTGGTGGCGGGTCGCCTAGCAGCTAAAATAGTGTCAATTATTTGACTGGATAATTTTTCTCTTGTCAAACGGATCCGTTCAACCTCCAGAAGGCTAACTGGAACCATTGGGGCTCCTGATGCAGAAGGTGCCCCTAAAAGAGGGAGATCCTGTCCGGGGGGATCCTCCATGGGGACACTACCGAAAGATTGCGGAGGTCCGCGAACCACGGTCTCCTGGGCCAATAAGGAGCCTCCAGGAGCAGGTCTGCCTTCTCGTGAATGAGATTCTTTATGACTCTGGGAACTAGCGGCAGCGGAGGGAAGGCATATAAGAGCCCTGGGGGCCATGGGCAGCGTAGCACGTTGTGGTTCTCTGACCCGTGAGACAGGTACCTGGAGAAAAACCATGGAAGCTGGGCGTTGGATGGGGAGGCGAAGAGATCCACCCTTGGGAGGCCGAATATTCTGGACGCCTCCTTGAATAGGGATGGATGGAGACGCCATTCTGCTTGGTCCACCGTGGCCCTGCTCAGCCAATCTGCCTGGATGTTGGAGATTCCGGAGATGTGCTCGGCTTTTAGTGAGGGGAGGTTGGATTCTGCCCAACGGCAGAGACGCTCGGCCTCCCTCATCAACTGAATAGACTGGGTGCCTCCTTGCCTGTTGATATGGGCTTTGGCCGTGATGTTGTCCGTGAAAATAAGGACATGATGCCCGCGTACCAAGGGGAGGAATCTGCGTAGGGCCAGGTGGACGGCGTGAAGCTCCCACCAGTTGATGCTGCATCTTTGCTCGATCGGCAATCACTCGCCCTGTGCCGAGAGCGAGTTGACATGAGCGCCCCAACCGGATAGGCTGGTGTCCATGGTGAGGGTTAGCTGCTGAGGTTCTGAGAAGAGGTGGCCCATTGATGGTGGGGTTGGTCCACCAGAGGAGGGACGTGAGAACCCTCGGAGGCACCCTGACTCTGGACTTTGAGTTGCTTCTTCCGGATCTTTGGAATGGGAGCAGGAACCACTGGAGGGATCTGCTGTGTAAACGGGCCCAGGGAATAATTGAGATGCATGAAACCATCTTACCCAATAATTTAGAAAGGTCAAGTAACGCCACCCTCCTTGATTGCCTAATCTGTTTGACCAGAGCTTGAATGCTGAGGAACCTCTCCAAGGAGAGGAAGACCTTTTCTGTAACTGAATCAATTATGGCTCCCAAGTGGGTGATTAGGGTGGATGGGGTCAGTTGACACTTTTGCCAATTGATGAGGAACCCGTGTGCCAGGAGAGCAGAGAGGGTGGCTCTGGTGTCCCTGACTGCCTGGATCTTGGACGGGGAGAGAATAAAGATATCATCCAAATAGCAGTGAAGGCGGACGGGAACGCTCCTGAGGTGAGCCACCAGGGCCGCGAGGACCTTGGTGAAGGTCCTGGGGGCCGAGGCCAGACCAAAGGGAAGGGTCACGTATTGATAGTGAAGGTTGTTATAACAGAACCTAAGGAATTTGTGGTGAGAGGGCTGGATTGGAATGTGTAGGAATTCCTCCAAGAGATCTATGGAGGATAACCAGTCACCCCGCCTGGTACCCAAGAGAATCGATTGCCAGGTGTGCATTTTGAATTTGCGCTGGATAAGGTGGTGGTTTAGCCGTTTTAAATCTAATATAGCTCTGCATCCCCCAGAATGCTTGGGCACCACAAAGAGGTGGGAGTAGAATCCTCGTCCCCTCTGGACCAGTGGAACGGGTTGAATGGCCTGAATGTCAAACAGGTGTTGGATGGCTGCATCCATTAGTGCACGTTTGGCAGGATCTCTTGGGGTGGGGGATGTCATGAAGAAATCAGCGGGGCGGACCGGAACTCAAGGGCGAGACCAAACCTGACGGTGTCCCTAACCCATGCATCGGATGTGGATTTGTCCCATTGAGCAGCGAAGCGTCTAAGGCAGCTGCCGATGGGGAGGGAGAAAGAAAATCTATCTGGGTCGGCGGTAGGGCCTCCCCCCTGATCCCCTAAAGGGCCTCTTATAGTTGCCGCCCCATCTGTTTCTGTCGCCTGAGTCCGAGCGGGCCTGAGACCGGAAGGAAGGGGGTCCCGGGTATCTGGGCGGGAAGGGGAGTTGTTAGAAAGGGGCGGGGGAAGCCCCTCCGAAAGGGCTGAGGGCCTCTGGCCTCCGAAAAAGGGAGGACAGGTACTTCCTCTTGCTGCGGCCCTCGACCAGCAGGGGTTCCAAGGCCGGGCCAGTTTGTCTCCCTTGACGGGAGCAGTGGCCAGCTTGACCTTATTTTTAACATCCGCCCGCAGTGCTTGAGCCACAGTAGGCGGCGAGCTGTGACATGGGATGTTATCGCTCTGGAAGAGAACTTTACCGATTGGTAAGTGGCGTCAGCTGAAAACTCGGCTGCAGCCATCAGTTTCGCTATGTCTTGGTGTGCCCTCACATTGGATGCAGGGACGGGTTCTCTCAGCTGCCGGAGGCAGCGGATAGAGGACCTTGTGAAGAATGAAGTGGCCATAGCTGATTTAATGGCCCAAGCGTCAGATAGATGGGCCCGGCGCAACGCCAGTTCCGTCCGCTGTCCTCAAGTTTCAAGACCTCTAAGACCTCACTGCGAGTAGAGGAGGAAGCAAGGCCCACAATGGGATCGTCAACCTCCAGGATGTTTAGAAGAGTAAACATTGCTAAATCAAGATTAAAGAATCTCTTGTCTTGGATAGAGGGTGTAGGGGGGGCTCCCGTGGAAGCAAGTTGCTTCGCCACTAGGTCTACGAGGATGGGCGGGGTTGGGATGACCTCAGCTTCCACCACTGGTTGTGTGAAAATGGAGTCCTCTGGTCTCTCTGAGGCGGGGGGGAAGTCAGAGGGAGACTGGGAAAGAAGACCAGAGACATTCTTGGCTTTAAAGAGGAGGGATTTAAACAAGTGTGGCTTGAACAGCCCCCCGAGTACGGGTTGGTCGGGAGAAGCCTCCTCATCCTCCGACATCTCCCCCTCCATGAGGTCCGCCTCTAAGAGGGGCTCACTATAATGGGAAGATCCCATCCGGGAGTCCTCTTCCTCTTCCCTGAAGTCACCAAAGTCCCCTTCCTCCTCCTCCTCCTGGGCCCATACGGGAGGAGGGCTGTCCCTCTGAGAGAGTACCTGACCAACTGGGGGATCCGGCTGTGGAAGGGATCTGATGGAGTCGTGGTCGGGAGCCTGTGGAGAGAAGCCTGATCTGGACATGTGCTGCAGGCCTTCCGCAATGCCCTGGCGGATAGCTGATTCCATCCAAGCCTTGATGTGGGCTGGAACCTCAGATGTAGTGGGTTCTTCCTGACGCAGACCAGCGGCCGTAGGTGTAAAGGTAGCTTCAGGGGTCTGTCTGGTCGGTGGTCCCGGGGTCAAGTGACCCTGAAGTGGGCTGTGCCTAGATAGGGAGGATGGGTCTGAAGGGGGAAGAGGTTGAGTAGAGGTAGAGAGGGTGGGAGAAGGAAGGGCTGGAGGCCCCGAGCGGGACTGAGATGGCCGTGAGCTGAGCTATGTCGGGCGCCTTCGGGATGGCAAGGAGGGCTTGTCCAGTTAGCCCAGCACGCCTGGTGCTCTTAAGGAGCTACTAGCCCTTCCCGGTCGGCATTTAGGGTGGGGGGGAATCCAGCGAAAGTTGCGCGCCACAAGGCAGCGCGGAAGCAGCAACGCGATCTAATAATGGGGGGGTCACGCGAAGCACTGCAAACCCACCCGCTTGGCCCCTAGGGGCGAGGGGAGACTTCCCCTAAGTCCCAACCTTTTGCGCAGGAGGAAGGAAAGGAAATATCAGACCTGAAAATTGAGGAAAATAGCCAGAATAATATACGTAGTATGAATCAGCCAAGGAGCTCTTTCCAACAACAGCCTGACTCTTCGAGGCTGAGCAAAAGACTGGAGGAACGCTACTTGGAGTCACGTGAGGGGGCGGAGCATTTCCTCAGCTAAAGCTCAGCCTGCAAGAAGAGGACTCGGAAGCACATCCCACTCTCTGGATGTTCCGAGCGGCTCAAGGAAGAATAAATGGTATCAAAGTTTTGATAAGCAGCATACTATTTTTTAAAAATACAATATTTTGCCAGGAATATTTTCAATCTAACATGGCTGCTAATACAAATTTGACATGCTTTCCAGAGTCCTTTCCCTGTTTCAGAATGGCAGTTCAATGGCTCAGTGGTTAAGACACTGAACTAGTTGGTTGGAAAGCCATCAGCCCAGGTTCAAGACCCAAGGGCCACATGATGGGATGAGGTTCCCTCTTTGCCAACCTAGCAATTCTAGCTGTATAAACATTTACTTAGGAATAAATGGGAACTACATGTGTAACTACATGTGTAACAGTAGCAATTTGGTCACACAAAAAATGACAGAACTTTCCAATAAAGAATCAGATGTAGTATAATGCTGACTATTAAAAAAAAAAAAGAATTTCAATTACCTCACTGAAATTACTGTATATGATAAACATAATCGATTTATTGCTAACCTTGTTTCTGGAAACAGTAGATGTAAAGGGAGTCAACACTGGAGGATAGCACTGCACTTACCTATTAATGATGATTCATAATAGAGTTTGGCCAGAACACCTTCTTTGAATTTATATTTCAAACTGCCAAAGTTCCCAGAAATTGCCTCAGCTAAGATTGCTGAGTTCATGTTACATTACTTTATACTAGTGTGATATTTAACACATTAAGCCATCTTTTAACATCAAGCGGTATGACAAAATTTAAAAATTGGTTCAAAGGCAAAACATCTAGGCCCATAATGGCAAATTTATTGCACGCATGCTGGAAGTGGCATGCAGAGCCATCTCTCTGGGCATGCCAGCCATTGGGTTCCCCTGAGTTCCAGCATGCATTTTGGTCTTTGCATGCACGGGTGCGCCAGAAACCGGAAGAGCAGCTCATGGCACATGCACAGGGGAGCAGCAGAAAACTGGAAAAGCATGTCCCCAGTGCACATACACTGCCTCCAAAAGCTGAGTTTCTGGTTTTCATGTGCGCCAGAAACCAGAAGACCAGCTTCCCATTGCGTGCATTCACGCTGGGGAATGCTCTTCTGGTTTCCAGTTTGTCAACATTGATCTAGGCTGAGAAATAATAACAAGCATCAGTTATTGTACTTGCAACTTCTAAAATATTTCTTTTTGACAAATTTATAGATGCAGAATCTAAACTATTACATAATCTGCAATCACATATACTAAGTATATTTGTACATTTCCTTTGATTTACCGTTTTCAAAAAGCAAGCATGTCTTAAGGTCAATTTAATTATTTATATTAAATATTTAATTCAAACCCAAATATGATGTGACTTGACTTGTGCACCTTTGCAAGAGAATGTATACTAAGAAATTTAAGCTGAACATTTGTTTGAAATAGGACAGCCCCTTAGAAATTACATAATTTGATGCAGGTAAAGCAAAGCTTTCCTCTAGTTTAAGGTTGGCAGCCTGGAGCAGGTAAGGTAAGCATAATAGGAAAGTAAAATGTTATACCAATACTTCTCTTATAAATACAATTCAAGAGATATACAATTATTTATCATCAGCTTTCTATAGTTATATGTCTTGCTATTTTAAAGAACTAGACTTCAGTAAAAATATGAATACTTTTTTATTCTACAGTTAAATCGTGGTTGTTCCTCGATATACTTTCTAGTTCGAGCCTACCTTTTAAGCATTTGGATTTTCAAAGCAGCCAATATATATGAAAACTAGAAAAATATCTGCCTCATAAAGTATGAAGGAATTCCAGAACACAATATAATTCCCAATTTGAGATGAATAAATTACAATTACTGAAAATTTGTCAGCATTCAAGTTACTTTCTTTCAACTTGAATTCAACATAACACAAACACAAGCAACAGAACATAATGACACCAGTCTCGGATTTTAAAAGAGTTGATTTCAATAAACTCAGAGAGAACTTGGGAAAGATTCCATGGATGAAAATCCTAAAGGGGATAACAACTCAAGAATCTTGGGAAACTCTCAAAAGTATGATCATAGAAGCCCATACCAGGACAATACCACTGAGAAAGAAAAACAAGAAATCCAAGAAGAAACCAGCATGGCTACACAAAATTCTCTTTGGCAAATTGAAAGAAAAAAAGGACAAGTACAAAAAATGGAAAGAAGGACATACAACTAAGGCAGAATATCAGCAGATAGCCAGAATCTGCAAAGACGAAGTCACGATAGCAAAGGCTCAGAATGAACAAAGACTTGCAACAAAAGTCAAAGATAATAAAAAAAGTTTCTTCCAACATATAACAAGAAAAAAATCAAGGAAACAGTTGGTCCACTAAAGAGAGAAGATGGCAAGAAAGTAACAGGCAACAGAGAGAAAGCATAACTGCTTAACTCATTCTTTGCATCTGTCTTCACGCAAAAAGAAACTAGAGCCACCAAAAACATAACTGTAAAAGACAGACCAGAAATAAAAGTTAAAATAAGCAAAAAAATAGTAAAAGAATGCCTGTCTGATCTTGATGAAAACAAATCAGTGGGGCCTGATGGATTACATCCCAGAGTTTAAAGGAGCTGGCAGAGTCATCTCAGCACCACTGCACCATATCTTTCAAAAATCCTGGAGCACCGAGGAACTACCAGTGGACTGGAAAAGAGCTGATGCAGTTCCCATCTTCAAAAAAGGGAAAAAAACAGACCCAGGAAACTATAGACCAATCAGCCTAACATTAATACCCGGGAAGATACTGGAAAAGATAATAAAAAAACAGATCATGCCAAACCAATCTTATTTCATTCTTCAACACAGTGACTAAATTAGTAGACCAGTAAAACACTGTGGACATAATATATTTAGATTTCAGCAAGGCATTCTATAAAGTAGACCACAACCTACTTCTTAGTAAGCTAGAAAAAAGTGGAATAAATAGCACCACCACTAGATGGATTCACAACTGGCTGGCAAACCATACTCAACGAGTAGTCCTTAATGGGTCTAAGTCTACATGGAGGGAAGTAAGCAGTGGGGTGCCACAAGGTTCCGTCTTAGGCCCAGTATTCTTCAATATCTTCATTAATGACTTAGATGAGGGAATAGAAGGGGAACTTACCAAATTTGCAGATGATACAAAGCTGGCAGGAATAGCTAACACCCAAGAAGATGGATCTTGACAGACTAGAACACTGGGCCATATCTAATAAAATGAAATTCAATATAGAGAAAAGCAAAGTCCTACACTTAGGCAAGAAAAACCGAAAGGACACATATAGACTGAGTGGAACCAGGCTCAACAGCAGTAACTAGGAGAGGGATCTTGGAGTCTTAGTGGACAACCAGCTAAATATGAGCCAGCAGTGTGCAGCAGCAGCCAAAAAAGCTAATGCAATCCTAAGTTTTATTAACAGAGGGATACAATCAAGATCAAGGGAGGTACTAATACCACTCTATAAAGCCTTAGTAAGACCAAACCTAAAGTACTGCATCCAGTTTTGGTCACCACATTATAAAAAATATGTTGAGACTCTAAAAAAAGTACAGAAAAGAGCAACCAGGATGATTAGGGGACTGGAGGCTAAAACATACAACGAACGGTTGCAGGAACTGGGCTTGGCTAGTCTAGCGAAGAGAAGGACCAGGGGAGACATCATAACGGTCTTCCAATATTTGAGGGGCTGCCACAGGGAGGAAGGGGTCAAGCTATTTTCTAAAGCTCCCGTAGAGCAGACAAGGAATAATGGATGGAAACTGAACAAGGAGAGATTTAACCTGGAAACAAGGAGAAACTTTCTGACAGTGAGAACAATCAACCAATGGAACAGCTTGCCCTCAGAAGTTGTGGGAGTGCCATTAGTTGAGACTTTCAAGAAGAGATTGGGCTGCCATTTGTCAGAAATAGTGTAGGGCCTCCCGCTTGGGCTAGATGACCTACAAGGTCCCTTCCAACTCTGATTATCTGTATCTGTAACTATTACTCGTATACATTAGCTGCTCCTAAAAGTATGGACTTATATATTATAGAGCCTCTGTGGTGCAGTGGTTAGAGTGCACTACTGCAAGCTACTTCTGCAGCCAACTGCCTACATTTTGATAGTCCAAATCCCACCAGGCTGAAGATTAACTCATCCTTCCATCCTTCCGAGGTGGGTAAAATGAAGACCCAAATTGTTGGGGGCAATATGCTGACTCTGTAAATCACTTAGAGAGGGCTGTAAAGCACTATAAAACGGTATAGAAGTCTGAGTGCTACTGCTATTATAAAGCAATAGAATAATATTGTTCACTTCTATTCTCTTTGGATCGAATATACTGACACGTATGCGTTTAAGTATAGGTGGCTAATATGCTCCAAAGTTGGATAGCTGTGTCCATGGCCTTTTCTGTGGTCTGTTTCTTTTCTTTTTTCAAATCTTGATACTGATAACACAACTGAACTGAGTGAAAACAAAAACAAAAAAACAAAACAAAATCCTATAGCTGAATGTGTATGAAGATTTTCAATTGTCCAAGACATGGCTGTCCAAGGTGCTTTTTCAAAAGGCGGTTCGACTTTTGTTTTTGCTTGAGGACATTTTGCTTCTCATCCAAGAAGATTCTTAGCTTCTGAAGAACTGAAGAAATTTATTGGATGGGATCAAAACATTTTCAAGAAATGTTTTCAAGTCCAGTTACCTGTCCAAAGTCCAGTCACAAAGTCCAGAAAACATTGGATCTCCCATTACTACTTGATGAAACTTCA
This sequence comes from Hydrophis major, assembly GCA_033807585.1. Classification (NCBI taxonomy): domain Eukaryota; kingdom Metazoa; phylum Chordata; class Lepidosauria; order Squamata; family Elapidae; genus Hydrophis; species Hydrophis major. Next base: position 61,200,223 of record CM066331.1, on the reverse strand, counting down.
ATGCACTTTATTATTTTATTAGATTTATGTGTACCAATCTCATCTTATTATGAGGCTGCCTTTAAAGGCTATTCAGAAATTACAGTTGGCACAAAATGCAGTACTTTAGATGCTGTTGGCTGTTGAGATTTGCACATATATATTCTGTGTGCTGCATTGGTTACCAATAAATTTCCTAGGATAATTCAAAGTACTAATTTTAAACATTTTGGTATCTTAGAGTGTCTCTTCAAGGTAGAACTGTCCTGTCTTCTGTTTCTGGTTTCCATATTCAGCATGTGAGTGAGGAAGATGCTCTCAGATTTTTTTTCCATAATAGCCATCACAAGTTTGTTCCGCAAGGTTGCCAAGACAGAATTTTTTTCATGGAGCCTCTGGCTATTATTGTTACTGGGTTAGATGGGGTTGGCACCAATGTCTTACTGATTTTGATTTAGGGTTTTTTAATTGGGACTGTTTTTACTTGTGATTTTGTATTTTATTACATTGCAAACTGCTGTGAGTCATTTAGATTTGGCACTACACAAACATACCAAATAGACACAATTGTGTTATAAAAATTAGATTTAAGCCCAACCTCGTTTTATATATAAATGGGACAGATAAATGAACAACATGCTCTGCTGCACTAATCTGACTCTGAATTAAGAGAAAAGCAACAGATGATGACACCCTTTGATAAGCATTTCCCATGAGAAATGCACCTTACTTAAATAAATGTTGTTCAAATTTTGAGGTTAATTTTAATAATGTGAAAACTATGACTTAAATATTTAAAATGGTCTTTTTAAAAATAAAATGGGCGTTGGTTCTTACCTGACACGCCATTTCTCTTCGAGCTGCGAGGATCATCCAGAGAGTGGGAGGTGCTTCAATCTGCATCGTTGTAGGCTGAGCTTAATTACTGAGGAACGCTCCGCCTTCCATCACGTGGCTCCGTTAGGCGTTCTCCAGTTTATGCGAAGGCGAGAGGAAAGAGAAATTTGTACTCTCATCTTACTAGACTTAAGGTTCATTGGCCGAAACAAGACCCCACCAGACGGTGAAAGATTAGGATGGGGCTAGATGATCCTCGCAGCTCGAAGAGAAATGGCGTGTCAGGTAAGAACCAATGCCTATTCTCCTTAGAGCTGCTTGGATCATCCAGAGAGTGGGACATACCAAAGGTTGGCTGTCCTACGGGAAGGACTCCATCTGGTTTGGAAGCCTCTCCGGGTCCTGAGGACCCTCTGTAGGACTTGACTGCCAAACGAGGCCTCCGCTGAGGCAATGTGGTGATCCTGTAAGGCCTCATGAAGGGAGATGGGTAGGCTCAGGCGATGGCTTGGCAAATGCCAGTGACTGGGGCCGAGGTGGCCTCACTTTTGGTGAGATGTGTTGTTATTCCTCTGGGTCCTGGCAGAGCCTGTGACAAGTAAAACTAGCGCTGGAGGGTGAAGAGGGCTGACTTGGGACTTAAGACCCCACTTGCGGAAACTGTTCCGAGTGGCATCGTAGATTTGGGTAGTTGAGGACCGTCTGATGGCTAAGATGGTATCAATAACCTGGTTAGAGAGTTTCTCGTTTCCTAGGCGACTCGGTTCAACCTGCAGATGGCTAAGATGAGCCATTGGGGATCCGGATGTAAAAAGGGGCCCTTGAGGAGGGGAGGTCCCGTTCGGAGGGATTTGCCCGAGAGGAGCTACCGATAGGTTGCGGAGAACCGCAATTGTGGGCGCCTGGGTCAGAAGGGAGCCACCAGCAGTTCTGCTTTTTTTTGTGTCTGTGGATCAGTCCTAGAATGATTCTGGGAACTAGGTCTAGTGGAAGGAATGAATAAAGGGTCCCCAGGGGTCAAGGGCAACGGGGGTGTTGTAGTTCTCAGCCCCTGGGAGGGATGCCTAGAGAATCTTAGGAGTCGTGTGTTGAGAGGGGATGCAAGGAGGTCCCCTATCGGTAGGCCGGAGGTCGTGGTCGCCTCCTTGAACAGAGATGAGCTCTGTTTTGAGGGAGAGGAGAATGCCCCCCACCCGGGAGCAGGGGCACTCGGCTTCTCTCATCAACCGTATGGACTGTGTGGTCCCTTGTCTGTTAATGTAAGCCTGGCGATGACGTTGCCCGTGAGGGTAGGGACAAGGCGCCCACATATCTGAGAGAGGGAGCTATGAAGGGCCAGATGAATAGCGTGAAGTTCCAACTAGTCTGTACTACATGCCCGGTCTGTCTCCGATCGTTTGCCCTGAGCCGTGAGCGAGTGGATGAGAGCGCCCCATCGGGACAGGCTGGCGGCTGTGGTGAGAGAGAGCCGTAGGGGCTCCTAGAGGTAGTGACCCTCATTGATGATGGAGTTGGTCCACTCGAGAAGAGACATGAAGACCCTTGCCGGTACCTGGACCGAGGATTTCGAATGGCTTCTGCCGGCCCTTAGAAGTGGGAGCAGGAACCCTGTGGGGGTCTGGTGCGTAAGCGGGCCCAGGGAACCGTGGAAATGCCTGAGACCATCTTGCCCAGTGATTTAGTCCCTTCTAATGGTGTTACCTTTTTTGGGGGGGGTGTCCCCGGATACGTTTGACCGATTCCTGGATGCAGAGGGGTCTTGCTGAGGAAGAAAGAACTTTCCCTTTAACCGTAACCATTACGTACCCCAAGTGGGTTATCCGATTAGATGGCAACCGTTGGCTCTTGCCAGTTTATGAGGAATGGTGTCTTGGAGGGCAGAGGGAGTAGCTCTGGTGTCCCTCTTTGCTTGCCCTCTGGAGCGAGACAGGATGAGGAGTCATCCAGGTAGCAGTGGAGACGCCCGGGGAGGTTTCTGAGGTGAGCCGTTAGGATCGCGAGGATCTTAGTAAGGGTTCTGGGGCAGATGCCAACCCAAGGAGAGGGCCACATATTGGAGTGGCAGAGATTGTAACAGGATTGGGATGAGTAGAAATGCTTCTGAAGATCTGTAGAAGAGAGCCAGTCCCCTCGCCTGGAGCCCAGTAGAATGGACTGTAAGGTGTGCATCTGAAACCTGCAGTGGACCAGGTAACGATTAAGCCCTATTAGGCCTAGGATTGCTCTCCATCCCCTGAGGATTTGGGGGCCACACAAAGGTGGGAGTAACAGCCCCGCCCTAGTTGGGAGGATGGGACGAGTTGGGTAGCCTGTATGTTGTGAAGAGGGTGAATAGCTTGTATGTTGTGAAGAGGGTGAAGAGCGGAATCCGTTAGCTACGCTTGGTGGGATCTCTCGAGGGGAGTTCCCCAGGAGGTGGGGGGGCGCTGAATTCCAGGGCGAGACCAAGCGGAATAGAGACATGGACCCGGCATCAGAAGTAGAGGAACCGCATGGGACGGCGACATGTCTGAGGCATCTGCCAGTGGGGCGGGGGGGGCTATTTTGGATGCCGGAAGGGCCTCCCCCATGGTCCCCTGAAGGGTGACCTGGAGGAGCCGCCCCGTGTTCCTGTTGCCCGAGTCGGCTTGATACTGGAGAAGGGATGGCCGAAAGGAGTGGTACCTGGGCAGGGGGAGAGACTGGAAGAGGGTCGAAAGGGGCCTTTCCGATGGTTGAGGGGCTCTGGGCTCTGAGAGGGGAGGGAAGTATTTGTCCCCTGCTTTGGTTCTCGACTAGCAGAGGTTCCAAGGCTGTGCCGAAGTGTCTGACTCCCTTGCTGGGAGCCGTGACCAATTTGACTCTGTAACAAGAGAAGTTATGGTTCTGGTGGAACACTTAACCGCATGGTGCGGTGTAGGCTGAGAATTCTGCCGCGGTCGTGAGTTCAGCAATGTCCTGATGCGCCCTCGTATTAGAGGCGGGGACATATTGTTTTAGTTGGTGAAGCCACTGGATGGGAGACCTGGTGGAAAGGGAGATGGCTGAGGCCGCTCTATGGCCCAAGTGTCAGCTGGTAAGTCCGGCGTAAAGCTAGTTCGGCCTTCTTGTCCTCGAGTTTTAGAGCCTCCAGAGGATCACTAGTGGGGGAGGAGGAAGCTGAGCCAACAATGAGCTCGTCAACCTCGAGGGAATTAAGTCGGTGGAGAAGTCTGAGTCGAGGTTGAAGGAAAAGAACTCTTCTGTGGGCAGGTAGGGAGGGGAGGGCCCCTGTGGAAATCAGCTGTTTTAATACCCGATCAGATGAAAGGGTGGAGCAGGAAGATGTTAGCTTCCACCACGGGCTGCATGCCAGGGAATCCTATGGACCCTCGCCTGGGAAGGGAGGACAGAGGGAGACTAGAGTACAGACCGGAGATGTCTAGTCCTTAAGGCGAAGCAATTTATATATGTGCAGCTTGAGCAAGCCCTCAAGGTGGGATGGTCGGGATTGGGCCCTTATCCTCGAGCATTTCCCGTTCCATGGGCTCCGTCCCCGATAGGGGTTCACTGACCTGTGTTGACCCCAATTTGGAATCTTCCTCCTCCCTGAATTGATTCAGATCCCCTTTCTCCACCTCCTGTTCCCTTTGGAAGAGGGCTGTCCCTCTGTGGAGTTACTTGACCGTGGGTAGGATCCGATCTAGGCAGGGGCCTGATTCCTAGATACTGATGATCGGGAGCCCTTGGAAAGAATCCGGTCTGGACAACTGTTGGAGACCTTCCGCAATTCCCTGGCAGATAGCCAGCTCCATCCATGACCTGATTTGTTTTGTGATCCCGTTAGTGGCAGGCTCCTCCTGGCTGGCTGGCTGGTCGTTGATCCGGGGCCTGATGCCCCTGGGGTAAGCTGTGCCTGGAGAGGGAAATCAAATCTAGAGGAGGGGTGAGTAGAGATAGGAGGAGTGGAGGGTGGCAGGGTGGCAGGGCTGGAGGCACCGGTAGAGACCCCCCTGGATAGCCCGTCAAGTTCCTTCTCCATGTTTCATGACCCTCAAGGTGTCTCCGCTACAGCACCCGGTATTCCCAGATGGCCTCCCATCCAAGTACTAACCGGGCGTGCCCCTGCTTAGCTTCCGAAATCAGGCTAGATCAGGCGAGTTCAGGGTAGTAGGAAACAGATTTGGAAGGGACCTTGGAGGTCATCTAGTCCAACCCCCTGCATGAGCGGGAGAGTCTGTTCCAATTATTATGTGGAAGTTTCCTTAGCCTGACTGTGCAAATGGTAAGACTGAGATTTGGCCTTCAGGGAAGGGCCATTAGAGGAATTATCGTCTGCCACTTTAAGAAGTAATAATCATATGAGAGGATACTAGAGGCCGGGTGTCCTTATAAGCTGGCCTGCACCCCCTTTTGGAATTTGATGGTATAGTAATGTGTATAAATTATTATTATTGTTGTTTTGTTGTTGTTATTATTCTACATATATAGATGTAATTCATTTATTTGCTTAGATATATACATATGTATATATTCTTGTGTACGTGTTTGATTATTGTCTCTCTCTCTCTTTTTTTCCTTGAAATTACGTATTTGAGACTTAAGTCTGGATCCTTGTCCAATACGGCATCAACCCAGTGCTTATTTATCCAATCGGTCAAATGAACACCTGAGGCCAAATGCCCCGGGTTTGAAGATAGGGCCTCCAGCAGCTTTAACTCCCAGACAACAACCAGGAGGGGGGGAGAAGGTGCTGCTATTGCTTTGCCCTGAGCGCGGCTGCAGATTGCCAACAGAGTTTAGGAGGTTTCCAAATACCAAGAGAGAGAGGCTCTGCACAGGCTGGTAAGGCCTGTTTGAGAGCTACAAAACCCTCGCAGCCAAGAAAGAGGCCGGAGAAAATACAATGGCGGCCACCTACTCGTTTGAATGTTGGGGCCGCTCAGGGCGGAATCGGGCCCCTCCGGCGAGCCTGGAAAGCCGAGGGGGGCCGTGAGGAAGAATTCGCCCCTTCCGGGAACGATCGGCATTTGGGTGGGGGGAACCAGCGGTGCTTTGGAGCGCTTGAATTCAAGTAGCTAATGAGGGCGGCGTGGAAGTCGGCAGGAATGAGGCTCAGAGAGAGGTTCTGTGGGGAGGGGTTAGTGCCGGAGCGCTTCTAAGCCACCCACTATCTTTCTCCCCCTGGGGACGATGAACGCGCTCCCCTGAGTCTGTTGATAACCTGATTGCACAGAGGCTAGGGAAAGAGCTATAAGGACAAACATACCAACGATCTTGATTGGCCCAGGATCTTCACCAAACGACAGCCTAATTTTTATGAGGTTGAGCATAACTCCAACGGAGGCAGAGAACTGGCCTCCAAAGCACACAAGCCCATTTTTTACTTTAATGATTCTGAGCAGGCCCGCGGGTCCTGCTGCTTAAGTGTGGGCGTGCTGCAGCGATCGGAGAGATAAGGTGGAGAAACAATGGTGCCCGGCCATGAGGCGGTGCCCAAAATGGCGGCTGCTTGCGGCGTGGCCTTACAAGGCTCCTTAACAGCGGCCAGAAATCTCCCCAGGGGCAAACCAAGGACCCCGGGAGGGGGACAAGAAGGAAGAGTCAATAACTTCTGACAGGCAAGAAAAACGGTGTTCGTGGGAACGGAGTGGCTCGGAATGTTTTAAAACAATACAGTCTGTTAGGCAGAAATGCCATAAGGAAGGGATGGGGGGGGGTAGCTGGGAGTCAGCTAGCTTTCCCCTAGGCACTCCCTGGGGCTAGGGAAGGCTTCCCAGGAGGATTGAGAATTGAAAAACCAATTGCAGGGCTAAAGGAGAATAAATCAATACAACCTGATAGAAGAAAGGAAACCAGTCAATTTAGAGTCTTCTTGAGACAGCCAAGAGAGTTGAAAAAACACTGCCTACTCTGCACGAGGCTGAACATAAACTGGGGAACGCCTAACGGAGCCATGTGATGGGAGGCAGAGCGTTCCTCAGTAATTAAGCTCAGCCTACAATGACGCAGACTGAAGCACCTCCCACTCTCTGGATGATCCTTGCAGCTTGAAGAGAAATGGCGTGTCAGGTAAGAACCAACACCCATTTTATTTTAAAAAAATATTTAAAAGGGGTTTTTTTTAAATAAAAATGTGCATGTGACACATGCATCACTTTCTGTTGATTCAATAATCCCATGCAAACTAACTTAATGAACCAAGGGTGGACTAAAGAGAACTTGGACTCCTAGCAGATGGATTAATAAAATAATAAGTATGTTTCAAGGGATTAAAAAATATGAAATAACGTCCATCCAAATATTGCTATAGCTCCCAGTTAGGAAACACAACATGTTAAGACTGTTAAACTTATTTTATTCCTTTATTTAACAACATTTATATCCCAACCCAATCTTAAGAAATATAGATGGAGAAAAACCTTTAAAAAATTTCACAACGAACTATAAGCAACAATATTAATTCATTTCCTTTAATGTTATAGTTTTGGATAGGGCTTTTTCAGATACACTGCCACAAATGTGAAACTCATTTCCCAGAAGTATACAGGGAATGCCATTATAGGCATATAGAAAGGCTTAAAAACACATTTTTCAAATGATCTATAATACATCTAGAGAAGTATTTTTAAAAATTATCTTAAATAATTCATTTTACTTTTATTATTGGATTTATTGTGTTCAGGATGCTTGATTTTGTTACAAACTCAAAAATTTTCTACAAAAATGTCTTTTTAATGGGTAATTTAAAAATAATAAACATTCAAGCTCTTCCGGTTTGGGTTTCTTCAGCGACAGACCGAAATCCATGATCGTGCATGGTTTCGATCTGTGCTCGCCGCTGGAGCGCCCGGATCCTTTGGATTTGGGGCTGAAGCCACTCTGTAGAAGTGGTGAAGAGGGGGGGAGATTGCTAGTCAAGAGGGGAGCTGTATCTCTCCTCCTTGGCTGGTCTAAACTCCCCTTCCCGAAGGCGGTTGCAGCGGTGGTCAGATATGGCCATCTCAAAGAAGAATCCGACTGGATAAGATTGTGCAGGAGGAAAACAAAGAGGAAAGCAGGACAGACCAGGCTAAACAACAGAGAACATCTAAGCAAGGTACCCTGAATCTAAAAGTACTTAGAGGGATACTTCTGAAAGAAGACTTTTAAGCGGCGAAGGAGAGAGAAAAGGTTAAAATCCCCTTCTTTTACCTTTATATTGACAATTACAAATGATATGGAAAGAAATCTATATTAATTTACTTTGACACTAATAGGCTACTTTAAGTTGAAATTTAAGTGTTAAAAGGAAAATAAAGATTTTTTCCTTGGTCATTTTAAAGCCCTAAAAAGGAGAAGAGTGGAGGCAAAAAGGTGGAACTTGGAATAATGGAAAATGGAGTGCCACCTGGAAAAATAAAGAGGATTAACAGCGAAACTTTGAAAAGATTCCCGAGGATACATTGTAACTGAAACCTTATTAAAAGATACAGTAACCCACAGAAAGGAAAAGTAAAGGAAAGAAACAAGAAGGAACAGTTTGGGATCATTTGGTGATATAAAAAAAAAAGTGTTTGGCATTGGTCTCCTCTTCCTCCTCCTGTTTTTACTTAAAGTCAATCGGGTGGTTGTTCAAAAGGGTTTAAAATGGCATTACTCTTGGAGGAATTGAAGATGAGTCTTAAAAAACAGAAAGAAGAGGCAGAAAGGGGAGGAAGATCCTTTGGCTTCATATTAGAATTCCACCCTCTACTTTGGGACAAAATAAAACAACTTACAACTTGGAGAGCTGAATCTACAAACATTTACAAACAGGAAAAGCTCTTGAAAAAATTAAAGAAATTAGAACATGACAAGAAAACCCCCAACAACTCACAACAACACCTGAAACAATTAGTGTACAATGTTTCCAACAGAGAACTCACCAAAACAGAAACAGAAGTCCTAACCAAAGGATTCAATTATGCTATAGCACCCCAAAAAATCCCCACAGAATCCATCATATGTGCAGTAGAATCCAGCCTAACTAAATTAAACACAGATGAAACTGATAAAATAAGACACCAAGTTACCAACATCCTATGCACAAGCAAACCACCCAAAAGCAACTTACAGCAAAATGAAATTAAAGCGCTACAAACCCTGAAAAGAGACAGCAGCATAATCATCCTGCCAGCAGATAAAGGGAATGCCACTGTAGTAATGGACAGAAAAGACTATGAAACTAAATTGACAGACCTACTCCAAGACTCCACATACAAACCCATAAACACAGACCCAACCACATATCTGGAAAAATTAACTAAGAAGAAAATTATAACCAGCCACATAAGCAAAGAGATCCAACACACGATCATACCCAGAGAGAAATCTTCCAGATGCCCCAAACTATACGGCCTCCCAAAAATACACAAAGAAGGCATACCTCTCAGACCCATAGTCAGCTCCAGAGGAGCACCACTACAAAACCTAGCTAAACACCTAGCAAAAGAGCTACAGCCCCATGCTGAAACAGCAGCTTCTCATGTACAAAACTCATACCACTTCTTGGAAATGATCAAAGATCTACATGTGGAGCAAGAAGATCTGCTTGTAAGTTTTGACGTGGTTTCACTATTCACTCAAGTCCCGATAAAAGAGACCCTTGAAATCATCAAAAATAAATACCAACCAGCTAAACACCTCATGGAACTAACAGAACACTGCTTAACCAACACATATTTCATATACAAAGGACAAAGATACAAACAAATTGAAGGAGCCCCTATGGGATCACCACTGTCACCTGTCATTGCAAACCTGTTCATGGAAGAATTCGAATCCAGAGCCCTGGCCAATGCCATCCTCAAACCCAAACTATGGTTAAGATATATCGATAACACATTCGTGATTTGGCCCCATGGACAAGAAAACCTAAACAATTTCCTAACACACCTAAACAGCGCACACCCCAAAATCAAGTTCACCATGGAAACAGAAACAAACAAACAACTACCATTCCTAGATGTACTAATCTACAAAAAAACAGATGGCACACTAGGACACACCATATACCAGAAGAAAACACACACCAACCGCTACCTCAATGCCCAATCCCACCACCACCCAGCACAGATAAACTCCGTGGCTAAAACACTAATTACTAGAACCAAACGCCTGGCAGACAAGACACACATTAAGACTGAACTATGCAACCTGACTAAAATATTGACAGCCAACGGCTTCCACAAAAGCAAAATCACCAACTTGATCCACAAAAACACACTGAGACATAATAGAGACCCAGAAGATGAACAGACCCATGGAACAGCTGTCCTGCCCTACATAAGAGGCACTACAGACAAAATTAGTAAGATTCTATACAGACACCACATCAAGACTGCCTTCAAAACAGACAGAAAAATAGCAGCCATCCTTAGGAACCCCAAAGACAAAATTGACCTGGAAAACCAAGGCATATACGAAGTCCCCTGTGCATCATGCCCAGCCACATACATTGGACAGACCAATAGAAGAATAAGCACCCACCTGGATGAACACAAAAATGCAGTCAAAAAGCTGGAACACACTTCCTCACGAGTCCAACACATGGAAGCCACAGGTCATAGCATCAACTTCAATGGCACCAAAACCCTAGCCACTATAGAAAATCCCAGCCACAGAATCATCAGAGAAGCCATAGAGATTGAAAAAAGACCAGAAAGCATGAACAGAAGAGATGATTCCACCAGGCTGTCAATCATTTGGAAGCCTGCACTCACAAACAAAAAAAATATCCACACCACAAGCCAGGCAAACACCTGGGTACAAACAGATCCCCCCTGATACCTCCATCTCAAACACACCCCAACCAGGCACCCAGATGAAACCCAGCTTCCTAACTAATGATAGCCGTCCATTTACCCGAAGCCAAGCTGCACTAAAGGCCTCCAATAAAGTAACACAATGTTGCCAGCCAATCAAGATACAAAAAGAGCCGGTTTTCCGGTTTCGCGTGGCTTCGGGGCAGCAGGAATTCGCGACAGCTCACGATTCCTGCTGTGCTAGCTGTCGAGGTACCCCCGACCCAGATGGGTCAGGGGGATATGGCTGCCCTGTAGGGACAGCTGAAGAGAGAGGGGAGTCGGACAGGGAGATGGGGGTGTCGCAGACCCCCCCCTCTCCGAAAAAACCCCTTTTTCCCAAGGCGGTGGAGCGGCGGTCAGCAATGGCCGCCACGAAGAAGCCAGCAACCGGGTAAGATTGCGCTGGAGGAAATGTGAAGAGTGAAAGTTTTGTCTGAGCCGGGTCAAGTAACATCCTTTAAATTGCCTGGAACTGAGCTGTTTGAATTGCTGGAGGATACATTGTATCCCTAAGAAGAGCGAAAGCGGCGGAGAAGCTGTTAAAGGGAACTTTCGTTTTTTCTTCACTCTCCCACCCCATGGAAACAGCAGAAATGTTTGGATATATTGGACATCGAAAGTGAATTGTTTTGAGAGTTGAAGCTAAGGAATAAAAGGATTTTTGGACATTGAAAAATTTAAGAAATTGGAAAACCCTTGTTGGAGGTATGGATTTCTGATTATTTAAAATTGACATTTTAAGTGGGAAGGGAGAGGAAAAAAAATTGGAGCAGAAGCTGAAAAAAGAGGAGATTGCCTAGAATCCCAAAGAAAGATATATGGTAATTGGACCTCTTTGACTAAACATTAACCCCAGAAAGAGAAAGAGAAGAAGGAAGAAAAGTATTAACTTTTGGATTTTTTTTTTTAATTGTTTTTGATTAAAAATACTTGTGGTTGTTTTGGGAAAAATTTCTCTTTTCATAATGGCATTGTTTGTGGATGAACTAAAGACTGAATATCAAAAATATAAAAAGGAAGATACTTTGGGCGCTTTGTTTCAATTCTTAGAAATGGCGTTATGTACTTATGAAAAGTTGATTACACAGCAGAAGGACTGGGACAAGGAAGAAGAGGAAGAAGAAGCCATCTTTGATGAACAATGGGTCCCTTCCGGAGAGGAGGAGAAAAAGGATAAGAAAAAGGGGATTTTAAGAATTATAAAAACAACCAAAAAAGAGAAAAATGAGCGAAAAGGTGGAGGCAAGGTTAGAAAGCAAAGGAAAAGGAGTAAGAAAAGAGAGGAGAAAAAACAAAGGGGTAAAAAGGGCAAGGAGAAGAATAAGCAAGAGAGAAAGGGGGGGAGGAGAAGACTTAATGGGGGGAAGCAAGATCTAAAGAAAAAAAGTTTATTTAGAGACAATGGGTGAATTTAATTTAGGATAAAAGAGGGATTCTGGAGGGTACATAAGTTTGTGTTTTTATATGTGTATTTAGAGTATAAAATTCATTATGTAATTTTAGAATCTTTTAAACAGAATCCCAAGAAAAATTGTTACACGAAGTACTTTTAAGTTAGGGTAATGAGTTGTAGATGTTACTCCAATTGGTGTATAGGAGAAGTATAGTAAAAGAAAAAAGATGAATGGATAGTTGGAAATAGAACAGACAAAGAATGTTATTGAAAATGGTAATAAGACATGGAAGGATATATGGGGTGAATATGATATTTGAATTTGTGTCTGTGTGAAGAGTTTTAACCCGGGATCAGACAATCTTCAGAAAAAATCTTTTAGTTTTGTTTATGTTTTGTGTTTTGTATGTTTGTGTATTGTGTCTTCTGTAAAATTATTAAAAAATTTTTTAAAAAAAAAAAAAAGATACAAAAAGAGCCAAAAAAACAGACAGAAGATATTAGAAGCAGAACACAGCAAACTCCAAGACCAATAAACACAGACCAAGACTCTCAACCAATCAGGATGAAGAAAAAAACCATTCTGTCACAGCAATAGGCTGCCCCAAATTTAAATCTGAAACCACTGTAAAAGTCTAACTCACAGACGAACACTATACAGAAGCCTGATGATGGCAGATGAGATTCTGCTGAAACGTTGCTACAACTTTAAAAGCACCACTACTATGACGTGGGAAAATACCCAAACAAAGCTGAATGCCAGACATGTAAGTACCCGCGAAAACTTAAGAAAACAAATATATATATATAAAAATAATATTTATTATTATTATTATTATTATTATTATTATTATTATTATTATTATTTAATAATATTCAATTCGGGGTCTGGCTCGATGCTCCTAGGAAGGAGTGGCCCCAGAGGTTGCTGTAAGTTATCACCAATCTGCCAAATGAATGCCTGAGGTTGGAATGAGGCCTCTGGCAGCTGGAGCTCCCAGGCAACAACCGGGAGGGATAGGCTGCAAGCTTCTGCCCTGAGCGTGCTGCGGAAGCCAACTAGTGTATGCCAATTGTGATGAAAAATCTAGTAGCTCTCACAAGCTGCAAGGCCTATGACTAGAGCTAATCCCTTCGCAGCCCAATGAGGCCTTTAAATATAGCGCCTGACACGTGGCAGCACCCAAAATGGCGGCCGGCCACGATCTCTTATCCATGGGCCACTCAGAGCAATTAAAAAGCCTCCGGCAAGGCCGGCAAGGCAGCCAGGTAAACTATTCACCCTTTCCTGGAGCGATCGGCGTTCGCGGTGGGGGGGGGAACACCAGCTGCGCTTATCATCACAATTGAATGGAGCCGCTGCGATTGTGGCACGGAGAAGCGGCAGGGAAAGGAGCCGAATTGGGGGGGGGAGGATTGGTGCCGGAGCGCGAAAGCCGCCCGCTCGTTATCCCCCCTGGGGGCGAAAAACGCGCTCCCCTGCTACAGCTACCTGAAGTGCGCAGAGGCTAAGGAAGAGCCAAGAATAAAAGGCAAACCTGAAAAAGTAAAGGACTTTGCAGCAATTAGCTTGAATCAGCCAAGGAGTGGAAATACACAGCCTACTCTCACGAAGGCTGAGCATAAATTGGGGAATGCAAGGAGCCACGTGATGGAGGGCGGAGCATTCCTCAGTAATTAAGCTCAACCTTCAACGACGCAGACTGAAGCACCTCCCACTCTCTGGATGATCCGACCGGCTCTCAGGAGAATCTGAAAGTTTACATTAACCTTATCCATCTTCTTTTTGCTTTAGCTCATGGCCCAGGAATCTGATAAAAAGTGATATGAAAATTGCCTGCATGCAAGTACTGGGAGGAAGAAGACAGTTTGTAAGATAAGTGAATTATTATACTATACAAACAAATGATTGTAAAAATAACAGCTATTTTGACAGATTTTAAATGTTTTATGATTTATCTTCAAAAGATTATCTTATAAAACATATATTGAAAATGCTCTCTATTCAGGTATATTAAAAATTAATGCATACAATTGCATTAAGATAAGTAATAAAGAAAACTTATTTAATAGGTGTCCCACATTATTATTCTAATATGCTTCTTAAGAAAACATTTTATTAAGAAAACTATTTTCAAAATACATTTGAATGAGAAGGCATCTGCAGTCAAACAAGGAAATCTTGTGCAATTGAAGACCCATACAGAGTAATTCAGTATATGCTATAGCAAAAAAGTGTAGCTGAACAAAAGGCCCAATTTACAGCTTAGCTACAGCTAAGATTGGATGAAGTTCATCCTAATATGTAGGTCTCAAAGATTCTTTAGAAGAAAAGATGTCTCATGATACCAAGTATTTGTGTTTTAAGAAGCAACTAGCTATACTCTTGGCCACAAAAGTTATTATACAATTCTGTTAGATAACACAAATGCCTTTAGATTAGAGACTGAAATGACATTAGTTGAACCTTTCCTTTTTTCCATGTTTTACATCCAAGGGTTAAAATGAAACATCAAGCAAGCAGAAATAATAGCATAGCAAAAAATAACAACAGTGCTAATGCATGTTTTTGTAAATAATACTGTCAGGTTTTAACATGAAATCCATGTTAAAAGAAAAATTACAAAGTCCATCTTCCAAAAGATTTCTTTTATTTAGGAAAGCATCAAATTGGCAAAGTCCATGGTAATTCCAGATCTGACACAATCCAGAATTACCCCACAATATTAGAAGTTGGAAACAACCCACAAAAGTCACATTCTCCAATAGAAGTAATACAATGTTGCTTGATGTCATAAATCTCTACCTCCAGGGGCCCAAGTCTGTACAGCTCGTTTTCCATGGGAAAGAAAATCACCAAATTATAACACTCTTATCTCCACCGCTCCTCCCTTAGGAATGTGTCAAGCCCGCAACCCTTCCCCCATGACTACCACAGAGAAAATAAAAAATATATATACTAAGACAAACTAAAATGGCTACATTTATGACAATTTCGGGCTTGACAAATACAGCAATTAAAAGTCGTTTTTAAAAACTCTCCTTCCCCAAATTATATTTTTATAATTCATATTATTTTCTATCTCTGCTGGTACTACTCCTAGTTTCCATGCAAGCAAAAGACTTCTCATCCTATTTAAGCTTTAGAGAAAGAGTTACAATTAATATTGCAATAAACATTTCATACAATATAAATTGTCATGTTGACCCCCTGGATGAGTCTCCTAGAAACCTGAGATTCCAGGGAACATAGTCTGCATACTGAAGCTTTAGTGGCTTTAGCTATATTAAAAGTTTATTTCAATGCCCTTCCGGACAAGGCAGGCTTGTTCCTAAGCGAAACTTTGCTTCCATGGCTTTTCTTAGCCGCTTCGGAGTATGCCATAGGATTCTACTGGGCAGTGACTCCTCCCACTCCATTGTCTGCGGGGCTTGGTTAAGGACCTGACTCTCCTGGAGCCAGAACAAAGGCGGACATGTCAGACAGACCAGGAGCCAGCCGGGATGAAGGTGGTTTTGCTGCATGGACCAGAAAGCCAATGGTAGGGCTGAGGCGGCTTAGTCAGGCAGCCAGAAAGGCGGCTATGCCAGACAGACTGGGGGAGACAGCCGATCAGATGGAATGAGGCAGCTATGCCAGACAGACTGGGGAGCCAGCCTATCCATTCAGTCTTGCGAAGTCTTACATGGAGCTGGGACCATACTGTAATTTTTGCAGAATTGAAGGAATAACTGTCCTGTTCTAAGAGCACTCTTCTACATGTCCCTTCTAAACAAAGACTGAGTCAAAACTAGGCATGCACAAGCAAGGGAGGTGTGACCAAAAGATTAATTGACAGCAAACAATTAACGATTACATACTTGTAACCATTGTCATATCCAAGCTTTTATTATTATTTTCAGACATTCATGGAGTTCAGGAGATATTTATGTCACATTCCAGACTAATAGTTTAGCTTCATAGGTTTTAACAAACTAGTACTGCTTTACTTTGGAAGTAGGTTCATGAATATTTATAGTAATTCTTACAGCAAAACTAGTAAGTATAACAATTCTACAATACAATAATAAAATTAAGTAAAAATTAGAGTGGAGAAAATGGGCTTATTGAAGGGCATTAAGTAGATTTATGATAAAGCTTTTAAACTGTGTTCACAGTTCAACCTTATTTTAATTTCTTAGTAATATACCCATTTTATTAAATTCTGCCTTTGCTCCATAATTTTACACTGAAGCAGCTAAGACAATAAAAACAGCTATACAGATCTGATTATGAACCAGGACTATGGACTTTTGGCGTTGTGAATATGAACATACACTAATCTTTCCACTCTCTTTAAAATATCTGAAAGAAAATTGAAAACATGTTCTCAATGCCCCCTGTATCATTCCAGAGACTGGCAGAGCTTGGCACAATTCATAAAGGGTGAGTTTGAAATAACATTTAATATACTATTAATATACGCAGTCTATACTCTATTTCTTTTATACCATCTTATATTTTGGAAGCTTAAAAAGATAAAATATAGAAAAAGAAAGATTTTGTTATCTGAATGTTACATTTCAATGGGACGATATGGAATGAGCGTTGGTTCTTACCTGACACGCCATTTCTCTTGATCTGGGAGGATCGTCCAGAGGATGGGTGGAGCTTCAGTCTCTGCTTGTTGTAGGCTGAGCTTAATTTCTGAGGAACGCTCCCCCTTCCATCACGTGGCTTGCCATCTCGTTCCCCAGTTTATGCGAAGAAGAGAGGAAAAAAACAGGCATTCGTGCTGTCCTTTTGCTAGACTTAAAGGTGCATTGGCCGAAATAAGACCCCTCCAGACAGTGAAAGGAAAAGGGAGGGGCTGGACGATCCTCCCAGCTCAAGAGAAATGGCATGTCAGGTAAGAACCAATACCCATTCTCCTTAGAGCTGCTCGGATCGTCCAGAGGATGGGACATACCAAAGCTGGGGCTTGTCCTATGGGAGGGACACCGTCTGGTCTGTCAAGTCCTCGGGATCCCTGAGCACCCTCTGGAGGACCCTTCTACCGAAAGACGCCTCCACGGCGGCATACCTATCGATTCTGTAATGCCTAATAAAAGGCGACGGGGAGGTCCACGTTGCTGCCCGGCAAATGTCAAATATAGGGGCCTGTGTAACCCAGGCAGCTGATGTCGCCGCACTCCTGGTAGAGTGAGCTGTGATACCCCCTGGGCACTGGGAGTGCCTGGGCCTGGTATGCCCTAGAAATGGCCGCCCTTATCCAGCGGCCTATTGTAGTTGAGGGTACCCTGAGCCCGTGACTTTGGTTGAAAGGAAATGAACAGGGCCTCGGATTTGCGGAAAGTCTGAGTATGTTTAATATATATCCGCAAGGCCCGCCTGACGTCTAAGGTGTGCCAAAGCTGCTCTTTTGCATGAGTTGGCCTGGGGCAAAAATTGGGGAGGATAAGCTCCTGGGCCCTGTGGAAAACCGAATTAATTTTAGGTAGAAAGGACAGGTCAAGTCGGAGGACCACCCGATCAGAATGGAAGACACACAGGTCTTCCCTGACTGACAGAGCAGCAATCTCTGAAATCCTTCGGGCTGAAGTAATCGCCACCAGGAACACTACTTTGCAGGATAGGAACTGGAGAGAAACCTCTCTAAGGGGTTCAAAGGGTGGCTTAGTGAGGGAGGTCAAGACTTTGTTGAGATCCCATGTTGGGTACCGGTGAAGGGATGAAAGTCGTAAGTTTGAGGCCCCTCTCACAAATGCATGGATGCAGGGATGATGAGAGAGGGAATTAGCACCCTCGCAGGAAATTACGGTGGATAGGGCTGCTACCTGGCGCCTTAGTGTGTTGGGGGACAGACCCTTACCGAGACCCTCCTGGAGAAAGTCGAGGACTTGGGCCACCGATGGGTTTGTTGGGTCAATGCGGAGATTGGCACACCATTTGCGGAAACTGTTCCAAGTGGCGTCGTAAATCCTTCTGGTGGAGGGACGCCTAGCTGCTAAGATGGTATTAATAACCTCAGTGGAGAAATTCTCCATTTTTAGATGTTCCCGTTCAACCTGCAGACGGCTAGCTGTAGCCATTGAGGGTCTGGGTGAAGAAGGGGGCCTTGAGACAGAGAAATCCTGTCTGCTGGGATCCTCCAGGGTGGGGCTACTGATAGGCTGCGAAGGTCCGCAAACCAGGAGCAACGGGGCCAATAAGGAGCTACCAGAAGCAATTCCGCCCTCTCGTGAAGGACCTTTTGTAGTACTCTGGGCACCAGTGCCAGAGGGGGGAAGGCGTAAAGAAGGCCCGAGGGCCACGGGCATCAGAGGGCGTTGTGGTTCTCCGCCCCTAGGGACAGGAATCTGGAGATGAACCATGAAAGTTGGGTTTTGCGGGGGGAGGCAAACAGGTCTACCACAGGCAGGCCAAAAATTGCTGTCGCCTGCCTGAACAGGTCTGGGTGGAGGCGCCATTCCGCCTGGTCTATGGTGGCCCTGCTCAACCAATCTGCTCGGGTGTTGTTGATGCCTGAAATGTGGTCTGCTCTGAGTGAGAGGAGGTGAGACTCAGCCCACCGACAGAGGCGCTCGGTCTCCCTCATTAGACTTGAGGACTGAGTGCCCCCCTGCCTGCTTGTTGTTATATTGTCGGTGAGAATGAGGACGTGGCGGCCCTGAATATGACGGAGGAAGCTGCGGAGGGCCAGGTGGATGGCGTGAAGCTCTAACCAGTTTATGTTGCGCAGCCTCTCTGTCGATGACCATCTGCCCTGAGCTGTAAGGGAGAGAAGGTGGGCGCCCCATCCGGACAGACTGGCGTCTGTGATGACGATTAGTCTTGGAGGCTCCTTGAGGAGGCAGCCCTTTTTGATCGACCCCTTGCTCCACCAGAGGAGGGAGGTGAGAACCCTTGGCAAGACCCTGACCTTGCGCCTTGAGTTGCTTGACCCAGCTCTTTGGTACGGAAGCAGGAACCACTGGAGGGATCTAGAGTGGAAACGGGCCCAGGGAATAACGGGAATACAAGAGATCATTTTACCTAACAACTTGGATAATTCAAGGAGAGAGACCTTCCTGTGTCGTCTGATGAGCCTGACTGATTGTTGGATACTGAGTATCCTTTCTGGGGAGATGAACACTCTCCCTTTGACTGTGTCAATTATGGTTCCTAGGTGGGGTAGCCTAGTGGAAGGGGCCAGTTGGCTTTTTTCCAATTTATGAGGAACCCGTGTTCTTGGAGGGAGGTGAGGGTAGTATAGGTATCCCTGATGGCCTGTTCCCTGGAAGGGGAGAGGATGAGAATATCATCCAGGTAACAGTGGAGCCGCACTGGGATGGATCTGAGGTGGGCAGCCAGCATGGCCAGTACCTTGGTGAAGGTCCTGGGGGCCGAGGCTAACCCGAATGGGAGGTCCACGTACTGAAAGTGTAGGTTATTATAGCTGAAATGGAGAAACTTGGAGTGGGAGGGTCGTATTGGGATGTGTAAATATGCCTCAGAGAGGTCGATGGATGACAACCTGTCTCCCTGCCGAACTCCCAAAAGGATGGATTGCAGCGTGTTCATTTTGAATCTGCGGTACACCAGGTGACGGTTTAACCGCTTTAGGTCCAAAATAGCCCTCCATCCCCCCGAGTGTTTGGGCACCACGAATAAGAGTGAGTAGAAGCCCTGTCCCCTTTGGGATGGAGGAACTGGCTGGATAGCCTGAATGTCCAGTAGGTGCTGAATTGCCGCATCCATGAGGTTACGT
The DNA here is from genome assembly GCA_033807585.1 of Hydrophis major. Taxonomy (NCBI): domain Eukaryota; kingdom Metazoa; phylum Chordata; class Lepidosauria; order Squamata; family Elapidae; genus Hydrophis; species Hydrophis major. The sequence goes on along the minus strand of CM066331.1, from coordinate 61,180,499 downwards.
TTGGTGAGGTTCTTGGAGAGGGAACATGTAATGTAAAAATCGGGGGGGGAGAGAAACTCGAGAGCAAGGCCAAACTGGACTGTATCCCTGACCCAAGAGTCTGAAGTGGATGAGTCCCACCAACAGGCGAAGGCTTTGAGTCGCCCGCCAATGGGGATAATGTCAGGAGGCTTATCTGGAGCGCCAGAAGGGCCTGCTGCCGGAGCCACAAAAAGGCCTCTTGAAGTTCCCACCCCTCTTGTGCCTGTCGAAGGGGTCAGACCTGTCCTGGGACTGTCCTGAACCAAAGGAGGGGGGCCTTTGGTGCCTGGGGGGAAGGGGGGTTGGGGATAGGGATGAAAGGGAGCCCTCCGAAAGGGCTGCAGAGATCTGGGTTCTGACTTGCGGGAGAGGGAAGGGAGGAATTTCTTTTTATTCCTTCGCTCAACTAGGAGAGGATCCAGGGAAGTACCGAACAGCTTACTTCCCGCTAGGGGGGCGGAAGCTAGCTTCACCTTGTTCTTGAGATCCACCTGCCAGTGTCTTAGCCAGAGCAGGCGGCGGGCCGAGACATGGGAGGAAATGGCGTGGGAGGAGAATTTTACTGAATGAAAGGTGGCGTCAGCTGAGAACTCAGCTGCGGCCGTTATCTTGGCGATGTGTTGACGGGCGCGGATATTGGAGGTCGGGACATGTTGCTTAAGCTGGCGAAGCCAGCGAATGGACGATCTGATGAAAAAAGAAGCGGCCGTAGCCGCCCTGATCGCCCATGCGTCCGACTGGTAAGCTCGCCTTAATGCGAGCTGCGACCACTTGTCCTCTGGTCTGAGGGCCTCTAAAGGGTCACTGAGGAAGAGGTCAGGCCTACAACCGGCTCATCAACCTCCGGGGTGCTCAGCAGGGTCGAGAGCTCTGGGTCGAGGTTGAAGAACCTTTTATCATTGGCCGAGGGGGCCAGGGGGGCAACTGAAGAGGCCAGTTGCTTGGACACCAGATCCAGGAATATGGGGGGGTAGGGATGACCTCAGCCTCCACTACCGGTTGTCTAAACATGGAGTCCTCCGGCCCTTCCGGAACCACGGGAATGGGATTAGAGGAACTCTGGGCTGTTAGGCCCGAGATGTTCCTGGCCTTGTAGAGGAAGGATTGGAATAGCTGGGGCTTAAAGAGCCCTACGAAGGCGGGTTGGTCCGGGGTGAGACCTTCGTCCTCAGACATTTCCACCTCTGATGGGTCTGAGTCCAGAAGAGGGTCGTCGTATGGTAAGGACCCCAGGTCAAATTCCTCCTCCTCCTCCTCCCTGTCTAAATCTAGGTCCCCTTCCACCACCTCCTCATCCTCACTGACTGAAGGGCAAACCTCCACTTGGGGGGGCATGAGAGGGAATGATCTTACAGATTCAGTGGCCTGCGGAGGCAACCCCGGTCTGGTCATCTGCTGCATTCCTTCTGCAATTCCCTGTCAAATAGCCATCTCCAACCAGGCTCTGAGCTGCTCCGGAACCGTCTGAATGAGAGGTTCCTCCTGGCGCAGGCCGGCGGCCGTGGGCGTGAAAGTAGCCTCTGGAGTTCGCCTGGCTGGTGTGCCTGGGGCTTGATGCCCTTGAGAGGGCGAGCTGTGCCTGAATAGGGAGGAAAAGGCTGCAGGAGGGGGGGGAAGAGCAGAGGTGGAAGGAGTGGCTGGTGCTGGAGGCACTGAGCCTGTTTGTCTAGTACGTTTGTCTATTTCTAGTGCCTTGTGTCGTCTTAAGGCGTCCCTTTGAGAGGCTTTGGTGGGCTCCTTATCCTGACTGCGCAGGTGGTGGGTCTTTGCCTTGGCCTTCAATGAAGGACCCCTTGAAGGATTGCTTTCTGCCATTCCAGGTAGTCAAGAAAAAGGAATTAAATCTGAGGCGGTTGGCGCGCCTAGGGGTCGACCTACAACGAAGGCCGGGAGCCCTGGGATTTCTTTTATATACACCCCCCATTTATTATTCACTTGAATTAATAAGTATTCTTTGCTCCGTATATGAATGATTATTCCCCCCTTCTCTGTGTCTATTTTCTCTCTCTTTTTTTTTTTTTTGGTAAGCCAAGGCCTAATCGAGCCTCTGAAGTCCTCTGATGTAACGACCTTTCAAGGTCTCTCTATTATTGTATATATATTATTATTATATAATTATCCTATTTTGAAGGATTACAGGGCCTTAAGGGCAAAGCCGGGCCTAAACCAGACTGCCGACCCAGGCAGAACCAGGCGGGAGTGGTGGAAATAACCGCAGCCGCTATAGCTGGTTGCGGGGAGAGCCAACAAAGGGAGGTGGAAACAGAAAAAACCTCCAACTGAAAAGCACAATTTTAAATCCTCAGCAGGCCTGCCGATCCTGCTGCTTTAAATGCGCACGCTGCAGAGATCGGAAAGATAGGAAACCAAAATGGCGCCCGGCCACGAGGCAACTTTCAAAACTACCAGAACTTGCGGGGCCCTTGTGCAGCGGCCAGGAGGATCCCCAGAGACAATCCAAGGATCCCAGGGGAAAGACCACAGAAGAACTAGGCAAAACGTTTAAACACTATAAAAAAACGGAGTTTGGGGGGGGAACAGAACGAAACGGAGCCTTTTTAAAAATGATCTAAAGCGGCAGAAAGGCAATAGGAAAGGGTGGGGGGGCAGCTTGAATTTTGCTGGCCTACCCCCTGGCACCCCCTGGGGGGAAGCCCTCCCAGGGAACTATGCCAAACCAAAGTACCAGCTGCGCAGGGCTAAGGAGTGAGGAAATAATAAAGGGTTGTATATGACCTGAATTGAGGTACTAAAAACGAATTAGAATGAGAAGAATCCTGAAACGGCCAAGAGCACATACACACACAGCCTACTCTGCTCGAGGGCTGAGCATAAACTGGGGAACGAGATGGCAAGCCACGTGATGGAAGGGGGAGCGTTCCTCAGAAATTAAGCTCAGCCTACAACAAGCAGAGACTGAAGCTCCACCCATCCTCTGGACGATCCGAGCAGCTCTAAGGAGAATTCCAAATTCCCTACTTTGTGTCTATGTATTATTGTTACAAGTTGCCTCAGTAGCATTTTCACAGAAATAAAACTTTTAAAAACTTTCTTTAGGAATGCACAAAAACATAAATTGAATGTATTCATTAACTATCTAATTAAAGGACAGATCAAACCACTATTAAAGTTACAATTGATTCATTACAACTCACATCTTATCTGGATTACACTTTCTCTTTTCATATGTTATTGCTAATAATAGACAACCTCTTACAAATTAGACCCTTTGATGTTAAGTGGGAGACTAAAAACTCTCTTAAAACATTAAAAAAAATCTTTATTTTATAGATTAGTCTCTCTAGGGATAGAGAGCAAGAACATTAAAATAAGTAAGTAAAAGGTAAGGCCTAAGCATCTTTATTTAACCATGTTTACTCTTAACCTGAAGGATTGATGTTCATAGTTTTTGTAGTCTTCTGAGAAAGAGAATATATATTTATAAGTTAAGTACAAGATCTTTTAAGATTCATTAGGAATTCTATTGTTGCATATGTATTGATAAACTTTGATGTATACAGATAAACTTGAATGTATATAGATCTACAAGCACACGTAGAACTAAAAGGACTAAAAAGATTTGAGTCAAAGCACAATACAGGTAGTCCTTGACTTACAACAGCTCATTAATGACAATTCGAAGTTGTAATGGCACTGAAAAATGTGATTTATGTCCATTTTTCATATTTACCATTGTTACAGGATTCCCATGGTCACATGATTAAAAAAGTATGATGCTTGGCATCAGACAGTTGCAGTGTCTGGTCGTGTCTTAGGGCCCCTTTGGTGACTTCTGACAAACAAAGTCAATGGGGAAGCCAGATTCACTTAACAACCATGTTACTAACTTAACAACTGCAATGATTCTCTTAGCAAATGTGTCTAGAAAGGTCATAAAATAAGGCAAAACTCACTTGATTGTCTCACTTAGCAATAGAAATTTTTGGTCAATTGTGGTTATAAGTCAAGGATTATCTGTACAAAATGTAAAAAATAGAAAATAATTACCTACAGCACATGTTGGATTGAATCCAGTAATAATTACACTCAGAATTATAGATACTTTGTCTTCAACTCTCTGGAGTGTTTTTGACAGCCCAGAGGAATCAATAAAAATCCTTCCCAGCCCCCACCCACCCACCCCCATTGGAAAACAATACTTCCCTGGAGACATTCTACTCACAAAATAATACATCTGGCTGAATCCATATTTTAGTTTTTAATACAAGTGTATTCTGTACAAATAATATAATTTGATTTCAGAAAATTTTTTCATAAAGTTTCACATGACATTCTCATTAACAAGCTATTAAAGTTTGGTTTGGCTAGCACTAGAGTAAGGTGGATTACAATTGGCTAACCATACTTGAGGATCAGAAGTAATAAAGTTAGAGAACAATTAGCTGTGATGTGCATGGATCAGTCTTGAGCTCACTATTTTAAACTATTTTAATAATAAGCTGGCTGGTGAACTGATGATCTAATTTTCAAAATTGCAGGTGACACAAAAAGTAAACAATATTTATTTCTTTATTTACAGGACTTCGATCACTGCCTATCTCATATGAGACTCTTGGCAGCTCACAACAATTAATAAACCTCCCCCTCAAAAATAAGAGTAGTAGAGCAATTATACTTGCAGCTCAATCCTCATTCTAGCCCAGTATCTGGGGGAAGAGCTAGGACTCCAGAAGACTAAAAGGATAGGGAATCCCTCAGATTTGAGGTGGTATTACATTTAGGGATAAAAAATACAGGGCACACATACAAAATAGGCTTTGAAGCACTGGAGAAAGTTGGCATTGGTATAATTACCTGAGAACCCCCTTTCTAATTATGCTGCAAGAGTGCCCAGGATAGGTTAGACTCTTCCCTGTGATGTCATAGAGCTGAGTCTGCCAGTATAAAAAGCCAGCCCCTGCCTGGCTCCCCAGCTTTAGATGAAAGACTAGGGTGTCTATGAAAGCAAAACAAAAAACAAAAAAACCAAACAACTAGAAACAACATGCCCCCCGCAAGAACCGGATGCACCAAGGGTGGAGCTGGAGTCTCTTTCAGCATAGATAGAAAGGACATTCTCAGGTAATTATACCAACACCCATTCTCATCCACACTGTGCTGAGAGTCCAGGATGGGACATACCAAAGCCTGCATGTCTATGTCCACAGGAGGGCCCTCGTTCGGTTTGCTTACTCCGCTAGTGGAACAACCCTCTGAAGCACCCTTCTGCCAAATGCTGCCTCTGCTGAAGCAAATGAATCTATATGATAGTGCTGTATGAAGTGTGACAGAGACGCCCAGGTAGCCGCCTTACAGATCTCTTCGAGAGATGCCTGAGTGGACCAAGCAGCTGATGTTACCACGCTTCTGGTGGAATGCATAGTTAGTTAGGTTCCTGGGCACCAGAAGGGACAAAGTCCGGTAGGCATTGGAAATACCTGCCCTGATCCATCTGCTCAGAGTAGAAGAATAAGCCTTGCACCCCAAGGACTTTGGAGAAAAAGAAACAAACAAAGTCTCAGTCTTCTGAAAAACGGCTATACGTTTGATGTAGATACGAAGAGCCCTCTTTGCATCTAACATATGCCACTTGTGCTCCAATTTGTGGCTTGGCTTAGGACAGAAATCTGGCAATACAATGTCTTGAGCCCGGTATTGATTTTCAGGACAAAGGTAGGATCTAAACATTAAGACCACCCTGTTCTCATGAAAAGTACACAAAACAGCTCATCTGGAGAATACAAGAACTTGAGAACAGATAGCTGAAACCTTAGTATGTTCACCCTGAAGATGACTTATCGGACACTCTATAACCATGTTCAAATACATAAGGGAAGGTACAGGAAGATGACCATGAACTAGCTTTTGTGGCTCCAGAAATTAGGATCAGAAAGAATAGTTATAAGCTGTACAGTACTATAACAGTCTACCTATGACGTTTGTGGGTTCTTTACCACTGGAAATTTCTGGATAGCCACCTCTCATAGATGGTTAAATGGTTTCCTGCATCCTACAGAGGGTTGGATTAGAAGATCCTTGTGGTCCCTTTCAACACTATCATTCTATTATTCTGTAATAAATGCCATAAAGTACAAATGCAGCTTGGATGATGCAGGCAGAATGGCTGATTCCCTCTCTTTGGAAGGGGAGGAGGAACCATTGCAGGGTGCGTGCATGAAAGCGTGCTCATGGCACAACTTTGATGCGTGAGATCATCTTCCCAAGCAACTGGAACAGGAGGGAGAGTGGAACAGACTGACAGTTGAATTCTGTTGATCAACTTGTTGATGCTGTGCTGTTGGTCCTGGGAGAGGAAGATTTTGCAGCTGACTGTGTCGATGATGACCCCGAGGTGCAACAGTCGGGTCGTTGGAGAAAGATGGCTCTTGACCAGGTTGATGGAGAAACCATGTTCCTGCAAAACCTGCATTGTGATTCGAAGATCCTGTTCAGCTGCCTGGACAGAGGTAGATTGAATCAGAATGTCACCCAGATAGCATTGGACCCTCACAGGTACGGCTCGGAGGGCTGCCAATGCTGTCAAGACTTTAGTAAAAACCCATGATGCCAATGAAAGGCCAAATGGTAGGGCCCGGTATTGGTCGCGTTCATCGCAATAAGTGTAGGAACTGGTGATGAAGCGGCCAAATTGGGATGTGGAGGTAAAGATCCATGAGGTCTATGGAAGAGAGGAGATCGCCCTTCCGGACGCTCTGAAGAATAGAATGTAGTGTTTTCATTTTAAAATGCCTGTATGGGATAAATTTGTTCAGGAGCTTGAGATCAAGGATTGCTCTCCAAGAGGCGGGAGCAGAAGCCCAACCTCCGCTGATCCAATGGAACCCTCTCTATGGTTCCGATGTTCATCATCAGGTGATGGATAGCTGAGTCCATCAGGGCCTGTTTAGCTGTGTGTTGAGAGGTCGGACAGCTGACAAAGAAATTTGGAGGGGGGGAGAGAAACTCGAGGTGAAGGCCCGATAATATTGTTCTGATGGCCCAGACATCCGTAGTTGATTCCTCCCATCTGGTTTTAAAAAAGGTCAAACGACCTCCGATTGGAGAGGAATGAATGCAGTTACTTAGAGCGCCCAAATGAACAACCTCCTCCCCCTCAAAAGGGCCGCTTACCCAAGAACTGCTGTTTTTTGGATTGGCGGTCCTGCTGTTGTTCCTGCCAAGGAGGATACGTTCTCTGATTGAAATGAGAGGTGTTGTCCCTCCAGAAAGTTTGAGGCCTGGAGTATGTGGTGCGTCGAAATTCTGACCCCTTGGAGGAAGTTGACAGCACCTTTCTAGTCTCAGTTTTTCACCACGTATGGTTGTAAGGCTGCTCCAAAGCAGTTTTCTCTGGAGCAAGGGCCACTGCCAACTTCCACTTACGTTTAGAGTCAGTTTGCCAGTTGCATACCCAGAAGCAGATAACATCCAGAGGCAGATCCAGCCTGGCAGGTATTGAAAAAGCCATTGCCTTCGAAGCAAATTTGGAGGAGCTTAAAGTGGTGTCAGCAATGAATTCGGCTGCTGCTATTGTTTTGTTGAGGTCCAGGTCTTGACGTTGGCACTGGGAACCCTGTCCTGAAGCTGAGGCAACCAGCGAATGGCAGACCTGATAAAAAACAAGGCTGCAGTGGAAGCTTTCACAGCCCAAGCTGTGGCCTAGTGTAGGCGCTTCAGAGTTTGTTCCGATTTTTTGTCCTCCGGTTGTAAGACATCCTCCGGTTCCTTAGGAGTGCTTGAGGAAGCGTAAGTGGCTACCACTGGGGGATCTACAGCTGGGAGAGCTAATGTGTTGGCCAGGGAGAGACCCACATTAAAGAACCTCTTGTCCTGGGATGAAGGGCGAGGCCCTGACAGGGGGCTGTCACAATTGTTCCTTAACTAAATCCAAGAACAACAATGGGGATGGGAGAACCTTATTTCGGAACACTGGTTTGGAGAATAATGTGTCTCTTTGGCCGAAGGGCCTGCCTGTGGTTCTGGGGCCACCTCTTCCAGGCTTAACTGGGCTTTAGCTAGAGCCTTATGTAGCAATGGCTGAAACAAGGAGGGTCTAAAGACAGCCGTTGTGGATGGCTGCTCTGGTTTAGTCTTCTCTTCATCAGAGGAAGGGATTCTTAATTTCCCCGTTTATCCTCTGAGGAGCTAACCTGCTCAGAATGGTAAGAGGATCCCCAATCGTCCTGTCCCTCCCAATTCGAATGATGTGGGACATAAACAGGTTCCGAAGTGGGAACCTCCCTCTGTAGAGGAGGGTTACCCTGACAGAAAGAAGAAAGGATACCTGGACCACCACCCGGGGGATGGAGGAGGTACTGGAGACCCTCAGCAATACCCTGACTGCTGCAGTGACTACAGCCTGGATGTCCAGTGGCCTGTTCTCTAGGGATGGGCCTATAATTTGTGACCCAATTCCACAAGGGATAAGGTTTGCTTCCTCCCTATGCCTGTAAACTCCTAGGGGCAAAGCCTGCTGAGGATTAGGTTTAGTTGTGTTCCAAGTAGGTGGTCTGTAAGAGGGGCCTGATGAACTCAGGTCCTGGGGGAGAGTCTCATCCTGCATTTCGGATGACCAGGCCTGTAGATGGCTAGCAGGGTTCCTATCTGACCTTCTCGTTCCTAACGATTGGTCAGTGTAGGCCACTGATTGTTCTTGTAAGTGCTGAATATTTTTTGCAAACTGTTTCTCTCAGGACGCATGTCTTTGTTTTTCTGCCCTAATTTCAGACTTGGAGGGCTTTTGGGGGCAACAGCCTTAGCCCTAATCTTTGCTGCGGCCTCCCTGTAGACTAAGTGGATTCATTGTCTCTTCCTCTTCAGAGTCTGTTTGGGAGCCTCAGAAGCCTTAATGTTCTGCATGCCTGATGGTCCTGGCTGGGCCCAATTGGTTTTCATTGCTCAACGAAGAACACCGGAGGTGCTGTCAGCTCCTCCGGAAGGTGTCTTCCGAGCTGAATGGCTAGGGGAGAGAGGATCACTGCCTTGGGGACCACTAAAAAATGGCACCCGAAGGATCTCGATCTCAAAATGGCCACTGGCCATGAGGCACAGGGCCTTAAGAGGCCTTGTAGATATGAATCTCCTGGGGCCTCGCACTGGAGCCTTAGTAAGGCAATTAGAGGATTATTGCTTTTGCAGTGAGGAGATTGGTGCTTCTGTCTATCTAGCAGTCTTGGTAGTTCGGCTCAGGATCGGCCTGATTTGTTCTGAGGGACCATGTGAATGGCTGTCTGTGATATCTGCGGTTTGGGGCTCAACAAGCCCTGGGGATACTCGTGTCGTCAAAAACAAGCTTGAGAGGTCGGGCTGGTTCGATCTGCTCTTTATGAGCCGCGTACCGCAAGGAGCTGCTAGAAGGCTGCATGATGTTAATTAGCCCCAGTAAGTGCGAGAGTGGTTTCATGACGTTTTGAAACAAGCGCACTTACTGTTGGTGTGTCAGTACCAAGGTGAGGCAGCTGACAGGTGGAGAAGAGTGGGTTCCCACTCTCCTCGTAAGCGAAGCTCTACCGGAGCCCCAGGAGCTGCTCGATGGTGTTGAGTTTCTCGATTCCTGCCTTGCTTTTCTGATGTGAGGAATGCTAACAACTCAAGTCCAGAGACAATAGCTCTTATGTCCAAGAGCTGAGTTGGAAAGCTGGGGCTCTCAGCACAGGCTGGCCTTTTTATAATAGCAGACTCAGCTCAACATAAGAGGGTGGAGTTATACTCAAAGCTGGACTCTCGAGCAGCATGACGGAGAATGTGTCACTTTGTACAAATAAAGCAACAAAACCAACACATTCTGGCCTTAGAAATGTGAATTGGATAAGAAGAAAAAAGGCCAAAAAACAGTATCTTCAAAGCTTAAAAAATTGGCCAATTTTAGAGTTGAGAAATGAAATATGACCACGCAAGGCTCCAAGAGATTAAAAAAAAAGAAGCCCAAGAATACAGGATTATTTTCAATACTAAGATATTGCTCAGAATAGAGTATCACAAAAAAGTATTAACATAAAAGCTAGTTTCTAATTTTTGATTGACATAAAACTAACAACTGATAGTGTACTACTCATTTAATCCATCCTGAAAACAGGAAATTTTAGTGTACAACTGGTTTTTAACCTTATCCTCTTAAATTTGCTGTTCAAATAGTTACCAGCAGATTTTACACATTATTTATAATTGCATGGAAATAACTCCCTTTAACATAACAAATGAAAACACTGTAACTTTCTAATAAATGGATCAAACAAAAACAAGGTTCATACTTCTGTGCAATATTATTTCTATGTAATTTTAATTCCTTTTATTATTAAGGAATTGCTGTGCTGGCTTCTCTGGACTGGGACAGGTGCTGAGCAAAACTATGCCCAAACTCCAGCATGCACTAAGACCAAACATGCCCCAAATCCCAGCATGCCCAAATTTTGAAATACGGAATTCTGAAATCAGTTGAACTAAAATTGATTATCCTATCATCACTGAATGAGCCTTTGTACTAAGAATGAACTTGAATCTGATCTATCAAACTCAGATTAACTCATGTAAGCACTATGTACATTTAGTTTCTTTTAAGGAACGGCTTAATAGCCATTCGTGAATACCCCTCATTTCTTCAAGTGGCAATAGTTTTGAGCAATCTCAAAGTTTAAGGATCTTATAAGTATGTAACATATATAACCAAAACAGTATTGTAATCAAGAAAAAGGTATACTTAAATTTATTTCCTCTCATCTATAACAGTTGAAGTTATTTACATTTATTTTCTAAAACAGTGGAAGGGACTTCACCCCCTTCCCAATGGAAAGGAAAAGCAGCTGCCACCTTCACCATGCACATAAACCAATCTGCTAAACGGCAGAGCAGTAACTGTTGCTTTCAGTGTTGCTATGCCATGTTTCATCTGCTTTCTCTGATAAGTAGGAGTGTTTGTTTCAGGATAGGAAAGGCTCAACTGATAATGGTCAAGATAAAGATGATTCTCTTCCTCAACTCAAGGCAAGGCAAAAGAGTCTCTAATCCAGTTTTAGACTGCTTAAAAAGAATGTGCAAATGCTCAAACCTAATCAGGGCAATACTGCCTATGTACATTGGTTTCTATTAGTTTAATACATTCAGTTATAACAACCTACAAAAGTTTGTGGAAACTTATATTACATGGACCCTTCCTTCCACACAGCCCTCACAAGTTTCCTTGATAGTGTTTGCTAATTCCTCTAGTAATATCTTATTTTGTTTTATTTCGTTTCTCAAAATCACCCTGAAATTTTGACCAGGAAATCAAAACATGTTTTCAGTAGTAAGTGCTGTTGTTATTTCAGTGGTTATCTAAAATGTTCTCTGATATAATTGATAGATCAACTATATAAGACATTCTCATAATAACCATACCCAGATAAACTATTTATTTTATGCTTCTATATTTACAAATAAAATATTAATAACTAACATGATCTAATGACAAAAACATCAGAAGTACAAAATTTTTGCATTTTGTTGCCTATTTTGGTAATGCAATATCTGTAAGAAAACAACCAATTTCAAAAAGCAGGGACCCCTCAATTCACCTTGCTGCATCAGAGTTGTGAGCTCTGCTTCACGAATCCTCCAGAAGAGCAGAATCAACATAAGCCAGAGATGTTGTATACATCACTGCAAGAAAAACACTTTTTATAATTGGCAAAATTTTAAAAAACTGCTTATACATGTCTAGAAGAGACAATAATATCATTGTTATGTAGGAAGGGAACTACTCTGAGAATGTCACCTTAGAAAAACCAGATCAGAAACCAAATAGATAACAGACTGCAACCAAATAATTTTTTTTCTTTCAAACACCCAAGGTAAAAATAATCAAAACGTTGGAATGAAAAAGGCTACAAAGCAAACATCCAAAAGAAAAGAAACCAAAGTAATTAAAACTCTAGACACATTAGAAAAGACATTTACCAGAACACAATAAAAAAGATAGATGAAGAAACAGGACATGCAGGAAGAAAAAAATTAAACCACGATAGTGAAGAAAAGAAAAACAAACCTAAGGACATTAGGTAAGCATAAACAGAAAAGCCCAACAAAAACACAAACAGTTTTGCATTTTTTCAAAATTCTGAAATTGGAAAAAAAATTAAATTTAAACTAGAAAAAAATTGGTCTAGTGGTTACGGTGTTATCTAGAAACCTGGAGCCTGGAGTTCTAGTCCCATCTTAGGCATAAAGGTTGGGTGACTCCTGGGCCAGTCACTCTCTCTCAGACCAAATCCACTTCCCAGGACTGTTGTGCGGAAATAAGGAAAAGGAAGAAGTATTACGTATATTTGCCACCTCGAGTTATTTATAAAAATAATAAAACGGATGAAAATAAAAATAAACAAACATTGATAGTTTTTTAATGTTACAAGAACAGGCATCTAAGAACAGATACAATTCTTCCATATGATTAGACATTAAGGCTGTATATACATGTTCAGGAGGTTTTTTAACAGTTGTGTGTGTAAAAAGTGGCAATTCAGCAACAAAACACTCCATTCTCAAATTAGTCCAATTCAATATGAAAATTGCATTGAAACAGTAACAAGAATGAAATGTTATGACAGTGGAATCTTAGCAATTATGGTTGTGAAGTATCTGTTTGTATATGGCAAAAATGTCAGAATTCATATAATTACCACCATAATTAGTGCAGGTAATAGAGATACTGTAATCACTTCTCATTGGTTAGCATAGTTACACTAAACTTCAGCTGATTTTGATTGCAATCATTTTGGCAAAATACTTAACAAATAAAATATTATTTGCAAAGAATTGGATTATTCATGCACCCCAGGCTTACCTAGCTGTAAAGATCACAATATGTCTTATGTAATAGTACTATATAATATACTGTTTTAATAATTTTATATATAATTTTTAAAAAATGGACACTAAATGCTTGACTTCACCTAAAGCCCCAATGTCTGTATCTACTTAGAAAAACTCAAATAGGTATCTTCCTTCTATCTCCTAAACACCAGTCTTCTTTTTTATAATTATCGTGGGTTATATACAAAGCTTCTTTGTATGACTGTTTCCAGCCAGACACCCTGCCCAACTGTCACTGTTAACTGTCAAGTGCAGCTCCTACTTGCCACCATGCTCTTCCCCCACAATGTTCTAGACCCACTTATCAACACTTCAAGGCAAAGCTGGAAGAAAATGCAAAAGCTCCTTTGGCCCTTGACTTTGGGACTCACATTTAAAATGACATTTCATCACAAGGCCCATTCAAATAAATTCTTGAAACAATCCTATATTGCCAAATGTTCCACTGTTTACTTCAGTTATGCATAATCCAGTTAGTAAATGCCTCTTAAATTTTGTCACTGTTTCCAAAAATCCCAAACATTCAAGACAAGTCCTTTAAATAGTTACAATGATTTTGTGAGCCTAGGAAGGAAATTTCAGCTGAACAAAAGTTAGTAAACATTCAATCTGTAAAGAAAGGTAAGAAAGGAAGTTAAGAAAGGGAATGAAAAAAGATAAAAAAAAGATAATAAATGAAAGGTAATAGAGGAATGGTAATAAAGGAAAGTTTACAAACTCTTAATCTACAAACAAGAAAAATATGGAGTGGAAACACATACATATACAAGGAACTGGGCTTCAGTGATATAACACCAGGCCCAGAATATTTTCTTTTACCACACTGAGAAAAAAAATGTTGCTAAGTCCACATAATGTTACACTTCCAAAATTCTATGAATCACACTATGACACATAAAATCTTAGACCTTCACCTAAGCATGGTATAAGCAAAAATGTAATTATGTCATGAACTGAAGACATGTGCAAAACAACTACAAGGATCATTCTTTGTTCTTCTCTCTATTCGCAGTCTAATAAAGTCTGAGAGATGAGAAAATTGTGTATAAACAAGGACTCAGTCTTCAGCTGGAAAATAAATTAAAGCAAATGTTTAAAATTTAAAATTAAAAATGTTTTGCTAATTTCTGAAGCCATTTTAATTGCATTCAGAATTTCAAGATTACTATTCTTGAGAATGAAAAACTAAATAAACAGTATTAAATTGTATATTAGCACAGATAATATCCCAGTTACAAATAATTTACAAGAAAACTTCATACCTAAGATTTTAAGTACAGACTTTTACAATTTTTCAGCTAAAATGCCTATAATTTTGCCATCATTTTGTATGGATGAAGCAGAAATATGAATAAATGTCCATTATTTTGCTTGATTTTATCAACTGCTAATTTTAACACCTTCTAACCTGAAACACTTTATTACAAATTTCATTTATTCCTTGACTGCTCATAAAAATTCTGTCAAGACAGTTTAGTATTATATAAATAAAGGGTTTAGTATTATATCAATAAAGGGTTTTTTTTTTTTAATTATTTTTCAGAGCAAATACAACATCCGCCCTAGAACTTGGCTTACTCAACATCCCCTTGACTGGTTTCAATCGAGTAACCATAGCAAAGGCTTGATATCTTAGTAAAGTATCCAGACTTCAAAAAAATCTCCAGTTTTAAGTAAAAACACAATGGGACTAAGAGCTAAAGTTCTTTTTAAAACACTAGAAAAACCACCCTATTTTGCAACTGCATATAATTCAAGGAAGCTTTGCAAAATTTGCAATGGAGGAGAAAATATATACAGAATATCTGTTTACTCAACTTCTTTAATTGTTAGAAGGAAGTAGTGTATCATATTTCTCAACTTCCAGATTCCCTAGTCGTGATTATAATTCCCATCAGTATCAGGTTAGAAACAAATGGTTTGCTACAGCTGTATAGATTTGCACATATTTCTAGGGCACAGGCTTGGGAAGCCAGCATTAGATCCTCAATTGACAGACACTTGTTTAATCTACATTTCAAGCCCATTAGCAATAACTTTTAGAAGCACCTCCTTCATAAAAATCAATAAAGTATCATAGGAAATAACTATTATTTAAAACTAAGCATTTTATTAACAATACAAAATAATAGGTCTGTCTCTTTCTCTCTCTATGTATGCATGCGCATGTGCATGCGTATAATATTTCAGATTAACTTTTGATCCTCTGGTTATTGCTACAAGGGCTCCAATCATGATTAGTGTAGTAATAGATTTTTTTTTCCATAAGTTTTCAACTTTGATCTGCAAGTCTTGATATTTCATCATTTTTTTCCAACTGTTTTTCTTCAATCCCAGCATCAGCCAGAACAGCAATACTTCTTTTCAATAATTGTTATATCAGACATGCTGTGAACAAGGTGGCTATCTGTTTGGAACTAAACCTCTGGCAAAGTTTCCAATAATTGATTCAACTCAGTTATGATATTGATATAATCAGTTTGTAAAATTTTGCTACAGCAATTTTGATCAATTGCTGTTTCATCATTATTTTCATTTAATTATATATCACTACACAAGTTCCACTCCAAGAACAAAACACCTAGACAAATTGAGCAGCATGGTATGTGCCTGGGCCATGGCCTCCCACTTGCACTAGCATTGCAGTGTCACACTGGCATTAGCAATGCTGCACACATCATGTAGGCATTAGCGTCGCTATGAACACACACTCCCCCACTCAAACTAGCATTACTCAGGCACCAGCATTGCTGTGAGTGTTGCTTGGCCGCTAGTATTATTGTGAGTGCACATTCAACTCATGGCTCGCTGCCTTGTTTATGCATGCACATGTAAAAGTGCTTGCCCCTCCCCCCACATCACCAACAGAAAGGTTGAAGAACCCTGATATATGCAGTATAATGCAGTGATCCATGTGCACATTTGTACATTGGGGAAACAAAACAACCACTTCATAAATGCATGGCACAACATAGGAGAATGCACCCCTCAGGACAACATTCAGTAGTCCATCTGCATTTAAAAAACAAATGCCACTCTTTTGAAGACAACAAAGTCCATGTTTTGAACAGAAAGATAGACATTATATCCAGTTTACAACACAGGCCTTTCAACAATTCCAAGAAGACTCCACACCCAACTGCACTACTCAGGTGACCCTGACAACACAAAGAAATATCCAGGTGGCCTTAACGACTCACTAAAAGAATGCAAATGACCAGCTGCCTGCAAGGAGTATAAATCCCTTCCATTCCTCACCATCCAGCCAAAGCTGAAGAAGCTTCTTGGATGAGAAGTGAAATGTCTTCAAAAAAACCAGAAAGTCCAGTTGCCTCTTGAAAAAGCACCTTTAGGTTTCACTCTTAAATTGATTTAATTGTTAGAAAGCCTTGCTTTACTCATTTCAATTTGATGAGGAACTATTGATGGAAGATTCTTTTAGTACAGGTAGTCTATTATTAAGCAACACAGTTGTTAAGTGAGTTTTTCCCATTTTACAACCTTTCATGCCATAGTTGCCAAGTGAATTACTACAGTTGTTAAGTTAGTAGTACAATCTTTAAGTGAATTTAGCTTCCCCATTGACTTTGCTTGTCAAAGGTGATCACGTGAACCTGGAACACTGCAACTGTTCTTCATCAGGATGCTGCAATGGTGGTGTGAAAAATGGTCATAAGTCCCCTTTTTCAGTGCTGTGGCAACTTCAAATAGTTATAAACAAATTGTAAGTCTGTTGTAAGTCGAAGATTATCTGTGTTTGAATTTATATATAAGACAGACAGATAGTGATGATCACAGATTTTCCTATCGGTTTTTCTCTTAGATAGGAGGAAATTTATCCAGAATTCGAATAGTACAAGGTATCTCAATAAACAAGTCTTTAATGGAAAGTCCTTCAATCTCTAGGTCACAAACTATTGATGTACAAGATCAGATATTATAGAACAATCGCTCCACTTCAAATTGTCCTTGAAAAGGTAAAAAGTCTCTTAGGAACTAAAATGAAGTTGCTCTTATATCTTCTTGCTCTTTTTCCTTTTTTATATATATGTAAGTTTTTTAAAAGTCTGTTATTTAGTCTTGAGAAAGGAGTGGGGATGGATGGATAGAAATTACATGGACCAAAATAACCAAAGTCAAGCAACACTGTAATCAACACTGTAATCAATGCCATGATTTTGCCCTTTGTCTCTCCCTCTAATCTTTTTAACTTTCACTTATTGTGTGTTGATGAAGCTTTACAAGAGGGAGTCCTTTCAACTCTTTTGCATTAGATAAAATCAGATGCCAAATTTTAAGTAACATTGAAATCATAAAGTAATGCCAGTTTTCTATTTATCATTTCACCCTATTTTTCCTACAATTGCTATACAATTGTCCATGTTTTCATTTATGCATTTCACATTTTGCCAGACTGAATATGAAAGCATACCTAAGGTACCGTGTATATTAATATAAAATTTAAATTACATCAAATTCTAAACATTTAGAAGGAGTTGCAGCAGTATAATCCATACATGCAAAAAGCAACTCATACAATGGCCATAAAATAAAATACAAAATCTATAGATTTCAATGGAAGGAACATTTTTCCACTATGTCAACCTTTTCTTCACCATTGGCCACCTTTAAATACTTTTTATGGCAACGGACCGTGACAATGGACCCCCCCCCCCAAAGTAATTCAAGATTTAAACCATTAACATTTCTTCAAGCCTTCGCAGACCCCATGACATCGTGTCCTCCCAGGGTCTGCAGACTACAGGTTGAGAACCACTGCACTATGCTATTGGCCTGTTTGAAATGTAGCAATTACTAAATAATTCTCCAATCATTCTCTATCAAAAATGTACTTCTTTGTTATCAGAAAATTACTTTACTAATAGTACAATATATATCAGATGATCCGGACAGGATTAATTCTAACTTAGTTCCAACAAATTACAATGAGAAAGGAAATCTGATGTTTAAAATGGATTATTGGCTGCAAGAAAAATAGCCTAGGAGGGGTACATGTGTTGTTCATCATAGTACTTGTTCATTATGCCAAGAACATATGAGCAATTGCTGTCATACTTGTCTATTAAATACAAAACCAAATTTAATTCAAAAAAATTTCAAGCATCCACAGCTTGTTTACAAATATGTAAGGCTGACAGGAGGTGGGTAATCAAATGTCATTTCATTCATCATGAGAATGCTTGATGGAATAATGAAATGAAAGGGCTGCAAGCAACAGGAAAATATGTATGAGAATGAATAAACACCTTTTTTGTGGCCACTGGTTAGAATTATATTCTTAAATAGAACTTAATAGAATTTAAAGATACATAGAAATTTCTAAGTAAATTGGAGACTCAAAATATATGTTTTAAACTGAATTCCTAAATTATAAAATTACTTTGTGACTAAATTACTAAGTGAATATTTTACTTTATTACTATACTGAACTACTTAACATTGAATTAGTTTGATATCAAATCTTATGCAAATATGGTAGTATAATTCAACTTCACCCTCCCCCCTTTTTAGTTTTTATTGCCACAGAAAACAATGCATTTCAGATCAGAAACATTTAATTTTTCACAACATTAATAAAAAGCTGGTAAAATGTAAAAGCCACCAGGTAAAATGACATTGTTCCCTGTATGTTAGCAGATTAGCTTTTATAATTGATGATAAAATAATCTTCTGTTTCTTCAAAATACATTAGAACTGAAAGAAATGGAATTTGTTAGAAGCATTATTCTCTATCACATTCCCATATTGTAACTGCATGTATTGCTGTGGCAGTTGGTAACATAAGTCTTCTCATTTTGTTCTAAGGAGCTTCAAAGATCCTTTTGACTTTTTACACATTTGTTTCATAAAATGGGTTTTTAAAATTACTATAGGTTTGTATTTTCATTATGTTAGAATCACACATTTGACAGCAATGACTTGGATAAGTTAATTATTGCAATCTTAATTAGGTTTTGCGGTAGTCCTTTGTCTTGTAGGGAATAGGAATTTCAATCGCAAAAAAATAAAACTTTCATGAAGAAAAAAATATCTTTTTCTTGTGTGAATTTGTGCAGTCACAATCCAGGAAATTTTGCATTTTTCAGTTTGGAGGCAACAAAAAAAAGTTTTATTGATGCCATACTACTGTCTACTATTGTCTTGACTAACTGGAACTCTTGTGCAGAAAATATGTCAAACTTTCAATTTAGGGATATGGCTGAGTCTGCTGAGTTTGGAAAAGGCATTCAAGAAAATGGCCATCAATGCAAGAGGGAATGGAGGGATGATACTGGGAACAATGGAGATGTAAAGCAGTAGGTTATACCTTGCTGGAATATTTATAGAAATGGTTGAAAATAGCGAAAGGAGAAAAGGTATAGGAAATCAGGTAGTTCAAAAGTGCATCATGCTGAGACATGACCAGGTAAAATGAGAAGGAAAGTTTATAAAGGTATATTAGTCAAAAAGAGAAATATTAAGAGTTATGAAATAAATTAGCAAATTCAAAGTGTACAATGTTTGATGAATTTCTTCTAAATTTTACTATCATCACTTAACCTACAACTTTGGGATATTGTAAACTACATTTCATAATTTTGTTAATGTTTTATTCTTCAATTTAAATTGGCTTGCTAAGTATATAATTGTCATAACTGTTAATAATTGACTTATATTTTGAATCTTTAGGGAAAAGACTACTAACTGTAATACTTTCACGTCATCATGTTTATTTTTTAACATTAACTTCCTTGTGCTTAAAATACTATATATTTTTATATAGCCTCAACAGGTGGCAGCACCTTTTTGATTGATGTTGGAAGATAAACAGGGTCCGGCTTAATTTATGTTATAGGGGACCCCCTAACAATTGTGGAACAGTGAGTTAGACTGGGAATTGTAAATAAACATCCTGGAAGCAAGCAGCAACAAATCAGTTGTATAGCACTTCCCAGAAAACTGAAGAATGTGGTCGCTAGGAATTGACTAGGAACTGATACCTTCTTGAACTTGGTAATCTTTTTTATTATAGTAGTTACTGAACCTATTCATTGCTGCCTCTGAAGAGA
This sequence comes from Hydrophis major, assembly GCA_033807585.1. Lineage (NCBI taxonomy): Eukaryota > Metazoa > Chordata > Lepidosauria > Squamata > Elapidae > Hydrophis > Hydrophis major. The sequence continues at coordinate 61,160,565 of CM066331.1, read as the reverse complement.
AATTGCACCTCATTGTTTTATATACTTAACTTGTACAAAAGTATTGTACTAATAAATGTAAATAGATCTGAGTGAATATCATTGGTAATTTCTTTCATTTAGAATTGAAGAGTTTGTGAATAGCATGTGTTGCACAACCTTGGGAATCAGTGATAAAAATGCTACGTTCTGCTTGCTCAGAAGATAATCGTCTTTAAACAAAAAAACTTCATTGCATTACTGAAACATGAAAAGTAAAAATGTGATAGCCCAACCTGCAGATAGATGTATTGGAATGAATGGACTTTGACATATTTAATGTGTAACTTACTATATGATAACATGACACTATATTGCTTGTTATAAAAATAAAATAATGTCAAGCATGACTTGTGACTAGATACATCTATGCTTTTTTTTTTTTTTTTGCCAACAGTGTAGGAATGATTTGCTTTAACTTAAAAACTACAAAGTGGATTTTTTTTACTTATCTATTCCTCTTTTGGGATTTTGGAGAAGAACCATTGCAGAAAGGCTTTTGACATCATGATGCTTAATAAGATGGTTCATGCAGTGCTCCAGACATAAGAGAATATAACTTGAGTGAATTTTCAGTAGACAATTTTGATAAAAACTTTTCCAAACATTCAGACTTTTCCAGTCCACTACGACCAACAGCTAAAAGAACATTAATTCATAAAAATTATCTTCTCTAATAATACAAAATTGGTATGGTTAGAATTGGAATAGATTCTTTTTCTTCTGGAATTACTACAAAAGCAAAGCAGAGTTAATATGATTGTTTATGATAGAAAGTTAAAATAATTTTTGAAAAATAAGAAAAGGAAACAGGTCAAAAAAATTAGAGTGAATGTAAAATTACTAGAGAAAGAAAGGATGGACCCTATATGAAAAAAATATCAGGAGAGAAATGATTTTATCTGTTCAAGAAATGCACAAACAGGATAAATACTATAAATACATTTTTATTTGCGAACAGCAATGTTTGTGGAATAATTTCCATCCAGTGAAGTAAACTGAGTTGAGAAAATAACCATTATTCATACAAATAATTAAGAATTGTTCTGTGAGAGAGATTCCTAGAGAAAAATGTGCGATATTGAGAGTTGCTTTTGAAAAAAAAAACTATTAAAACTAAACAATTAATTTTGCAAAAATTAAACACGAATGAACATAAGATTTTATAATGACACTTTAGTTTACAAATTGTTTCTTCAATATTGGTTGGGCTGATTATTAACATACTGTTATCCTGGAGTTGTTACCTCTCTGTTCTTAATATTAATATCAAAATTAAAGAACAACATGTGCCTCTTTTCTCTGGTAGGTAGTGAGTTTTATGAGGTGGCTCAAGAGAATAAGTCAGTCACATTAAACACCATTCTTTTACCATTTCTGATTTTAGTTTATGATATGATGGAAGTTACAAATATCCCAGAAACGGAAGACTGCCTGTTTTTAAGCCTACATTTTATCAACTGAAACATGAAAACACTTAAAAAATATTTTAATATATAAGGCGAGCATATTTGATTTTGTACTTCAAATATATCCTTACAATTAACCAGTATTTTATTATAGGCAGGTGACATTGTTAACCAATATTTTGTACAACAGGTTCTTGTGAAACCTGAAGCTAAAATATATCCAAAGGTTGCCTTGTATAAGAGAAGGATTTATTTTCTCTAACAGAATCTCAGCTCAAGTAGCATGGATTCAATAATTTTATTTAATATTGGTATATTTCAGTGTACTAGTCATTGGAAAAAGCATATAATTTATATTATAAGGGTGAAAAATAAGATTATCTGTTCTTGTATGTTTAACGCTAGAATTCTATATGATGACAAAGCTTCCTTTTACTATTTTCCCTTTATCTTTAAAAAAAAAGCAATGCAAACAAATTCTACCAAAAATACTTCAAGAAGTCCCCAAATGCTGAACTATGGTGTTTCCCCGAAAATAAGATCGTCTTATATTTTTTGCCACCAAAATAGGCACCAGGTCTTATTTGCCCCCAGCCTCCTTTTCGTTGTCAGAGGCCTTCAGGAACTACTTCTTTTGTGGCTGGCAAGGCTTTCCTGAAGGCCTCTGCAGGCAACAACAGAGCTCCGGATTGATCTGGAGCTTTGTTACCAGCTACAGAAGCCTTCAGGAAAGCCTTGCCAGCCTCAGAAGAAATGGGCCAGCAAGACAGATGTCGGGATGTGTGAGGCCTGGCTACAACTATCCAAAGCTAAGTAGTAGGTCAGCTCTACCCCTCCATCCCCACCCTAGCTTAATTTTTACCCGTGCACTCTGGAATGGGCAGGATCTTAATTAGGGCTTATTCTGGGGGTAGGGCGTATATTGGACACACTTTAAAAATCAAGCAAGGACTTACCTTCAGGTTAGGTTGTATTTTGGGGAAACGGTATGTGGGCTTTAAAAAAGTTTAGCATTTTAACTTTACAGAAGTCAATCATTCTTTATTCTAACACTGATGCAAACATGTTAATAATCTAAATGTTTATTCAAGGCAATAAGAAGTTTTATAATTTTTTTCTTCACACATACACAAATATTTAAAATCTCAAAGATGGCTATCACTTAGGGTATTACTGTGCATTGATAGTTGATGCATAATCTAAATATCACAATCTTAATCCGCAAGTGTCATTGGCGTCTTTTTAACACATTATATTGCTGAAAATATGAATGTGTGCTACAATCTTTTATGACCATAACTTTCCTTAAAGATATAGAATGGATTAATAAGTCAACTTAAGATATAGTGGGTTTTTGGTTTAGTACGAAATGTAAACTCAGACAATGTGGATCATTAACCATCATAATTTTAAATCAATGATTTGTAACTTATTGTGTGAAATAAACTGTCTTCTTCAACATTAAATTATTATAAGTATAATGTCTAAATTTAACCTTGTTTTCTTGTTCTGGCGCCTCGAGAGCATATATATATGTATGTATGTATGTATGTATGTATGTATGTATGTATGTATGGCATTCAGCTTAGTTCGGGTATTTTCCCACATCATAATAGTGGTGCTTTTAAAGTTGTAGCAACGTTTCAGCAGAATCTCATCTGCCATCATCAGGCTTCTGTATAGTGTTTGTCTGTGAGTCAGACTTTTACAGTGGTTTCAGATTTAAATTTGGGGCAGCCTATTGCTGTGTCAGAATGGTTTTTTCTTCCTCCTGATTGGTTGAGTCTTGGTCTGTGTTTATTGGTCTTGGAGTTTGCTGTGTTCTGCTACTAATATCTTCTGTCTGGTTTTTTTTGGGGGGGGGGCTCTTTTTGTATCTTGATTGGCTGGCAACATTGTGTTACTTTATTGGAGGCCTTTAGTGCAGCTTGGCTTCGGGTAAATGGATGGCTATCATTAGTCAGGAAGCTGGGTTTCATCTGGGTGCCTGGTTGGGGTGTGTTTGAGATGGAGGTATCAGGGGGGATCTGTTTGTGCCCAGGTGTTTGCCTGGCTTGTGATGTGGAGATTTTTTTTGTTTGTGAGTGCAGGCTTCCAAATGATTGACAGCCTGGTGGATTACGTTTAGTGGCTGCTGTGCTTTGATGAAATGTTAATTTGAAGCAGGTTGGTGTAGTATTGTTGCGTAGCAATTGCAGCTGCGTAGGAATTGGAGGTCACATAGTATTACTGCTCTTTTAATTTCCAGTTTCTCGTAGGTTTTGATCTGGTTGTTTATTCCCTCCCCGTAGAGGTTTGATATTTGTTTTCTTAAGTTTTCGCGGGTACTTACATGTCTGGCATTCAGCTTTGTCCGGGTAACAAATGAAACCCAGATGAAACCCAGCTTCCTAACTAATGATAGCCGTCCATTTACCCGAAGCCAAGCTGCACTAAAGGCCTCCAATAAAGTAACACAATGTTGCCAGCCAATCAAGATACAAAAAGAGCCCCCCCCCCAAAAAAAACCAGACAGAAGATATTAGTAGCAGAACATAGCAAACTTCAAGACCAATAAACACAGACCAAGACTCTCAACCAATCAGGAGGAATAAAAAACCATTCTGACACAGCAATAGGCTGCCCCAAATTTAAATCTGAAACCACTGTAAAAGTCTGACTCACAGACAAACACTATACAGAAGCCTGATGATGGTAGATGAGATTCTGCTGAAACGTTGCTACAACTTTAAAAGCACTATTATGACGTGGGAAAATACCCGAACAAAGCTGAATGCCAGACATGTAAGTACCCGCTAAAACTTAAGAAAACAAATTATATATATATATATATATATATATATATGGCATTCAGCTTTGTTCGGGTATTTTCCCACGTCATAATAGTGGTGCTTTTAAAGTTGTAGCAACGTTTCAGCAGAATCTCATCTGCCATCATCAGGCTTCTGTATAGTGTTCGTCTGTGAGTTAGACTTTTACAGTGGTTTCAGATTTAAATTTGGGGCAGCCTATTGCTGTGCCAGAATGGTTTTTTCTTCCTCCTGATTGGTTGAGAGTCTTGGTCTGTATTTTTTGTTCTTGGAGTTTGCTGTGTTCTGCTTCTGATATCTTCTGTCTGTTTTTTTGTGGCTCTTTTTGTATCTTGATTGGCTGGCAACATTGTGTTACTTTATTGGAGGCCTTTAGTGCAGCTTGGCTTCGGGTAAATGGACGGCTATCATTAGTTAGGAAGCTGGGTTTCATCTGGGTGCCTGGTTGGGGTGTGTTTGAGCTGGAGGTATCAGGGGGGATCTGTTTGTGCCCAGGTGCCCAGGGTATATATGAATGGGAGATGTATCATTCATTCATATATATATATATATATGAATGATACATCTCCCATTCATTTGTTCTGTCTGCAAATACATAAGTAGGATGGAAAAAGTCAGTTTATTTTACTTAATGAGATTCTTTCACAAATAGGCACTGTTCTCACAGAATTATACTTTGTATCTCCAATCAATTAGATATGGAGTTCTGATAAAAATATTTCAATTTATGTTATGTCTTAAACAACATAACTTTTAAAGCAAATTCAAAATGTAAAAATGTATCAAACCTTAAAACATGCACATTATATAAAAATAGTACTTGTGATGTATCTCCCTCTCCCTTTGTAGCAATAAAATAAACTATTTAAGATATGAGTGAATTATAAGTAGAAGAAGCAGTGAAAGTTTTTCTCTCTCTCTTTCTCTCTCTCGAGATCTTGCTTTAAGGTTCTTCGTCACTATGCTATTCATAATTTAAAGACTCTTGATAAAGACTGGCTGTCCACACCAAAACCAATTGCATACCATTAGCGAGATTGAGACTTTGTGGCTGCCCAATTTAGAAGTCTGAGAAGCAGATATATAACCAGTTCTGCATATGGTCACAAATGCATCAAAGCAAGAATCTAGCTTCGCAGTGCTGTCAACACTTCTTTAACTGATAAACGTATTTTCCAGGGACCATGTAGCTACTTGGATAGCACAGGAAAAATGCAGTTTCTCTAACAGCCACTGATTAGCAATTCATACACCCACGCAGAAGCCATGGCATTTTTCTCCCTTCAGATTAAAAAAGTGCACATCCTTCTCATGACCTGCTGAGTTTGAAGTGTTGCTCATCATTTTCCATCTTTCTTGGATAAATATAGCTTGAGTGAAGTAATCTAGGCCCTGATAAACTTCATGTTACATCACTATAATGTAATTCTTTTGTCCTATTTTTCTTCACAAATCAACTCTGCAAAAAACATGCACTCTACCAGAGGAATCACTGCTTTTTTCCTTGGTTTTATTAACTGATTGATTGGTGTTATGGGATATGCTTAGGAAAAGATGGAAGAGTATGGAATATGGTTTGGCATGGGAGCAAATATTCAAGTAAGAGTTGGCAGGGGAAGATACAAGTGAGAAGCTGTATGCCAATGTATTATTTTTCCATTACACATTTTTATAAAAAATGAAAGAAGCCATGTGTGGTAGCATAGAAGCTAAGGGAACTATCTACTTGCAACAACAGGTAAAATTGGCTCAGTATTATTTCTGAAGATTTAAAAATAATAATAATCAAGACCTTGACATTTGAATTCAGTACCATGCTAACTCGTAGTACACATTTAAGTCCACAGATGTTTCAAGTTTTACATTTTATATTTGAAAATATAGAATTTTGTAAAGACCAACCAACCCATAAAGCTGAAAAATTTCAAACATTACATTACAAATAAGATCCTCAGCATCATGAAAAATACATAATCCATGAAATATAACTTTAGCTATCTTCGAAAATTCAAAGATATACATTACACAACCTGTTACTTATGCCTGTTCAGCTGCTTAACTGTTATTTTTTCTTATGCTAGTGATGTAACAAATACTAGTGAGAAACCTGTCAGGAACAGAACAATCACAGAATGATTCATCCTTTGCCATTCCTTCCCAGTTTCCATCAAACAATAGTGGACACCTGCAGAGAAAAGATGAATGCCATATTTTGGCCAGCAGCCAATGTCATGGGGTTTGAACATCTGCAGGATTGCATCTACAATGTAAATAAAAGAATCTGGATTCACCACAATACAAAAATTGGCAGCTTGAAATTATGACAATCACGTATTCTTTTTAAAAGCAGTTTAAAACAGCAGTTTAAGCTATTAAAAATACTTATTTGAAGATGTCCTATCACTGGCAAGATTCCATATCATGATGGAAAACCCAAATGCACAACAGATATGTTTTCTTTCGAAACAAGTTCTTCATACTATGATAGTAAATGTATTGTATGTAATCCAGTGTACATAGAGTATTTTTAGGATACTCTCACTTTCACTTCAAGGGTTCCCAAACTATCCTTATGTGATGGAGATCTATTAATATTTCCAACCACTAAAACATAGGGAAGACATTGTTATGAAGGAATAAAAAAAGTAGGGCATGCAATGGAATTAAATGTAAGTTAGACATCTCATATTTAACATCCTAAATTTCTATTTAAATAAATGTTTTCAGCTAGGGTGTTTATTTTTTATTAAAAGAATGTTATCAAAATATAGAACATAAATACAATGAAGGAATGTGATTTATAGGCCCTAGCTTCTGAAAAAGTTGGATTTTTAAAGCAAAGTTCAGGCTGTAAAACTATATGTCTCAAACTTAATTCATTTCTTTACAATAGAGAAAACAAAAAAAATGTAGTTCACACAACACTTCTGGACAAAACTTCTTTCCAGAGAAGGGGGGGAGGAGGGAGGGAGGGATGTATATCATGGTTGAAAAGACAGTATTTGCAAACAGAAAATTGTTTATCAGAATAAATCACAGTTAAGATGTATATTGTAAGTTCAGCACATCAGTCTACCGCAGGCTTAAATAACTTAGGACCTAAAACAACCATTAGCCAAGTACAGGATGAACGTTCTGTTTTATATTTTCATGTTAATCGGTAAAGTAAGCTACATTACTTGATAATATTTTTATAATATTGAAATACGATACAACCATTTGGTACTTTCTCATTTTCAATTAATAATGATTAAACTTTTCATTTTTGCCTAAGATTGCAGAAAAGTAATATTTCAAATACTTTGCAAGATGAAGTATATGAAAAATATTGCATAAGTCTGTAGCCTTAACTTGGATAACTCTTTATTAAATAACAAAGAAAAGGAACTAAGGAATTTTGGTTCTTTTAAACTGTGATTTTAATTACTATCTTCAACAAAAGAAATGAGCTTTATTTGGTGTTAGTTTTGCAGAATAAAATGCTCTTTTATCATGTAAAGTCCCTATATTTATTTTCAAATCTGTATGCAATACACTCTTTTCCAGAACTTTCTTTTGTGAGCAGGCAACAGAATTTCATTTTTAATGTGTGCCAGTGTGCTTACAGTAAAAAAATGACAACAAAGGTTATTTTATATATGTCTTATCTCTTATTTCCCCAATACTGAGAAATATCTTTTCAGGGGGCAAGAATAAATGAAAACTCGGTACTTTTCTTGCAAAAAACAAACACTTCATTAAATACTTACAAGCTCTGGCATATATAAAAAGCTGAATATTTTTGAAAAATCACAAAAGACAGCCTTTTATGAAATTTCACAAAATGTAAGATGTTAGCGAATGTACAGTACTGTCCAATGTTAAAAGGCAAATTATTCAGAGATCTAGAAAAAGTAAATTGAGAAAATATATATCATTTTCACGCCATTGTGTTCCAATACAGAACATTTAACTTATATTCCCTACAAAAACTGTAGATGTACAATATAATTTGTAATCAGACGTACTGTAAAATCTATCAAGTTGCACATCTGTTGTACAGAATGCTATGTTTATGTGAATGCTCCATTAGATACAACAGGGCCTACTTTCAAGGAAAGAGAACAAGGCTACAAGAATTGGTACAAAAATGTGCTAGCACTTGGCAATTAATGCATCTATCTATGCTTTTCTATGAAGAGCTTCAGCACCTCAGCTATATATGTGCAGAAGTACATTGGTCAATTATATATTCCATAGAAATGAAGCATGAACATTACCTAGCATCCTCTCTTCCAATGTTTATATTTCAGAAAGTGCAGAACAGAACCTAAAAGCACATAAAGTGCATTATGTACAAATAAGTAAAGCATAAATTGCCACTGTATTCCAGAATTTCCTGCAGTAGGCCAAAAAAATATCAACAGGAAAGATAGCAAAAAAATCCATCTCACAAGGTAAACATAAAGGCACCAGGTTTTTAGTGCATATGGACCTCAATGAAATAACCCAAATGCCATTTATTTATAAGACACACTAATTTATATTGGCTACATTGGCAGCCACTAAATGAAACATTGTAGCCCAGTTACAAAATAGAGACTTTATGAAGGTGACTCCAGGTGTAATTAGCACATAAAGCCTAAATTACAGTGATCAAGGCAGCAGTAGCAATATCCCCAAATCTAAAGAGCAACCCCAGTCTTAAAAGATCCGCATGCGCTTTCACATAATTACTAGAAACGACCTAAAATTGAACTCTCCCAAGCTCTGCAAAACAGCATTAAGAATCATGAATCAGAAGAGTCTCTACTAGTCCCACCATCATAAAAACGTTACAAACTTCGTAGCAAAATCTAAGCGAAGGTGACTTCATAGTTAAGCAAATGGCTCTTCCTCAGGCGATGGTTTATGAACTGCCCCTTTCCTCTCCCATCCTTTAAAAACACGAACTTATCTCGGGAAGGAATACTCAGCCAGTCCCGCGTATATTCGGCTCCTTCTATTTGCAAATAAGCCTCCCAGCAGTTCCACTCTTTGCCATGGAAACTCCTGCATTCGTTTTAATATACCCACATTCCCGGCTCTCTGCCTTTTGCATTATCTACTATCCTTCCTCCTATTTTTTTTTTTTTTTTTTTGGTCAAAGCCCTTCCGAGAATCTGTCCCACCCTTAAGATACCTTTCCCTCCAAAAAACCATAAACAAAACCCAGTGCAAAAATAAAAACCAGCAATAGTACCGTCACGCTCAAACCCTTATTTGGGATTACTGGCGAGAACCACGGCAGCAGAACCCAAACCAAACCTAAGCCGCCCCCGTCCCTCCCTCCCTCCCCGCCTGCCCTGCTCTGAAGGCCTCACCTATCTCTTTCCTCGGCTCAAAGGGGTGCAGAGGCTGCTTCGTGTTTCCCTCTTACTGCCTCTGCAGCTCTGGGGAGCCGGGGAGCAGCACCTCCTACGGAGGGAGGGCGGGCCTGGCGAAAGCCACGAGGGGGCGGAGTGCACCGCTCAGTGGCTGGCAGGAAAGGGCTCGCGGCCCGGACTGAGTGGCAGCGCTCCTTCCGCCCACACCGGTTCCCGGCCTGGGGTCCTAATTGCAAACTCGGCTCTATTCTCCAAGGGGCGGGGCGGACTGGAGGAGGGAGGCGGCCCTCCACGGAGATGAAAGATTTGGGGTTTCAAGACATTTTCCCGTTCCGCAGCCGGAGGAGGGAATCACCTCAGAGCGGCGGCTTCTTATCTCCCCGCAGCCACGGACGACGCCTGAAGGCGGAGACTCCGGGACCAGCGAACCGGAGGGTGGCCCTATTTGAGCGCGCCGGCCAGCAGAACGTCTTGCTTTTCCCCGCCGCGTCCCTCATTCGCTCATTTCGCCAGGATGCGGAGCCCAGTTCCACGCCCTCTTTCGCCAGATACTCTCTGGGCTTTAGCTACATCGACCAGGGGCGGGGGAAAATATGTTCGCACATCTGTTAAGGCGGGGTGGCTGTCGCAGGTCGGGCATCTCTGCGCCGAACGTTAACCCTCCAGAAGTGGAACGCGCGTTAAAAAACAAAACGGCTGTTATACCTTCGGTCGTTCAAGCTCACGTGGCCCTCGCGGTCCATGTTCTCACTCCGCAGCTCCGATATCGACTATAACAAAATGGCTAGAGTAATGGCGGGTTCACACATGCACTTTGGGTCTCTTTCTTTTTTGGCATTGCACTGCCTAGCGTGCACTCCGAAATTTGCCAGCCTGCATTATACCTTGCCCCAGTCCAGCAGGCGTGCCTGCAAACAATCCCATTCCAAAGCAAAGGAACCCATAAAATGGGATTTTTCTGTTTTCTCTCGGGTAAGTATCGTAAGAACTCTCTTATTATTCACCACGCAGGTCTCCATATCTGTTCGATTCCCTTTTTCTTTCCGCAGTCATGCCTCTGCCGTTTAATTAAATAACTACCAATGCTTTTGCGTTCCTTTGATAGTAACTATCCAAATGTGGATTCATTTCTCTCTCTCTCAAGTACTTCGCATAATCTTAGCCTTCTCAATGTCCGTTAAGTAATTTCAACAAATAGGTTTCAAAAAGACAACTTAAACTATGTGGCTTGAAAAATCAATCAGTTTGAGTTCATATTAACTTTTCACTGCCTAAATAAAGCAGTCCCTGCTTTCAAAATCAAGCTTCCTTCATATTAGCCAATCCTCATATCTGCAATCACCTGCTTTCAAGCCACCCAAAGTTGTTTACTCAAAAGTAAATCCTACTATGATAAGGGTTATTCCCATGCATTCAGTGCAAACAATTGCAGCCTTAAAAAACTACATCTGAGGTGTAGACCCTAATCATGTTACTCAGTAATTTCCACTTATTTCAACGCAACTTTGGTGGTCAGTATATACAATAAGTTATGCTTTCCTGAATGGGAATTACTTCCAAGTTAATATGTATAGTTTTGTGACATAATTGTAAATTTGTGTTTAAAGTTCCACATTTTTCAATATATCATAAGAGCTTTTTTCTCTTGTTTCTTAAAAAGACACACAATTTCTATTTTTCAGGTTTTTCAGCATGTGCACACTTAAGATGCTTTCCATTTCTTTCAGGCTACCACTCACCTAATCAGGCACACTCACATCATGTTCAGTACAGTCTATTTATACATGTATTTTCCTTTTCCAATATATAAATATTTCTTAATCAAGTTTTTTTTCCAGATAACTAAGGTGAACCTTAAAAAAATATCTCCACAGTTGCAGTCTCATTCCCTCAACTGTCACATTAATTTATTATCTTCATAAGCTTTTACCTTCAGAACTAGTGTTACTGTTTTAGAATGTGGGGATTTTGCCAACTTCATTATGGCAGTAAGTCGTCTGTTTGCAGTGATTCAATCTCACTGGAAAGGAAGAGGTTGCATACTTCTCTATCATTAAAAGGGAATACACAGTTATAATTACTTCCTTCTTGCATGAAAGTTTGCATTAATTAACTGTACAAAAGCACTCTTGAGGGTAGGGAAAAGGGAGGTGTCTCTCACCATCAGATAATTATCCAAGTCTGCAACCTTTACATAAAAGTATGCAGCAGATAATGATTTTTGTCAAAGGAATCCTGCTCTTTTCCCATTCTCATTTTAGAAACTGATAGAAATTCCTTACCAGCTTTCCCAGATTTCCTGTACGGTGCCTTTTCCTTTCTGTAGGAGTGTTAAATCTCACAATGCTGCAGAGAGTGAAGAGAGAAGAGGGAGGGAGAGACTGCAGCAGTTCTAAAGGCAAAGGACAGGAAAGTATGTTGCTTCCTAGAGAGGCTCTATATTGCCCCTATGTGCTGGAAGAAGCAAAAGGCATTTTTGCTAAAACTGATTGAGTCATTCCCACTGTTTCATTCCACCTAGAGTCCAGGAAGGCTTATGAGAAGTACTGTATGAACAGAATGATATAATAAAATTAAAATTAAAAAAAGAAAAATTAACTAGATTAATCAAGGATATTGTATTTGATGCATGACTACTCAGATTTGAAGTTCCACTTCATTCACGAAAAATTGTTTTCTAAGTTTAGAACACAACCAGAACTGTACCTAAAAAACTGTCCAAGTCTGTATGAGTCATTGTTATCATAATTAAATGTGCATTAATCTAAACAAATGTGGTGGTACAGGCATAGGGAATACTGTAATATCAGGTGCATATTTATTTATATTTCACTTTTGTTATTTTACAAGTTATTCAAGACAGCAACATATCCAATACGTATAAGTAGTTTTCATACATTTTTATATAACAAATACATGTACAAATACATAATTCATGAATAGGACATAGTGCAAGACTAGTGGGATCTAAATCAGTTACAGTATATAGAAAGGAGAATAATAATAAAGAAACAGAAGTTACATCATCCCATTCATTGCAAGATTTCCATTACTTAATAATCAACTGCATTCTATCACTGAACTCCTAATCTTGTAGAAACGGACTCAATAACATGTTTCTCCTGGAATATGGTGAGATCAGTCAATTTTACTTTATTTGTTTATTTTTATTTATTTGATTTGTCAATTGCTTTCAAGATAATAGGTATAAATATAAACATAGTTATTAATACATGGATACATATAAGAAAAAAAAATAGGACAGGGACGGTAGGCACATTTGTGCGCTTATGCACGCCCCCTACAGACCTCTTAGGAAAGGGGTGAGGTCAATAGCAGACAGTCGAAGGTTAAAGTTTTGGGGGTTTGGGGAAGAAACCACAGAGTCAGCTTGTATTCCAGACATTGAGCACTCTATTGCTGAAGTCATATTTCCTGCAATCAAGTTTGGTGCGGTTAACCATGAGTTTGTATCTATTGTGTGCTCTTGTATTGTTATGATTGAAGCTGAAGTATTCATTGACAGGTAGGACATTGCAATGGATGATTTTATATACTATAGTTATATTGGACCGAAGGCAGCGTAATTCTAGGTTTTCTAGTTCTAGAATTTCAAGTCTGGTGGCATAAGGTATTCTGCAGTGAGTAGAGGAGTGGAGAACTCTTCTTGTGAAATATTTCTGGACTTTCTCAGTTGTGTTAATATCAGATACATAATGTGGGTTCCAGACTGATGAGCTGTGTTTGAGTATTGATCTAGCAAATGTTTTGTAAGTTAGTAATGTGATATTACCAGAGAAAAAGCTACATAGGATTAGGTTAACAACTCTTAATGCCTTTTTGGCTATGTAGTTACAGTGGGCTCTAGCACTTAGATTATTAGAGATGAGTATTCCAAGATCCTTGACAGAGCTTGGATCATCAACAAGATCTTGACTATTCAGCTTGTATTTTATTTTCTGATTTTTTTTGCCAATAAGTAAGACAGAGCAATTATTTGTTGAGATTTGAAGTTGCCATTTGTTTGATATTCTGATACATAGTCAAGGTCTTTTTGAAGGGTAGCAGAATTATCTGTGGTGTTGAATAGCTTTACATCATCAGCGAAGAGAACGCAATTGCTCTTAATATGATCACAGAGGTCATTTATGTAGAGTATGAAGAGAGTTGGTCCTAGAACACTGCCTTGAGGGACACCACTTTTGACAGGTACAGAATTTGATAGGATGTTTCCAGTTTTGACCATTTGTTGTCTGACAGGAATGCTTCTATTCAGTTATGCAGTTGTCCAGAGATACCATAAGATTTTAGTTTTAATAGTAGTTTGCCGTGTACCACTGAATCAAAGCCTTTACAGAAGTCTATGTAGATTGCTTCTCTTGTTTTGCCCTGATCAAGTTGTGTAGTCCATATGTTTTTGCTGTGTAAGAGTTGCAGATTACAGGATAGTGGGTTTTTTTTGAAACCAAATTGTTTATTAGAGAGTAGGTTGTTTGTCTCTAAGTGGAGGATAATGGATTAGTTAATAATTGATTCCATGACTTTACAGGTAACGCAGCATAAGGAGATTGATCTGTAATTTTCAAGTATGCTGGGGTCTCCCTTTTTGAAAATGGGGATGACCGTGGCTAGTGACCATAGGTTTGGCAAGGAGCTAGTCCTGAAAGATTTTTCAAAGATAATGCTTAGAGGTTCGGCTATGGCAGTGGATAGCTTTTTTAAAAAATTGGCACATATTCCGTCCGGTCCAATAGATAGAGATGGTTTTAGATTGTGTCGTGCTTTTTCAACATTGTCTTCTGTAAAATCAATATGTATTAGATCATTGTAGTTGTCTGTGGTTCGACTGGGAAATACTGGGCATAATCCATTGCTGTTTACAAATACTGAGCCAAAGAATGTGTTAAAGAGGTTTGCTTTAATGGTGTCATCATTACAGTCTTTACCATTAGGTCCTTTCAGGGGTGGAATGGACCTTGAGTCTTTTAGTTTGTTGTTTACAAAATTGTAGAAAGCGTGGGTGGAATTGGTGTATAGAAGGTTTTCCTCTTGTTTAATGTGATAATTGGTGCATTCAGTTTTTATCTGGTGGCATAATTTTTTGTATCGGCTTTTGAAGTTGGCAACATGACCAGATTTGTTTTTCTATCAAAGTTATCTCTTTTTGGATTGAAGCTCCCTTATTGTCATGAGTAATCTGTTTTTTTCTGGTTTTGGGAGTTGTTATTGGTACATATAGTTTGATGACTTTTGACTTCAAGTAAAAATATGTTGTAATGGTCTTCAACAGTATTGCATCTAGTGAATAGAAATTTCCAATTAAGGGATGAGAGATCGTTTTTTATAAGATCGTAGTTGCCTTTTTTGAAGTTATAATTGGAGATTACATCGTTGTGATGATTTTTGTGTGGACATATGTTGAGACAAAAGTCAATCATGTTGTGGTCATTGTTGGAAAAGGGTTCTATAATTTGTATTCCATAAATTGAATTCCAACTATTCCAGAAGATGAGATCGAGGCAGTTGTTAAGTCTAGTATTGTTGGTTACTAGTTGTTCCAGTCCCAGATTTGTTACAACATTGTAGAAGGTTACATGTATGGGTTCAGTGTTACATTCGTTTAGGGTCCAGTTAATATGAGGTAGATTGAAGTCACCAAGAAAGATAAAAGCATGATGTTGCCCATGTTAGTAGTGAATTTAGCTTGTTTACATGTTCGATGTAATAATTAGGGGCTCTGTAACATAGTAAGAATCGAAATGTGATATTTAATGTCAGTTCACAGACGATGGTCTCAGGAAGAGCAAGCTCCTGGGTAACTTGGATGTTTTTTAGTTTACTTAGCTGAGGACCTTGGTGTCAAACTATGTGGGGCCCTAAAGGTTACAAGCAGCATTTTAAATTGAACCTGGAAGCTAATAGGAAGTCAGTGCATAGGCCAGAACACAGGTGCCATTTGCCCATGTTGGCAAACTCCAGATGATTGTCCAGACTTCTTTGTTCTTGATTATTTGAAACTTCAAAGTCAGAACCTCCCAAACTGTAAAATGTACTTCTCTTGTATGGACACAGTCCAGGGGACATGTGAAGAGCCTTTTAGTTGTGCATTATTACAATAAATCCATCTTCCCAAAATACAGTTCTGAGAAATGTATTTGTTTTAATGTTTGGATTTTTAGTGAGGTATGTACATTAGAATTACCCTAAGGGGAATTATGATGCCAAAAAGTTTAGAAACTCCTGTTCTAAGTGGTCTAAGTAAGTATAATTAGGGCATGAGTTTCTGTTGCAAACCTCATTCTGTTGGGGTGATAACTGGTGACCAACTAGAGTTTATAAAGACCCTCCATCTGTTCATCTCAGAAATAGCTATGTGTCTAGGATACTGCTCCATCAAAGATGAAACCAGAGTACTTAAAACAACCCCAGTGAGCAAACAGAAACTCTGTCTTGTAGAGATTCAACCTGTTTGTTTCATATCCAGATCCTGACAGCCTGCAGACACTGACATTAGATATTGACAGCATCTCCCATTGAAGCTAGCAGTATACAATTGGGTATCATCAGCAACCAACAGATGATATCTCCCAGCAGTTTCATGTATAGGTTAAAGAGCAGCAGAAAATGTACCAAACTCTATGACATGGCTTAATGGAATCCCTGCCTGGCTGATCCATCTGTGCCTTCATTGCTTGGAATTATCCACCAAACAGTGCCCTTAGCTGTCAAAGCCAGTTTAAAAGAATACCAGTCATTATTTCAAAGGCCACTAAAATATCTAAAAGGATGAGGGTCAAACTACCGTGTTTCTCATAATAAGGCTGGGTCTTATTTTTTTTTGAGCCCTGAAAAAATGGTTAGGCCATATTTTCGGGGATGACTTAATTCCCCCCCCCTTGCGTCTTCGGGCGGGCGGTGACGGCTTGGATGTTGACCTCGGCGTTGGTGGGGCACTTCGTATCCGGGTCAACGCAGGCAGCACCATATCCAGGTGTGCAACAAAAGTACTTCCTAACAGCAAGCCCTCCCACCATCCCCCCCCCATTTTGCATGTTTTAATATAGGCCTTAATTTGGGGGGAGGGGCTTAATTTCATTTCATGCCTATAGAACATGCTGGGACTTCCTATTGGGGGAGGCCATATTGTTGGAGAAACAGGGTATCTCCATCCAAGTTCATTCACAAGACCAACCAACAATGCTGTCTATTCCCTGTGTAAGAATGTGTACAATGTTTTTCTATACAGTATACACAGTAAATCTGCAAATTAATTTTAATGCTAAAACAAAAGGTAAGTTCCTAAAAGTTATGCTCTTTAAAATATTTATATTCCCACTTTAATATACTTCTGCAACACAAACAAAGATTGCTAAGTTTGTGGAGTGTCTGATGCAGCTAAGCTTCCTTTTATACTATATGCAATTAGCTTTATATTATTGAAGCTATGTTTTCAATTAATAAAGGATTAATTTTTTCCAGGTGTGGTAAAATACTATGGTAGCTATATCTATCTCCTATATAGCTATCTCTAAACTGTTAAACAACTGAGCTCACTGAGAGGATTCTAGGTGGTTTTTCAGTCATATATTTAAAAGATAACATAAAACCTTAAAACCATATATATAAAATTCAGTTAAAATTTAATTAACCAAGATGGAAGAAAGGGAGCAAAGGGGACTGGAGTTTGTTTAATCCATTAACCACATCCAAGATGCCACTCCCTTATTAGGCCTTGTTGGTGGTCCCTTATTAGGCCTTCAAGCCCTGTTGGAAGGCCAGAAGGGTGGGTGTGGATCTCACCTGGGGTGGGTGAGGATGAACCAGGGGTTGGATACGATGGCAGAAAATGCTCTTCAGCAGCCAAAATTCCCTGACCGACAAAGTCTGCACCATGCCTCTTCTGCTGGCATAGGTGGAAGGGGCTAATCCAATGAGGATGAGTCGGTTTCTCAGATATCCTAGATGCATAACACTTTAAAGATAATAATCAACAGCTTGAATTAAACCTGGAAGCAAACTGGAAACCATGTAGGGTTTGGAACAGCAGTATAATGTGGGCCATTCTAGAGGCCCCAAGAACTGCCCATGCATTTCTGCACATTCTGCACCAGCTGAAACTTCTGGATACTCTTGAAGAATATGTTGCACTACTGAGATGACAAGGGCTTGAATTCCTGAGTGCAGGAACTGCTGATCCAGGAATGGGCACAACTGCTGCGCAAGATAAGTTGTCCAAAGGCAATCCTAGCTACAACTGCCAAGCTTACTGATTAGGAGTTGCGAGGCCAAGAGAACATCCAGATTGTGCATGAGGTTCATTTGGGATAGTGCAACCCATCCAGAACTAAATATATTAAAGTCCCAAAACCCAGAAATCCGAGCACCCAAAGCCTATTATAATCTATAAATTTAGCTAGGTTCATTCAACACAGTAAACTATAGCGGTTTAGTTGATTTTAATTTAGCTTGTTGCATGTCCCAAGTATTGTAATTTGTAAAGCGTGGCTTATGCTTTGGCATATTATAGAAAACTCAACCAGTTCTGATTAATTCCATCAACAATATTGTATTTAAACAAATCATAGACTAGTACAACATACAACCTAACCATCCTAAGTTAACTCAAGTTGATTCTAGAAAATGTTTTATCTTGTCTTTCCCATACCTTGTGTTATGTTCCTTAGGACGGCCTAGTGCAGGGGAGTCAACCTCATTTTTATTGAGGGCTGTATCAGGGCTGTTGTTGATTTCAGGTGGACAACTGGGTAGGTGTAGCCAGCTTAACCCCACCCCCCAAACTGCTGGCATGTTTCCTCTTTGCATTCGGTAGATTGGCTGAAGCCATTCTGACTCCATGTTTTCACATTGGGTAGACAGGGCTGAAGTGACATGGGTTGGACCCTAACATTTTCTAGCATGGCCCCTTGGGCCGGATCTGACCATATTGCAGGCCAATCCAGATCACAGGCCTTGTGTTTGACACTCCTGTTCTAGTAGAATGACTTCAGAGGTAACTTTGGGTATCTGAGGTACAGTATTTGTAAGAAGGAAAGCAAAATTGTTTTTCTTATAAACTTCATTAAATCATATTAAGATCCAAATTATTTAGTTACTAGAATAAATCTAATATCCTTCCATTTGAATCTAAAGAAATTTGTGAGAATTTGGACTTTGTTTATTATACAAATTCATTTAAATATATTAGAACAATTGTTCCTATGATATTGATTTAAATATTTCAAACTTTTTAACTTGGCTATGTATATAAATAAGTGATTAAAGCTTTTGTAATTTGTATTTAATTAGAAATTAATCATCCTTCCGTTAAAAAAAATAATGGTGAATATTCTATAGTTGAGTGAAATTCAGTAGTTTCTGAATGAAGGCCACCAGATATCATTAGTTTGTTACACTTGTCAGCTTAAATTTAACATATTGAATGCCTTTTTTCAGATAGGCATTCTATGTAAAAAAGATAAATTGCCTTTTAAGCACCAAATCTACTACATGAGTTATCTATAGCAATTCTCAATCATCCAGAAGATCATGTTCCAAAGATGTTTTCTCAAAGGGAAACTGGTTTTCTTGTTTTATTTCCTTCCAAATATTTCGCTTCTCATCCAAGCTTTTTGGGACTATCCCATGATTTGCATACCTAGATTAATTTGTTTGATCAATATCCCACCATAACTACACCAATTCTTAGGATAAAATCTAGCCTATGTGTTGTGTTTGGAATAAATGTCATTGTGCTCCTTCAGATGGATAGTTTCCAGCTTGTAATAAGCTCAGCTCTGATTGACTGGAAAGTTTAGCATGTCCCCTTTCCAGTGGATGGGAAGTGGCTGCTCCTCCTGCATAGCTGTTTAGATTGCAAATCTGCTATGTTCTCCACATTTTTAACAACTTTGCAGTTGATTCAATGATAATTTCTTAAATCCAATGTTTATAGTATCCAATAGATATTCTTTCTGTTTCTGGGTGAAGCATGCTTCCCTTATTTTTCATTACTTGTTCATAATACTTGAAATCTTCCCTTCCTTTCCCTTTATATTTTTCAGTACCTTTAAGTTGCAATATAGGAGGATTGCTAGTTTGTCCCTATGAAGTTGAACTATCAGTTCTTCTTTTTTACAAAGTTTCCATGGACCAAGAGAGGAAGATTAGAACTAAAAGAACAGCTTGTTCCATTGTTGAATTGATTCTTGTAGCAGCCTAGTAATAATGCTACAGGAAGGAGAGAAGGGAAGACAAGAGATTCAGTGTCAAAGGAGAATATGTGAGAAGGGAATTTGAAGGACATAATACTGATTGTTCAAATATCTGGGAAAGCCAAGAAATGCCATGGAGAAAAAACAAGAAAGAAACAATTCCTAAATGAAAAAGAGAGAGCATTCCATGCAGCAGCCAGCCAGCAGGCTTGTTTTGCGTACAAATGGGGAAAGTCAAAAACAGAGTAATAACCAAACATGTCTTGTGGCGGCCAAAGTCTAGCAGAGAAACAGGCTGGTCCAGTTGCCAACCTACTGCCACATGGATGAAAATTTCCAAAGTTGGCTCAAGAAGCAGAATTCAGTGTTCATTGGCCTTGTTTTTTCAATAGAGGCCTTTTAAAATACATCCTTAGATAATTCAATCAATTTTCTTGACCTTGGGTATAATGAAGTCTTATTCATTTCTCTTTTATTGACTGTGTCCCCTTGGCAAGTTTTGTATGCCAACCATTTGCCAGACCATTATTGGGATATTATGTTTATTTCTGCTATTGCCTTGTCTATAAGACAATATTGAATTTGTAGAGCATTTCAATACTATTGGCTGTTAGTCTCTAGCATTAGTGTTTTTCAACATCTTGAGCCCCTCTCCAAATGTCCAAAATTTTAGCAGCAATTATGAAAACAATCCATTGTCTCCATATTATTAATTTGTACACATATGGCAAAATGAAATAAAAACTGGAAGAGGAGAAGAAGAGTAACAAGAATACTACAGAATGATTTTTGGTAGAGTTAGGATCTGTCATGCCCCTGGTGGAAACTGACTCTGAGGGAGAGGAGGACCAGCCAACAAGGAGTGGAAGTGTGGCTCCGGAGGTTATGGAGGAGGCTGGGGAAGGGCAGAGGTTGGCAGACCAGAGGAGGACCCAGGCTTATCCCCTATCCATCCTAGGGCATGCAGGGAGGAAAGGATAAGGGAGAGATGTCTGGAGGAGAGGGCCTTGATCCTCTTATGGGCTGCAGAGTTTGGACCTGCATACTGGCAAACGCTGGAAACAAATTGTGTAAATATCTCTAGTTTATAGTTCCTCTCTGAGTTTGGCATTCTTTCCAGTGTGTGTTACCTGTGAACATCCTTCAGCCCTTATTTTGCCTGGTTTGTGTTGCTTTTTTCCTTCTTCGTGTAACTGTGTGGGACTTTTTTTGTCTTCCGTCAAAGATATTCAGAGCTTGGAAGCAAACTGAAGGAATAAAAGGGGCTTCACCTCTTTTCTGTGACTGTTTTGTATCCTACCCTAGGTCATCACAAGATCCCTCTATTCAGAAACAGCTAGGCTGATGTTGAATAAAACTTGATGCAAATTTTCCTCCTCCCCTTACGTGTCTGGGAGAAATGCTATATTTTGGATCAGCTACTAATATGAATGAAGCAGCATTTTGCTGCTTATGAGAGGTGTTACATATTGTTGAAAAAGGGAGGAAAATAGAATAACATAGCTGAAACAAAAGAACAGGCCAAATTAAAACTGAATCCAAATGCTGCTATAATTAAGCCATTAAATGCTTTGTGTTTATATACTGTGTAAAGGAAAGACAATTTGATGTAGTAGTTAAGCCACTGGAGAATCAGAGGTTCAAGTTGACCTTGATCCAATATCTTTCTTTAGCACTAGGAAGGAGGCAATGGCAAACCAGTTCTAAAATACTTTGCAAAGAAAACTGCAGGAATTTGTCAAAGCAGTCTCTGACAATCATTATGGTTTGCAAACTTTATGACTGTATATAGAGATGGGCAACATATGGTACCAGAGTCATACACAGTCATATGCTCTTGAAATCTTTTATATAATCAACTGAACCCAACCTATAATTTAAAAATATTATTTATTAAATTTATGTATACACCCATATCATGAATGTTACTCTGGACAACATACAATAAAAACAAAACATTTAAAGACACATCTTAACTATTAAGAACATAACATATATATCTAATAAATAATGAGAGGG
The DNA here is from genome assembly GCA_033807585.1 of Hydrophis major. NCBI lineage: Eukaryota > Metazoa > Chordata > Lepidosauria > Squamata > Elapidae > Hydrophis > Hydrophis major. Next base: position 61,138,753 of record CM066331.1, on the reverse strand, counting down.
TCTTAATAAAAAAAACCATTTCTTGCAGGCTCCCTGTTTGGCTTTTAAAATTACATATTGAGGGATTTCTGGAAGGCTAATAGGGTGGGCCAGCCTCACCTGGGAGGGATGATGTAAGGGTAGATAGTAAAATAATGTATAAATTCAGCCAAATTCAATCAAATTCATTACATGTAGTTTGGCATGTGATAGTTAAAGCTGTCCATGGTTTGTATGATGATTAACTCCATCCACAGTTGAATGAAGAAGGCTGGGAGATAATAAAAGTTTTCATACCCTAACTTGTCATGTTTTAAAACAGCTATTGAATGAGGCAAGTTGTTACATTTGAAATAATTTAGGAGTCTGTGAACTATTGCTGTTTAATAAAACTTATAAATAATTATTCAGAAATAAATCCTAAGATTTAGCATTAAGAGAATAGAAGACTGCTGCTTAAGATTTCATCATGGCTAAGTGATGTTTCTTTTTGTATAATGGAACATACAAATAGAATACAAATAGAAAGGAACTGGGAAGATGCTCAGTGTGATATAAGAGTGTCCTAGTGCTTGGGGAAACCTTTACAAGCTTTTCCTAAATTCTGGTTCCTTTTCATGGAAAAGAAAAAGATGGTTAGGGTTCTTCTAAGCTTATTGTACCCTGGAAAGAATAATTCCTGCCACTACATCAGGCACTGCAGATTTGTCCTGCATGGTGCCTACAACCCAGCTGGATGTTCACTCTCCATTTTCCTGTTAATGATAAGAAGGAAGAGTGATATATGGAAGGAACAAAACCTGGCAAGATCTTTATTAAAATCCTTTTCATCTGTAAGACACAGCGCAATTTATAAATTACAATTTCAGCTCAATAAATCTACATTTAGATTGTGTACATAAGACTCTGATAACTCTGGAAGAAATAGAAAGTGCAAGAAATTCCATGTGTTTTTGGCAGCTGAAAGCACTGGAGCAGCAGGCTTTACTTGTTTAGTGCAATTTCTTTCTGTGAACCTGCTATAAATCACCAACTCCTTCACTGTTGTAAATTTTAAGAAATTTTATCTGCCTACCCAGCCCTTGGGTAAGTAGAGATTGTGGGCAGATTTATTCTGAGTGCTTTGCCTATTTTATAAGCAATTTCATGACCATATCTTATCTGTAAATATTACAATTTTTGTAATGCCTTAGTTTCACAATGCTAAATGAAAAACACCTTGCTTAATTTCTTCTGCCTATGCAAGTAATATTTGTATTCCTTTACTATTGTCCCATAAATTAATCTACTTGTACCACAGTTTTGAAACACAATGTTTTGCCATCACAATTCTCCAAATATATATCTGTTCTGTCTCACCTTTCTTCTTTCCAAAAGATGAAAGAATACAAACTCACACAAACACAGGCAGGCAGGCTGGCTCGGACTTCACAGAGTTAATTCTTTGGAACTGATAACGTCCTTGGCATTCCAACATGCTCTGCCTGCCAAGTCCGAACTGATAACAAGTAAAAAGCTACTTACAGAAAATTACAAGGCAGACCACAAAAATCATTCACAAAGAAAACCTGAAGTAAGATCAAACTTTGTCCCGGACAAAGTTCCAACCAACAACACACCCACTTTTATCCCCTGTGGGGTGTGGCTCAATGACTCAGCTCACTCTCTGACCCTCCCACGCCTCCTACATTGCTGCTCACACTTCTCCCTACGACACTGCCTAGGATCAAGCCAACATTCTTCCTCTTGACTCCCTGTCAGGGGCTGCTCCGATATGCCTTCCTCCTGATTAATTTTGGGCTGTTCCTCTCGGTTGTCTGATGAAACCTGAGGCATTATCAGGGAGGAAGGCATTGCTAGAGAGGAAGGTCCTAGGGAGGAAGGCATTCCCTGTTCCTCCTCCTCATCTTCTGAGTCCTCTTCCTCTAACAGCACAGGCTCAGGAATCAGAGCCACAACACTATCCCTCACTGCAGGGCCCTTCCCCTGAGTCTGACAGGATGTGGTCTCAAGGGGAAATGGTCATGAAATATCCGTATAAGGTCCAGGGTGTGAACTGTGGAAGCATCCACCCAGGAAAGGCCCTTCTGCCCATCCCCCTTCCTCTTGATCAAATACTGGAACCGCCCTTTCAGCCAGCGGGAATCCCTAATGCTGACCACGTTGCCATCTACTGCGTCATCTTCACCAGCTACAGGTTGTGGATCATCAGCTGTGGGATGTTGGAGATCACATGAAGGGACATCAGGGACCAAAAGGGAATGGTGGAAGACTGGATGAATTCGCATGGAGTGCGGTAGAGTCAGTCGATAGGCTACGGTGTTGATGACCACCTTGGTGGAAATGGGCCAATGAACTGATGGTCCAGCTTCTTCATTGGGTGGTTGACCTGAAGATGTTTTGTGGATAACCACACACGGTCTCCAACAGCCCGTGGAGGTATTGCCCGTCGAGAGCGATCTGCGAACCACTTGTAATCTTCCTTGGCCCGTATCAGTTGCTGCTGAACTAACTGCTGAACTGAGTGTAGTTCCGAAAGGAATTCCTGAGTCTCAGTAACAGGGGAATCTAATAGAGCCAATGGAAAGTCAATGGAAAGAATCAATGGAAAGAATCAATGGAAAGAATCAATGGAAGAGTCAATGGAAAGAATTGCGGATGATACCCCACATTAGCATAAAATGGTGTCATTTGGGTGGAGGTGTGCTGGGAGTTGTTGAATGCAAACTCTGCCAGAGGGAGATAATCAACCCAGTTGTTCTGCAGTTGGTTTACAACTTTCTTGCTGTTGACAAATGTTCTAAATTCCGATGGTCCGTCTGGACCTCCACCTTGTGTCAGTTCCCCTCGAGATGATGTCGCCAAGCTTCAAACACAGTCTTGATAGCCAGCAACTCTTTTTCCCAGATGGTGTAATTACGTTCGGAAGGAGTGAGTTTCCGGGAATAATAAGCGCAGGGAAAAAGAGTGGCGCTATCCACCGGGGCTTGCAACAGCACCACCCCAATAGCCACGTTGGATGCATCCATCTCCACCACAAAAGGACGATGCGGATCAGGGTGCCTCAGGACGGGTTCTGTGATGAAAGCATTCTTGAGGGCCTCAAAAGCCTGTTGCTGCAGGGGGCCCCACTGGAATGGGATCTTCTTTTGAAAGAGCTGAGTTATTGGACCCGTCATTTTGGCAAAACCCGGGATGAAGGTCCGGTAATAGTTAGCGAACCCCAATAGGCGTTGAACGTCCTTCACGCCATGCGGGGATTTCCAACTACATAAGTCCTCCACCTTACACGGGTCCATGGCGATGCCTTTGGGAGAAATGATGTGCCCAAGGAACTCAATGGAAGTCTGGAAGAAGAAACATTTCTCCAGCTTCACATAAAGTTGGTGCTCTTGAAGGCGTTACAAGACCAGACGAACATGTTGAAGGTGGCTGTCCCTGGACCTGGAATAGATCAGAATATCATTCAGGTACACCACCATGAACCGATCTAACATATCCCGAAACACGTCATTCATCAGGTGCTGGAAGACTGCGGGGGCGTTGGTCAACCCAAATGACATCACAGTGTACTCAAAATGGCCGTATCGGGTACCAAATGCCTTCTTCCATTCATTCCCCTCTTGCATCCGCACCAGGTTTTAAGCCACTCAAAGATCGAACTTGGTGAAGATAGTGGCCTCCCGCAACCTCTCCAACAACTCCGGAATTAGCAGCAAGGGGTAGCTATTCCACACCGTGATGGTGTTTAGCCAGCGGTAATCACAACACAAGTATAAGTCTCCCGTCTTCTTCTTGACAAAGAGGACTGGGGCTGAAAGAGGGGACAACGAAGATTGGATGAACCCTCGGGCCAAGTTTTTGTCCAAAGAGTCCCGTAGTGCCGCCAGCTCGGGCTCGGAATACAAATGGCCCTTTGGCAGTGGTACATTGGGCAGAAAGTCCTCTGGGCAATCATAGGGCTCATGTGGGGGTAACCAGTCCGCCTCCTTCTCACTGAACACATCCATGAAGTCCATCAATTCAGGAAGTAATCAGTTAATAACTGGCTGTTCTTGAGCAACAAAGGTGTAGCCCATCTGGCAGCTGAGCCAGAAAGGAGGCTTATCACAAACCCCACCTGAGTCTGGTCATCTGGGAAATCCTCTGGCCTCATAGCCATAAATAACTGGCACTGTCCCATGAAAGCCGGGAACATCTCAGGCTGCCCAGAAAACTTATCTGGCACAGCCACCGGGCATTTCCGATGGGGAGGGGGAGGAGGAGCTGCATGAGCCTGCAGCAAAGCAAGTTGGGCTGTTAATTGAGCCACTTGCTGTTGTAGAGTTTGATTTTCATCTTGCAGCTGTTGTTGAAACTGCTGCTGCTGGTCCATCTTAGGTAAAAGATGGTTTAAGTCAGGTATGGGACAAAAATGTTCTGTCTCACCTTTCTTCTTTCCAAAAGATGAAAGAGTACAAAGTCACACAAACACAGGCAGGCAGGCTGGCTCGGACTTCACAGAGTTAATTCTTTGGAACTGATAACATCCTTGGCATTCCAACATGCTCTGCCTGCCAAATCCGAACTGATAACAAGTAAAAAGCTACTTACAGAAAATTACAAGGCAGACCACAAAAATCATTCACAAAGAAAACCTGAAGTAAGATCAAACTTTGTCCCGGACAAAGTTCCAACCAACAACACACCCACTTTTATCCCCTGTGGGGTGTGGCTCAATGACTCAGCTCACTCTCTGACCCTCCCACGCCTCCTACGTTGCTGCTCACACTTCTCCCTACGACACTGCCTAGGATCAAGCCAACATTCTTCCTCTTGACTCCCTGTCAGGGGCTGCTCCGATATGCCTTCCTCCTGATTAATTTCGGGCTGTTCCTCTCGGTTGTGTGATGAAACCTGAGGCATTATCAGGGAGGAAGGTCCTAGGGAGGAAGGCATTCCCTGTTCCTCCTCCTCATCTTCTGAGTCCTCTTCCTCTAACAGCACAGGCTCGGGAATCGGAGCCACAACATATATCATAAAAACAATCATGGAGACAATTTTATAAGAATATATTAAGAATAAATTACAACATTATTATCTTCTGTGAATAAAATGCTTAAGATTCTGTCATGGCCAGACAGTGGAGTGAAACTTATTTTTTTAAGTTACATTAAGAATAAAATCTAGTAACAAATTCTACTAATAGAAAAGCCTTCTGTGTCAGAAAAACTGAGAGGTTATTGATTGATTCCTAGAGTAAGGATATAACTGATAAGATACAACATCAGTGTAGCTCTATTTCCCATCTCTATTTCTCTAAGTTCTGGTCTGCCTCTTTCATCTGTATCTTAATTCAAGTTCTCTGCACTGTTTTTTTTTTTAATAAAAAGGGAAATCAACTATGGCAAAGGCTAGCAATATATCCCATGAATTCAAGGTGAGAGGATTAGGATCCTAAGTAACTCTTGAGGTTAAGGAGTGGGGGCTGGGAGAAAACAGAATAGATCATCACTAGTCTAGTAGCTCCAGCCCCAGAATCATTCTGTAATGTAAGTGCATGAAAGAGTTCCAGAGTACCTTCTGACCAAAGTTTCCTAAAAGTCAACAGTATAGATGATTAATACTTTGAACATTAAATTATTTTATAAGCCTTAAAATTGTTGGACGCATCATTGCTATAGAACAAATTGTTTCCTTTATAGTGCAAAATAAAGAAGGATGACTTGAAGTTCTGTTTTCCTTCTCTGCTTTCCTATTTTTTATGTACATAAAAGAGTTAAGGTTGGGATGACCAGAGAGCATTCTCTTTGACACCTCATGCTAATTATTTGTAGTATTGTTTCTAGTAGCTCTGGAAATTTCTCTGTTTTTGTTTTATAGAGATATATAGATAAAGTAGATTTTTATTGTTAAATCCTATGTACTTTTATTTCCCCCCCGACATTTATGTTTCTCTCTCTACTTTTGCCTGCCTTTTCTTTCTTCTTTCTTTGCCAGTTAACCATTTTGATGTTTGCTGATTTTATTAAATAAACATCAACATATATTTTTGCTACCTAAACTAAATGGCATTCATGTTTGCTTTGGTTTGCACATACAGATTGCCTGCGAGTGTATTGGTTGCAACGTAATCTGGAAATTCCTCCTAGTAATTTCCTAACAGAAATGGCTTAATTCAGTAAGTTTAAATTATATCTCCAACTTTTAATAAAAATGGAAACATTCCACTCCCTTTTTAAAATATGACATGTCTTCCTATTTTTTCATCATGGTCCCATGCATTGTGATCCCTAAGTCCTCCATAGATGTTAAGTGTGGTCTTAGCCACCAAAATTTGCCCACCACTAAGCTATACTGCAATGATTAAGGATCTTCCCTTCTTTATATTCTTATCATCTTGTGGCTGAAAAAGCATCTGCTGCACATTTTGAAATGTAAAGATGTCAATATGCAATTGAAAAGCCAAACTCATTGGTGTAATAATGTTGAATCTTTTTCAGATTTATCAGGTTCAGTTTGCAATTTATACTGTGTTGATATTGTACTATTTTCCACAGGAGAATTGCAGGCAGCAAAAATGGTTGAAAATAAAGCTTTGGGATGATGAAAATAATAAAGCATATACCATCTTTTATGTAGTACAATTATTTTCCAAATAATATTACATTTTATATTTTGCCAGAAAAACTAGTTCTCATTTCTTGCTAGCCCCTTTAGGATAGGAAAGAACATCCTGTTCTTAAAAAAAATATAAGTTAAATAACAACTCTGGAGAAGGGGCTTGTATCAATCTGAGAGGATATGAAAAGAAAGAACAATTCTAATCATGGATTTGAATTACATAAATGTAATAAGAACAAAATAGATCTCTTTGAGTTTGTTTATAACCCATCACAGATCCTTAGTAAGAAGTTCATATGAGTTCAGCAATGAAAATAGTTCGGTGTTATCTCTGGTAGTGAAGGAAGACAACACCCACAGTTTAGGGTGTGTTTTATACAATATTTCATCTGGAGATTTAATGACTGAAAAATGCAACGATAGTAAGAAAGTGAAGGAATAAACTGCAGTAAAATAATAGGATGGACAATCAAATTGTAATTGTGTAACTTCTTAAAACGTTTGGTTCTTAAAACGTTTGACCCAGTTAACCCTTTACCAGACCTAACTAATGTCATTACCCCACAAAAATGCAGACTTGTTCTGTATAAGCATCTTAGTAGTGGCAGTCCCAAACTGTATCCTCAATTCACAAACAAGGAATTACAACGTGCTTCATTACTCATAGGATGTACCCAAATTACCTCCAATTTAAGAACTACTGTCTTAAAGGAAGATCCAGTTCTCTGATTTTCCATATTTACAAAAGAAAGGATAAATTGTCCAAGCTTACCCATACAAAGTGAATCTAACTAACTAAACAGAATAATGAATTTGCAATTAATTTTTCCATGTATGTATAGAAGGAGAAAATGATCTAGGTTCATCAGAAGCTTTTAGTTAATGCATGCATTATTGTAGCTACAGAAAGTGGGAGAGGTTTAACTGTTGGGAAAAATAAACTTTTAGGATTGCTTGTTGGGACCCCACTTTCTGAAATAAATAGTTACATTAAATGTGAGATAAAGAATAGGTGAAACTTTTAGTACAGCAATTGCAATTATAAAATTTAATTTCAAATTGTAAGAGCTAGAAATGTAACTCTGGAATAGAAACCTAATTATCTGTATGGACTGTCTAGTACCTTAAATTGACTAATCCTTATCCAGCCTTATAAGCCATCCTTATTGTTCAAATTTGCCCCTTAGTAAGTAAAAACGTAGTTGGCATTTTCCACCAGTTATTCTGTACCTTAAACATACAATATTATTTTTGTACAACAATTTTCAAGATGTTGTTTTCCCCACCTCCCCTTAAAATCAGTTTTCTCTGAAATGTAAAAAAATGCTACATTTCAGATAAATGTAGAATTTTGTATAAGATTCCTTTAAATGAATGGATTTGTTTCTGCTAATTCTCCTCCTTCCCCCAAAACATCATTTGCCACTAAAACACAAAATTATTACATCAGCAAAATATGAAGCCAATCATTTGATACTAGGTTACAGCTCTGTTTTGTCTTGTAATACTTCATCTTATTTTCATTGCAAAATCTATCAGTGCTTCCTTTAGTTCACCACTTCTCTGAACACACATTTCTTTCAACCAGTACGTGACTGTACTGTCATGTGCCATCTGTGGTAGCGCTCTGTGCATTGCCTTGGCAACAAGATTTTAGAGCAAGGCACCAGCTTTGAACTTGCCCAGGTCTCTAACAATGTGTACCCAGCATGTTTTACTCACTAAAACGTATCAGGTTGCTGTGACAACTGTTCACAATATACAGTATAATCTCACCTCCTTTGCTTTCTTTGCTTTATTGTTAGTTTTGAGATGATTGCAAGCTGTGCAATGTCAGTTCTTGATTCATTAATTTTTTCTAAATGAGATCAGTCTTAAATAGTGAAATGACTAAAGACTTTGAAAGGAGATAACTACATTGTGTGGTCATAAGTTCAGTTGATGGGAAGGGAAAGTTCTCTCCAGAGGAATAAAAAGAACCAGAGCTAAAAGAATAAATATTTTGGAAGCTAATATTGTAATGTGGTTGTCAACTATAAAACGTGTATACAAAAACTTTTTTAGTTTTGGAAGTGTGGCTCGAGGCTCATGATTTAATTGGAGTAACTGCCAGAATCCTGACAGTGATACTTTATATTTTGAGAGCACACTTTTCATTCAGCATATGCATTCAAGGCATTTAAAAACCTTTACATCTTGAATGTACATCAGTTGATTTTTCATGGGATTGTTAATGGATTAGCAATTGAAATCTGAAAACAGAAAGAAAAACACTAATTTCTTTCTTTAATTTCAATTTGAAAGTTACAGTTTCTAATTGCCTTAATGAATTGTGTCTTTAGACAGAAAATCTTACTTTCCCAGTCACAATGCTTGCTTTGAAATCCTTTTTCCAATGTAAACATACTTTTATTAACTTAAAATCTGTCACTTTCTTCTCTTTATACTTGTCTGTAATAAAGTAAGTAGTCAAGTCAGGAGTTACTCAAAATACCTAATACAAAAGTTTCTTCATGTATCTGAAGTATTAATTATGAAAAATATTCCATCCTGGGATATAGCATTAACTTTATGAATCAACTTAATTTTTCAGATCCATGACTGAAGCCCAATAGTAAAATATCTATACTAGTTTGTGTTTATTGTAATTTTTAATTTTTTTCTCCTTTATTTTCCTAGAAACCTTTCTTTGTGCATTCTGTAAGTGATCCAAAGAACTTGGGATGAATATTTTTTTAAAAAAAACTTTCTATTTTTTTAGGAACTTCAAAAGGAATTGAGGAATATCAGAAACACATTTTGAAAGAAATTACATGGTTTTAGCGTACTGCACTGTTTCTCAGCCTCAGCAACCTTAAGCTATATTTCAACTCTCAGAATTCCCAAGCCAGCATACAGGGTTGCTGCCTGTGTCATGCTTCCTTGTAGATTATTCCCTTCCCTTCCATTCTTTGTGTTGTATTCTATTTCTTCCTCCATTGCCAAAGTTTCCGACTGACTACCATCATTCTGTGAATATGGGCTATTGACTGCTTTCTTTAGCTGTTGGTAGTAGGCTTTTTCTTGCCCTATTTTCCTACAAACTTCAGATTTCTCAAATTTCATTCCAAATATCACCATTAGATTATGATTGTGATTCAAAATAAGACGTACACTTCTACGTGCATTAGAAATACGTAGGACGCTTGGAGTAGGAACATAGGACGTAGCATTACACTAGCGGAATGGGAAAAAGTCTGGGGCAAAAATAATAAGATCACAAAATTGGTAGCAAACAAGGAAAATCTTTATAAAATGTTTTATAGATGGCACCTCCCCCCTTCGAGGTTAGTGAAGATGCACCCTAACATGAGTCTGTATTGCTGCAAATGTAGGAAAAAAGAAGGAACCTTTTTTCTTTTTTTTTTGAAACAAATTTTTATTAATTTTAAAGATAAAACAACACATCATTAACCATTAAATACATAAACACATAAAACCTCTTAACATTGTAAATCCTTACAAGTCAAACAAAACATTATTTTTATACAGCATAATTCCAATTTATCCCATCTCCATATGGACACACAAATATCTTTCAGCAAATTTCTCATTATTTCTCTTTACTCCTATTCAGTTTCATTTCTCTTCCATATTTATCCATTTTATAGTCATCATATTCTTTTCTTTCTGGCTTGTTTAAATTATTCTCGTCTAACATTCCTCCAAGGTTTTATTGATTCTTTTTTCCTTTTTTTTTTATAAAAAACAAATTTTGTTAGTTTTACCATAAACACAATACACAAACATACAAACACAAAACATAAACAAAACTAAAAGATCTTTTCTGAAGGTTGTCTGTTCCCGGGTTAAAACTCTTTACACAGACACAAATTCAAACATCATATTCAACCCATATCTCCTTCCATATCTTATTATCATTTTCTTTTTTATATATATATATAAAAACCATTTTTATCAGTTTTATAAAAACAATGCACAAAGAATCAAGGCATAGCAGCTTATAAATTCTTTTCTAAGAGAAAATAATAATAAAAGACCAATAAGGCATAACATTTCCAGATTATAATATCAATATTTCATATAATATTAACTTCATATCTTGTCCCTACTTCTCTTTTCCATCCAAATTATTTATTAATTAAAATTTTATTGCCTTTTATCAATATACAAAATCCAAAAAAAAAACACATATATATCCTTCCATATCTTATTACCATTTTCAACAACATTCTTTGTCTGTTTTATTTCCAATTATCCATTCATCTTTTTTTTCTTTTACTATACTTCTCCTGTACACCAATTGGAGTAATATCTATAACTCATTACCCTAACTTAGAAATACTACATATAGCAATCTTTCTTGGGATTCTGTTTAAAAAAAATTCTAAAATTACATAATAAATTTTATATTCTAAATATACATATAAAAACACACTCTTCTATACCCTCCAGAATCCCTCTTTTAATCTAAATTAAATTCACCCATTGTCTCTAAATAAACTTTTTTTCCTTAGGTCTTGCTTCCCCCCATTAAGGCTTCTCCTCCCCCCCTTTCTCTCTTGCTTATTCTTCTCCTTGCCCTTTCTACCGCTTTGCTTTTTCCCTTCGCTTTTCTTACTCCTTTTCCTTTGCTTTCTAACCTTGCCTCCATCTTTTCGCTCATTTTTCTCTCTTTTGGTTGTTTTTATAATTCTTAAAATCCCCTTTTTCTTATCCTTTTTCTCCTCCTCTCCGGGATGGACCCATTGTTCATCAAAAATGGCTTCTTCTTCCTCTTCTTCCTTGTCCCAGTCCTTCTGCTGCGTAATCAACTTTTCAACAGAACATAACGCCATTTCTAAGAATTGAAACAAAGCGCCCAAAGTATCTTCTTTTTTATATTTTTGATATTCAATCTCTAGTTCATCCACAAACAATGCCATTATAAAAAGGGAAACTTTTTCCAAAACAACCACAAGTATTTTTAATCAAAGACAATCAAAAGCAATTAAAAAAAAAAAAAAGTCCAAAAGTTAATACTTTTCTTCCTTCTTCTCTTTCTTTTTCTGGATTAATTTTTAATCAAAGAGGTCCAATTACCATATATCTTCTTTTGGGATCCACAAAGACGTTCTAGACAATCTCCTCCTTTTTCAGCTTCTGCTCCAATTTTTTTTCTCCCTTCCCACTTGCAATGACAATTTTAAATAATCAAAAATCCATACCTCCAGCAGAGATTTTCCAATTTCTTAAATTTTTCAATGTCCAAAAATCCCTTTGTCTCTTAGCTTCAGCTTTCAAAGCAATCCACTTTCAATGTCTAATATATCGAAATATTTCTGCTTTTTCCGTGGGGTGGGAGAGTAAAAAAAAAAAAGTTCCCTTTAACAGCTTCTCCGCCGCTTTTCGCTCTTCTTAGGGATACAATGTATCCTCCAGCAATTCAAGCAGCTCAATTCCAGGCAATTTAAAAGGTGTTACTTGACCCGGCTCAGACAGAACTTTCACTCTTCACACTTCCTCCAGCACAGTTCTTACCCGGTTGCTGGCTTCTTCGTGGCGGCCATTGCTGACCGCCGCTCCACCGCCTTGGGAAAAAGGGGTTTTCCCGGAGAAGGGGGGGTCTGCGACACCCCCACCTCCCTATCCGACTCCCCTCTCTCTTCAGCTGTCCCTACAGGGCAGCCATATCCCCCTGACCCATCTGGATCGGGGGTACCTCGACGGCTAGCACAGCAGGAATCGCGAGCTGTCGCGAATTCCTGCTGCCCCGAAGCCACGCAAACCGGAAGTCCAGAAGGAACCTTTTTTCATATGTGGTGGTTATGTATAGAAACCCACAATTACTGGAAGAAAATCAAAACTTGGTTGGAAGAAATTACAAAAGAGCAGATCGAATATAAACCAGAGTCCTTTCTGTTAGGGATTTTGATAAACAAATTTCCAAAAAAGCTAAATACATAACAATACACATTCTAAAAGCAGCCAGATTAGCCTTCGCTCAATATTGGAAACAACATCAAATTCCATCACATGAAATGATTATTGAAAAAATTTCAAAATGTTCAGAAATGGATACTGACTTTGGCGCTAAAAAACAAAGATACTTCACTATATTATGACAGCTGGAATTGTTGGTATAATTGGATTGATCAAAGATAAATTATATATCATAAGGCATAAGAGAAAAGTATTAATCTATAATAATGATAAAGTGATATATGTAAAGAACAGGTGTGTGTATATGACATAAACCAAAGGTTATGAAAAAAGATCTTGCAAACTGTAAAAATAAGAATGCTTTTAACTTTTCTTTTTTTCTAATTTTTTCTTTCTTTTCTTTTCTTTCTTTCTTCTTTTCTTTCGTTCATTTGTGTATGTATTGTTGGTTGGTTTTAATTGTAAAAACTAATAAATTATATTAAAAAAAAAAAAGAAATACGTAGAAGACTTGCAGAAATCCTATCTCCTCTAGCACAGTGAATAGCCCAAACTTCTTAACTATGTCTCTACTGCATAACTTCTCTGGATAAAATTTTATTAATTTAAATTTAGAATGCTGCTCAACTCAGTAGCAAATAAATTTAAAAAAGGAGACCAAACTAATGAAATAAACACAATGCATGTCTGAAAAAAAACATTCAAGTAATATAAAACCCTGAAAGGATCTTGCCACTCATAATAACCCAAGACCTAAGAAATGGGTATCTTTCTTTCTCCTGGAGAGAAATAAAGATACATGTACGGTTTCAATCTTTTACAACAAAGCTTGGACAATAATTTTGAGGTTTATATTTTCTGCTCTATTTTCCTAGTCTTCCTGTGGTTTTATTTACACTAGATTGTACAAAATAAATGTGTTTATATGGCTTTCCATTGTGGTCAGTTCTTGCTCTTTTTTTCCCTCCTCCTCCTAATGGTCCCATTACAGCCAAACATTTATTCAAGGGAACATAATTTTAAAGCCAAAATACTGAACAATGGGGAAGTTTGTTTCAAAATGTAACTCAGCAATAAGACAGGATGCAGCAAATTTCAAGTGTTGCTTGCGTGTGCAAACAGGAACAGGAAAGAAGCTACAGCTTTTCCTTCTTATTGAACAAAATTTTCATTATTCCCAGGCAGGAAACATTCATGGCAATGGTATATTTCATGTAGATTTAAGAGAGTAAATCTATTTTTAAAATGTTGCAATATTCTTAATGTTTTGATCTTAATATGCATGTACTTAAAAATCAATACAAGGAACATTGAGACCTTTGAAACTTAATGATGTACACTCTCTGTTTTGATGTTAGGAAAGCCATAGGTTTTGTAAACATGCTTCTGAACATGAGATAGAAAATATATACAACATGGGGTCAAACAGAAGATTGTGGTCCTTGGAATGAAATGTTGCCTGGCCTGAATAAAAGGAGTTAATTTTAAAATTAGTATGAAATCTAAACCTTTAGAAACAATGTATGAACTTGTAGTTACGAACATTGTTTTAAGCTATGGCACTATGGCAGGGAAAGGAATAACTACATCTGTGTTAGCTACCTGACAGATAAAAAATTGTTGTCATCACTATCTCTCATGCATATACATATTACACAGAGAGAGGTGACCCCTAGAGTTTGATTAGTTCTTCCTGTACGATTTTTCCCATAACTGGAAGTCCATTGGCTGATTCTGTCCTAATATTTTCCTGGCATGAGTGAATAAAGTTCAAAGCCATATGGCTTTTGTGAGAACAATCCATGGGTAAAAACGGAAAAACATGAATAAATTACAGTATGGCATTGGTTTCTCTGCTGTTCTTTAGATATGTTTGGCCTACAATTCCTCTAACGCTGGTTGGAAAAATTCTGCAGTGCACTGAAATAACTGCTCAATGGCAATATGGCCGGGTTGTTTCAAGACTTTGAAAGAGGAAAAGAATGAATGGTGAAAAATGTAAGAAAGCTGACATAGAGGCAGTACTTTTGTTCTGTGAAGTGCTAAAAACAAACCAAAAAGATGATTACACCCATGTGAAACTTAAAATATGTAGCTAAGAAAGGATTATCTTGAGAATGTTCAAGCTGTTCTATATTTGATATTTCTAATGAATATATATTTAGCACCAAGAGTACTGAACAGCTGTTTAGCTATCGGTGCTAATAAACTATTCACATATCAGAATTAACAAGTTAATAGAGATAATTGGTCTTGAAATCACTGAACAGGCTATTTTTAGCAGCATTACAATGTGCTGTTTCTTATGCAAAATTCCTGTCTCCTGGTACATGCTAATATATCCTGAGCAAAACATAACTAAATTTGAATCATACTATCTATTGTCAGGTGGAACGCTTATTAGACAAAGAAAATAAAGTTGATATTAAAAGCTTGCATCTGGATTAAGAAATTGTGAATATTTCTGGAATATTGATATTTCTTTTGATTTTAACACCATTGTCTATAATTATCTTAATTCATATGCAGTACAGTATTTTTATTCAAAATGATATACCAGCACCATTGATCTGTGAAAAAGCATGTCCACATGAATAGATAAAGCTAACTAAAGGTAGAAAAATTTGGATAATTTGCATACCTGCACCTGTGAAAATCTACGAAAACATATATATATATATATATATATATATATATATATATATATATAACATATATATATATATTTTCATAGATTTTCATGGGTACTTACATGTATGGCATTCAGCTTAGTTCAGGTATTTTCCCACGTCATTGTAGTTGTGCTTTTAAAGTTGTAGCAACATTTCAGCAGAATCTCTGTTTATAGATGAATCTGTTCAGATGAACACTATACAGAAGCCTGATGATGGCAGATGAGATTTGGAGATTAGTATAATTTTTAGCTTTACTTTTTATTGTATGTATATATGTGTATGTGTATGTGTATGTATATGTATATGTATATGTATATGTATGTGTATATATATATATATGTGTGTGTGTGTGTGTGTGTACACACACACACACACACACACTTACCTTTACTTGTTGATGGTAGATAGATACATACAAAAGAACAGTCAACAGGTAAAACTAAAAATTATACTAACAAATAATAAGAATGAGAAGAATAAATTGATTGCCTTAGAACAGACTAGTTCAATTTAATCTTTATTGTCAATGCACAACATGTGTATAATGAGATTGGCTGAGCCTCCCTTAGTGCACCTCCCCCAGCATAAATATAAATCAATAACTCACAGTGAAAAAGAAACTCCCTAACCCAATAAGTCATACTAACAACACACAATGCTTTATACATATATGTGCGTAACATTACATTATAATATATTGCACCAACATGAACATGTTGCACCGCCCCTGTTTCTTACATTCTTCTGATATACCAGAGGCAGAGATGGGATTCTACAGGTTTGCACCTATTCACTAGAACCGGTTGTTATCATTCTAAGCAGTTCGGAGAACCAGTTGTTAGAAGAAATTACTGGCTTAATCCTGTAAGGAAGGCAGGAAGGAAACATTCTGATGTTGTTTACAGAAACTGCCTCTCCATTAACTCTTATTACATTCCTGTCTCTGGAAGTTCTCTGGAGTTTTTTTTCTTCCTTTGCTGGGACTTGTTTGTGGGAGTGACCATTCACAAAGTTACAATGGCACTGAAAAAAGTGACTTATGACAGTTTTTCACACTTACGAATGTTAGAGCATCCCCACAGTCATGAGAGTCCAGGTGAGGAGATGCATGCCTCGATGTGAGTGATGTTGAGTTGGCCAGGCCCAGCCAGTCACATGACCATCAAGCCATGCCCACCAACTAAGCCACGCCCATAGAACTGGTTGTTAAAAATTTGAATCCCACCCCTGACCAGAGGCATTAGACTACAACAAGAGACAACTGAACTTCATATATTTTGGGTGCAGATAGGACAGGATAAGAGCTTTTTTAGACCTCTCTATTTGTACAAACATATTCATACTTCTTTGCTGGCTAAGGTGTATGGACTCAGGACCTTAACCTCTTTTTGGAAAACAAATCAGTTAGCATTCAAGCTGATTTTTGAACTTTGAAACTACCTCCTAGCCTCATAGTGATAAGAATATGGTAATCAAGATTTATCAGGAAATCAAGAAATATTCTTCTGTAATAATAAATGTTTGATTGTATTTCATTTCAAATTTATTTTTACTTCAGCCCCTTTACATTTTTCAGTGCTCTTTCCTCTTTCCCAGTGATTTGGGAAAACAATAATGTACATAAACACACAAAGAGGAAGTGCACCTAGCAAAAATAAAAATATTGTATTTTTAGTGTTTGCTTTTGTTTTCTAGAAAAATTAAATGCCATATAACCCCATTCATTGACCAGTGTACATTTTAAAATTTTAGACTAGAATTAAACTGAGATCCTAAGCTGTATGCCTTTTTCTACATCTGTAGTAGGTTTTCTACTTTCTTTCACAACTCTATAGCAGTTTCTAGATACTTCCCACATGTAGGAAGGTCAATTTTTTCATTGTAAACTGTGTTGATAGATTGTGTGTTTACTTAAAGCATAATTGTAAACTCAATAAAGTACCTAGCAATAGCCAGATTTTATTTATACAATTCTAAATTTAACAAAGCTTGCAGAACAGATTACTATAGATAGAAGGGAGGGGCATGTGTAACTCAGATGATCAAAGTTCATTGGTCTGAACAATTCATGCTGTTTTTTCCAAAGGTTGCTTGGTGCAGTCTATTGTGGGACATGTACAAAAATGTATTTGTACTATCTTAATATGTTTAGACCTTAAATATTTGTATGACATCGCAGTCGTCTTGAATAGAAATAGAAATCTTGAATAGAAAAATATTACAAAAATATTAAAATAATTTTGTTTGTACTTTTTTTACTGAAATGTTTTTCACAAAGATAGGACACTGGGCTTATTTAATTGATAGGGATTCAGAAAGATTGCAAGACATATAAAGATACTTACATGTGTAGGAAGTTAGCACCCATCCCTCTCCTAGAAAAATGAAATATTCTAGGAAATATTAAAAGGGCAGAATATTTCCCCTAAAAGGGAGGCAAAAACTCAGCTCCTTCCCTCACTTTTGTTAATGGTCCAATAAGTCCTGAGCCAGTCTGTTCTGTCCTAATTTACATACTCGAAATCCCCACGCTTTGATTGGCCAAAGCGCGGGGATTTCTAATTGGTCAGGCGAGCCGCGCCGATTGGCTCGTTAAGAGTCTTCCGCAATTGGCTCGCTCCAAGCGCGGGAGACTCGAAATGCTGCCATTGGCCGCGGCCGCCGCGGCAAAAAGAATAAAAGCCGTGGGCTTTTTTCTTTTCGCCGGTTCGGTTCCAATCCTTGAATAAAGAGCTTTGAGCGAAGTCACCGACTCCTGGCGTCTTTCTGCAGACACGACACTGGCGACGAGGATGGGATCCAGACCCTGAACTGAACCCCGTGTCCGACGAAAGCCAGACTTAGCACCGAGATGGCGAAAATCGCACCGCCCGCCCCCTTCAACCCCGCCACCGAGGACTGGGAATCGTTCTCTGACCGTTTCCGCATGTACCTCGAGTGCACCGGCATGAAGGACGCCTCGGGCCCGCTAAAACACGCCGTCTTCCTCACCCATTGCGGAACCGAAGTTTTCCAGATGGCCAAAGCATTGGCCAAGCCCGCCGACGCAACCGCCATGGACTGGGACGTCCTCGAACCTATCCTACGGCGCCATTACGCTCCCGAAGTCCCCATCCTGATCCGGCGCAATGAATTCTACCGGCGGGACCAGAGACCGGGTGAAAAATTGAGCGACTTCGTCGCCGAGCTGCAGCGCCTAGGGGGGCTCTGCGAATTTGACAGCCTGAACAGCCTCCTGAGAGACCGATTCGTGCTCGGCCTGTGGGACCCCACGCTCCAGAGCCGGCTGATGGCTAAGGGCGACATCAGCTTAGCAGACGCCCTCACCGCAGCCGCAGCCGCGGAAGCAACCCGTACTTCCGCCGACAGCATGCGAAAACCAGACGCGAAGGACCGCGGCGGAAACAACAACCCGGCAAGGTCGACCGAACAAAAATCCGAAACAACCACACACCACGGCGATTTCCATTCTGCATCCAGCACGTCCGAAGACGAAGAAGACATACATCGATTGCAGACGGGGCGCGACCAACGGAACCGCAGAGGTCGTAGGTCGAGGACCAACTGTGCCGGTTGCGGCGGCGACCACCCCAGGTCAGAATGCCGGTTTTTTGATTCCATCTGCCGGCATTGTGAAAAAAAGGGGCACATCACCCGGGTTTGCCGCCAGAAGAAACCTCGCAGTCCACCCCGATGGGACCAACACGACCGCAGAAGGGAAAGCACACCGCCCCGGCCCAGAGATCGCCACTCGGACAGCCGATGGGACCGGACCGGACGATCCTCGAGAGGCGGCGACAACCGACGGAGAGAGGAGACCCACCAGATGGTAACCATCGGCCATGCCATCTCCGACGGCGCCCGAAAAGTCCACGTCGAGGTTCACATCGAAGGCCAGCCATGCCAAATGGAGGTAGACTCCGGGTCCTACCT
This sequence comes from Hydrophis major, assembly GCA_033807585.1. Lineage (NCBI taxonomy): Eukaryota > Metazoa > Chordata > Lepidosauria > Squamata > Elapidae > Hydrophis > Hydrophis major. Next base: position 61,119,641 of record CM066331.1, on the reverse strand, counting down.
CTCCATGATTGCATGGCACGAGATAAAACGGTTGGTGCCTACCCTCCAAAGGAGGAACATAGACGCCCAAAGACTTATTGTAAAAGACTACCAGGAAAACCGCGTCCCGGTAGTGGGCACCAAAAACTTTAACGTGACATATAAGGGGTGCACCGAACAACTCCCCCTCACAATCGTCGATCACGACCGCCCAAGCCTGCTGGGACTGCAATGGTTCGCCCCGCTCGACATCTCTCTCACGGGGGTCAACCACGTCACCGACGACGGCTGGGAACAGCGACTAACCCAGGAGTTCCGAGAAGTCTTCGACGGAAGCCTGGGCAAGTACCAGGGGCCCCTTATCTCGTTTGACCTAGACCCTAGCGTCCCCCCCAAACGACTAAAACCTAGGCGGGTGCCATTCGCCCTAAAACCTAAGATAGACGAGCAAATTGACAAGCTCGTCAAACAGGGGGTATTGCAGCCCATAGACCATGCCCGGTGGGAGACCCCCATAGTGACCCCGGTCAAGCCAGACGGGTCAGTGAGGATCTGTGGGGACTATAAGGCCACCCTAAATGGCGCGCTGCAACAAAGCGCCTATCCCGTCCCGATCGTGCAACACCTGCTGCACTCACTGGGAGGGGGCAGGGTCTTTGCCAAGCTCGATCTCGCCCAGGCGTACCAGCAGTTGCCGGTAGACGAGCAAACGGCGGAAGCCCAGACCATCGTTACCCACCGGGGGGCTTTCAAGTGCAACCGACTCCAATTCGGAGTCAGCATGGCACCAGGCATCTTTCAGAGCCTGATGGAACGGTTGTTGCAGGGCATCAAGGGGGTGGTGCCCTATTTCGATGACTTTCTAGTGGCGGCGCCAAACGAAGCCGAATTAGAAAGCCGACTCAGAGAGGTCCTAACTAAATTTAAAGTAACGGGACTTAAAGTAAAAAGGGAGAAATGCCAACTGTGCACGGAACGAGTGGAATTCTTGGGCTACCTCCTAGACCGGCACGGCATTCACCCCACAAGTAAAAAAGTCAGAGCTATCAAAGAGGCCCCCACCCCTAAATCAAAAACTGAGCTACAAGCATTCTTGGGGTTACTGAACTTTTATAATGTTTTCCTACCCCAAAAGGCAACGGCGGCGGAGCCTTTGCATAGGCTCCTGGATAAGGCGGCAACCTGGACTTGGGGGAAACGGGAGCAAGCCGCCTTCCAAAAAACTAAAGACCTCCTCACCTCCGACGCCGTCTTGATTCAATTCAATGATACCCTGCCCCTGGCCGTCACTTGCGACGCATCACCTTTCGGCGTCGGCGCTGTCCTCAGCCATACCCTTCCTGACAGAAAAGAAGCACCCATCGCGTTCTTTTCACGGACCCTAACCAAGCCAGAGCGGAACTATAGCCAACTGGACAAAGAGGCTTTGGCTATAGTTGCCGCCGTAAAACGGTTCCATGAATACCTATACGGCCTCCCTTTCACCATTGTAACAGACCATAAGCCGTTGCTGGGCATCCTTGCAGGGAATCGGGCCACCCCGAACATTCTGTCTCCCCGGATGACAAGGTGGTCCGAGTTCCTGGCAGCCTACAGCTACGAACTTATACACAGACCGGGTAAGAAGATTTCACACGCGGACGCTTTGAGCCGCTCGCCGTTACCAGACTCTGACCCTGACCCAGCACCAACAACGACCACCCTCAGCATCGAGGCCCTGCCCAACCTACCCATAACCGCGTCAGACATTGCCCGGGAAACTATTAAAGACAGGCGTCTGGCGCGGATTTTGCATTGGGTAGAAAAAGGGTGGCCGGAAAAGGACAACGACGAGTCCAGCAAGGCATTTAGGAACCGCCAAACCGAACTCTCGCTGCTTAAGGGGTGCCTCTTGTGGGGTGACAGGGTGGTCATCCCGGACAGACTACAGGGGAAGGTTTTGGAAATGTTGCATGAGGGGCATCCTGGCATTGTACGAACTAAAGCCCTGGCCAGAAGTTACGCTTGGTGGCCAGGGATGGACAAGCAGATAGAGGCCTGGGTAGCTAGGTGCCAGCGATGCCAGGAGACTAGACCCAGCCCACCCACAGCACCCATCCTGGAGTGGGAAACACCAAGGGGGCCCTGGTCCAGAATACATTTAGACTTTGCTGGTCCCACAAATGGACATACCTTTCTCATAACGGTTGACGCTTATCTAACTGGTTGGAGGTAAGCGACATGAAGGCAACAACCACGGAGGCCGTGATCAAAGAACTTTGCAAACTCTTTGCAACACACGGCCTCCCAGACGTCGTCGTCTCCGACAATGGGCCCCAGTTTACCTCCCTCGACTTCGAGAAGTTCCTGGCAGAAAGAGGCATCCGCCACGCACTAACAGCACCGGCGCATCCGGCGGCGAACGGTAGGGCGGAACGGATGGTTCAATTTACCAAAAAAACCATCCGGAAAATGGACCACGGGGAGATCCAAGACAAAATTAACAGACTCCTCTTTATACAACACATAACCCCGAACACCACTACCAACAAAAGCCCAGCCGAATTACTAATGGGTAGAAAGCTGAGGTCCCCACTCGACAGGTTACACCCAACATATAACCCGGAGCGGCCCCCAGACTCAAGTACAAAATACCGAACGTTCACTCCCGGGGACCTCGTGTATGCCAAAAACCTGACGGGGGACCCCCTATGGATCCCAGCCATCATCACCCAAGTTACAGGCCCACGCTCGTACCGGCTCCAAACCACAGACGGGCGAGCCTGGAAACGACACATTGACCAACTCAGGTCTAGGACGGCAAAAGAACCCACCTCCCAAGACGCAAACCAAGGGGGGAGGGAATACCCGAATAACCAAGCGCAAGAAAAAATAAACCAGCAGTACTTACCAAGACGCAGCCATCGCGACCCCTCGCCGGAAAAGAACTGCCAAGCCAGCTCGACCAACCCGGAAAGACCGAGCGGGAGCGGCGAAATCCGTAGCTCAACCAACCCGGAAGGCCCAGGTGGGAGCCACGGAGAAGGAACCGGCCCGATCAACCAGCCGGTTCGCACAGGACCAGGAAAACCAAAAACCCGACCGAACAGGCCGGGATTCCACTGATGACTGAGTTGCGCAGGTCAAGTAGGACCCGACGGAGCCCCGCCTACCTACGTGACTACGCAACGTAAGGACTATACCAAGAGGGGAGGGGTGTTCTGTCCTAATTTACATACTCGAAATCCCCGCGCTTTGATTGGCCAAAGCGCGGGGATTTCTAATTGGTCAGGCGAGCCGCGCCGATTGGCTCGTTAAGAGTCTTCCGCGATTGGCTCGCTCCAAGCGCGGGAGACTTGAAATGTTGCCATTGGCCGCGGCCGCCGCGGCGAAAAGAATAAAAGCCGCGGGCTTTTTTCTTTTCGCTGGTTCGGTTCCAATCCTTGAATAAAGAGATTTGAACGAAGTCACCGACTCCTGGCGTCTTTCTGCAGACACGACACAGTCTATTCTGCATAACAAAGATATACCTCCTTCAACCAGAACCATTTAATTGCCCTTCATTGCATCACCCAGCAAGATTCAATCAAACTTAGTACATAGACAACCTACACAGCCAGCTATGACCTCTGACAGCAACCAATCAGGATACTCTTCCTGTTCCCCAGGAAGTTGAAAACCAAAGATGGTATAAAACTCAGGGACTCTCAGCACCTCTTCCTTTTTTCTTCACCGAAGATCTTCAAGGAATGTGATTCTCTTCATAAATAAACAGCTGCTTCTTTCCAAGCAACTTCCATGATTCCAGTGTCATTTTCCCACTTGGAAATGAACCCAGAAGGATATTTCTTCCAACACATGAATGTGTTCTTACTTCCAAACAAGGAGGGTTTTAAACTAGGAAGATTATATTTTTTTGTGTTGGCTATGTTTAAGTGAGATCTTATGTAAGGGTTGCTAAGGAACCAGAGCAAAATAGAACAAAACAAATATTTTGGCTGAGTCTCTCTCTCTCTCTCTCTCTCACACACACACATTTTATTATTTCACTTCATGGCCCATCCTTTAGTTGACAGGATGCTAAAATTAAAAAATAAAAACTGAAATAGCATACAATTTAATTACATTTTAAATGAATACATAATTCTGCTGGGATCTGCCCCACACTGCCATTCCTACCTTGTGACAGGATAAGCAATGCCAAAGTATCAGTATTTTGGAAGCCCAGAATTAACAACCATATTTTATGAATGAGATGACTGCTTCATTATTGTTTTGAAAGACATTCCAACTTTGACTCTGACTTTTGGTATATCATTTGTGTTCTGTACACTCATTAGCATTCTTGAAACCCTGCGCTTTGATTGGCCAAAGCGTGGGGCGATCTGATTGGTTTAGCGAGCCGCGCTGATTGGCCTGCTGAGAATCTCCTGCGATTGGTAGAAACCAATCGCAGGAGATTCAAAGCGGTGCCATTGGCCGCTTGAGAATAAAAAGCCACTGTTTTTTCCCTTGGAGCCAGATCGGTTCCGGGTACCCAATAAAGAGCTGAAACCTAGTCACGGGAGAGAAGACGGAAGAGAAGCACCCATTGCCTTCTTTTCAAGAACCCTCACCAAACTACAGTCAGCTGGACAAAGAGGCCCTGGCTGTCGTCGCTGCAGTGAAGAGGTTCCATGAGTACCTCTACGGCTGGACGTTCACCATTATCACTGACCACAAGCCACTGTTGGGAATCCTCGCAGGGAACAGGGCCACCCCGAACATTCTATCTCCTAGAATGACAAGGTGGTCCGAATTCCTTGCCGCCTACAGCTACCGGCTCACACACTGACCCGGTAAGACTATCACACATGCAGACGCTTTGAGCCGCTCACCGCTACCCGAGCTAGACACTGACCCAGCACCCACGACGACCACCCTCAGCATAGAGACTCTGCCTGATCTACCCATAACCGCATCAAACTTTGCCCGAGAGACTAATAAAGACAAACGTCTGGCGCCGGTGTTACATTGGGTAGAGAAAGGGTGGCCGGAAAAGGACAACGATGGAACATTCAAAACATTCCGGAACCGGCAAACAGAACTCTCACTACAAAAAGGGTGTGTACTATGGGAGGATAGGGTGGTTATCCCGGAAAAACTGCAAGGGAAGGTATTGGAGTTGTTACACGAGGGGCACCCGGGCATAGTTAGAACGAAAGCCCTGGCCAGGAGTTACGCTTGGTGGCCAGGGATGGATAAACAAATCGAGGCCTGGGTGGCAAGGTGACAACGCTGCCAAGAAACCAGACCAAGCCCTCCCACAGCACCGATCCTAGAATGGGAAACTCCCAGGGGACCTTGGTCAAGGATCCACATAGACTTTGCCGGGCCCACAAAGGCACATACATTCCTGATAAACGTAGATGCTTACTCCAACTAGTTGGAAGTAAGCAACATGAAATCCACCACCACAGAGGCCGTGACCAAGGAACTTTGCAAACTCTTCGCAACCCACGGCCTCCCGGATGTCATCGTGTCGGACAACAGGCCCCAATTCACCTCACTGGAATTTGAAAAATTCCTAGCGGAACGGGGCATACGACACGCACTGACAGCCCTGGCGCATCCGGCGGCGAACAGAAGGGCGGAACGGATGGTTCAATTTACGAAAAAAAACCATCCAGAAAATCGAACACGGGGAGATCCAAGACAAAATAAATAAAATGCTTTTTATACAACACATAACCCCGAACACGACAACGAACAAAAGCCCAGCAGAGCTACTAATGGGGAGGAAAATAAGGTCCCCACTCGATAGACTGCACCCCACATACAACTGGAAAAAACCCCAAACTCCTCCAGCAAGCACCGATCCTTTGCACCAGGCGATGCCGTCTATGCAAAAAACCTAACTGGAAACCCACTATGGGTACCAGCAACCATAACCCAACTGACAGGTCCCCGCTCGTACCGGCTGCAAACAACCAACGGACAAGCGTGGAAATGCCACATCGATCAATTAAGATCGAGAACAGCCACAAGAAACACAACCGACCCGCAACCAGACATAACCAATACCCTTAACAAAAACCAAGAGGGGAGGGAATACCCCGGGAACCAAAACCCAGAAGAAAGGAACCAGCCATACTCACCAGCAAGCAGCCAGCTCAGAACCTCACCAGGAAGAAGCAGCCAGGCCAGCTCGACCAGCCCGGAAAGACCAGGCGGGAGCAGCGAAAACCGCAGCTCAACCAGCTCGGGTAGACCAGGAGGGAGCTGCGACGAGTGGCCCGGCAAAGCATACCAGGCGGTTCCATTGACGAGGCCGAGAGACACAGAGAACCCGACCGAACCGGCCGGGAGCCAACCAATGACTGACCTGCGCAGGTCCAGTTGGCAAGTACGGAGCCCTGCCTTCCTACGGGACTACATTACGTAGGACCAAACCAAGAGGGAAGGGGTGTTCTGTACACTCATTAGCATTCTTGAAACCCCACGCTTTGATTGGCCCACTGAGAACCTCCCGCGATTGGTGGAAACCAATCGCGGGAGATTCAAAGTTGTGTCATTGGCCACGGCCGCCGCGGCTTGAGAATAAAAAGCCACTGTTTTTCCCTTGGAGCCAGATCGGTTCCAAAACCCCACGCCACACTGATTGGCCCGCTGAGAATCTCCCGCGATTGGTGGAAACCAATCGTGGGAGATTCAAAGCGGTGCCATTGGCCACGGCTGCCGTGGCTTGAGAATAAAAAGGCACTGTTTTTTCCCTCGGAGTTCGGGTATTTTCCCACGTCATAGTAGTGGTGCTTTTAAAGTTGTAGCTTCAGCCTGATGATGGCAGATGAGATTCTGCTGAAACGTTGCTACAACTTTAAAAGCACCACTACTATGACGTGGGAAAATACCCGAACAAAGCTGAATGCCAGACATGTAAGTACCCGTGAAAACTTAAGAAAACATATATATATATATATATGTCTGGCATTCAGCTTTGTTCGGGTATTTTCCTACGTCATAATAGTGCTTTATAGATATATATATATAGAAATAATAGTGATATATATATATATATATATATATATATATATATATATATATATATATATATATATATATATATATATATATTAGTGCTATATATATATATATATTAGTGCTATATATATATATATATTAGTGCTATATATATATATGTGTGTGTGTGTGTGTGTGTGTGTGTGTGTGTGTGTTTTCTGAGGTTCTCGCGGGTATTTGTATGTGGATCTTTGGTTATTCGGGTTTTCTCCCACGTAAGATTGGAAGTATCTAGGCAACGTTTCGATGAAGTCTCATTCATCATCTTCAGGCTTGGTCTTCAGCTCTGTCTTCAGCCAGGCTTGGTCTTCAGCTCAGTCTTCAGCCAAGCCCCACCCAATCAAGTCACACCCCCACTAGCAGTTAAAAGGAGGAAGCAGTTGCAAGCTCACATCACTCTGAGAAGCACAGAGCTGAAGACCAAGCCATATATATACATACACATATACACTCACACACATACACATATACTTTTTGAAAATAAAAATTAATTGAACTATTCATCCTACCTGTACATACCTACTCTAAAGTAATTCTTTTATCCAATCAATCTTGTTCTTAAAGTTATACAGATTATAATCATTATAGCTCATAAACATTTATTTGAAAGCAATTCTGGGGTTTATATCCAGTTAAGAATTTCAGATGGATAAGCCTATTACCCAAGAACTGTAATTTTCTTTTTCTTTTTTTAAACAAATTTTATTGATTTTTTGAAGACAAACAAAACTTAGGACATAAAAGCATAAAACCTCCTTTCTAAAAATTACTTATAAGTTTTAACAAGGCAAATAAAACATTATTTTTTAAGACATAGTTCCACATTATCACATTTCCATTTAAGTACATATATATCTTTTCCAAATTTCTCATTGTTTCTCCCTTCACTTTTATTCAATTATATTTCTTTCTATCAGGGTTTTATTAATTCTCAATCAAACATAAACACACAAAATACAAAACATAAAACAAGACATAAAAAGATTATCCTTAATTATCCTTAATTATCATTTGTACATGTGTTTTCCAAATTTCTCTCCCTTTAGTTTTATTCCTCCAAGGTTTTATTAATTCACAATCAAACATAACTAACCAAAACACAAACATAAAACTTCTTTTGAAAAGTGGCTTAGCCCCGGGTTACATCTTTTTTTACAAACCTAAATCAAATTCATGCTCACCTTACATACCATTCATATCTTATTAACCATTCTATATTTTCTATATAACTTCTCCCTTCTTTTCACTCTCTTAATTATATTTTGTTTATTTCATCTTATTTCAAAATCATTATGTTTGTATCCGTTCTTTTCCAATCATCTATTCATCTCTTCTCTTTAGCAAAGAATTTCCCCTTTAATCACTTTTAAAGTGTGACGCCTTTCTATCTTTCCCCCAAAGTAACACTTAAAATAATACATAATTTCCATCCTGATTCTGCTTAGTACATTCTACACGTTGCATTTTAAAATAAAAGAATAATAAACTTATAATATAGTTAAGTATATAATTTCCATTCTAGTTCTAATTCTAATTAATACATTATTTTAGAATAAGAAAATGAAATAGTAAATTTATAATAACATTAAAACAATAACGAATTAAACTATAACTAAGCATTAATCATTTTACACATTCTCTTTAATATTTTATTAAATATTGAGATCTATCATTATTAAACATTTTAATATTTTAATATTTTGTTAAATCTTATAATATTCCAATAGACTATTTCAAATGCAAATACTACAATACTATCCTTTGTACTCTTGCAGAATCTTTCTTTAATTATACACTGTCCTTTATCCTTTTTTTCTAAAAAAAATCTGCTTTTTGGCATCTTGTTTCAGACCGTGGCTTTTCTTCCCTTTTTCCCTCCCTTTCTTCTCCAGTCTGGTCTTTTTGCCCCCGTCTCTCCTAACCTCCACCTTTTTAACTTCCCCTCTGTGTTGTAATTCTCTTTTCAATTGCTTTCTAACATTGTATTTTTTTTTCACCTTATTTTTCTTTTTCTTGGTTGTTTTATTGAATCTTAAATTCTCATTTTTCCTTCTTCTCTTCCTATTTTCTTTCTTAATCGAACTTTTTTGTCCATTGAAAATGGCTTCTTCCTTTTCTTCTTCTTCTCCTTCTCCTTCTTCCTCAAGTATTTGCTGGTACGTAGAAACCGCCATTTCTAAAAAGTGGAAGACAGCTCCCAAAGAATCCTTGCCTTTTAATTGTTCATATTCCATTTTTATTTCATCCACAGATAGTGCCATTGTAAATTTTTAAAAACAACCCAGATGTTTTTAATCTTAAAGTAATTTCCAAATGTCAAAGTTATCAAACAATCCAAACAGACAGAAATTATTTCCTCTTCTTCTCTATGCAATTTTTCCTCCTGGGGTAAAATCCCAAATATATTTTAAAGCCGTATTACAGTTAGTTGCTGGTTTTATAATCTTCAAGGCGTCTCCTCCAACACATTTTTAAATATTTTTTTTTAGTCCTCTCCTTCCCACTTATAACAAAGAGCTTATTTTTACCTTAAAGAAGCAGGTTTTTTGTGCTCATTTGCTTTCTCCATAAGGAAGGGGAGTGAACTTTCAGCACTTTCGCCGCTGTAGCAACTTCTTTTGGAAACAAATGTATCAATCAAAAAGTTAGGTTTCCAGGGTGTTTTAAAAGTAACTTAATGTCCTAGTTCAGCCAAGAAAACTTCTCCTTCTGGTTCTTTCTCCTGCACAGTCTTATCCGGTTGAAGATTCCTTTGTGGCTGCCATTTCTGCTTCAGGAAAAAGGAGCTGCTTCAGGAAAAAGGAGTCTAGCCGGCTGGGGAAAGGGGGTGCGATATCCACAGACTCCTGCCCGGATCTCCTCTATCTTCTGCTGCCCCTTCAGGGTAGTGACAACCCCCAAATCCAGTTGGATTGGGGGAACCTCAGTGGCGAGCGCAGCAGGGACCCGCAGAGAAGCGGATTCCTGCCGCCGCCGAAGCCTTGCAACCGGAAGTCCCCAAGAACTGTAATTTTTTTGTGCAACTAAAGGAATGCAATATAACTTACTGAGTTGTGAATGCTTTCAGATCAAATTAGCTTTTGTCAAAACTTTGCAAAGTGTTTGTCCAAATGGCTCACTATTCAAGCAAAAAATAGGTTTTGTTGACTAGCGGCATTACTTTTTTAAAGCTAATATTAAATGTAGATCTTTCCCATTGGCACGCAGAAACAAGTAAGGAAATTAGCAAGAGGTTCACATTTTAGTTGCAGCATTTTATTTTTATTTTATTTTGTTTGGTTTGTCAATTGCTTACAAGATAATAGGTACAAGTAAAAACATAGTTATGAATACATGGATACATAGAAGAAAAATAAAAGAAACAATAGGACAGGGACAGTAGGCACGTTTGTGCACTTATGCACGCCCCTACAGACCTCTTAGGAAAGGGGTGAGGTCAATAGTAGACAGTCTAAGGTTAAAGTTTTTGGGGTTTGGGGAAGAAACCACAGAGTCAGGTAGAGTATTCCAGACATTGACCACTCCCTTGCTGAAGTAGTATTTCCTTCAATCAAGTTTGGTGTGATTAACCATGAGTTTGTATCTATTGTTTGCTCTTGTATTGTTATGATTGAAGCTGAAGTATTCATTGACAGGTAAGTCATTGCAATGTATGATTTTATATACTATAGTTATATCGCACCGAAGGCGGCATAGTTCTAGGTTTTCTAGGTCTAGAATTTCAAGTCTGGTGGCATAGGTATTCTGCAACGAGTAGAGGAGTGGAGAACTCTTGTGAAATATTTCTGGACTTTCTCAACTGTGTTAATATCAGATACGTAATGTGGGTTCCAGACTGATGAGCTGTATTCGAGTATTGGTCCAGCAAATATTTTGTATTGTCTAGTTATTAGTGTAATAGTACTAGAGAAAAGGCTACGTAAGATTAGATTAACAACTCTTAATGCCTTTTTGGCTATGTAGTTACAGTGGGCTCTAGCACTTAGATCATTAGAGATGAATACTCCAAGATCCTTGACAGAGTTTGGATCATCAACAAGGTCTTGACTATTCAGCCTGTATTTTATTTTCTGATTTTTTTTGCTAATATGTAAGACAGAACATTTATATGTTGTGGATTTGTTGTCTCAAATGAGACCAATCACTGTTGTGTCATCAGCAAACTTCAGTATTTTAACAGATGGATCATTTGAGATGCAGTCATTGGTATATAGAGAGAAGAGAAGTGGAGAAAGCACAAAGCCTTGGGGGGCCCCTGTGCTGATTGTACAGGTATTGGATGTGATTCTGCCTAGCTTCACCTGCTGCTTCCTGTTTGTTAGGAAGCTATGATCCATTTGCAAGTGTATTCAGGTGCCGGTAGTTGGTTTAATTTATTTAGAAGAGTGTCTGGAATGATGGTATTTTTGCAGCAGTTACAATTATAGCAATTATATACAATCTACATCCTTGCATATTGTACATCACAGTTCCTTTCTTCCCATAAACAACCCTTTTTAATCAACAAATCCCAAAATTAGCAGTTAGAAACAAAGAAACGAAGTTCATTTTTAACTATTTTCAGCAAAAAGTTCTGTTTTTCCAGTCCTTTATAAAAATAGTTACAGTTCACTCCTTAATCAAACAAGTAAATTTAATCCTTTCGGCAAAGATAGCCATTCTCACAAGCTATTCCTCCCTTATTAATGTTTCTAAAAACTTTGGGTTTTGTGCATATAATAGCAACACTGTAAGTAAGACATTTCATTGTTAATTTCTAAAATTCCTGCATTGCCACATATATTTGTGTCCAGTATTGTTTTTGCTTTTTCATGAGTCCTCCACAAATGATAAGAAAGAAAGAAAGAAAAAGAAAGAAAGAAAGAAAAAGAAAGAAAGAAAGAAAATTTGGAATCAAAGATTAGTAGGAAATGTAGGGTTATGGGCTGGACTGGAAAGTTAAAATACCTTGGAAAAAGGTGACAGAAAACTACTTTTGTTTTGTTACCAAGAGAGCATTACGAGGGCATCCATGTGGTAAAATCAAAGTCAAATTAAATATGTATTATTTTTCCTCATGAGAGACAGCTATACCTGACAAACTTGATTGATATTTCAATGCTAAGCAGGTTTGGATGGAAGGTCACTTGGAAACCCAAAGAATCAATCAATGAAACAATGAAAGAAGTAAAGACAATTATCAAACCACCTCTGTGTTTCCATGGGAAACTGACTGTGTAATCACTACAAATCAAGTTTATCTTGAAGGAGCCTCCATCTTTTCCACATAGTTTATTTAGTTCAACCAGTGTAAAGCCAAGGTAAAATATAACTACAGTAAAGTTGGTTGAGTTTATACAACACACCAAACATAGTCTTTTATTTCCTGGATTCATGCAATACATTAAGCTAAATCAAATAAACCACATGAAAATTTAACAGGTGTTTAATCTACATAAACACCTATATGTGTTATAAGAGAGAGGAGGGATTGTTTATTGTTGTAAATGACTAAGATTCTTTCATGAGTACCTGCTTTTTTTAACCTGCAGAAATTTAATTTAATTTTTAAATATAAGCAGCTTAAAATAAAATATGAAAGTCATTGTTAAAAAATAAAAAAATTACCAAAAAAAGAAAAAAGAAATTGAATTTTACTTCCTCTCTCATCATAGTTCAGTATCAGCTCTTTTCATCTGCTAGATGAAGATAGTAAATGAAATCAGCTTTAAGTACATTACTTAGGCTTGCACTTTATATTAAACTATAATATGATTGGTTTAGTTTGATTTTAGTTTAGCATGTGGTGTGAACCTAGCAAAATGTGATGAGACACACTTAAGCAAATAATGGCTTCTGAGATACAGTATGTGACCTACGATTCAACTTCCTGTATTTGACCTCTGAGATGAAGAGCCAAAACATCTTTCAATATACAATCTGATTCCCATAGTGTGTAGCAGAATGACTGCACAGTCATTTGGATAGACTCAGTTTGAAATTATTACTGCTGATTTTTGTAGGCGAGTAATTTGAAATTTATTAAAATAAGTTGTGTAACTTATCTTTAGCCTGAATGGAAGGAATAAAATGAAAAAGAAACTCTCTATCATTCACTTTTTAAAGTTAAATATCAGAAATATCATTTGCACGATACATTACATTTTGCATTACATTTTGCTGTTTTAACATTCCTGCTTTGTACCACTTTGCAATTGCATTATTATGATATTTTGCCTAATTAGCACTTAGTTTTATATATTACTTCCCGGTGCTTTACAGCCCTCTTTAAACTTTATAATGTTTGTGTGAAGATAGGGATAATTGACAGAGAACACACACCCAAAAGTGCTTGCACTTAAAAGACTTACAAAATGTGGCTGCTGAAAGCATGCAGTGGGTGGTTTGAGCCTGGGTTCAAATAGTGGGATACAGTAAAAGTTATTACCAGGGAAAAATTAAGTCTTGTCTGAAGATCTGCAGTTTCAGCATACTTATGGGAAATTACCTGTAGTGTAATTCTGCACTGTATCTCTAGAGTCAATTGACTACTGAATGCAGATTATGAAGTAGGACTGAACAGTGTACAACTGATTTTAGACAGGTAGAAAGAACAAGTGTAGTGATGTCCTTGGAATTACCTAATTATATGAAACCAGGTAATTTTAAATGTGAGAGATTATAGGAAGGCTGAGAATGAAATAGAAGCCAGCAAACAAGCTAAAGATAAGCAGGTGAGTCACCTGCCAATTGAGCTCATAATTGGCAACTTAGGTAAAAAGAAACCTGGGAAGAAGCACTTCATATCATTTAAAAAAACTGTCTTAATTATCTTACTATAAATGAAGGTGGTAAATTATTGAATGCACTCTCGAAGAGTATTAGAGTTACTTAAGTTCTAAAATAAAAGCCTGTTTATTGTGCAAGTGATATTAGCTTTACAATTGTCAATAGCACTGCCAAATCTGAGATCTTTCTCCATTTGTGCAGTGTGTTTCCTGAATCAAAGGCAATACAATGCTTAACTCTACCAAGATGGCAAAGTTATGAGCCAAAAGGGACCCCCTCCCCGTATTTTTTATAATATATTCAGTGTCTATTGTTTTTTTGAAATTGTTTCAGATCAGGAATAGGGAAAATTTATGGATGCTGGAAATACATGACACATGACGATAGATGCTGGATTTATATAAGAGTGCTGAAGGCAGATAACTAATGTAATTATTGAAATCTATCCTTCAGGATTGTTAGGTTAAATTAAGAATCACATTGCTGAGTAAACTAGACTGTACTTGTTAGGAAGATCTGCACTAAAGTGTAATACAATACACAACTGTGATACGAAGCAATGTGAAACACATGTTTCAAACCCTATGGCCAATTTAGCTTTCAGTTCTTAAATTGAAATTATTACTACTATAATATTATTAGTTGTAAATTTTAAGATCTTTAACTCTCCAGCTATAAAATACTGCTTTAGAAAACTACCGATCAATGAAGATTCTGAGGCTATTAAATTCTCTAGATGCTGACAAATAACAAAATGTACAGATATATAAAATAGGCTTACTGCAGGATAAATCATGTTAGTCATTTCCCTCACTAGAAAACTTCCAAAAATATTTGAGAATTTCCCCCCATCTGTATTGATTTTGGAGGGTGGTGTTTGGAAGTGAGCTCCAACTGTAAGAGGGATGGGATTAGAACATACTTTTTAAAGGGGTCACAAAGGTGTGACATTTAAGAGCACTGATAAGGAATTGTTTATTTCCTGATATGGGTAGGATAACAAAAGGGTAACATCCTCTGAATGCCGGACATTATTATCTTCTGATATCACATCCTGCTTTTTAGGGAAAAAAATACAATCCAAATGAGATCGGAAAAGTACAATTTCATTTCCCCAGCTTCAACTGGTACATGCACATAAGGGTATACACGAACATACAATATAAACACACAATTTAAAACTGAGTCTGCGGATATAGCTCAGATCAAGTGGCTGTAAAACAGGGGTGTCAAACTCTATTTCATTGAGGGCCGCATCAGGGTTGTGTTTAATCTTGGCTGAGGGGTGGTGGTGGTGTGTGGCCAGGGTGGACATGGCCATGATGCGCATTTGACACAGGCTCGATGCATTTTTTTGCCTTCTTTCTTTCCAGTTCTTTACTATAACTATTTTCCTATCTCTTCTACCAGATATTACTGGCAAACATTTATTACTTATTCTTCATAACCCACTAAACTTTTAATTTCTAAATTTTTACCCCATTGTTTAATAGTAAATTTAATCCAGTCCAATCCAGTCCTCCTGCAGCACTCTGTTGGCTGAAAACAGGCCACATGGAGGCCCCGCACGGCCTGTTTTTGGCCAGCAGAGTGCTGCAGGAGGCCATGGAGGTTGAAAACGGACCAGTCCTTTGATATTTCCAGGCTGGCCCTACGGCAGGGCTGCCAACCTCGAGTGATAGTTCGGAGTGAGACACTGCGAGGGAGCGAAGCGACCGAGGGGGGGATGGTGTGGAAGGGGGGGTGTCCCCCCTTCCACGGTAGGGAGCTTTGACAATTTTACATTTTAAATGGTGCAATCTGATGCATACTTTAGTCATGATTTGGACATATACATACATACATACATGCAAGCAGCACCAATCATGGCTGCCAACTCTCACGCAATCAGCGTGAGACTCACGCAATTCAACCAATTTTGACTGTCTCACTCTGATAAACGAAATCTCACGCTAAACCCCCAAAATGGAATGTACAAAAATAAATATATCTCTACATTCTCTGATATTCCGAATATCGATATGCCCAAGCCCAAAGTTTCGAGAAGTGAAGCCTCCGATCCTGGGCGGCTTCAGAGGGCGAACAGAGCATGTGCGAGAGGACGTTGCCCTCATTGATTTCTGTACTGGGGTGAGGAGAGAATTCCACGCTGCAGGAAGCGGTTGCTCCTTTCCGCGCTAGGATGTCACAACTCTCTGGGCTTAACCCTTGCGCTGCACTCTGCTCTGGCAGGCGGAGATGAGAGAGACGAACTCTCTATCCCCCATGAAGTACGACTACAGGGCATCCCTGGGCCTTTCTCGAGAGCTGAGCTCCCATCATCCCCTCCCCGCACCCGTCTGGTCTCAAGGCTGCTGGGATTGGGGCGCAAAGGCGCGTCCCTCTCTGGCCTCCCTCTCGCAAGGGGAGCTGCCGTAGCTGGCCTCTTGCGCGCCTCGGCTTCTCTCGCTCCCCAGCCTGATGGGAAGTCCCTGGAGAGGGAGGGGGAAGAGGGGGGGAGGGCTCCTTCCCGGGTACATTGTGTCCCTCCCCCTGCCCTTTGCACCTAGATATGCGCCCCCCCCCAGCCTCCCCTGGGTCCAAGAGGCTGCAAGAGGGTCTGGCAGGGAGGAGCCTCTCCAGGAAGGGGGTCCCGCCAGAGGGCAGGCTGGAAGGGGGCGGGGGGGGGCTCACAAGGAGGGGGGGTTCCTGTCCCCTCCGAGCCCCAATCGCAGCCGGTGCAGGAGTTTCTCTCTTTTTAGGCTTCTTTCCCCACTTGATGCCAGGAATGTTTGGATGCTCTTTGGGAGCCCCTGGGAAGGAATCTCGCCTTGAGGGGTCTCCCCACATATGCCAAGCAAAGGGGGGGGGAGTGGCCACTGTCCTCTCCTCTCCTCCCCCAGACAATCCAGGACTTCCCTGCAGGGGAGCAGCTGATGGCAGCATTGCTGGGGGTCCCATGCACAGACTGGGAGGGGGGCGTTTGGGGAGTGAAGGACACCAGCCTCCCCCCCCCATTCTCTGTGTGTGTGTGTGTGTGTGTGTCCATCTGCCTGCCTGGCCCTTTCCGACCCTTCAGCTGGACTGTGAGGCTGGTGGGTCCAAGACTCAGCCTGGATCCCCCTCCCCTCCGCAGGTGGGAGGCCCAGAGGGTGGGAGAGGGCTGGGAAGGGCCGTTTCTGCCCAGCTCCAAGGCCGGGAACCCTGGCAAGGCCCCCTCCACCCCCGGGGCCATGTGAGGGAGGCTTCTGTGGCCCTGAAGAGGCAGCCTGGAGGGGCCGGATCCCAGGCACTTGGGACGCCCCTCTCAGCCAGGGACCCTGGAGGAGGAGGAGAGCCGGAGCAGCCCAAAGGGACGGAGCAGATGGGCAGAGGCCCAAGAATGTGGACCCTTTCCGGCCAAGATGGTCAGTGAACTGCATTATTAATATCTTACAAATCCAGTTCAAGTACATTGGTGCTGCTTGCATGTATGTATGTATGTATATGTCCAAATCATGACTAAAGTATGCATCAGATTGCACTATTTAAAATGTAAAATTGTCAAAGCTCCCTACCGTGGAAGGGGGGACACCCCCCTTCCACACCATCCCCCCCTCGGTCGCTCCGCTCCCTCGCAGTGGCTCACTCCAAACTATCACTCAAGGTTGGCAGCCCTGACCAATGTCACATGGCCTCAGGGGTGGAGGGGGCCTTGCCAGGGGTCCCGGCCTTGGAGCTGGGCAGAAACAGCCCTTCCCAGCCCTCTCCCACCCTCTGGGCCTCCCACCTGCGGAGGGGAGGGGGATCCAGGCTGAGTCTTGGACCCACCAGCCTCACAGTCCAGCTGAAGGGTCGGAAAGGGCCAGGCAGGCAGATGGACACACACACACACACACACACAGAGAATGGGGGGGGGGAGGCTGGTGTCCTTCACTCCCCAAACGCCCCCCTCCCAGTCTGTGCATGGGACCCCCAGCAATGCTGCCATCAGCTGCTCCCCTGCAGGGAAGTCCTGGATTGTCTGGGGGAGGAGAGGAGAGGACAGTGGCCACTCCCCCCCTTTGCTTGGCATTTGTGGGGAGACCCCTCAAGGCGAGATTCCTTCCCAGGGGCTCCCAAAGAGCATCCAAACGTTCCTGGCATCAAGTGGGGAAAGAAGCCTAAAAAGAGAGAAACTCCTGCACCGGCTGCGATTGGGGCTCGGAGGGGACAGGAACCCCCCCTCCTTGCGAGCCCCCCCGCCCCGCTCCAGCCTGCCCTCTGGCGGGACCCCCTTCCTGGAGAGGCTCCTCCCTGCCAGACCCTCTTGCAGCCTCTTGGACCCAGGGGAGGCTGGGGGGGGCGCATATCTAGGTGCAAAGGGCGGGGGGAGGGACACAATGTACCCGGGAAGGAGCCCTCCCCCTCTTCCCCCTCCCTCTCCAGGGACTTCCCATCAGGCTGGGGAGCGAGAGAAGCCGAGGCGCGCAAGAGGCCAGCCACGGCAGCTCCCCTTGCGAGAGGGAGGCCAGAGAGGGACGCGCCTTTGCGCCCCAATCCCAGCAGCCTTCAGGCCAGACGGGTGCGGGGAGGGGATGATGGGAGCTCAGCTCTCGAGAAAGGCCCAGGGATGCCCTGTAGTCGTACTTCATGGGGGATAGAGAGTTCGTCTCTCTCATCTCCGCCTGCCAGAGCAGAGTGCAGCGCAAGGGTTAAGCCCAGAGAGTTGTGACATCCTAGAGCGGAAAGGAGCAACCGCTTCCTGCAGCGTGGAATTCTCTCCTCACCCCAGTACAGAAATCAATGAGGGCAACGTCCTCTCGCACATGCTCTGTTCGCCCTCTGAAGCCGCCCAGGATCGGAGGCTTCACTTCTCGAAACTTTGGGCTTGGGCATATCGATATTCGGAATATCAGAGAATGTAGAGATATATTTATTTTTGTACATTCCATTTTGGGGGTTTAGCGTGAGATTTCGTTTATCAGAGTGAGACAGTCAAAATTGGTTGAATTGCGTGAGTCTCACGCTGATTGCGTGAGAGTTGGCAGCCATGCCCTACAGGCCAGATTTAAGCACCCCACAGACCAGATTCATTCTGTGGGCCTTGAGTTATTCTCTTGCTCTAAAAGAATATTTCTATTCTAACTCATAAAATGTGATTGAATTAATTATTTAATTTTATATTAGTTACAGACATTTTTAGGATTATCAGTTTCTAAAAGCACAGAATTTAGCATCAATTCAAAGTTTCCTTCAAATCTCATTCCAGTCTCAGGCATTTAAATTATTCACCATGCTTTATTCAAATATTGCATGAGTAGATTCTTAGAAGGAACATTAATCAAGTTCTCATTTATATCCATGTCAATCATTCATGTTAACTTTGCTCATTCTGAATCACATTATGAATATAACATATATTTGTATTTGTGAATCTTTTGCCTCCAATAGATGAATTCATGCGTTAAAAGTGGATCCCGTTTATTTTCAAACTCTAATTTCTACCAACTTATGTTTCATTTTGCCGCAGGCTAATGGATGCATAATAGGTGATTTTATATATATAATAATATATGATTATTATATATAAACTTTGAAAATTGGGGCTTATGATTTAACTTGGGGTTAATCTGTCATGTTATTTCTGTTTCGTTATTGAGATGTTTGAAATGGATATTTCCTACTGATTTCTCCCAAGAACATAGGACCTATTTTTATTGTTTCATTATTTTCTGACTTTGGAAAGCAATGAAAGTTTTAACAAGACTTTCTTCTGTCATGTCGGCTCATTTGATCAGATCGCTGTGACCTTCCCTTTCTACTTTTTTTCTTTCTGCCGCTCTACAAAGTTAAATCCAGCCTTTCTATTCTGTAAAATACTGGCCAGTCTGTTGAATTGGTGCTATCATCCATGAAATATTAAAAGAGTTAACAGTAAAAGAAAAAGTGGTAGAATTCACAAGCTGTGTAAAACATTTTTTAATTACTTGAAAGGTATTTTTCCATGCCTAAAAATCAGAAATTATCTTTCAACGTAAAAATATGAGATCAATATTTTAATGAATGTTGGTCAGTTTTTCAACGTGATGATTTTAAGCTGTTAGGAATGCTGCTCTGTTCTCTAAGTATACTGTACTTCAGTTGTTTCAGCTGTAAAACAAATTCATTTATTTTTTCTTCTTTTGAACATTCTTGCCTCAGAGATCAAACCAATCAAGTCACTGTTATTTAATCCTGCTATACAGTCCTTCTTTTCTTTCTTTTAGTTTGCGTTCTTTTCTTTTTCTTTTACATACACATTGTGCCAAATGATTTTCATATCAATAATAGCTCGCTTCCTGTTTGAACAATGAAATAACATAAAATTGCCACAATTTTGCCTTCAAAGATAGTTGTGTGCTGTTTATTTTTCTTGATATTAAATTTATTGTAGTGGAGGATGCTACCGATTTTTGTTTTTAAAAAATCCTATCTCTTTGCCAGTCATAGTTTGCTAATGAGCTAGCATTAGATAATTTTCTAACCTTTATTGTTTAGGTGCTTATTAATTTGGTTTTGCAACTCATTTATTTATCTATATTTGAAGACCTAGAAAAATCTTGCCAAGAAAACAGGAGGGACTTCTTCAGGCATTCTCTGAGAATCAGACACGATTGAGCAGAAGAAGAAAAAAATATCTATATTTACTATTTCCTGAATGAGAAAATCTGCCCTTAGCAGCTGTTTTGCAAAAATACCAACAACATATAGATAACATTTCAAATGCTCATTACTTGTTTCCCATATTTCAGTTTTTGAAGCAGAAAAAAAGCAACCTCTTTATTCAGTTCAATTTTTATTTTCTTAAATGAAATAACATGTTTGCCTTATATAATGTAATATCCAAATAATGACTATTTAAACTAATTCTAGATTTTTATATTTGACGTGAAATTCCATTAAACACTTTATTGCAGTACTAGTTTACTAGTTTATTAGTTTATAAACACTTTATTGCAATACTAGTTTATTAAAATATATATTGTATTTCATTGAAAGGTTATTTGGAGAAAGAACAATTGATAACTATGCAGAAGGAAGAGCTATATAAAACTCCCACAAACTGCACCATAGAAACCTTGCTCATGCATAACTTTAAATCTCTTTAGACAAAAGGAGATAAATAGCTTTCTTTAAAGCTTTGGAAGCATTCCAATGAACAATGCAGAAGCACTGAGGAAACAATATAAGTTTAAGATGTACCAAGAGCTATCTGTTAAATATATTGGCTTGTTACAAGCCTTTCATAAGTTAGAAGCTATGATGCTATCAAATGTCCTATTTACTCAGCTATGTTCCACATTTTCCTGAATCTCATATTGTTTAAGGAATAAAGATCATGAGCAAAATGTCTAAAAGACAGAAATAATGAGAAGCTACCAAGTGAAACACTGTGGGAGGAGGAGAAGGTTAGGCTAAATTTATTTCAAGTGACAATCTTAATGCAATGTTGATATACCAGGCGGAACTGCACATCATTCACATATGCATGTGACAAAAACCAGATGGTTGCTTTTCCCAGTGGGGAAAAAAAAAAGCTTTGGAAGAGGATTTAAGGAAGAGAAGACAGCAGGAGGAGAAGTTTTTCCTTTTCTCTGACTCATTCCATAAGATTTCTCTCCACCCATTGTTTTTCTCTAGAAAAAGAGCTTTGGTCAGTTTACTGGCAGACATTATTCAGTGTTTGCTTTTTAGAACTTTTTTTTGCAGTGTCATTTTTATGATCTAGAAGTAACCCATATTAATGTATTCTGATACATTTTCTTTTCATTGTTGGTTTCCTTGAACAATTTGCCATTGACCAAGTGTGAATTTTTACAGACTTCAGGTTTTAGTGAGATTTACTCTCTAGTTAATAGCTACAGCATTGTAACTCTTCAGTTATTTTCAAAGAAACAATCTCTGTCTCTGACTGGGAAATCACTTTTCCTTCCAGTTCTTATGTTTTCTTGAAAGAAAGCCATATTATTCAAAGCACATCCAACATTCACAGTTGCTTGTGATTAAGTATTTCTTTATTCATGTTTAAGGCTGTATCATTCTATTTTTATCTTGCTTGTATCCTCACTATGGCCTGTAAGCCTATACCACACCTTTAATCTTTTAAGCTTCTCAGAAAATAATGAAAGTCTCTCTGAAACACCTTTAAATATTTGCAGGGGAAGGATGCTACTGTTCTAATATGAGCTTCTAACATGAACACACATTTACTCCTATTCAGAAATGATTGTAAATGCTACAATGCATTAATTGCCAGTAATGCTATTGTAATAATTAACAAATGGACAATTCTGCTACATTTAATAAGAAATATCAAAAACAAAACTCATCTTGCTTCTGTTTATAAGAGTTTAGTTTATCCTGTGGACTGAATTATTTCCATAACCCTATTTTTTCCCTGAGTAGGAAAGTGGCATGGGGAGGAAAGCCATGGAAATTGTTGCTGTTGTTAGTAGTAAAGTCGTGTCTGACCCATCGTGACCCCATGGACAATGTTCCTCCAGGCCTTCCTGTCCTCTACCACCCCTTTGGAGTGGAAGCCCTGGAAATAATAATAAGTAATTTTTAAGATTCAAAGAAGATGTACTTTTGTATAGTTCAGCTGTAAACACAGAGTTGTTTTTCAGTCTCAGTCTGGAAACACAGAGTCTAGCACAATGGAGGCACTGGAAATTCATTTTTATAGTAGCTCTGGGTGTTATTCTGTGATGCTGCTCATGACTTTCCATCAGTTTTTGGTGGTACCTGTGGAACTCAGGGAGTTAAAGCCCACCCATTTTAAAGTTGACGAGTTTGAAAATACTGATTGAAAATATGACATGGAAAAGTGAGGCCAATTTTGAGCATCACCCTTGTTATGTTTTGAGCATGGGCGAGAAAGAATGGAGACAAGCCTCTGAACGGTGAACTTCAGCTCTTTATTTACATAGTGACTTCTCTGCTTCAACAGCAGTAAAACCCGCCTTATATAGGCAAACCCTGTAATGTTTAACCAATAACGAGCTAGGAACGCTAGCTCTTATAACCAGTAAGAATTCTCTGTTAAGGGCCAATCGCATTCCTCGGAACGGGCCAATCCGGTCCGGCCGCTTAACAGCCAATCAGAAGTGCAGGGCCAGAACCCTGCACTTACTCCAAGCTCACACTTTATTAATCTTATTGCATACACAACAACCCTTGTTTCCCAGAATTCTTTTCTGCCCTGCATATACAGTTAGTGCTTGACAATTGAGCCCAGAATTTATGTTGCTAAGTGAGAAATTTGTTAAGAGTCCCACACTGCAAGTCTTTTTGCTTTCAGTCACAGCAGTTCCATGTACAATTTCATATCAGTGATGATCCGTAACAAACTATATTCTTATTAAAAGAACCAAGTGAAAAACCCCTGTAAAACTGTTTGTAATGACCCTGGGCATGGCACACAGGTAACACAGTCAAATAAGCAATGAGTCCCTTTATTATCTCCAACTTTGCCCCCAATGTCCAGGTTATCTTCGGCCGGAGAAAAAACTCTCCCAGGAACAGCCTTTAACTGTAGAAAATTCAATCCAAAACAAGGTACATAAACTGTAACTAAAATCTAAATACCAAGCTGAAGTAATTAACTTGACAGGGGAAGGAATTTCAGACTTGAAAGCATGGCAAAACTCATAGTTGGGAAGTCGCCAGGAACACAAATAAGCCATGACGATACCAGATAAATTTACATTTGCTCCCAACAACTTGCTATTTGCAGCTTCCTCTTTTATACACTATGTTCCCAGCTGCAGCTAATGAAGGGAATCAGGGCCCTTTCTTCCCTGATGCAATTCATGTTGCTTCCTTCTCTGTTCCTCCCTGCGTGCCCTAGGATGAAGAGGGGGTGGGCCTGGGTTTTTCTTGGAATTCTCTCTCCCTTGCTCTACCTCTCTCCTGCTCTGCCCAGCTGGACTTTGCCCTTCCCCAGTTTCTTCCACAGCCAACGGAGCCACACTCCCACTTCCTGTCAGCTGTTTGGCCTCCCTCTCAGAGTCAGATTCCAAAAGGGGCATGACACTGTTCTCCAAGCTAATAAACTGGCAGAGTACTACCTGTGAGAAAAAAATGTGGGATGGAAAATTTGTACTCATTACTTCAGTCATTCTGAACTTAGATGAGGTACAAAGAAAGAAAGTGAAAGATAAATATAAAATCTCTTTATTTGGACAGGTTTCTTCTTGCTTTCTCAAAATACCAAAAAAGCAGAATAAAATCATGCCGAAAGAAAATTAAATAGATAAATCCTTATGTGAGAATAATAGCAGGCACAGGATATGAAAAATTTTCTAATATAGCATAACATAAAATCTCTAGTTTATGGATGCCACTGAATTATCAGTAATTATTGATTCATTCTCTACAAATATATCTATGTTTGATGTAATTGGATAAGGAGATGGGTTCTAAGTACCCTGGGCAACACATTTGCTAGAATTGCATTTCTGAGTAAGTTAGGAAAAGCATAGCAAAGCCTGGAGGTGAAGTCAAGAGAGGAATCGGTCTGGAGTTAAGTTCTCCCAAACTCTTCTTGAATTCCATTAACTCTTATCTAGTGCCAATTTAGTGTCAACCATTAATTGACTAGATTCTTGTGTATAGGCATGAGCAATAAATCAGCTTAACTGGAACTTATTGTGTGGCCTGATTCTTCATGTCTGACAATATGCCAGTCGTCTGGACTATTGCCCCACCATAAAACATTGTTTACAAGTCATAAAGACTAGTTCATGCATCCCAATAAGCCCAAACCAAACTACAATATAGCACAGTTTACATTTGTAAACTGAACTACCGAGGAGAGGAGGTTAGGTCTGTCTTCCTATTATATACTTCCTATTATATTTGGAGACATGCATCTTTCCTTTGCAAGAAGACCAGAATACTAAACCTTATTTCAGAAATGCTTAACAACTGCTCATTTCCAATGGTATTTTTAATCTACGACCAGTAGGCCTTATATCTCTCATTAGATATGTCTGTTTCATACATGGTTTGTATAGTTGCAGAGCCGGTTGTTATTCGGGTATTTTCCCACGTCATAGTAGTTGTGCTTTTAAAGTTGTAGCAACATTTCATAGTGTTAATCCGTGAGTCAGACTTTTACAGTGGTTTCAGATTTAAATTTGGGGCAGCCTATTGCTGTGCCAGAATGGTTTTTTCTTCATCCTAATTGGTTGGGAGTCTTGGTCTGTGTTTATTGGTCTTGGAGTTTGCTGTGTTCTGCTTGATTAGTGTTTCTAATATCTTCTGTCTGTTTTTTGGCTCTTTTTGTATCTTGATTGGCTGGCAACATTGTGTTACTTTATTGGAGGCCTTTAGTGCAGCTTGGCTCCAGGTAAATGGATGGCTATCATTAGTTAGGAAGCTAGGTTTCATCTGGGTGCCTGGTTGGGGTGTGTTTGAGCTGGAGGTATCAGAGGGGATCTGTTTGTGCCCAGGTGTTTGCCTGGCTTGTGGTGTGGAGATTTTTTTGTTTGTGAGTGCAGGCTTCCAAATGATTGACAGTCTGGTGAAATCATCTCTTCTATTCATGCTTTCTGGTCTTTTTTTCAATCTTTATGGCTTCTCTGATGATTCTGTGGCTGGGGTTTTCTATAGTGGCTAGTGTTTTGGTGCCATTGAAGTTGATGCTATGACCTGTGGCTTCCATGTGTTGGACTAGTGAGGAAGTGTGTTCCAGCTTCTTGACTGCATTTTTGTGTTCATCCAGGCGGGTACTTATTCTTCTATTGGTCTGTCCAATGTATGTGGCCGGGCATGATGCACAGGGGACTTTGTATATGCCTTGGTTTTCCAGGTCAATTTTATCTTTGGGGTTTCTAAGGATGGCTGCTATTTTTCTGTCTGTTTTGAAGGCAGTCTTGATGTGATGTTTGTGTAGTATCTTACTAATTTTGTCTGTAGTATCTCTTATGTAGGGCAGGACAGCTGTTCCATAGGTCTGTTCATCTTCTGGGTTTCTATTATGTCTCAGTGTGTTTTGGTGGATCAAGCCGGTGATTTTGCTTTTGTGGAAGCCATTGGCTGTCAGTATTTTAGTCAGGGTGCATAGTTCAATCTTGTCTGCCAGGCGTTTGGTTCTAGTAATTAGTGTTTTAGCCATGGAGTTTATCTGTGCTGGGTGGTGGTGGGATTGGGCGTTGAGGTAGCGGTTAGTGTGTGTTTTCTGGTATACGGTGGTATACGGTGTGTCCTAGTGTGCCATCCGTATTTTTGGAGATTAGTACATCTAGGAATGGTAGTTGTTTGTTTGTTTCCATTTCCATGGTGAACTTGATTTTGGGGTGTGTGCTGTTTAGGTGTGTTAGGAAATTGTTTAGGTTTTCTTTTCCATGGGGCCAAATCACAAATGTGTCATCAATGTATCTTAACCATAGTTTGGGTTTGTGGATGGCATTGGCCAGGGCTCTGGATTCAAATTCTTCCATGAACAGGTTTGCAATGACGGGTGACAGTGGTGATCCCATAGGGGCTCCTTCAATTTGTTTGTATCTTTATCCTTTGTATATGAAATATGTGTTGGTTAAGCAGTGTTCTGTTAGTTCCATGAGGTGTTTAGCTGGTTGGTATTTATTTTTGATGATTTCAAGGGTCTCTTTTATCGGGACTTGAGTGAATAGTGAAACCACGTCAAAACTTACAAGCAGATCTTCTTGCTCCACGTGTAGATCTTTGATCATTTCCAATAAGTGCTATGAGTTTTGTACATGTGAAGCTGCTGTTTCAGCATGGGGCTGTAGCTCTTTTGCTAAGTGTTTAGCTAGGTTTTGTAGTGGTGCTTCTCTGGAGCTGACTATGGGCCTGAGAGGTATGCCTTCTTTGTGTATTTTTGGGAGGCCGTATAGTTTGGGGCATCTGGAAGATTTTTCTCTTGGGATGATCATCTATTGGATCTCTTTGCTCATGTGGCTGGTTTTAATTTTCTTCTTGGTTAATTTTTCCAGATATGTGGTTGGGTCTGTGTTTATGGGTTTGTATGTGGGGTCTTGGAGTAGATCTGTTAATTTTGTTTCATAGTCTTTTCTGTCCATTGCTACTGTGGCATTCCCTTTGTCTGCTGGGAGTATGATTATGCTGCTATCTCTTTTCAGGGTTTGTAGCACTTTAATTTCTTCTTTCTGCAAGTTGTTTTTGGGTGGTTTGCTTGTGCATAGGATGTTGGTAACTTGGTGTCTTATTCTATCAGCTTCATCTGTATTTAATTTGGTTAGGCTGGATTCTACTGCACATATGATGGATTCTGTGGGGATTTTTTTGGGTGCTATAGCATAATTGAATCCTTTGGTTAGGACATCTGTTTCTGTTTTGGTGAGTTCTCTGTTGGAAACATTGTATACTAAAATTGTTTCAGATGTTGTTGTGAGTTGTTGGGGGTTTTCTTGTCACATTCTAATTTAATTTTTCAAGAGTTTATCGTGTTTGTAAGTGATTTCAGATTCAGCTCTCCAAGTTGTAAGTTATTTTATCTTGTCCCAAAGTAGAGGGTGGATTTTGCTGCTCAATTCCAGGTGTAGTGCTAGCAAATCTTTGTTTAACTGATCTAATTGGAATTTCTTACTGTGGAGCTCGTTCCTTAGTACAGCCATTTCAGTTCTTTTCAGGATTCGTTTAGTGGCTGCTGTGCTTTGATGAAATGTTAATTTGAAGCAGATTGGTGTAGTATTGTTGTCTCTGCAGCTGCGTAGGAATTGGAGGAATCACATAGTATTCCTGCTCTTTTAATTTCCAGTTTCTCGTAGGTTTTGATCTGGCTGTTTATTTCCTCCCCGTAGAGATTTGATATTTGTTTTCTTAAGTTTTCGCGGGTACTTACATGTATGGGTACTTACATGTCTATATATATATATATATATATGGATCTTTGGTAATTCGGGTTTTCTCCTGTGTAAGATTGGAAGTATCTAGGCAACGTTTCGATGAAGTCTCATTCATCATCTTCAGGCTTGGTCTTCAGCTCTGTGCTTCTCAGAGTGATGTGAGCTTGCAGCTGCTTCTTCCTTTTAACTGCTAGTAGGGGTGTGACTTGATTGGGTGGGGGCTTGGCTGTGTTCTGATTGGGTGGGGGTGTGTTCTCATTGGTTGGGGGTTTGGCTGTGTTCTGATTGGTTGGGGGGTTGGCTGTGTTCTGATTGGCTGGAGGCGTGTTCTGTTCAGGTGGGGGCTTGGTTGTGCTCAGGTTAGTCTTAGTTGCTGGGGGATTTGAGCTGGTGAGCTGTGATCTTGCTGTTTGGCTTCGAGTTCGTGGTCATGCTGCATCTTCATGGTGGGAGTCAGTTCGCTTCATGTATGGCTCAGAGGGGTTTGAAGTGGGTAGTGATGTAGCTGCAGTGCGGCTTCTGGTCCGTGGTTGTGTCTCATCTTCTGTGTGGGTGTGAGTCTGCTTTCTATGTGGAAGTGTGGTGGTGGCATCTTGTGTGGCTCTCAGGGGTGTGGGTCTGGTGTCATTCTTCATGTTAGGCACTTGCCTGTTCATGAGGGCGGGTTTCCAAATGGCTGGTAGACGGGAGGTATCATCTCGTTTATTCATGCTGTGTGGGCGTTTTTCTATCTCTATGGCTTCTCTGATTATTCTGCTGCTGAAGTGTTCGGTTTTGGTGATAGTTCTGGTATTTTTAAAGTCAATCTCATGTCCTGTAGCTTTGAGGTGTTGGACCAGGGAAGAGGTCGGTTCTTCCTTTTTGATTGCGTTCTTATGTTCTTCAATGTGTGCACTTATTCTTCTGTTTCGTTTGTCCAATGTATGTGGTGGGGCAGGCAGTGCAAGGGATTTCGTATACTCCTTGATTTTCTAACTTGATTTTGTCCTTTGGGTTTCTTAGGATGGTGGATATCTTTCTGTTTGTGCAGAATGCTGTCTTAATGTTGTGTTTTTGGAGGATCTTGCTGATTTTGTCTGTAGTGCCTTTTATATATGGGAGGAGGGCTTTGTCATTCTGTTGTTCTCTGTCTTGGATTTTGGTTGGGGTTTCTTTTTGGATTAGGTGGGTGATCTTCTTTCTTTGGAATCCATTGGCTGTCAGCATGCCGGTGAGAGTGTGTAGTTCGGTCTCTAGGTGTTGTTCGTCGGCTAAGCATTTTATTCTGGAGATGAGTGTCTCGGCTACGGAATTGATCTGTGCTGGGTGGTGGTGTGAGAGTGTGTGTAGATAGCGGTTTGTATGTGTTTTCTTCTGGTAGATGGTGTGTCCTAGGGAGCCATTGGATTTTTTGTATACCAAGACATCTAGGAAGGGAAGTTGGTTGTTAGCTACTGTTTCCATGGTGAATTGTATTTTGGGGTGTAGGCTGTTGAGGTGTGTGAGGAAGTTGTTCAGTTTTTCTTTCCCGTGTGGTCAGATTATGAAGGTGTCATCTACGTATCTGAGCCAGAGTTTGGGTTTGTGATCATATTTTTCTAGAGCTTGTGTTTCAAAGTGTTCCATGTAGAGGTTAGCAATGACAGGTGAGAGGGGTGATCCCATGGGTGCTCCTTCTATTTGTTGGTATTTTTGTCCATTGTAGGTGAAGTATGTATTGGATAGGCAGTGGTTGGTCAGATCTAGGATGTGCTTGGGGGGGTTGTATTTGTTTTGGATGGCTGTCAAGGCTTCTTTTATTGGCACTTGGGTGAAGAGGGATATGACATCGAAGCTCACTAGTAGGTCACTGGGTTGTAAGTTTTGTTTCTTTATGATCTCGATGAACTTGAATGAGTTTCTTACATGTGAGTTGATGGATTCTGCATAGGGCTGTAGTTGTTTGGCGAGAAATTTGGCTAGGTTTTGTAGAGGTGAGCCCATGGAGCTGACTATTGGTCTAAGTGGAGTTTCTCATGAAACCCACCCTCATGAACAGACGAGTACCTAACATGAAGAATGACACCAGACCCACAACCGAGAGCCACACAAGATGCCACCACCACACTTCCACATAGAAAGCAGACTCACACCCACACAGAAGATGAGACATGACCACGGACCAGAAGCCGCACTGCAGCTACATCACTACCCACTTCAAACCTCTCTGAGCCATACATGAAGCGAACTGTCCCCCACCATGAAGATGCAGCACGACCATGAGCTCGAAGCCAAACAGCAAGATCACAGCTCACCAGCTCAAATCCCCCAGCAACTAAGACTAACCTGAGCACAACCAAGCCCCCACCTGAACAGAACACGCCTCCAGCCAATCAGAACACAGCCAACCCCCCAACCAATCAGAACACAGCCAAACCCCCAACCAATGAGAACACACCCCCACCCAATCAGAACACAGCCAAGCCCCCACCCAATCAAGTCACACCCCCACTAGCAGTTAAAAGGAAGAAGCAGCTGCAAACTCACATCACTCTGAGAAGCACAGAGCTGAAGACCAAGCCTGAAGATGATGAATGAGACTTCATCGAAACATTGCCTAGATACTTCCAATCTTACACGGGACAAAACCCGAATAACCAAAGATCCACAAACAAATACCCGCGAGAACCTCAGAAACCTCATATATATTTGTTTTTCTGAGGTTCTCGCAGGTATTTGTATGTGGGTCTTTGGTTATTTGGGTTTTCTCCCGCATAAGATTGGAAGTATCTAGGAAATCCATCATCTTCTGGCATGTGTCTTCGCCTTTGTGCTTCTTGGAGTAATGTGAGCTTGCAGCTGCTTTTTTCTTTTAACTGCTAGTGGGGGTGTGACTTGATTGGGTGGGGGCTTGGCTGTGTTTTGTTTGGGTGGGGGTGTGTTCTCATTGGTTAGGGGTTTGGCTGTGTTCTGATTGGCTGGGGGTGTGTTCTGTTCAGGTGGGGGCTTGGTTGTGCTCAGGTTAGTCTTAATTGCCAGGGATTTGAGCTGGTGAGCTATGATCCTGTTGTTTGACTTCTTGTTTGTGGTCATGCCACATCTTCAGCTCAAATCACCTGGCAACTAAGACTAACCTGAGCACAACCAAGCCCCCACCTGAACAGAACACACCCCCAGCCAATCAGAACAGCCAACCCTCTGACCAATCAGAATACAGCCAAACTCCCAACCAATGAGAACACACCCCCATCCAATCAAAACACAGCCAAGCCCCCACCCAATCAAGTCACACCCCCACTAGCAGTCAAAAGGAAGAAACAGCTACAAGCTCACATCACTCCGAGAAGCACAAAGTCGTAGACACAAGCCTGAAGATAATGAGATTTTGTTGAAACATTGTCAAGATACTTCCAATTTTACACAAAAACCCGAATAACCAAGATCCACATACAAATACCCGCAAAAACCTCAGAAAACAAATACTGCACCTCTATGGGGAGGAAATCCACCATCTGACCAGGATTTATGAAAAACTTGAAGTCCAAAGAGCTTCCATTTTATGTGACCTCGCATTCCTATGCAACTGCTGAGATCAAAATTTATTTCCCAGAAGCTTCCAATTGAAATACCACACCAACACAGCAGCCACCAAACGCATCCTAAAAAGGACAGAATTGGCCCTAATTAGAAATGAACTTCACACAAAAAGATTTCTCCTAGACCAAATCAACAAAGACCTCCTCACACTTCACCTCAGACTCAGCAACAAGATTCACCTCTTACTTTGGGACAAATCCAAACAACTCGCTGTCTGGAGAGCCGAAACACAGACCCCCCCTCAAGACAGACACACACACACAAACAAACTCAGAAAACTACAACAATGACAGAAACCAACTCCTGCCCCTTCACAGCCACACATGAAGCAAACAGTGCACAACATCTCAGACAAGATCCTCACCGAAGCTGAAAACAATGTCCTTTTGAAAGGATTCAACTTTGCTGTCGCTCCCAAACACATCCGCACAGAAACCATTACATGCAGAGTTGAAACCAGCCTGACCAAAACCAACCCTGATGATGCTAACAGAATCAGACTCGAAATCACCAACATCCTCTGCACCAACAAACTACCCAAAAGCAACTTATCCAAAGAAGAACAAACTGCACTACTTAACCTGAAAGAAGACACCAGCATAATAATCCTACCAGCAGACAAGGGCAACGCGACAGTCATTATGAACACATCTGACTACCAAACCAAGTTAGCCAATCTACTCCAAGACCCCGCATACAAACCCCTAAAGACAGACCCCACCACCTACCTAGAAAGAACCACCAGATCCAAAACAAAAACCTCCCCCATCAGTGAAGAAATCCAGCAAAGAATCATACCCAGAGAGAAATCATCCAGATGCCCTAAACTTTATGGTCTCCCCAAGATACACAAAGAAGGAACCCCACTTAGACCAATAGTCAGCTCCATAGGCTCACCTCTACAAAACTTTGCCAAATTTCTTGCCAAACAACTGCAGCCCTATGCAGAATCCATCAACTCACACGTAAGAAACTCATTTCAGTTCATCGAGATCATAAAGAAACAAAACTTACAACCCAGTGACCTACTAGTGAGCTTCGATGTCATATCCCTCTTTACCCAAGTGCCAATAAAAGAAGCCTTGACAGCCATCCAAAACAAATACAACCCCACCAAGCACATCCTAGATCTGACCAACCACTGCCTGTCCAATACATACTTCACCTATAATGGACAAAAATACCAACAAATAGAAAGAGCACCCATGGGATCACCCCTCTCACCTGTCATCGCAAACCTCTACATGGAACACTTTGAAACACAAGCTCTAGAAAAATATGATCACAAACCCAAACTCTGTCTCAGATATGTAGATGACATCTTCATAATCTGGCCACCCAGGAAAGAAAAACTGAACAACTTCCTCACACACCTCAACAACCTACACCCCAAAATACAATTCACCATGGAAACAGAAGCTAACAATCAACTTCCCTTCCTAGATGTCTTAGTATACAAAAAATCCAATGGCTCCCTAGGACACATCATCTACCAGAAGAAAACACATACAAACCGCTATCTACACGCACTCTCATACCACCATCCAGCACAGATCAATTCCGTAGCCGAGACACCCATCTCCAGAACAAAATGCTTAGCCGACGAACAACACCTAGAGACCGAACTACACACTCTCACCGGCATGCTGACAGCCAATGGATTCCAAAGAAAGAACATTACCCACGTAATCAAAAAAAACCCCCAACCCAAATCCAAGACAGAGAACAAGAGAATGACAAAGCCCTCCTCCCATATATAAAAGGCACTACAGACAAAATCAGCAAGATCCTCGAAAAACACAACATTAAAACAGCATAGAGATAGAAAAATGCCTACATAGCATGAATAAACGAGATGATACCTCCCGCCTACCAGCCATTTGGAAACCCGCCCTCACTAACACAAGTACCTGGCATGAAGAATGACACCAGACCCACACCCACGAGGATCACACAAGATGCTACCACCACACCTCCACATAGAAAGCAGACTCACACCCACGCAGATGATGAGACACAACCACGGACCAGAAGCCATACCGCAGCTGCATCACTACCTGCTTCAAACCCCTCCGACCCATACATGAAGCGAACGGACACCCACCATGAAGATGTGGCACAACCATGAATGCGAAGCCAAAAACAGGATCACAGCTCACCAGCTCAAATCCCCCGGCAACTAAAACTAACCTGAGCACAACCAAGCCTCCACCTGAACAGAACACACCCCCAGCCAATCAGAACACAGCCAACCCAACCAATCAGAACACAGCCAATCCCCCAACCAATCAGAACACACCCCCACCCAATCACAGCCAAGCCCCCACCCAATCAAGTCACACCCCCACTAGCAATTAAAAGGAAGAAGCAGCTGCAAGCTCACATTACTCCAAGAAGCACAAAGCCGAAGACACAAGCCTGAAGATGACGAATGAGATTTCGTCAAAACGTTGCCAAGA
Organism: Hydrophis major; assembly: GCA_033807585.1. NCBI lineage: Eukaryota > Metazoa > Chordata > Lepidosauria > Squamata > Elapidae > Hydrophis > Hydrophis major. The sequence goes on along the minus strand of CM066331.1, from coordinate 61,086,028 downwards.
TACTTCCAATTTTACGCGGGAAAAAACCCGAATAACCAAAGATCCATATATATATATGTATGGTATTCAACTTTGTTTGGGTATTTTCCCACGTCATTCTATATCCGAACAAAGCTGAATACCATAAATGTAAGTACCCGCGAAAACTTAAGAAAACAAACATATACATATTAGTATGTATGTATGTATATATTTCAAGCCTCAATTGGGCAGTAGGGAAGAAAACAACTGTTGTAATGTTGATTGAATTCCAAAGCAAAAAGATGTGATGAAATAAGAATCTTCTCCAATGGAAATATCTATCTGTCTGTCTGTCTGTCTGTCTGTCTATTATTCTATCTATTTATCTATATTGCCACCCTGATCTAAGCAAGTTTCCAACAAAGCATTCCAGTAGAAAGAAAAATCCTTCTCCCCGCCCCCAATATCAAAAACAGTAGAAAGATAGGATCGTGCTTGGCTAGGCATGCTTTGCAATCATGCCAATTATAACAAAGGTATAAACTCAGTTTAGAATGTTATCTGGGTTATAGTAATCTAAGAAACGACTATCGTGTTTCTCCAACAATACGGCCTCCACCAATAGGAAGGCCCAGCATGTTTTTTGGGCATAAAATCAAATTAAGCCCCTCCCCCCAAATTTAGGCCTATCTTAAAATATGCAAAATAATGGGGAAGGGCGGGAGACTTGCCGTTAGAAGCGCCCAGCGGGCAGGAGTTCCTCGCCACCAGCCGCTCCTAACGGGCGATCAAGGCGAAGCGCGGAGAGCTCCCTACTCCCACCAAACACCTTTGCTGCAGACACCTTTGGCACCCACCGCTGTTGCTTTCCCTTCTGCCCATTCTGCTGCCACGTTTGGAGCTGCCGCTTCCGTGTTTGGAGTGCCGCTGCCATTTGGAGCTCCAAACGCAGAAGTGGCAGCTCCAAACATGACGGCGGGAGATCTTTTTATTTTGGTCCGCACGAAGTTCAGAGCGAGCGAGAGGGAGACTGCGATGCCTCCATCCAAGATGGCAACCTCACTAGTGGATCACAACGTGGCTGGAAGCCCGAATCGGCGGGATACGATGGCAATCTTTTTGGAGCGAGAGGAAAGGGAGAGAAGAGTTGCGAGGCATAATTTGCAGGAGGAAGTGGGTTTATCCCACGGCAGGGAGCCCAAGGAAGAAGGGCCGATAGGCAACGGAGAGCGTCCCATAGCTCCGGAAGCAGCCTAGAGACGTGCCCGGGAAGAGGCGCCAATGCTGCCTTGTAATCCCCAAACCAACTGCGTGCGCCGCCTTTAGTTATTTGCGCTCTGCTCTTTGGGCATCTCCGTGTGATCGTGACCCTGTCCTTTCCACCTGACGCCCTTGCTGCTTTCTGGCTCTTTAGGGACCGGCTTCGCGTTTGGAACACGTTCGCACCAACTCCAAACGCGAACGTGTTCCAAACACGGTTGCTAAAGAGCCAGAAAGCAGCAAGGGCGTCAGGTGGAAAGGACAGGGTCACGATCACACGGAGATGCCCAAAGAGCAGAGTGCACATAACTAAAGGCAGTGCACGCAGTTGGTTTGGGGACTACAAGGCAGCATCTGCGCCTCTTCCCGGGCTCGTCTCTAGGCTGCTTCCGGAGCTATGGGACGCTCTCCGTTGCCTATCGGCCCTTCTTCCTTGGGCTCCCTGCCGTGGGATACACCCACTTCCTCCTGCAAATTACACCTCGCAACTCTTCTCTCCTTTTCCTCTCGCTCCAAAAAGATTGCCATCGTATCCCGCCGATTCGGGCTTCCAGCCACGTTGTGATCCACTAGTGAGGTTGCCATCTTGGATGGAGGCATCGCAGTCTCCCTCTCGCTTGCTTTGAACTTCATGCGGACCAAAATAAAAAGATCACCCGCCGTCATGTTTGGAGCTGCCACTTCCGCGTTTGGAGCTCCAAATGGTGGCGGCACTCCAAACACGGAAGTGGCAGCTCCAAACGTGGCAGCGGAATGGGCAGAAGGGAAAGCAACAGTGGCGGGTGCCAAAGGTGTCTGCAGCAAAGGTGGGAGTAGGGAGCTCTCTGCGCTTTTCCATGATCACCCGTTAGGAGTGGCTGTTGGCGAGGATGCAAGGGGGGGAATTAAGTCACCCCCCGAAAAGACAGCCTAGCCGTTTTTTCGGGGCTCAAAAAAAAATAAGGCCCAGCCTTATTATGTGAGAAACACGTTATATAGCAACCAAGAGAAAACAATCAATTCTTTGACAGCAAAATCTGTGCAATTTACACATCACAAACATACACTAAATGTAAAATACTTTAGTGTATTAGCAAAACAGACAGAAAGCCTTTGAGACATTATCTAGCATATTTACAATATTGAGCTTCTTGATTGTTTATTTATTTGTAAAATTTGTTGACTTTCTTACTGCAGGGATACTTTGGGTGGCTTACAAAAATAAGAAGGAAAAAATGAAGTTTGAACAAAAAATTAAAATAGAATTTTTAAAAATGAGAATACATCAATAACAAAAAGATGGACAGGTGAAAAGCACAAAGCAAGGGGAGTGGAGTCTGCCATGAATCCAGTAGCCACCTTCTGCATGGTATGCTCCCATTTGGTGTCCAGGCCAACCGGCAGAGCCAGGTCTTCAGGCTCTTGAAGAAGGATAGAAGGGTGGAGGCATTTCTTAACCCAAGGGCGGGTGCTGCAAGAGAAAAGCCTTTTCTTCTGGAGTTGGAGTTCTTTGACTGATGAGATCCAGAGAAGGCCCTCTCAGCACAAGGATGGGCTTGTCCGTGGGATAAGATAGTTCATCAAGTAGCTGTTAACAGCTTTGAAAGCCATAACCACCACCTGGGAGGCAGACTGGTAGCTCTGAAGTTTGCAGAGCAGAAATGCAATATGGACCCCAAAGTGCCCCAAAGACTGCTCTAGTTGCCACACTTTGCACTAGCTGAAGCTTCTGAATCGATTCCAAGGGTAGCCCCATGTAGAGTGCATTGCAGTAGTCCAGATGATAGATATTAGAGCTTGAGTAACTGAGCACTTGATGGCTTTGTAGGAAAGAGCCAGTTCAGTCTAGTGGTTAAAGTGCCAGGTTAGAAACCAGGAAACTGTGATTATATAAAATAAAGTTCAAATAAAGTTGAATTAGCCATACTTGGAATGACTAATTGAACAATACAAATGCTTTGCCTCTCAAAATATACATTTATCTTAAAAAAACAAACAAACAAAGAAAATTATATGAGAGGCACAGCTTCAGAAATATTACAGCAATCTAATGTTTCCCAGATTTTTTTAAGACTACAGAAGAAATCCTATGCTAGCTGGAGATAATTTGTTGGGAAAATAAATGTGTGGATGATGGGAGGTCTGATATATATATATTTGGAAGATACTCCGTTGAGTGTCTTCCGGGAGTACTCTACCTTGTCAATTTAGTATAACAGATAGACGTACAGCATGGGAGACAGTAAAAAGAAATGCACCGCCATTTAAATCTCTGCCTACTGAACACATTAGGCTGAAATATGGGCGGATTAACCCAACATGCTATGGTGGTTCATATAGTCCTGCTTTGTTGACCAAGCTGTAGTGAGTAGTAAAAGCTTTGCTTTTAAAAATTACCAAGGCTACGTTCGCATAACACATCCAGTTGAAATGTAGCTGGCTTTTGATTCTGTATTCCGGATTCTATCTAATCATCCGGGATCACTCGCTTTATGAACACATAATTCCTCAGCTTTCTTAAAAGATTAAAAACAAAAACAAAAAAAGGGGCTCAGCTCTGCAGGAAAAGCGAACGAAGCGGGTGGATCCTAACGTTCCGCTGGAGGAGCCAGCCCTCCCGGGGAAAACTTGAATGGGAACAACGGGAACGCCTCCTGCCGAGGAAGGGAAGAAAGACGGCGAGCGCTGAGAACCGTCGCTCCTCCCTCCGGTGTTCACGAGGTCCAAGACGTCAGTTGTGCATTGGCAGTTTCCGGAACCGCTGACATGAGAGCCCCCTTCCTGCAAAGTTATCAGGTGAGAAATTCAGAGGTTGACGCGGAAGCGATGCTGTTTTCCCAATCGGGATGGGAACCGTTCGTGAGCTGGCGAAGAAGCACACGGCGGGGTTCCTGGCAACCTGGGAATGAGGCTTGAACAATAATAAACCAGATGGGAGTGCAGGGGTTATATAAATGAAGCTAATTTGGAGCGACTGGAGCAGAATAGCTAAGATGTCAGGAATTCCCAGAAAACCGGAAGCGTTTTAATCAATTTAGTGTCTACATTTCTTCCAAGACATCCATAAATGCACACGTGTGAATAGCTTTCTCTAATTCTGTGTGTATTCATTCAAAAATAAATTTCAGAAACTTCAAGGGGGGCTTTACCTGCTTAACTAGCATTTTTGATTGAATCTATCTCATGGAAAAATGAATTTTCCAAGTACTTTGCATGTTGCTGGCTAGCTTCAGCTTCCAAAAAAGGCTTCCTTTGAATGTCAACTATTCAAAGATGCGATTTTGATTTAGTTGAAAGAATGAATCTAGCCACTGTTGTTTACACAACTTGGATTGTGGTGAAAGCCCAGAGTACTTTCTAGGCTGAAGGAAAATTTACAAAGTTGTGTTCCAGGAGGCTCGCCTTATAACTTTTGTTATGTCAAAAGGTGCTTTTTCAAGTGGCAACTGGACTTTCTGGTTTTTCTTTGAAGACGTTTCGCTACTTATCCAAGAAGCTTCTTGAAGCTCATCTTGTAAAACCACCTTTGGGACAACCATGACCTCAATGACTGAGAAACTCCATAGACATTATATCAGAAAGTTTACACATGCACATCATGGTCCAAAATTGCCAATATGTCCTTGCATCCTGACATCTGATGCAAGGAGGTAAATTGTATTTTTTTGTATCATTATGATACAGGTTTAATTATTCCCCCACCCCACTATTTTTGGCCCATGCAAAAAACCAGAACCAAGTAGTAGAAACATATCTTTGGCCCATGCAAAATAACCAGAACCATGAGTAGAAGAAACATATCTATGATTTAATCCAAATTTAATTTGGATCAGATCACTTAGATTTGATAAATATAATTCTTCATATATCTAAGCCGTTTCCCTTCAGTTTGGTGTCAGCATTTGCAAAGATTTTGCAAAACTTTGTGGGCCTCAGGTTTGGGCAGGTTGGTGTGATATATGAACCAAGTTATGGGAAGCAGTCTTTGACATTTTTGTTAGAGTCAGGGCTAAATATGAGATGTTCTTTATCCACTACTGATTTGTTAGGAAAGTACCAAATATGTTTGTACCAATACTATCAGACTAGTAACATAATAATTGAATAACAGAGTTAGAAGAGACTTTGGAGGTCTTCCAGTCGAATGCCCTGGTCAAGAAGGAAACCCTACACCATTTCAGATAAGTGGTTGTCCGATCTCTTCTTATCAACCTCCAGTGTTGGAGCATAACTTTTGGAGGTAGGTCGTTCCACCGATTAATTCCACTATTTCACTATGTTTGAAAAAAACCAGAAATAATTAGCTTTTTATAAAAGATTTCATGCGTGTGTTGTTATTGTTAGGGTTGGTCACACAGTCAAATGTTAGGATTTGGCATTTTTATCCACCTATCAAGCCTTTCCCTAAGGACCTGGGAGTGACAAATGTTGTCTGGTGGTTTTTAAAGCTAACATCACAGGATGTAAGGTGTTCCAACTAAAACTGCATTTTGCAATTGACTGATGGTGATTTTTCAGTGTCAGTGGTGTTCAGATGATGCTCCAGATGTTTTGAGATTGCACTCAAGGCACCTATTCCTTTTGTTATTATCTTTGTTTTGTTTTGCAAAAGGCATTCTACTTTATTTACAGCTCTTCATAGTTTATGATTTTCTTTCTTTTCTATTCTGCTGCCTCCAGGTATTGCCATATCCCTTTCCAGACTTTTTCTTATCAACAGTTGTTAAATCTTATTAATATTACAGGTAGTCCCTGAGTTACAACCATCTTTTAGGAGTTGCAATAACAATGAAAGAAGTGACTTACGATCAGTTCTCACACTTATGACTGTTGCAGCACCCCTGTGATCACATGGTCAAAATGGCAATCGACTGTATTGATTATGGTTGTAGTATCCCAGGGTCACATGATCACCATTTACAACTTTTGCAGGAGGCTTCTCACAAGCAAAGTAAATAGGGGAAACTGGATTCACTTAATGACTACTTGATTTATTTAAAGATTGCAACAAAAAAAAGTAATATTATTGGGCAAGTGACTCATTTAACCACTGCATCACTTGGCAACAAAAATTCTAGTCTCAAATGTGGTCATAAGGATTACTTGTATTATAGCCTACCTTTTTAGGTAAGGATATAACTCACCTATTATTATGGAAGGTTACACAGTCAGCCAGATGTTTAGACTGGATATAGCATTTTTAGCCACCTATCGAGTCCTTCCCAAAGACCTGGGATATTATTTATTATACACACAACAATGTACAGTCACAGCTGCTAGTTCTTTAGCTGGCATTTGCTTCCATATGAATCAAGTTCTTCCTAAGAATGTAGTATTTTATTATACATTGGTTTAATATATATTTGGTTCCAAGCAGCTAGCCTTTTGTAATCGACAGATGAAAATTTTGTCAATGCACAGAGTTTCTAGCTGGCATATTTCAATTTGTTTTTCAAACTTTGATATTTTGGGTTCTTCTTATTTTGGGTTATTATTCTTTGTCTTCTACTGTACTATCTGATGGTGTTGCAATCATCAGTTACACACTTTCTAGCAACAACTTGCATCCTGCGACAATACCTGTAACGCCGTCTAACAAGATTTGTCTATTCCAAGTCCTTGGGAGAACTCAATAGGTAGATAAAAATACCAAATCCACTCTAAACATCTCTCTGATTGTGATGAATATAATTAAATTTATTAACTTCCCCGCTCCAGTGACTCTGGGTAGCATACCAAACTAGAAAATCATGAAAAACAGATAAAAACTACTAAATTGGTGGGATAGCTAACACTAAAATGATATAATAAACAACAAAATAAACAAAACAAAACAGGACCTTAAACAAATAATAAACATCACACTAAAACCATGTGAGATGGGTTGGTCTAACAAAGGGTAACTGGCCAAAAGTCATCCACCCAGCTCTCAAGCCTAAGGAGAGGTAGAACTCATAGTCTTCTGGTTTCTAGTCTAGCACTTGAAACACAATTAAAAAAATCATCTGCTCTAGCATTAATTACATTTTCTTTTCTTCAATCCCAAATTCTAAACATACATGACCCCGTCATGTTTAAATGACTAATTAGTCAATGCAAACCCTTAACTTTTCAATATAAAAGATAAATAGTGGGCCCCCCCAAGAACAAACATTTGAAATCCAATATTTCTGACGAAATATTCATAGCTTTGGGACTCTTCATTGGTTTTAATTGTGCTTCCAAAAGGATTATGGTAAATGACAGTTCTTTCTAAAGTACAGTTGGTATTTCTCTCATTTCATTATTCTCCATATATAACAAAGAGTTGCTCTTTCTAATGGCATTTTAAATAAAATTTTGAAGCGAAAACAAGCCAAGATTCAGTGACTGAAGACTTAAATAATTCTCTTGTTTTGCCGCTTACCTTTCAAGCATTAGTTTTTGGACACAAACTGGCAAATCAAAGAGAATAGGTTTTGGACGATTAATAATGTTGACATATCTTACGATTTAACTGAATGTATGATCTTGTTAATTTACTTATATTTCATATATAGCTTGATATAGAAAAGCTGTGTTGGAATTATATTCAATTAACAAACTCATGCAGCACAGTACTTCAGACACTAGACTAAAGCACCTTCCATGCGAAATTGGTGTACATATCTAGGTTTGATGCTTCACTATTCTATTCCAATCATATTGCTTGTCTTGACAAAATCTTCAGTTAAGTTGCTTATCTTTTGTTGAGGTGCTGCCTCAGAGGGGTATATGACAACTCCACAGCCAACTCACCATGGCCAACTCATCACAGTCAACTTGTCTTAGCAAACTTGCCTCAGGACAGCTTGCCACAGCCAATTCGCTGTGGAACAATTTGCTGCAGGACAAGAGTTACACTAATAGCAAGAAATGATGGAATAGAATCATTAAAGAAAGGATGCAAAAGGAAGGACAAAAAATAACATGAATTTTATTTTAAATAAAATTAAATTGAATTTGTTAAATTGTCCCGTGTCGAGTTAGCAGTGGTGAATTATCCCTCAGCAAGTTAGCCATGGTGAGTTGGCCATGGCAAGTTGGCGGTAGCGAGTTGGCTCTGGTAAATTATCCCATTCCAGCCTCAGAGGCACCACTGCAAATCCATAATTGCCACATTTTCTCTGAGGCTTTAAGGTCAGTGGTTTTCCATTGGTGGAAGCTCTTCTTTCTTCAAAGCAAAGTGCCATTTACTTTGTCACTATCACTTTTTTCTTCAGAAGCAATTGGAGTCGTCGTCCCCCGCCCCCACTTTGGCTTCACTGTGAAAACTTTTTATTTCATTACAAAAGTGAGCAAGGATGTAATAAAAATAGAGATGAACTAAGGTGGTGGCTGGTGGCTGGAATGACAAGTATCCTCCAGTACCCTCTCTTCTCTTTAATCTACTGGTGACCTTTTTATCATCTTCCTCATTATCCCCCTTCCAAGGGGAACAAAGTGGACACTCACAAATAAATATGAAATTATTGTGCAGGAAGTGCTCAAATTAAGGAAACTTCTCAGGAGGCTGCAAGTATTAGGTGGTAGGTTGTGCCAAATTCCTTGGGGAGATGACGGATTGAGCTGCAATAAAGAAAGCAGGGGTTGTACTATAAGGGGAAAAAAAGAATGTTCCTGTCTCATATAGTTGCAGTAGCAATGAGAGGCATGAGTTCAAGTGGGAGCCCTGGAAAAAAAAATACTCCTTTTATGGAATTCCTCCTACTAGTAGCATATCAAGGGCATTAAGTGGTACTTGTTCCTGGAACAAAAGTTAATAAGTACTTTTCTTTATCTTTTTTCTACTTCTGAATAGCTCACAGTGTCTTCCTATAGAATACACATGGTTCTTTCAAATTTGTTTTCTTTTTGTTCTATATGAGTTTTAGGCTTTTGGCATGCTACCCTTCTGATTTGTTAGTTGGAATTATGACAAATTGATCCAAGTTGACCCGAGGCTGGTGTATATGCCTATAGCTTCGGGCAACTGAGTGGAGTTCATATGGTTATTGTGTTCTGAACAATCTAATCCTGTGAAATATGTTAAGAGTTTGACATAAGCTTGGGATTTCTGGCTGAATAATCTAGACTGAAGTCCAACCTACTCCCCCTCTCCCTCCCAATGTAACGCTGCCTTCTGTTCTGCTATTGTGAACTGGTACAGTCTATTTTTGCAACAGTCATTATCTGCAATTATCCATTATGAAAAGAAAAAGGTTATTGTGGCCAAAGTCTGCTTACCTTTGAAGTTTTGCCCTTTGCTTTGTCAGGCATTGCTGAGTTAATGACGAGCAAGAACAGAACACAGAAGTGATTTCACTATCCAAGGCTGGGAAATTTGGGTTTCGGAAGGATAACTACCTGGGACAGGTAAAATATGGGCCATATAGATGATGTTGTATAATGCTTTCCAAGGTTTATTTTATAGAGACACAAATTCTTAATTTCATTTTTGTTTGACTTTATTGTTTGTGTTATTGCTTGTTACTTTAATATCAAATGTACTGCCTGCAATGTGTATAGTATGAAATGAGGAGAACATCTGTATTCTTCAGAATATAGCAGTTTGGTTTAGAGACTCACCCCAAAGAAATGGAAAGGGAGTAAAAAGGACAGCCTTTTTGAAGTTGAATAGTATTATGGCAGAGGCCTTGGAGATACATAGGTTGAAATCAGTGTGATCCTTTAAAGATGCAGATTAGGTAGCAGCTGCATGACATAAAAGAAAGTTAAGTTCTTCCCTTCCCCCACCCTTCCTCCCTCCCTTCCTTCCTTCCTTCCTTCCCAAAATGGAACTAACTATCTATTGGAAACACTGTGCTTGTTTCATTTGGCAGAAAAATGAGAGAATGCCTTACAAGCCCAAGGAATATAAACAGGAACAGGAATAAAAAGTCTAAGGATATAATTTTTGAAGATGTAAAATAATATTAAATAACTAAGGAAGGAAGGAAAGAAAGAAGGAAGGAAAGAAGTTGCGGTTTCCTTTCTTTTATGTCATGCACCTATTTCATATAAATAGGAATCTAGGAGTAGAATGGTTATAAAGTGTGGTTCTAAAGTAAACTAATTTGAGAAAAAAGAATATATAATTAGAAGGAAAACTGGTTAGAATTATACTAGGTATCTGAAGGCTACTGAAACATTAGTCTTATTTCTATCTTATTTTCTTTCATATTTTTCACAACGTTACTAAATTAAAGTGATGGGGATTAGATTCTCATATCAGCAAAATCTAGTAGCTCAATTTTTAAATTGTATTTCAGTCATTATTGTCAGTGTGCTACAAAAAGCTTGGTTACAGTGTAGTAGATGCCATGTTTCAAATTGATTCTTGCCTGCTAGTGGCAGTTTCTGCTTCATTAGTTGATCAGTGGCCGTGGTACATATTGGAGTGGGGATATGCAATCAGATTTATCAACAGTGAACTTTCTGTCGAACAGCAATTACTTCAGTTGATCTAATGTGTGTTGAGGTACCATAACTTCTGTAGGGATAACAAATATAATCCTGAAAGAGAATGTAGGAAAAAAGGATTTATGGTGGTTACCAGTGAATTTGGAAAAACTTGATGAAAACGCAAGATGCTAACTCAGACTTTTCTACCTTCCTTTACCAAAGAAGAATGAATTTTGTCTGGCAGTTTCTTTTTTGCATTGTTAGAGTAACACACTCCCACAATTTGCAAACCTACTTTACCACATCATAGTTCTCCAAGGGATAGAAATATTGTCTTATAATTACCGTACCTTGATTTGATAAAAAAATGGTTGAATTAGGAAAAATGCCTTCTAGTTAATGCACCATGGTAAGTGAAACACACAACTTCTTCTTCAGTTAATCTTTAAATATGTCAATAGCATTTAATGTAGCAAACATTTGATTTGATTGTCCAGTGAAATCTATGCCATTTAGGAAATAGAGTCATTTGAGAATGCACAGCTGATGTTAGAGCCTCCAAATATATAATTATCTGCCAGAATTTTGTGAGGACAAAGCAGAACATTAATTAAAGTAGTCTTATAAGGAACAATTTTCCAGCATTGTTGATCAGTTGAAGGCTGAAAATACCTTGCACCATACTCTTGTATGCAACATAGCCATATGGTGAAAAGAATGATGGTCACGTAAGGCTTGTTTGAACAAAAGGTATACCTGATGCCTGAAAAGTCTGAAAAAAAAATCATTTCAAAGAGCTAGTTCTTAACTCTTGTTTTGTCTGTGAGAAATCAGAGATGGCAAGCCATAATGCAGCTTCATTGTTTTTTCTGTTTTATTTTTTCCCTCTAGGATTAGGTCTCAAATATTTAGATGGGGTTATGGGAAATAGTTTATTGTAAAACTCTGTAATATAAAGTACTAAGTAGGATTGTGTGGTATAATATTAGGTGCATATAATATGGAGTGTATCATTTCAGTGCTGCCTATTAATGACATACTGCTATGTCCAAAATAATGGTCAGCTGGCCTCCCTGCTTATCTATGTATCTTCCTATCTGCCTGCCTCCCTTCTTGTCTGCTTGCTGTCTAAGACAGACTGTTGTCTGTCTATCTACCTACCATTTGCCCGTTCAAGATTGGAACTATTGATCAGCTCCAGGACTAATGCATGCCAGAGGGTCAATGATTTTTTGAGGTACATTAGTCTAAGAAATCAGTCTTAGAATCTATCCCAAGATTATCTGCTAAATTTTGAATGCAGATTTAAACTTGAGTCTCCCTGGTTCTTGTCCAGCACATTAACTACTAATATATGCTTCCTTGAATTTGGACGAAATTGTGTAATGTAATGTGGCTAACATTACTAGATTCAAACTTTCAGAACGCACAAGTATTTACCCTTACTATAGAAAACAATCCTTGAACAATTGTGGAGCCTGCAATTTATTCATGGCAAGGAAATGTAGTAACATGGAAGAGGTGATAGCTCTCAGAACTTTCCCTACGACTGAAAACAGCAGCAGCTTGTGAATTATTTTCTTCCTGTTCTGTGTCCTTGCCCTTCTCTTATGTCTCAAAGCATCTGCTGCTTTTTAATTCCCAATGTTTCCTTACATACAGCTTCTTCCAGGCTGCCCTCTTTCAATTATCCACTGCCAAATAATTCAAGATGATTAACGTAAGCTCTGCGAGAGTTTATCAAGGAAGTAATTGTGCAACCAGCTTTGATCCATGATGAACCACTCCAGTGTTTCTGTGACTGGATATTTAGTGGAAGACTAAAACTCAAAGAATTCTACTAATTGTAGAAGGCTGATGGCCTTTTCTATTGTTCCCCAAATATATAGAATGTGTTTCTAAGAGCTCTCTTTCTCTCTTGTCCACTAGTCTTTTCATAGAGAGACAGTTTGGTTTAGTGGTTAAGACACCACTCTATAAACTGGGAAACTCTGAGTTCTAATCTTTTCTTAGACACAAAGCCAGATAGGTAACTTTGGGCCAGTCATCCTCCCTCAGCCCCATGAAAACGGCAGTGCCAAACTACTTCTGAAATCTTGCCAGGAAAATTGCAGGGACTTTTCAAAATTGCTGGCACCTGGAGTCAAGGTTGACACAAAGGCATGTGTGCACACACAAAGTATTTCCAAAGGCAAGTCAAGACTACAATGAATGGTAATTCAATAGGCTGCTATTTCAACAGATCTGTACTGTGCAAGGTTGGGAAAGGCTATAAATATAGATTCAAGTGATATCAATTGAAAAATTCTACTTGATAATTTTCTGGAATTTTAAACCTTCAGTACAAAATCAACAGGGCTCTTAACTTGTTGTTTTTCTAATAGGACCATGCTTCCAAAAATGACTACAGAACTGCTGAAGCAGCTTCGGCAAGTGATGAAAAATTCCAAATATGTTTCTGAACCCATTCAAGCCTACATTGTGCCCTCAGGAGATGCTCATCAGGTATTAGATTGTCTTCTGCTTGAGAACTGCCATTCAGAAAAACAAAACAAAACACTAAAGTAATCCAGACAATAGAAAAAACTGTTGGTGTTTCACCAAACAGACTGCAACAAACAGAGTTCCCAATTGTAATTTGTGCTGTGATATTGGTGATCATCAACAAGATATAATTTCAGTGAGGCAGTCTTTTGATAAAAACTTTTCAATTTGAAGCTTACTTGGCATTGTCAAGTATCACATGATTGGTATTCAAGCTTTTAGAGGCTTGCATACAGTTACATATTTCTTGTAGACAAACGCTTCTTCAATGGAAAGCAAAGTGCAGTAGGGTGGATCAGGTTTATGGTTATCATGGCAGCAATGAACTCTGGGGCCACTCCAGATCCCTTGTCAAGGGAAAGGTTTTCCAGGACTAGCAACCTAAGGAACTCTACATCTTAATCCCTGTTAATAGAAATAACTTTTTAAAAATGATATAAATATGTTTTAGATCATCATAGTTAAGATTAATTACCATATAAGTATCAATTGTAATGCTACTTAATTGACATTGAAAGAAGAACGAAAGCTTGAGATAGATCCACTGTATTCTTTTTGGTATTGTTAGGGATACACCCTAGCAGAATCTGCACGGCAGTCAGGCAGGCAGGCAAAATATTTGAGATAAACGTTTTTGTCGCTTACATTCAGTAAAACAGATACACTGTGCTAGTTAAATAGTTTATTCCAGTAAGATTTTTAGCATAGTCAAAACAGTCCATATATCATTCACGAATTCAATCCGTCTTGGGGATTATTCAGTTTGCAAAGTCCAGTGTCGAAAAAGAGGTCAGTAAGCTTACAAATATCAGTCCAGTAATAAATCTTCTCACAGTAGAGATATGAAGAAATTCAAACCTCCTTCTTCCTTCAGCAAAAGCAGCAGCAGCAGTAGTAGGGAACCATCAATCCATCATTGTCAGCAAGCAATTCAGTAAGCCAGCAATCAATCAAGTTCTCTTGTTCCCTCTTATGGCAGTTTTACAGCCGCACCCAAAATTACATGCTTTGCTGTTTTAAAGTGACACACACTTTAACTTACAATCATAGTTTATATATATCATTTTACCCAAACTAAGTTAGATAACCTTGTTATTCCTAACAGATATTCTTAACGATACAAAGACATCTGATAATATCTATCTCTGCGTATTTCAAGACTGAAAGAAAAACAGCAGGAAAGCAAGGCTAATTTATATGTAGTTTCTATTACTTTGCATCCCTTTGATCATCATCGGTTTTGCTTTTTATTTTATCTTCCTTAGAGTGAATACATTGCACCTTGTGACTGCCGTAGGGAATTCATTTGTGGATTTAATGGTTCTGCAGGTAAGTTTCTAGAATTGTGTCCAGCCTATTAAAGCTGGTATCCAATGCCAAATCTCTCTTCCTATAAATGGGGCCTTTAATGGGGCCCTTTGTTTTTCTCACTAAATTATAGAGACAAGCTAAACTCCTGTATTTTTCTTTTCTTTCCTTTGTCTGCTTTTACATATAGATGTTCAGACAGACACCTGTAGAATACGGTCCTCAAAATATCACTTGGAATTAAAAAAAGAACATGCATCCCAGATAAAATGACTAAAAAGAAAAAATCAAAAGTTAATATGCTCTGTGCATAAACTGTTCTATACTCAATGGAATAGCATAAAATACATAAATGGTATTTATGCTGCCACTGGTATGCACTGAGGTATTATTTAGTTATGTGTGGAATGATATAGATAAATCAGATGCATTAAATGGACATTCTAGTCATCTGTTTTTAACATTTGGCAATCCCTGTCCTCACTGGGAAAATGTTGTTGTCCATCAAGTCTGATAGTTTCTTTATTTTTTATTTTATTTTTAATACAATAAAACATCAGCTGATCATAGAGAATTATCCATATAAGTTGACTATTTAAAGTTCTTTAAGAGACTTTAATGTTGTATTAATTCCATGTTCAGTGACTAAGAGAACATTCTTGAATACCACATGTGAACTTCCTGCTTGAAGAATATGATGATGTATTGCTACTTTTCAACATTTTTGTGGACCACATATAATAGATAATCTGTTAAGGCCATGGGCCAATGATGAACAGGCTGTAGACAAGACCAAGGTGAAAGATGGGGAGCTTATTCACTTCTGACTTTTCACGATGGACATCCTATAAATAAGATTGTCTGTAGGACCACCTATTTTCTTTGTTTCTACCCACGCACAAAATCATTTCTTTTTTCTTTTTGATTCCTAATAGAAAACATGTAACCAGAAAAGAAACAGATCACATTTTCTAATCTTTCCAGACCACTCTTTTTTTCCATGTCACTTCTGGACTTTAGATTGTGCACCCATTGCATACCTGGATAGATTACACTCAAATCTTTCAGGCCACATTCATATCCATCCCCAACAATCCTGCTTTCTTTTTTTTCTTGTGTTCAAATAAAATTCTCTGTATATTTATTCAAAGTAATCCCTAACTGAGATTACTTCTAAATAAAAGTGAATGAGATTGTGCAGTTCTATCCATGTCTACCCAGAATGGGTAAGTACACATCAGACTGCAGCCTTAGAAATAGTTAGAGACTTTCCTTCCCCCTTTCCCCCGTGTCTATTGGGGACGTGAAATTACAACACTATTGATAATCATTTGTATATATGTTTACAAGAGAGAAATGACTAGCTCATTTCTGAAGAACGGTTTGGTTTTGCAGTTTACATGCTGGGCAGAGAAAGATTTGAAAGGTTTGAATTGTTGCTTCCCCTTTCAGTGTACACACCAGCTGGACCGGTGAGGTAATATCAGAGTAGTAATGAGCTTTTGCTGACCCTTAGATGACTCTCCAGTAAAACAAAAATCCTGTTAGCTATTTCATAGAGTACTTGCAGCTTTCCTTTTTCTCTGTCCAAGGCCTATGAAAATAGGATACTTGTACTTAGGGATTTGCAGTAAACAATCTCAGTTAGCCAAGTTTAGTTTCCCTAAAGAACATTTTCTGCATCTGAAATCACTGAGCATTGAACACTAATTCTCCCTCCCTCCCTCTATTTGTGTGCATGTGTGTGTAAGAGAGTGAGTCTTGCATCAGAACAGCATGTTCTGTTTAGCAACATTTCCTGTGGCTTCAAGCATTGCACTGTAGTCTTAAGATCTGGGTTTAGTTTCAAGCTGTGCCACTGATTAACATGCAGTGCTAATGTTGTCAAGTCACCTTTTCTATGGCTTTCCGTTTGCCTGCTAAGCAAAATAAGATCAACAAATTAACAAGTCAGTATATATAGCTCTGGTGGACCTCTATAATTATAAGAAAGCAAATCATCCAATAGATTCCCCACCCTTTAATCATAGAGGAAATTGCCTCTCACAATGCTCCAATTGGCATTTTCCCTTACTTGCTGAAGTGACATATTTTAATGGTTTGATTTCCAGTGACCATTCAGATACTTTTAATTATCTTTTATTTCCAGCCTTTTCTTCTGCCTTGACACAAAGAACTTTGGTTTATAGGATCAGCATTTCTTTTTCATATATCTAACATTTGATTGATTTACCAAAAAAATTCTTTTTTAATACCAAAGGACATTCATTATTAGTGTCATCAGTGGTTTGGCTTAGCAGGCAAAGAGAAGTTTTTTCAGCGAGAACTCCAAAACTCCATCTGGCCTTGAGATGTTAACATCTGATTAATATTTTCTTTTCTTGGATTTATTAACTGAGACCAATGTCTGCCAGTGTCTCTGTAGTTTTAGTTCTGCTGTCTTTTCTGCTTTCTGACAGGAACTGCCATTATAACAGAGCAACATGCCGCTATGTGGACAGATGGACGCTATTTCCTTCAGGGATCTCAACAAATGGATTCTAACTGGATACTTATGAAGATGGGTAGGTGTGAACCCAAACTAAGGTTTTATTTCATCTTACCCAGAAAAATTATTTTAGCTAAGTAGTGGCCAAGTACTAAGTAGGGTCATGTTGAGAAACCTCTATTGGCACGCCATCAAACTAATCTGTAGTATACAAAAGGGAGTAATGATTAAGGATAGAACACAGTCATAAAATTCATGTAAGTAAAATTAGACTTTTTAGTTCTACCTACTTTTTGTGAAGTTATTCTGTGACATGCTACAACAATGAAGGCCTTAAGCCTAATCTCATAAATACCTGCTTTGTCTGAAACGGTACTTTACATTATATAAACATAAATTATTTAATTAACGAGTTGCATTTGTTGTTAGTTGACACTGTGTAATTCCTGATTTTGCCATGCTGAGTAGCCTGCAGGCAGAAATCAGAATAAAGTAAGTAAAATTAATATTCATTATCATACTATTTTAAACAGAATGTTGACACTGCTAGTTCATGTGAATGTTACAGAAATAGGGCTTGTGTTTTACTTTCTCAGACTTCTTTTGTCCATCCAAGAGAATGCAATGATTTCCATGTAGGAAGCAAGGTGATTATCCTATCCAGTTCATCTTCTTTTGAATTGGTCTTGCTTTAACGTTTGCACTCTTGTCTCTTGGGGTTTCCTTTCTTTAGGATTGAAAGACACTCCTACTCAAGAGGACTGGCTTGTAAGTGTGCTACCTCAAAGTTCAAAAGTTGGAGTAGATCCTTCTATTATTCCTACTGGTGAGTTTGACCCAGTGCTTTCAACTTAGTGTAAAGGATTAAATTTTCCCACCTTACCCTGATCTACTATTCCCCAATCAACTTTGTTCAGTGTGCAGTTAGTAATATAGTAATAGAAATACAACATAGACTTATTTACCATTTTACAGTGCTTTACAGCCCTCTCTAAGTGGTTTACAGAGTCAGCATATTGCCCCCAACAATCTGGGCTCTCTATCAAGTATTACTAACTTTTCTTTTGGATGATGGATAGCAAAGCACAGTTAACTGGCAGGATGGGGGTCTGCAGCATGCCCTATCTGCTGAAGGAAGTGGGGTGGACCAATCCCATTGGTTTGAGATGGTTCCTCAGATAGCCTGGTTTTATGCCATGGAGGGCTTTACAGGTGATAACTGATACCTTGAATTGGACCCAAAAGAAAACTAGCAACCAATGCAGTTTGCGCAACAGTAGTGTTACATGGAAATTATGTATATGCATATCAGGAATGCATTATATGTAACACATTGTTTCTCTCTGCATCTTTCAGACCAGTGGAAGAGAATGAACAAAGTTCTGAAATGTGCTGGCCATGTTCTTGTGCCAGTCAAAGCTAATTTGATTGATGCCATATGGGCAGATCGGCCATCACGACCTTGTAAGCCTTTGATGACACTAGATCTTAGCTTCACAGGTAAGAGGAATACAAATATGTTTGTGGATACAGCACTGAATATGGTTTTCCAACATGAAACCTTCCAAATTTTCTGATTTTTATTTTAGCCAACATCTTGGCAGGCAACAGGTCAGCAGGCTCCTTTTTTAATTCTATCTTGACCAAAGGCACAGGAAATGGAATGGGGCAGCATGAGATTTTGAAACCACTATTGTGACTTTAATATTTGCTAACTCATAGAAATAGGTCTGAAATAGAGTTAATGCTGCCCATTTGCAGCAAGAAATCTTTGGTTGTGCACATGTCTAAATTCCAGCTTCACAAAGTTCTAACTTCAATTGTCTGTTGCAGGGATCAGTTGGAGAGAAAAGATTACAGCTCTGCGGGGCAAAATGACTGAGAGGAAGGCTCTCTGGTTTGTTGTGACAGCTTTGGATGATGTGGCTTGTGAGTATCAGTATGAGCCATTCAACATTATTTTATTGCTTTAGTGAGTGATTTCTAGGTATTGGCAGTGAAAATATGTCCAGCAATATGTCCGGACTATTACTCCCTTTTTTTTCTTATGCCTTGGCTTGCCTAATTGCAGCTTGTTGAAAAAAACCCATAATAGGCTGGACTTATAAAATATAGTGAGCCTAAAGCCAAGCTTTATAAATCACACAGCTGACTTTTCATAACATCATCATCCCAGATCTAAAGAACCACACTGTGATTTAGTGCAGTATGAAAATCTAGCTGTTCAGTAGCAGTCCTTTTGAAATGCAGAGATCAGAGGAATTGGTTGATCAATGACATTAACAATGAATAAAAGGAGGCTGGTAGTTCCCAGTAATCTTAAGCAACTCAGCAGAAGGTGAAGCCCTAGCTCTTGAAGATAATGGGTACTTTCTTGGAGCTGCCACTCTTCCAAGACTCTCATGCATAGCGCTAACTGCAAAGCTGCTTGTCTGCCTAAACCAAATCTTCAGTGACTTTTCTAGGGCTAAAGCTGTGGTCAGGCTTTGGGTGGGCTGCTATAAATCAGGATCCAGAACGAAGGCCAGGTCAAAACTAAATTTGTTGTCTTTTGATTCTAAATGTTTGGTTTTCTGTACCAAACACAACTTTGAAAGAAGCAGTGCAGCCTAACAGTGCCATCTTGTGGCAGAATCCCTGAAAGAATCCAGAAATTTTATCTGGATCAGGATGTTGGTTGAATGTTAATCAAGGCTATAACATTGTCTTTTTATTGTGATACAGGGCTGTTTAATCTTAGAGGGTCTGATGTGGAATACAATCCAGTATTCTTTGCTTATGCTATCATAGGGATAGACACTATCAGGTAAGAAGAACTTATTAGTAAGATTTTTTGTACTAGTTTTACTAATACTGGGCCATATTTTTAATGTACATAAATCTTTAAAAATAAAGTGTTTGTATTAAGTACATGCATTTCCAAATCAGCATTAATGGCTGTAATATATGATGTGTTAAAAGCCCATGAAGCAATTTTATTTTATTTTTTGAAGCTCTTGATTGATTTCTTGTGATAATTTCTGCTTCATGTTTGTCTTAGATTTCATTAACAGTAACATTATGAGCCGTGGTGGTGCAGTGGTTAGAATGCAGGGAAACTCTGCCCAGTGCCAGGAGTTTGATCCTAACTGGCTCAAGGTTGACTCAGCCTTCCATCCTTCTGAGGTTGATAAAATGAGGACCTATATTGTTGGGGAAAATATGGTGACACTGTAAACCACTTAGAGAGGGCTGTAAAATATTCTGAAATGGTATATAAGTCTAAGTGCTGTTGCTATTATCCAGCAACTGATAGATTTCATCACTTTTTAGTCATACATTGTTTATGTAGAAACATTGTATTAAAATTACCAGATGGCATTATATTGTTATTTGAGTTTAAAAAGTTCTTTAGGGAGAATTGAACAGAATGTTATGTATTGCATCAGAGTTTGAATAACAGTAAACTGTATCCTGAATAGAATCTGATTTAGATATTATCCCTATGTAATATTGCTTAAATTTACTTTTCTGAGAAGTATTATCTTAAAGACATTGTAGTAATTTATCAATAAATGATATCAAAGCTCTTTACATCTATCCCAGTTTCCCTACATACTGTAAATGTAAAAACACAGTTGTTTCCCCTTTATTAAAGGTGCAGGTTATCCCAGAAAGGTCATCTTTTGTTTTTTCCCTCACTCTTCTCTTTTAGGTTGTTTATTGATGGCAATCGCTTAGTAGACACACATGTGAGAGAGCATCTGTTTCTGGATTCTGCTCAGGACCCCGAATTGCACATTCAAGTGCTGCCATACGATTCCATCCTAAATGTTATGAAATCAATTTGTGAGACTCTATCTCCACATGAGAAAATTTGGCTCAGTGATAAAGCCAGCTATGCTCTAATTCAGGCCATCCCCAAGGTGTGTACATGCTAACAGGCCATTTATGTCTGAAGCCAAGATCTTGGAAGCTGCTTTCTGGATGGATGAAATGACTAGTATGTTAAAAGAATTTAAGAATTCAAGAAGTGTGTTGGATTAGAAAAAAACAGGTCGATGATTATCAGTATTTGAGGGAGAGGGAGGGAGGGAAGGAGGGAGAGAGAGACATATACATTCATATAGACAGAGAGAGAGAATGAGAGAGACAGAGAGAGAAAGAGAGAGACACAGAGAGAGAAAGAGAGAGAGAGAGTCTTGGATCAGGTTGTAGAAATCAAATATTTATTTTACAATTCTGGTAAGAAGGAAACTCAGCAGCCTAAAATTGCATTTGTATGTTTTTGTTGCCGTATCTTACCACTGACTCATATTCAGTTTACAATGAGTCTTCCAAAATCCTTTTTACAAATACACTAATCAAGTTCCGTATTCTTGGTGCACTTGATTTCTTAAATCAGGACTTTTGCATTTGTCTCGCTTAAATGTCTTTTTCTTAACTTCAGCCCTTTTCTTTAATCTATGAAGATCATTTTGATTTCCCTCATCTGTTTTACCCAACTGTTATCATCTGCAGATAGAAGGAGCATCCCCTCCACTTTTTCATTAAGTCACTAATACAAAAAATTGTTATGTGATCAAGGTGTGAAGCTGTTTATTCTTAATTTCAATCCTTACAGTTAATTAAGTGACACATTTAACTAGTTTGCTAATCTGAACATCATGGACAACTGTATTTAATGCCTTCCTGAAATAAATTTATATTTAGATGTTCAACAAAGTTGCCTCACTTTTTGAAGAAAAGAATGAGATAAGACTGATCTGGTAGTCTTCCTTGATTAATCCATGCTGGTGTCTGCCAATTACCTTAGAGCTTCCTTTTCCCCTCATTGAATATAGGGACAAAATTTGTTTTCTTCTAGTTGCCACCCAGTTATCTAGTATTCTCTGCAGATGATATATAAAGGTTTAGCAAGGCCATTAGGAAATTTCTTCAGCAGTTTATTATGCAGTTTTTCTAACCTAGGGGATTTAAATTTTTGGTAAAATATTTATTCCCTGATTATGTCCCTCAATTTCAAGCCTTAATATTGCTGCTTATTCTGCTGTCTCTCACACATAGGAGAAAAATGAGCCAAAATACTTTAATAGCTCCTTCTTTTGTTTCTTATCTTTTAGCATTTTAATGCTCTGACTTCTGGTCAAGAAGGATATAAATGCAAAACAGATAGAGTCTGGGAATGAATAAATTACCAGATTATGATCCAAGCACATATATGATATTGAAGAAAATGTAGCTTATTGTAGTGACCATGCCATGCCACACCTGAACCATTAAGTACTTAGAGGCCTGATCAAACTCTGCTTTTTTTTGTTTTGTCCATGTTTCAGGATCACCGCTACCTCACCCCCTACACTCCCATCTGCATAGCAAAAGCTGTAAAGAATATGACAGAAGCTGAAGGCATGAGGAAAGCTCATGTAAGTGATATGCCCAATTTCCTAAA
Source organism: Hydrophis major (assembly GCA_033807585.1). Lineage (NCBI taxonomy): Eukaryota > Metazoa > Chordata > Lepidosauria > Squamata > Elapidae > Hydrophis > Hydrophis major. The sequence goes on along the minus strand of CM066331.1, from coordinate 61,063,655 downwards.
GCAACATCCTTCTGTGCAAAAAACTGAGATAATGAGAAGAATTGCTTTCATTGCAATTGACTGCTGAAACATATATGTTAACCACTGGATCAATTCTTCCAAATTCTTCTACGCTTTTAACTGTTTTGTTTCTTCTTTTAATGACAGATTAAAGATGCTGTTGCATTGTGTGAACTATTTAATTGGCTGGAGAAGGAGGTACATTTTTACAGACTTTTGTTATGAGAGGGGCATTACTTGGAGTGACCATTTAAATGAATAGCATAACAGCATCATGGATCTAGGAAAGATATAGCCAATCTTGAACTATGCAGGCCTTTATGGGTAATGACTAAAGTGGGTTCTAAACAGAGGTGTAATATGAGTCCAGAATGGCCATCAAATTATGGGCCTTCATTCTCTGGGGGAGCACAACCTATTATCCTGCAAACAGTAAGCTTCTTAATAAGTAGCCATTCTGTCTTGTTTGGGTTGAAGCTGTGCCTGTTTCTCCCCATTCATATCCTGAAGGTCTTCAGGCATTGTGTGTTCTGTCATCTTCCACTTGACACAGAGTGAAGGTACTGGGTATCACCTGCAAATTGATGCTACCTCACTCTGAACTGCGGGGTGATACTTCTAGTCTTTATATCCAGCTATGTCGATGTTAAGAGTTGACAAAATACCAAACTCTGGTAATCATGGCATATTAGAAAAAATGTAGGTATGCACAGAAGCAAAAGTTAGAACATTTACAATGATAAGAGAAGGATTAATTTTACTATGAGAGTATATTTTGATATGTTTATTATTCATATGATTTAGTACTGACAAGTATTAATGTTATGTTGTGAAAATACTATTATATGATTACTGCTAATGAACATTGTTACTGTTATGATGATGACTATTGCTCAAATTGATTGTGACCGGAAAATACTCTCTTTATATAGACATTGAAACTGTTGCTCTTTCTTGATATAGTAAAAATAAAAAAAAATATTCTAAAAAAAAGAAAAAACTTAGATATGCAGAAAATTTTTAAAAAGTATGATTGAAGATGTGCTATTTTATTGATTTAATACAAATTTGTCTGATGCTTGCCAGGTTCCCAAAGGCAACATTACGGAAATCATAGCATCAGATAAAGCAGAGGAATTTCGTAGGTAAGAAAAAAGAGTAACCTGGGATGTCATGGGTTCAGCAAACTGTAGAGATGGCAGGGACTGTTAGATGATTTCACATGCTAAAAATGAAAACATTTGCATCTGCCAAAAAATGCAAGTGTTCTTTTAAAATTAAGTCATGAAATCTCTTGAGCTTTCATGTGAGAGCAGATATATTGAACCATTTGGCGGTCTTTCAAAATTTTAGCCATTTTTATTTTAGAAATTACAGTGTTTTGAGGATTGTAAACTCAACTCTACTTTTAAGACAAAATTAATAAACTTGAACATATAACCTATTCTGAAGCACTCCAGCTAACACTTAAATGTTGTTAGTGGATGGAGACCCTAAAGGGACCATTAGTCTAACACCTAATTCCCCTTCCCTTTCAGTTTTCCACACTTTGGTTGATTTCCTACCTATCATTAATCTAGAGCAGTGGTTCTCAAACTTTTCTTCACCATGGATCCACTTTAAATACCTTTTGTGGCCACAGACCCCAAGACTTAACTCAAGATTTAAATCATAACATTTCTTCAATCCTTTGCAGACCGTCTGTGACGACATCATGGCCCCTCCCAGGGATTCATGGACCACAGGTTGAGAACCACTGTTCTAGAGTAAACTGAACAAGTCCTGGCTTGCATAACTAAGTGGTTCAGTTCCACATCTCCAAGATTCCACATCACTTCACTGAACTGGAGCAGTGAAAGATGAAGACTTTGGTTGCCCTTTGTTTCTTAGTATTCAGAGTTGCGTACCTTCTCTCTATAATAGTTCTTAGCGTTTCAAATCTCACCCAGCTAAGTGGGAATGACAAAAGGCAAATAGAGTGCAGAAGAGGCAGTTGAAGGAAATATGGCTAGGAAGAATCAGCCTTTTCCAGTGATTTGGTTTTTCTTAATGAAATGTATGTCTTTTTCAGGCAGCAAGAGAACTTTGTTGACTTGAGCTTTGCTACCATTTCAAGTACAGGCCCAAATGGTGCTATCATTCACTACAAGTAAGAGCAATAAAAGTCTTATACTTAACTGTTGATTATATAAACAAAAAGACATTTAGCATGATGCTATCTAACAGCTTAATTCAAATTAAGGGATAAATTGATTACTATAACTGGATTGTGATGAGAAAACCTTTTCTTTGCATTTCAATTCATCAAATGTGTCATTTCAGGGTTCTTAGACTTGAAATGATAATCTCCATTGGTGGTAGAATTATTTTAGACTTCTGTCAATTTAATTTACGTAGGTATTAGAGAATTAGAATCTTCATACTGTCTTGAGTTTTCTTTATACCTGTGTGTGGGAGAAGCAACAAAGAAGAATGTGACCAGTGCCACGATCAGCCAGAAGTAGAAGCCAGCTCTAAGATTGCTTTCTCTGCTGCCTATTTGTGTGTTCATAATTATTACTGAGAAACTGTTAAAATGGAATGCTTGTGATTGTTGCTATAGATGTTCAAAATGTGAGGAAAGGCTTATCCCTGTTGCCAAGGACTGCATGACTTAGAATTTGCCCTTTTAAAAGAAGATTTAAAAATAGCTTTGGTGAACAACTGAATTTTGGTCAGAGTGCTTGCTTTAGAATAGAAACTAAAATTGATTTAAATGATGGTTAATGATGAAGGAAAAGGAGTTGTCATATCTAGGCAGCTTACTCCACATTTACCTATTTTTTTGAAAGTATATAAATACAATGCATTACATGATAGTTCAATCCAAGGAATTAAATTGCCAATATTTATGTTGATGTTTATAGCCTTCCATCTTCCATCTCATCATAGCGATTCTGGGTAGCTAACAACGTATAAAAACACTACAAAATAATAACTAAATAAAAAATATAGAAAATCTATAATAAGTGCTGAGATAACCCCCCCACCCCCAACCTGATAAACTATGAACATCCCACAAGGGTCCAGCTAGCCTTAATCCAGTGTCTGGGAACAAATCCAAATCTTTAAAGCTCTTTGGAAGGCTGACAGAGTCAGGGCTAATCTAATCTTGGGAGATAAGATGTTCTGAAGGACAAGTGCCTTGACAGAAGAACCTCACTTTTTGGTTCCACAAGATTATATTTTTCCAGTAGAAGAAACCTGCAGAATATCTTTCCTTCTGATCGAAGGGGATAGGTAGAAATGATCAGGGAGCATTACCGTGTAGGTAATAAATTTTACAAACAAACAAACATCGCACTAACAATCTTGCTTCAGGCTGCAAAAGACCATGTAGATGATAATATTACCTTAAGTTGACCCAAAAGCATATTGGGAGTCAGTGCAGTGCAGTGCAGTGCAGGAGGTATAATATGAATACATCAAAGTGAGTCCATAGCTGCCCACACCATTGCATTCTGGATCAGCTAAAGCTTCCAGATGTTGTTCAAGAGCAGCCATATGTGGACAGCCTTGCAATAATTCTGTAATGATATGTGGGAATGTCTTTGAGGGACAAAGGGAAAAGACACTGCCTAGGAACTTATCAGATAAAAGGGTAAGGAGTTCTCAATGCTCAATGGGCAAAGAAAGAAACTTTGAAACATGGATGTCACACTCACATCATCATGGTGACATCATGTGACATAATTGAACTTTCCTCCCCTTTCGCTAAATTGGGCATGGACTTGGCCAGTGTATGATGCATCCGGCCCTTAGGCTGTGAGTTTGACAGCTCTGCTTTAAAAGGATATGCCTTAGTATTAAAACTGTTAAAAATGATGGCAGGAGATTTGAATTTTAAGACGTAAGATTCTCTTTAACGTAGCCTGAGAATAAAATGGAATTAGGTCACTTGATTGTATTTCTTGTTCAGTTTACTTGGGAAACAGACAAATTTATTTAGGAGGTGACCAAGCTGTGATTGATTGACTAGTGCCTCCTAGTTCAGAAAATGATGTAATTAGTGCCAAAGAAGAAGTATAAAACTCTCCTAGCCACATTCCATGTGTTCCTGTAAGAATAAGTCAAGGAGGAATATCAAACTGACCTTTTCCATTTGGGTGGAGCAAGTGAAGAATCACCAGATCTAAGGACCCTCAAATTCAATGCCACTCAGTCTTGTTAAGGGTTGACCTAAAGCTTGCAGTTTCCCTTTTGGCCCCCTCAGCATCCATAACCTCATTTGGTTGTCTACAACTGAACTCTGATAGGGAAGAGATCAAGGAGAACAGGATAGATGTACCAGACCCATCCGGCTCTGGCTAGACGTTATTCACAAGAGCAGTCAATGCTGTTTAATAAGAAAGTTCTGAAACCTGAATAAAGGGAGTTCAGATAAATTCCTTCTTCCAAGGCCCCCTGATGCTGCAGGGCAACCATTTTATCAACTATCTTTCCCCAAAAGAAAAAGTTGGAGACAGGATAGAAGTTTCCAATGTGGTTAAGTTTAGTGATGGCTTCTTGAGGATGATATTATTTTTTATTTAACATCAGCAGGAAAAATTTCTTCCTCAAGGAAACAGGTGTGTACTGGATGATAGTAGCTACTGTACCAGCTCTGCCCTGAGCTTTGGATTTCTGAGCTCAGGTTTCTGAGAGAGAACAGCCCCTCCAAGCCATCCAGGTCTTGGTTATACATGAACTTTATAGATATCCAGGCTACTGATATTATGTGTAACAGACCAACCAAATGTGTTATTATTAAGCAAGTTAATCATCTAACTGTATAATTTAAGCAATAACTTTCACAAACTGTATTCCTGAAACAGGATGTTGAAATATTAAATTTGTATTATTATTGAACAGGCCTTCCCCTGAAACAAATAGAACTTTGTCCTTGAATGAGATCTATCTCTTGGATTCTGGTGCTCAATACAAGTAAGTGGGTTATTATTCCTGCAGCTTATGTTGCTATTTCAAGCCAATAAACCTGTTACAATATTAACTCCCTTTTCTGATCTGTATTAACTCTTTAAATAATCTCAGATTTGTTCTAAAGAAACATAGTGAAAAAATAATGTCCAATGACAAGGGTTGGGAAAGGGTTTTTTTGGGGGGGGGAGGGGGTTGGGGGGGGGAATGAGCAATTCATTTATTTCATCTTCTATTCCGTTATGACTTCTTCTTTGTATAGATGCTGGACTTGAATTCCAATGGCTGGGCAATTAATATTTTAGTATAGTTTTTGTCAGAATGCACATGTTGATGTTTGCCATACTAGAATGTTGCTAAATTGATGCAATGTCAGAGACTATTTTTTTCTGAACATATGTTTCCTACAAATAAGAATAATAAAACATTGTAGTGTGCAAAACATCAGAATAACATTATTTGCTTAAGTTTAGCTTAAGGGATGTTTAAGAGATAGAATGAGGCGATAAATGGAAGAGAAACAGCTGACATATTTTAATGAAAGACATAATCAAATTTCGCTGACAGGATAAATTTTTATTGAAGTTTATGGCAGCCTTATTAAATTAAAATTTGTTTTTATGTTATCTTTGATTTCCTTATGATGGATCAAGTTTGAAATAGGATTTGCTTGGTGTCTAGATGTTGCAATTCAGAGGACCTTAATTCATAACCTAACCTAACCTAACCTAACCTAACCTAACCTAACCTAACCTAACCTAACCTAACCTAACCAAATTTCAATGACGTTAGTTTGATGGAGAAATATAAATTTGTTAAGGATGTATTAAAGGCTAGAATAGCACTAGCACTTACTTATATACCACTTCACAGTGATCTACAGCTCACTCTAAGCCATTTACAGTCAGCATATTGTGCCAACAATCTAGGTCCACATTTTACTGACCTCAGAAAAATGGAAGGCTGAGTCAATCTTGAGCCTGTCAGGATCAAACTGCTGGCAGTCGGCAGAATTAGCTGGCAATCCTGCATTCTAACCACTGTGCCACTATGGCTCAGAATGTTTTTGTAGCATTTCTGCATTCAGTGTGTTTAATATCAGTCTTCTAGCAGTAATCCTGCAAAAAGCAATCTTTTTGTTACTGCATATGGGAAATTGAGATAGTAAGAAAACAACATTCCCAAGGCTGCTTACTGAGCTCATGACAGAATGAGCTGGGGATGACTTGAGAGAGCCTACTCTCTTAGCTTGCTTTCAGACATTGTGGGTACTTCATCACTGGAGGTTTTGAAGAAGAGATTGGACAGTCACTTGTCTGAAATGGTATTGGATCTCCTGCTTGAGCAGGGGGCTGGACTAGAAGACCTCCAAGGTCCCTTCCAGCTAGATTCTGATTCTGAGTATTTTGAAAAGATTTAATAAAGATTAAAACTGTTTTACTCAAGTTTGAAGAATATTGCAGACCTGACCTGTTCTGCAGGAGAAAATTGTTTGTTCAGAATTTTGGCATGTTTGCTTGCCAACATTCTTAGCGGGCCTTTGAATATGAATGTTCTTTGATAAGACATATAATGGGATCTTTCTCTTCTCAGACAGTCTAATTATTGGTTCCTTCAGATTTACAAAGAGAAGCAGCCACTGGAGAATAACGAGTTAGCCATCCGTAATATTTCCCAAGCTATAAGGACAGCCGAACGGAACTAGCTGAGGTTGCAAAGTTAATGGAAGGACTTTTCAGGTCAAGTCATAACAGGAGTAGGATAGAGTGCCTGGAACTCTGAATATAACCAACTTGGAAAAAATTCTTACTTCAGTCTAATGTCCATCAATGTTGATGAAGTGGTAAGTGGACTGAAATAATTTAAGTCCACACATTTTCTGCTGAAGTGTGTTTAACCTATAAAACAGCCTTCCTAACATCTTACTTGCCAAATAGGTTGGTAACAGTCCTCAGAATCTGCATTGGATTTGTGGATTGTAATCTTAGAACTGCTGTTCAGCGATACCAGATTAGTAAAAGCTTCTGAGGAATTATACAGATGAAAGGATTATTTTTACAAGGCCAATCTTCTAAATAAAGACTAAGGAAAAATTGTATTATTTCTAGGAATAATCCAGCAAGTAGATAAAACAGTAGTATTAGCTGAACTTTGAAAATTTCTCCCATTGGATCCAGATTTTGTTTTTGCATCCACTTCTTTTTTATTATTTGCCAAAATCCAATACATTCTGAAGAAATTTAATATTTGCTTTCTACTTTGTTGGGTATTGGTGATTGTTATACACATCCCTACCACTATAGATGATCAGAATTGTACTTAGATTCTTCTGGCTTTGGAATCTTATTAAGTTGCTCATAATTTTCGAATCTGGACTGATAATTTGGTTTAAATTTCCAAATTGAATTTGGTGGAATTCCTTCAAACTTTTGGATTTGAGTAGTTGATTTTTGATATGGAATCAAGTGCAATTAATAAATCAAATCAAATTGATCTCAACCTAAATGTGTAGGACTTATCTCTGATTGATTTGATTTGATATAAAAGCACAGACCCCTAAGTTTCCCACCCACTTTATGTTACATTAACATGATTTGTTTCTCCAATGTTGTTTGGTTCAATATAAGGCAATTTACTATATATCTTTTACTTTCTTAAGTGCCAAATTGTGTAACTATTCTGAAATGCTGTTATAGTCTTACATAAAGAGACATCCTTGTGTGCGTTGCAGAACTAGGAAGAACTTAGATCATTCAGTACTTTTTGAAGCCAAATCTTTTGCTGCTAAACATTCTGAACAGCTTTGGGCTAACAACAAAAACATGCTTTCCAGACAGAAATGTTCCATAGGCAGAGAGCAGGAGAGATGCCAGTGCCAGAAAGGCCAAAGGGCTATGCAATAGATTGGTTAGAATAGAATTTCTTTTCTTTTTTTCTTTTGCTCTAGTATCCTGTCAAACCACCGAGAAGGAGCTTTTGAGCATACCAATTTATAAGGGGAGGAAACCAAATTTTTGAAAGTTGTAGTATTTATTTTTTAAAATGTGTTTAAAATTAATTTCAAACATTTTTCAGTATCATCTTGCAGCTGAAATATTTGTGAACCTGTAGGGCATCTCAGAATTTTGAAGAAACGTTGTAATTTAGGAGTTTGAAGAACATCTGCTAATATGTGTTAAAAATCAATACTGCTGCAGTTCATTTTCTCTATCTTGCTATTCCACCTTTAGTGTTTACATTTTATGCTGCCTTGAAGGTCTGCCAGGCAGATTCCAAATTATAAATCAAAATAATTCAAGTATATTGACTAGATTTGCATATTATGCTAAGCCCTAATGCTATTTGTTTGTTTTGGCTTAGTATATTTCAAAAACCCATTCTTTGTTGTTTGTAATGCCTGTTATACAGTTTAGCATGTTGCCTGAACCAGGTGCATGACAGGTAACAAAGCCCAATTATTATGCTTCAGAACATAGCCATATGAAAAAAAAAACCATATAGAGTTAATAATAGTAATGCAAAGTAGAAAAAATAAGCACGATATCAGCAAGACAGTATCTATTGATTATTTGTTCATTCTGCCGTTTGGTAGACAATTGCTACATTTTAATTTCCAGAGCTTTTGCATAGAGTTCTTTTATGAATAATCTTATTCAAACTCTAAAATGCTGAAGGAGAGTCAGTGGTCTTTCAGTGTCCATGAAATAATTTCATTGTATAGCACTACTTCTCAGTAATGAAAAGGCCTCTTATAAGTGATCAGGGCAAACAGTGGCTATTCTTACAGAATCTTATTTATTCTATTAAACATTCACAAAATACATTCTTCCTTCACTGTGTTACTAGTTATTAGAGTTTGAACCTGGTTTTTAATCTTATAATATTGGCAACATCTTTTTTAGAAGTTCTTTTTGTTCTTTTTCTTTTGAAGGGATGGAACTACAGATGTGACAAGGACTATGCATTTTGGTACCCCATCAATGTATGAGAAGGTATGCAAAATATTTTTTCTCTAATTGCCTCTCTCCAGCAGCTTTTAATTAGTAAACATTCTAGGTTACATCATTTGCTACATTGCATTCATTTAATGCAGGGAATTATCTGAAAATCAAATCTGATAATATGAATTGTCCCTTAAATGTTATAGGTAAGATATCCAACCTTAGGATCCAAAACCATCCACCCTCATGGACGCCAGGTTCCACAAGGAAGGAGCGATTCTTTGAAAGATGTATGAGAGTAGAAACCATTAAACTAGGAAAACAGCAAACAAGTAACTCAATAGAATTAAGATGGCATCTTGTGCACTCCCAAGAATTCCTGTCGCTAGCTAGTTCATATACCATGTATCCTCAAAGTGTACTGTACCTTTTTTCAAACAGCCCAGTTGATTGGGTGACTATGTCAGTAGTAGATTCATAGATCCCCAGTTATTGTGTTGCCCAGCTGGTGTGTTTATTATCCTATCTTCTGCAGCATCACTGAATATAAGCTGTACATATTTTTTATCCATAGGTCATTACAATTTACTTTTTATTTTGATCAGTTTCATTTTATTGATTTTGTCAATGCAATTGGTCCATGATTTCTTTTGAAGTTAACTCAAATCTTTGGACAAATAACTGAAGATGAAGAGAAAATTCTATTTTTTCAACAATATAACTTTAGTGTTGGGGAAAAATAATGATCCAAAAACAAAATCTACATAAATTAACTTGTTTCCAGTTTTTTTCCCCTTTCCAATAGTTATTAAGTCAATTATTTTTGCACCTACTTTGAAGACATGCAGCAAGTTATATAGGGCTTCGTTTTTCTAATTAAAAAATCCTATCCTGTTTTTTTATTTTTAAGCTAATACATAAAATGCTATTCTTTTGGTGTAAGCAACATTATACAAATCAAGAAAAAGAGTACATAGTCAGTAAAGAAAGTTGAAGGAAGGTAACAAGAAGAAATACATCTAAAACTAGTTTATACACACAATTTATTATAGCTCTGTATCTTTTTAGCTACTTGCTTTCTTCTTATCCTTTCTTTTCTCTTCATCTGTATAGCACCTTAAACTTTCAATTTCTCTTTGAGGAACTCATCAACTCCAACTAATCATGACTATCTTGGTTTCCCCCTTCCTCCTTTGCAATTTGTACCTCATTCATTCTCTCTGCATCCTCAAATCACTGAAAGATACTTTGGCATTAGTCACCCACTTCATAAATCGATGCATCATTCCACATCTCTAAAATTGAGAAGTACTAATATAGCTTAATAACTTTCTTCTGGTCAATGACAGAAATTCTTAATACAAATATATAACAGAGCCAAGGAGAACATTTATGATAAGTCCATGTAAAGACTGATTATATGAAAGCTGGATCTTTTAGCCTACAGCCTCCATCCCTATTAGTTGTAAAGAGATTTGTGGATTATACTGCTCTTTATTATTTTTCAAAAGTAACTGCAACTTGAAATATATTGACAGATATCAGTCCAGAATGATATCAAACCAGTATCTAAATGGTCCAGGCCACAAATGATTAGACATTTGTTTTTATTTGCTTTGTTTACTGTGTTTTCTTTCTTTGCAGGAGTGTTTTACCTATGTCCTGAAGGGCCACATAGCAGTCAGTGCAGCCATATTTCCTAATGGAACCAAAGGTTAGGATTTTTTTAAAAAAATTCAGTGTTGTCTATTAAAGTGATCATCAGCAGCTGTAGTAATATCATTTTCATTAATCGGATCTGGAAGGAGATATTTAGGGCATTGGGTCTAAGAGACTGAAAGTGTAGACGGTGTTAGTAGAGTTTAGTTAAAATCCTGAATGGTTTTGAGTGGCTCAGCTGTCAATGATTCACTTGGTGACATTGGGTCCCCTGTTGAATCTGATGATGCACTCATTCTATTAAGCCATAAACAATATTTTTTCTGTGCCAGAATTAATTGACTGCATTAAAATATGAACTAGGGTTTATAAACAATAACATCTCACCAGAGATGGAAGCTTTTAGCTGGTGTGTACATTGTGTGTTGTACTTTCAGTATTTTAGAGTTCACAATTTAATGAAGTAAACTTTTGTCTTAGTTATTTTGTACCAATGGCTAATTCCTATTGTAGGATTGGAACTTCTGAGAATTCCACCATATTTAATTTCTCCTCTGGATTATTCTGGCAAGTTTTCCAAATTCAATTCTTTAAATTAGAAATAATTGGTGACATGCTATGGCAATCTTTCATCTCTGATATTAAATTCAGAGTATAAAAAAATATTTTCTGTTCAGGTAATTAACATAGGAAGAAAATCATCACTAATTACTTTAGATAATTTATGGAAAAATCAGTAGACATAACGGCCAGATCAGCAGGTCCCAGAGGAGAAACCAAATGTTTCCCAAACCATTTCCTATTACACTCTTCTTGATTATAACATAAAATATAATTTAAAAAAGGATAGTTTGGAGTTGTTATATTTGTATCTTGGTAACTTCTGTTTTGATATATAGGTCATCTCCTGGATTCCTTTGCTCGCTCTGCATTGTGGGATCAAGGCTTAGATTACTTGCATGGTACAGGTCATGGAGTTGGTGCCTTTCTCAATGTCCACGAAGGTCCATGTGGCATTAGCTACAAAACATTTGCAGATGAACCTCTGGAAGCTGGAATGATTGTTTCTGATGGTAACGTATCCCTGTTGATTGTTATATGAAAACACATATAGATCTCTTTGGGCAAATGTATTTTGCTTTTTTTTTTTAACTTTTGGAATATTTGTATAAAAATGTTTAACCTTTACATATTGTTTGGTTCCACATATTTTATAGGGTAGGATGAGAATGCAATGGTATTTCCTCAAAAAATAAACATGAATAATGCGATTATCAGACTATTTTGTATTTTTAAAGTATCTTCAAGTATTCAGACTTTTTGCACACGCTATATCTCAATAATCACTAAAATAGTTCTGTAAGGTCAATTATTCAGTTTCCAACAAGGGTCCTCTCAAAGATGTTTTCTTAGATTAGGTCACAGATGTTTACCACTAGAATGTTTTATCTACCCATCTTGTATGCATTAAGGCAGGATGTGATCCTGTATTCATTTAAATATAGCACACTTTTTTAAAATTAACTATATGAAATTTGAGGAGCTGTTGGCCAATACTTGAATATTTCTTACTTGTGAGAGTTTTGCTTTTATTTTTGAGAGTTTTATTCTAAATGTTTTTCCCCTTAATTATATCTCTACAGAACCTGGTTATTATGAAGATGGCTCTTTTGGGATCAGAATTGAAAATGTTGTCATTGTTGTTCCAGCTAAAACAAAGGTGATTGATTCTTCAACATCTCCAGGACATGATTCTTATGTGCATGCTTCCCTGCTGATGTATTTAGAAGTTTAATCCAAAATAAATAAGCCCTCTAATGCAGGGGTCCCCAACCTCTGATCCATTGACCAACATCAGTTTGTGGCATTTCAGAAACCAGGCTGTGCAAACAAGTGAAGCTCCATTCATAGGATGCAGGAAGCACACAAACCCGCCCCCTCTGGTCCCCGGAAAAAAATCTCTCCACAGAACCAGTCCCTAATGCCCTAAAGGGGTTTTTTTTGAGGGGGGGCACTACTTTAATGTAGCAGTATATAGTTTCCAGCATATGGCTCAGAACACAACATGGTTTTGAAATGTATCCTATTTTTCATGCGTTCTTCCCTCTGGGATGCACAGCATGAGGGCTTTGGATACCAATTGGATTTGAACATATCCTTTGATGCCTGTTAAGTTTGATTCTTTTTATTTAAAGAAAATAAATGGGAAATTGGCACCCAGTTACATAGGTTTGCTTAGGAGATAAAAATGGTGGCTATTTATAGTCTCATGCATTAAGAACATGCAAAGTAAGCTGAACTGAGACTGAAGCAAGTAATAAAAAAACTGGTTTTGAAACTGGCATGATAACCATTTTATGAGAGCACCCTAACATGACAATTGATCAGGATAATATAACATGGTATGCTGACCAATTCAGAGTTTGACTATTCATCTTACCTAATTGCTGACAAAACCCATACATTTTACATTTGATCAGAACAGAAATATTCATTTCACTATACCTTCAAACTTTCATGCTGGATTCCTTGGTTGGGAATTTTTTTAACAAGTGGGGAACCTTGTTAAAGTTTGTTTTAAAGTGTATTTCTTTAGAACAGAGCAAAACTGTTTGGCAATTATGCATACATATATTTGTTCCTCTTTAAGTGAAGAGAAATATGACTAAGTAGCCTTTTCTTCTTCACAGTATAACTTCAGTAACAGAGGGAGTTTGACGTTTGAACCATTGACTCTGGTCCCAATCCAAACTAAAATGATACTTGTTCACTTACTGACTCAGAGAGAGGTAAGATGGGTATTAAATGGATTGTGGTTTATTTGGAAGCTTTTAACTTTGAAATTAAATAAAAATGACAATACCAAGGAGGAGCCAGACAACTAGAAAGATGCTATTAATACTTACTAAAGGGCAGGAAGAAGTTGGAGAGTTAATAAGAAACTGCAGTCATCTTTGGGTTGTGGCTGATGCAGTGTGAGTAGATTTACGTATGAATAACAGCTACAAAAAGTTTGCCAATAGCACTGAAACTTTAGCAAGGCGAAAGCTATGAATTGTAATGTAGAAAAGAATGCAATTTGTTGCTAAACTAAATAATATTATTATTTGCTCCATTTATATCACTATAATGACCTAGATTTCCAGGTCATTCATCAGGACATGTAATCAGGACATAAATTAAAGCATGCAATCAGGACATAAATTAAAGAGAGTGATTATAAGCTTCTTGCAAAAGTATAAAAATCTTTAATAATGAAATATATCTTGATTCCTCTCTCAAAAAGCCTACTATTACTACTACTACTGGGAGCATTGGGCACCCAATGAACAAAACAACAGCAAATTGTGCCGATTCTTCTAATAATTTTTGAATAATTTTTGAAAGTAAGGCTGCGTAATAAGGAGCTTGAACAATCCCTATTTAATTCATAGCATACGCTGGAAAGTTTAAAACTCAAACTCAAAATAAATAAGTCTGCCTTCTATATATTGTATATAAATTATGCATTTACTTTATGGGATCTGATAAAATCTTTATTACTATAATAGATCGTCATAAATGGAATCTTAACAAATGCACACACACCTCTGTGGACAAATAGATGACAAAATCATGTGTCATGCAATGAGGTCTCACATTTCTGTCAGATTTCTTAACATTATATCCTGCTCCACAATTCTCTTTGTAGTTGCGCCTGTCCTCTGAAACAAGGTTGCTTCCTAGATTTGTATGCCTCCTCCCCCTCTACTGTTGTTTAGAACAGAGGTCTCCAACCTTGGTGATTTTAAGCCAAGTGGACTTCAACTCCAGAATTCTTGGAGTTGACGTCCACCAGGCAAGGTCGCCAAGGTTGGAAACCCCTGGTTTAGACGGGCTATGAAGAGCCAGTTTTTCACCCAAACCTTTGATGAGGAAGAAATCCTTTTATCATGCTTGCCATTTTTTAATCTTTCTTTTAGACAATTTCTTTTTCTCTCCTTTTAGTGCGACTGGCTGAATGACTACCACAGAAAATGCAGAGAAGTGATTGGGCTAGAACTTGAACAACAAGGAAGGCATGGAGCCCTTCAGTGGCTCATTAGAGAAACAGAGCCAATCTCTCAAGCACACTAATTGTGCATTTCTATTTTTGGAAGTAGTTCCTTTTTAAAAATACATGTTCAGGACTGCTTTGGCTTTACGGTAATGATTTGGGGGAAGGCATGGTTTTTTAAAAAGAATAATAATCAAGAGAAATAGAAAAGGAACCAATGGGCAAGATAGAGGGTGAAAGGATTTATTCCCCTGTAATGTTGTCTCGGTTTTTTTCTTTTTGATAATGAACAAAATTAAATTCAGAGCTGTGAAATCTGTGTCTTAAAACAATGAGATGGGTTAGTGAGAAAGAACACATGGCTGTGAAACTAATCTCTGGATCAAATTGATCAATCTGCTTGGATAAACAATGGAAGTAAGAAAACCTGCCATAATGTGAGTTGTCACTTGGCAATTTTCTCAAATGTTAAGGAGGAATGGTATTGCATCAAAGGTACACATATCTGCTGAAATCAGTGTCTGCATAGGTTTAGGTTTCCTGAAGAATAGAATTTCTCATAACTATTCCTGAAAGATTTTAGCACCTGGCTTTGCTGCATCTCACACCTCAATTAGGCAACTAGTCACTACATATTTATCTTTCAGTAAAGGAAGTGCCAAACAATACACTGCATTTCTGGAGTATTCATCACAGATCATACATGATCCAGTGCATGCAGGCTGTATCCTTATGCCTGTCTTATCTAAACTATGTCCATTGCATTCAGGAGTTTTTATTACAAGACGTTTAGGACTGAAGCCTCAGCAGAATATGTCTCGATAGCTTCATGCCACCTCAACAACTCTCAGTAATTTATTTTCAGCAGATCCAAATAATAAATGGGGAGATTTGCAACTGAGTAATGCCAAGAGTGGTATGTTTTCTTTTTCTTTTTTCTTAGTACATTAAACATTCTGAAACTCTTGGACACAGATAACAATACCCACCTTGCTGAAGCATGAAACATAACACAACAAAATTTTGTCATGATTATGTAAATGTGTGTAATAAGTAAATACAGTTTCAACAAATGTAAGGATCTTTTGAATGTCTGAACAAATTCTTTATGGGTTTTATTTTTTAGACTGCAAAGAGCTCCAAGGATCTACAGGTGTTAACTATTGAAAAGTTTAGTCCAATGTTTTTGTGATAGCCTTGAAGTTAATAGAATGTTAAATCCCTTTGATTAAAGTAGACTATGCTTTTCTTTAAGCATGAGAAAGGAATGGGGCAAAACTTAGTACATGTGACTTTGAGGCTACTCTATATGCAACTCTCTGCACTAAGAACATCCTGGATCTGCAGAAATAGTTCCAGAGAGAGATCTCAGATTGCCTATTTCTTTTGGGTATATTGGAAATGATGAAAGTTATCCCACTTTATGTGTCATAGATTGGGGAAGTACAATTTGTGCATATTTTAAAGCACACTTTTCTGTGGAGGAATGTGTTAACATTCAAGTGTATCAATTAATTTAAAAAACAAATTCTAAATAATTCAAGTTTGTTAATGTGGTGATGTATAGGAATGCTAACATGGAGCATTTGAAATTTAAGAGACATCTAAAACACAATTGTAAGAAAAATAGTTCTTCAAGAAGCATATAAAATACTTCAACTGCCACATTGTATACAGATTAATGCAGTTTGGGGAAAGAGAATGCAGTATGCTAGTAGTTGATTTAAAACAAGGGTCTTCAAATTTGGCAAGTTTAAGACTTGTGGACTCAACATGACTGGAGGAGGAATTCTGGGAATTGAAGTCCACAAGTCTTAAAGGTGTCAAGTTTGAAGACCCCTGATTTAAAACCAAGTGATAGTCGCAGTGTGATCTGACTAGAAAAACAAAACAAAATGCAAGTGCAGTTTTAGGCTTCATCAACAGGAGTATACCCTACTTTCCAAATTATGGAAAGAGTTGCTTCACTTCAGTCTGCACTCTTGTACCCCACCTCAAAATAATTTGGCCAGTTCTAGGCATCACACTTTTGAAAATCATTTAGATAAACTAGGGCAGTTTTAGAGAACAGCAAGGATGATTAGGGGATTAAAACCAAAAGAAATGGTTCACTTGGGATAGGACACCATAATAATCTAGAAATACTTGAAAAATATTGTACAAAAGAAAAAGATCCATCAAGGGTGTAGAATATGAATAATGGAGAACATGTCTTGATTTTATTCTGCATAGTATTTTTTAAGTATTTCCATGTAGGTCCATTTTAACTCATCGGAAAAAATTGCTAACAAATAGTGGTACTAATTTTTAGAAATGATAAATTGCCATTTACTAGACCTTTACTAGATTCCCTTCACTAGCCAACCAACGGTCAGAGGAAGAGATACTTTGGATTATCCAGCAGTGGTTTGGTTTCAGTGGCCAAAATGACATTCCCTGATGTGATTCCAATTATGGTGCATTCAAAGCAAAGCATGAATTGCTGTGTAATGAGATGAGTGGCAATTTAATAAATAAATAATACAAAATGAGGGGAGCCAACAAGCAGCAATATAAATTTTAAAGCTCACAAAAGAGCTCTTTATTCTAATGTATCAAATATATGCTATTGCAAAAAAGGATGGTGAAAAATCTGGCACACATTAACAGCAGAAAACCACCATTAAAGGGAGATTTCATTTTTTGCTCGTGCTGTTTTCTTACTTTTCTCAAAAGAACTCATGTGTTTGGGGAAAATTCTTCCACATTTTCTTCACTGCTGCACTGAAAAAGGTAAGCTGTAAAAGCAAATGACTAATGAAGCTCTGAGAGATCTTCACAGCATGATGCACTAATCAAGCATTTTGTGAAGTTGGCAGTAGTTACTTCAAAAAAAGCATCTTGCATCATTGAAGCAATGTGACTAGTAAGCATGGAGGGAATGCATGCATGTGAATGTGTTGAATTGTTTTACATCATCTGACAGCCTGATAGCACTAGCGATGGGCCAAGTACTCTTTTTGCACATAGTCTGAGTATATGCACAAGCTTCTTCTGATGCTTCCACTATTTCCACTTTAAAAAATGCCATCTGTGTATGCACAGCAAATATGCATATCAATATACTCTATACACCAATGACTGCATCTCAACAGTCCCTCTGTTAAAGTACTGAAGTTTGCAGATGATATAACAGTGCTTGGCCTCATTCGAGACAACAATGAATCTGCATACAGACAGGAGGTTGAACAGCTAGGCTTGTGCAACCAGAACAATCTTGAACAAAATACACTCAAAACCATAGAAATGGTAGATTTTAGGAGAAACTCTCCTATACTACCACCTCTTACAATACTAGAAAACACAGTATAAATAGTAGATACCTTCAAGTTTCTAGGTTCTATCATATCTCAAGACTTAAAATGGACACCTAACATCAAAAATGTTATCAAAAAAGCACAACAAAGAATGTTCTTTCTGTGCCAACTCAGAAAGCTCAAACTGCCCAAAGAGATGCTGATTTAGTTCTAGAGGAACTATTGAATCTACCATCTGCACCTCTATAACTGCCTGGTTTGGGTCCGCAACCAAACAAAACAGAAAGACTTCAATGGATAATTAAAACCTCAGAAAAAGCAATTGCTACCAACCTGCCTTCCATTTAGGACCTGTATACTGCATGATTCAAAAAGAGGTCTGTGAAAATATCATATAAATTGTTTTAATTTCTATCCTCAAAACGACGCTATAGGGCACTGCACACCAGAACAACTAGACCCAAGGACAGTTTTCCCCTGAATGCCATCACTCTACTAAACAACTAATTCCCACAACACTGTCAAATTATTTACTAAGACTGTATTACTATTATTCTTTTCATCCTTCCTAGTACCTATCTCTTCCCACTTATGACTATAACTGTATTGTTTGTATCTTTACAATTTATATTGTTTTATTTGTTTCCTAGTATGATTTGATTGCTTATTAGTAACCTGTGACTATCACTAAGTGTTGTACCTTATGATTCTTGATGAATGTATTTTATTTTTTCTTTATGTACACTGAGGGCACCAGACAAATTTCTTGTGTGTCCAATTACACTTGGCCAATGAAGAATTTCTCTTCTCTTCTCTTCTCTTCTCTTCTCTTCTCTTCTCTTCTCTTCTCTTCTCTTCTCTTCTCTTCTCTTCTCTTCTCTTCTCTTCTCTTCTCTCCTCTCCTCTCCTCTCCTCTCCTCTCCTCTCCTCTCCTCTCCTCTCCTCTCCTCTCCTCTCCTCTCCTCTCTGTACAAAACCTCTTCTGTTTATTAGAAGTATCAGTCAAGGCTGTGAAAAACACAACCTAAGACGGCATATTGTTCCACTGGGACAGCTTCAAAGGGATACTTTGTAGAAATCCTTGAAGCAAAGACCCTTTTTTCAGCTTCACTAGGCAATATGACAATATACCTGAACAAAGCAAGCATTGTCTTAAAGCAAGGCTACAGACAAAGACTATGTGAGCAAATGCTTGAGTCACAATAATTAATCAAAACCAGAAATGGGACCAATCTGCCTGTCATTTCTGCTTTATCTTGTCCCAGTCCTGTTCTGGGTGATCATCTTAATGTTACCAGTGGATCATTAAATAGCATATGAATGATGTTAAGCAGAAAGGCATTGTAAGCGGTTTGGCAAGGGACTACATTGATTTATTAAGCATCACTTTTCAAGACAGGAGAATGACAGAATCCGAAATTGTTTTAGAGTATGAAAGCAACAAATGTTACCTGAGTAAATATATCTTACTCAGAGGAGTTCAATCATATTGTATGAAAGATATAATTAGACTGATGATAACAATAATTCTTGTTGGAAACATCCCTATGGGGGGAAACAGAAGTGAACAAAATGCAGGGCATTTCAATCCAGAGTTTGGTTGGAGGTAAAAGTTATCCCCACCTTATTATACTGTAAATGTACAGTTTCTACTTCTTTCCATAGATTTGAGTCATTCTTTTTAATGTAAAAAATAGAGTAATTTCCATGTCAGAAGAATTGGTTATTCCACAGTGGCAATACCTTACATGTACTGTATCTCAGAGACCAGAAATGGCCACTCATTTGATAAGCAGAGAAGAGTTTTAAATAAGCGCAACATCTTTGAAATTTCCAGTTATAGCTGAAATTACAATAGCAGAAAGAGGGAAATGCATTAGAAAATTTCAAAGGAAATGGAAGGAACTCTTCTTTGACATTTTAATTAACTTGCTATTTTAATGATTTAGAAACAAATTTAATACAAGAATTTAAATATTCAAGTTGCTAGGACTGAAAATGCACTTTTGGCATAAGCAATATTACTCAAAGAGAAGAAAAAGAGGAAGAAATTTTAAGCCATAAAAATTAAAGTCAAGAGATAAAAAAGAAATAAGAAACATGGCTAAATCTAGCTAATAACAAAACATTCATAATACCTCTTTGTATCTTTCTATGCTCACAAACTATCTTTATTTTTACCAAACTTGGTTCACACATTGTGGTTTGTTATTTAAATTTTCAGCTTTTTCTTTTTTTCCACTTTAGGACATCTTCAATTCCATCCAACCATAATTTTCTCAGTATTTGTCTTCTGCTTCACCCTTCATTATTATTTCATATATTTGTTTTGCAATGCAATCTTTATTCTCGTTCTCGCCTTTTAAAGTTTTGTTGAGTTTTACAAAGATATTACAATTCATAGCATGTAAGGATAAACCTAAGAAAACTAACTGAAAAAAGGAAAATATAGACAAAAATGAAAAATAAAACAGAACATTAGAAAAGAAGTTTTTAAAAATTTTGATAGTAACAAACTGTCAATTTGGTCTTATTAAAGACTTCACAAATATGCCCAATGCTGTCAGAATCTCAGAGGTCAGTGACAAATGTTATCAATACTAATACATTCCAATTTAACATTTAGCTTTATTAAGTTATAACCTTTAATAATGGTTCAAATATTTTAAGTTATCATTATTTAAAACTTGACTGAGATTACTAGTCCTATTTTCAGTCCTCCACCCAAATTTTGCAACTTTTTAAAAAATCAAGATTATTCCTCAGTATCAATTGTTCATGTGTGTTAAATTCAAATATTAAGTTCCTTTTAATGCACTTTAGTGTATCAACTTGTGTTCAGTGCCAAAATAATAAAGGTTGCTATTGTAAATTATAGTAGTAAATTCCTACTATATTTGGGACTAAAAACTTGCCAGCATTTTAAGGATACCAAGTAATAACTCTTCAGTTGAACTCAAAATGATGAATTATGTCTTTTTTGTTTTAATACATTACTGAAATTAACACATATGATATTCTTTACAATTAAGTTAGGAAAATTAAACCTAACTTTGTCTCTTGAAAGCCATAGGTTTAAAAGAGAAATCGTGTTATTTCCATTAAAAATGATAGCTTATCAATTTATTTTTAAAAAGTGGCACCATCCTTAATTTTGGGGTCAAAATATATATTAATTTTGATACAATGTTCATTTACATCATAAACTGTTTATTTTTCACCACAAACCTATGGTTATTTTTGTCCATCTCTTAATTTTCCTTTAATTTCTGCTAATACAGCTTAATCAGCAGGATGTTTTCTAGGAATTGTATCATGTATTTTGGACACTAAATATCCTGGTAATTATTTGTATCCTTAGATACATTTTTTCCAATGGACATGATATTAGACTTATTTCAGGAAACTGTATACCCATTGAAACTGTACAGTCTAAATGAATTTAGAGAATCTTTTCTGAGAATTATTTAAGTGGTCTCAAATATCACTAACAGATAGTAACAATGTCCATGCATTCCTAGGATATTATCAGAGTTCCAGCATCAAATGAAATAATAAAACAAATGAAAAAGAATTCAAATACATGCTTGATGTGTTCCATGCTGCATTTTAATTCCAGGAGAAATACTCCCTTTCCAAATTATACAAACAGAGGGATTGCAATAACACATTTTAATCCAAGAAATAAAATTGTATAGGTTATTTATCATTTTCACCAGAAACTTGATATGTACCATCTGCTTCTAATGATTTTTCTGCATCTAATGATGCCAAAACAGCTGTGTTATGTATGTCAGCATATAAAGCTAATATCTCCATTAAAAGTTTAATGGTGCCTGAGGCTTGAAACACTTTCATGAAAGCCAATTGTGAATGATGAATTACTGATTTAGTATTTTCTGTAATGGTCTCAGCAGAGTGCCTGTTTAAATCTTCGCATCCCACATTGAATGGTAACTGGTGCATTTAAAACAATATCCCATTAAAATCTTTGGCAATTCATCCTGAAAAATAGAGTTAATTGTATACAGAATTTTCACCAGCCAACTTTCTTAAATAGTCATAATGGATCAGGGATTGTGAGTAAAGCATCACCCTAGGCAGTTATATTAACAATAACAATAATCCATCATAATCCATCATATATGGAGTACTGTAACAGTCCAGTCAACATATTCATTCACCAATAAGTTTGATTCCAAACCAGGCAATGGTATACACACAATAAGGAATCACTATAGCTATATCTACAATTCTTTTCTCACTGGAAACAAACTGAACAACAAAGTTGGAGGGCAGATTTGCCAGGCATCATTGAGATCTGGGTAGTGGAACTGAAGCGGGTAAAGAAAAAACCTAAATAGCATTGGCTGAAAATGAGTTACATTATGCCAACCCAATTCATAAAATGGGCCAATTGAAAAAAATATCTTTCATTCAGTTTTGAGCTGCTCTACATCTCTATTAAAATTTGAATTGCATCTATAAGAAAACAATGAAAAGGATAGAAGTATACCAGTTTACAAATTAATTGCAATTGATTACAAGGTATTAAAAAGACAACACTAGTTTGTTCATGTTATCAGGATAATAGTCTGATTGTTAAGGGGACAATAACAATGAACTCAAGAGTATTTAGGCTAAAATAACCTCTTTTTGAGTGAAGAAGTGTACAGTTATTTCCATTTCTCTATCAATGCCACCGTATGTGGAAGCTTTGCTTTAACATGGTCCAAAGCAATTAGAGTTTGTTTGGGAGACTGTTTTCACAGATGCTAAACTTCTCAAGTTTGAAGAAGCATGGAATATAGTTCCAATGAAAATGCTAAATGCCAAGTAGAAACATTAGAACCAGCCTTTTCTTTGGAAAGTCTAGCAAACTGATATCTGCAGAAAGCAAGTGGGGTAATTGATGTAATGAATATGCAAATGATGTGGATTCTGTATCATATATCATGTGTACCATGATTGACGTTGTAAACCATATAAAACTGTGTTATTTGTATAATGACGATACTTATAACATCACTATGTTATAATGATATTACATATTTAATACTCATGCTATTCATGCTAATACTCATATTCATGCTATTAAAAGGCAGAAGCTTGATGATTTTATTATGGAAGTACAAAAAAAGGCAGACCATTTTATCTCTGTGATTTTTCCAATCCTTTTTTTCCCAGTATAGGTTGCCCTAAATTAATATAATTTGAATTTATGCCCAAAAGATCTGAATAGCAAAATGTTAGTCAAGCTAGAATACAGAAAGTTACATTTAATTTTCACATATTTGCCTTTCATTTTAATATTAGTGAAATCACATATTCAGTTTATACATTATATTGACATTGCAGTTGTTTAGTAATAATACTATTGCAATTATTTCAACCTAGGGCATTTTTTAATTTCTCACATATTAATCAGCTCAAAACTGAAACCTGTTGAACATTTCATAGTTCTGTTTGCATGGCTTTCTTCTTAGACTCATCTTAAGCATTCTTAGAAATGAATAAAAAGCATACCCATACTGTTAACTACATTTAGCATAACAATCATGTTAATAATAGGCTGCTGTTTCTACTTTAAAGATATTGTTCACTCTATGAGCAACGTATCTGTTTGAATTCATTTTTTTCTTGGAAACCACAAGGTGTCCCTCTTCTACCAGTGACTGACTCACTGTTTTCTATCTATCTATATTCCATGAGAGTATTTTAAGATGTCAACTGCTGGCTACAAAAAAAATCTCTCATTCCTTCTTTCTCCTCTTTTTCTGTGCCTACTTGTCTATAGGAATATTTATCCTAGCCCCATAAGTTCTCGGTGACTTGTTTCTTTTTCCAAACAACCTTCCATTTTGCACACATTCTTTGCACACATTCTTTGTGTCTTAGAAATAATTTCTCTTCTATCCGATAGTCTTGCTTTGTTTCTCTTGCTTTTTTTTGTCTCTTGTCTCCACTTCCTGCCAGATAGACAGTTACCATCACATTCTGCAACCATCCTTCAATATTGTTCATTTACACTGAAGGGGAGATCAATTGGATTTTTTTTTTTTACAGCTCTCCCACCCATCACTTTGTAAATGAAGGAAGGGAGTGGAGCATTGGGTAACTTTTGCAGTGATCACTGCCAAACACAAGGAGGAGGGGATAACTATTGCAGAAATGCTGCTTACAATTGAGGGAAGGTGGAGTTGGTAACTGCATAGAATGGGGAGACTGAGATGGGATAAATACATTATGAAAGACACCCAATTGGATTTGGTTATATTTTATACTTTGGTTATATTGGTTATATTCTATTTAAAATCAGAGAAAAAGAAATAAAGGATCATCAGATTATTCAGCTTGTGGTTTGATCTATTTCGTAAGTTTGTTATTTTTTTTTCTAAAATAGCAATAGCACTTAGACTTATATACTGCCCCATAGCGCTTCACAGAACTCTCTGGGTGGTTTACAATGTCAACATATTGTTCACAACAATCTGGGTCCTCATTTTACCAACTTTGGAAGCATGGAAGGCTGAGTCAACCTTGAGCCTGGCAGATTCAAACTCTAGACTGTGGGCAGAGTTAGCTTGCAATACTGTATTCTAATCTCTGTGCTATAAGGCAGTGGTGGTAGGTATGCTACTGGTTCGGACTGGTTCTGCTGAGCCGGTAATGGTGATGAGCAGTGGAGATCGAATCGGTTCTCTCCATTGCGCTGCTGTTGGGCCCACCCTCCCACTCAGGCTCCCATACTCACCTTTATCTTCTGCTTTTGAAATGCAGCTACTTTACACGGCACAGAAGAGTGCTGCGTGGCAGCTGCTAAAGCGACCGGGAGAGTGCAGACTTGCAAGAGGTGAGTTGGAATGCCTCTGTTCCTACACAAACACCTCTGTTCCTGTGCAAAGTGTGTGTTTGGCATGCTTGTGCACGCAAAGTGTGCCCACCAAGTCACGCCCACTGAACCAGTGGTAAAAGTTTTTGAATCCCACCACCACCACTACTACAAGGGCTTTACTCTGCCACAGATGAAGCACAACTAGATCTCCTACAACTGTTCATTCTCAGCATCCAGATCGATCTAGATTGTTATCATCCCAATGTAAACGAAGTCTTAGCAACCCTAAGGCATTCACATAATCCCAGCTGCTGTAACTGCTTCCGTGGCAACCAGTTCTGCCTTTTTCTTTCACATCCTCTAGGTCTCTTCCAGCAATTGAAATCTAAGAAACTAGAGAAACTAAGGTGAGGGTCTATTCCAGCAAGAATTCTTTTCTCTTGTTCTTTCTTGCTTTTTCTGAGCCTGTTACCTAAGAGAACTCCTAGCCAGAATAGGATGATGAATCACCACTGTGGATAGGAGTTTTAGAAGAAAGAAAACTATGCCAATCAAAGTACTGAAGAGTCACCAAGCAAGCTGCAAGTTGCCGGCAAGAAGTACTATTATGGTCAAGAGGCATTTCCATCAAGATCTCTGTGGAATATAAAAATTAGTATCAAGCATGATCATCAGCCAACCAAATCACTTTGAAGATGAAGAATTGCCACAAGAATTGTCACATGTAGTCCATGACCAAACAACATATGCCATAACCAAGAAGCAACTACATTGTACAGATGTTCTAACACCATCTTTTAAATGTGGTACATTATATATTCATAAAGCTATTTTGCTATTTTGCATATGCTTCAAAGCACTAAGACACAAGGCCCAAACCAAGGATATAAAAGCATCTTCACAGTATAATTAGCTTATATATCTGTTTGTCAACTATAGATACATGGAACCATATATAAAGAGGACTACTTTATTGACATGACACAATCCACTTAATTTTTCATTCTTGCTTAATGAAATATTAATTGCATACCCATTCAGAATGGGGTTTTTTGGATTTGTTTTCATGCCTTGATTTAAGGGAAACTATAACATACAGTGATGTGCCTTATACAGAACAGCAATTCAGGATCTAAAACTGATATATAATGGATAAATTCACACATCACACTGAGCCAGAAACAAATCATCAGAACTATAGCTGAAATGTGAACTAAGCTGTGAATTTAAAGAAATGTTCAAAATTATACTTTTGTATCATTCAGTAGACAAAGTAACTTACAAGATTTTACATGTAGAGATTTGATACATAAAATTTTGTCATACTTTGATATACATATTGGCATGTATCAGTGAGTAGGGAAAGATACAGAAGCAAATAATACCACACATTTTAGGAATGCAGAAGTATATTCAATTTTATGTTCAGATAGGACAGCCAGGATGAAAGCGATCTTCACTCTACAATTGTCACTCCTAAAGTTCCCTGTATAAAGGAAATACCTGTCTTATTTATTAAAAATATATTTAAACTATCTTTATCTTTACAGAAGGCATGGAGCAAAAAATCCTCCACAATCTAAGAATGCATGAATATAAAAAACAATAGTAAAATTTTAAAAAGAGAGAATCAAAATGTAGAGCTAATATTGTCAAGATGAAATCCTAAGCAATCCATTTCCAGAATGCGCTCAAATAAGAATAACACTGTACAGTATAAGTGTCAGTGAACACAGTATGTCATTTTTGAATACAGTGTCATTTTTTCCATTGATAGAGGTGTACTGTATACTACGTGTTTACATTTTCTCTTGGACTCCTTTCTTTCTTAGCAGCAGGCTATCCAGAAGATGCTTTCAAGCCATTTTATAGACTATTCTCTCATTTTGAGGTGCCTCTCAAAATGTTTCAGGATTCAGGTACATGAAATATTTGTGTTTTGTATTCATTGTGACTGCTGAACCCAGCTTTTCCTCACTAGGTGCATTTCCAGTTGTACTGGAACTGCAACTCCCATAATTATATCTGAAGAATAATTATATATCTGAGATTTGTGACAGTTGTAGTCCACTACTGTTAGGGATACACCCTAGCAGAATGTGCACGGCAGTCAGGCAGTCAGGCAAATATGTGAGATTTTTGTAGCTTATACTCAGTAAAAACAGATACACTGTGCTAGTTAAATAGTTTATTCCAGTAAGAGTTTTAGCATAGTCAAACAGTCCATATATCATTCACTAGTTCAGTCCGTCCGGGGATTATTTAGTTGCAAAGTCCAGTGTCGAAAAAGAGGTCAGTAAACTTACAAATATCAGTCCAGTAATATATCTCCTCGCAGTAGATATATGAAGAAGTCAAACCTCCTTTCTTCCTTCGACATTCAAAAACTCAGCAGCAGGGAACACGCAGTTAGCAAACCAGCAATCCAGCAAGTTCTCTTGCTCCCTCTTATGGTGGTTTCACAACCGCACCCAAAATTACATGCTTTGCAGTTTAAAGTGACACACACTTAAACTTACTATCATAATTTATATATATTATTTTACCCAAACTACGTTAGGTAACCTTGTTATTCCTAACAACTAACTATATGTAGAGAAAACTTGGTGGTGGAGTATATCAAAACTGAATACTAGCCTGCACTATAAAGTCATATAAAAGGAAATTTTAAAATAATTCTCAGTATAACTTTTATTCAGAAGTTTAGGAGACATTTCATCTTGGAAGCATTTCACCATAAACAATAAGTTTTGAAACAAGTGGGATTTGAGTTCAGTTTGGTTTATCCTTGCTTTTGATAGATTTTATCAAGTTAATTGTTTGCTGGTGTTTGTATAATAAGGCTTTTGCTAAATGAGCCTTCTGCAAAAGTCTTTTAATCAAAGATAGCACTAGAAGAGAATCAGACATGGTAATCATTCTTTTTTCTTTCATTTAAAGAATGAATAAAAATAAAAATCATTGTCCATTTCATTCCTTTGCTGTAAATTCAGTACTTTTTCTACAGCATTACATGCAATGCCCATCAAGTGTGTTTGAAAATCTGCTAGTTTGCTCAGCATGAGGGCTCTAATGAGACATTCCCACCAGCTGTGAGACAAGCTCAGCCTCAATAAAATAAAATAAAATAAACAAAATAAAATAAAGTAATAAATAAAATAAAATAAATTATTGTTTTCATTTATAGAGTTCTAAGTCATTCCTTTGCATCTTTATCTCTTCAGTGCCTATGAGCAGTTTTACTTTCCTTATAAGAGCCTTTTCATGCCCCTGCAGTGACGGATGTAATGATTAGAAGTGAAACCCAAAGTCTGCAGTAAATAAATCCCAGACGGTTACATCAAAAATATAACAATAGGGAAGAAACAAATTCAAACTCAGTCAAATGGACAATCTCAATCAAATAAGCATCACATTGATGGAATTACACCCCCACGCCTCTTTTGCTTTTGATTACTTATTATAACATACATTAGTTGGTATATGGGTTCGTTTTAGGATTATTTCCATATTAATACCTATTTCCAAGCCAATGGAAAAAAAATCTCATTTGCGGTAATGATCTTAAGAAAAGGGTTAGGCTATACCTATGAACTGTTTAATACTCTTTTAACTCATAAAATGGGAATATCTAAATGGCAACTTGCTTTGTCTGATTTACAAATCCAACCCCTGATAAATAGTGACAATGCAAAGGAAGATAAGAATATAGTCTTTAGTAATTTAGTTTGTAGAAGACATTGTTTTCAAACTGGTGAAATTTTCTCTTTTATAAATTGTTAAGCCCAAACATGTACTTTTCCTTTTTATTTCACCACTATAGAACTGAATTGCATAGGAACATTGCTAGGAGAATATATTATGTAAAGTACTACCTCACTAGTAACTCTGGCAAATTACCAGAGATTACAAAATTTGATGGCATTGACAATAAAAAAGGGTCATACAGTCCTGCAAAACCACAATATATTTTGTTCAATTTTGGTTTACAATAATGTATGAATTTTGACCAATAATGGTACACTCAGTAAACCATAGTTAATAAAGAATTATTTAAAATGATATGCAAACCCTAACACTTTCATTTGTTTGTGTCTAAAAAAAAAGGTAGTACCAGACTAATACATTAATGAAAATGGTAAGAAACTTCTGTTAAAAATCCTTTTGCTGTCTCAGCTAAGACCAGTTCTTAGGATTTCCTAGGAAAAGTGAAAAATGAAATAATATCTAATGGCGTTCATAGTATCATAATGCTGATTGGACCTTGTAGGTAATATCATCCAACTCATTTTCACTATGAATTATCTATTCCCTAATATATCCAACAGAAGATTAGAAGTATGAAAGTACTCGTTATTTTCATTATTGAACTACTGTATTCTCATTGTGGAAATATTGTGTCTAATGTTCACTGAAATCTACTCATAATTAAACTGTAAGGCATAACCTGCTATCTGGGGCAACAGTGATTAAGTCTTTGCTCCTTTTATGTGATAGTATCAGATGTTAAGGTATTAGAATCATGGTATTGTTCTGTACAGTCATTAGCATACTTGCAAGCACTGCGCTGTGATTAGCCAAAGCGCACAGCGATCTCATTGGTCAAGCGAGCCGCACTGATTGGCCCGTAACGAATCCCCCACGATTGGTGGAGTCACTGGCTCCGAGTCTCCTTTCCCATCACGGACACAACACTGGCGACGAGGATGGGATCCCGAGAGTAAACCCCATCAAGCACGTGTCCTGAGGAAGCAAGACTGACAAGATGGCCAGCATTGCACCGTCCGCACCCTTTAACCCAGCTACCGAGGACTGGGAATCGTACACAGACCGATTCCTAATGTTCCTTGAAAGTAGCAACTTGAAGGATGCAACCGGGCAGAAGAAAAGAGCCGTCTTTCTAACACACTGCGGGCCCCGCAGTGTTCAAGATGGCAAAAGCTCTCACCAAACCCGGGGATGTGAAGGAGATGGACTGGGCCGACCTCGAGCAGTTGCTCTGAAACCACTATGCCCCCGCTGTGCCCACCCTCATCAGGCGGCACGATTTCTACTGGCAGGACCAGAGATTGGGTGAGAGCATCAGCGACTTTGTGGCTGATCTACGGAGCCTAGGGGGCATGTGCGGGTTCTCGGACATGGACGAGGCTTTGCGGGACCGTGTCATGCTCGGACTCAGAGACCCAGTCCTACAAAGCTGGCTGATGGCAAAAGGTGACATCGCCCTCGCCGACGCCCTCGCTGAAGCCACTGCAGCCGAGGCAACCTGGAAATCGGCGAATCGAATGCGGAGACCAGATACTGGGGAATGCACCGCGACCACCGCGACAGGCCGGGCGACCGAGGCCCACCCAGAAGCAAGCCACCGGGAAACCACCACCCATCATGGTGACTTCCACTCCACCTCCGACACCACGGACAAGGAAGAAGAAATACATTGGCTCCAGACGAGACGAGATCGGCGCGATCGGCGGAGTCGTAAGTTGGGGACCGCATGTGCCGAGTACAGAGGCAACCACCCTCAATTGGAGTGCTGGTTTTTCGATGCGATTTGCCAACACTGCGATAAAAAAGGCCACATCGCCCGAGTCTGCCGACTGAGAAAAGCCTACAGCCCCCATCTGCGAGATCACAGCAACCGGAGACGAGACGGCACCCCCCCCAGGGCCAGAGACCACCAAGCCGAAAATCGCTGGAACCGAGACGGACGGAACCGATGAAGCGGTGAAAACCGGCAGAAAGAGGAAACCCACCAGACGGTCGTCATCGGCCACTCATCAACCACAGATGCCCGAAAGGTATATGTGGAAGTGGGCATCGAAGGCGAACCATGCAAAATGGAGGTGGACTCCGGGTCCTACCTCTCCATGGTTGCCTGGTGAGAAATCAGGCAGTTGGTGCCGGAAATCCACATGAGGAGGTTGGAAACCCAGAAACTAATCCTCAGAGACTACCAGGGGAACCGCATCCTGGTAGTCGGAACCGGACAGTTCAAAGTGACCTTCAAGGGCCGCACAGCAAAGCTTCCCCTGACGATCGTGGACCGAGACCGCCCCAGCCTTTTGGGACTACAGTGGTTTGCACCACTCGGGATCGAGGTTACGGGCATCGACCACATCGCAGAAGCTGACTGGGAAGAGCAACTGGCACAGGACTTCCAGGAAGTGTTCGACGGCACCCTAGGCAAGCAGCCAGCTCGAAGTCTCACCAGGGAGAAACAGCCAGGCCAGCTCAACCAGCCCAGAAAGACCAGGCGGGAGCAGCAACAACCGCAGCTCAACCAGCCCGGGTAGACCGGGAGGGAGCTGCGACGAAAGGCCCGGCGAGGCCTTCCAGGCGGTTCCATCAACGAGGCAGAGAGCAACACCAAACCCGACCGAACCGGCTGGGAGCCAAGCAACAACTAACCTGTGCAGGTCAAGTAGGCAAGTACGAAGCCCCGCCTACTTATGGGACTACGTTATGTAGGACCGTACCAAGAGGTGAGGGGTGTTCTGTACAGTCATTAGCATACTTGCAAGTGCCGCGCTGTGATTGGCCAAAGCGCACGGTGATCTCATTGGCTGAGCGAGCCACACTGATTGGCCCATAACGAATCCCCCGCAATTGGTAGAAACTAATCGCGGGAGATTCAAAGTGGTGCCATTGGCCAAGGCCACCATGGCCAGAGAATAAAAGCTGCTGTTTTTCCCTTGAATCCTGTGCCGATCCCGGGACCAAATAAAGAGCTGAAACTGAGTCATTGGCTCCGAGTCTCCTTTCCCGCGACGGACACGACAGGTATTATGATTGTTAATAAGTGTTAGAAACAGCTACTATGTTCAAACACAAAAGCAGATAACTTCTGCCTATCTTGGGATTGATATTCCAACCCATATGGAGATTAGCAAATTGGGGAAAGTAGGAAAATGATAGGAAAATCTTTTATTGGTGGAACTTTGCAATATATATTTTGGGGAGAAATGAGCTGGGTAGAAAAATGATACCACGTGGTTCTCAAATAACATAAGAGAATGGTTATTCAAAATCTGAATACTTTACATTTGGGTACATCATTCAGCTGGAAAATATAGAAAGTAAAGCAGAAATGCACAACATTAACTTTTTTCTTAAATTTTGAACTTACTATGTTTTTGCTACATAGGTAAGTTTTTTGGAACCTAATTCCTCCACATCCTTTTCAAAAGACATTTTGGATTTTGCGTCTACTTTTGGATATCTGGATGAAGAACTGGGTTGGAAGTAGGTTCTTTGATATGTTTATAATAAAATCATTGACTGGCATCATTATTAAACTATTATTATTATCCTTCTGAAAGAATTGATAATAGTCTCCTCTACATCTTTGCTGATTTTCAAAACTCTTGGGATATAACTAATTTATCCAGAATTATCTTAATATTAGATTCATTTTCTAAGTGATAAATAATAGGGGAATTTTGGTACTGCTTCTCCAACATAAGAATAAAAAAAAAGTCACTATCTCATATACAGTTATCCAAGTTTTCATTTCCTTTAAAACTGGGTCATGTAAAACAAATTCTAAGTATGTGTGAAGAAAATCAAAATTCAGATCTTTCAATTTTAAATCTTTTTTTTAAAGCAAACCTCTTCATGTTGAAATCTTTAAAAAGAACACATCCTCTCCCCATTAATGCTACCTCCTAGCTGCAATTTGAACTATTTCCATCATCTACAAAACATGTTAAAGCTTAATTTGATGAGACAGCTTGGATTTCCCCTCAGTATTTTACTTCAACGGAGACTGCCATCTGTAAGAGGATCAGTTGCTATGACTCTTCAAGAATCTGCTTAAAAAAACAAAAGCCGTTGAGGCAAAAATAATCTAAATTCATCTTCATCCCCCACTCCCTCCACATTCTACATTAAAGCTTTATAACAAGATCTCTTTCATATTTGGCATGAATATGTATGCTTTCAGATTCAACTACGAGTAATGGAATTCATTTAGGGATGACTGAGGCTAAGATAATTTCACTGGAATAACCTCTAGGTCTGCCTAATCTTGATTGAGATTTGCTGATCAAAAGTGGAAACACACACACAAACACAAACATATGTGTAACATATGATATGTGCATATGCTACATTTATTTCACCCAATAGAATAATATCTAAATTTTAAGCATATGCAAAGGAAGCAGTTCATTTATGGGGACATTGAGTGGGTATGCAATTAAGTTATATGAAAGTACGTAAAACTTAATTAGCCATTCAGAGTAACTTAGACAGTGAAATGAGTGAGATACAAATTTGATAAATGAATAAAAAAGTGTTTTGTTGAGGTCAAAAACCAGTGAAATACTATATTCAGATTTTGCTCCACCTCTATGATTAAAATCATAAGAACAATCTGTTATAAAGGTCACAATTGACAATACAAAACAAAACTTTCCTCATCTCTCATGTTGGTAACTATATATAGCTCTTCTAGATCCATTGTATTGTCTGCACACCTGCCATCTATGAAACTCAGTAGTTCTTTGCTACTGGAGTAATAATGATAGTTCAGTTTTGCTCTAAATAGTACACCAGGCACCAAGCAACTGTCTGATCCATTTTCAGTTGTTGAGCCTGTCAAGATAAAAAAGACATTTGAATATCTCACTACTTACCGTATATACTCGAGTATAAGCCAAGTTTTTCAGCACATTTTTTGTGCTGAAAAAAAACCCCTCGGCTTATACTCGAGTCAGATTCCCCTCTGAAAAAAAAATGGTGTGGAGCTCCGAAGCTGGGCAGCTGCTTCCCTGCTTCCGTGTTTCCTTTGCAACTTTTAAGCATGGGGGTAATCGGAAGCAGAAAAGTTCTTGCTTGAGGATATATTGTTTTTTCTTTTTTTAACTGATTGTTTGGGGGGGAAGACCCACCGCCATGTGAGAATGCTCAGACACGAAATCTATCCAACTGAAAATAAGTGTGTGTGTGTGTGTGTGTGTGTGTGTGTGTGTGTGTATTTTAACAGAGGGAAGATGTAGGGAGAAGGCAAAAGCGACAGAAGATCCTTCAGGGGAAACTGAGGGGGAGACTCACCCTTGGTCCAGATGAGCCCCCTTCCCCTTTCTCTAGGCTGATAAAACAACGTGAGCCGAGGTTGCTTCGGCTCCACTCAGCTTCATTTCCTCAGCTCCAGCTGCTTTCAGTCCACTCAGGAGGAGGGGGAGGAGGGGGAGGAGGGGGAGGAGGGGGAGGAGGGGGAGGAGGGGGAGGAGGAGGTGGTGGCAGCTCGCATTGTTTTCTGAGCTCTAGGCTGAGAAAGCAACACGAGCCGAGGTCGCTCCACTCAGCTTCGTTTCCTCAGCTCCAGCTGCTTTCAGTCCACTCGGGAGGAGGGGGAGGAGGAGGTGGTGGTGGCAGCTCGTGTTGTTTTCTGATAATGAGATCATTTCCCAAATTAATTGATTCACTAACCCAAAAGAAGAAGATGTTGATGACAGTGGGAGGCAGGAGTCACTCTCTCCCTTGCAAGAAAAAAGCAAGAGCCGTTCGTATGATCTCTCCCTCTCTCTCTTTCTCCCCGTAATACAGTAAAGCCCTTTCCAGCACGCACGCGCGATCCGCCCTCGCGGCTTTGCACCTTGCAAATGCAAAAACCTGGGGTTTTGCATTTGCAAGGTGCAAAGGGGCGGGGGCGGATCGCGCGTGCGTGCTGGAAAGGGCTTGACTTTATTGGGGGGGGGGAGAGAGAGAGAGATATCATAAGAACGGCTCTTGGTTTTTTCTTGCAAGGGAGAAAGTGACTCCTGCCTACCACTGTTATCATCATCATCTTTTGGGTTAGTGAATCAATCAAACCTTTCATGATAGTGAGATCGTTTCCCAAATTTCCCTTAAATCAGGGAAGAAATCAGAAACAAACCTTTGGGCTGAGAATAAGCCTGTTCCTATGATGCTATTTTTGTTCACTGCAGTGTGAAAAGTGTGAAAAAACACACTTCTTTTTCTTCATCTTCTTGTTCCCTATTTACTGGTCTCTTTCAAAGAGGAAATTGTGAACATCAAACTTATTCTCAACTGTCCTAGTGAAAGTTTTTATTGGTATCTATTTTTATTTTTGAAATTTACCAGTAGCTGCTGCATTTCCCACCCTCGGCTTATACTTGAGTCAATAAGTTTTCCCAGTTTTTTGTGGTTAAATTAGGTGCCTCAGTTTATATTCGGGTCGACTTATACTCGAGTATATACGGTATGTCCAGGCTACATATTATTACCTAAAATTAGTGGATGAGATTAATAATAATACAGGACCAGGCAGGGCTCAATGCCTCTGTACAAGAGTAAGAATACCAATGATTCGATAAAGAGGGCTGTGGAAATATTTACAGACCCCTCACACCCCAGACATAAATTGTTTCAACTCCTACCCTCAAAACGACGCTATAGGGCAGTGCACATCACAACAACTAGACACAAGAACAGTTTTTTACCAAACACCATCACTCTGCTAAACAAATAATTCCCTCAACACTGTCCAACTATTTACAAAGTCTGCGTTACTATTACTGTTAATCTTCTCATCACTCCTTATCGCCCCTCCCCTCCCACTTGTGACTGTACGACTGCAACTTTGTCGGTTGTATCCTTACGATTTACATTGACTGTTTCCTAGTATGATTTGATTGCTTATTGTACCCTATGACTATTATTAAGTGTTGTACCTTATGATTCTTGACGAATGTATCTTTTCTTTCTGAAAACATTTACACCAAGACAAATTCCTTGTGTGTCCAATCACACTTAGCCAATAAAGAATTCTATCTTTCTATCATAAAAATTGTTGAATCATTTTTTAAAAATATCTTCTTGGGCCCCATTGTTTTGGACAATTATTTCTTGGTAGACAGCATTTCTCTTTTTTATGACAAAATATGGATCTCATAGTGACCTAAAATACTTGGATAGCTCAGATTGCTTAGATCCATTTTAACTGACTTTATCCTGCCACTTTAGTTACTTATAAAGTAATAAAGGCAGGATAAAAATCTAATAAATAAATAAACAAATTTCAAAACTGCCATGGTCATTGATTATTTTATTTGGGAGACATGGAGTGTGACCTTGATAATTTTCATGAATCTCTAGGAGTTTTTAAGGCACTCAACTAATCTTGCTCTCTCTTCTCTCTCTCTCTCCTGTCACACAATCAAAACAGACTGTAGACATAGCTCATAATAAAAACAAAATGTAATAATACAAATATGTCAGATTCCAAAAGCCTTCCAGATAAGCTATATTTGAAACTTTTCCCATATGGCTGATAATGTTGGACACAAACTGTCATAGGAAAACTAGTATCACAGAAAAAAATATTATTCTGTGAACTAATACCCACACTTAGACTAAGCTAAATATAATAACTGTTAAAAGTAAACATGAAGTATTCTGCTATGATTTATTGTATTTTGCAATAACCTTGCATTATTTAAAATTTAGTAGATACTTTACATTTCTACCCATCATGTACTTGGCAATGAAAAGTATCTTAGTTGGAAGACAATGCAATTTCATGATTGCTCACAGTTGTGATCATCACTATTGAAAAACCTATTATCCTTGACTATAATTTCATTTGGTAGTATCACCTCCATTTTGTTTTATTGCAAAATAGGATAAAGGGAAAAAGAACGAAAAGCATGCTTTATTTCAGAAAGAGGCTTTTGTTTTTTCTTTATATTTGTTTCTATTTTTATTTTTCAAAACACCAAAAGCTGAAATTGATTACCATGTCATAAGATATGCGATTCATACAAGTCCAGACTCTTGTTATCTTTTTCAGCCTGAGGTAAATATGTCATGTCAGTTGTTCACCAGTTAGAATATATTACTTTGTAAGATGCCATAAACCATATAAATGCTAAGACCAACAGACAGAAGTGAAGCTAGAATTTTAAACTCTTAATTGAACAGTTTTATGCCTATTTTTGTATTAGCAAGTGTTACTTCAGAAGGCAAGCTAATATTTTTCTTCTTCCTTTCATTCTATATCTACTTTTATATACCTGGTATCTTAGATCTTAAAAGAAAAAACAACAACCATTTTTTAAATTAAAAAAAATAGAAGAAAAGGATATTCTTCCCTTTGCGTTTTATAATTGTACATGCTAAAATATTTAAAACCGCTTTCAATTAGACTACTACAAAGATTATCAGAATAAAATTGGATCTGCTTATCTCGGCTTTAAATTAAATGTATTCATTATTTTACAAAACAATTTTACTTTAGGAAATGATCCTAAAAGTTTTCTAATCAAATGAATATCCAATACACCCAGTAGCCAAAGTGCTGACAAGCTGCTGCAATAAATTAGATACTCTGGATGGCAGATTGAGAAACGCTGATGGATGGTTGACTCTAATTTGTTACATTCAATCCATCCCACAAGGCTCTTTCTTCTATGTAGGATCAGAACTAAATAATAGTCAATGTTATGGCATTCTATTTCCTAAGCCAACTCCCATTAATATTTCCTTATCAAACTACCATTAATAACTGTTTTTTGTTACACAAGTATATCACTTGATTTCTGTCTAGAATGGATAGGTAGCTGACCAACTGCATCGAAAGATATTTTGATACACCCAGATGAAGCTTTAGTGAATATGTGGTAATGGTTAATTGACACATGGAAAAATCTCATTTGAGATTGACACAGAAATCCAATCAATTTTTTTTCCTAAGCATTTTCTTAGACTTTTGTAAATCTGTCTCCAATATTAAAAAGGAAGTGGTAGTGAGTGGGGTTTTATGAGTTTTACATTGTGGATTTTTAAGTCACTGTACGTAAGTTGTGTAGCCATGTAAATTTGTTCAGCAAATAAATCAATAAAACAAACCATGGATTCTAAAAACAACTCATTCTGCCTTGACAATTAACACAAATTTGGTGATTTAAGTAAGATATTATGAAGAAGACCATCAATTTCATGGCAGGGCTTTGCTATTTTAGCTCTTTTGCTTTCTTTCAGCTCTTGGTTGAAAAGCATTTTTTTTAAAAAAAAATCTGAGCAAATCTTTGATGCTATCTTGGTATTAATTCTTTCATCTTCTGTGACCTCAGCTGCAGAATTGTCACCACTCTGCATTAGCTTTTAATAGTTTTGTTACAATCTTTCACTGACTGAAGGCAGGTATGTTGATGAAGATAAGTGTGGAGAAATGTGTTTTTTAAGAGATAAGTATAGCTGTCTGTGGGATAAAAGATGATTGAACTGAAAGGGCAGGAGAATTGATTCATCTGCTGTTGGTTTATATGTGATTTTAAGGACATCAATGGAATGACATGGGGGAAAAATCGAAAAAATAAAACATAACTCATAAAGTAGGGAAGAGTCATCATCAAACAGTAATGCTTCATGACTTATCCTTCCTAACATTTATGGCAAATTATAATGCTATATAAGAATATGTTCTATTTTTATAAGAAACTCAGAAAGATTCTTTCTGAAGTAATTCTAGAAAAGTATAGGGATTGAAACTAGATATAAGCAGTTATAATTAATATTTCTTTTTAATGAGAATGAATGATTTTGCCCTAAGCATAAAGCTGTAGCAAATTTATAATCCTTACCATTATAGAAGAGTAACTTTGTTGGTGGTGTTTTTTTTTTCTTTGAAGAGATGTTGTGCATTGGAGAAAACATGATATCAATATTAATGTCATGAAATATCCTCTTTAACACTTGGAGTGATACAGTTTGGTCTAATGCTAAAGGCACCAGACTAGGAATCAGGAGAATGGGAATTCTAAGGTATGAAAACCAGTTGGTGATTTTGGGCCAGTCATTGTCTTTCAGACCAATTCACTTCACAGAGTTGTTATTGTAGGGAAAATAGAAGGAGGAAGGAGTATTAAAAATGTTCGCTGCCTTGAGTTATGTATAAAAATAATAAAGGTAGGATTAAAAAAAAAATCTTTAAAAATTGGATATATATTGTAATATCTGTTAGTTATATCATTCCTCTAGATATGTGTTTTTCAAACTTGGCAACTTTAAGAGATGTGGACTTCAGATGAAGAATTCCCAAAACATCATGTTGGTGGGGAATTCTGGGAAGTCCACATTTCTTCAAGTTGTCAAGTTTTAAAAACACTGATTTAGACTTTTCATTTTACCTAGTGTTCCTGAAAATCAGACAAAGACACAATAGCATACAGATTGTATTGTCCATGAGAAGTTATGTTCATACAGCTTAAATATCTTCACTAGTTAATTAAGGATTCTGGAACTAATGATGAAAATCTATCTTTTCTCATTTTGTAACTAATCCAATCAAACACACACATACAAAAGTACTTGAAGTACATTATAGAACATCAATTATTTAAAAAGATTAAAATATGGGTGTGAAAGGGGAACTGCAACACAATTTTCTTTTGTGAGGCTAAAGTCAGCGTAAGTTGTTTAATCACAGAGAAGAGGCTCAGAATATATTAGTGTGATTTCACAAAAACCTTTGGATTTAGACGTTATCTTTGGCAATGAAACATCTTTTTTTCATAACATGGATTATTGCAATTTATGGGGTGCAACAGGATATTGTTTATTCTATTTACTAAGGACCTAGGTAAGGATCAGGACAGAGTATAATGAAGATGCCTACAATATTTTTTTTATTCAGGGTTAGAAGAGACAACCATATTGCTATGTAAAAGGCACAATATTTCTAGTAAAAGTCTTTTGTGTCTGCTTCTTGAGGGGTCAATTAAAGCTTTCTTGCTGTTTCTGCAGCACGGACCAAAAATGCTTTAGTTCTTCAGGTTTTGATTTAATATATTGCTGTAAACAGATGATACAGCACAAGAGAGAGAATCTAATCTGCTTTCTTCTTTGTCATCATTGAGGCCTTTGCAAATGAGTTAATTAATTTGTACCACTGCACTCTTTTCATGAAAAGGTACAAAGCTGGCACATAATTTGAAATCTTATTGAATTCTCAAGGGAAAAGGGGAAGCAGACATTTCAAGCTGCAAGGCCGGCAAAGTCTTTGAGCATCCTATAGGGTTTTATTATTATTATTTTTTCTGTTTAAGAGATTTCCTTATCCACTTTTCGTCTCCCACCCATGTAAAAGATGCAACAGAGTAGGCATTAAAAGTTTTATGAAGTGCCTGCTTTATTGCCTTAATAAATCTTACTTTGGTTTCTAGAACGCAGTCCCACTGATGTTAAAGAGTTTATATGAAAATTAAGCTGCCAATCGATCTCTTTAATTAGACAAATGCCTAGATTAAAAATAAAACAAATGTCAGATAGAATGAAGGGCAAGCATGGTTGGCCCAGAGGGAGATTCTCCCCTCCATATCTATTTGTAAAGGTTAATGGACTCATATCTTATGATTAGGAGGTGCAAAAGGACAGGTCTCTCACTCCTGAATCATGCCTTTCAGTCCCACTGAATTATTTACACCTGAAAATGAGTTACATAATTATGAACCTGGTTAAAGTTAAGCTGAGTACATTTTTCAGGAGGTTACTGCTGAATTTGGCCTGCAGTGTGTTTTTTCCTCTTTATCCTGTATGGTATATCCTGGCTGGAAAGGCAAACAAAAAATTTGTCAACTGTCACATTGAATAATGAGTTCCTTATCCAGAATGTTATTTCTTTGTCCAAAGCAAGGTGACAGATAAACACACAGATGCAAACATCTTTCCATTCCCCCTTTCTTTGATAAAGATTGTAGCCTCAGAAGTAAGTCTGACTTTTTATATGTTTTAAAAGAATATTAAAATAATTACCAGAAATATTAGAAAACCAGATTCCACCAAGATGCTTAAATGGATGCTTGAAAGATAAAAATTTTAACAAGTTAGGAACCCTTTAGTATTTTCTTTTTGTCTCATTATCTAAAGATGATGGACAGTCACCTTGCAGGGATGGCATAGTGAATTCTGCAGTGTGTAGGGAGTTGGGCTTGATGACTTCTTAGGTCTCTTTCAACTGTGTGATGTTATGATGCTTGATCCATAATGGCATCTGGGTCCTTCAGAATACTGGTATTTTACCTTCTTTGTTTATGCTATGTTCACAGCATATTTGGCATTAGTACTTAGACTTATATAGCAATAGCAACAGCACTTAGACTTATATACTACTTCAAAGTGCTTTACAGCTCTCTCCAAACAGTTAGCTCAGTCAGCATATTGTCCCCAACAGTCTGAGTCCTCATTTTACTGAACTCAGAAGGAAGGAAGGCTGAGTCAATCTTGAGCCAGTCAGGATTGAACTCCTGGAGTGAGCAATGACTTAGGCTGCAGTATTGCATTTTAACCACTGCGCCACCATGGCTTTTGTGTGATTATCTTGGTCCTTATGCCAAAAACTATTGAATAATTCTTTTTATGGGTGACTGGGCTAACATGCCTGAAATGCTTCTTCTCCCTCAATTAATTCATACATATAGCAGAATGAAATACCAATGGTACATTTCAGTAGCAGTAGCAGTAGGGATGTGCATGCTTCAAACATTATTTAGTAATCATGCTTCAGAGTGTTTAGACATCTGAAAGCAACATCTCAAATTAGATATAATTTTAAAGTTTCCACTTGAATGACAATGTTGCTGTTAATGCTGACACTTTTAAAGTACCACTAATAAACAATAACACAGAATATGACAGAAGCCTTCCTGCAATAATTTGGGAAAACGTTCTGTTCTATTACCTGAATTCCAATACTATATTTATAGCTTTCTCTCATTCCATCCATTCCCATGGTAATCTATTATTGCTCAATCAAACTAGTGCTTTCTGTCCTGATGGTGCAAGCAAATTGCCCACATAGGAAACATTGAGATGAATTAAACAATATTAACTTTATTTATCAAAGGCCCTGACCAGTCATTCACAATAATTAGGCCAATCAAATTTACCAACTCAACTGGGATTCTGGAATCCATAGAGTGGAATCCTGGATTCTGATTGTTCCATTCAAAACTATGCAATAATCTGCTCAACCCTGCAAGATTCGGGGAATTGAAGATAAAATAAATGTAAATTTGTTTTAGTTTTGCTGTAACAAAAGGAATAATATAGTTTATATGCTCAAGATTCTGTCCATTTAATTATCTGCCAAATTTGATACATAGTTGATCTTCAGGCATTTTTGGACTATCTAATAAATTTCAGATATTTATGACCAGAGAATTTGTTCTCTCCAGCTATGTTAACTAGCACTTATAGATGAATATTAGTGGAATCAATCAGTTTTTCCTGCCAATGTTGGTATGGCAACATAGGCCTAGATTATTACTTGTCTGAATTTAACTGTCAAGAGATGGAATAAGTTTTACTGGGGTCCAAGATGACAAAATCCTAAAAATGACTGATAATTTAATTGAAAACTTCATGGTGATCTGAGCTTTCACCAAGAAGAGAGCTGCTTGAGAGTACAAGTGTTCATTGAAAAATGTCTTTCTAAAGAGTGAAGACCTTGGGAGATGCTTTTTAAGATTACGCTGGGATTTTCTTATTTTTATTTTTTACAGTATGGATCTACTACATCTTTCTTTCTTAAATAGCAAACATGAGAAAGTGTTTGACTGCAATTTCAAGGAAAACATCAATTTAAACTACCAGACCAAGTATGATGAGTGAGTCCTTGTAACAAGAGACAAGTCTAAAATCTGAGGAACAAATGACAGAAAGCAAGATTAAGAGCCTTAATATTTTCCTCCTAGAAAGGCTCATACTTACATAGGATTTGTTATTTTCTGTAGTGCTCAAAGCATATTTGGAAACAAAGACTGTTTGAAAACTTTTGACAGGACTCCTCTATTCATTTTTTTAGAGTTAATTTTTTGGTGGAAGTGATGGGCTACAGAGCGTCTTTTCCTCCAAAGGGATCTATGAGCCAGAGGTGAGCTGATGGTGGTTTGCATTGCCTCTGGCGGACCGGTAGTTAAGATTAGGTGCAGTTTGGCGAACCAGCAAATCCCCCCATTGGCTGGCCCTGCCTCCGTCCATTTTTTGGCCTGTTTTATGGGCCAAAAATGGCCTGAAAAACTACCTAAAATGGCCCCCCAAACAGCTTGAAAACAGCCATAAACAGGCCAAAAAACGGGCAGGGGCAGGGCCAGCCAGTGGTGGTATTAGCCCCAACCAGCTGAATCTTACCTCTTCCTTTGAGGCGAGTGACCGGGAGGTGGGGCTGGGTGTGATGAGTGACATCAACCACCTGGTCACATGACCAAGTGGCAATGCCTACCTAGCCAGAGAACCGGTTGTTAAAAAATTTGCAGTCCACCATTGCTATGAGCTGCTAATGGCAGTAAGCAGTAATGAGGAAAATGTGTTAAGAAGAAATATATATCATACTCTTGTACACTCGCAATGACTGGCAGTTTGTATAACATGATGATTTCTGTAAGAAGGAGACCTCTGACAGCCTTTGAATGGCTTGCTATTCATTTGTTCGATTTATATCTCAACATTCTTCAGAAGCTTGAAGTGCATATACATAGCACTTTCTCATTCCATTTTTTCTATAGGTTGGATTGAGAGACAATGATT
This sequence comes from Hydrophis major, assembly GCA_033807585.1. Classification (NCBI taxonomy): domain Eukaryota; kingdom Metazoa; phylum Chordata; class Lepidosauria; order Squamata; family Elapidae; genus Hydrophis; species Hydrophis major. The sequence continues at coordinate 61,020,401 of CM066331.1, read as the reverse complement.
GGAGAAACATGGACTTTCATGACTGGTGGTTGTCCTGAACCTGGATTTCTAACACTATATCACACTGGTTTTTCTTTCAGACTTTGAAAAAGTCAAATATTTTAAAAAGTTCATTGAATTCTTATACCACAGAGGTTGCCAACTGATGGTCTGTGAATTTTTTTTTGGTGGTCTGCAGTACACCCGTGTCTGCAACAGGGGTGATGGTGGTGGCGGATGGACTGATGTGCATGGGGAGGGTAGCATGAGGAAGATCACAGCATTGGAGCCCTTCCCGGGTGTTCCCTGGCCTGCGAGGGGAGGGCACGATCTCCCATGCCCCTCTCCTCAGAGCTGCAAAATGCTTGCCGTCCCTCTGGCAGATGCCAAGCCTCCTCCCACTGTGTTCTCTTCCTCCTCGCCAGAAGCGCTTACACGGCCAGCGGGAAGGAGGTGCCAGAGGGGCGGTGAGCACTGTGCGGCTCCTGAAGGGAGAGGTCGAGCCTCCCCCTTGCAACATCTTCACCTGAGGGCATTGCTGACAGCTGCTTCCTGCTGCTCAGGAGGTCTGTGCTCTTCCCGCTGCTGCTCAGCCTCCTCAATGCACAGAAGCAGGAGGCAGCAGCCATGACATGAATTTTCTAGGGAGAATGAAGGATTGCCCCAACTCCCCGCCAGCCATCTGGTCTTCAGCATGTGGCTCATTGGCTTCCAGACATAAGATTCCCACCATCCAGCACCAGTGGTTCCTTTCCTCTTCCCAGGAAAGAGAGAGAGAGAGAGAGACAACACACATACACACACACACACAGAAAGAGGGAGAAACCACCCAGCACCAGTTCCCCCTCCCCCCGGACAGAGAGAGAGAGGGGGGGAGACAAGACACAGAGACAGAAAGAGAGAGAAAGGGAGAAAGAGAGAGAGAGAAAGAGAAGGAGGGAGAAAGAGAGATGAGAGATCCTGGTGTTTTCTGTGGGAAACTAGTCCAAATGACTGAGTATTTAAGGTTGCAGAAACAGGCAGTCAAGCTAAGTGCCTGAAGGACCCCATTCCATCAGTAGAAGTCCAGGCACTTTAGTGAGCAGCATGCTAGATTCATATTAGTGATCCAAAGGATTTAAAATTATGAATTTGGTGGTCCCTCAGGTCCAAAAGGTTGGAGACCTCTGTTACAGCACATTCAGGGTGGGCTTTTGCTGCCCAGGTTTGGTGAGAAGCAAGAGCTGCTTTGTTGAACAACAGAGAGGCGCTGTAAGTACATGAGAGTCAAAATACTCTTATAAATAATGTTGAATTGTGCACAACCAGAAAACTAAAGATACAAAGATAGGAAAGGAAGATGAAAAGAGAGAGGTCAGAACCCAAATAGCTGTGTAGCATGAAAAAGTTCCAGACTTATTCTCTAATACCTAAAGCAAATGTTAGAAAACCCTGCCTTAATTCCTTTTTTTTTTTTTTTGGTAAAAATTTTATTGATTTTAATGACAGACAAAAAACATATAAGACATAAAACATAACATTAAAAAAATTATATCATTCTTCATAAATTTACAGTGTATCGGTTGGTTTACCACTCCCTTTTGTGCATCCATTTCATAGTCATCAAAATAATTATATTACATAATAACTCACATTATCCATCATCAATAAAATATCCCAATATCATTATTGAACAATCATTTGACTATAATTTTACTAATTCATACTTAAGCGAGATAACTACAATTAAATTATTTTATAACAAATCATAGAATCATACCAAATCTATCTTAATAAAATATTCTTAAAAATTATCAAAACCAAGAAAAATTATATATTCATTATTTCCTAAATTTCTAAATATTCTATGATTATATTGTATTATCTAACCATTGATAAAAAAGATCCCAAACTTCATAAAATTGTTTATTTTCTTGTTCTCTAATTTCAAATGTCAATCTACTCATTTCAGCACATTCCAATATTTTCTGAATAATTTCTTCCTCTAATGGTATTTTCTCACTCTTCCAATGTTTAGCAAATATAATCCTAGCTGCTGTTAATACATTTACAATCAAATACTTTAAATTTTTATGATATATATCAGGTACGACTCCCAATAAAAAAATCTCTGGTTTCAAATCTATGTGTTTCTTTGTCATTTTTTCCAGCCATGTGCAAATTCTAGTCCAGTATTTCCTGGCCTCCTCACAAGTCCACCACATATGGTAATATGAGCCAGGTATCTGATGACATTTCCAGCACTTTTCAGATTTATTCTTGAACATTCTTGCTATTCTTGTCGGGGGAAAGTGCCACCTGTAAAACATCTTATACAAATTTTCTTTATATGCTGTTGACATTGTCATTTTATAATTTTGTGACCACAATTTTTGCCATTTCTCTAAATCAATCCCCCAAGCAATCATTGTTTCTTTAACTTATTCTTCCTCTAATTTTATTTCCAACAAATAACTGTAGTTTTTTAATCACTTTTTCATCAGTACCTGTCAAAATCCTGTCAAAATCAGTCAATTTATCATAAAATCCTTCTATTTTAGAATCTTTAAGATACCTTGCATGTATTTGCGCATATGAAAACCAATTCATCTTTACACCTTGTTCTTCTAAATTTTGCATCGTTTTAAGTTCACCCTTTTCATCCAATATTTCCCCATATCTAACTGTTTGTTCCTTCTTATAAGTTATAGGATACGAAAAAGCTTCAATAGTTGATAACCAAACTGGAATTTTCAAATAACATTGTTTCTTAATATTCTCCCAATTCAACCATAACGATTCCCGTATATAATGCCTTCTAAAATAACCCTGTGATTTAGTTCCCTTATACCATAAAAAAGCATGCCAACCCAATAATAAATCATGACCTTCTAATGCCAACAATCTAGTCTTTCTTAACGTTATCCATTCTTTAACCCACATTAAGTTTGCAGCTTGATAATACAACTCCCAATTAGGAAGGCCAAATCCTTCTCTAATTCTCGCATCCTGTAAAAGTTTTAATTTTATTCTCGCTTTCTTGCCTTGCCATATATACTTCAACACAATTTTATTTAATTCTTCGAAGTAATCCTTACTTAACCTAATTGGTATTGTTTGAAACAAATATAAAATTCTGGGTAAAATATTCATCTTGATTGTTGAAATTCTACCTATCAATGACAATTGTAGGTTTTCCCATTTTTTCAGGTTGGATGCTATCTGCTGTTTAAGCTTAATATAGTTATTCTCTTTCAGAGTAGTACATCTTGACATCAAATATATCCCCAAATATTTAACTTTGTTCGTAACTTGAATTTTCAATAAATCTGCCAGCTCTTCTCTTTGTCTTAATAACATGTTCTTTGTCAGAATCTTTGTTTTGTCTTTATTTATTTTTAAACCAGCCATCTCACCATACGTCTCTATCTTTTCCAATAGTTTTAAAGCTGTCTCTAAAGGGTCTTCCAAAATAAAGACCAAGTTATCCGCAAAGGCTTGCAATTTGAATTCCTCCTTTTTGACTTTCATTCCTTTTATGTTTATATCCTCTCTAACATTTCTATTTAAGACTTCCAAGGTCAATACAAATAACAAAGGAGATAATGGGCATCCTTGTCTTGTACCTTTTTTAATATTGATAGAGTCTGTGAATTCTCCATCTATCATTACTTTTGCCATTTGCTAATAATATACGGCTTCTATTGCTTGAATAAATTTTCTAGCAAAGCCCATCTGTTCCAATAGTAATAATATAAATCTCCAGTTCACATTATCAAATGCCTTTTGGGCATCTAAGAATATCAAAGCCATTTGTTTTTCCGGGTGCGGCTCATAATATTCCAATGTGTCCAGGATTACCCTCATATTGTCTTTAATCTGTCTCTTTGGTAAAAATCCATTCTGATCAGAGTGAATAAAGTTATATAGATATTTTTTAAGCCTTTCTGCCAAGATTGAAGCAAAGATTTTATAGTCTGCATTCAATAAGGAAATAGGTCTATCGTTCTTAATTTGTAATGGGTCAACCCCTTCTTTTGGAATAAGTGTAATATAAGCTTCTGACCATGTTTCAGGTATTTTCTTATTTATCATAACTTCATTCATGACTTCTAACAGTGGAATGCTCAACGATTCTTGTAATGTTTTATAAAATTCTGCTGGGAAACCATCTGGTCCTGGTGCTTTTCCATTGTTCTGTCTGTTGAGTGCTTCGGTTAATTCCATCATTGTTATAGCACTTTCTAACATTTTCCGAGTTTCATTAGGAATCTTAGGTAGGTTAGCATTTTGTAAATACTGTTTAATTTTTCCTTCATCAAGATCCTCCTGTTTATAAAATTGTCCATAAAAATCTCGAATGATTGCCTTTTTCTCCTTATTACCATAACAAATTTGACCATGATCATCTATTAACTGTGATATTTTCCTTGATTCTTTCTCTTTTCTCAACTTATATGCTAACCATCTACCTGGCCTATTTGCATCTTCAAAATAGTTCTGTTTAGCACTTCTAATTTTTTGTGCCAGTTCTTCTTTCTCTGCTTGATCCATTTTATGTTTAATTATGTCCATTTTAAGTTTGATATCTTTTTTCTGTGGCATTTTCTGTAATTCTTTTTCCAGTTTTTATGGTCATCTTCTAAAACTTTAATCATTTGCCTCTTCCTAATGTTCTTTTTTTTTTGTATAATCAATTATTAATCCTCTTGCATATGCCTTCATTGTATCCCAAACATTCTGTATTGAAGTATCTTCTTTTTTGTTTTCATTGAAAAAGAAGGCCAATTCTTTTTCCATCCATTGTATAAAATCTTTTTCCTTTAAAATAGTATTGTTTAATGTCCATCTAGATCTTCTTTTTTGTCCTTTCCATTTAATTGTCATTGGATTATGGTCTGCCCATGTACTTGTTTCAATATTTATTTCTTGAATATTAGATAATAATTCTGTTGATGTCCAAATCATATCTATTCTGGACCACGATAAATGCCTGTTTGAATAAAAAGTATATTATTGAGTTTTAGCATTTCTTTCTCTCCATATATCTTTTAAATTTAGTTCATCTGTCATTTTAAAAAAGGATTTAGGGAGAGTTTTCCTGTTTTGTCGTGTTGTTTTCACTGTATAGTCCAGTTTATTGTCTACAATTCCATTAAAGTCCCCCATCATAAATATGTTAACATAGTCCAGTTCAATTATTTTCATATGTAATTTTTTATAAAATTCTTCTTGTTTATCATTTGGGGCATAAATTGCAACCAAGAGTATTTTTATATTATTATCCACTATTTCAACTATTAATACTCTTCCGTCTTCATCAGTATAAATCAATTTGGCTGGAGTGGTTTCTTTGACGTACAAAACCATTCCTCTTTTCTTACAATGAGTCAGAGAAGTGAACATTTTCCTTAACTTTGGTCATATCAATAATTGTTCATGTTGTTTTTTAATGTGTACTTTTTATAAGCAAATTATATCAAATTTTAGCTTCTTTTATAAAAAGTTTTCCTTCTTTTGATAGCTGAGTTCAGTCCATTTATATTCATGGAAATCAGTTTTTTTTCCCCCATGGTTTTGCTTTAATATTTAGGTCTGCCTTAATTCCTGTTAATCTATTGTGTCAGAATTCTTCAACTCAGTGTCAGCTTGTAGATTTTCCAGCCATTGCTTTGTCGTTGAATGACAAAGAAAAAAAAGTGAATTAAACACACACACACACACAGCACTTTGGAGATTGGTAGTATTTTTATTTCTACATATATTATGGTCATGTTGTATATATGGGAATGCTATTAGGTTGAAGACTCTTTCTAAGCATCCAGACTTTCCATCTTCCAATCAGTGTAGTTTAAAATATCACCATGATTGATGTTGGTTACCTTGACAGTTTACAAATCTGTGCACATTTTAAGAATCACTGAGTTGGTCTATGTTTGCAAATCTAGACTTGTAGAGAAGTATCAGCTGATTTTTGCCCTTCTGGCAATTCATTAAGTACAAAGAACTGCTAACCAATTAGTACCTGCTTACTATTATTTCAAATGGACCAATATCTTGTTTTGGAAAAAAAAAATCCACAATCAGTCTGAAGGCTGTCAAACAAACACATTCCTTGTGTGTGTATCCAAGCACACTTGGCCAATAAAGAATTCTAATTCTAAAGAATTCTATTTCTATAGATCAGGAGTGTCAAACGCGATTTCATTGAGGATCACATCAGGATTGTGTTTGATCTCGGATGCTGGGTGGGCGTGGCCAGGATGGGCATGGCCAGCTCAGTGTCACTCATTGAGACTGTTTTTTTAAAAATAAATTTTATTAAGTTTCTAAATTTTAAAAACATAAAATAAAACTTTATACATTGTTATCAACATCAAGACATCTTTTGCATCTCCTCACATTTTTCAGTATATGTATTTACTTATTCCTTTACCATTACATCTTACTCTTACTATAAATCAATATCTTTTATCCTTACATCTCAATCTTCTCCATGGTATATTTACATATTTACATATTCCCTCATTCTTTTCCTAGTTGCCATTTTATTTTCTTTTTATTTCTAAACCACTCATACCAGGCATACCAGGTCCTATAGTAAATTGAATCTTCTCTGTCTTTTATTTTCATCATTAGCCTGTCTATCTGTATACAATCTATTATTGTTTTTATAACTATGCCTTCTGGTGGAACCCTTTTTTCCTTCCAGAGTTGTGCATACAAAATTCTTGCAGCTGTTAATATATGTAACATATCTATCTGTTTTATTGCATTTTTGTGTTATTATACTTAATAAAAAAGTTTCCAGATTAAATTCAGTTTTCTGATTCGTGATTTCTTCTATCCATTGTCTAATTGTATTCCAATATTTTTTCACTTCCTGGCATGTCTACCAGGTATAAAAATAAGTGCCTTTTCCTTTTCCACATTTCCAACAATTTGGATCTGATTTTTGCCAATCTAGTGGGAGGAAGATGCCATCTGTAGAACATTTCGTATTGATTTTCCTTGTATGCTGTGGATGTAATATGTAATTTGATCCCCACATTATATCCCAATTTTCAGGTCTATACTGTGGCCAAAATTTTTTGTCCATACCATCATCGTCTCTTTGACCACCTCTTCTTCCATTATAAAATCTAGTAGAAAGTTAAATATTCTTGAAATCATTTTCTTTTCCATTTCTTGTAGAATTTTATTTAATTGATGCTTTTCCATGCAGAAACCAAATTGTTCTTTATCCTTCTGATATCTCACCTGAATTTGCATGTATGGCCATCAATTTATCTTTATATTTTGTTGCTGTAATTCTTGTCTTGTTTTCAATCTTCCTCTGTTTTTGATTCTGATGGCTTCCTTCAGCCCTCTGCCAGTGAAAATGGACCACACAGACTCCATTTTTGGGCCTCCATTTTGCTGGCAGAGGGCTGCAGGAGGCTGTCACATCCAAAACCAGATCCCAGGTGGGCCTTATGCAGTATCCCTGACCTCTATTTTTGCTGGCTGAGGCACTGTGGACAGGTCCTTTGATGTTTCCAGGGCAGCCCCACAAGCCAGATCTAAGTACCCCACAGGTTAGATCTGGGCCCTGGGCCTTGAGTTTGACACCCCTGCTATAGATTTTAACAAATATAAATGAAAAACTTCCCAATCATAACAGAGGCAAACTTCCCTTTTTCTTCAACCACCATGGCTGGCAATGCTGGTATATAAACAATTTTGGAGATAATTTATCCCAATTATTCTAGCATGTTGTTACAATATGAACCCAGGAAGCGGAAGGTAAGACAAAGCAAAATTACTCTCAAATGAAAGCAGAGACTATACCTTGAAGCATAGGCTGCAGTATGTTGCTTTTTCTGAAAAAGCATTTGTTTGACTCAAAAGTTTCCTAATTCACAGATAAAATAGGACAAAATACATTGTGCTTGAAAAACTGCAGGATAACATTTTGCAACCAGGGCAATGAGGTTGGTCAGGTCAATCTAGTGCCTTATAATCAATTCTAGGTGGACAGTCTGAGTCAATATGTGGGCCAGTATAAAGAAATAGAATTAGCCATCAAAATGGAGATGAGTAGGTCAGTCCTACTGCAAACCTGCTATAGATGTTTCAGAAATATTGATTATTTTGAAGAAATCCAATGCTGTATTTTCATAAGTAAAATATTACTTTGTTAGAATTTAGTTTGATCATTCATAAAATCCCTAGCAGTTTATAGCACTACTGTGGTATATGTATGGTGGTAATGGAGAGTTCTGATATTTATAGTCCCCTATTGGGAGCTTTTTGTTAGCCAGCAAAAGTGAGGGCTATGATGATGAAAACTGTCAAAGCTGAGAAAGAAAAACATTACACAGACTAAAAAAAACTTGAAACAGTATTCTAAATGGGCAAATCAGAACAAAGTTGGAGTGAGTCCAGAAATAGAAAAAGGAGCGGGAACAAACATCGGGTAGAAAGAAGGCTAGAAATACCATAACAGGAGAGTCAAGCTATGGTAAGTTTAAGGCTATACATGCTTTGTTCTTCATTTTTGCCTCCCCCTCCCAGATCATATGGAAATAACATAATTCCATATGCAGCCAATCAGCCAAGTCAACTAAGACAGATTTCATTAATTAACAGGTTGAAAGACAAGTGCGAAAAGACTGATGTAACAGAAACAAAGGGAGCATCATTAAAACTTCAGAGATATGTTGCTGATACTGTCAATTAATTGTATAAACAAATTTTCCTTTCACAAATATTCATTCATACAATAAATGCCATTGCAAAAACCAATCCCAACCACAAAAAACTTCTCTCAAGACCAGACTATCCATACTGCAAAGAATTTGCTCCTGTGAACTCCGCAATGAACTCAAAAGATATCTAGACAATGGAGAGAAGGATCTCTACACTGACTACCATGCAGATTGTATCAAAAGTAAGTCTCACAACCCACAACTCCACATCCAACCCTATCTCATCCAACCCACCATCACTCAAAACTAGGCATGCACACCCCTAACTACCTCAATTCCAACTACAACTGACCTTAAATGCAAGCTACACAATGCAAGAAGCCTTGTGAATAAAATACCTGAATTTCTCCTTTTACTAAATATGGCTAAATTCAATATCATATTTGTCTGTGAAACATGGCTCAATGCATCTCTCTCTGACTCCATTACCACAGTAAGAGACTATCATGTTTACTGATCAGATCGTGAAATCCATAGAGGAGGTGGTGTTGCTATCTTCTATAAAAAGTCCTTACATCTAAAAAACATCCAAGTTACCCAAGGACTTGCTCTTCCTGAGACCATCATCTGTGAACTGTCCTTAAATATCACATTTCAATTCTTACTATGTTACAGAGACCCTGCTTATGACATCAAACATGTAAATGAGCTAAATTCACTATGAACATGGGCAACATCCTGCCCCACACTTTTATCTTTCTTGGTGACTTCAATCTACCTCACATTAACTGGACCCTAAATGAATTTAAAACTGAACCCATACATGCAACCTTCTACAATGCTGTAACAAACCTGGGACTGGAACAACTAGTAACCAACAATACTAGACTTAACAACTGCCTCAATCTCATCTTCTGTAATAGTTTGAATTCAATTTATGGAATACAAATTAAAAAACCCTTTTCCAACAGTGACCATAATATGATTGACTTTTGTTTCAACATATGTCTACACACCACAAACTACTCCTAAAACTAAAATCTTATGGTATCTCTGGACAACTGCATAACTGGATAGAAGCATTCCTGTCAAACAGACAACAAATGGTCAAAATTGGGAGTGTCCTATCAAATTCTGTACCTGTCAACAGTAGTGTCCCCCAAGGCAATGTTCTAGGACCAACTCTCTTCATATTCTACGTAAATGACCTCTGTGATCATATTAAGAGCAACTGCGTCCTCTTCGCTGACAATGTGAAGCTGTTCAACATCACAGATAATACTGCTATCCTTCAAAAAGAATCAGAATGGTCAAACAAATGGCAACTTCAAATCTCAACAAACAAATGCTCTGTCTTACATATTGGCAAAAAAATAATCATCAGAAAATAAAATACAGGCTGAATAGTCAAGACCTTGTTCATGATCCAAACTCATCTCGAATGATCTAAGTGCTAGAGCCCACTGTAACTACATAGCCAAAAAGGCATTAAGAGTTGTTAACCTAATCTTATGTAGCTTTTTCTCTGGTAATATCACACTACTAACCAGAGCATACAAAACATTTGGTAGACTAATACTTGAATACAGCTCATCAGTCTGGAACCCTCATTACGTATCTCATATTAACATAGTTGAGAAAGTCCAGAAATATTTCACAAGAAGAATTCTCCAGTCCTCTATGCATTGCAGAATACCTTATGCCACCAGACTTGAAATTCTAGACCTAGAAAATCTAGAACTATGCTGCCTTTGGTCCGATCTAAGTATAGTATATAAAATCATACATTGCAATGACTTACCTGTCAATGAATACTTCAGCTTCAAGCATAACAATACAAGAGCAAACAATAAATACTCACTCAAGGTTAATCACACCAAACTTGATTGCAGGAAATACGACTTCAGCAACAGAGTGATCAATGTCTGCAATACTCTATCTGACTCTGTGGTTTCTTCCCCAAACCCCAAAACCGTTAACCTTAGACTTTCTACTATTGACCTCACCCCTTTCCTAAGAGGGCTGTAGGGAGCATGCATAAGCGCACCAATGTGCCTACCATCCTTGTCCTATTGTTTCTTTTATTTTTCTTATATGTATCCATGTATTCATAACTATGTTTTTACTTATACCTATTATCTTGTAAGCAATTGACAAAACAAATAAAATAAATAAATAAAAATAAATTGCCACTCATAGATGCAAGGGGAAAAGCTCTTTTTAAATATTTACTGTTACAAAAGTATGCTGGAGTAGAAACACACTCCAGTGTTTTTCAAGTCTGAGCTGCCATCAATCAACATTTTAAATCAACATTGGTGGATTCAACTTCAATCTTGCTACAGTAATAAAAGCTTTAGAAAATCAATGTTACAGGTTACAGGTGTAGCAATTTTGTAATTTACAGTACTTTATTTTGCACATTTATATTGATATTTCTTACAATGCTATGTAGATGGTAGGAAAATAAATGACAGTACAAGTTGCTTTTGTGTCTTAGAGAGAAAACAAAAGCTTTAGTGGCTTTTTATCTACAATAAAATACCTATCAACCACGTAGCACTAGCACTTAGACTTATATATCACTTCACAATGCTTTTACAGCCCTCTCTAAGTGGTTTACACAATCGGCATATCACCCCCATTTTACCCATCTCAGAAGGATGGAAGGCTGAGTCTATCTTGAGCCTCGTGAGAATTGAACTGCCGACTGCAGGCAGCCAGTGGTCAGAAGAAGTAGCCTGCAGTACTGCATTCTAACCACTGCACCACCACGGCTCTTTTATGATATGTAAAATACATATCAATAATGGCTCCCTGGTCACAGTTCTACCATATCACTAAACAAATACTTCTTGTTTCTCATAGGAAAATGTTCTCATTGGAGGAAGAGGGGGTGTTGGGCTGACATCGGAGATGGGGTCCTGTAAAGCAAAATAGAACCCTGAAGAAGATCTGGTAGGAGTGCTTGGATAGAGGGGAGCACAGTCCTTGGCACAAAGAGGGATGGTTTTAAACAATACTTAGGCTGTTGAATATTTGTTCTTGATTTCACTAAACAGCAATAGCTGGGTTTAAATTGAACTGGGAAATATTATATTGCTGATGGTGCATTAATTAAATAATGGATGCAGAAAATGTTGCTGAAGAAAACGTTATTTGTCAAACTTTTATTACTGCCTATCTTATAGGAAATGATTCTTGGTAGCATATAATATAACCAGTAATTAAAACATTCTGCAAAATCAACTAAAATCATAAATATGGCTAAAATAAGACCACGAGCAGAAAGATATTACATATAATGCAGTCAGTGTGTGGACTCCCTATTACCAGGGGATCCCATGGCTTTCTGAAAAAAGACTTTCTAGAAAGTCACAGGGATTGGAGCTAACCATACCTTGGCAGGAATGAACTTCCAGAAAGCAAGAATTGCAGCAGAAAAAGTTTCACCTCTTTGAGATGGGACTCTTTTCACATAGGTCCTGCAGCACGCCTCTCCTACCAGTCCTGATGGTACTGGTAGATAAAGCTGGCAAAAAGCAGTCTCTCAGACAACCTAGCCCCAAGCCATGTACAGTTTTAAAGTTCAAAATATTATGCAATGTGAGAACAATCTCGAGGGATCAGGGGAAGAGATGCTATCTAGGAAACAATCATAGAAGGGAGTGGAAAAGCCCACAGTGGCTTAATGGCCAGAGGAAGAAACCTAGCAGTCGTTATAATTGATATGGTGGTTAAAAGTGGTGACAGAGACTTGTACTTTCAGACTTGTAAGGTTTTGTTTATATAGCTTTACGATCCAGTAGAATTAACTTAACTAATCATGTTTTATGTCTGACTGACTGACAGAAAATACTTCTTCTGACCTTGAAAGTGGATATCTGGTTCCCTTTGCCCAGAAGAGCTTGGTTTATCTGAAACAAGAGTGCAAGATGGCTATTTGTGGACACAAATATTTACTGCCTCAAGATATGCCTTAATAGCAGTGGTGGGATTCAATTTTTTTTACTACCGGTTCTGTAGGCGTGGCTTATTTGGTGGGTGTGGCTTCTGGTGATGTGACTGGGTGGGGTGGCTTGGTCATGTGACTGTGTGGCATGGCTTGGTGGTCATGTGATTCGGTAGGCGTGGTCAATTTGACATCACTCACGTCAAGGGGTGCCTTTCCTGGCTCAAAGAGATACAATTTCTCTCTCTATGTATTTACTATTATTGAACAATCAAAATACACTATTTAATCCTATGTATATATGCCATGTGTTACATATACATATTATGTACAGTAGTATAGTGTGTGTAAAGGCACACAAAAAGAGACATTATCTACTATATATACTGCATGTGTATGTACACACACACACACACACACACACACACACACACAGAGCTCTTCTAAAACTATATACATTCAACCTCACTGCGTTTGGAAAAACACACCCATAGCCCACTTTCTGCCACACATTTAACTATAATGTCTGTATATTAGAACATTGCATATATCTTCAGATTTACTTCCCTAGCCTGCACATGACTGTTAGACCCAGGAGATATCATGGATTGAGTAAAATGTGGTGAAACTCACTTAACAACGCTCTTGCTTAGCAACCAAAATTTGGGCTCAATTGTGGTCATAAGTGAAGGACTATCTCTGCCTTGTCCTAGTAAACTCCTCTGCCAATTTTCCTCTCTGTTAGAGGCACCAAATAATCCAGATTCCAGATGATATAAGGTCTCCTGCTGGAGCGGGGGGTGGGTGGGTTGGACTAGATAGCCTCTAAGGTTCCTTCTAACTCTGCTATTCTGTGATTATGTAAGGATCTCCTGCTGGAGCAGGGATTTGAACTAGAACAGGGTTCTTCAAACTTGACAGCTTTAAGACTTGTGGACTTCGGCTTCCAGGATTCCTCCTCCAGTCATGTTAGCTGAGGAATTTTGGGGGTTGAAGTCCACAAGTCTTAAACTTGCCAAATTTGAAGACCCTTTGACTAAAATATTTCCCTCTCTCTCTTTCCCTCTCTCTCCCCCTCTTTCTCTCTCTTTCTCTTTCTCTTTCTCCCTCTCTTTCTCCTCTCTTTCTGTTTTCCTTTGTCTCTTTCTCTCTCTTTCTATCCCTTCCCCTCCCTCTCTCCTTCTAAAGCCAGGAGAGAAGATCCAACTGAAACAAACAAACAAACACACACACACACACACACACACACACACTTCCAAGTGCCCACCTAAAACAAACACACACACACACACCATTTTCTCTCATGATACTGGTATGGAATGAACTGATCCAGCAAGCTCCAGATCAGCAAGACAACGAAGAAAGCTTGTGGAGGTGCTCTGGTGGGTGGCAGGTGGAAAGCGGCAGAGGGCGGGGCTACCCTGGGAGTTCCCGCCCTCCCTTTCAGGGTGTTGTGGCCAATCACTCCGCAGCCCACACTCACATCCAAAACATTGCCCTTAGCAACAAACACCACACCTCCTCCCTTGCAGCTCCCCAGGAAGCTCCCAATGCTCACCCTGCAGCTGTGCCTCCCTGCTCGCCCCTCGCCTTGCCCCAATGGGGCAGCTGCACCAGCCATGACCAGCAACAGACCTCCTCCTCCTCCTCCATCTCCCTTGAAGTCCTTGCCCCGTGCTGCCCCACACCTTTGCCACTCATTGGGAAGGAAATGGAGTGCAAACTGTTTGAACAAAAATATAATCTGCCTTTGGTCCAGAGCCTGGCAGCTGGCTGGTTGGCAGGCTGCTGAGAATATACAAATTTTAAAAAAGTAGATGTGAAAAAAACCATGGGCAAAGCCTTTGCCCACATTGCCTCTTCGATCTCGTGCTCTGCACCAATCAACTGCCCCCCCCCGAATTTCTCAATTCCCCACAATTAATGTACAGAAAAACCCGTGTTCTTTTTGTAATGCCATCCAGCCGTGAAGGCCCCCACCGGAGCCTCTGGGGGGAGGTTGTGGGGGCTGCTGAATCCCTCAAAGGAGCCTCTTTCAGGGATGGGGCTGCTCTGGAAAAGGAGTGGCAGCTTCATCTCAGTGGAATGAGTGGAGGCTTGAGCAGCTGCACCCATTCCTCTCTTCCTTTCCCCCCGGGCAGAAAGAGGAAGACGGCAACGGAGGCTTGAGCATGCTGCGCCCGTGCCTTTCTTCCTTTCACTCCCCCAGGGAGAGGGAGGAAGAGGGCAATTGGAGGCTTGAAGGGAGGGGAAGGCAAGCTCCGGGGACACTGGGGGGGGGCTACCGTGACTTCCAGGCTTACCTTTCAGCAGGAAGATCAGAGCTGCTCAGTTGGGGCATAGGGCCAAGCACCATGTGGGAAGGCAGGTAAAGCCACGAGGACCCAGTGTGGAGTGAGGAGTGACTGGGAAGGGCAAGCATTGAGTGGGGCAAGTAAGCAAGCTGCGACCAGGAACTGGTTCAGGGGTGTGGCCAGCCAGAAGTTGCTACCCATGCCAAATTATCACTACTGGTTCTCCCGAGTAGGTGTGAACTGGTGAATACCACCTCAGCTTAATAGTGCCTTTCTTCTATGTTTCAGGTTCATCCTTTGTTGATCAACAGAAGTGCTCTAACTGTCTTCTCTACCATTTTATTTTCTCAGCTGTTCTGTAAGCCATGGAGAACAATGGGATTTAGAATAAAGAAGAGGTTGCAGGGGCACAGTCTAGGTCATCTGTCATTGGACATGGACTGATCTAAGAGATCCTTCTTCCTTGCAGTTTGAGATGGTGTCAACTTAACTAATCATAACTGAAGAAATCTGCACCTTCAGGTCCTTGCAAAACACATTTTTAGATTGCGGTCTTCAGTATGTCATGAATATCCAGGTGTGGCTCTGAAACCAGTGGCACTAGTCATTTTCTGCTCTAAGACCAGCTTTGTTAAAATGAAATGCCTAGATCTTCTTTGTGCATGCCACAAAATCTGGAAAGGCTGCATTTGTTCAAGAAAACATTGAACAAATTTGTTAGATATCTCTAGACTTTGATTTTACATATGACATGAAGCATCTAATTTCCCTGCTTTGATTCTGTAATAGCCATTTAGGTAATTAGGGAAAGATTTCTAATTACATTGATTAATCATATTTAATTTTTTTCAGAAGTTTTATAACTAGTAATTATGATTCATTCAGATTTTCAGATGCTTTAGTAAAAGTAAACATGACAAAAGGGATTTTTAAGCATAGCAAAAGTCACTCTGATCTCATTATACAGTTGAATATCAAAGATTTAATCTGTGTAATCAGATCAGAGTGACTTTGCAATGTATTTTCCAGTTAATTGTCACTGGAGCATGATGCAGCAAGTTCATGTCAGCATTGCTAGTTCTTTTCCCTTATTAATCAGTAATTTAAGACAAAAAGACTTTGATTGGAAAAGGTCCTATTGTATTAGTAAAATTACAAAAGAAATACAGAGAAACAAACCAAAAATTAGTATTCCAATGACTCACTTAAAGAGGAAAAAGTTGATGGTAGTAGGAAATGTTATTGAGTTTGCTTTGCATTGTTGAGTTGGCTTCCATCAAACTGTGCATTACTCCAATTTAATACATAGATCATAAAACAATTACCTTTGAGATGATCCCTCTTTTCAAATTTTCTAATATCTTCACAAATATGAGTTTGAAGATGCCTGTCAAATGCACATATGAGCAATACCATTTCAAGCTGCAGGTGGCTAAAACACTACCTTCTTTCCTGCACTTTCATTGCTGATTACTCCTGCTGATGGGAGATTACAAGGCAGAAGCAATTTCTGAAGTCATGTAGTGTATTTAGTTTGACAGTAAGCAGACCTATTCACCCTTCTAGCAGACGTTTCAATCTGAGAGGAGCATTCATGCATGGTAGGTGTGTTGCCTGTCTGTATATGAATATGAAATTCAAAAGAGAAACATAATACTAGAGAATTGGCTGGATTCATATGTTTTGGAGTGACTTCCTGTTATAAAAGAGGGAAAAAAACATGAAACTGAATGTTGGAAGTAATTGTTTGTAAGGTATTTCATTTCAGGTATTTCTTATTCAAAGGAAACTATTACATAGTAGAAAGCTCAGCTTCTAAACTTTTAATCTTCTTATTAATCTCCTATTTGGATTACTTAATAGAGTCTGGAAACACCCCCCCCCCTTCTAGAATATCACAGAAGTTTGTATTTACAACTGCTGGACAAAGAATTTGAAGCAAAAATTCCAGGCTGAGTAAATTGACATTACATATTCTTCCTTCTCCCTCTCTACAGAGAAGCGTGCTCTGGACAAAATTCAAAGATAAAGCCAGCCTATTTTATCAGCTAAATCTTGGATTTAAATCAAAATTATGTTGTTCAGGTCCCAAAATTTTAAACAAAGACTTCAAACAGTTCTGGCATTAAAAAAATTAGATTAGAGCTGCTAAAACCTCAAATGATCTCCCAAAGACATAAAAGAAATATTGAAAATTAACACGATTTAGTGCTTATCCAGAGTTTTTCAGCCTAGCAACAATAATCCTCATTTAGATGCAGCTCTAAAGCATTGTAATGAAGTGACTGAATGCTTCCTACATTTAGATATAAGGTAAACAGTTTTATTAATATTAGTTGACCAGTAGGCATTCTAGTTTTAATGGTAACAGTGTGTGCCCTAAGCATTTCAGGCTCCCTTGAGTTCAGGCTTCAACAATTAAGTGCCTGTGTAGATAATTACGGTCACTAAAGATAAAAGGAGGTCATGTATTAATGAAGAGTTTGGAGAGTTCAAAACTGCATTTTTACAGCTGTTTGGGTCCTTTCATTTTCCTGAGCCAGTTAAGTACATCTGAGATGCAGAAACAGCAATAAAAGCTTTGACAATGTGTTTCCCCTCCCCCCACTGCACAATGCCTTAGTTCAAATCTTGTATCTATTTCACAGTATTGATCCTATGAAGTCATTTCTTTAGACAGTTCTATAGTATGCCATGATATAAGAACTGCTGTCTTATCAGGAATCAATGCTTTTAGATGGTTTGTTTCATCTGTTGAAAAGAGGCTATTTGACCTGTGTTGGAAAGACAGTGGGCTGCAAGACCATGAGATTTAATCAGTCAAGCAGGAGTGAACTGTATGGTAAAGAGGGAAGTTTCAGATCTAGAAAAAAAAAGGAACTAGTAAACTGGGACTGTACCTTGGCCATTAGCTGTCAGAAGGGCACAGTTACAGTTTGAGGATAATGTAATTTATTAACAACGTTTCTATCCCTCTTTTAATTAAAAAAATTCTAAAAGTGAAGTTGATTTGCTGCAACTAATAAAAATTGTGTATCCTTACAAGCACTGATTATTGAGTGTTTTTTTCTCTTTTTTCTCACAGTATCCTAGGATGCTGTTTTAACCAAGGACACTTTCACAGGAGGATTCTACTCCAGATTTCTCTGTCCTTAGAGCATTATGTGCTTTGGTAGAAGAAATTAACTTTCTTTCATTGACACAAGAGGCATCACAAACCTTATTGTCTTCTTTGACAAAGTGATTAAATTAATGGATCAGGGAAATACTGTGAATAGAGTATACATTGACTTCAATAAGGCATTTGACGAAGTAGACCATCTCAATTAAACAAGATGTGGATGTGATTTTATTGTATTATATTATACAATTTTATAACACCATTTCAAACTGTCCTGTTTTCAGCCATTGTTGAAATTGTTATTTATTATTTTGTTATTTATTTGAAGCCCTATGCTTGATGGAATACTTGTCTTACACATTAGATTTACAAAAAAGACAGTCCTTTCTGAAAATCCATTGTCTCATGGTCAGCATTCTTTATCAACTCTAATAAATAATTTGACTGCATTCTTTATAACCCACCAAAGATCTAGTAGAGTGTTAGATCTGAGGTGGATCGGTTCAACAGAGACGCGACACCATTCAAGTGATTTCAGCTCTTTATTAAGAATGAGAATAGTCTGGGAATGCGAGCTGCAGCAGCCCTTCATATAGGGCTGGCTCGCGGCTCGGCGGCCAATGGCAGCGCTTTGAATCTCCCGCAATCGGCACAGCCAATCGCGGTAGATTCCTGGTGCTCCAAACACGGCCGAGCCTTCGACCAATCAGGTCTTTGCCTGTCTGGACCAATCGGTTGTGAGGGTTTCAGAGTATGCTAATATTGTACACCCCTCCCCTCTTGGTTTCATCCGGCGGTGCGTAGTGATGTAGTCACGTAGGTAGGCAGGGCTTCTCACCTGCCTACTTGACCTGCGCGGTTCAGTTCTGGTGTGGTCATTGACTGGTTCGGATGCCTTCTCTGTCGCTCTGGTTCCTTGGCCTGGAAAGTTGAGCTGGGCCTTTCTTGGTATCTCCCTCCTGGTCTACCTGGGCTGGTTGAACTGCCGCTTCTGCTCCTGCCAGGTTTTTCCTGGCTGGGTGAGCTGGTTTGGCTGCTCCTTCCAGGTGAAGATTCCGGGGTTTCGTGTTCCATTGGTCCTGCGTCTACAGGTGAGTAGCATCGGTTTATTGGTTTATCTATTCTAGGTGAGGGGTGTTCTGCTTGCATTAGTTGGTTTCCTTTGGTTCTTTCTCTTTTGCTTGCTGATTCCCCCCCCCCCTTCTAGTTTCTTGTTCGGGTGTCTGGCTGGTGGTGATGGCTATTCTTGACCTAAGTTGGTTTATGTGCCATTTCCAGTTTTTCCCATCGCTTGTTTCCAATCGGTATGATAGGGGCCCGGTTATCTGGATGATTGTTGCTGGCACCCAGAGTGGTTCTCCTGTGAGATTTTTAGCATATACTAGGTCCCCTACATTAAATTTTCTGTGTTTGCTGGAGGAGCCTGGGGGTTTGTCTGGGTTATATGTTGGGTGCATTCTGTCTAGTGTTGAACGTAGTTTCCTGCCCATCATTAGTTCCGCCGGACTTTTATTTGTGGTTGCGCTAGGTGTAATGTGTTGAATGAAAAGCATTTTATTGATTTTGTCCTGTATATTGGCTGTATCCATTTTCTGGATGGCTTTCTTGGTGTATTGGATCATGCGTTCTGCCCGCCCGTTCGCCTCCAGGTTTGCCAGTGCAGTTAATGCATGGCGGATCCCTTGGCCTGCCAGAAATTGTTCAAATGCTAGTGCTGTGAACTGGGGCCTGTTGTCCGACACTATTACGTCTGGCAGGCCGTGCGTAGTGAAAAGTTTACTCAGTTTCCTTATTACCGCCTCTGTCGTGGTTGACTTTATGGTGCTTACCTTAAACCAGTTGGAGTAGGCATCTACTGTAATAAGGTACATATGTCCCTTGGTTGGCCCCACAAAATCTATATGAATCCTAGACCACGGACCTCTTGGTTTTTCCCATTCTTGGGTTGCGGTGGCGGGCGGATTGGGTCTGGATTCTTGGCATTGTTTACATTTGGCAACCCAGGTTTCGATCTGTTTATCCATTCCTGGTCACCATGCATAGCTTCTGGCCAGGCTTTTCATCTTAGCGATCCCCAGGTGCCCCTCATGCAACATTCCCAATACTTTTTCCTGTAATTTTTCCGGAATTACCACTCTGTCCCCCCAAAGTATGCAGCCCTTTTCGGTAAAGAGTTCAGTTTGTCTGTTCCGGAAAGGTGTGAATAGTTCGTCTATGTCCCCTTCTAGCCACCCTTTTCCCACCCAGCTCAAGACTCGCGCCAGCTGTTTGTCTTTATTTGTTTCTCTGGCAATGTCTGGCGCAGTCACGAGTGGGTTGGATATTGTCTCTATTTGAAGTACCTCTGTTGTGGGTGCCGGGTCGTCTTCCCGGTCCGGTAAGGGTGACCGGCTCAGGGTGTCTGCATGGGCGATGTCCTTGCCGGGTCGGTGTATCAGCTGGTAATTGTATGCTGCTAGGAATTTGGACCACCTTGTCATTCTTGGCAATAGGATGTTCGGTGTGGCCCTGTTTCCTGCCAGGATTCCTAGCAGCGGCTTGTGATCTGTGATGATTGTAAAAGTCCTACCGTAAAGTTATTCATGAAATTTCTTGACACTGGCAATGACTGCTAGGGCCTCTTTCTCGAGCTGGTTGTAGTTCTGCTCTGGCTTTGAAAGTGTCCTTGATGAGAAAGCGATGGGTGCTTCCCTCCTGTCTGGTAGCTGGTGGCTTAGGATGGCGCTGATCCCAAATGGCGCCGCGTCGCAAGTTACCATCAATGGCAGGGTCTCGCTGTACTGGATTAGTACCGCGTCAGATGTTAGCAGGTTCTTTGTGTTGTTGAAGGCGCTCTCCTCCTGTGCTCCCCAGGTCCAGGTGGCTGTTTTATCTAACAGCCTATGTAGCGGTTCCGCCATGGTTGCCTTTTGAGGTAGGAAGACATTGTAAAAGTTTAACAGTCCCAAGAAAGCCTGTAATTCTGTTTTGTCTTTTGGTCGCGGTGCTTCTCTTATGGCTCTTAGTTTCTTTTCTGTGGGGTGAATCCCTTGTTTGTCTAGGAGGTACCCAAGAAATTTGACCCTTTCGGCCCATAGTTGGCACTTCCCTTTCTTGACTTTAAGTCCTGAGTCTCTGAATTTTTGCAGTACCTCCCTCAACCTGGCTTCTAGTTGTTTCTCATTTTTCGCGGCCACCAAGACATCGTCAAAGTAGGGCACAACCCCTTCTATGCCCTGGAGGAGTCTTTCCATAAGGCTTTGGAAGACCCCGGGTGCCACGCTGACTCCAAATTGGAGCCGGTTGCAGCGGAAAGCTCCTCGGTGCGTTACGATGGTTTGGGCTTCTGCTGTTGTGGCGTCGACCGGCAGTTGCTTGTGCCAGGTTGAGCTTTGCAAAGATCTGGCCTCCCCCCAGTGAGTGCAGAAGATGCTGGACTACTGGGACGGGGTATGCGCTTTGTTGGAGCGCATGGTTTAGGGTGGCCTTGTAGTCACCACAAATCCTCACTGACCCATCTGGCTTGATGGGGGTGACAATTGGGGTCTCCCATCGGGCATGATCGATCGGTTCCAGCACCCCTTGCGCGATGAGCTTGTCAAGCTGCTCATCGATCTTGGGCTTGAGTGCAAACGGCACTCGCCTGGGCTTAAGGCGGATTGGCGCGATACTCGGGTCTATGTTAAATGAGATAGGGGACCCCCGGTACTTGCCTAGCCTGTCATCGAAGACTTCCCGGAAATCCCTTACGAGAGCTGCTTCCCAGTCCGCCTCTCCGATGTGGTGTATGCTGGTTACTTCGATGCCCAGGGGTGCGAACCACTGGAGTCCCAACAGGCTCGGGTGATCTCAGTCGACGATCGTCAGGGGTAGCACTTCTGTGTGGCCTTTGAAGGTGACCTTAAAATGGCCCCTGCCGACTACAGGGATTCGGCTCCCCTGGTAGTCTTTGAGGGTTAGTGTTTGGTCCTCCAGTTCATGGCGGTGGATGGCGGGAACCAGACGCTTGAGTGTGTGTCAGGAGACCATGGAGAGGTAGGACCCGGAGTCCACCTCCATTTCGCATGGTTGGTCTTCTATTCCCACCATCACGTATACCTTCCTGGCATCGCTTGTGGAGGAGTGGCCGATGACGACGGTTTGGTGTGTCTCCTCCCTTTGTCTTGTCTCCTGGAGTCGCCTGTTCTGACCTTCTTGGCTCCATCGATTCTCCGTCTGGCAATCGCAGTTTCTGGTGGGGGTGCTTGCTCTCTGTCGAGAGCTGCCTTCTCGTTGTCACGGGCTGTAGTGTTTTTTGATCCGGCATACCTTGGCGATGTGCCCCTGTTTCTCACAATGCCGGCAAATGGCATCAAGTAAATGGCAGTCTGCCCGGGGGTGATCGCCGCCACAGCCGGCACCCTGAACCTTGACTTTTGACCTTGGGGCCCCCGTGGCTCTCGCGCTGATTGGAGGCAGTGGATTTCCTCCTCCTCATCCTCGGTTTCCGAGAAGGAGTCGATGGTTGTGGTTGTGTCTTGATGGTCGGTTTCTGGTTGCCTCTGGGGGGTTGATGTTGTTTCTCTGGCCGTTGGTCGTGGCATGATGCTCAATTGCCGCATCCGAGCCACTGATTTCTTGGCTGCTTCAGCTGCTGTGGCCTCGGTGAGGGAGATGTTCCCCTTTGCCATGATGCGGCTCTGGAGGACAGGGTCTCAGAGTCCTAGGATGATGCGGTCTCACAGTGCCTCGTCCAGGTTAGCGAACTCGCACAGACTGCCCAGGTCTCGTAGTGCTGCTATGAAATCGCCAAGCCCCTCACCCTCGCATTGATCCCACCTGTAGAACTCGTGCCGCCGGATAAGGATGGGCACGACGGGGGCGTAGTGGTTCCACAGCAGGGACTCTAGATTGCCCCACTCCATCGTCTTGATGTCCTCTGGTTTGGCCAGGGCTTTGGCCATTTTAAACACTGCGGGCCCACAGTGTGTGAGAAACATGGCTCGTTTCTTGTGGCCGTTGGCATCTTTAAGATTGCTACTCTCAAGGAACATCTGGAACCTATCGGTACAGGATCCCCAGTCCTCGGTAGCAGGATTGAAGGGAGCGGGTGCTGAGTTGATTCCAGCCATTCTGCTTGCTGCTGCGTGCCGCCTCGCCATGTGCTGGATGGTCTCCTTGTCTCACGATCCCACCTTCGTCGCCAGTGTTAGATCTGAGGTGGATCGGTTCGACAGAGACGTGAGACCATTCAAGTGATTTCAGCTCTTTATTAGGAATGAGAATAGTCTGGGAATGCGAGCTGCAGCAGCCCTTTATATAGGGCTGGCTCATGGCTCGGCGGCCATTGGCAGTGCTTTGAATCTCCCGCAATCGGCACAGCCAATCGTGGTAGATTCCTAGTGCTCCAATCACGGCTGAGCCTTCGACCAATCAGGTCTTCGCCTGTCCGGACCAATCGGTTGCGAGGGTTTCGGAGTATGCTAATATCGTACATAGAGCATCAAAATAAAAATAAAATACCATATACTAAAGTTATATAAACAATAGCAACTTAATACACCCACTAATCAATGCCAGATTAATGTATAGAGAGCAAAGTATGAGCTCTGGAAACTATAAATGTAACTGATAGTGTTATTTGGGGGTCATTGTTTGACAAGGGGAACTTCACATAAAAGGCATTTAAGGATTATGAAGGGTGTTAGCAGTTTGCTCCAAGTATCTCTAGACTCGAGGAATTACAATAGAGCAAAATGTTTGTCAGTAATTCAATGTTCTGTACAGACAGGGTAAATTTTCTGCATAAAGGGTTGTTTGGAGCCTATGTTTCCATGTGGCTAATGCAAAATATCAACTGCAGTAATGTGAAATCCCTAAGGAATTTATCAACTGTAAGATGTTCAAGACACAGGACTGATTTAAAACAGATCTAAATATTCCCCAGTTACATTTTTGAATGGTAGTTTGCAATATAATAAATTTAAAATATGAGTTTGATTTTTTATTTTTCTTGCTGATGCAGTAGGAGGGTTATCCCACAATGCTTTGCGGTAATTTTAACTTTCTGATTACATAAAGAACATTCACTTTTAAATAAATCTATTTCTGCAATCAAGATTCATGCTAAATACTCCCCCCCACTTTTAATTGTTTTCTTTCCTCTGAAAATATCAGAACTTCTAGTTAATATACCCCTTCAAGTTTAATGGCTTTCAAATCCAACCTGTTTTATGGAGACCAGAAAATATTTCAGTTAAGAAAATGTTAAATTAATCAACTTATAGGTAACAAACTGAAGATATCCTCAGGCACTAAAGTTGGAAAAAATGTTAAATGCTGACTCCAGTTGAACCTGCAGTTGATAAAACTTTTGAGAATGTACTCATTTCTAAACCACGCTTCCATAACCTAGAGCCTTCCAGGTAGGTTGGATTATGACTTTCAGGCTTTTCAGTCAACATGTATGAGCTGGAGACTGGAAACTGGTCTAACAGATGTAAAGGCAATAGGTGAGAAATGTGTTCTTGAATTACCAACTATTTACAGACAAACCTTGATAATTAGGGAGCATTTCCACCCTTGGATAGATGATAAATTTTAATATCAAGACCTTAAAGTGTACCTGGTAATCTGAATGTATTCAAAGTCCTCCAGGTTCCTTCAAAATTAGAATATAATTCATATGTTTTCATCTCCCCTATAGAAGAAGAACAATCAAACGAAGTCTGAAAATGAAAATCAGACAGCTATGTTTCTTGCTGAACTTGGAAAATAAGCCACATTTGTAAGACAACTTTTATGCATGCAGAACAATATGCTTTTAATGTGAATACACCACATGAAGTATGATTTTTCAGAAAATACATTTTGCATTTAAATACTGGTCTGAATATCTCTGCACTATTGTTTTAAGCTGTTGGATTATAGCGAAAAATATGAATAGAAATTAAATATGAACATTCAGAATTTATCAGCTGTTCGTATATCTCTGGTTACCTTTAAAGAAGCCTGTTTATGAATTTGATTATAAATAAACTATTGAACTTGTTATGTAAATATGGAATTGTTTGTGAAAATTAACTTTAACATATTAGCTTTAGTCAATAATGAAATTAAGTTTTTATTTCCATTTTCCTTCATTCCCTCTTTTCCAACGAACACTGCACTGTCAGAATATATTGCCTAAAGCATTTTAATAATTAGATCACTTAGTGAAATGCAGCACATAGTTTTATAAATACATCAGTAACTACATATTCATTGGCAGCATCTCTATATTGGTGGGAACTTTGTGGCCCGGGATTGGTGATTGCAGAAAAAGCAAGCTTTAAAAGCATGTGGTCGCTTATCTTTGAAAGAATTAGTAAGCAGCTTATTTAGACAAGAATTAGGGTTTACTTAACTTGACAAATGAAACAGTGGTGGGATTCAAATTTAGCATTTGAATTAGCAGCCAATCAGATTACCCCGAAAGGACCAATCCAACGCTGCTATTATGGGCCAATCAGACGTGCAGGATTAGAAACCTGCTTTTCTAATAAAGTTGTAAAACTTTATTGATCGCCTTTATTTAGTTCATAAGTGTTGTGAATGCATAAGGTTTAATAAAGAAAACTTGAGCTTGGAGTAAAGTGCAGGGTTCTGGCCCTGCACTTCTGATTGGCTGTTAACAGCAGGATCGGATTGGCCCGTTCCGGGGAATCCGATTGGCCATTAACAGAGAGTTCCTATTGGTTAAGGGAGCTAGAGCTCCTCGATTGTTATTGGTTAATAGTTATTGGGGTTGCCTATATAAGGAGGGTTATAACTGCCATTGAGTTGAGAAGTCACTATGTAAATAAAGAGCTGAAGTTCACCGTTCCTGAGGCTTGTCTCCATTCTTTCTCGCCCATGCTCCAAACATAACAGTAAGTATAAAAATACTTATGGCAATAAAGTCTAAGGATTCATAGTTCTCTGGCTGTTTTTAGAAGTGATTGGCAATTCACCTTGGAGAAACCAATGTTTAGCAATTATAGGAGATTGTTCCATAGCTTGGAGTCACAGAAGAAAGGTCTCCTTATGCTAGACAGATGCGGCTCTGGAATTGGTGACTTTTGACCCTTTGCTTTCATTAATATGACCTTCCTGTGAATGACTGAAAAGCCTGTAATCTAACACTACCCTCCCCCATGTATAAAGGTTTGATCGGGTTCTTATTTATTTATGCAGGACTAAGCTCACTTTCTGTGGTTCCTCTGAAATGCTTTGATGTTGTATTATAAAATATGGCATTGCTATTGTGTGAACATTAATTAATGACAAAAGGAATTGCATGATAAACTGGGTGCATAAATTGTTGTGAATTATTCTTCATTTGTGGATGTGGCTGAAATTTACATATAGATTGAACTCCTAAATATACCAAATGCCACTTTTTTGCTTGTTAACAGCCCCCTCCTCCCCAATTATGAAGCATGTTCAAAAGTGGCTAGGTTCATTGTATTTGCCTTTGAGGATCAAAACAAAAAGTTATTGCAAAATGTATTCAAAAGAGTACAGATTAAAACAAAAACATGCAAAGTAGAGGGTGGTAGGCCATCTATTTTAATTTCTTGAACTGAATGCAGACTGAACTGAGTAGTACTGGCTGAGCAACAAAAGGAAGGTGGAACTGTAGTATCTATAAAAGGGAAGAATTATGGACCAATTTAGTTGGTCTGCTAAAGAACAGAGTAGGTCACTGCTAGAGAGAAAGATAAGATATTAGATTAGAAAGCATGAAACTCTGAGTTCTTGTCCTTTCTTAGGCATGAAAACCTTGCTGAATGACTTTTCTCACAATCCAAACCACCTCACAAGATTGTTGTGGGTAAAATATGGGGTAGGATATTACATATATAATCTTGATTATACAAAAAAGGTGAAATGCTTATCTAATAATAATGATAATATATTCATCCTATTTTTTTTTTGAAAAGGCATAGAGACAAGCAAACTTTGGTATGCCACTAGCTCTCTTTTACATGATTAGCAGAAGATGAGAAGTTTCATAATTCAGAAGATCATGAATCCATAATTAACAATAGCAATAATAAAATGCATTAGGAGATTTAGGATGTAAGCTATTAAAATCACTGCTGTAGAGTAAATTTGTACATGTGGGCTGTCCTAATAGAAGGCTTTAGGAATATGACAGAAAATTCATGGAACCATGTCATGGCATATGTTTAAGGGTTGAAGAATTTGATTGAAAGACACAGTGTGAAACATCATTATGGTATTTTTTCTAATGTTTGTTCAACCTGGTTATAAAACATGGCAAAAGCAGTTTTGTTTACTCAGTATAAAGCTTTGCATGTACAATTTGTGGCTTCTAATTGCTTTGCATACCTGTGAAGACAATCTCCTACTCTTTCTTTAGATATTTGAACAGTGCATTTTCCCTTGAACTCAACTCTAGTGAATTCTAAGCGTGTAAATATGTAAGAATTGATACAAACATAACATACATGCACATTATTTCAAATTCCAAACCAATCTTTCTAATTAGGTAGAAAGTCTTGAACAGTGTAAATACCACGTAGTCCATTTTAGGCTCACTAGTCATCCTTTCTCTGGATTGAAGCCAATAGGCCATTTTCAACTGCCAATTAAGCTGTCAATTTTCATTATTTTAGCTGCCAGACATCACATCATTTTCAAGCTTTGACCTTTTTTAAGCTTCCTGTTTCCATAGTCCTCCTGGACTGTATAAAAATCCATCTCCAGGTCTAGAATGGCATCTGATATTGATATCTGCCTGTTTTTCTATCAAACAATGTATGACAATAGAAAATAAAATTTACTCTTAGTCCCTTATCAAAACTGTTTACTTTGAATTTCTGCATGGATACATGAACAGCCATCAAGAGAGCAGGCTCATCATAACTCCAATTTGATTTTGGTCTTATCCTTCAATATAGCACAGCATTTGGCACTTGAATTCAATTAGTTGAACGTTGAAGTAGATACTTGAAACTTTAAATTTCCTGGTTAGGTTTAACATTTAGCCAAATATGTTTTTCCATATAGCCTTTGATTTTTAATGTAGCTTTAGCCATAATCTGGCACACAATAAAAGCATGTAAATGAATGGTTCATATTAAGGAACATTAATGAGATGTACTCAATTCCCTTAATTCATCTATTCTTCCAATTGTGAAGCATGCTCAGAGATGCAACACAATTAAATGAAGAACTAAGAAAATAGATTAGAGGGTTAGAGTTTGTATCAGGACTACACCAGAGTTATTTTGTGACAGATGCAATAATTAACTTTCAAAAGAATGAAGGAAAGTTTTCTACAATCGGGCCCAACTAGAACGATATGAAATTTCAAGTAAATTTGAAAAGCCTTCAAGTACTCCCATTCTTTTAAAAAATTCATTTGATTCACTTGAAACTATGCTCCCATCTTTATATTATACAATATTAAGAAATTGATTATGTAGTACTATATATTTTTTTTGGTTACACATTAGACTAAGACAAAATGTAGCTTATTTACTTTTGAGTTGTCCAGTCATTGGATTGTATAAATCATAATTTATAGCTTATTACAATGTGAAAATTTTGCCATTGATGCTTACTCTATGACCCATTAGTTAAAATGATGATTTAGCAGGAAATATAAACCCTATCTCTGAGCTAGACATAGATTTTATTTTTAATGGAGGGTATTTGAACAGGCCTTCTAAACTGAGGAGGGGGCAACGTTCAACATAGTCAGGTACCGGTTTTCCGGTTCCGCGTGGCTTCGGTGGCAGCAGGAATTCGCGACTGTTCGCGATTCCTACTGCGCTTGCCGCCGAGGTACCCCCGATCCAAACGGGTCAGGGGGATATGGCTGCCCTGTAGGGACAGCTGAAGAGAGAGGGGAGCCGGACAGGGGGTTGGGGGTGTCGCAGACCTCCTCCTCGTCCGGAAAAACCCCTTTTTCCTGAGGTGGTGGAGCGGCGGTCAGTAATGACCGCCACGAAGAAGCCTGCAACCGGGTAAGATCATGTTGGAGGAAGCAAGAAAAGTGAAAGTGCTGGCTGAGCCGGGTCAATCAACATCTTTTAAACTCGCTGGAACTGAACTGTCTGAATTGCTGGAGGATACATTGTATCCCTAAGGAGAGCAGAAAGCGGCGGAGAAGCTCTTAAAGGGAACTTTTTTTTCTTCACTCTCCCACCCCATAGAAACAGCAGATGAAGATTTGAAATTTATTTGGGAACTGAAGGTGAACTATTTTGAAAATTGAAGTCAAGGGATAAAAGACTTCTTGGATATTGGACTTAAAAATTTAAGGAATTGGAAAACCTTTATTAGAGGTATGGATTTTTGATCATTTAAAAATTGATGTTGCAAGTGGGAAGGGAGAGGAAAAAAATTGGAGCAGAAGTGGAAAAAGTAGGCGATTACCTAGAATCCCAAAGAAAAATATATGGTAATTGGACCTCTTTGATTAAACAGTAACCCCAGAAAGAGAAAGAGAAGAAGGAAGAAAAGTATTAACTTTTGGAACTTCTTTTGAACTATTTTTGATTAAAAATACTTGGGTGGTTGTTTTGGGAAAAGTTTCTCTTTTCAGGATGGCATCGCTTGTGGATGAACTAAAGACTGAATATCAAAAATATAAAAAGGAAGAACAAGATGGAAAAGATACTTTGGGCACTTTATTTCAATTTTTAGAAATAGCATTATGTACTTATGAAAAGTTGACTACGCAGCAGAATGACTGGGACAAAGAAGAAGAGGAAAAAGAAGCCATCTTTGATGAACAATGGGGTTTTTCCGGGGAGGAGGAGAAAGAGGATAAGAAAAAGGGGATTTTAAGGTTTGAAAAAACAACCAAAAAAGAGAAAAATGAGAGGAAAGGTGAATGCAAGGTTAGAAAGCAATAGAAAGGGAGTAAGAAAAAGGAGGAGGAGAGACAAAGGGGTAAAAAGGGCAAGGAGAAGAATAAGCAAGAGAGGAAGGGGGAGAGGAGAAGCCTCAATGGTGGTGTTCTGCACCTTCATTTGCATTCTTGAAACCCTGCATTTTGATTGGTCAAAGCGCGGGGTGATCTGATTGGTTTAGCGAGCTGCGCTGATTGGCCCGCTGAGAATCTCCCGCGATTGGTGGATACGAATCGCGGGAGATTCAAAGTGATGCCATTGGCCACAGCCGCCGCGGCTTGAGAATAAAAAGCCGCAAGTTTTCCTTTGGGGGAGATCGGTTCTGGGGCCTAATAAGGAGCTGAAACCACAGTCACTGCCTCCTGGTCTCCTTGCCGAACAGACATGACACAGGCAACGAGGATGGGATCCCAAGGCTGAACCCCATCGAGCACGTGTCCGCTGGAAGCAAGACTGACGAGATGGCCAGCATCGCTCCACCCGCGCCCTTCAACCCCGCTAGCGAGGACTGGGAATCCTACACGGACAGATTCTTCATGTTCCTCGAATGCAGCAACATGAAGGACGCCACCGGGCTGAAAAAACGAGCCGTTTTCCTGACACACTGTGGGCCCGCAGTGTTCAAGATGGCGAAAGCCCTCGCGAAACCCGCCGATGTCAAATCGATGGACTGAGATGACCTCAAGCCCTTGCTCCGCAACCACTACGCCCCCACCGTGCCCACCCTCATCAGGCGGCACGACTTCTACCGGCGGGACCAGAGACCGGGCGAAAGCATCAGTGACTTTGTTGCCGAGTTGCGGAACCTAGGAGGCATGTGCAGATTCTCCGACATGGACGAGACCCTATGGGACCAAGTCGTGCTCGGACTTCAGGATCCAGTCCTCCAGAGCTGACTGATGGCCAAAGGCGACATCGCCCTCACCGACGCCATCGCTGAAGCCACCGCAGCCGAGGCTACCCGAAGTCGGCGAACCGCATGCGGAAATCGGACGCTGGGGACCGCACCGCGACCACCGACTTGGGAGGGGTGACTGAGGCCCAACCGGAAGCAAGTCACCGCGAGACCACCACCCACCATGGCGAATTCCATTCTGCCTCCAACACCTCAGACAAGGAGGAGGAAATCCAACAGCTCCACGAGGGACGCGACCAGCGCAATTGGCGGGGTCGTAAGTCGGGGACTGCATGTGCCAGTTGCGGAGGCGAGCACCCGAGATTGGAGTGCCGTTTCTTCGACGCAGTCTGCCGGCATTGCGACAAAAAGGGCCACATCGCCCACGTCTGCCGACTAAAGAAAGCCTACAGCCCCAGATGGCGGGACCAGAGCGAGCGGAGATGGGACAGCACACCCCCCAGAGCCAGAGATCATCCAGCCAACAGCTGATGGGACCGGAGCGGGCGAACCTGATGAGGTGGAGAGACCCGGCGGAAGGAGGAAACCCACCAGATGGTCATCATTGGCTACGCATCAACCACCGACGCCCGAAAAGTCTACGTGGAGGTAGGCATCGAAGGCAAGCCATGCAGGATGGAGGTGGATTCCGGGTCCTACCTCTCCATGGTCGCCTGGCAAGAAATCAAACGCTTGGTGCCTACCATCCACAAGAAGGGACTGGAGAACCAGAGACTAATCATCAAAGACTACCAAGGAAACCGCATCCCAGTAGTCGGAACCGGACAATTCAAAGTAACATTTAAGGGCCACACGGCAAAGCTTCCCCTAACAATTGTGGACTGAGACCGGCCCAGCCTTTTGGGACTGCAATGGTTTGCGCCGCTTGGTATCGAAGTCACGGGCATTAACCACATCGCCGAGACCGATTGGGAGCAGCAACTGGCACGGGACTTCCAGGAAGTGTTCGATGGCACCTTAGGCAAGTACCAAGGGCCCCCCATCTCCTTCAGCCGAGACCCTAACATTCCCCCGAGACACCTAAAATCATGGTGGGTACCCTTTGCACTCCGGCCAAAAATTGATGAGCAAATTGACAAGCTCGTCAAGCAAGGGGTCCTACAACCAATTGATCATGCCTGGTGGGAGACCCCAATAGTCACCCCAGTCAAGCTCGATGGGTCGGTGAGAATCTGTGGGGACTATAAGGGCACCCTAAATTGCGCCTTGCAACAAAGCGCCTACCCCGTCCCAGTAGTGCAGCACCTTCTACACTCACTGGGGGGAGGCAAGGTTTTTGCGAAGCTTGACCTGGCCCAAGCATACCAACAGCTGCCAGTCAACACAGAAACTGCAGAGGCACAAACCATAGTCACCCACCGGGGAGCTTTCCGATGTAACCGACTCCAGTTTGGAGTCAGTGTGGCACCTGGAATTTTCCAGAGCCTCATGGAAAGACTCTTGCAGGGCATCAAGGGGGTGGTGCCCTACTTCGACGATGTGCTGGTATCAGCAACCAACCAGCGAGAACTAGAGGGTCGGTTTAGGGAGGTGTTAACCAAATTCAAGGAAACCGGGCTAAAAGTGAAGAGGGAAAAGTGCCAACTTTACACAGAGTGGGTCCAGTTCCTGGGATACCTCCTAGACTGGCACAGCATCCAGCCCACCGAAACTAAAATCAGAGCCATTAAGGAGGCTCCCACACCCAGGACTAAAACAGAACTGCAGGTGTTTCTGGGACTGCTTAATTTCTACAATGTTTTCCTGCCCCAGAAGGCGACTGCGGCAGAGCCTTTGCATAGGCTCTTGGACAAGGCGGCTACCTGGACTTGGGAGAAACGC
This sequence comes from Hydrophis major, assembly GCA_033807585.1. Lineage (NCBI taxonomy): Eukaryota > Metazoa > Chordata > Lepidosauria > Squamata > Elapidae > Hydrophis > Hydrophis major. The sequence continues at coordinate 60,987,782 of CM066331.1, read as the reverse complement.
GAGGAAGCCGCCTTCAGGAGAACCAAGGACTTGCTCACCTCGGATGCCATCCTCATCCAATACAATGAGACCCTACCACTCACTGTCACATGCGACGCCTCACGCTTCGGTGTCGGTGTCGTCCTCAGCCACACAATCCCAGATGGAAGAGAAGCACCCATTGCTTTCTTCTCCAGGACACTCACCAAACCAGAGCGGAACTATAGCCAGCTGGACAAGGAGGCCCTAGCCATCGTCGTAGCAGTGAAGAGGTTCCACGAGTACCTTTACGGCCGCACCTTCACAATCATCACGGACCACAAGCCGTTGCTGGGCATCCTGGCAGGAAACCGGGCCACCCCGAACATTTTATCTCCCAGGATGACAAGGTGGTCCGAATTCCTTGCCGCCTACAGCTACCGGCTCACACACCGACCCGGTAAGACTATTACACATGCAGACGCTTTGAGCCACTCACCACTACCCGACCTAGACACTGACCCAGCACCCACAACGAGCACCCTCAGCATAGAGACTCTGCCTGATCTACTCATAACCGCGTCAGACGTTGCCCGAGAAACCAATAAAAACAAATGTCTGGCGCGGGTGTTACATTGGGTAGAGAAAGGGTGGCCGGAAAAGGACAACGATGAAGCATTCAAAACATTCCGGAACTGGCAAACGGAACTTTCGCTGCAAAAAGGGTGTGTACTGTGGGGGGATAGGGTGGTTATCCCGGAAAAACTGCAAGGGAAGGTATTGGGGTTGTTACACGAGGGGCACCCGGGCACAGTTAGAACGAAAGCCCTGGCCAGAAGTTACGCTTGGTGGTCAGGGATGGATAAGCAAATCGAGGCCTGGGTGGCAAGGTGTCAACGCTGCCAAGAAACCAAACCGAGCCCTCCCGCGGCACCGATCTTGGAATGGGAAACCCCCAGGGGACCCTGGTCTAGGGTCCACATAGACTTTGCCGGGCCCACCAAGGGACATACATTCCTTATAAGGGTAGATGCTTACTCCAACTGGCTGGAGGTAAGCAACATGAAATCTACCACCACAGAGGCCATAACCAAGGAACTTTGCAAACTATTCGCAACCCACGGCCTCCCGGATGTCATCGTGTCGGACAACGGGCCCCAATTCACCTCACTGGAATTTGAAAAATTCCTAGTGGAATGGGTCATACGACATACACTGACAGCTCCGGCACATCCGGCGGCAAACAGAAGGGCGGAACGGATGGTTCAATTCACGAAAAAAACCATCCAGAAAATCGAACACGGGGAAATCCAAGACAAAATAAATAAATTATCCAACATATAACCCCGAACACAACAATGAACAAAAGCCCGGCAGAGCTACTGATGGGGAGGAAAATAAGGTCCCCACTCGACAGACTGCACCCCACATACAACCCGGAAAAACCCCCAAACTGCTCCAGCAAGTACCGGTCTTTTGCGCCAGGTGACACCGTCTACGCAAAAAACCTAACCGGAGACCCACTATGGGTACCAGCAACCATAACCCAACTGACAGGTCCCCACTCGTACCGGCTGCAAACAACCGACAGACAAGCGTGGAAACGCCACATCGATCAAATAAGATTGAGAACGGCCACAAGAAACACAACCAACATGCAACCAGACACAGACAATCCCCTTAACACAAGCCAAGAGGGGAGGGAATACCCTGGGAACCAAAACCCAGAAGAAAACCAACCATACTCACCAGCAAGCAGCCAGCTCGAAGCCTCACCAGGGAGAAGCAGCCAGGCCAGCTCGACCAGCCCAGAAAGACCGGGCGGGAGCGGCGAGAACCGCAGCTCAATCAGCCCGGGTAGACTGGGAGGGAGCTGCGACAAGCGGCCCGGCAAGGCCTACCAGGCGGTTCCATCGACGAGGCCGAGAGACACAGAGAACCCGACCGAACCGGCCGGGAGCCAACCAACGACTGACCTACGCAAGTCCAGTAGGCAAGTGCGGAGCCCCGCCTACTTACAGGACTATGTTACATAGGACCAAACCAAGAGGGGAGGGGTGTTCTGTACCTTCATTTGCATTCTTGAAACCCCACGTTTTGATTGGTCAAAGCGTGGGGTGATCTGATTGGTTTAGCAAGCTGTGCTGATTGGCCCGCTGAGAATCTCCCGCAATTGGCTTGAGAATAAAAAGCTGCAAGTTTTCCCTTGGGGGAGATCAGTTCCGGGGGCCTAATAAAGAGCTGAAACCACAGTCACTGCCTCCTGGTCTCCTTGCCGAACGGACACGACAGGTGGGAAGCAAGATCTAAAGAAAAAAAGCTTATTTAGAGACAATGGGTGAAGGATAAAAAAAGGGGGGGATTCTGGAAGGTACATAAGATTGTGTTTATATATGTGTGTATTTAGAGCAGAATCTTTCTTATAAAATTTATTGTGTAATTTTAGAATGTACTAAACAGAATCCCAAGATAAATTAAGTGTTATATAAAGTATTTTTAAGTTAGGGCAATGAGTTAAAGGCGTCACTCCAATTAGTGTATAGGAGAAGTATAGTAAAAGAAAAAAGATGAATGGATAGTTGGAAATAGAACAGACAAAGAATGTTATTGAAAATGGTAATAAGATAGGGAAGGATATATAAAGTGAATATGATGTGTAAATTTCGTCTGTGTGAAGAGTTTTAACTAGGGATCAAGCAGCTTTCAGAAAAGATGTTTTAAGTTTTGTTATGTTTTCTGCGTTTTGTATGTTGATAAAAGGCAATAAAATTTTAATTAGCAAGAAATAACTTGGATGAAAAGGAGAAGTTGGGATAAGATATGAAGTTAAATAGATAAAGTAAATATTGATATTATAATTTGGAATCATTATGTTCTATTGGTTTTCTTCTTTGATTATTACTATTTTTTTTTAGAAAAGAATTTATAAGCTGTTATGCCTTGTTTGTTTGTGTACTGTTTTTGTAAAATTAATAAAATTTGTTTAAAAAAGAAAAACATAGTCAGGTACCAAGTTTTATAGAATTTACAGGTTAAAACCAGCATTTTCAGTTGCACTTAGAAACTTATTGGCAATCAGTGCAGTTACTGCCAAACAAATGTCATATGGCAATAATCAGTCTGCTTTGGCAGTACATAGGTTGCTAGAGTTTGGACCAACTGCAGTTCCTAGTTAGTCATTAGAGATAAAAGCTTTAATATGAACTCATACTGTGCTTAATCAGAACCACATTTTGTCTACTTCCACCAGTTCTCCAGGGGTCACTTCTGCTGCTTCTCCTGACAGTCCTCAGTAAACCAGACAATGCCCTTAACTTTGGCTAATAGTAGGAAAATATGTGAGAGTTATTATGTCAGCCAACCTGCTGCTTCCCAATTCCAGCCAGATGTTCAATAAGCTGCCTGTCAGGATCATTGGGAAACTTTCCAAGCAGCCTTCATAAACCATTTAATGCCTTTTTAATAGTTTCCTGCACTCTGGGCTGTCCTAATAGATTGTTCTAAATTGGGAAGGAATAGCAGCAACAAATTTAGTCAGGATCAGGAAGTAATCTGATACAACAAAGAACTCAGTCTAATGTCTTCTATATATAGAAGATACATTAGCTACTCCAAAGTAAAGGCTAGGCCTAAATAAGTCTTCTTGTGTGTCTCAGGAAAGATATTTAATTGGTATAATCCTGTGATTGTCATGGGGGTAATGAACTCCTGAGCTTTCCTGGAATTCAGAGCATGGACGTTAAAATTTTGCAGTACAACTACATGCAGCCCAATGACTGATTTCATATAAAACAATAATTTTTCTTTTGCTTTACTCTGCTTGTTTCAATCCTGCCTACTAGGTGGGCCCCATCATATTACTCCTGAGGAAAAGTGGCCTTCAACAGAAGAGGTGTTACCTACTCTTCTTGTAAGTAGTTCTTCAGGTTATATGCTAACTTAGCTCCATAGCTACTTTTCTTCCATGATAGAAATAAATAGGTTAAACAAGTTTGTCTATTTTTTTGGGGGGGGGGGCATTGATTTTTATCCTACATGTGATATTAAACATATATTCTAGAATGTAAATACCTTCCAGCTCCTCACCACTTGATAATAGTGTAGCTATGTGGCAAAGCTGATAAGAATCTCGTTCTCTTCCATTGTACTAAGTAATAGCAAAATCTTCTGAAAGGTCCACTCTTTATTCAGTCTTAGATAAGCCTGTCAGGCCCCATTTGTTACTTGCACATTCTATCTTATTTTACAGCTTTCAGTTGCTTCACTTGAGGAAAGTTCTGTGTTATTTTTCTATTTTTACACTCAACAATTTAATTTCTTTTTCTTCTTCCTTTCTCTATCTTGTGTAAGCCCCTTTAGGAAAGGAGCAACTGAGTGGAGAGACAAGATAACAATTCTAAAAGAAGGTTGTAATTTTAAGGTTTGTTTGTTACTACATTTCATTCTATACAAAGGGGATTAAAATGCTAGAGTAAAAACTACAGGATGTCATTGTTTTAAGGCTGCAACCATCAAGGAGTTAATGGTAATGAGTAATTAATTTTTGAGCAGACATTCAGGACTTTATTCTCAGTTTTGAAAATAGATCCCCATGAACACCCAGTCATTTAATCAAGGAAAAATAAGTAGACACATGGAATCTAAGATTGCTGTAACCAATACAAAGAGAAGCAGGTCGCAAATGAGAGTGGAGACAGGTGCTCCAGATACATAGAGTTGGTGGCAAGAAAGGAGAAATTCATACTGAATTTGTTATGAACTAAATAAAGGCGATTAGTAAAGTTTAACAACCTTACTAGAAAAGCAGGTTTCTATTCCTGCACTTCTGATTGGCTCATAATAGCAGCTTAGGATTGGTCCTTTCTGCGTAATCTGATTGGCTGCTAACGGGTCGTCTCTCATTGGTTAAAAGTTTAAAAGTTACAATGCATTTCATTGGATAATAGGACAGCAGCCATCTCTATAAAAAAGCTGCTGCTGCCCTAGGTAATTGCTCTGTTCAGTATCCTTAATAAAGAGTTGAAGTTCACTGTTCACTGCCTCGTCTCCATTCCTTGTGCCCATGCTCAGAATATAATACTGGTGACGAGGATGGGATGTGGAGATATCAGAGCTGACTGAACACTTACAGAGGACTAGCGAAACTGGCTGAGGTGAAATCGATGGATTGGGACACCCTCGCGCCCCTATGAGCCCACTATGCACCCGCTCTACCAACGCTTGTCTGAAGACACGGATTTTACCAGAGGGACCAGTGGAAAGGCGAGAGCGTAGCGGACTTCATCGCTGACCTCCGGAACCTGGGAGGCCTCTGTGGGTTTGCAAACCTTGAAGAAGCCCTGCGAGACCAAATAGTTCTGGGATTAGATGACCACACAGCGCAGAGCAAGATCATGGCAAAAGGGGACATCGATCTTGCAGATGCCATCACAGATGCTACTGCAGCAGAAGCAACCAGGAAGTTGGCCGCCCAAATGCGCCACACCAACACACCGCTCCATCAACTCGCCAACGATACCTCACCTCGCCTAGAGAGGCACTCAACAGCGACCTACCATGAGGACCTCGAATCCCCATTGGATAGTGAAGAGGAGGAGGTCAACCGGCTCCAGTCCGAATGCAACCAATGTAACCCATGGAACCAAAGACTACCACGACAATGCGCGGGTTGTGGGTCAAACCACCGCGATCAGATTGCAAATTCCTCAATGCACTCTGCCGTTTCTGTGGGAAAAGAGGCCACATCGCAAAGGTTTGCAGAAGCAAGCAAAGATCCAGTTCAATTTGGAGAGAAAATAACTACCACCAGACCACAGGAAATCTTCCTGTGAGTCGGGAACGCATGAACCAACAATGGAACAACCACTCCTGCAGAAATAAAACACTTGTCACTTCAACGAGACAGAAAGAGGCACACCAGACCATTACCATCAGCCACGCTTCATCGTTAGATGCAAGAAAGATCCGAGTGAGGGTCGCCATCGAGAACCAACCTTGTGTGATGGAAGTCGACTCAGGGTCGTCCCTCTCGATGGTTTCCTGGCAGACCCTCAAACAGTTAATCCCTGCTGTCCGGCGTCAAGACCTCAGAGCCCAAAGAATCATACTCAAAGATTACCAGGGGAACCTAATTCTGGTTGTCGGCTCCAGCCAAGTATAAGTATCATTCAAAAATCGGACTGTGTTGCTACCGCTGACTGTCATCGATCGTGATTGGCCTAGTTTGTTAGGCCTTCAATAGTTCGCCCCACTCGGGATTGAGGTAGCCGGCATTCACCAAACCAGAAGCGAAGACTGGGAGGAGGCCCTCGTCCAGGAATTCCAGGACGTCTTTTCAGACAAGCTAGGCGAGTACAAGGGGACCCTGATATCATTTAACCTTAACCCTGAAGTAGCTTCCATCCGCCTTAAGCCACATCGGGTGCCTTTTGTCTTAAAAGCAAAGATTGACGAGCAGCTCGATAAATTAATAGCCCAGGGTGTTTTAGAACCAACTGACCATTCCCATTGGGAAACCCCAATTGTAACACCCATCAAACTGGATGGATTGTTAAAAATTTGCGGGGACTACCGGGCCACCCTGAATCACGCCCTTCAACAGAACGCTTACCCGAGGCCGGTGGTTCAACACCTTCTCCATTCCCTGGGTGGTGGGAAAATCTTCGCTAAATTGGATTTAGCGCAGGCATACCAACAGCTACCCATAGATGCAGAAACCGCGGAAGCACAAACTATCATTACCCATCGAAGCGCGTTTAAGTGCAATCGACTCCAATTCGGAGTGAGCGTAGCCCCGGGGATTTTCCAAAGTCTGATGGAGAGACTTTTACGAGGCATCAAAGGGGTCGTACCATATTTTGATGACGTTTTAATTGCGGCCCCTAATAGAGAAGTATTAGAGAGATGCCTCAGAATGGTTCTCCAAAAATTTAAAGACTCCGGCCTAAAGGTCAAAAAAAAAAAAAGTCAACTGTGTATGGAGAGGGTGGAGTTCCTTGGGTAGATTCTCGATAGGCAAGGAATTCACCCCACTGATAGCAAACTAAAAGTGATCAAAAACACCCCAAGACCCCAGAACAAGACAGATCTCCAAGCTTTCCTGGGGCTCATTAACTTTTACAACGTCTTCTTGCCCCAGAAGGTGACCGTAGCTGAACCCCTACATAGACTTCTCGACAAAAGAGCTACTTGGGTCTGGGGACACTGAGAGGAACACGCATTCCAACAAATGAAAAACTTATTAACCTCTGACGCTGTATTAATGCAGTATAATGAGACTTTGCCTTTAAGCATTACATGTGACGCGTCGCCGTTTGGAGTAGGAGCCATTTTAAGTCATGTGCTATCAAATGGTAGTGAAGCCCCTATTGCATATTTTTCAAGGACATTATCAAGGGCTGAACACAACTATAGCCAAATTGACAAAGAGGCTCTTGCTGTTGTATCGGCTGTAAAACGATTTCATGTATGGGCGAGCCTTTACTATAATTACGGACCACAAGCCTTTGCTTGGGATTATAGCAGGAGACAAGCCAACCCGCTATATATTGTCACCAAGAATGACTCGCTGGTCAGAGTTCTTAGCTGCATACAATTGTAAATTGCAACATCGCCCGGGGAAAGCCATTCCCCATGCAGACGCATTGAGCCGTTCCCCACTTCCGGAAACCATCGACAACCCAGCTCCAAACCTCACGACACTCCAGATTGAAACACTACATTCACTGCCGCTAACAGCAAGAGACATCGCCATCAAAACAAAACGAGATCCTATCCTGGCACGAGTTCTCAGCTGGGTCGAATGAGAATGGCCAGTCGATCAAACCCCCGATGACTTTGCCCCTTTCAGGAACTGGCAAACAGAACTTTTTTCGCAGAAAGGCTGCATCCTATGGGGAGACAGAGCCGTCGTCCCAGAGAGGCTACAACGGGCAGTTTTAAAAGTATTGCATGATGGTCATCCCGGCATCGTGAGTATGAAGGCGCTCGCACGAAGCTATGCGTGGTGGCCGGCCATCGATAAGCAGATCGAAGCCTGGGTAAAGACTTGCCAAAAATGCCAAGAAGTCAGCAGTGCTCCACCAAGAGCGACTCCAACTGAGTGGGAAACCCCCCGGGGGCCATGGTCCCACATCCACATTGATTTTGCGGGACCTACCAAAGGACATACGTTTCTCCTAACAGTGGATGCCTACTCCAACTGGCTCGAAATCCACAAGATGAAGACTACTACAACCGATTCGGTCATTCAGAAATTAAATAAACTATTCGCAATGCATGGCTTACCAGACGTTTTAGTTTCTGATAATGGGCCCCAGTTCACGGCCCTGGCATTTGAACAATACTTAGTGGACCGGGGCATCCGCCATGCGCTAACCTCACTGGCGCACCCTGCGGCCAATGGAAGGGCCGAGCGCATGGTCCAATTCGTTAAAAAAACTCTCCACAAGATGGACCATGGGGACATTGATGACAAGCTGAACAGAATACTCCTACTCCAACACATCACCCCGCATAGCGTCACCAACAAAACTCTCGCTGAACTGTTGATGGGATGCAAGCTTCGCTCCCACCTCAACCGTTTATATCCGTCCTACTCGCCAGAGAAACCTTTCGGATCTAGCGGAAAGTGCCACGAGTTCAAGGTAGGCGACTTGGTGTTTGCTAAAAACTTTTCCGGTGAACTGTTGTGGGTCCAAGCAACCGTAACCCAACTCACGGGCCCCAGATCATACCGTGTGCAAACGACCGATGAAAAAATATGGAAATGCCATATAGATCAGCTTCGCTCTAGATTGCAGCCCAGTTCCCGTGACTCCCTTGACTCTCAAATTGGGGGGGGAGGGGATGTCGAAGGAACCAAGTTCGAGATGGCGGATGGCGCAATCAGAGGAAACCAGCAGCCTAGCAAGTAACATGAGAAGAATTAGGAAGGGGGGTTGTTTCGCCACAGAGAAACACCTCAACGGAGGTGAGCCCGCAGAGCCCCGAGGACAACAATGGCGGAAATGGAATTAGCAGTGCCGAGTCATCCTGTGGGGATACGGAACTGCCTGTACCGAAAAACTCAAAAAACATTCCACCGGAACCGGACTGCAGACAGGAACCGGTGGGACAGCGCAAATCTAACAGGCGGGTGAAACAACCTGCGTATCTATGGGATTACGTCACCGCACCTCTCAAACGGAACCTAGGGGGGAGGGGTGTTATGAACTAAATAAAGGCGATTAATAAAGTTTAACAACCTTACTAGAAAAGCAGGTTTCTAATCCTGCACTTCTGATTGGTCCATAATAGCAGCTTAGGATTGGTCCTTTCTGGGTAATCTGATTGGCTGCTAACGGGTCGTCTCTCATTGGTTAAAAGTTTAAAAGTTACAATGCATTTCATTGGATAATAGGACAGCAGCCATCTCTATAAAAGAGCTGCTGCTGCCCTAGGTAATTGTTCTGTTCAGTATCCTTAATAAAGAGTTGAAGTTCACTGTTCACTGCCTCGTCTCCATTCCTTGCACCCATGCTCAGAATATAATAGAATTGTTATTAGCAAAAAATGCTAACAGTACCTCCACCAACAGACTTAAAAGGGGAAAAAATAATCCATGTATCAGTTACAATAGTGCTTAAAAGTTTGTGAATAAAGGAACATGTATAATGTATTTGACACATGTTAACTGAATTCTTTTTAATCTTTAGGACTTATTTGGAGAACATATAACATTTTAAGCAGGGATAGGTTTCTATCGGTTCTGTCCACCTCAGTAGAACCAGTAGCTCTGAAGAGCAGCAGACATAGAACCGGTTCTATGTCTGCTGATGTTTTTGCCCACCCACCCACTTGGGCTCTTACCTGATCTTTATTTCCTGATTTTTCAACTTCAGCTGCCTTACGAAGCACAGCTGCAGTTAAAAAAGCAGGAAAAGAGGGCTGTTTCAAAGGCTGCGTCTCTGCATACAGCATACTGATGACGATTTACAGGCACGTGGCTCACAGTGTGCAGGGAAGCTCATAAATCCTGAACTGGTAGTTAACCCTGTTGTATCCCACCCTTGATTTTAAGTAATATCTGAACAGCAATATTGAAAATTCAGAAGCAAAAAGCTTATGGGTAATAAAGAAAAGACAGCTCCTTAATATTTTGAGATATTTTGCTTCAATCTTTTCTAATTAAAACAGCAATAATAAATATGTGCATCAGGAAACTGATTAGGATGGTTTAACTAATTTAAAAGCAAGTTAAATTTGAAGAGATTCCAAGTTCCAATATCAATCTGCCAATCTGTCTAATACCTGGGAATATTTCAGAATGAATAATAAAGAGATTTGTATGTAAAACCCTAGAAAACAATTTATTTACTAGACTGTCATATTGCCCATCTTGTCTAGAGGAGACTCTATGCAGCTTACAAACAATGCAAAACAATGGAGCAATGACCTATTTTAGCATAGAGTTGTAAGAATAAATCTTGTCACATGAATCTTATTTCATGTTATCATCAGACTATTTTTTTCATAAACTATGAGAATGCTGAAGACCTCATGTACCTTGATTTCATCATGGCATCTGGCTAAATAGCTCATGAGCTGCTATTTAGTAAAATATTTAGCTGAGGGATTTATTAAGTGGGTACATAGTTGGCTCAAAAAATCATACTCAAAGAGTGATAATCAATGGCTACTCATTACCCTAAAGAGCTGTATCATGTGGGTTCCTGCAAGGACTAGTCCTCATTTCCGTACTTTGGATATTTTCATTAATGATTTAGAAGAAGAGAGGCTAAGAGAACATTTAACAATTCTGCAGACAATACAAAATAGAGTGGACAACCTAAACTATGAAAGGAAAAATAAAATTAACAATTTCAGTGGAATGGAGACATGGAATAAAAGTCAGAGAATTAAATTTAACAGTGACAAGGGCAAAGTTATTAATTTGGTAACAAATATTAAATATAAATTTAATGTTAAAAAGAGAAACTTGTAAGAGAAACCTGACTTGGTAATTTTCCTTGTGAAAAAGATATTGAAACACGATTTGATTCAAAACTAAATATAGCCTGACATCTGATGTCTGGGGAAAAAAAAAGCAAATGCAGTATTAGGCTGCATCAAGATAACATATTGTTCCACTCTGTTTTTTCTAATCAGATCCCAGTTTGAGTTCTGTGTTCATTTTTCAGTTCTATATTTTAAGAAGAATTCAGAGAAATTACAATACGTTCAAATAATTGCAACAAAAACTATCAGGAGACTAAAAACTAAGTCCTATTATGAGCAATTGAAAGAGCTAGATATGTTTAATTTAAAAAAAGTTGGGGTGGGTATTATAGCATTCTTCAAATACCTAAAAATACATTATATATAGAAAAAAGTAGAAACCTATTTTTTTTTCTTGCTTCAGGTTGCAGGAAACAGAAAAATGAATTTAAATGATAGTAAGGCAGATGTTAAAAAATGTCTCAACAGCTAGCCAATTACCCAGAGTGATCATGGGTTCCCCTTTGTTTGATATCTTCCAACAGAGCTGAAGAGTCATTTGTCTGGGATCCTTAATTGAGATTTTTACACTGTGCAGAAGATTGAATTCTATGAACTCCATGAGTCTAATTCACATTTCATTTAGTGAAAATTAAAACTAATGAATTATAGCTAATACAATTATTCTCCATGTATAATATATAATAACATACTCCCTCTTTCACAATAAAAATTACAATACAACATAAATTTTTGGATGGGCTCTGAAGAGACCAGATACAGCATTGAGGTCATATGTTTTGTATCCCTGGTGCACAGATTAAATAAATAGTAAAATAATATTTTAAAATGGATTTAATATACTGTATTTCAGAGTCCTTGGTGCTTTCTGAATTGGTTGTTTTCTTGCAGATGTTTCATTGCCAAACTACCTATGAAAAAGACAACATGATCATATATCAAAAACATCTCAGAAACTATCAACAACCACATCCCCATCACACACAAACCATCTAGAACCTTTAAAATATGCTAAATGAACCAAAAGACCAGAGGCCTCCTCTATCTATCAAAAAAGTTATATACAACATACAGTGTAAAGACAACCATTATGTAGGATAAATAGAACCAAAAGACCAGCGGCCTCCTCTATCTATCAAAAAAAGTCATGTACAACATACAGTGTAAAGGCAACCATTATGTAGGATAAATAGAAATAAAACTAGCAGAATGCATCCATGAATGCCAATCAACAGTCTGAAGACATGCAAAATACAATACAACAGAATTGGAAGGGTGATCTTCTAAGTCTTCTAGTAGTCTTCTAATCCAACCCTCTGTTCAAGCAGGAGATCCTATAACATTTTGGACAAATGCCTGTCTAATCTCTTGCCTTAATGACAACAGATTCAGCAGTTTTTCTAAGTATTTTATCTGAGAAACATTTAGCATAACTGTCCAATCAAGGAATGATCAAGTTCATGTTTACCAACACTGACAGGGCAAGCCACTAGTATATAAAATGAGACCAAACCCTATTTGTTATTGTCATTGATAATGTGATCTAGTTTGGTAATATCTGCAAGAAAACAACGAAGCTCAAAGAACAACAAAGATTCCATATTTCAACTCTGAGTTATAAATGTTATCTTTTATCAATGCTGCACTTCATATATTTTATCATATTAAAGTATAGGTATCTGTTGAGGGTTAAAATCAGCATTTAAAGTTTCTTAAAACTCTTTTCCCTGAGAATTAATTGTTCTTTACAGATGGCTAAATCTGAAATGCATGTTTATTTTTATACTTTTCCATTGTGGAAGATGGCCTGATGCTCTAGGGCTTCTTCATTTAACCAAGGAGAAGCTACAAAACAAGCCCCTGGACCATTAGCCAAAATCAGTCAGACAACACCAAGGATTTAGTGAGAGAAATACTCTTGCAAGCTAAATGTTTCTCAGAGAAAATACTCGGACAGAATGTTGAATCTGTCCTCATTAAGGCTACACAAAAACAAAAAGCAAAGCAAAACAACAGCAGGAATGATAAGAACAAAACAACAAAAAAGGGGGTTTAACCAAACTGTATTTAAGCTGCTTTAAGTAACATAAAGATTAAGCAAGGATGGCTACTTCTTCAGCAATTTTTATTGTTTTGAGTAGAAGTGAGATTATTAATAATAAAACAAATATGCAGCAATATTAAATTTCATTAGACACTTTGTTTAACTAGCATGCTGATCAGGCCATTTGTTGAAGAGATAGAACGAGTTCAAAAATTGCTTTTCTGCACTTCAAGGATAAAAATTTGCTCCCAAAGGAAAAAAAATCTAAATAACTAAATAGCTCAACCAAATAACAGATCAAAGATTAATCAGAAGGTCATTCTGATATGCTACAGCTGTAATAACATATATGATAACTTAGACCTGTCAAAAAAGCACTGCCAAGACAAGAAATGTGAATAATTTTGATAAGCTTTCTTTCAGCATCTCAACAGCTAAGAAGTTATCCAGCCTAAGAAACATGTGGAATCATGTTCATCACTTATCTACAAAAATTGAAGGGATAGGGACAGAAAAAGTTCACAGACAAAATAAAACATACAGTATATAAGACCTTTAGACTGTATTTGTAAGGATAAACATGGTTTCTATTTTCTTATGGAGACCAAGAAGTGCCAGAATCTTATGAAGGGGAAAAATACCAGTGTTTACAGATAGTCCTCAACGTATAACTACAATTAAGCCCAACATTTCTGTTGCTAAGTGAGACAGTTGTTAGATGAATTTTGTCCCATTTTATGGCCTTTCTTGCCACAGTTGTTCAGTAAATCACTGTAGCTGTAAAATTGGTAACAGAGTTACTAATCTGGCTTCCCCATGGACTTTGCTTGTCAGAAGGTTGCAAAAGGTGATCACATAAGCTCCGGACGCTGCAACCATCATAAATACGAGTCAGTTGCCAAGCATCTGAATTTTGATCACATGACCGAGGGGATGAAGCAACAGTTGCAAGTGTCATAAATCCTTTCTTTCAATTCTTTTGTAATTGTAATTTCAAACAATCACTAAACAAACTGTTGCTAAGTCAAGGACTACATGTCTATGATGCTATTTCCAAAGGAATCCCCTTATAATTATTCATTCCATATTCAGATCATGAAATTATTTACTCACTTGTCTAGGTCCAGGAGGCCTTTGTACAACTTTGTGCTGTGCTCCAGTTGCACCTATTCTAAAGGCTCTATTCTTACGCATGCCATTATCACTTCTCATAAGGACTACTCTAATGCAGCATACCTGAAGCTGCACTTAAGGAGCATTTAGAAGCTTTAACTGGTGCAAAATATGGCAGTACAGGCAATTTTGTACATATGGACTTAGGGCTGCATACTTTATAGCTCTATTGTATGAATTGCTTTGGTTATCAGTCAGTTTCTGACTTCAATTCGGAGTACAGTTACTGTTCTGTCCCTTAATTAGCATTCTTGAGATCCCCGCGCTTTGATTGGCTAAAGTGCGGGGCACTCTGATTGGTCAGGTGAGCCGCGCCGATTGGCTCGCTGAGAATCTCCTGCGATTGGTCAATTCGAATCGCGGGAGATTCAAAGCGGTGCCATTGGCTGCGGCCGCCGCGGCTAAAAGAATAAAAGCTGCGAACCTTTTGCAAAGCGCCAGTTCGGTTCCTACCTTAATAAAAGAGCATGATTTGAAGTCACCGACTCCTGGCATCATTTTCGAGGACACGACACTGGTGACGAGGGTGGGATCCAGGCCCTGAACCGAACCATGTGTCCGACAGAAGCCAGACGAACCACCACGATGGTGAAAATCGCACCCCCCGCACCCTCCAACCCCACCACCGAGGACTGGGAATCGTACTCCGACCGATTCCGCATGTTCCTCGAGTGCAGCGATCTGAAGGACGCCACCGGCCCCATGAAGCGCGCCGTCTTCCTGACCCACTGCGGGACCAAGGTATTCAAGATGGCCAAGGCGCTTGCCAAACCCGCCAATGCGACCGCGATGGACTGGGACGTCCTCGAGCCAATACTTCGGTGGCACTACGCTCCAGAGGTACCCATCCTGATCCGTCGCAACGAGTTCTACCGTCGGGACCAACAGTCGGGTGAGAGTTTCAGCGACTTCGTTGCCGAACTACGACACCTAGGGAGGCTCTGCGAATTCGACAACCTGAACGACGCCCTGCGAGAAAGAATCGTGCTCGGCTTGTGCGACCCCGTCCTCCAGAGCCGGCTGATGGCCAAGGGCAACATCAGCCTAGCAGACACCCTCACCGCAGCCGCAGCTGCCGAAGCAACCCGAACATCTGCCGACTGCATGCGCAGACCGAACGCTGGGGACCGCAGTGGGAACAACAACCCTGCAAGGTCGTCCAAGGCCCAACCCGAGACGACCACCCACCAGGGCGATTTTCACTCGGCATCGGGCACTTCCGATGACGAGGAGGACATTCATCGCCTCCAGACAGGCCGCGACCCACGGAACCAGCGAGGTCGTAAGTCGAGGACCAACTGTGCCGGGTGCGGAGGCGACCACCCCAGGTCCAAATACTGTTTTTTTTGAGTCGATCTGCCGGCATTGTGACAAGAAGGGACACATCGCCCGTGTCTACCGCCTTAAAAAGAACCGCAGCCCGGCCCGATGGGACCAGAGCGACCGGAGGAGAGAGAGCACACCACCCCAGACCAGAGATCGCCCCTCGGACAACAGATGGGACCGGAACGGATGATTCCTATGAGGCGGCGATAACCGGCGAAGAGAGGAGACCCATCAGACGGTCACCATTGGCCACGCCATAACCAATGACGCTCGGAAGGTCCACGTGGAGGTAGGCATCGAGGGCCAGCCATGCAAATTGGAGGTGGACTCCGGGTCCTACCTCTCCATGATAACATGGCATGAAATAAAGTGCTTGGTGCCTACCATCCAAAGGAGGAACCTAGACAGCCAGAGACTCATTGTAAAGGACTACCAGGGAAACCGCATCCCGGTAGTTGGAACCAAACACTTCAACATCACATATAAAGGGCACACCGAAAGGCTTCCCCTGACAATCGTCGACCGCGACCGCCCAAGCCTACTGGGATTGCAATGGTTCGCCCCACTTGGCATCGCAGTCACAGGAGTCGACCACGTCACCGACGACAGCTGGGAGCAACAACTGGCCCGGGAATTCCAAGAGGTCTTCGACGGAAACCTAGGCAAGTACCGAGGGCCCCTTATATCATTCAGCATAGACCCAAACGTCCCCCCAAAATGCCTGAAACCAAGGCGGGTGCTTAAACCCAAGATAGACGAGCAAATTGACAAACTCGTCAAGCAAGGGGTCCTACAGCCAATAGACCACGCCCGGTGGGAGACCCCCATAGTCACCCCGATCAAGCCCGATGGGAATATTCCAAAGCCTAATGGCAAGGCATCAAGGGGGTGGTACCTTACTTCGACGACGTCCTAGTGTCGGCAACCAACCAAGCCGAACTAGAGGGTCGCCTAAGGGAGGTCCTAACCAAATTCAAAGAGACCGGGCTCAAAGTAAAGAGGGAGAAATGCCAACTATACACGGAACGGGTTGAATTCCTAGGATACCTCCTCGACCGTCATGGCATTCACTCCACAAACCAAAAAATCAAGGCCATCAAAGAAGCCCCCACACCCAAGTCGAAGACGGAACTACAGGCATTCCTGGGGCTACTTAAC
Source organism: Hydrophis major (assembly GCA_033807585.1). NCBI lineage: Eukaryota > Metazoa > Chordata > Lepidosauria > Squamata > Elapidae > Hydrophis > Hydrophis major. Next base: position 60,971,125 of record CM066331.1, on the reverse strand, counting down.
TTTTACAATGTTTTCCTGCCCCAAAAGGCGACGGTAGCGGAGCCCTTGCATAGGCTCCTGGACAAGGCGGCGATTTGGACTTGGGGGAAACGCGAGCAAGCCACCTTCCAAAGAACAAAGGACCTCCTCACTTCGGACGCCGTCCTTATACAGTATAACGAGACCCTACCTCTGGCTGTCACATGTGACGCATCACCCTTCAGCGTCAGCGCTGTCCTCAGCCATACCTTCCCCAACGGAAAAGAAGTGCCCATCGCGTTCTTTTCAAGGACCCTCACCAAACCGGATCGGAACTATAGCCAGCTGGACAAAGAGGCTCTGGCTATCGTTGCCGCCGTAAAAAGATTCCACGAGTACCTCTACGGCCGGACATTCACCATCATAACCGACCACAAGCCGCTGCTGGGAATCCTTGCAGGAAACCGGGCCACTCCGAACATTCTGTCTCCCCGAATGACAAGGTGGTCCGAGTTCCTGGCCGCCTACAACTACGGACTCATACACAGACCGGGTAAGACGATCTCCCATGCAGATGCCTTAAGCCGCTCGTCACTACCGGAACCTGACACCGACCCAGCACCCACGATGACCACCCTCAGCATAGAGACTACCCAACCTGCTCATAACTGCGTCAGACATTGCCCGAGAGACTAATAATGACAAACGTCTGGCGCGGGTGTTGCATTGGGTAGAGAAAGGGTGGCCAGAAAGAGACAACGACGAGTCCGTCAAAACATTCCGAAACCAGCAAACGGAACTCTCGTTATTAAAGGGGTGCATACTATGGGGGGATAGGGTGGTCATTCCAGAAAAACTACAAGGGAAGGTTCTGGAACTACTACACGAGAGGCACCCTGGCATCGTTAGGACTAAAGCCCTGGCCAGAAGTTACGCTTGGTGGCCAGGGATGGACAAACAAATTGAGACCTTGGTAGCAAGGTGCCAACTAGGCCAAGCCCACCCACAGCACCCGTCCTAGAGTGGGAAAGCCCAAGGGGACCTTGGTCTAGGATCCATATAGACTTCGCCAGGTCCACAAAAGGACACACCTTCCTTATAACAGTAGACGCTTACTCCAACTGGCTGGAGGTAAGCAACATGAAAACAACAACCACGGAGGCCGTGATCAAGGAACTCTGAAAACTCTTTGCAACGCACGGCCTCCCAGACGTCGTCGTTTCCAACAACGGGCCCCAATTCACCTCGCTGGAATTCGAAAAACTCCTAGCGGAAAGGGGCATCCGCCACGCGCTGACAGCACCGGCCTCCCAGATGTCGTCGTCTCCGACAACGGGCCCCAGTTCACCTCGCTGGAATTCGAAAAATTCCTAGCGGAAAGGGGCATCCGCCATGCGCTGACAGCACCAGCGCACCCGGCGGCGAACGGTAGGGTGGAACAGATGGTGCAATTCACTAAGAAAACCATCCGGAAAATAGACCACGGGGAGATCCAGGAGAAAATAAACAAACTACTCTTCACCCAACACATAACCCCAAATACCACAACGAATAAGAGCCCAGCCGAACTATTAATGGGGAGGAAATTAAGGTCCCCACTCGACAGGTTACACCCCACGTATAACCCGGAGAAGCCCCCAGACTCAAACAGTAAACACCGAACTTTCGAACCAGGCGACCCCGTATACGCAAGAAACCTGACAGAAGACCCACTATGGGTACCGGCCATCATCACACAAATAACAGGCCCACACTCATACCGGCTACAAACAGCAGACGGACGAGCCTGGAAACGCCACATCAAGCAATTAAGGTCGAGGACTACCAACCAAGAGACCACCGATGCACAAACACGCGAAACCGACCCCCACAACACAAACCAAGGGGGAAGGGAATACCCAGGGGACCAAAACCAAAGAAGAATAAACCAGCCATACTTACCGGAAAGCAACCAGCACGACCCCTCGCCAGGAAGAGACAGCCAGGCCAGCTCGACCGACCCGGGGAGACCGAGCGGGAGCGGCGAAACCCACAGCTCAACCAACCCGGGAGGCCCAGGAGGGAGTTACGGAGAGCGGCCCGGACCGACCGACCAGCCGGTTCCCACGACGGCATCAGGAGCAACAGAGATCCCGACCGAACTGGCCGGGATCCAACCTACGACTGAGCTGGTCCAGTAGGCTCAGACGGAGCCCTGCCTACCTACGTGACTACGCAACGTAAGGACTAAACCAAGAGGGGAGGGGTGTTCTGTCCCTTAATTAGCATTCTTGAGATCCCCGCGCTTTGATTAGCCAAAGCGCGGGGCACTCTGATTGGTCAGGCGAGCCGCGCCGATTGGCTCGCTGAGAATCTCCCGTGATTGGTCAATTCGAATCGCGGGAGATTCAAAGTGGTGCCATTGGCTGCGGCCGCGGCGGCTAAAAGAATAAAAGCCGCGAACCTTTTGCAAAGCGCCAGTTCGGTTCCTACCTTAATAAAAGAGCATGATTTGAAGTCACCGACTCCTGACATCATTTTCGAGGACACAACAGTTACAATCTTTAAAGCCATACACACCTAAGTTATTTCATGGTCTACCTTTCCTTGGTTACATCATCCCATCCCATCAGGGTTGACAGTAGAGGCATTTTATGGTTCCATCCGCTATTTGATGTAAACCAGGCACAAACCTTTCTCTGTGACACATGCCCTTTGAATCATCATTTCCTCTGAGTTGAAATTGGCCCCAATCCTATTGACATTCCAGAAGTTCCTTCAAACTTGATTCTTTCAGTGAAATTGGGAATTCCATGGAAATAGAGGGTCTGCAAAATGGGTGTATTGTATGTAGGATTCCAAATGTACTCTTGTTTTTGCTTTATATTTATAGCTTTAATTGTTCTAATTGATTTTAATGGTTTTAATGGTTCTGATTATTCCTACTTTTAAAAATATGTCTATGCTACTCAGAATCACAGATGTGACATCAATGGCTATATGAATACAATGAACAAATAGGATCTTATAGTACCTACTGTGAAACTTTTATTTTACTTTTTAAATCAGGTCTATCTTTGTTTTGTGTTTAATGTTTCTGATAAACCATAAATGAAGCTCTTGTTTCATAAAATAAAATAATTTACACTGTCTTGAAGGAAGATTTTAGTTTTCGTTCCTTAACTGAACAAAGTCACCCTACTAGAATGCATGGAAAAATGTATATCACAATGGGATAGTATGTTTACAGGGATGTGGTTAGATAGGGAATATATACTTTTAAGCCTATGTGGAAGGGTCTGGCTTTGCCTTGAAGTGCTTCAAGCTGTGCAAGTCTTATGAGGTGCTGGGTTCCTTCTCCATGAAATACTTTATGAAGTTTTGAAGCCCCTGTGTAAGTTCCACTGGCATCTGTTGCTCATATGTAGAACTTTCTTCTGGCTGTTACAAATGTCAAACGAGTCATTAAAATAAAGAAACAATGCTGCTTTATGGTTAGAACTACTTGAGTACTGTTTTATGAAGCAGCCTCAAAAGTTCTCACAAAGTTTCACTGGAATAAAACACTCCTTTGAAGCTTTGCACAGTCCTAATTTATAATTCATAAAAATCTAAACCATTACAAGAAAATATAATATCTATCCATTCATCCTGTATAATATGGTTTATTTCAAGAAGAAATGGATAAAAGTACAAATGGATGTGATTCTAAAGCATTCTTTGCTCATAAAGTTCTTTGCTTCATAATCTCTTAATTCATAACCATTAGCCCCTTTCACTTCCAGATGTCCTTCTGAAATGCCAACTGGTTGATTTGTTCTGCAGCTTTGCATATAGTTACCAGCAAGGGCATCCCATTTGGACTCAGAGAAACTTATATGTTAGTTTACCCTACCCTACCTTACCCATTGCATCGCATCACATCGGAACACAACCCATTCTACACACTTTTGTGTTCCAGCTTTTTTACTGCATTTTTATGTTCATCCAGGTGGGTACTTATTCTTCTATTGGTCTGTCCAATGTATGTGGCTGGGCATGATGCATAGGGGACCGTATATGCCTTGGTTTTCTTAAGTTTTCGCGGGTATTTATATGTATGGTATTCAACTTTGTTCAGGTATTTTCCCACATTATTATACTTGTGCTTTTATAGTTGTGCTTTAAAAGCACAACTATAATGACGTGAGACAATACTCGAACAAAGCTGAATACTATATATATATATATATATACACACATACACATATATATACACATACACATATATGTACACATACACATATATATACACATACATATATGTGTGTGTGTGTGTGTGTATATGAGATATCCATGTTAGTCTTTGAAGCAAAAAATCACAATACATACTAAAGCATTTTAAAAATTAAAAAAATTATTATTTCATACAGCTCTCATAAATCAAGTGACCATACATAAAATAGCAAAAGTGACATTGTAAGAGCCATGATGGTGGGGCAGTGGTTAGAATGTAATACTGCAGGCTAACTCTGCTGACTGCCAGCAGTTTGATTCTCAATGGCTCAAGGTTGACTTAGCCTTCCATCCTTCTGAGGACTTCCATCCTTCTGAGGACCCAGATTATTGGGGGCAATATGCTGATTCTGTAAATTGCTTGTAGAGAGCTGTAAAACATTATGAAGTGGTTTATTTATTTAGTGTACAGCACAAGTTTGCCAGGGATCATTGAGATGTCTGGCTGCCTTTGTGAAAGGATTTTTTTGGGGTGGTGTTATCTTTACCCATGGGATGGCTGAATGCCAGTAGGCAATCGGGGAGAGTCCTTTCTTGTCACTATTCTCTCATGGGAATCGAGCTGTTGAGCTGCTGGCTCAGCGGTGCACAGGCCCAGCATTTTACCATATATGTATTATGCTATTGCTATTAATTTTTTTTAGCACTGACTATCTAGCTAATATATGCTGTATCCAAATAAATTTTAGTAGATGTTTAATTAATCAAAAATGGTATAATTATATTTAATATGTTCTTGTATGATTAAACATTGTGAAAAAACTATCTTTGTTATTTCTGTTCTCAGGTATTGCCACTTGTGAACAATAGAGTGTCCTTGATAGCTTTCTCAATATTATTTCTGAAAAGGCAGTACTAGATACTTATTATTCCTAAATCATCATATTAAAAACAAAATCTATACACAATATAGGCTTGCCATCATTTGATTGGGGAGGACATGCTCAGATTCAACTCTGATATGATTGAGTGACTCTAGATTTGGTGCCCTCTGGATTCAGAGAGTTTTTATCTTTGATGTTAAAAGATAACCTCAGACAAGCCTGATGCACAATTTGGCGGGTCCTCTTGAAATCATGGTTCTTGACTAAACAGCAGATGATAGCTCTGGTTCAGAAGTCCTTTTCATAAATCACATCTTATGAGTCAATTTTGCACATTTCTGGGATGGCCCAATTTCATGCATCTGGATTACTGCAGTACACTGTATAGAGGATTGCCTTGAAGATCACTCAGAGGTTTTGGCCAGTTCACAACCAGTTTTGGACACAGCTTAGTATTCCCCCAATATATGTAAATTACTGCTTTATGAGCTGTACTGGTTACCAGAAAGTTCTACACATAATTTATGCAGCTAGTTATTACCTCGAATGCTTTTCATGCCTCAGAGCTCAGTTATTTGAAGAGCCCTCTGCCTCATATTATTTTTCTCCATCCAGTAAGATTGGACAGATGGTCATCTTTCATAATTTAAATATTGTCATTTGGTGGGCCTCAGGAAATGCACCTTTTCTATTATTATGCCTGAACTATGAAACAGAATTCCTCCCAACAGCCAATTCTTGTGTCAGAAATTTGAATGTCATCTTTGAATGGTCCTTGATTATTTTTGTTTGTATGGACTTACGTCTATTTTATTATGCTTTAAAGTTTAACATTTTAAAATATTATGTTGATTTAATTCTGCATACTGTCCGGAATCACACATAGGGCAACAACATAAATTGATTGAATGAATGGAGAAATAAATAAATTTAGATTAAATGATGTCATTGGAGGAAGAGCAACTTCTTCTTAAAAACATCTTACTTCTTTAAACAAATATAAAAAGGAAACAGATTGTCCTAAATAAAATATTTTAAGAGGTTTCTGAGATTAGGAAGAACTCTACTGTGCCTTTGATGGCAATATCTGGCATACCCAAATCTGAATACATAAAATTATAAAAGAAACAAAATCAAAGAATATAATTTCTTTCTTATTCCTTCTTCCTTTTGAGAATCAAGTTGCCACTTACTTAACAGTTCTTGCATTCCTCCTTAAAGGCCATCTCCACAGACATCTAAACTATACTTTTTAATAATATAGAGAATAATATGTTAAACCAATGCCTCGTACAGTCCGCTTATTGTAAAGAGAATGCCAATCATTTTGGGGCACTATGGCAGTTTTACTCTGAGTATGCTCACATTAAGCTAAGTTCTTAAATTTAACGATTAGCTTACTTATTATTGTCTTTAGTCTTCCAACCTGCAAGAATACAAAAGGTACTGATACATACTCAGGATTTTTGTTTTATAGAAATGTTAAAAGCTGATAAGTTATGTGCTGCTCTTTCTCTCTCTCTTTATTTCTATTAATAGTACAAACAAACAAAATAGTTTAAAAAAAGGTACAATATTACCAACAAAAAAAAAGGGTAAAGTCAGGAAATGAGCAACACTATAGACATATGTGTTCTTTAACGCTAATATTAAAGACAATGTGCATAAAATGATTCCTTTGAGTTTATGTCCATGGTTATTTTCTGAAATGAATGCCTATAAATTTTGCAATACCACTTTCAGAACTATTTTTCCTTGATAGGTGTTCTCACAAATCACACTTTGCAGTGAAGAAAGAAATTTTTGCAGCCAGTTACTTTCTAGACAATATCTGCACATGTGCAATTCCATGAATCAGTTTCTCATTAAATGTTTAAATGACCCATATCATCTCTACCCAGAAAAGTAGATAGATGCAATCATCAAAATGTCTATCAAAATGTACTTGATTACTGTATTGTCCATGACCTGAATCATTTTCTTTTCTTTTCATATTGAACCTAATATGATGTCACTAAAAATAAGCTGACAGAAAATTAATAGACAACAGACTTGCTATATTAGTTTGAAGCACTGCAGATTCGGGTTTTCCAGTTGCTTCAACCTTCAGTTATTCCTAGTAGTGTTTTGGCTGAAATTAGAAAATGCACACATGAATGTTTTCCTGTATCGAGAACAGTGTCTTTTGGGCATGAAGAACACTTCCCTTATGTGGTACCTCTTTTGGAGGCTTTAGTAGCATGATTCACTACAAGTGTTAGTCCTTTGATCTGAAACATAAATGTTACTTCAACTTTATTAGCAGTTCTAATTACTTACCAGAAGTTTGGTTGAAAAATAACCCAAGTTTTTAAGTTTCAGTGGAATAAATATTCCAAAGGTGTAGTGTAAAGCAAAAGAAGTCTGTGAAGCGAATTAGTTAAGCAGTATATATATATAATATATGTATAACAAGTAGACTATGTCCATAGTGCACATAAAGACCCTGAGTTACCTACCCGCCTCCTAAATACCGCAATTCAGATAAGTGGTTTATCAGCTCGGTGGCAGATTATAGAAGACCCTTTTTGTGGACATGTTTTTCCCCAGTAAGAGAAGTTAACAATTCTATTCTTACAATGAATTCCAGGGGATCGTACAACATTTATCTCCTTGATAGTTTCCCCACCAAGAATGTAAAGATAATACTTTGCATTATCTCAGAAGAAAGATTTTGTGTGATGTGTCTGTATAAGTGTGTATTTGCTGGGGTATGTGAGTCTGTTTTGTGGGAAACCTAAACATTGTCTCATACAGCCAGCAAGGCATAACATTTGGCAAGCTTCTGACATAGACAGCATGAAAAGGCAAAGCCAGTCAAAACACAAAGTGTGCACAGTAGGGACTATAGTTATTCATAAAAATATATTATAGGAGCAACTTTCTCCTCACAAGAGAGATATATAAAACAGAGCAACAAAGGCTTTATATTTCCTAGTTCAGAGCCATCCCTTATGTTCCACAGTACATTGGTACACTGTCCTTCTGGAAATCAGGGATTTATGATGTTGGCTCCAAGGGTCACCTGTAGATTCAGCAGGGCTCATTGTAATAATTTTCATTTCTAGCCAACTATTTTGGTAAAACAGAAAGCTTAATCTCTTTAAAAAAAAAAGACATATATTTTTAATTTGCACATTATGAATGGCATAGCTAAAAGTTCTCCTAGCAACAAATGTACTCAATTTCATTTCACTTTTATGATAACAACTACTTATCCTTTTCACTCAAACTGGTTGAAAAGAATATCCCCCTTAAAGGCTAAAGACTGATGGTAATGGAAGTAAAAAAATTCCAAATCTTTTCACTGATCTACTTATTATTGTTGGACAAATAAGAACCTGCTTATCCAAATCTTAAGCATGCAATTACAGCTGGCTCATGCTAAGATATATAAAAAAGGCAGAGCAATGTTCTTTGTTTCTGTGCAATAGTCTTAGGCAGTTTGTGTTGTGTCCGCGAAATGATGCCAGGAGTCGGTGACTTAGTGCAAAGCTCTTTATTGGCAAGTTGGAACCGAACTGGCGAAAGGAAAAAAGCCTGCGGCTTTTATTCCTTTCGCCGCGGCGGCCGCGGCCAATGACACCGCTTTGAATCTCCCGCGGTCCGAATGGACCAATCGCGGGAGATTCTTAGCGAGCCAATCGGCGCGGCTCGCCTGACCAATTGGAGAGCCCCGCGCTTTGGCCAATCAAAGCGCGGGGATCTCGAGTATGTTAATGAAGGACAGAACACCCCTCCCCTCTTGGTTCAGTCCTTACGTTGCGTAGTCACGTAGGTAGGCGGGGCTCCGTCTGGTCCTACTTGACCTGCGCAACTCAGTCGTAGGCTGGTTCCTGGCCGGTTCGGTCGGGATCTCCGCTGCTCCTGCTGCCGTCGTGGGAACCGGCTGGTCGATCGGGCCGGTCCTTTCTCCGTAGCTCCCTCCTGGGCCTTCCGGGTTGGTTGAGCTATGGGTTTCGCCGCTCCCGCTCGGTCTTTCCGGGTCGGTCGAGCTGGCTTGGCTGTTTCTTCCTGGCGAGGGGTCGTGATGGCTGCTTTCCGGTGAGTACTGCTGGTTTATTTTTCTTTGGATTCGGTCCCCTGGGTATTCCCTCCCCCCTTGGTTTGTGTTGTGGGGGTTGGTTTCGCTTGTTTGTGCGTCAGTGGTTTGTTGGTTGGTAGTTCTTGACCTGAGTTGCTCAATGTGGCGTTTCCACGCTCGTCCGTCTGCTGTTTGTAGCCGGTACGAGTGTGGGCCTGTTGCTTGTGTGATGACGGCTGGGATCCATAGTGGGTCTCCCGTTAGGTTTCTTGCATATACGGGGTCCCTGGGTGTGAAGGTTCGTTGTTTGCTGTTTGAGTCTGGGGGCCTCTCCGGGTTATACGTGGGGTGTAACCTGTCGAGTGGGGACCTTAGTTTTCTGCCCATTAGTAGTTTGGCTGGGCTTTTATTGGTTGTGGTATTTGGGATTATGTGTTGTGTGAAGAGTAGTTTGTTTATTTTTTCCTGGATCTCCCCGTGGTCTATTTTCCGGATGGTCTTTTTAGTGAATTGGACCATCCGTTCCGCCCTACCGTTCGCCGCCGGGTGCGCCGGTGCTGTCAGCGCGTGGCGGATGCCCCTTTCCGCTAGGAATTTTTCGAATTCCAGCGAGGTGAACTGGGGCCCGTTGTCGGAGACGACGACGTCTGGGAGGCCGTGCGTTGCAAAGAGTTTGCAGAGTTCCTTGATCACGGCCTCCGTGGTTGTCGTCTTCATGTTGCTTACCTCCAGCCAGTTGGAGTAAGCGTCAACTGTTATGAGGAAGGTGTGTCCTTTTGTGGGCCCGGCGAAGTCTATATGGATCCTAGACCAAGGTCCCCTTGGGGTTTCCCACTCTAGGACGGGTGCTGTGGGTGGGCTTGGCCTAATTTCCTGGCATCGTTGGCACCTAGCTACCCAGGACTCTATTTGTTTGTCCATCCCTGGCCACCAAGCGTAACTTCTGGCCAGGGCTTTAGTCCTCACGATGCCAGGGTGCCCCTCGTGTAGCAGTTCCAAAACCTTCCCCTGTAGCTTTTCCGGAATGACCACCCTGTCTCCCCATAGTATGCACCCTTTTAACAAAGAGAGTTCCGTTTGGCGGTTCTGGAACGTTTTGACGGACTCATCGTTGTCCCTTTCCGGCCACCCTTTTTCCACCCAATGCCGCACCCGCGCCAGACGTTTGTCTTTATTAGTCTCTCGGGCAATGTCTGACGCGGTTATGGGCAGGTTGGGTAGAGTCTCTATACTGAGGGTGGTCGTCGTGGGTGCTGGGTCGGTGTCGGGTTCCGGTAGCGGCGAGCGGCTTTAGGCATCTGCATGGGAGATCGTCTTACCCGGTCTGTGTATGAGTTCGTAGTTGTAGGCTGCCAGGAACTCAGACCACCTTGTCATTCGGGGAGACAGAATGTTTGGGGTGGCCCGGTTTCCTGCAAGGATTCCCAGCAGCGGCTTGTGATCCGTTATATGGTGAAAGTTCGGCCGTAAAGGTATTCGTGGAATCGTTTTATGGCGGCAACTATAGCCAGAGCCTCTTTGTCCAGTTGGCTATAGTTCCGCTCCGGTTTGGTAAGGGTCCTTGAAAAGAATGCGATGGGCGCTTCTTTCTGTCGGGGAGGGTATGGCTGAGGACAGCGCCGACACCGAAGGGTAATGCGTCGCATGTGACTGCCAGAGGTAGGGTCTCGTTGAATTGTATGAGGACGGCGTCGGAGGTGAGGAGGTCCTTCGTTCTTTGGAAGGCGGCTTGCTCGCGTTTCCCCCAAGTCCAGGTCGCCGCCTTGTCCAGGAGCCTATGCAAGGGCTCCGCCGCCGTCGCCTTTTGGGGTAGGAAAACATTGTAAAAGTTCAGTAACCCCAAGAACGCCTGTAGCTCAGTCTTTGACTTGGGTGTGGGGGCTTCTTTGATGGCCTTGATTTTTTTGCTTGTGGGGTGAATGCCGTGACGGTCTAGGAGGTAGCCCAGGAATTCTACTCGTTCCGTGCATAGCTGGCATTTCTCCCTCTTGACTTTTAGTCCGGTCTCTTTAAATTTAGTTAGGACCTCCCTCAGTCGACCCTCTAGTTCGGCTTGGTTGGCTGCCGACACTAGGACGTCGTCGAAGTAAGGTACCACCCCCTTGATACCTTGCAATAGTCTCTCCATTAGGCTTTGGAATATGCCCGGTGCCACGCTGACTCTGAATTGGAGTCGGTTGCATTTGAATGCCCCCCGGTGGGTGACAATGGTCTGCGCTTCTGCCGTTTGCTCGTCGATCGGCAACTGTTGGTATGCCTGGGCGAGGTCGAGCTTGGCGAAAACCTTGCCCCCTCCCAGTGAGTGCAGTAAGTGTTGTACTACTGGGATGGGGTAGGCGCTTTGTTGCAGCGCGCCATTTAGGGTGGCCTTATAGTCCCCACAGATCCTCACCAACCCATCGGGCTTGATCGGGGTGACTATGGGGGTCTCCCACCGGGCGTGGTCTATGGGCTGCAGGACCCCTTGTTTGACGAGCTTGTCAATTTGCTCGTCTATCTTGGGTTTCAGTGCGAATGGCACCCGCCTTGGTTTCAGGCGTTTTGGGGGGACGTTAGGGTCTAGGTCGAAAGATATAAGGGGCCCTCGGTACTTGCCTAGGTTTCCGTCGAAGACCTCTTGGAACTCCCGGGCCAGTTGCTGCTCCCAGCTGTCATCGGTGATGTGCTCGACTCCCGTGAGTGCGATGTCGAGCGGCGCGAACCATTGCAGTCCCAGTAGGCTTGGGCGGTCGCGGTCGATGATCGTTAGGGGAAGTCGTTCGGTGCGCCCCTTATAAGTGATGTTAAAGCTTTTGGTGCCGACTACCGGGATGCGGTTTCCCTGGTAGTCCTTTACAATGAGTCTCTGGCTGTCTACGTTCCTCCTTTGGAGGGTAGGCACCAAACGCTTTATCTCATGCCATGCAATCATGGAGAGGTAGGACCCGGAGTCCACCTCCATTTTGCATGGCTGGCCCTCGATGCATACCTCTACGTGGACCTTCCGGGCGTCGTTGGTGATGGCGTGGCCGATGGTGACTGTCTGGTGGGTCTCCTCTCTCCGCCGGTTGTCGCCGCCTCGCGAGGATCGCCCGTTCCGGTCCCATCGGCTGTCTGAGGGGTGATCTCTGGTCCGGGGTGGTGTGCTTTCTCTCCTCCGGTCGCTCTGGTCCCATCATGCCGGGCTGCGATTTTTCTTCAGGCGGCAGACACGGGCGATGTGTCCCTTCTTGTCGCAATGCCGGCAGATCGATTCGAAAAACCGGCATTCCGACCTGGGGTGGTCGCCGCCGCAGCCGGCACAGTTGGTCCTCGACTTACGACCTCGCCGGTTCCGTGGGTCGCGCCCTGTCTGTAGTCGATGGATATCCTCTTCGTCATCGGAAGTGTCCGATGCCGAGTGGAAATCGCCCTGGTGGGTGGTCGTCTCGGGTTTGGGCTCGGTCGACCTCGCCGGGTTGTTGTTTCCACTGCGGTCCCCAGCGTTCGGTCTGCGCATGCGGTCGGCGGAAGTTCGGGTTGCTTCGGCGGCTGCGGCTGCGGTGAGGGTGTCTGCTAGACTGATGTTGCCCTTGGCCATCAGCCGGCTCTGGAGGACGGGGTCCCACAAACCGAGCACGATTCGGTCTCGCAGGGTGTTGTTTAGGTTATCGAATTCACAGAGCCCCCCTAAACGCCGCAGCTCAGCGACGAAGTTGCTGAAGCTCTCACCCGACCTCTGGTCCCGCCGGTAGAACTTGTTGTGCCGGATCAGGATGGGTACCTCTGGAGCATAGTGCCGCCGAAGTATGGGTTCGAGGACGTCCCAGTCCATCGCAGTGGCATCGGCGGGTTTGGCCAGCGCTTTGGCCATCTGGAAGACCTCGGTCCCGCAGTGGGTCAAGAAGATGGCGCGTTTCATTGGGCCGGAGGCGTCCTTTAGGCCGGTGCACTCGAGGTACATGCGGAATCGGTCGGCGAACGATTCCCAGTCCTCGGTGGCGGGGTTGAAGGGTGCGGGTGGTGCGATTTTCACCATCTCGGTGGTTCGTCTGGCTTCCGTCGGACACGTGGTTCGGTTCAGGGTCTGGATCCCACCTTCGTCACCAGTGTTGTGTCCGCGAAATGATGCCAGGAGTCGGTGACTTAGTGCAAAGCTCTTTATTGGCAAGTTGGAACCGAACTGGCGAAAGGAAAAAAGCCCGCGGCTTTTATTCCTTTCGCCGCGGCGGCCGTGGCCAATGGCACCGCTTTGAATCTCCCGCGGTCCGAATGGACCAATCGCGGGAGATTCTTAGCGAGCCAATCGGCGTGGTTCGCCTGACCAATCGGAGAGCCCCGCGCTTTGGCCAATCAAAGCGCGGGGATCTCGAGTATGTTAATGAAGGACAGAACAGTTTGACTGTGGTTGTTGCTCCTGGCCCGAGGGCCGGATGTGTCATGGCTGGCCATGCCACGTCCAGTTTAGCAAAGGGGAAAAAGTGTCAATACATCACATGATGCGCCGTGACAACATGAGTTTGACACCCTTGCTATAGACAAACTGTCAAAGGTCTTTTGCCAGAAAAGCCTTGGCTCTGAAGACTGTGTTCCAGACTAAAGCTTTAATTTAGTTTAAGTTACCAAAGGGCAAATTAAATCTGGACGGGGTGAAAGTGATCTTATGGGTGGCAAAATGATGGTGACACTGTCTGTGACTCCAGTGTTGGAGAAAGCACTGTGGTCTTGCAGCCAACAGGCTTGTGATAAAGTTGCCCTTGGCTTCCCAGTGGAGCTCTATCTACAAAGCCATCTCATTCTATGTCCCTTCTCTGTGAAAATGAACGTGGAGTACAGACTCCAACTGTGGGAAAAAGCACATATTTGCATGTCAAGATAACTGGCATGAAAATTCTGCTTCACAAGAAATTGGAAGAATGGCAGTTTGGTGCTAGCTTTCCAATGTTGCTTCCACCATTCTCTCTATACCTCTTTTGCCTCAGGTGGCAAGAAATCTACCTGCAAAGAGATAATAAATAATGGATAAGAGAAACGGCAGAGAGTGTCCTACTGGCACCAGTCCTACTGATTATTTTGTGACAATAGAGAACAGTCAACAGAAGACCCAAAACAAATGTTCTCCATTTTCTTCTCTCTTTCTGCTTCATCTTATGTGCAAATAATCCCTATTATACTCTATTGCCAAGGAAAAGTAGCAGTTGTGTGAGCAGTATTTTGTCAACCAGGTAGTTTTCCTTCCAGTTTCTGCATTGTGTGAAACCATCTTAGTGTAGTGTTGAGGAAGCCAATTCTTTCTGAAACTGGTTAGTGGAAACTGAAAATGTTGAAACAACCCCACATGTTGAATGTCTATGGAGATTCTCAGTCATCCACAGCATGGTTGTCAAGAAGCAACTGGACTTTCTATTTTTTCTTTGAAGACATTTCACTTCTCATCCAAGAAGCTTCTTCAGCTCTCAGCTGAAAAAGAAAGAAAAACCAGAAAATCTTCAAAGAAAAACCAGAAAGTCCAGTTGCCTCTTGAAAAAGCACCTTTTGGAGAACCTTATATATTGTTGCATTCCAGAAACAGAAAGATGAATGCCCCCCCATTAATGTTTTTTTTTTCAGCTAATTACTCCTATTAATACTTTATTAGCATTGTGATTTGTTATTAGAATATCAACAATAATTTTTCATTATGAAGTTGTGATTTTGTGTCCATGGATAAATAAAGTCAGACTTGTTTTAGAAATGCATTGGCCTTTAATTCTTTCTCCTTCACAAACGTGGATCTTGCCAAAAATCTTAATAAAACTAAACGTTAAAGCTGGCTAGTGTTTATATTTCTTTAGAAATTCTCATCTCATCTTACCCTTTCCTGTTTCCTTTATCTGTAAAAATCGTCCTTATGGCTTCATACCATTGCAATTATCTGAAATGAGTAATTCATCTCTGCGGAACTTTCTGGAAAGACAAAAGGAGATGTCTATATAGTACAAATATATGGAGAATTTTTACCATGGAACGAAAGAAAAAAAAACCCTACAATATTCTTGGCTACATAATACATTTCCAAAAGTAAGAATATCCTTCAGTTTGTAGATAGAGTAGTGAATTATGCTTGGATATTCAAAAAATTGTAGGCATAAATCTGACAGAGTGCAAATCTCCTCTATATATTAGAAAGTAGAACTTTACACTAATCTGTATATTCCTAGACTACATAGCAAACAGGCTTGAAATGGAGCATAGTTTCGAAAGCAGTCAATGTTAGATTAAGGCACATTGTTCCAAAAAAGAAGAGAAAGTTCAAATACACATAGCTTCCTTGTTCTCTGGATAGCAAACTGAAAGTTACCTGACCACATCTTTATTTGCCTTCTTTTCTATATCAATGTTCTCTGGTTGCTGAGACTGGCCAAAGATGACTTAATTTTCTGGGCTGTGGAAGTGCAGTTTTCTGTAATTTCTAGCAACAAGATACTGTATGCAAATATCCAGAAGTGATATATCAGCAGGTCCTGAGCAGTTCTGGAGAACCAGTAGCAGAAATTTTGAGTAGTTCAGAGAACCGGCAAATACCACCTCTGACTGGAGATTTTTTATCCTTCCCCTATTACGCCCATCAAGAACCGGTAATAACAACATTTGAATCCCATCACTGCAAGTAACGTAGGGAACATTAAAATTGTTTCAGGGAGACAGCTTGAAATGACATACTCCGTGATATTAATTTTGTTCAGTAGTTCTAACTCAGGGTTATCAAACTCAAGGCCTGCAGGCTGGATCCAGCCCACAGGGTGCTTAGACCCAACCCATGGGGCAGCCTGGAAAAAGCAAAGGACTGGTTTGCAGTGCCAAAATGGGGAAAATGGAGGCCGTTCAGGCCAAAAATGTTTTGGCCATTAGGGTGCTGCAGTAGCCCTTCATCCCATCTGCTATCTGTCCTGCCTCTCTCCTCTGGCTAGTCCACAGAGGACAATTACAATGCTGATCCGGCCCTTGAAGAAATCCAGTTTGACATCCCTCTTCTAACTAGTTCTGTCATTTTTTATGAGGCCAACCCGTTTAGTCTGATTCCGATCTCTTTGGCAATTCTTAAGTTTGTTTATAATTACAAAAATAATAGAACAGTCAGTATTTTCATATATATTAAAACAGTACAAGCCTGGAAATTGACCATCCCATGCCTCATTTAACATATTGCTGAAAATATAATTGAAGGCCTTGGCACTTGTATTTTTTTAGTCAGTAGGGCAAGGAACTTCTGCTTCCAAGGAAAGGACTTTTTATTCCTTGTGACCCACACAATTATCACAGCTATATCTTTTTGCTTATTCCTTCTCTCCAAACAGGAGTTATCATAGCTGCATGATTACAAATAGCGTTCAGGAGATTAAAAGTCTCTTTGGATCACCTATTATTTAATTGCTTGATCAATTATTTCAAGGAATTTTAAAAAAACAATTAGTTGATGATACAGTGGAAAAGAAAAAAGAAAACAATGCAATGTATAGAATTACCAATGTTGTACATGACAACTAGAAAAGGCTTTTCATGTGTAAATGATGTTGTATGTTGCAATTTGAGTTAGAGGAACCAACCAATCACACTCCTTAGAATGCTGCAATTAAACTGTATGGACAGATTGGTTCTGAATGTTTGGTAACTGTGGGAGTAGTAATATTTACAATGGCATGATTTCATCTTTTGGTGCCAAGATGAGAGAATGCATAGTAAAGCAGATGCAAAGTCACAAACTTTGCACAAGTGACTTTATGAGCAAAGTCACAAATTCCACAAGCTCTTCTCTTGATCCTGTGCTTTGGAACCCAGCAATTATAACTAAATATTTTTCCAGATCCCCAAAAAATATACAGTGATGAACATATTAAGTATCTTCACACTTAGTACTTATGAACATACCAAGCATAAATAATGAACATACTAAGAATGAGTTATTTAGTGAAGGTAAGTAAGCTCTCTTAACTAGGAATACATTTTCTCTATCATATATGCATTCAAAAAGGAGTTCCCGTAAAGCAGATGGATATGCTCCATTCTATCCAGAATACCTGGTACACAGTGATATGACAAAAGATGGCAATTTGTTCCTGCTGTTTTCTACACCAGTGCTCATTCTGTTTCAGCAATTAAAACAATGCGCAAGGAAAGAACTGCTGTAAATAGATAACAGAGCTGGTTTCCTCCATAAAGAGCAAAAGTCAGTTCAGAAAGCTGTTGAGAGATTGGGCTTCCATTTATCATGGAATGACATATTGACTGCACAGGCAGGTTATCACTGCTAATTCATGCTCTCCTTTTGGGAACAGAATAACATGTCTCCTCCTGCTCATATTCTCTTTCACCTTGAGAAATCATCAGTTTATTACAACTGGGGAAAACCAGATTAAAGTGTTTAGTGAGTAGCTTAAAAGTAAGCCTCCATCAGGTTAAAAGCTGTGAACTTTACATGAGAAACATTCATTTGAAAGCATGATTGTGATAATAACTTTCTTATTTTATTTATCATTTATGGTTGTAAAAAAATAACAATAAACATTAGCTGGATGTGTTTTTCCTTTGTTTAATTGGCAGCATTCAAAACTTCATAGTCAATTTAAAAAAAACTTAAATTCTAGGTTTTATTTGAGATTCAGATCAAACTTTTCTTTCATTGTCAAAAGAAAACTGTCTTTTAGTGCACACAAAAAGTTTCTAAGAAACATGTAGATCTGAGATAGTCTATTGTTTATGTGTTTTACAGTGCTCAACACATCTGGTTTTCTTTTATATTAGGTTTATTTATTAATTCTGTTATACACACACACATACACACACACACACAGACATACACATACATTATCCAATCAATGAATATCTGTAGTTATAGAGTCTCCAGAGAATGAATAACACTGAAAAGTTAGGGACTATACATTGTTATTCTTCTTTTTTGTCATTTTAAACATTGATGGAAAATGATTTTATTTCTTTTTACGTGGTTGAGAATTGGTCAATGTCTTCCTGCTGTTCAGCTGATCAATTTGTAGCTGAATAGTGGAAAAAACTGCACTACTCTCTGAAAGATATATCAGTGTATGTAGAACATGTACATCATACAGAATTAGCTACTTCTTGACTTTACCGGCATATCTATGTTTGCTGCAATTAATGTGGAAATTGGCTCTCAGACTGAGGGAATAAATATTAGAAGGATGAACTTATTTTGGAACAATGATCTCTTGATAATAAATGAAGGTGAACTTTTGCATGTTTACCAACTATACAAATTGCTCAGCGCTTCAATTTGTACATCTGTTTCCATTATATATATATTTTATATTCATAGCTCAATGAGACCAAATATGATGATTTCTAAATTAATTTTAGAGCTGTGGATGCTTCTAATATATACATCACAATGTTAATCACTTAGCCACTGAGATAGAAAAATAAAATATTCCATCCATGTTGAAGTCAAATAACTGAATACATAAAAAAGTACGTAAAGCAAACCAAAAATGTTCTGGGGATCAATTTATGTTAACAGTGCAAGATTTTCCAAGCAGTTTCTGTAGTTCATTTCTTTGTCTCCTACAATTTTTCACTCTAAAAAGGCATAACACAGAAGAAAAAGAACATGAAGATTGAAAAGGAAAAGAAAATGACTTAGAAATCAGAGCTTAATGACTGCAAAACACTTCGTCGTTTATTGAAGCTTTAAAGTTTGTTTTATTTCCAAAGTGGATTATCTTCTTGTTCTTCTTCACAGGCCAACTGACCTCAATATGTAGAAAAAGCATTATAACAGAATAACAGAGGTAGAAGGGACCTCAGAGATCTTCTAGTAGTGCAACTCCCTGCTCAAGCAGGAGACTCTATACCAGGGGTCTTCAACCTGAGGTTCTGGAGCCACATGCGGTTCTTTTGGCCCTCTGCTGTGGCTGATCAGCTGTCAGCTGTTCCCACTACTGGCTGGCTCCTCCCCATCACCCCTCGCCTGGCCTGAGAAGGCAAGGGTAATGGCAGGGGATGAAGACTCACCCCATATTCCAGAGCAGGAGATGACTGAGTAGGGGTGAGTGAATTTGAGTTGGCCATGCTCACCCAGTCACACCGGTTGTTAAATTATTGGCTCTCAGTGTTTTCTTTTCTTTTCTTTTCTTTTCCAAATGGTTCTTTGAGTGTTTAAGGTTGCAGACTCCTGCTCTATACTATTCCAGAAAGTGGCAAGTCATTCCATTGGTAAATTGTTCTCACTGTTAGCAAGTTTCTCCTTAGTTCTAGGCTGTTTCTCTCCTTAGTTAGGATGCAATAGCATCCCAAGTGATCACAGAAGTCATGGAGAGATGGAAGGCCCAGAGAAGGTGTCAGCAGATCCTTGCCTGCTGCTTCTTTTAATCACCATGATCCAGAAAGATGTAAAAATAGTGAGGTCTATGTGATGGGAAATTCAGTGTGCATTGTGCTGCCATGGTGTTTAGTCTCGTAAAATGGAATTATACTATAATAGCATATCCTGGATATAGTAAAGAAGCTCCAGGGATATGGCTGGCTGGCTTCTTCTCAACTGGAAAAATTTATTAGAATAGATACAAAATAGTTCACATTTGGACAGAATGTAATATGTTATAGAAAGCATTGTGGGAATTTCATAGCTCAAAACAGTGAAACAGAAAAACTGGTGGAAGACGATGTGATCCTTATCTGTGTGAAATGACATTGACTGAGTGACATTAATATGACTGATGGTAGAGCTGAGAAACTGTAGTTCAGAAGGGAACTCAAGCCCACAATACAACTGTCAAAAAGTGATTTTTGTCAGTAATTGAAAACCTCAAACTTATAGTTGTTTCTAACTTAATAAAGCAAATAGTCGATCAAAAGAAAATTGGAGAGTTAGACTTCAAGATAATGGTAACTGTTAAGTACTGAACATGGGTCGGAGTAAATGGAGACAGCCTCTGAATAGTGAACTTTCAGCTCTTTATTTGCATAGTGACTTCTCGAAACAACAACAGTGAACTCTGCCTTATATAGGCAACCCTTGTCAGAATTGTCCAATAACGAGCTATGAACGCTAGCTCTTTTAACCAATAAGAATTCTCTGTTAAGGGCCAATCGGATTCCTCAGAACTAACCAATCCGATCTGGCCGCCTAACAGCCAATCAGAAGTGCAGGGCCAGAACCCTGCACTTTACCTCAAGCTCATACTTTATTAACTATGGTACATACACAACACCCCTTCCCCCTGGCTTCTTAATTACGGTGTAGTTATGTAGTCCCTTAGATAGGACGGTTGTCTTTTAACTCTTTCAGATTTTTGTTGGATTGGTTGGTTGCAGTCCTACTGAGGTAGATTGTTGTTTGGCAGTGGTTCTGCTTCTTGCTCAGCTGCCATTTCTTGCGGTGCAAACATTTCTCCTTCCTGCTCCATTTCCTGAGTATCACTTAGTTCGTCGCTACCTTCGAGCAGATTCCCTGGAACTTCATCTTCTTCCGTACCTCCCCCCCCTCGGTTTGGTCATGGGGGAGTTGTTGACTGGCCGTTGTGAGACGTGACCATAATTGGTCGATATGCCGTTTCCACAGTTTATTGTCACAGCATTTCACTACGTAGGATTTAGGGCCGGTCACTCGTACAACTGTCGCCTCTATCCATAACGGGTCGCCCGATAAGTTTCGTGCGTAAACGAGGTCTCCTACCTGGAAAGTGCGACAGCGGCCGCTGGATCCTATTGGCTTTTCCGGTTCGTAAGCGGGGTGCAACCGGTCAAGGTGGGAGTGGAATCTTCATCCCATCAGTAGTTCGGCGGGAGTTCTGCCGGTGATGCTATGTGGAGTTATGTGTTGCAAAAAGAGAATTTGGTTGATATTCATCGATATTGTCATAGTCCACTTTTTGCAAAGTCTTTTTAATAAATTGGACCATGCGTTCAGCTCGGCCATTGGTCGCAGGGTGTGCAGGCGAAGTGAGTGCATGGCGGATGCCGCGGTCAGCGAGGTACTGCTCAAACATTAGTGCCGTAAACTGTGGCCCGTTATCGGACACCAGGACATCTGGCAATCCATGGGTTGCAAAGAGTCTGTTTAGAATCTTGATCACCGCCTCGGAGATTGTAGCCATCATACCATGAATTTCTAACCAATTGGAGTATGCGTTGACTGTCAGCAGGAAGGTATAGCCCTTGGTTGGCCCCGTGAAATCCAGGTGGATTCTGGACCAGGGTCCATGTGGCATCTCCCATTCAGTAGGCATGGCTTTTGGTGGGGCGTTGCTGACTTGTTGGCAATTGGAACACGCTTTAACCCACTGCTCGATTTGTCGGTCCATGCCCGGCCACCATGCGTAGCTTCGTGCAAGCGCCTTCATTTGCACGATGCCGGGGTGGCCCTTATGCAGAATTCGCAGCAGCGTCTTCCGGAGTCATTCTGGGACAACAACTCTATCGCCCCAGATGATACAGCCTTTTTGGGAAAAAAGTTCAGTCTGTCGAGATTTGAATGGTGAGAAGTCATCTGGTACTTGGTCCAATGGCCATCCACGTTCTACCCAGCCTAGGACTTGAGCTAGGGTATGGTCTCATTTGGTTTCTCTCGCGATGTCTCGGGCAGTCATAAGCGACGAGTTGAGTGTTTCGATCTGCAACGTGGTTGCCGTTGGTGCCGGATCGTCAAGAGTCTCTGGAAGCGGTGCTCGGCTTAATGCGTCGGCGTGAGGAATGGCTTTCCCCGGGCGATATTGCAGGCGATAATTATAAGCAGCTAGGAATTCTGACCATCGGGTCATTCTAGGGGATAATATGTAGGGGGTTGGCTTGTCCCTGGCTATTATCCCTAGCAATGGTTTGTGGTCAGTTATAATGGTAAATGTCCTTCCATACACATATTCATGAAATTTTTTTACAGCTGAAACGATTGCGAGGGCTTCTTTATCAATTTGTCCATAGTTCCGCTCTGCTTGTGAAAGAGTCTTCGAAAAGTATGCAACAGGGGCTTCGTTCCCATTAGGCAGTACATGGCTCAAAATGGCGCCCACCCCAAAAGGCGATGCATCGCAGGTTATAACTAACGGCAAAGTCTCGTTATACTGCATAAGTACAGAGTCACATGTGAGCAGTTTTTTAACATTCCAGAACGCTTGCTCTTCCCGGTAACCCCATACCCACAATGCTTTCTTATCTAATAATCGATGTAACGGTTCAGCGACAGTTGCCTTGTGCGGTAAAAATACATTATAGAAATTAATGAGGCCTAAGAACGCCTGGAGATCGGCCTTGTTGCGTGGCCTGGGAGCGTTTTTGATCACTTTTAATTGACTCTCGGTAGGATGAATGCCCTGGCTATCAATCCGGTACCCTAGAAACTCAACATTGTCAGTATACAATTGACATTTATTTTTTTCACCCTAAGTCCTGCCTCTTGGAATTTTTTTAGAATGCATTTCAAACGGTCCTGTAAGGTTTTTTGGGTAGGGGCTGCAATTAATACGTCATCAAAATAAGGGACCACGCCCTTGATTCCTTGTAATAACCTTTCCATAAGGCTCTGGAAGATCCCCGGGGCTACACTAACTCCGAATTGCAATCGGGTACATTTAAAGGCACCCCTGTGCGTTACAATTGTTTGGGCTTGAGCCGTTTTTTCATCCACTGGTAATTGTTGATAAGCTTGGGCTAAATCTAATTTAGCGAAAACCTTACCGCCCCCCAAGGAATGGAGGAGGTGCTGCACCACCGGAACTGGAAACGCATTCTGCTGTAGGGCGTGATTCAAAGTGGCCTGGTAGTCCCCACAAATTCGGATTGACCGTCTGGCTTAATGGGTGTTACAATAGGGGTTTCCCAAGGAAAGTGATTGATGGGCTTCAACACCCCTTGAGCAATTAACTTGTCGAGTTGTTTGTCGATTTTTGCTTTAAGAGCGAACGGAACTCGATGGGGCTTCAAGCGAATGGGAGCTACTTTTGGATCTAGACTGAATGAGATCGGGGTCCCCTTATACTCGCCTAAGCTGTCCGCGAAGATGTCGCTGAACTCAGAGATAAGGTCTTCCTCCCACTCACAACCACCGACTCGGTTAACGCCAGCCACTTCAATGCCGAGTGGCGCGAACCATTGGAGGCCTAGTAGGCTAGGCCTATCTCTATCGATGACCGTTAGAAATAAGTACGCTGTATGCTTCTTGAAGGAGACTTGGACTCGGCAGGACCCGACAACGGGGATTCGATTTCCTTGGTAGTCCTTGAGGATGAGGCGTTGAAATTGGAGGTCTTGGCATTGAATTGTGGGGATGAGTTGCTTGAGTGTCTTCCAAGACACCATCGAGAGGGACGATCCCGAGTCGACCTCCATGTGGCAAGGCTGGTTCTCGATGGCTACCGTGACCCGGATTTCCTTAGTGTCCAAAGCTGAGGCGTGACCGATAGTGATAGTATGGTGAGCCTCTTCTCTTCGCAAAGCTCGATTTCTGTAGGAGTGGTTTACTGGCTCTCGCCTTACAGGACGGTTTCCTGTTGATTGATGATAGTTGGCTGAGTCCTGGTAAACTGCTGCAGACCCGGCCGATGTGGCCTCGTTTCCCGCACTCATGGTAGAGTGCATCGCGGAATTTGCATTCGGCCCTGGCATGGTTGGCTCCACAGCCAGTGCAAGGGTGTAAGGGCTTCAGGTGAGGGTCCCGGTCGGACCGCAGTCGATGGACCCCTTCTTCGTCGCTCTCTGACGACGAAGAGAGGTCCTCGTGGTGCATTGTTGACAGCTGCCCTTCTGTGCTAGGTGAGATTTCACTGGCCGGTGGTGCTACCAGAGTGCGGCTTCGCCATAGTTGTGCAGCCGACTTTTTGGTCGCCTCCACAGCCGTGGCTTCGGCGATGGCGTCAGCAAGGCTGATGTCACCTTTCGCCATCAGCTTGCTTTGCATGCCTAGTGCATCTAATCCCAGTACTATTTGATCTCTCAGTGCCTCTTCTAAATCGGTGAACCCGCAGAGGCCCCCTAAATTTTGGAGGTCCACCACGAAATCGGCCACGCTCTCCCCTTTTCGTTGGTTTCTCTGATAAAACTCGTGGCTTCTCATGAGTGTAGGCATGGTTGGCGCGTAATGGTCTCTCAGGATAGGTTCGAGGTCGTGCCAGCTCATGGCTTTCACTTCTCGAAGTTTGGCGAGTGCTTTAGCCATCTTAAATACGGCTGGGCTGCAATGCATCAGGAACAGCGCCCTTCAAGTTATGTGTGGCGTCCTTCAAGTTATTCATCTCGAGAAACATTTGGAAGCGATCCATGTAGGATTCCCAATCCTCTTGGTTCGGATCGAACGGAGCGGGTGGTAGGATGCCACCGGACATGGTTCCGTTGTTGGCGTCATCTATCACGTGCTTGGTATTGCTTCCTGGCTTCTTCGGTTCAGACGTCTCCACATCCCATCCTCGTCGCCAGTGTTAAGTACTGAACATGGGTCGGAGTAAATGGAGACAGCCTCTGAATAGTGAACTTTCAGCTCTTTATTTGCATAGTGACTTCTCGAAACAACAACAGTGAACTCTGCCTTATATAGGCAACCCTTGTCAGAATTGTCCAATAACGAGCTATGAACGCTAGCTCTTTTAACCAATAAGAATTCTCTGTTAAGGGCCAATCAGATTCCTCAGAACTAACCAATCCGATCTGGCCGCCTAACAGCCAATCAGAACCCTGAACTTTACCTCAAGCTCATACTTTATTAACTATGGTACATACACAACAGTAACTATCAGGTTCTATCTATATTTAAGCTCAGTTCAGGTCTGAAGTTTGCTTTCTTGAAAATTGTTGGAAGGTTTTGTACCTATCTGAGTCCTGTATTTGATTGGATCTCTTTACATTTGGCATCATTTCTTCCATTCCAGAATAGATTTTGTATTCTCTTATCACTGCCCATTAACTTCTGCCAGCTTTACTGAATCTCTGTAGCTGTTTCAGACCAAGTGAGGGCAATGGACAGCCAAAGGCTACGCTACTTCAAATAATTCATCAGCAGGGATTCATACAGAAGAAGATACAGTGTTTTTGTGTGGCTTATCTGATGTTTTCAATACAAATTTTATTAATTATATCACAATTTTTATTATTACTCTGTGTCTGACATCTGATGTATGAAAGGTGAAGAAACTAATGAAAGTTTTTTAAAATAATGATCAAAACTATTAACTGTCCTAATTTCATTTGCCTTATAATTAATTTTAATTCTTTTATAAATGCTTTATTTCAGGTTGTAAACCAATAACTGTTTGACAGACAAAAAATGAGTTTCTCCATTGGTTAGTCATAAGAACAAGGATACTAATGTGAATTATGGATGCGTGCAATGTATATACCCATTAAGAAGCTCTTTCATATATTTTAGATTTTAGAATCTAGCAGGCAACATTAGAAATTTTCGTCAGAATTATATTAATGAAATACTTCTGCCTGAAGAAATCTGAGGAAGAAAAGCAAAATTGCAAGTGATGGCATTTTAGGCTACTATCAAGAAGCTTAAAAAAAAAAGTCAAGATGATACACATCCATCTGATTAAAATTAACATATGAATTTGTTCATTTACTCACAATAATATAAACTGCAGGACAAAGGTCAACAACTTGGAATATTTCTCTAGAAAGCAGTGCCCGTCAGTCCTATTTTAACTTAATCTAGAAAAATATTCTGGCTGGTGGTACTTGGGGTTGCTAAAATAGCCAAGAAAATTAACAAACTTACATTTATTTGTGAGTTGATTATCAGTCCCAACAATATTTCTCTCCAAAACCAAGGTTAAAAATGTTGGAATGAATTCAATTTTGTTGATAATGTTAGATAAAAATGGAACTGAATGTCTTATCTTTTTCTAGCATCAAGATGCACTTCTTGGACCCTATCCTTCTTGACAACTTTTATCCATGACTAATTTAGCCTTTTAAGGAAATTAAATGAATGGTGATCATTGGACAACTGTGGAACACCAAAGAGGTTGCAGATCATCTGGACCCTTTTTCAGGCATGATTCAGATTTTGGCACGGAATGGTTATCCTTGTTGAAGAACTTCATCAAGAATTTGATTGGAGTTAGTGCACTCCTTCTGGTCCCTTTAGATTTTTGGTGGCCTTTCATATTATCTATAATGGTAGACTTCTGGATTGCATGTGAACACTGGGAAAGGGTGTTTTATAATCATTCTTTTTTAAAAAAATTATGTGGATTTGCTATATAACAGGGGTAGTCAACCTTTTTATACTTACCGCCCACTTTTGTATCTCTGTTAGTAGTAAAATTTTCCAACTGCACACCGGTTCCACAGCAATGGTGATTTATAAAGTAGGGGACAAAACCCCTACCATGCACCATGAAAGCTGGAATGCCCACTAGTGGGCAGTAGGGACCAGGTTGACTACCACTGCTATATAATATGGCACTGAGCTACTGGCAGGGCTGTTTTTTCCAGGCAGAATAAGCATACTTTATCTGTGTGCCTGGGAGAAACTGCTTGTAATCCATTGCTTTCACAAATTATGGGAGCTAAGGCACATTGGAGCTATAGAATAATGTCCCCTTATAGATTAAACATGTCACACCTTGTTTACCCTCTAAATATGTACTAAAATGAAATTATTGTACAGGACTTAAGGAGAGTATGGTGCCCCTGATTATTAGCAACATTATTGTTTTATGTTTTTATATGTTTGGTAATTTTATTTTTGCTGTTTACCATATCTGCTGTTGTTGATGCTCTTATTTACTGACAACGGCTGAGACTCCCATAGATTATAACTGTAAATGTAAGATATAAAATATTTTTAATTACACTAATTGCAAGAAAATGTGAAAAAATAAGTCATTTGATGTTTACATGCTGTAGAAACCATATACTCCACCAAAGAAGCATTAATTACTTATTATCAGATGTTAAAACCAGTATTGGCAGCTGTTAGTATCCATGAAAGACAGCTCCAAAGAAGAAGTGGTGAGTCTCATCATTATTAAATTCCAAAATAGTAACATCCAAGTTGGAATGAATATGACTGATTGTGTTTGTAAAATGTAATGTAAATTTATCAAAATGAGACTTCAAGCCTCCATTAGCTCACTTGATGTTTTAGACAGCACAATTCACCACTCAAAAGAACTCTTCTGGCAAACTGTAAGCTTGTGTACTCGCACAAATACACTTATGGTTTTTTTTTTCTCAGCTGCCGTCACCTTTCATTTTCTTAGAGTACCAAAATCCAGATACAGTTCTATTGTTTTATT
The DNA here is from genome assembly GCA_033807585.1 of Hydrophis major. Taxonomy (NCBI): domain Eukaryota; kingdom Metazoa; phylum Chordata; class Lepidosauria; order Squamata; family Elapidae; genus Hydrophis; species Hydrophis major. The sequence goes on along the minus strand of CM066331.1, from coordinate 60,943,820 downwards.
GAGAATATTTGTGAGTGATTATGTCAAGACTAGGGCTTTGGCACAACTTTTGGCTGTAACAACAACAAAAAGAACAGCAACAAACTGTCCAGAGTCTTCAGGACACTACCTGAATCCATCTGTTTGTAGAGGAAGAGCATTAAAATTGGTCATCCAAACTTGTTAAAGTATAGGTCATATTAGTTTAAGGATCTGAGATAAGCACATCGTGCTATACTGATATCATACCCCATAAACAAAGGCACACAAAATAACACATCAGCTACTGGTTAAAGCCAATGTGCACTTAAAAGGGCTTTTTTTTTTTAACAAAGAAAAAAATATGCACACAGGAAATGCAAAAGATTCCACTAAGTCTTTACCATCTGCAATTCTACTACAATAACTTCATGATCTTTAAAGGTATTGACCTGTTCTGTTCTATCTGAACCTTATGGTTTTGTGATTTCAACACACTTGAAAGAATATCACACAGAAATATAGAACATACAATAATGGATGTAATTTAAAGGAAGGCAATTGTTTCTAAAAGTAAGGGCATTTTGAGAGTGTAGCTAATTATTCAATGGCACAACTTATTTAAGGCACAATGCCATAAAATAGAGGCTTAGGAATTTCTGCTGTGTACCCAATTCTGCTGTATACCCAATTTATTTCTTGCTCTGTCTGTTTTTAGTTTATAAGATTCAGGCTTTTCATTTCAGTCATTACATTGAAATAATCATTCCTTAGAATACAGAAAATGTTTCTCCTATTGTGGTGTTTTCAGCTATAAAAATGAACCTGTGCATAAAAAATCTATGATAATTCTGATCTTTGTTATTCACTGCAAGGCCAGATAGAAGCCTTTTTTGGGACACCCCTCCCACAAAGTATCCATAAATATTGCTTTTGTTTTGACTTAGCCATATGAGATATTCTTTAATGATAGCACTGATTGCTTACCTCATTGTGAAATCGTCTTGGGAATAATCACATTTATCAAGTAAAGCAATTGCTAAAAGACTTGCAAAAATAAAACCAACTTAATACCTTGCAAATATGTAATTAAATAAAATCATAGCTCTGCTTGACAATGAAAACACAACTCTGTTATATTTATTAATATCTAATTCATTCAATTACAAATGAAGTTAACCTTTTAAAAAGCTAGGCTTAAAACAGGTACAATTTTAGCTCTGCAAATAAATATAGCAAAAAGTTTTTGAAGTTTGTAAGAATAAATGTCCCATGATAACTGTACCTTCTTAGCAGATATTGCACTGTTGATTGCACTTTCCAAATTAGATGATTGGCAGAGACATGTGGGTGGCATGTTTGCTTCTATTAACCTTTAAGTAATATCTCTATAAGAAAAAATAAAATACAATAGGATTGTAAAATAATATGATATGATTTTATAATAACAAGTTATGATGAATTATTCTTTTTATGCATGGAATTTTGTTAGCTCCACTAAATAGTTCAGCTGCAGCTGCATCAATTCAGCAGGAAGGCTATGTTTTCTTTTATTGAGAATAGCTATAATGACAGAAACTTGTGCGATGTCTCTTTACCTTCTTATACCGATCTGTAGTAGGAAGATATCAGTCAAAGCCATTCATACATATTTTCTACCTGTTTTGAATTATGTAATTTTCTCCTTATCACTTTGTAACAGATCTAGCATAACTCTGTGAAAGTCATCTTCCTTATTGTCCTCAAGCCTGTGACAAGGAAATAACTAGAACTCCATTATTGTAGAGATAAAAATAAATGGTCTGGTGTTTAGATTGCTGAAGCCTTGATTTTTTCTTAAATCATGTTATCATCTGTAAAATATAGGTCTGGAACTACATCTTCCAAAATGATTCTGCTCTTCCAAGTCCTTGGAAGTAAAGGTCATGGACGAGAAGGTAGTCCTTGTTTGTGATAGTTCCAGTGCTTTGTAATACTTTACTTGGCCCCTCATTACTGGCATTCAGTACAGCTATGAAATTATTATTTACAGAGAACTTCAAAGAATGATGGTAATTGTATAGTACTGCTTCTTTTATATATGTTTAGTTTTGGGGACTTTTGGGGAAAGTTATTTTATTTTGACTTGGAGAGAATATGATGTTTTTTCCCCTATGTTTGACTTCATACCACCCTAAGTCTGTATACCACCCTAACTCTGATGAATGGGTAATATAAAAATACTATGTGTTTACTATTCCTTTTTAAACTTTTCATGCCAAGTTAAGGTGAATCAAGCCATTGGTGAAATAATTGAACAATTGATTCCAAATGCTAGAAGAATACACCCATTTAATTTCTTGGGGATCTTGGAATCACTACCATATCCAAAATATTTAATAACTCATTGAAATATAACTGCACTGCAAGTAAAAACAATTGCTTTTTCATATAGCCAAACTTCCATAAGAAAGAAATCTGTGAAATGAGACTATTCTACATAGATATGCTTATATAAATACTTCAACACAAAGTATGCCCATAACAACATGTCAAAATTCATTTATTAAAAACTGTATGAATGTGTATATTTTACTATTAGCTTTATTTTTATACATTATTTATTAATTAAGGTAGCTATCCATAACTTTCTTTTATCTTTTCTTTGAATTAGCCACTGAAAAAAGGAGAAAGGGAAAACAGAAATGGAAAAATTGTACAGTTGAAGGATTACAGGTTATTTTTAGACATATTAATGCTGAACCACATAGAAATAGTAGTTTATGGATTATTTAACTCTCTTCAAAAGAAATCCCGTTGGATATCTATAATTTATTGTAATTGTTTAGTTAGAACTGCTTTGGCTTATCATTGTTATTAATAGTCTTTTGCTTTATACTAGTGAAAAAGAGAAGATTAGAGTGTATAATCAATGAGCATACTCAAAAGTCCGTATGTAAAAAAGCCAGCAATTATAACAATGGGCTCAATGGAAAGTTACTCTTCTGAGTTTCACATTTATCTGGAAATTATGTCAAAAATTGATATGAAGTTATTTTGTCCCTTTCCTAAGAAAACTATTAGAAGTGACTATGAATTCTTGCATTTTTCAACATTTCATTCTGAATACTTTTCCCAGCTGAAATATACTCAGTGTCAGTCTCTATTGATCTTAACAGAGCAGCTGCAGCTGCAAGTTCTGTCAACAGGTTTCTATTCCTTAAACATGTAGTAAAATGGTGTTTTTCCTCCCATTTTCCTTACCTATTTTGCTGTGTGGATAGTTGACAGATACATGCAGGCAGAACATGGATAATTCATGGCTTGTGATCATTAAGTACTTGACAAGTACTCTCAAAGTTTTGAAAATGAATTTTGGATATAGACAGAAAACCACTTATGCATACATTTATTGACAAAACTTGTAATGACAAATTACAGGTTTATATAATAATTGATTGCTGGCAATATAATAAAGCCTAATTTTTAAAAGTATATTGACAAACCTATTTTTTTTAGGGAACTCATGACAAAAGAGATTGCTAAAAAAATAAAAGATCCACATTTAAGACAATTCCTTTCTTGGAAACACAATAATTTGGATAGAGGCAGGGGTGGGATTCTACAGGTTTGGACCAGTTCGGGCAAACCGGTAGTTCCAGTAATCATTTGGCCCTGCCCCCCCCCCCTTTCCTGTGCTTTCCTTGTTTTGACGTACCTCAGCTGTTTAACTTACCGGGGCTGCAATAAAAAGTAACTGAAGTAACTGAACTGTAGCTGAAAATGGGCTTTTCTAAATGGTGTGCATGCATGCAAAGTGCGTGATCACCGAACTGGTTGTTACATCAGTTGAATCACACCACTGGATAGAGATTTTATAGATCTATACCATTAAAAGTTTCATTGTCATGACATTTAGCATTTTGCCCTATGATGCATAAAACAGAGCATCATAGGGCAAACATTTTTGAACCAAGGTACCTCAATTGGGCTAATTTACAGAAGGTGTTCCAGTTCCAAGAACCATGATTCCCGAGGGAATGAAATTTGAGAAAGTTGGCTGCTATTTATTGCTGGGATCATGTGATCTTCATTTTCAATCTTCTGTGACATTTTCCCTGCCAATCTCACAATCCTTTGCTCCCTTCTCCTCTTAGTGGTAGCCACTTTCTTGCCTGCTGGAAATGGAAGGAAAGGGAAGAAAGAGGAGGAAAGAGGAGGAAAGGGAGAAAGGAAGAAACAAGAAGAAGTTAGATTTCAGATGCTCCCTGTAAGATTTCCACAATGAAACTAAATGGGAAAGCTGGAAGCCAGTTTGTAGTTTAAATGGGAAAGCTGGAAGATAGTCTGAACTTTTGCTCCTATTACTATATTGCCCACCCTCAGTCATTCTGTTTCTCTCTTTAGATGGGTAAATAACTCTGAAATGATTTCAGGGCATGAGTTATCTAATAAATAATAATTTTCTTAGGACCAAAGCAAATATAACACACATAAGCTTTAATGTTGCATCTTCATCTGGAATAAAGAGGTGCAATGCAAGTATTGTAAGTTGCCAAGTTGAGCCTCAGAGGAACATGAGGACATCTCTAAAAGAAATAAAGAAGCCCAAATTAATAAAACATAGACAATGCCATAGCTTGATTAACTGTGCACACACACAAAATAGACTGTAATCCTTCAGGCGAGGTGAACTTTTTAAAAGCATGAACTCTATATGTCTACTTTCTGGTTTCACAAGCCCTCGAACACTAAGACTGGGAGTTCATGAAACCAGAAAAGAAACAACTGGTTTTCTTTTCCCACTCTAAAAATCCCAAATCCTGAACAGTAAAATTTCTAGATCCATAGAAATAATTCTTCTTTCTCACTTACCAAAAAGGTAAGTTGGTGTAATATCTTCATTCATCCATTAAAAAAAGCATTCCTATTTTAGGAAGCTGGCATTTCAGTCATGAAATTGCTTATATGATCTTCTTCCACTTTCTTTTTTATATATTTGTTTAAAATAATTAGACTTCCACAAGGCAGGATAAAAGCCATTAATGATTTGTAAAGGATCACATTACACATTTATGATTGAGTAATGTTAGGGAGGATCAAATATAAATTCTCTTGCTGACATTTCTCTGAAAAAAAACCAGGAATTATCTGGTTATGAACCAATAACAAACTTGAAAATAAAATGAGGAATTTGTTGGTCCAAATGTTAAGCACTGAAAGAAAAAAAATAGAACAAGAATATTTTATAATTACAAGTTGTAAAAAAGAAAACATTTTATTTGTAGTTGACAGGAAATTAAAACAATCACATTGTATGAAAAATTAATTCTTCACAAGCCAGTCTTGCATAAAAAAGCTGTGAGAATAAATCATATTTCTACTTTTTATCTGGAGTGTTTCTGTCCGTATAGCAATGGGACATCGAATTCCACTTGTTGAGTCATCATACTTAAAGAAGGCAGGTTTTGGAAATCTATAGAATCTATAGAAACCTATGACTGATCACTATAGTTCATAGGATTAATAAAGGGGTGAGATTCTACAGATTTGGATGAACTGGTAGCTCTGAGGATCAGGTAGGTTCACTCCAACGATCAGCTGTTGGGCCCACTTTCCCGCTCCGACTTTAGTCTGTGATTTATATCCTAATTTCCAAGCTCAGCTGATTCACGGGGCACAGTGGATTGCTGCATATCAGCTGTTAACACACAGGGATTGCAGGAAAAGGTCAGTAGCAAATGCTCCAAACTGTTACACTGGTTGAATCACACTCCTGGATTTACCGTATACCAAAATTTCTTGGTAGAAGAGCTGGATATATTGTGTTATATCATACATTATCTACATTTTTTTTAAAAAGGCAGCAGTCTCTATAAAGGTAGATATTTTATGAGGATTGCACCTGCATTTCCTGATGGGTATGTGAATTTTTATGGGTAACATTAATTAAAGCTGGGAAAAGAAACATTAATAAGATTGAGTCAAAGTTAATACTTTTTCATTTCATTGATTTTCCTTGGAAAAATATAAGACATACTGTAGTTAACTAGCTTCTCTAAAATCAAAGCCACATGAAAATGTTTAATTTACTTCAATTATACCCATTGTTTTCTGATGCCATTACTGCAACTCCCTCTACCTTATTGAAGAAGCTGAATAGTTTATCTGATTTGTTCAACCAATATTCTTCCAGTGTGATTTTTTTTCTGTACATTTGAACAGACAGACTGATTCACACCTTTCTATCTTACATCTGATCTTTTTTCAAAATTGATTACTTAGCATTTTCCAAGCATAGAAAGGGTGACAATTTGCTGATTTTTTTCAACAGATAGAAGACAATTTTAACAGTGTTTGACAGAGGAGTCTGTGTTACCGGTGCAATATTGACAACCAATTAAAAAATTATTAAGAGTTTGACACTTTTGAATGTCAGAAAGATAAATATATAATTTGAAAACTTTCTTACAAACTTTGTTTAAAAACTAGTTTAATTTTTTTTAATGGAAGCATCTACATTACTTATTTCTCAGTTATATAATAAGCCTAATAACAAGAGGAACTGTATAAATACTGTGGTATGGGAAGAACACATTGTAGATGAGAGTATTATGATTAAAATATAACTAGGATTGAGGAGTCCCAAGTTTAAGTCACCTTTTGGCATGAAAATTCACTGGATGACTTTCGATGAATCATTCTTTCAACTCAAATCTATCTCACAGGTGGGCTATTGTGAGTGGGTGGAAAATGCTATGTATACCACCTGGAAAAAAAGACTGGCTTTAAATATAACAAACAAATAATATATACAATACTTATTAGACATCTTAAGGTTTTATAATTATCAAAATGCAATTTATATTGCATATGGGACAAATGTACAATGGAAACCAAATGGAAACCAGTTTGCAGACATCTCATTTAAGCCCTTTGGTTTATCTTAGTTTTATTTTATTTTATAATATTTTTTTAGATTAAGAAAAAGGATAGGAAAAAGGATATTTACTTCAGAAAAAGGTGCCATCCAAGTAAAGTATTGTTTATTTCCAAGAATGCTTCCAAATCTTCCTAATTTAAATCCCAAGGATTTTTTGGTGGTGGTGGTGATAGATCAAGGAAGATTTCTTCTAATTTTATAAGTAAAGTTAGGGCAGTATATGTTCTAGAACAATATGTAGGGGGTAGTTAGAGCTCAGTATTTTGTTTGGAAGTCTCTTTATTTGTCCTGAAACAAAGGATAAAGTTTGATCTGTTAGCTAGAGGGTTGAATGTTTTGTGAATATCCATAGCAGCTATTTTGTAGATAGGCAAACTTTCATCCTTTTTGCAAAGTCACTTTGTGACAAGATTTTCACATTTTGATTATGCCCAGAAAACTCCTATAACTGCCAATTTCTCTACCCAGCAATACTACTATTAAAACCTCAGAATACTTGAAATGTAAGATGATATCCTCACTTTAGAAATAGTACTATGAGTTACTACGGACAGCTGTGGAATAGCACGTCCTAAGAATTGCTGGTGCATGCTCAACTTGACAGAAGGTCTCTCTCTATGTGGTATTTAGCTGGGATTTTCAGCACAGCAGTTTCCTATATTGTAAACTGAAAGAAATGGTGATAGTGGCAATGGGAATGTGTTATGTCAGCTTTCGATTGGAGTTGCTGCCAGACTTGAACTGTATCTATTTCTCCCCCAGGATTCCTGTTTTTCAGTCTTATGTTAACCACTTTCACAAGAACATTGCTGATGGCTGCATGATTTTAACCCACTGAGAGAATGGAGTGGGGATCTCCACTGCTATAAAGTCTTCAATGGTGGAACTCTTTTCCATAGAAATATATAGAAATATCTGTGTGGTATCCATAACTTTAAAGTTTCATTTTTGGTGGCTTTAGTGAAGGGCAGAGATGGTGATGGTGATGAAACCTTCTAATCAAGCCATTCATCAAACAATATCAGATGATTAGGAGCCCATGAAAAAACACAAGTGTATATAAATTTGCAGGTGTTAAGCCCAGTTCTCAATGAAATAAGTGATTGATATGATATATTCACTGGTTTCCATTATCATATTGTAAACAAAATATGAATAGCTGGTAGATATAGGGCAATCTGATTTGAGTCACAAAAGCTATAAAACAACAGTGAGAAATATTTTTCAGTTTATTTGCAGTGATCTAATTGACCATCTAAATTTCTGGAGCTCAGAAATGGAAATATTGCATAAGTGCAGCATAAAAGAAGGCATAGAGAGACATTATTGAGTAGTTAATTTAGAATAAGTTTTTATGTGATATATACTAGAGCAGACAGACTTGAAGCTTATTTTGCTTACTTATTTGTGTACTAAAATCTGGCATAGGATCTCACTCTCTCTGTGTAATAAAGAAATTTTTATTTTGTTGTTCTACAAATCATTGAGAAAATAATTGGGGCACAGTTTACTCAACCTAGTGATTGCAAGGTTGAATTTCCAAATTGTTGTTCACATACTAGTGCTTTTGATTTTTCTTTGAAACAAAGAGCTCTTTTAGAGAAGGATTCTTTTTCTTTGCAATTATTCTGCCTTACAACATTTTATCAAATGTATAAATGATAATAGATTCCATTTTCAATTCTCATGAGAATTATTCTATATTCTTCAATATCTTAAAGTTATTGTTCTAAGCAAAGCAAATTGTATGACCTTCCATTTTTAGTTTTGCAATGAGTTTTATGAGAGGGTTGGATGTAAATTCTTTTGTGTGAATTTAAACTTTGGTTTCCTAATTTTCCAGTATAAGAGTCTAATTGTTACACCGTTTGGTATCTCGTGCTTTCCAGTATCTCTTTTGTTTGGAAGCATCCCAAGAGCAATCTAGCAGATAAACAAAAAAATGTTCTCATTTACTTATTCACTGAAAGAAGAAGCTGAAAGAATAAGCGAAGGTGAACTTTGGGTGGGTATGCCTGTATGTCAGAAGTAAAGGAAGAACATTATTGATATTTTTTTATTTCCCCCGAGGCTTTCTTATTTTTTTGACTGTAAAGCAAAATGAATGCTGCCTTCCTAAGAATAATTACAAGGGTAAAGATAAGACTGCTGAAAATCTGATTTTGTTCTTAAGGTATACGGTACATTACTCTAGAATATGCAAACCTGAGTTTGCAATACTAGGGTATTGGTGCACGTGTCTATGGATCTTTTCAAGTAGAGACTGGTTATGTCTCTAAATGTAAGAAATCCTGTATCCCTGCATTTAATGATACTTCCAAGATGACTGACTAAGAGGCTTACAAGGTTTCTTCTGTTTGCATATTTTAGCTCAGTTTACTTTTCTTTCTCCTACCAAAGAAAATCTTGAAGAAAGATTTTCCAAAACTTGGAGATTATGTTTGATTTCATCAGGGCAATACACAAATAGATTGGGATAAATTTAAAATCAATTTAATAGGATTATTCTTTGAAGAGATAATGATGATGATGCATTCTGATTTTGAATAAGTAATTCTGCTATTTTTTTTCACACAAGGCCTTTGAAATTCATTATAGGTTATTGTGCAAAAAATATAAATAAAATATAAACATCCTATTCTGTTTGTATATACCCTTCACACTTCCAGAAGCAAGACTGCTATAGATTTTTATAACAACATACCATTATTTTTGTAAATGTTTTTGCTAACATTGACACAATACTGGGCAACTCTTGTTAAGTCTGGAGCGTGGGTGCGAATAATGGAGACGAGCCGGTAGAAACAGTGAACTTCAAACTCTTTATTTACATGGTGTGACAGCTCAAACTGGAGGGCTGCTAAATCCTTCCTTATATAGGCAACTTATTAACTATTCAACCAATAGCAATCCTGGAGCGCTAGCTCCGTTAACCAATGAGAATGGCCTGTTAATGGCCAATCAGATGCTCCTGAACGGACCAATCCGATCCTGCCATTATCAGCCAATCAGAAGTGCAGGGCCAGAACCCTGTACTTGACTTCAAGCTCAAGATAACTTTATTGGCATTATTCATTCACAACATCCCTTTCCCCCAGCTTCTGCCCACGGGGTGCGGTTACATAGTCCTTAAGGTAGGACGGTTGTTTTATTAGTCTTTTTGATTTTCGCAAAGTGCCTGGCGGTTGGCTGCACTTCTGCTGAGGTAGATCATTGTTTAAATGGTAGGGGTGCCTCTGGTTCCGAGTTCGTGTTCCCATCGTCACCAATATCACTGGCCACTCCCTGAGGTGAACTCACTCTGGTCCCCGGTTCCTGTTCCAGCGTTTCAGTTCCGTTATCAGTCTCTTCAAAAAGATTTTCCTCTAGTTGCAATTCGTTTTCCTCTGTATCTCCCCCCCCCCAGTTTGGTCATAAGGGATTTTGGAATTGCGTGACGGTAGCCGCGATCGTAATTGATCTATGTGGCGCTTCCAAAGTCTATCGTCAGGGCACTAAACGAGGTATGATCTTGGGATGGTTACACGGATTACGGTCACTTCTACCCACAGCGGATCGCCCGATAAGTTTTTAGTGAATACTAAATCGCCTACCTGGAAGGTACGGCATCGGCCGCTGGATCCGAGTGGCTTTTCCGGTTCGTAGGCTGGGTGTAACTGAACGAGGTGGGAGCGGAGCTTTCATCCCATTAGCAGCTCGGTGGGAGTTTTGTTGGTGATGCTGTGAGGAGTGATGTGTTGTAGGAAAAGGATTCGGTTGATTTTCTCATCGGTGTTGTCGTAGTCTATCTTTTGTAGAGTCCTTTTGATGAATTGTACCATGTGCTCAGCTCTACCGTTGGCCGCAGGGTGTGCAGGCGAAGTAAGTGCATGTCGGATACCGTGGTCAGCCAGGTACTGTTAAAAAGACAGCGTGGTAAATTGGGGCCCGTTGTCGGATACCAGAACGTCTGGTAATCCGTGGGTTGCAAACAGTCTTTCCAGTCTTTTGATGACCGCTTCGGTGGTCGTATTGCTCATTCGGTGAATCTCGAGCCAATTCGAGTAGGCGTCAATGGTTAGCAAAAACGTGTGGCCTTTGGTTGGCCCAGCAAAATCCAGATGGATGCGGGACCAGGGTCCCCGCGGCATCTCCCATTCGGTTGGGGTTGCCTTTGGTGGAGCGTTGCTTACTTCTTGGCATCTCTTGCAAGTTTTAAGCCACGATTCGATTTGTCTGTCGATGCCTGGCCACCACGCATAGCTTCGTGTGAGGCCCTTCATGCGCACGATGCCAGGGTGGCCATCATGCAAGGTTCTTAGCAGTGCCTGTTGGAGTTGTTCTGGAATAACGACTCTATCGCCCCAGATGATACAGCCCTTCTGTGAGAACAACTCTGTTTGACGACTTTTGAATGGTGCAAAGTCATCTGGTACTTGGTCCGATGGCCATCCACGTTCCACCCATGTGAGGACTCGTGCGAGGATGGGGTTGTGTTTTGTTTCTCTTGCGATGTCACGGGCAGTTAATGGCAGCGTATGGAGTGTCTCGATCTGCAACGTTGTCATCGTTGGTGCAGGATCGTTGATGGTTTCAGGGAGCGGTGCATGGCTCAACGCGTCGGCGTGGAGAATAGCTTTACCGGGACGATATTGTAGCTGATAATTGTAGGCAGCCAAGAATTCTGACCAGCGGGTCATCCTGGGAGAAAGTATGTAGGGAGTTGGCTTGTCCCCAGCAATGATCCCCACTAATGGTTTGTGGTCAGTTACAATGGTAAAAACCTGGCTGTACACGTACTCATGGAATCTTTTAACAGCTGATACAATTGCCAGGGCTTCTTCATTGATCTGGCTGTTATTTCGCTCGGTTTTTGAGAGCGTTTTTGAAAAGTAAGCAACAGGGGCTTCGCTACCATTAGATAATACAAGGCTCAAAATGGCGCCCACTCCAAAAGGTGATGCATCACATGTGATATTTTACGGCAAGGTCTCATTGTACTGCATTAGTACGGCGTCAGAAGTCAGTAGTTTTTTTACATTACGGAACGCCTGCTCTTCTCTGTGACCCCATACCCAAATTGCTTTTTTATCTTGTAGGCGATGTAAAGGTTCAGTGACAGTCGCCTTGTGCAGCAAGAATACATTATAGAAATTGATGAGGCCTAAGAATGCCTGGAGGTCGGTCTTGTTCCGGGGTCTGGGAGCACTTTTTATTGCTCTCAATTTGCTATTGGTAGGGTGGATACCCTGACTGTCAATTAAGTACCCTAAGAATTCAACACAATCTGTACACAGTTTGCACTTATTTTTTTTACTTTCAGGCCTGCTTTTTGGAAATTTTGTAAAACCAGTCTTAAACAATCCTGTAAAATTTTTGGAGTGGGGGCAGCAATGAGCACATCGTCAAAATAGGGGACAACGCCTTTGATCCCCTGCAATAGTCTCTCCATTAGGCTCTGAAAGATCCCTGGGCTACACTGACTCTGAATTGAAGCAGTGTACACTTAAAGGCACCTCGGTGTGTTACGATAATCTGTGCCTGTGCCGTTTTTTCATCAACAGGCAGTTGCTGATAAGCCTGAGCTAAGTCTAGTTTAGTAAAGACTTTTCCGCCCCCCAGGGAATGGAGGAGGTATTGCACCACCGGCACTGGATATGGATTTTGTTGCAGGGCGTGGTTTAGGGTGGCTCAGTAGTCCCCACAAATTCTAATGGAGCCGTCCGGCTTAATTGGTGTCACGATTGGCGTCTCCCATGGGGAGTGGTCGGTTGGCTTTAAAACTCCCTGGGCTTTCAACTTATCAAGCTGTTCGTCGATTTTCGGCTTTAGAGCGAACAGAACTCGACGAGGCTTAAGGCAGATGGGAGCTCTCTTTGGATTAAGGCTAAAGGATATCGGGGTGCCCTTGTACTCGCCTAACTTTTCCTCGAAGATGTCCCTGAATTCGTGGGTGAGGTCTTCCTCCCAGTCACTGCCGCCGATTCGGTTAATGCCTGCCACTTCAATGCCGAGTGGAGCGAACCATTGCAGGCCTAACAGGCTAGGCCGGTCCTTGTTGATCACTGTCAGGGGTAAATACGCCGTGCGGTTCTTGAATGCCACTCGGACTCTACTGGATCCTCCAACTGGAATACGGTTCCCCTGGTAGTCCTTTAACACGAGCCATTGGAATTGAAGGTCTCGGCGCCGGATAGTGGGGATGAGTTGCTTGAGGGTCTTCCAGGAGACCATTGATAGAGACGATCCCGAGCCAACTTCCATTTGGCAAGGCTGATTTTCAATGTTCACTTTGACCCGAATTTTCTTAGCGTCTAGTGAAGAGGCGTGACCGATAATAAGTGTTTGGTGGGCCTCTTCCCGCCTCATTAGGTGATTCACGAGTCGGTTTCTGTAGGAGTGGTTTGCTGGTTCTTGACTTACAGGGTGATTCCCTGCCAATTGGCGGAGATTGGTACCCTTTGAGGTCTGGCTGGGTCTGAGGAGACTTCTGCAGACCCGTCCGATGTGGCCTTGTTTCCCACACTCGTGGCAGAGCGCATCGTGGAATTTGCAATCGGAGTGGTAATGGTTGGCTTTGCAGCCAGCGCACGGCTGCTGGGACTTCGGGTAACAGTCCTGATCAGACCGCAGGCGATGGACCTCTTCTTCGTCGCTGTCTGACGACGAAGAGAGGTCCTCATGGTGGGCCGTCTTCAGCTACCCTTCTGACTTAGGTGAAACTTCGCTGGCTGGTTGGTGTGCTGGAGTGCGATTTCAGCGTAGTTGGGCAGCCGACTTCTTGGTCGCCTCCATTGCTGTAGCTTCAGCTATGGCATCTTTAAGGGTGATGTCGCCCTTTGCCATTATTTTGCTCTGTACATTTAGAGCGTCTAACCCGAGGACTATTCGATCTCTCAAAGCCTCCTCTAGGTCGGTGAAATCGCAAAGGCCTCCCAAGTTCCGGAGGTCTGCAACAAAATGGGAAACGCTTTCTCCTTTCCGCTGGTTTCTTTGATAGAACTCGTGTCATCTTACAAGCGTTGGAACAGTCGGTGCATAGTGGGTCCTTAGTAGTGGTTCGAGGATGTCCCAGTCCATGGACTTTACTTCAGCTGGTTTCGCTAATGCCTTAGCCATTTTGAATACCGTCAGGCCGCAGTGCGTTAGGAATACCGCCCGTTTCTTCCTGGTTGTGGCATCCTTCAGATTATTCGTTTCCAAAAACATTTGGAAACAGTCCATGTAGGACTCCCAGTCCTCTTGAGCTGGATCGAATGGAGCGGGTGGTACTACGCCGCCGGACATGGTTCCGCCATTGTGCGCTTCAGCCACGTGCTTCGTTGTCTTAGTTGGCTCTGATGTCATCCAATCCCACCTTCGTCGCCAATGTTAAGTCTGGAGCATGGGTGTGAATAATGGAGACGAGCCGGTAGAAACAGTGAACTTCAAACTCTTTATTTACATGGTGTGACAGCTCAAACTGGAGGGCTGCTATAGCCTTCCTTATATAGGCAACTTATTAACTATTCAACCAATAGCAATCCTGGAGCGCTAGCTCCATTAACCAATGAGAATGGCCTGTTAATGGCCAATCAGATGCTCCTGAATGGACCAATCCGATCCTGTCATTAACAGCCAATCAGAAGTGCAGGGCCAGAACTCTGCACTTGACTTCAAGCTCAAGATAACTTTATTGGCATTATTCATTCACAACAACTCTGAAATCCTAAATGAGCTGAAGGTTGCTGAAATATGAAGATAGCAAACAATTGATATTCATTTCATCTTGATGTATAATTTTATTTAGAACCACTTGATGAACAGTGAGTAGAGTTAGATAATTAAGTTGTCTAGATACAATAATCCTGTATTAAATGTTGGCAGATTCTTGAAAAATGCCTCTCCCATTTGACTAATTTTATCAAATCACATGAGGTCATTCTAAGATTTTAAAAGTGAGATAAAATGCAGCAATTCTTTGCAGGAAATTAAATTAGTCTAAATTAAAAAAAAAGAAATAAGATGAAATACCACAAATCCAGATCTTGATAAGTAAATCTGTTTTGATTTTATGTATGCAATGAACTTTTATTGATTCTGTTTTCTTGTGATCAGAATTTCTACTGGGTTTGCTGTGGAAGAGGATCTCCTAGAGTACAGGCTTAGTACTTAGTACTAAGGTAATAGTCTAAAAATACAGCAGAGTCTCAATTTAAAAGTAATTGGGTTGTATGAAAGAACCTGCTTGGGAAAGGACCTGCAGAACATTTAATTTCTTGTTTCATTAGCAGAGATGGTATTCAGCAGGTTCTGACCAGTTCTGGAGAACCGGTAACAGAAATTTTGAGTAGTTCAGAGAACCATAGCAGAAATTTTGAGTAGTTTGTAATACCACCTCTGACTGGCCCTGTCCCCATCTATTTTCTGCTTCCTGAGTCTCAGCTGATCAGCTGGGACTTCTTTTGTTGCCCTGCACAGGAGAATGAAACTGGAAAGCAGGTTAGGGGGTGGGGAGGGTGTTGTGAATTAATAAAAGTGCTTGAATAAAGATTGTTGAAACCTTAAAGTAAAGTGCAGGGTTCTGGCCCTGCACTTCTGATTGCCAACAATAGCGATATCGGATTGGTCCGTTCAGGAGAATCTGATTGGCTATTAATGAGCCTTTCTCATTGGTTAAAAGAGCTAACGTTCCTGTGTTTTCATTGGCTAAATACCCAAGAGCTTGCCTATATAAAGGGGGCTGTTGTGGCCGTTTTCAGAGCTGCTGTACCATGTTAAATAAAGAGTTGAAGTTCACTGTTCATCAACTCGTCTCCACTTCTTGCGCCACGCACAGAACATAACACTGGCAACGAGGATGGGATGTGGAGATGTCAGAGCTGACTAAACACTACAGAGCGATAACTGAGCACGTGGCTGAAATGCACCAACGATGGAACCATGTCCGGCAGCATCATACCACCCGCTCCATTTGACCCGGCACAAGAAGACTGGGACTCATATATGGATCACTTCCAGATGTTTCTGGAAACCAACAATTTGAAGGATGCCACTACCAGAGAGAAATGGGTGGTATTCCTAACTCATTGCGGACTGACCGTATTCAAAATGGCCAAGGCACTAGCGAAACCGGCAGAAGTGAAGTCCATGGACTGGGACGTCCTCGAACCCCTTCTAAGGGCCCACTATGCACCGACCGTACCAACGCTCATTAGAAGGCATGAATTTTACCAGAGAGATCAGCGGAAGGGTGAAAGTGTTGCAGATTTCATAGCTGATCTCCGGAATCTGGGAGGCCTATGCGGGTTTGCCGACCTCGAAGAAGCCCTGAGAGACCAAATAGTTCTGGGATTAGATGCACCAGGCGTGCAGAGTAAGCTGATGGTGAAAGGTGACATTAGCCTTACAGATGCCATCGCTGACACTACTGCAGCAGAAGCAACCAGGAAGTCGGCTGCTCGAATGCGCCGCACCCACGCTCCACTTCGCCAACTCGCCAGCGAAGTTTCACCTCACTTAGAAGAACAGGCAACAACAGCCCACCACGAGGACCTCGAATCGTCATCGGAAAGTGATGAAGAAGAGGTCAACCGGCTCCGGTCTGAACGAGACCAACTCCAGAGATCGCAGTACCAATGTGCTGGTTGTGGGGCAAACCACCCCCGATCAGACTGCAAATTCCTCGACGCGCTCTTCCATGTGTGCGGGAAAAGAGGCCACATCGGACGGGTCTGTAGAAGCAAACAAGGACCCAGCCAGCCCCCGATGGGGGCTAACTATCGCCAATCCACAGGAAGCCATCCTGTAAAGCGAGAAGCCTTGAACCACCAATGGAACAACCACTCCTACAGAAATAAACCCCTAAACCACTCAACGAAGTGAGAAGAGGTGCACCAAACTATTACGATTGGTCACGCCTCATCACTGGATGCCAAGAAGATCTGGTGAAGGTCGCCATCGAAAACCAGCCTTGTATGATGGAAGTCGATTCAGGATCGTCCCTTTCGATGGTGTCCTGGAAGACTCTCAAGCAACTCATCCCTACCGTTCGGCGACAAGACCTCTGATTCCAAAGAATCATACTCAAAGATTATCAGGGAAATCGAATTCCGGTCGTTGGATCCAGCCAAGTCCATGTCTCATTTAAAAATCGTACCGCATCTCTACCCTTGACTGTTGCTGACAGGGATCGGCCTAGCTTGTTAGGCCTCCAATGGTTCGCTCCACTTGGAATTGAAGTAGCCGGCATTCACCGAACCAGCAGCAACGACTGGGAGGAGGCTCTTGTCCAGAAATTCCAGGACATCTTTGCAGATAAACTAGGCGAGTACAAGGGGACCCCGATATCATTTAACCTCAACCCTGAAATAGCTCCCATCCGCCTTAAGCTTCATCGAGTTCCATTTGTCCTTAAACCAAAGATTGACGAGCAGCTTGATAAATTAATAGCCCAGGGGGTGTTAGAACCAACTGACCATTCCCCCTGGGAAACCCCAATCGTGACACCCATTAAGCCGGATGGATCGTTAAGAATTTGTGGGGACTACCGAGCTACCCTGAATCACACCCTGCAGCAAAACGCTTACCCGGTACCGGTGGTGCAACACCTTCTCCATTCCCTGGGGGGCAGAAAAGTCTTCGCTAAACTAGATCTAGCCCAGGCATACCAACAACTGCCTGTAGACAAAAAAACGGCAGAGGCCCAAATGATTGTTACGCACTGAGGTGCGTTTAAATGTAACCGACTCCAATTCGGAGTAAGCGTGGCCCTGGGAATCTTTCAAAGTTTGATGAAAAGACTATTACAAGGGATAAAAGGCATTGTCCCCTATTTTGATGACATTTTAATTGCTGCTCTGACTCAAGATATACTAAGGGAGCGCCTGGGGTTGGTTCTTCAGAGATTTAAAGACTCGGGTTTCAAAGTTAAAAAAAACAAGTGTCAACTATGTACGGATCGAGTAGAATTTTTAGGATATTTAATAGATAAACAAGGCATTCACTCCACCAATAGCAAACTTAGGGCAATCAAAAATGCCCCCAAACCCGGCAACAAGGCTGATCTCCAAGCTTTCCTAGGCCTTATCAATTTTTATAACGTCTTTCTGCCTCACAAAGCAACCGTAGCCGAACCCCTACATCGTTTATTGGACAAAAAAGCACCCTGGGGTTGGGGGCACCGAGAGGAGCATGCGTTTCGACAAATAAAAAACCTATTGACCTCCGACGCTGTTTTGATGCAGTATAATGAGACTTTGCCTTTAATGGTTACATGTGATGCATCACCATTTGGAGTGGGCGCCATTTTGAGCCACGTTTTACCAAACGGAAGTGAAGCCCCTGTTTCCTATTTTTCAAAAATGCTGTCAAAAGCAGAATGCAATTACAGTCAAATCGATAAGGAAGCTCTTGCTATTGTATCTGCTGTTAAACGATTTCATGAATATATTTATGGGTGAGCTTTCACTATAATAACTGACCACAAACCTTTACTGGGAATAATAGCGGGAGATAAACCAACTCCTTATATATTATCTCCCAGAATGATTCGCTGGTCAGAATTCTTGGCTGCCTATAATTATAAGTTGCAACACCACCCGGGGAAAGCCATTCTCCATGCTGACGCATTGAGCTGTGCACCACTTCCAGAAACTGTTAACGACCCTGCTCCGATCATCACAACACTGCAGATCGAGACACTCCAAAAACCGCCGTTGACAGCTCACGATATCACGATTGAAACTAAACGTGATCCTATTTTAGCACGTGTCCTCAGCTGGGTAGAGTGTGGATGGCCATTGGACCAAATCCCTGACAACTACGTTCCCTTCAAAAGTCGACAGACGGAACTGTTTTCCCAGAAAGGCTGCATCATTTGGGGCGATAGAGTCGTTGTCCCAGAGCGTTTACAGCAAGTGGTACTGAGAACCTTGCACAATGGCCACCCCAGCATCATGCGCATGAAAGCACTCGCATGAAGCTATGCGTGGTGGCTGGGCATAGACAAGCAGATCGAAGCCTGGGTAAAGACTTGTCACAAATGCCAGGAAGTCAGCAATGCCCCACCAAAAGCAACCCCAACAGAATGGGAAACACCCAGGGGACCATGGTCCCGTATTCATCTGGACTTTGCGGGACCTATGAACGGACACACATTTTTATTAACAGTGGATGCCTACTCAAACTGGCTCGAAATCCATGAGATGAAAAATACAACAACCGAATCGGTCATCAGGAAATTGGACAGATTATTTGTAACACATGGATTACCGGACGTTCTGGTATCCGACAACGGGCCCCAGTTTACCGCACTTTCTTTTGAACAGTATCTGGCGGACCGCGGTATTCGCCATGAGCTAACTTCACCGGCGCATCCTGCGGCCAATGGAAGGGCCGAGCGCATGGTACAATTCATTAAAAGAACTCTACATAAAATGGACTATGGCGATATCGAAGACAAGATTAACCAGATACTCCTTTTGCAGCACATCACTCCACACAGCGTCACCAACAAAACTCCCGCTGAGTTATTGATGGGATGAAAACTCCGCTCCCACCTGGACCGACTACACCCATCGTACGAACCTGAAAAACCACACGGATCCAGCGGGAAATGCCGTAATTTCCAGGTAGGTGACTTGGTTTTCACGAAAAACTTTTATGGCGACCCATTGTGGGTCGAGGCAACTGTAATCCAAGTAACCGGACCCAGATCATACCGAGTGAAATGTCACGATGATAGAATATGGAAGCTCCATATTGATCAGCTGCGTTTAAGGCTGCAGTCTGGGGTCTGCGATTCCAATGATTTCCAAACTGAGGGGGGAGGAGACACCGGGGAGGCTGAGTTTGAAACGGTGGAAAGCACAAGCAAAAGAAATGACTGCTCAGACACAACATGTGAAGAAGGATCGGGGACAGGAGTAAACTCGCCTCAAAGGGATACCCAGGACATTAGTGGTAACGGAAGTTTAGATACAGAACCAGAGGCACCCTGTTCACCAGATAATGTCCTACCCCAACAAGACTCTAGATAAATACCAGGAGGACAACGTAAATCAAATAGACAATCAAAACAACCTGCCTACCTCAAAGACTACGTTACCACACCCCTTAAACGGAACCCGGGGGAAGGGGTGTTGTGAATTAATAAAAGTGCTTGAATAAAGATTGTTGAAACCTTAAAGTAAAGTACAGGGTTCTGGCCCTGCACTTCTGATTGGCCAATAATAGCGATATCGGATTGGTCCGTTCAGGAGAATCTGATTGGCTATTAACGAGCCTTTCTCATTGGTTAAAAGAGCTAATGTTCCTGTGTTTTCTTTGGCTAAATACCCAAGAGCTTGCCTATATAAAGGGGGCTGTTGTGGCCGTTTTCAGAACTGTTGCACCATGTTAAATAAAGAGTTGAAGTTCACTGTTCATCAACTCGTCTCCACTTCTTGCGCCACGCACAGAACATAACAGAGGGAAAGAAGATTTTGCAGTATCCTTCCCCTGCCATGCCCACCAAACCACGCCCACCAAGCCAAGCCATGCCCACAGAACTGGTAGTAAAAATTTTGAATCCCACCACTGTCACTGATTTTAATTTATTATGATATTATCAGACATAAAAGAATGACTGACATTGTTGGGAAAAATTATTAGAATCCTAAAAATTATTAGAACCCTGAAAAGAAAAGTCTATAATAGTGGGAAAAGAACTGACATTGTAAGGAAAAATTATTAGAACCCTAAAAATTATTAGAACCCTAAAAATTATTAGAACCCTAAAAATTATTAGAACCCTAAAAAGAAAAATCTATAATGGGAAAAGAACCAGAAGTCACCAAGTAGTATGGTATCTTTTCTGACTAATGCTAGCAGTTATTATCAGACACAATGTAATAAAAATAAACTCACATAGTCATGACAGTTCTTACCTTTGGCTAATCTTTTACAAAGAATTTCAGTACATGCCAGCCTCTGGGTCTAAGGTAGTATATAATGCCAAGACTTGGTACAAAAGCAATGCTGTGACAATACTGGCGGCAAATTCTTTTTTTCCTCTAATTTTATTTTCTCCCAAGAAACTGTGCAGAAGAATTTGACAAAATCAATTCAACTTAATCACTATCTAAAAAAATACACAAACAAGCAGGGGGATAAAAGTGAACATGTTCCATAACACAACACAAGACAACATTCACACTTTACTGTAAATTCTGTGCCACAGGAAAATTCAGCAAATAGTTACTTTTAGGACCACATAGTGATTATGGGATTTAGTCTGGGTTCAGTTTACAAAATAGCTCAATATAAATGGGATTGAAGTGAGCATTAAAAAAATTATTTTAATATAGTAGTCATCCAAGTTCAAAGAAGACACTCTTTTGTGCAGTTCATCTGTAGACATGGAGATGGCTTTGCAATTCCAATCTGGAAGCACAGCAGGGGCACTAGTGGTCCACTGTTAGCTGGTGGAGGCTTCATGTACTGGGAACACCAGCGGGTTCTGTCAGATAATCAGAGACTCATTATTTATGGACTCTACATGGCCAAGACTTCCAGGTTGGAGATGCACTCTTGTCAAAGAATGCCAAGGATGGAATGGAAAGTTTGCATGTGAAATGTTTCCCATTGTTTGATGTGGCTTTGATACAAAACGCAGGATTCACATCCATATAGGAAGCAGTTCCTCACCATTCCTGGGCTCAGCTGGCTTCCCCATTAGCAGGGTCCCATTTCCCACTGGTGCAGCCCCATCCTGCCGGTGGAGCTGGCTGGGGCCTACTTACCTGTCCGCCCTACCATCCCTGGGCTTGGCTAGCTGGCTCCTCCACTGGCTTCCCCACAGTGCTGGCTGGCGCCTACCTAGCTGTCCCAGGATTTGTCTGGCTAGCTAAGCAACCATGCAGTGCTCTCCCAGCTCTCCCTACTACTTTCTCTCTCTCTCTCTCTCTCTCTCTCTCTCTCTCTCTCTCTCTCTCTCTCTCTCTCTCTCTCTCTCTCTCTCTAACACACACACACACACCTGGTCTGGGAATTGTAGACCTTCCTCTAGTCTCTATTTTAGAGGTTTTACAAACACAAAAGCAATATAAATTGTTTTTTCTCCAGTAACAGTTTCTACCATTCTGCTATCTTCCAAAGCCCAAACCTCCACAAAAGCCTAGTGATTATACAATACAGGTTTTCTAATTTGAAAAGGTCTTTGTGCTACAGCAATCCAATTTGATCTGTATTTTGCTCAATAAATGTAAGTGAACCTTGGAAGGTGACACAGTTTTCACACCCAAACAAAATGGGCAGAAATATATATATATTTTTTAAAGAAAATTTTATTAATTTTTCTACAAACAAACAAGACAAACAAAACATTAAAACATTCAACTCTCGTATGTACATCCAGTGTGTCAGTTGGTTCATCATTTTTGTGCATTCATTCTGTAGTCCCAGTTACAATTATGTTACATAACAACTCAGATTATCAATCCAAACTTATATATCCTATAATCACTAAAAAAAAATAAAAAATTTTTTTGACTAGACTTTTAATCATTCATGCTTTATGAGCTAACAATACTCTAACCAGATTATTCAACAAATCATATAATCATACCAAATCAATCCTAAAAAAAACCCTTTATAAATATATCAAATAACAAAATAATAGCAAAATAGCAAGATAAAGATATTTCTTACTATCTAAAATATTCTATTATCGTATTTTATCATCTAGCCATTTATAAAAAAGATCCCAAATTTCATAAAATTGTTTATCCTCTTGCTCTCTAATTTCAAATGTCAATCTGCTCATCTCAGGACATTCCAATATTTTCTTAATAATTTCTTCCTGTAATGGTATTTTCTCATTCTTCCAATTTTTAGCAAATACAATCCTGGCCGCTGTTAATACATTTATAATTAGGTATTTCAAATCTTTACTATATATATCAGGTAAAATTCCCAATAAGAAGATCTCTGGTTTCAAGTCTATATGTTTCTTTGTCATTTTTTCTAACCACATGCGAATTATAGTCCAATATTTTCTAGCATCCTCACAAGTCCACCACATATGATAATACGAGCCGGGTATCTGATGACATTTCCAGCATTTTTCAGATTTGTTCTTAAACATTCTTGCTATTCTTGTCGGAGGAAAGTGACACCTGTAAAACATCTTATACAAGTTTTCTTTATATGCTGTTGACATTGTCATTTTATAATTTTGAGACCACAATTTCTGCCATTTCTCTAAATCAATTCCATATCCAAAATTCTTCCCCCAAACAATCATAGTTTCTTTGACTTGTTCTTCCTCTAATTTCATTCCCAGTAAATAACCATATAATTTTTTAATCACCTTCTCATCAGTACCCATCAAGATCTTATCTAAATCAGTCTGCTTATCATAAAATCCCTCCGTTTTGGAATCTTCATCATACCTTGAATGTATTTGTGCATATGAAAACCAATTCATCCTTATACCTTGTTCCTCTAAGTTTTGGATCAATTTAAGTTCACCCTTTTCATCCAAAAGTTCCCCATATCTAACTGTTTGTTCCTTCTTGTAGATTATAGGATAGGAAAATGCTTCAATGGTTGATAACCAAACTGGAATTTTCAAATAACATTGTCTTTTTACCTTCTCCCAATTTAACCACAAAGACTCCCGTACATAATGTCTTCTAAAATAACCCTGTGTTTTAGTTCCCTTATACCATAAAAAAGCATGCCAGCCCAACAGCAAGTCATGCCCTTCTAATGTCAACAACCTATGTTTCCTTAATGTTATCCATTCTTTGACCCACATCAAACTTGCAGCTTGATAGTACAATTCCCAATTAGGCAGGCCAAAACCTCCTCTAATTCTAGCATCTTGCAAAAGCTTTAGCTTTATTCTCGCTTTTTTACCTTGCCATATAAACTTCAACATAATTTTATTTAAATCTTCAAAATAGTCTTTTCCAAGCCTAATTGGTATTGTTTGAAACAAAAATAAAATTCTAGGTAAAATATTCATCTTAATTGTTGAAATTCTCCCTATTAATGACAATTGCAAGTTTTCCCACTTCTTCAAATCTGTAGTTATCTGTTGTTTAAGTTTAATATAATTATTCTCCTTTAATGTGCTACATCTTGTCAAATATATGCCCAGATACTTAACCTTATTTGTAACTTGAATTTTCAAAAGATCTGCCAGTTCTTCTCTCTGTCTCAATAGCATATTCTTTGTTAAAATCTTTGTTTTATCTTTATTTATTTTCAAACCAGCCACCTCTCCATATGTCTCTATCCTTTCCAATAACTTTGGAGCTGTTTCTAGCGGGTCTTCCAAAATAAAAGCTAAATCATCAGCAAAAGCTTGTAGCTTAAATTCTTCCTTCTTAATTTTCATTCCTTTTATGCTTTTATCATCCCTAATATTTCTATTCAACACTTCCAAGGTCAACACAAATAGCAAAGGAGATAGGGGGCATCCTTGTCTTGTGCCTTTCCTTATATTAATAAAATCTGTAAGTTCCCCCTCCATCATTACCCTTGCTGTCTGTTTATTATATATGGCTTCTATTGCTTGAATAAATTTTTTAGCAAAACCCATCTGCTCCAATAATAATAACATAAATCTCCAGTTCACGTTGTCAAATGCTTTTTGAGCATCTAGGAATATCAAAGCCATTTGCTTTTCAGGATGAGCCTCATAATATTCCAAAGTATCCAAGATTACTCTCATATTGTCTCTAATTTGTCTCTTTGGCAGAAATCCATTTTGATCTGGGTGAATAAAATTATTTAAATATTTTTTAAGTCTTTCTGCTAAGATTGAAGCAAAGATTTTATAGTCTGCATTCAATAAAGAAATAGGTCTATAATTCTTAATTTGCAGTGGGTCAGTCTCTTCCTTCGGTATAAGTGTAATATAAGCCTCTGACCATGTTTTGGGTATCATCTTTTTTAACATAACTTCATTCATAACTTCTAACAGTGGGATGCTCAATGATTCTTGAAATGTTTTATAGAATTCTGCTGGAAGCCCATCTGGACCCGGTGCTTTCCCATTATTTTGTCTCTTAAATGCTTCATTTAGTTCCATCATTGTTATATTGCTTTCTAGCATTTCTTCACTCTCTTTAGGTATCTTCGGTAAATTAGCTTCCTGTAAATACTGTTTGACTTTTTCCTCATCAATATTCTCTTGTTTATATAGTTGCCCATAAAAATCTCGAATAATTTCTTTTTTCTCCTTATTCCCATAACAAACTTGGCCTTGTTCATCTATTAACTTCAATATTTTTCTTGATTCCTTCTCTTTTCTCAATTTATATGCTAGCCATCTACCTGGTTTATTTGCATCTTCAAAATAATTCTGTTTAGAATTTCTGATTTTCTGTGCCAGTTCTTCTTTCTTTATTAATTCCATTTTATGTTTAATTACCCCCAGCTTCAATTTAATATCCTTTTTCTGTGGCATTTTCTGTAATTCTTTTTCAAGAATTTTATACTCATCTTCCAAGGCCTTAGAAGCTTGCCTTTTCCTAATATTCTTTTTTCTTGTATAATCTATTATCAAACCTCTAGCGTATGCCTTCATTATATCCCACACATCCTGCGTTGTAGTATCTTCTTTTTTATTTTCTCTGAAGAAAAAAGCCAATTCCTTCTCCATCCATTGTATAAAATCTTTCTCCTTTAAAATAGTATTATTTAATGTCCATCTCAATCTTTTTTTTTTTGTCCCTTCCATTTAATTGTCATTGGGCTATGATCTGCCCAAGTACTTGTTTCAATATTTGTTTCTTGAATATTGGATATTAATTCTGTTGAGATCCAAATCATATCTAATCTGGACTATGATAGATGTCTATTTGAATAAAAAGTATATTGTTTAGCTTTAACATTTCTTTCTCTCCAAATATCTTTTAAAAATAATTCATCTGTCATTTTAAAAAAAGACCTTGGGAGAGCCTTTCTATTTTGCTTTGTTGTTGTTGCTATATAGTCCAATTTATTGTCCACAATTCCATTAAAATCTCCCATCATAATTATATTAACATAGTCCAGCCCAATTATTTTTATGTGTAGCTTTTTATAAAACTCTTCTTGTTTATCATTAGCATAAATTGCAATCAAGAGTATTTTTAAATTATTATCCATTATTTCTACCATTAATATTCTTCCATCTTCATCCGTGTAAATCAATTTTGCTGGGATAGCCTCTTTAATATATAGAACCACTCCTCTTTTCTTACATTGAGTCAAAGAATTAAATATTTTCCCCAATTTTGGCTGTACTAACAATTGTTCATGTTGTTTTTTAATATGAACTTCTTGTAGACAAATTATATCAAATTTTAATTTCTCTAATTTATGAAAAGTTTTCCTTCTTTTAACAGCTGAATTAAGTCCATTTATATTCATTGTAATCAGTTTTTTTTCTTCCATGATTATGCTTTATATTTAGGTCTAACCGCTCTCGTGGATCTCACTTCACGCTGTTCTTTGCTATCCATCTGTCCCCCTACTGCTCCTTTCTCTTTTTTAATCTCCAGTTGTTCCTCTTGAAACTCAATTAATGAGACCTCTTTCTCTGCCTCCTCTCTTCTTCCTCCAAAAAATTCTGCATGGAAAAGTTCCGCTTTCTCAATTGAATCAAATCTATATCTCTGCTCTTGCCACCTAAACATTAGTCCTTCTGGAATCAGCCATCTATAATTAACTTCGTTTTCCAATAGCATTTTGGTCAGAAATCGATATTCTCTTCTCATCTCTCTCACTCTTCTGGGTATTTGTTTTAAAACCACAACCTCTTTACCTTTGTATTTCAATGTTTTCTCTCTTACTACTTGTAATATATGCGTTTTAATGGATTTTTTGGTAAATCTAATATGGACTTCCTTGGGTAATTTATTTCTCATCGCATACCTTGTATAGACTTGATATATCTCATCTATTCCATCCATCATCTTTTCCTCTGTAATTTCCAAAGCATCTGCCAAAATTTCTATCATTACCGCTGCCAAATTTTCTCCTTTTTCCTCTTCTATATTTTGAAATCTGAGATAAAATTCTGACCTTTCCATCTCCCACCTCAACATCCCACTTTTTTCTTGTTCAACCGCTGTTAATCTACTGTCAATATTTCCAATCTTCTTCTCTCTTTGTTTTCCTTCTTCCTCAATTTTTTGGAATCTCTCCTCATACTTGACCATCATTTGTTTAATGTTTTCCACTTTTTCATCAGTCTTCTCTATTCTTTGTTCAATATTTTCTGTTCTTTGTTCAATATTTTCTGTTCTTTGTTCAATATTTCCTGTTCTTTGTTCAATGATGTCTGATTTTATCTTGAGATCTTGGATTCCTTGCATAATCATCTGTAAAGTTACTCTTTCTTGTTCCTTATCTTGCTTCAACATTGTCTGAATTAAACGTTGTCCTCCAACTGGTGGGGAAGCAGAGGTAGAAGTAGAAATGCCAGATGGTATTGGTTTCCTGCTCATTTCAATGCTTCCAAAGCTTCAAATTCTTCTTGACATTTAATCCAACTGGTAGAGCAGCCAATTATAATTCAAAATGGAAAACTCCAATAGTAAAAGGCACGAAACCAAAAAAGAAACAGGAAAAAAGGAAGAAGAAAGATCTTCAGGTTCTTCTAGACCCTAATCCAATTACGAAGTAGTCCACCATAAAAAAGGAAAAATAGAAAGGAGAAAAACAAACAAATCCAAAAATAATAATATTGATTAAGAGCAAGAAAAAGAAAAGAGAAAAAAAAAAGCAAAAAGAGAAAAAACAAAAAATTCCTTCAGGTTCTTCACATCTTAATCCAGTTGAAAAGTCTCAATAATCAAAAAAGAAAAACAAAGTGGTCCAAAAACATAGATAGGAAAAGCAAAAAAGTCCCAATAAAAAAGAAAAGAAAAATAAAGAAAAAACTGAGGCTTTCCCTTTAAAATAAAAGGCAGAAATAAAAATATTACTAAAATTGAAATTTAGAAAAAGGCTGGCGAATAGGATATATATATAGACACACTGCACTTTATTTATTTATCCAAGGCTCTTGTTATGACTCTCTTCTCCAGCAGCTTCAAAGCCAAACCTCAAATGTTGAATTATTGATAACAGTCCAGGAAAGCACCTGCAATAATATTTTGCTGTGTTCTCCCTCTATCTGATCACGTTAAAATGTCCTTTTTAACCTTTTTAACCTTTTTAAAAAAGGTCTTTTTGCAATTCTCTCCAATTCAAATAAAATACTTTCAAGCCTCTAGTTGGCAGTGTTGCAAAGTTTCTTAATGCTCTTCCTCCCCCCCAGCCAGAAAAAAGGAGTAATATATACAGAGACAAAAAAAAAAAAAATAGCCAAAGGGAGCCTCTATCCTAAAGAAAGTTAAAAAATCAAAGGGAGCATAAAAATATATATAAGAGAAAATTCAATCCGGTTACCTACAAAGTCACACTAAAGTCCCTCCCAAAAAATATAGAGAAAAGAAAAAAAAAACCCCAAGCCTCAATTTGACATCACTTTAAAAAACTCCGCTCAGACAATTTCAGTCAAAAAAAAAAGTCTCATAGATTTCTTCTTTGTTCAGGATGTCCTTTCCAACCTCAGCGAATTTACAACACAAAAGAGTTTTTCTCACCCAGCCGACACACTTTCACTCCAGCCACTTTCTTTCCGGAGCTGTCCTGACTTCAGCAGCTATAGAGGCTGCCTCTCCGCCGCCAGCAAAAGGGCTTCTTCCGGATCAAACCAGAGATTTTGCGATATCTCTGGGATCCTGGAGGAGTACCCTTCTCAATCCCTGTCTCTACGGGACGGTTTAGGTCCGTTGGGACCGACCAGGGGCGAAAATATCGGCTGCGATCTCAGAGCCCCGAGATCGCAGCTGTATCGCCAAAACGAAGCTCCGCCTTCCTCAGAAATATAATTTTTAAGGATATCAAGGAGGCATAATTGTTATATTTGTATTTATAAATGTGCATAGCATACATTAATGAAGATTTCCATGCAAAGTGCACATTGTGAGAAAGACAATACAGCAGCAGAAAGTTTTACTCTGGATAATTTCATTAAACAATGTCATCCACTGTGTGATTTGTGAAAAATATGGATATAGTTAATCCTGTGTCAATTTCTCTTACAAGTTATCAGATGACTTCCAATGTTTTTGTTTCTAAATCATCTGAGATATTTTTCTACCATGTTTTCTGTTAAATCTGGTGCATGGGTGCGAATGATGGAGACGAGCCGGTGGAAACAGTGAACTTCAACTCTTTATTTACATATTGTAACTGCTCAGCTCAAAGGCTGTTCAAGCCTTACTTATATAGGCAACTCATTAACTACTTAACCAATAGTGAACCTGGAGCGCTAGCTCCTTTTAACCAATAGGAATGGTCCATTAGTGGCCAATCGGATGCTTCTAAACGGGCCAATCCGATCAGGCCATCAACAGCCAATCAGAAGTGCAGGGCCAGAACCCTGCACTAGACTTCAAGCTCAATAATAACTTTATTGGTATTATGCATTCACAACATTTTCAAAGTGATAACACTTTTTTATTTTGATTTATTTTATTGGGAGGTGCTATTGCTTGTGTTGTTTTCTGCTACACATTTTTTAAATTGCGCTTGGATTTCCCTTTGGGCTCCTGATCTGAAAAAGTTCCATCAGAGAAGATTTTTTTGGATATTTTCTCTTTGGATTAAATTGAAATCAAGAAAGAAGGGAGACCACAGTACATGCTCTTGGAGAGATGACTGAAGAATGATATTCATACAAACTCATAACTACATACCGAGCTTTGACTATTCGTAACTTAATAAATATAAGAATTCAGGTGCTGCTCAATTTATGACCACAATTGAGCCCAAAATTTATGTTGCTAAGTGAGACATTTGTTAAGTGAGTTTTGCCCCATTTTAAGTTCTTTCTTGCCACAGTTGTTAAGTGAATCACTGTACTTGTTAATTTAGCCACACGATTGTTACATCAATTTGCTTCCCTATTCATTTTGCTTGTCAAAAGGTTGCAAAAGGTTGCAAAAGGTGATCACATGACTATGGACACAGCAGCAGTCATTAGTATGGACCAGTTTCCAAGCTTCTGAATTTTGATCACATGATCATGGAGATCCTACAAAGGTCGTAAGTGTAACTAATGGTCATAAGTCACTTTTTAAAAAATAATTTTTATTAGGCATTTTTATAAGTCACTTTTTCAGTGCCATTATAACTTTGAACAGACACTAACTGTTGTAAGCTACCTGTATCAATCTTTATTCATAGCAAATTCACTAAGTACTATCTTTTTGGTTAAAATTTTTTTTGAATGGTCACTAAATGAACTGTTGTAAATTGAGGAATATATCTCATTTATTTCTCAGAAGCACTGAACCCTATTCGTCTTGGGAACACAATCTCATGATATAGTGCATTTTGGTATTGTATCTGTATAAATATCAGCTGATATTTAATCAAGATTTGAAAATCATGGAAAATAACAAACATTTTGTAAGAAAAATAAAATATTAAATATATGAATGGCATTAGAAGATGAATAACATTAATGATGTATATGTTAAGGATTCAACTGTTCAATGGTAAGTTTTTATTAAGCAATCTGCTTTTTTGCTTTTTTAATTGATTGTTACACAATACAAATAACAAAATCATGTCCAAGTACCTTCAGAAATTTCTATATTACAAAACAGGATAAGGATGAAAAATGATAATACTGCAGGAAAGAAACAGAACAATGAATGAAATACAGTATATCTCTTGAAAATCCAAAACAGATTTTTTCTTAAACCGTTTGCTGCTCTGCTTAACTAGAGTCAATTCCTTTGATTGGCCTGACGTGGTTAAGAAGCTGAATGGCAAATTAGTGGTTTCTCAATTAAAATCTCAAACTTTTTTTCAACCTCTGATCTCCCATCTCATGGTCACTCTGATAATTTATTACTAATGAAAAAGCAATTGGTGAACTATTCATGGACTGTGCTGTCATGCAAATTCGCACCTACGGCAGCAGAGATATTGGGTTGTTCCTGCACATAAATACTACTGAATAAAATGATGAAATTGAATCTACTGAAAGCTATTCTGAAGGAGAAAAGATGTGCACATCATTAAGCTTCTCTGGCTCTTGAATCATTGCTAAGCTGCTACTGTTATTATTTAATCAGTAAAGGTGTCCTTTAAGCAGCTTGATATCATCATATCTGAAGGCAAAAATCAAACAGCAATTAATTAAAATATGAACCTCTGCTTTCATGTAATTAACCTGACATTTCCCCCTCCCCTATAATTTGCATGGCCTTATATCCTTATAAATGAAATAAAATTTTAATTTGAGAGGTAGAGCATTGCTAAGAACTTTGATTGGTTTATAAGAACCCAAAGGAAATAGGAGGCTTCCAAAAGAAATAGTCAAATCCAGCTTTTAGTCCAGATGACATTGGGATTGTATGAAGTATTCCAAGATATGCATGGTTAATAAAAGTTTTTTTCTATGGTTCACTAATTATAGGATAAAGATAAGTAGCTTATATTATAACTATTTCACTATCAGAAGTCATGCCCCAGAACTTATGAACTTTTTAAAAAAATTGTACTTTATCTTTTTTTTGTTTACTTCAATGTTTTCAAAATTCATCAGCACATGAGATTTCAACCATTTAAAAAATAAAAATACTAGGATTCAAAAATATAATCTGGACATGTTACAGGTTCTTTGGTTTTCAGCATGATGGTATTGGCCTCATGATGAGTCCATTATCTCATCTCAATTGTGCACTGGGGCCAAAATGATGAATGGTTTGGCTAGAACAGCATTGTTCCTAGACAGTAGAAATAAAGCAATTTTTCAACTAAGGGCTGCTTTCTTCGAGGGTAATATATTAGAAGAATAGATAGTAGAGTTAGAACCACAGAACGGTAGGATTGGGTAAGAGTTTCTTCCTTGTTCTTTTTCTTCTCTATACGTCCCAAAGACATCCACCAAGGGAAGGATGAATATGAGGTCAACACTCATTCTTAAAAATGATTTGGAAAAGTGTGTTGGACATCAGCTAGGGCTGCATCTTTCCAGTTTTTGTTTTGCCTGGCATTTTACAGGTTTTCTCCTGTGCCTGGTTAAAGAATACTGATACATTATGAAATACACACACTACTGTTAATGTAATTCTTAAAATAGTGATATTTCTTTAAGGCTTATGAGGAAGTCATGTTATTTTAGTGAAAGGCAGAGAGGTGTTGCATTTACCCTTTCCCAAATTTTCAGGTCTTAGTAAATATTTCATTTCAAAGGCCTGGAACTTCATGTGGCATGTTGTTCATATTTCATCTATAGTGATTTACTTCAACAATCATCTGATTTTTGTGTGCTTTGAGTTTGATAACCTTGAATAAATATACATTCTGTTTATATTTTAGCTCTTGAACAATTCATATTTAGTATAATAGGCTTATACCTGCATTGAAGATTTAATTCTTTATTGCTTAATGAAGTGAATGTCCTTAAACTATTTCAGATTCAAATGCATTTTATTGTTAAATAACATTGTTTTTATTTGTAGATTTATTTCAACATGATTTATTTAAAATTTTCAATATTGCATATCTATACTTCTTGATTTTTTTCCATATTAAAAGCACTGGGTTTTTTTTTTTATCTTGGACTTTTTGTGCTTTTACTTTTTTATACAGTAGGCTATCCAATCCACAAGAAACGTGCAGAGTACAACAACCTTGCACAGGCATGCGCATACATACAGAATACATCATATATTTATTAAATAACCCAGTAAATAGTCAATAATCTCATAGGTATAGTGGGAGAAGAGAATGACCTCCAGACAAAGGAAAAAGAGCTGCTATCAAAGCAATGGTAAGATAAAAGAAATCTGAATTCTGAACAAAATTGTAGAACTTCCCCCAAAAAACTGCCAAGAAAACTGCTGAAACTAGTTTACACAGTTGCCAGGAATCAAAACTGACCTGAACACAGCAAAAGCAAACAACAAAAAAACCCAAGCAAAAGCAAAAAACTCACATCCAACCCAGAAAACATAAACTCTAGTAAAATACCTCACACACCTTGCAAGTCTGGATTCATTTCTCATCCCTTTATCTTCAGGACAATTAAAGAGGGTCATGTCTGACATGTTTTCTCAAATTTCTGTCAGTTTTTTTAAAATCACATCAGCTTGTCTTGGCTGTGGCAGCTCCTGAAGGTTCTTCCTTCTGCCCATTGTAATTAGTCCAACAGAGTGTGATTAAAACATGAAGTAATGTTGCCTAACCACATTTCAGGTGGAGTTACAACTGATAACTTTGCTGAATCTGGGTAAAAACTTATCTAAGAGAGAATTACCTGTGCTAAAGAAGGAGACAACATAGTTTCATGGGAGGAAAGGAAAATTAAAATAGATTCTATGGAAAAGGCTCAGGAATTTTATGAATGGTTGGTAGGCCTGGAAGAACAGAGTAGTAAGGATGAATTGGTATCGAACTCCCAAGAAGATCAAGACCAACATAAGAATAGATATGGAGCCTTAGGAAATCAAGGAAACAGTCAATCATGCCAGGAGAGAGAGGAAGATAGGATATACTCTCAGGCACAAAGAGAAACCAGAGTGGTTACAAGACAAAGAGCGAAACAAAACTAAATAATGGAAGAAGAAAGGAAAATATTGTCAATTAACATAAATGATTTAAACTCTATGATAAAAAGGAAAAGGACAATAGCTAAACCAATTAAGCTAAATGCTGACGTAGCATGCTTACAAGAAACTCATATAAAGAAATCTGATGAAAAATATTTAGAATGCCCGAAATTAGAGAAACTATTTACTGCACTGGCAGATGCTGGGAAAAAGAAAGGGATTGAAGTGTATGTGAAAGAGGATATGAAAATAGAGCTAATATGGTCAGACCCTGATGGAAGAACTCTGATTTTGCAGATCTGGATTAATTCTATCCCAATCATTTTAGTGGTAATCTATGCCCCGAATGGAGAGCAAAAAGAGTTTTTTAAGTTTTTGCATGAAAAAAATAGTAGGAATGGAAAAAAGAAATATTTGTATCATAGGCGATTTTAATGCTATTGCTGATTATCAAAAAGACCACAGTATGGGGCGGAGGGACAGAAAAAAAAAGAGAGCTTCCAAAAACATGTATGGAAATGATGAGGGAGTTAAATTTGATTGATATATGGAGAAGATTAAACCCTGAGAAAAAACAGTTTACATTTTATTCAAATCCCCACCAAATAGGGACACGAATTGACATGGCATGGATTAATGGGAAAATAGCAAATGAAATAAAAGAGATTGAAATTTTATCTAATGAATGGGCAGACCACAATCCAATTCATATAATTTGGAAAGGTAGAAAAAAAAAAACCAGGAAAAGGTGGACACTAAATACACAGTTAATTAGAGAAAAAGAATATATGAACAAACTTAAGGAGGAATTAAATTATTTCTTAAAAGAAAATAACAATGGAGTAACTATGAAACAAAATATTTGGGACACAATGAAGGCAGTAATAAGAGGTATAACAATCTCTGATAATGCCAAGAGGAATAAAGATAAATACACTCAGAAAAATAAACTACAACAAAAAATTAAAGAATTAGAAATTCAATTACAAAATATCCCAAAAGATTCAAGATTGCAAAATCAGATGACAATAACTAAACACAAATTGAATTTAGTTGAACAAGAAAGAATGATTATAAACTTGAATTCAACTAGATAAACTTATTTTGAGCACATCAGTAAGCCAGGGAGATGGTTGTCCTATAGACTTAAAAAAGGGAAAGAAAAAAGTTTGATTTACCAATTAATAGATGGAAATGGAGATACACAACAGGGAATAGAACGGAAAAAAGAAATTGCCCACATGTACTTTGAAGACCTATATAAAAAGGAAGAGGTCAATGAGGATAGGATAAGAAACTATTTAGATAAAATGAAAGGTAAAGTAATTGGGGAAGAGATGAAAGAATTATTAAACAAAGATATTACTTGGTCTGAATTGAAAACAGCAATAGAGAACCAGAAAAATAGTAAATCTCTGGGACCAGATGGGATTCCAGGGGAATTATATAAGGCAATAGGTGAACTAATAGGACTCCTTATGGTGGAAGTTTTTAACGATGTCTTATTGGCAGCCAGAATGCCGGACTCATGGAGGGGTGCATTGATTTCGTTGATCCCAAAGGAAGATTTGGACCCCTGATATATACAAAGCTATAGGCCAATTTCCTTGTTAAATATGGATTATAAAATATTTGCTTCTATTGTTGCAAACAGATTATAAATACTTTTAATGATTTTATTCATTAAGACCAAAATGGATTTCTCCTGAAGAGATAAATAATTTAAAAATAGTACTAGATGTCCTGAATTTTATGAAGCCCACCCCAAAAAACAAATAGCCCTTATGTTTTTAGATGCACAGAAGGCTTTCCATAACCTGAATTGGCAATTTTAATCCAAAGAATTTATAATATGAATTTAGGCACCAAATTCAAAAATATTATAACTACTATTTATGATACACAACAGGCGAACATCACAATAAATGAGGAATATACCCGCCCAATTAAAATAGAGAAAGGAGTCAGATAGGGTTGCCTACTCTCATCCCTGCTCTTCATATTATCATTGGAAACATTGCTAACATATATTAGCCAAAATTCAGACATAAAAGAATTAAGGGGTTAAGAAAGAAGAATATAAGCTGCAAGCGTTTGCATATGACATGATTTTTTTTATCGAAGAGCCAATTGAAAGAGGACAAAAACTGATGAAAGAATTAGAACAATTTGGAGTAGTTGCAGGATTAAAAATTAATAGAAAAAAATGAAATTAATGACTAAAAATTTTAAAGTATTTTGAAGAATTTAAGAAAATAACCACAAAATTTATTTGGCAAAAGAAAAAACCGAGAATAAATTTAAAGGCAATGCAAGATATGAAGAGCGGGTTGGGGGGATGGCCCTTCCAAACTGGGAGTTGTACTATAGTGCGGCCTCCTTAGTATGGTTGAAGGAATGGGTGAATTTAACAAACAAGAGAACATTAGCTTTAGAAGGACATTTACTTATAGAGGGGGTGGCATGCTTTTTATGGGATATCAGGAAAACCATTCAGAAATACTTTCACAGACATTTAATTAGAGATGCATTACTGACCAACTGGAAGAAAATAAGGAGAAAACATTATTTAAAGATACCAATCTGGATTTCAACAATGGAAGCGATGATCCACCCAAATAATTTGGATATTACTAAGATGATTAAATATAAAGACTTATTGGATGTGCAAGGAAATTTGAAACTGTGGCAAGATCTTCAAGATAAGGGAGTACAAATTGATAGATGGTTATATCTTCAAATTCAGAGTAGATATAAACAGGAAAAGAAAGAATTTGGAATCAATAATAAACTTCAGCAACTAGATAAAATTCTATTAGGCCCAGATAAAAAAAAATATAATAAAATTTTATAATTATTTACTAGAGGCAGAATTAGAGGAATAAATTGTCAAAGGAAATATGATATGCTGGAGTAGGAATATAGTATGCAGTATTACCTTAATAGAATGGGAAAAGTCTGGAGTAGAAACAACAAAATTACAAAATTGGCAGCTTACAAGGAAAATACCTACAAGATTTTATACAGATGGCACCTTCCCTCCTCAAGATTAGTGAAAATGTGCCCCAACACAAATGTGAAATGTGCCCCAAATGTGAGTCCGAATTGCTGGAAATGTAAAAAAAAGGAGGGAACTTTCTTCCATATGTGGTGGTCTTGCATAGAGGCTCAAACATATTGGCAGAAAATTAGAAAGTAGTTGGAGGAAATGACAATAGAACAGATCAAATTTAAACCAGAATTCTTTTTATTAGGGATTTTTAATAAACAACTTTCAAAAAAAGTGAAGTACACAACAATACATATTTTGACAGCAGCCAGACTGGCCTTTGCACAATGTTGGAAGCAACCTCATCAGAGGAAATGATTATTCAAAAAATAGCAAACTGTGCAGAGATGGACAGATTAACTCTGGAATTAAAAGGAAAAGATACATCAATGTATTATGACAGCTGGAACTGCTGGTACGAATGGATGGAACATAGATCGAGTAAACAACAAAGGGCAAAAGAAAATAGGTTATAATCGTAGTTGTGTGAAAATATATATATATATATATATATATATATATATATATGATTTCTTAAGTTTTCGCGGGTACTTACATGTCTGGCATTCAGCTTTGTTCGGGTATTTTCCCACGTGGTGCTTTTAAAGTTGTAGCAACGTTTCAGCAGAATCTCATCTGCCATCATCAGGCTTCTGTATGGTGTTTGTCTGTGAGTCAGACTTTTGCAGTGGTTTCAGATTTAAATTTGGGGCAGCCTATTGCTGTGTCAGAATGGTTTTTTCTTCCTCCTGATTGGTTGAGAGTCTTGGTCTGTGTTTATTGGTCTTGGAGTTTGCTGTGTTCTGCTACTGATATCTTCTGTCTGTTTTTTTTTTTTGGGGGGGGGCTCTTTTTGCATCTTGATTGGCTGGCAACATTGTGTTACTTTATTGGAGACCTTTAGTGCAGCTTGGCTTCGGGTAAATGGACGGCTATCATTCGTTAGGAAGCTGGGTTTCATCTGGGTGCCTGGTTGGGGTGTGTTTGAGCTGGAGGTATCAGGGGGGATCTGTTTGTGCCCAGGTGTTTGCCTGGCTTGTGGTGTGGAGGTTTTTTTTGTTTGTGAGTGCAGGCTTCCAAATCATTTGGAAGCCTGCACTCACAAACAAAAAAACCTCCACACCACAAGCCAGGCAAACACCTGGGCACAAACAGATCCCCCCTGATACCTCCAGCTCAAACACACCCCAACCAGGCACCCAGATGAAACCCAGCTTCCTAACGAATGATAGCCATCCATTTACCCGAAGCCAAGCTGCACTAAAGGTCTCCAATAAAGTAACACAATGTTGCCAGCCAATCAAGATACAAAAAGAGCCCCCCCCCAAAAAAAAAACAGACAGAAGATATCAGTAGCAGAACACAGCAAACTCCAAGACCAATAAACACAGACCAAGACTCTCAACCAATCAGGAGGAAGAAAAAACCATTCTGACACAGCAATAGGCTGCCCCAAATTTAAATCTGAAACCACTGCAAAAGTCTGACTCATATATAATTCAGCTTAGTTCGATATTTTCCCACGTCATAGTAGTTGTGCTTTTAAAGTTGTAGTGATATTTTGGCAGAATCTCATCTGCCATCATCAGCCTTCTGTATTGTGTTCGTCTGTGAGTCAGGCTTTCACAGCCATATCTGTTTTAAATTTGGTGCTAGCTTACTGCTGTGTTAGAATGGTTTTTTCTTCATCCTGATTGGTTGGGAATCTTGGTCTGTGTTTATTGGTCTTGGAGTTTGCTGTGTTCTGCTTGATTGGTGTTTCTAAGATCTTCTGTCTGTTTTTTGTCTTGATTGGCTGGCAACATTGTGTTTCTTGTATTGGAGGCTTTTAGTGTGGCTTGGCTTCGAATAAACAGATGACTAAAATTTATTAGAAAGCTAGGTTTTATCTGGGTGCCTGGTTGGGGTGTGTTTGAGCTGGAGGTATCAGGTGGGTCTTAAAAGCACAACTATAATGATGTGGGAAAATACGCGAACAAAGCTGAATACCATACATACATATACACACACATACATTCATATATATTCACACAAGGAGTAATTGTATAGAGGGTACAAAATAAGGTTGAAAATAAGATCCCACAAACTGTCAAGGATGAAATGGTTTTTAATTGTCTCCTGAATTTTCACTTTTTCTTAGAAAAAAGGAGACAACAAATTGTGAACCACTTCAGAAGAATCTGACTCTATCAAGAATTGGATTGCCTTGATGTTTACTGAGGCAGTTGAGTGGTTCTGAATTAGAAGGATTCATTTGAACTTGTTTTGTTTCATTCAGATTTTTATATCCTCTAGACCAGGGGTAAGGAACGTTGGCTCTTTTATCACTTATGGACTTCAACTCCCAGAATTCCTGAGGGAGCCATAAAAGGTTCCCCATCCCTGGCCTACTGGTTTTTTCAGTTGTGAGGGAAATCAATTTTTCACTTGAATGGGACTGTTTAATATACAAATGTAGGACATACAAAGAATATATATAAAAATATGTCCTACATTTGTATATTAAACAGTCCCATTCAAGTCAAAAATTGATTTCCCTCACAACTGAAAAAACCAGTAGGCCAGGGATGGAGAACCTTTTATGGCTCACTCAGGAATTCTGGGAGTTGAAGTCCGTAAGTGATAAAAGAGCCAACGTTCCTTACCCCTGCTCTAGACTCTAGTTCAGAACTTCAGTAGTATCTCTGTCTCAAGTTTCACATAGATACTAAATTATATGGGAAAAAGCACTGAATCCAGAAGAACTCCACATAGGAATTCTGAAGCGCCCAAGTACTGCCCCCCCATGACCATCAACTGGAATTGTTCACAGGGATAGGACTGGAATGCTCATAAAATGGTGCCCCCATCTCTCAACCTCTGCAGACAGAAGAATTCTATGACCAATGGTAGTGAATGCTGTCCAGGGATCTAATAAAATTAGGAGAGGGACATCCTTCTATTAAGGTCTTGAAGGATGTCATTGACCAGAGTGGCCAATGCTGTTTCTGTTCTATAAACAAGTGGGGATCCTGACAGAAAAATAGGAACATTTACTGTGGTGGTGCCTTGGTTAGAATGCAGTATTGCAACTAATTCTTCTGACTACCAGCTGCCAGCAGTTTGGGGCTCACTGGCTCAAGGTTGACTCAGCCTTCCATCCTTCCAAGGTCAGTAAAATGAGGACCCAGATTATTGGGGAAAATATGCTGACACTGTAAACAGCTTGGGGAGGGCTGCAAAACAATGTGAAGTGGTATATAAGTCTAGGTGTTATGCTATTAAAATAACTCAGCTCCATAAGATAGGTCTGAATAGGAGGATACAATGATACGTGGGAAAGACCTTGGGACCCAGGGCAAAAGGATGCTGTCTAGGGAATAGTTAGATAAAAAAGGGGAAAGTCTGCAGTTGGATAGTGGGCAGAGCAGTAGACCCTTTTGTTCCTCTTCCATTTTTCTCTACAACAATAATCCTGAAGTGTAGGTACTATAATGCTCTAATTGGTGATAATTATATCACTTGGTATTCATATGTCCTGCTAAAGAAACATTTAGTCAAAGATATCCATGCCAATGTCCATATACAATAACCTTCAGAATGTAATGCTCTTTATGTCCTAACAAAAATAATTTCAATTTAATAAGCAAAAACACCTGACATATTTCCATTTATACCAAGCTTAATTTGAAAAGAGATACAGAGAGATGAGACAAATTGCTCACCGCTGTACTGCAAGCAATGCCAAAATATGATTAGGATCAACACTTTTATACCAATGATTCCCATGCTAACAGTACCACTGTTTTCAGTAACATTACCATGATTATACTATTGCGCTTATGTTGATGGACAAAACATCCATGCTGTGCCTCCTCATCATTGGTGTTGAGAAGTACTTTGGCTGTCCTTTTTCCATTCTGCCACCTAATGATGGCATATTAAAATTATTATCCTAACTCTTATACCAGCCATTTGTAACAGGAAGTGTTTTCATACTTGATATAGTATAGAGTAGATATGGATATGTTTAAGTAATGATGGAAGGATTATATAGTAATCTTGGAAAAGTTTGGGGAATGGCTTATTTTAAACTTCGAACGGCTACTTGTCACACACAGCATTTTATGTTTCAAAGGATCCTTAAAAAAACCTAGCCTTCCTCTGTCCTCGTTTTCTTATCTCCTGCATGCAAATGCATAACCATCTGCCATCCTAATATTTTTCCCCCCTCTCAAATAGCCTCCAGACTAAAATAAACTGAATAACCTCCAAACTGAATTATGAATTAGCTTGTATTAGCCAAGTTTATTCTTACTGCACTTCCAATGGTTCCACTGGAGATACTTTGCTATGCATATTTCATTTTGACCTTCATTCAGTCTGCAGCTAATCAGTGTTCCCAATGGGCTTTTAGACTGCTCTTTCAAAGTTCATCCATTCTGAACTGTTCGTAAAGGGGTAATCTTCAACCATTGTATCAAAATTCACAGTACAACAAATATTTGGACCATCTGGGATTCTATACACATTTCTTCCCTGTAGGTCAATAAATTAAGCTGACCAAAAGTCTTTGTATAAGGACCATTTAAATAGAATGCAATCTTGCTAATATGTCACTTGATAGAGAGAATAGCCTTTTGGATAGCCTGCTCAGTCACTTGTCACTGCAAGAAGTAAGATAGTGGGACTGAAATGAGAGTACTTAAAGCAGACTTTGTTCCTTAATTGATGGAATAGCTGAGCTGGTCCGAGCCTGTTATGTGAAGTACTGCCATCTGGGAGCATTTTCTACTGAAGATATGCCTGAGTGGTAATGTGACATAGTAATGGTTGGTCCATTTGGTTAAGATTGAGTGGGAAGCCAAATTCGGAGAGTAGCAGAAGGTACTGTTGATGCAAGACTAGTATGGTTCTTACTTTTTTAGTGTCAATGTAACAGAAAGAAGATGCTGTCAATTAGATCATCCATCTAAGATAGGAAGCAAAATAACTAGTTACGCATAGCAGCATTCAAGATGCTGCTGTCATTGCCACAGTTTTAGAAGGAGTGTCCAGAATTTCCATTATAATTTTGTAACCATAATAAGGCTTTGATTTGATCAATTTATATTATAAATAATATTTTGTTGAATTTGGTCTTCTAGTTCCTTAAAAACATTTCATTCTTCTATTCCATAATCACAAGTTTATCTGTAGCTGTAGCTGTGGCTGTGACCAAATACCTAACTTGTGTAGCCTGTTTCATTTTGGGGGCATGGGTGAACACGTAATATCAATTTTGTGGAATATCAAATATGAGTCTTTCATATTGATTCTGAAAATAAAATACATCTAAAAAGTATTCCAGATCACCACTCTCTATCACTTGGACAGACTTTTTGGGACTGTTTATGTGAGGTGATATGCTGATCCTTCCTTATTTTGATACTGATTACGTCACTGGTCTTATGAAATGATGTTAAACTGTTATGATCTAAGTGTCAGGTAAGAACCAGTGGATAATGCACCATGCTAGAAACCAGAAAATGCTGAGCTCTAGTCCCAGTTTAGACACAAGATCAGTTGCATGATGGTTGGCAAGTCACACTCTCAGCTCTTGGAAGAAGAAAATGGCAAACCATTCCTGAATATTGGCAACAAAACTGAAGGGATTCATCCAGGTAATTGCTGAAAGACAACACTGACTAAATGACACACATTTCACTTCATCAATAATATAGATTATCGTAGGTTACCCACCTGTTTTTTATTTCAATTTTCAAAAACATCTAGATGACAGCAACTTTGAAAACATTTAATAGGATTACTACAGATTTCTATTATAATACTGGACTTCATTAGTCTAATTTATGCTGGCAGAAATGTTGATCTCATATAGGATGATAAGAAAAATGTTATGTAAAAAAACAGGAAAAAAAGAATTATTGGTGACTATAAATACTACACTGATCTATGTTCTATGCAGTAACTGGTATGGCTTTTACCAAGGTTTGTGATATTGGGAAGGGCTAGATTTTCAACAGCAGAAAATTGCTGGGCTTATGGTGAAGCTATGTATGGTGGCACATCATGGCTATGTTCTTATGAGCCTTAAGAAAACATGGTGGAGCAGCATGATTTTTTTTTTTTAATCACCTGTCCATAACCTTATTTACATACTTGGTCATATTAGCTAGGATACTGCATCAAATCATTAAGACAGGATTCTAATTTTTTTAATACAATCACAAAAAAATGATGAGTAAACTATGATCCACTGTATGATATACAGTTGAGTTAACTGCCAACAAAGGTGTTATTTATATTTATGTTATGTTAGAACTCAACATCGCTCAGCCACTGAATAATTCTGAAGCAATGTTGGGTTCCAACAGAAGTAAACACAATAAGAGTTCTGTTGGCAATTAATATCACTATTTAGCTAAAAGCATTTTAGTGGGAAAAAAATCTAAAATAAAATGAAGTTCAACAAGGTATTCCAAATGAATTACTGGTGCTTAGGGAGGCAGTCATGCAAGGTGCTTTACAAATGCATGACTGTAGGCTTGAAAATATTATAATATGTCATTGCTTCATTATCGGTTATTGCCCACAGTTTCCACATAATATTGAGGAAATTGTCAATGAGCAGAAAACATTCAAAGCAGCTATAATGCCATCTAGAACTTGTTCCATCTCACCAGTCTTATGTCCTAAATCCAATCAAGACACACTTCATGTCTGTCTCTAAAAATTATTTCTTGAGAATTCCTTGCACAAAATTGTTATTATTGCAAATATGTCAGGAAGTGTAATTCCACCCCTTTATTCGTTCCTCTATTGTTGGGAATCTGATGAGCCATTACAATTGATCTTCTCTAGCACTTGTTTTGCCCAAACCAGTTTAAACTGCTTGGTTGGAATTCTAGCAATATAAAAAACAGCATTGGCAATTATTTCTCATTAATGTAATATAAAGTCATCTTATTTTGCTCCATTTCAATTTCTCGTTTTTAGAACCAATAACTTCTCACTGAAAATGGAGACAGAGCTCAAGTAGTAATTTATTTTTATATTTTCATATTTGGACACTCTTAATTAGATCCCTAAGCTGTTTCAATGAAAGAAAAGAATAAAAACTAGTGCTATGAAATACTGCTTAATTCAGTACTAGAACTTATTTATTTATTTATTTATTTAACCCACCCAATTTATGCCATGTGACTCTGGGAAATGTGGTGTACAAAGCAAGAAGACGATGAAGAAAACTATCATTTCAATGTTATTAAAATCTACTAAAATAATAAAATTACAATTAGAAATTCTCTATAGTTTTATCTACTGGTGACTTTGATCATTCTGTCCTTGAAACCCAAAGGAAAAAAAAAGCTAATACCCTGTCTTCCTAAATGTCTGGCAGGGTTAAGATCAAACATGTGTCAAAAGGTTTAGCTTCCGGTTTTGCGTGGCTTCAGTGGCAGCAGGAATCCGCGACTGTCCACAATTCCTGCTGCGCTTGCCGCCAAGGTGCCCCTGATCCAAATGGGTCAGGGGGATATGGCTGCCATGTAGAGGCAGCCGAAGAGAGAGGGGATCCGGACAGGGGGTTGGGAGTGTCGCAGACCCCCTCCTCGCCTGGAAAACCCCCTTTTTCCTGAGTTGGTGGAGCGGCGGTCAGTAATGGCCGCCACGAAGAAGCCTGTAAGATTGTGCTGGAGGAAGCAGGGAAAGTGAAAGTGCTGGCTGAGCCGGGTCAATCAACAATTCTTAAACAATCTGGAACTAAATCGTTTGAATTGCTGGAGGATACATTATATCCCTAAGAAGATCAGAAAGTGGCAGAGAAAGCTGCCAAGGGGGAAAAAAAAATTTTTTTTTTGCTTCACTCTCCCACCCCATAGAAACAGCAGATGAAGATTTGAAAAATTTATTTGGGCACTGAAAATAAATTATTTTGAAAGTTAAAGCCAAGGGACAAAGGATTCTTGGACATTGTATTTAATAATTTAAGAAATCGGAAAACCCTTATTGGAGGTATGGATTTCTTAACATTTAAAAGAAAATTGTTGTTGTAAGTGGGAAGGGAGAGGAAAAAAAATTGGAGCAGAAGTTGAAAAAGGAGGAGATTGCCTAGAATTTTAAAGAAAGATATATTGTAATTGGATTTCTTTGATTAAACAGTAACCCCAGAAAGAGAAGTAGAAAAAAGAAAAAAAGTATTAACTTTGGAATTTTTTAGAAT
The DNA here is from genome assembly GCA_033807585.1 of Hydrophis major. Classification (NCBI taxonomy): domain Eukaryota; kingdom Metazoa; phylum Chordata; class Lepidosauria; order Squamata; family Elapidae; genus Hydrophis; species Hydrophis major. The sequence goes on along the minus strand of CM066331.1, from coordinate 60,899,073 downwards.
TATTCTTGATTAAAAATACTTGGGTGGTTGTTTTGGAAAAAGCTTTTCTCTTCACGATGGCATCACTTGTGGATGAACTAAAAACTGAATATAAAAAATATAAAAAAGAAGAACAAGGTGGAAAAGATACTTTGGGCACTCTATTTCAATTTCTCGAAATGGCGGTATGCACTTATGAAAAATTGACTATGCAGCAGGACGATTGGGACAAAGAAGAAGAAGAAGCCATCTTTGATGAATGGGTTTTCTTTGGGGAGGAGGAGAAAGAGGAAAAGAAAAAGGAGATTTTAAGGTCTGAAAAAACAACCAAAAAAGAGAAAAATGAGATGAAAGGTGGATACAAGGTTAGAAAACAACAGAAAGGGAGTAAGAAAGGGGAGGAGGAGAGACAAAGGGGTAAAAAGGGCAAGGAGAAGAATAAGCAAGAGAGAAAGGAGGGGATGAGAAGCCTTAATGGTGGGAAGCAAGATTTAAAGAAACAAAGCTTATTTAGAGACAATGGATAAATCTAATTGAAAAAAGGGATTCTGGAAGGTACATAAGATTGTGTTTTTATATGTGTATTTAGAGTAAAATGCTTAAGATATAAATGAGTATTAATATATATGATTAGTTTTTTAATGATATGGATAGTGGTTATATATGATTTTATTTAGTTATTGTTGTGTTTTTACCCTTCTTATAAAATTTATTGTGTAACTTTCGAATGTACTAAAGAGAATCCCAATAAAAATTAAGTATTATATTAAGTAATTTTAAGTTAGGGCAATGAGTCAAAGGCGTCACTCCAATCAGTGTACAGAAGAAGTATATTAAAAGAGAAAAGATGAATGGATAGCTGGAAATAGAACAGACAAAGAATGATAAGTATTATGAACTGAATTGAGATAAGATAAATAAAATAAAATTAAGAAAGATAAAAGAGGGAAGAAGCTATATAGAAAATTGAAAATGATAATAAGATATGGAATGATATATAAAATGAATATGATTTTTGAATTTGTGTCTGTGCGAAGAGTTTTAACCCGGGATCAAGCAGCCTTCGGAAAAGATGTTTTAGGTTGTTTTTTTTTTATGTTTTAAGATTTTTATGTTTGTGTATTGTTTATGAAAGGCAATAAAATTTTAATTAGTAAGAAATATAATTTGGATAATAGAATGAAAAGGAGAAGTTGGGATAAGATACGAAGTTAAACAGATAACCTAAATATCTATATTACAATTTGGAACTAATTTGTATGTTCTATTGGTTTTCTTAGAAAAGATTTTTTATGATACTATGCCCTGATTGTTTGTGCATTGTTTTTGTAAAACTAATAAAATTTGTGGGGGAAAAAAAAAGGTTTAGTTGAGTTTAAGTTGAGTTTACCTTGATTTTCAGAGCATGTCGGGAGCAAAGAATGATATAAAATATTTTGCACTATAAATTAATGAAATTGGTGGTCTATAAAGAGAACCAACATAAAATGTGCTACCAGTGGTATCTGGCACCTTCGAGATTGGCCAATATGTATCCAAATTTAAGCCCACTCTGTTGGAAATGTAAATAAAGAAAGGGTACTGTTAAGTCTGGAGCGTGGGCGCAAGGAACGGAAACGAGACATCGAATAGTGACTCCAATTCTTTATTAGTGACTTCAGAACAGAGCAGGGATACTGGGCAGCAGCAGCTCCTTTTATAGAGCTGGCTGCTGTCACAATAACCAATGGTTTGAGTTTGCCGCATTGGTAGTGGCCAATCAGTGGTGACCCGCTGTCAGCCAATCAGATTAGCCAGAAACAGCCAATCACAATCCACTGTTCGTGAGCCAATCAGAAGGGCAGGATTACGAGCCTGTTGCGGAAACAAAACTATTAGGATTTTTTAACTAAAGCGTTTGCTTAGTTCGTAACACCCCTCCCCACTAGGTTTCATCTGAGGGGTGGGGTGATGTATTCTCGCAGGCAGGCAGGTCGTTTCACCTGTCTACCTGATCTGCATTGCTCCACCAGTCCTTGCCCTGACTCTGGTCTCGATGGGCTGCTTGCTGCGCTTGTTGGCAAAGATGTTCTTCCCTCTCTGTTGGGTGACTCGGGGTTATCATCTCTACTTCCGTTAAGGCTGTCCTCCAGATCTCTTGGATTTGCTGATGTCGCAGTGCTGCTCCATGGTGAGGCGATCGTCTAGCCTGGCTCTCCTTCAGAAGGTGAATATCTCCGGGTTGGTTGTGCTGCTTGCTGGTTTTCATGTACTGGGTCGTATGCTAGTTCTTCTCCGGTCCCCTCGATTTCCCTTCCCCCCCAGGTTTGAGGTTTGGGGTTTGTGACAGGGGTAGGTGCCAGCCTGGAGTGCAGTTGATTGATATGGTGCTTCCACATTTTTCCATCAGTAGTTTGTAAACGGTAGGAATATGGGCCCGTAAGTTGAGTTATGGTAGTTCTGTCTGCCTGTTTTTGAATGACTTGAAGGTGTTGTTTGGCTTGTTGTCAGGCCAACTTCTTTCTATGGGTCACTGGAAAAGTTTTTTGTGAAGACTGGGTTGCCTAACTTGAAGGTGCGATACCTGCTGCTGGACCCACGGGCTTTTCTGGTGTGTAGGTAGGGTGCAAGCGGTCAAGATGTGAGTGAAGTCTCCGGCCCATCAGAAGTTTGGCCAGGGTTCTGTTTGTGGTGCTGTTTGTGGTAATATGTTGGAGGAGAAGCATCCGGGTCATCTTGTCATCGATATCCCCTTGCTCCATCTTTTGTAAAGTTTTCTTTATGAATTGGACCATTCACTCAGCCCTGCCATTGGCCGCAGGGTGAGCTGGTGATGTCAACGCATGGCGTATCCCCCGTTCTGTCAGGTACTATTTGAATGCCAGAGTGGTGAATTGGGGGCCATTATCTGAAACTAGGACATCTGGCAACCCATGCGTAGCAAATAGTTTATTTAGTTTTTTAGTGACGGCTTCTGTGGTGGTGCTCTTCATTTTGAGGACCTCCAGCTAGTTGGAGTAGGCATTCACTGTTATAAGAAATGTATGCCCCTTGGTAGGTCCCGCAAAATTGATGTGGATATGGGACCAGGGACCTTGGGGTGCTTCCCATTCAGTTGGTGGTGCTTTTGGTGGAGATGAATGAGTGTCCTGACACTTGCTGCAAGTGGCCACCCAGGTTTCTATTCGCTTATCTATACCTGGCCACCAAGCGTAGCTTCTCACTCGTGCCTTCATTCGCACAATCCCCAGATGGCCATCGTGCAATAGTTTTAGGACCTTATGCTGTAGTCTTCCTGGGATGACGACTTTGTCTCCCCATAAAACACATCCTTTTTGGGAGAAAAGTTCTGTCTGCCTGTTTTTGAATGGCTTGAAGGTGTTGTTTGGCTCGTTGTCAGGCCAACCTCTTTCTACCCAGTTGAGGACCCGTGCCAAACAAGGATCCTTCCTTCTTTCTGAGGCGATGTCTTGTGCAGTCAGCGGTGGTGAAGGAAGAGTTTCAATTTGTAGCGTAGTGAGGGTTGGAGCTGGTCGTCTATGACTTTTGGTAATGGAGAATGGATCAAAGCGTCAGCGTGGGGAATGGCTTTCCCCAGGCAGTGTAGCAGTTGGTAATCGTATTCGGCTAGAAACTCTGATCAACGTGTCATTCTTGGTGATAAGATGTGGGGAGTTGGTTTGTCTCCCACTAAAATGCCAAGTAATGGTTTGTGGTTGGTAATTATGGAGAAAGATCTTCCATATACATACTCATGGAATCGTTTAATCGCAGGTACAATAGCGAGAGCCTCTTTATCAAGTTGGCTATAGTTTGTCTCAGTTTTAGATAAAGTTCTTGAAAAGAACGCAATAGGTGCCTCAGTACCATTTGGTAGGACGTGGCTCAGGATGGCTCCTACTCCAAACGGTGAGGCATCGCAGGTGACAGTTAAAGGCAAAGTCTCGTTATATTGAATCAACACAGCATCTGAAGTTAACAGGTCCTTTACTTGCTGAAAAGCTCACTCTTCACGATGTCCCCAGACCCAGGAAGCCTTCTTTTTGAGGAGCCTATGCAGGGGTTCAGCAACAGTTGCCTTCTGGGGCAAGAAGATGTTATAAAAGTTAATGAGTTCCAGGAAGGCTTGGAGGTCTGTTTTATTCCTAGGTCTTGGGGCGTTTTTTATTGCAGTGAGTTTCTTCTCCGTAGGGTGAATTCCCTGTTTGTCAAGAAGGTACCCAAGGAACTCAACCCTCTCAGTACAAAGTTGGCACTTGTCTTTCTTGACCTTCAGGTCAGCGTCTTTAAATTTCTGGAGGACCATTCTGAGTGATTTTTCTAGCAGGCTTCTGTTGGGGGCAGCTATTAAGACATCATCGAAGTATGGCATGACCCCTTTTATGCCTTGAAGCAATCTTTCCATCAGACTTTGGAAGATGCCAGGTGCTACACTCACTCCGAATTGGAGTCTATTACACTTGAATGCACCTCTATGCATGACTATAGTTTGGGCTTCTGCAGTCTCTGCATCTATGGGCAACTGCTGGTACGCCTGAGCTAGGTCCAATTTTGCAAATATTTTCCCACCTCCCAGGGAATGAAGAAGATGTTGGACCACAGGTACAGGGTAAGCACTCTGCTGAAGCGCGTGATTTAAGGTGGCCCGGTAATCCCCACAAATTCTTAAGGATCCATCAGGTTTTATGGGAGTTACAATTGGGGTCTCCCACCGGGCGTGATCGATCAGTTCCAACTCACCCTGGGCTATAAATTTGTCCAATTGTTCATCAATCTTTGGCTTGAGTGCAAAGGGCACTCGACGAGGCTTAAGGTGAATGGGCGCAACGTCAGGGCTGAGATTAAACGATATGGGGGATCCCTTGTACTTGCCTAGCTTCTCGGTGAAAACTTCCTGGAATTCCTGGACAAGGGCTGCTTCCCAGTCATTACTTCCGGTTTGCTTGATGCCCACTAGTTCAATTCCTAGTGGCGCGAACAATTGCAAACCCAGCAAACTGGGCCAATCTCGATCGACGATGGTAAGAGGTAGGGTTGTGGTGTGGTCTTTGAAGGATATTCGGATGTGGCTGGAACCGGCAACTGGAATTCTGTTTCCTTGGTAGTCTTTTAATATGATTTTTTGAGTGCTGAGGTCCTGGTGACGAATGTCAGGGATCAGCTGTTTTAAGGTTTTCCAGGAGACCATTGACAGGGACGATCCAGAGTCGACTTCCATAACACATGGTTGATTCTCAATGGTGACCTTCACTTGGATTTTCCTCACATCAAGGGAGGACGCGTGGCCAATGGTGATGGTTTGATGGGCCTCTTCTCGTCTGGTTGAATTGGCGAGTGCTCGATTTCTGTAGTATTGGCTCCATTGGTTGTTTAGGCGGTCCCGATTCATTGGTGGAGTGCCTGTTGTGTGCCAGGAGTTGTTTTCTCTTTGGATTGGGCTGGACTCTCACCTGCTTCTGCAGACCTTTGCAATGTGGCCCCTCTTTCCACAGGAATGGCAGAGTGCGTCTAGGAATTTGCAGTCTGATTGCGGGTGGTTTCCCCCGCATCCAGCACATTGACTCGAAGGCTTATGATTCCACTGGTCTCGCTGGTCGCGTTCTGATCTGAGTCTGTTGACCTCCTCTTCCTCACTTTCTGATGAGGACTCGAGGTCTTCATGGTGGGTGGTCGTTGTGTGCCTCTCGGAGAAAGGCTTAGTGTCACTGGCAAGTTGGCGGTGCGGTGCGTTCACTCGGTGCATTCGAGTGGCTGACTTCCTGGTTGCTTCTGCTGCAGTAGAATCGGCGATGACATCTGCGAGGCTGATGTCTCCCTTCGCCATAATCTTGCTCTGGGTTGTGGGGTCTTTTAGGCCCAGAACAATTCGATTTCTCATGGCTTCCTCGAGGTTTGCGAAGCCACAGAGTCCCCCTAGGTTTCTAAGGTCAGCGATGAAGGCTCCAACATTTTCGCCTTCCTGCTGGTCCCTCTGGTAAAACTTGTGTCTCCTGATGAGTGTTGGCACCGTGGGTGCATAATGAGCCCGTAGGATTGAGGCGAGGCTGTCCCAGTCCATTGTCTTGACTACTGCTGGTTTCGCAAGTGCTTTTGCCATTTTAAAAACGGCGGGCCCACAATGGGTCAGAAATACAGCTCATTTCTTGCCAGGCGTAGCATCTTTCAAATTGTTGGTCTCTAGGAACACTTGGAACCTGTCCATATACGAGTCCCAGTCTTCATTAGCCGGTTCAAATGGAGTGGGTGGTATAGCGCTGCTGGTCATTCTGCCGCTTTTGGTGTGCTCTTAGCCACGTGCTCTGTTAGTGTTCGGTGAGTGCTCAATCAGCTCTATCGTCTCCGCATCCTACCCTCGTCGCCAGTGTTAAGTCTGGAGTGTGGGCGCAAGGAACAGAGACGAGACATCGAATAGTGACTCCAACTCTTTATTAGTGACTTCAGAACAGAGCAGGGATACTGGGTAGCAGCAGCTCCTTTTAAAGAGCTGGCTGCTGTTACAATAACCAATGGTTTGAGTTTGCCGCACTGGTAGCAGCCAATCAGCGGTGACCCGCTGTCAGCCAATCAGATTAGCCAGAAACAGCCAATCACAATCTGCTGCTTGCAAGCCAATCAGAAGTGCAGGATTACAAGCCTGCTGTGGAAACAAAACTATTAGGATTTTTTAACTAAAGCGTTTGCTTAGTTCGTAACAGGTACCTTTTTTCATGCTTGCTGGCTTTGCTGAAGAGTAAAAAGTATTGGGAAAAAATACGAATATGAATAAGAGAAATCACAAAGATTCAATTAGAGCTCAAGGCTGAAATTTTTTTATTGGGAATAATAAAATATTTAATTCTATATGTAATCACTGCAGCAAGGGTAGCATTAGCTCAATGATGAAAGGGTGATTAGATGCCAACAGATAATTTAATAATCCGGAATATCTCCAGCTGCGTGGAAATGGATTAACTCACCCAAAAGTTAAAAGATAAGGAAGACTCAAAATATTTACAGTTTGGGGAAACTGGTGTAATTGGATAAAGGATAGAAACTATCTAGTAAACAGATAGGGAAGGAAAATTTAAAGAGGTTATGATAGAAGTATTTACCAGATATAGGAAATAAGTATTGGAAAATTGTTTGATAAGAATACACTGTCTAAGTAATTAGAAATGTTTATGCTTTTATGTTAATTGGTTATGTATAGCTTTTTGGTTTTGTATTTTACAAAATGTTTTGTATTATGTACATATATTTTTAATGCTTAATAAAGTTTATTTTTAAAGTTAAAAAAAGAAAACTTTTTGTACCATCTAGCAAAATATTTGGATTTTTTGCAAAGATATTATAAACCTAATTTAGCTGATGCTTAAGTATAAAGTTTGGTTTAATTTCTTAGAGTTTAGAACTCTTTTCCCTAACGGTCTAGGCCTATACCAGAACCAGATTGAAACTTTATCTCCTGCCCAAACAACTTAATAAGTTCAGCTATTTCAGACTTCTAAGTTAAGTAGCAGATGGCTTTATTTGATCTACCAATTTTATTTTTTGAATTATTTTTCTAATTGATTTTTGTCCTTTTAGCATGAAATGTTTTGTCTCTCCTATCATACAAATCTCATCTTATCCAATGTAGCTGAAAAATTAATGTAATTATGTTAAAAGGTGTCTTGATATATTCAGATCAAAATGAATCGAAGACTACCATCTATTTAAGAGGACTGAATGTGAATTGAATTTTTTTTACTATTATGAACACTGCATGGATAATTGAATTTATAATTGCATTTCTGATTTTTAAAATCATTTTAAAATACTGCAAAATATGTGCATGCAAATAAAAGAAAACATATTTCTTTCAAAAATAAAACAACCTTCCCAAACTTATTCAAATTGTATCATATGGAAATTCTATGCAATACTAATTACATACGCAGGAAAATTGATATCACTCAGATGGTTAAAAAAAAAGGTAAATTTTGACAACACAAATCATATTTCCAAATTTTATTTCTATAGACAAAAGCTAAAACTGTATGTGTTTCATCAAACTAAACTATCATTTTATTTATTTATTTATTTATTTATTTGATTTGATTTGTCAATTGCTTACAAGATATAAGGATAAACATAGTTATGAATACATGAAATGAATATATATAAGAAAAATAAAAAGAAACAATAGGACAGGGACAGTAGGCACGTTGGTGCGCTTATGTACGCCCCCTACAGACGTCTTAGGAAAGGGGTGAGGTCAATAGTAGACAGTCTAAGGTTAAAGTTTTTGGGGTTTGGGGAAATAACCACAGAGTCAGGTAGAGTATTCCAGACATTGACCACTCTGTTGCTGAAGTCGTATTTCCTGCAATCAATTTTGGTGCAATTAACCTTAAATTTGTCTCTATTGTTTGTTCTTGTATTGTTATGGTTGCAGCTGAAGTATTCATTGACAGGTAGGACATTGCAATGTATGAGTTTTATATACTATACTTAGATCGGACCAAAGGTGACATAGTTCTAGGTTTTCTAGGTCTAGAATTTCAAGTCTGGTGGCATAAGATATTCTGCAATGAGTAGAGGAGTGGAGAACTCTTCTTGTGAAATATTTCTGGACTTTCTCAACTGTGTTAATATAAGATACGTAATGTGGGTTCCAGATTGATGAGCTGTATTCGAGTATTGGTCTAACAAATGTTTTGTATGCTCTAGTTAGTAGTGTGATATTACCATCTTTATATTACATCTTTGTAAATATGTACCTGAATTTCAATCAGGTCACAGAGATGCTGTGATGGTTGTAAGTGTGAAAATGAGTTGTAAGTCATTTTTTTCAGTGCCAACATAACTGCTAAATGAATGGTTGTAAGTCAAGGATATCTTTTTGAATTCTTACTGAAACTTAATTGTTGCTATTGCCTCTAGAAATCTTTATCTAATACATTCAGATTTATAGTGATTTCCAAGACATCCAAGGTCCAAACTAAGAATCCAACAAATGTTTTAGCTGAACTCAACTATTTTGGCAAGCCTCTTTATCAGGTTTTGAATGTAATTAGCTGATATCAGTTATTTGAAGCATACCAGATCAGGAAACACACTCCATAGAAAGAACAGAGCTAAACTTGATTGAAAGAATCTACAGGTATTACTTGTTTAGTGACCACAACCAGCAACTTGATCTTTAAGTGAAACAGTTGCTAATTAAGCTGTAGACGTGCTTATGATCTTCAGCCTTCCTTTCCTTTATGTTTCTGTCAAGGTTATAAATGAAATGATTGGTCGCATAGTTGCTTGTTCAGCATGGTAATAACTGCAAATGATTGCTGAACAAGGGAGCTGCTAAATGAAGACTACCTATGCAATAATAGAATCTTGCAATTGTGACTTTGCTTCTCTTCCCCTCCCAATAAATCAGGAAGAAGTCATCTTGAGCAGGGTTCTTCAATTTTGGCAACTTCAGCAACAGAGTGGTCAATGTCTGGAACTTACTACCCGATTCTGTTGTCACATGCTCAAATCCCCACTCTTTTACACTCAAACTAACCTCTATCAACCTCACCCATTCCTAAGAGGTCTATAAAGGGCAGGTATAAGCGCACAATCATGCCTACCATCCCTGTCCTATTGTCCCCAATTATGAGTTCCTATTTGATGTATTTAAACTTATGTTTATTCTTATTTCTATTATATTGTAAGCGTTTGACAAAATAAATAAATAAATAAAATAAATAAATAAACTTTAAGTCTTGGTGGATTTCAACTCTCAGAATTGCTTGGAAGCAAAGCTGACTGGGGAATTCTGTGAGTTGAAGTCTGCCAAGGCTTAAAGTTGCCAAGATTGGATATCACTGATCTTGAGTAACTTTTGATCTTCCTTTTCAGGACTTAAGGAATGTTTCTGTTCACTTTGTTTCCATAATTGTTTCTGAATACCTGCTTCACGGCTATTTCCTAAACTATCTTTAGCTGACTAAGGGGCACATCCCATTTTAAGTCATTTTTTAAAAAGGCCATTTTTTGAAATAAATGATTTTTTTCATGAGAACAAAAATCAGATTTTAATTTATTTTCTAGTATTGTTTAAATATATCTGTCTTCAATTTTGGAAACACAATCAAGTTTTTATGTATTTAGAAGCCAGCACTTGCTATGATTCCAAAATGGTTAAATAGTACCTCTGTGATTCAGTCTGTAACTGTAGATATAATTTTTGTTCAATACGACATAATAGTTAATGAGTCTATTTAAACCTAAAATTCTTTGAAAAAGCATGATCAAAAAACTTTTCTAGTTTAAAGACAACAGCTTTTCTCTACTCTTTTCAACTCTTTCTACCCATAGCTTTACTTAACAATCAATACTGAACCAAATGAAAAACAACTTAATGAGCCTTTAGAAATTTAATGTTGTCTATCTCCAGAATTGGAACAACCCCAAAGTGATAGACAAAAGTTAATAGGAAGTTTTACAAAGAAGGCTGATTATTTTTTGGTCTGTTGATGTATTTCCTGTTTGTCATAACTTTTAATTCAACTCTATTTTGTTGGGAGGAGAAAAGAAAAATAATTAAAGGAACACTGAGTTATAAATTATATTAACTCTTGTATTAACAAGGTTAACATTAATAGATTATTGATCAGCGTAATGAGTTGGGGCCAAGTCATTTTTTCCCCATCAGTGCTCCTACTAGAGAATTGTCTTTTGAAGTCCAATCAAGTAAAAGCATATTACTTTGCATTACTCCTGAGCATTGAGTAGAATATCCATCTGTTGATTTCAAGACCTGGCAGTTAAATCCTGGCTTCACTCCAAGTTATCTGCATTTTGTCTACTGCTAAATACTGCCTTTTGGAACTGTTGTATTTTTCCTTTTCTGTGAAATCAAAAAGTCATTTGTAGTGGGCCATATTAGGTTTATCAAACACTGCAAGCTGGAGCTGCATATTCTTGTACCTTTTCCCACTGATGTCTCCTTATTCCAAATAATTCAACTATATGATACTCTTCAATTCCATAAGCAGAAATGATATACATTTTGGGATCTTTTTATGTTGCACAAAGTTCACACAGAGAGTTGTTAGTGAAATTTGAAGATTATACACACATTATTTACTAACTAAAGATACTAAAATTTTATTCAAAAGCATATATTTTTAAAAAAGATGGAAGACTTATAGAGGCAGGCATTTCACAACTGAGTTGTAAAATTATACCGTCAATAGTGAGATGGATTCCCTGAGTAGCAAATATAGATACACATTTGTTCAGCATCATTCAGTAAGATATAGTGTGAAGTTATACACCATAAATTTAACTGAAGCTTTCCCAGTTCTGTCACTGAAATATAGATTTCACCTAGAATTATAAAGTTGCTATCTGTCTACTCTAGAACAGCTATAATAAGCACAAGAGATTTTGTAAAACTGAAATGATACAATAAAATAATAATTTTAAAACTTGTGGCTTCACATCATTTGTAATTATTAATATTACTGAGTTATTATGGAATAGTATTAATGATTATTTAAATGACCAGTATTAACCTGAGTGAGACAGTGAATATATGATGATGTAGACAGTTTATTAGCCATACTAATAGTTTCTTCATGACTAATATGAAATTGATCTGAGAAACAGATATCAAGTCCTTACTGTACATACTGTGGATATACCGTAAGTCCAATACCCAATAGCTGGTGCTAACTTCAGTTGAGAGTGGATAATTTTGATAATTTTTCTTCTTATTTAGGAGGAAATATCTCTTATATTATGCTGTAATCTCTGGGTCTATTTTGTGTTCGTTCAATTGCTCATTATCCTATGTTATCAAGAATAATCTATAATTACTATAGCTTTAGCAATTTGCCCTTTCTTAGGTAACGGGTATAAGCGCGATTTCTGTAGGAGTGGTTTACTGGTTCTCGCCTTACAGGACGGTTTCCTGTCGATTGGCGATAGTTGGCCCCTTTTGAGGCCTGGCTGGGTCCTGGTAAGCTGCGGCAGACCCGGCTGATGTGGCCTCGTTTCCCGCACTCATGGCAGAGTGCATCGCGGAATTTGCATTCGGCCCTGGCATGGTTTGCTCCACAGCCAGCGCAAGGGTGTAAGGGCTTAGGGCGAGGATCCCGGTCGGACCGCATTCGATGGACCCCTTCTTCGTCGCTGCCTGACGACGAAGAGAGGTCCTCGTGGTGCGTCGTCACAAGCTGTCCTTCAGACTTGCATAAAATGTCACTTGTCGGTGGTGGTACCGGAGTGCGGCTTTGCCGTAGTTGTGCAGCTGACTTTTTGGTCGCCTCCGCAGCCGTGGCTTCAGCAATGGCGTCAGCAAGGCTGATGTCGTCTTTCGCCATCAGCTTGCTTTGCATGCCTAGTGCATCTAATCCCAGAATTACTCGGTCTCTTAGTGCTTCTTCTAAATCGGCGAACCTGCAGAAGCCTCCTAAATTTCGGATGTCTGCCACGAAATCAGCCACGCTCTCTCCTTTTCGCTGGTTCCTTTGATAAAACTCGTGGCGTCTCACGAGTGTAGTCACGGTTGGCGCGTAATGATCTCTCAGGATGGGTTCGAGGTCGTCCCAGCTCATGGCTTTCACTTCTCGAGGTTTGGTGAATGCTTTTGCCATTTTAAAAACAGCCGGGCCGCAGCGCGTCAGGAACAGTGTCCGCTTTTTTGCTGGTGTGGCGTCCTTCAAATTATTCGTCTCAAGAAACATTTGGAAGCGATCCATGTAGGATTCCCAATCCTCTTGGTTTGGATCGAACGGAGCGGGTGGTATGATGCTGCTGGACATGGTTCCGTTGTTGGCGTCATCTTCCACGTCTTGCTTCCTGACTCGGTCTTGCTTCCTGACTTCTTAGGTTCAGACGTCTCCAAATCCCATCCTCGTCGCCAGTGTTAAGTACTTGGACATGGGTCGGAGTAAATGGAGACAGCCTCTGAATAGTGACTTTCAGCTCTTTATTAGCATAGTGACTTCTCAAAACAACAACAGTGAACCCTGCCTTATATAGGCAACCTTTGTGAGAATTGTCCAATAGCGAGCTATGAACGCAAGTACTTTAAACCAATAATAATCCTCTGTTAAGGGCCAATCGGATTCCTAAGAACTAGCCAATCCGATCTGGCCGCCTAACAGCCAATCAGAAGTGCAGGGCCAGAACTCTGCACTTAATCTCAAGCTCATACTTTATTAACTATGGTACATACATAACAGTAATCAGATGCAGTTTGATTAAATCCTTGAGCTACCAACCTAGCCTTATGGGTAACAGTCCCATCATTTCCAGTTTTTACTTTAAATATCCATTTGAACCCAATGGATTTTTCTCCTGGAGGTAATTTAGCATCTTCATATACTTTCATTACCTTTAATGAATTTAGTTCTTTTTCCATTGCCTTTTGCCAATTCTCCTGATCCTTAGCAGGATACATCCTAAGTTCATCTATACTAGTTGGAACTTTAGTTACTTGGCAAACTATACTTGCTTGATACCTATCAGGTGGTCTAGTTATACGTGTAGTACGTCTAGATATTACAGGACTTACAGGTGGACTTTCATTTATTAACTCTTCTTGATTATCTAACTCTTCCTGATCAATTGTTTCCTCTTGTTCTGGTCCTATTTGCTCTTCGTGGACTTCTTCTTTAATTTGACTCTTCTTATAACTAGTCTGATCTTTTTGCCTTTTGTAGGGTTCAATAATTACTTCGTTATTTAAATCTTGCTCTAATCTATTCCATCCTACATGTTCTAGGAATTTAGCATGAGCACTGGTGTAAACTCTAGATGTACCTGGTTCCCAGAATCTATAAGATCTATGATTAGATTTATATCCTACAAAATATAATCTTTTAGCTCTATGCTGTTCTTTTTGTCTAAGTTGTGAAGGGATATGCACCCATGCTGGTGCTCCAAATGTGTGCATGTAACTTTAATCAGGTTTTGTACCATGCCACAGTGTGAATGGTAATTCACCTGTTGTTGAATTAACAACATTATTTAATATATGATTACCACACATTATTGCTTCTCCCCATAAATTGTCAGGTAATCCTGAATCAGACAGTTGAATCAGACAGTTGAATCAGTAATCCTGAATCAGACAGTTGATCAGAATCAGAATCAGAATCAGAATCAGAATCAGAATCAGAATCAGAATCAGAATCAGAATCAGAATCAGAATCAGAATCAGAATCAGAATCAGAATCAGAATCAGAATCAGAATACCTTTATTGTCACTATCCACGTGTACAATTTGCATCATACGCATACACAGTGAAATTAAGCGACTCGTCCTTCAGTGCAACATACACACCAGAAATATACATAAAAACTCTAAAAAAATTATGATAAAAGAATAAAAAGAATAAAAGAATAAAAGAATAAAAATACCCTACTGTGCCTGTCCCAGTAGGAATTATTGCACATGCCCGCCAACACAACACAATAGTGATCATATTGCACAAAATTTGTTCACAATTATTTACAGTGTATCTGGCAGTATTTAAAATCAGTGCATGTGCAAATTCAAGGTAGTTATGGCTTTCGGGAAAAAACTGTTTTTAAGGCGGTTTGTCCTGATGGTAGTAAATCCATCAACTCTATTAGCCGGTATGACCCTAGCTTTGCTTTGATTGCAAGCATTACATTGCAAATACTTATTACAAGGTTTCAAACTTATTCCCTTAGATAATTCAACAGTTTTCTTAAGCATTTAAAAATTTAAATGCCCTAGCCTTCGATGTAACAAGTGAATACATTCATCATGAGGTTTCTTATTATCATAAACCGTGTTAGCCACCTCTAAACCATTATCATTTAACACATATAATTCACCTCTTAAAGATGCAGTAATTTTCTTATCTTCTTTTTCAATTATGCAGTTATCTCCTTTAAATGTAACTACATATCCTAGTTTAACCAAAATTCTAACTGAAATTAAATTAAACTTAAGTTGTGGTGCATATAACATTTTTACATTCTCTTTTATGAAAGAACAATATGCTATACCTTGACCTTTAGCTTTCAGTTTCCAGCCATTGGCTAACGATATCTGCTGTGTACTCTTGGACATTTTAATAAAATTTTTGTTATCATTTGTTATACAGTGGGATGCTCCACTGTTAACCACCCATAAATTATTTTTTACAGCTTCGTTAGTATACATGGCTAACTCTAAATTTTTATTTATCTTTTGATGACTTTTAGTATTCTGGCCAGCGTTCTGGCACTTTGCTTTTTTACAAAATCTTGCCAAATGTCCTCTTCCTCCACAATTAAAACACTTTTTAATTGCATATGCAGCAGGAGATTTATTATCTTCTTTTTGAGGTTGCTCCCTCCTTAACTGGTATCTTTCAAGTCTTCTTCTGGCCTCTTCAATCAATCTGCCAGTTATATCAGTTAAAGTTAAACTTTCCTTAGGCAAAATTTCAAGGGAAGTGATGTAGTTGTCAAAACTTTCTGGTGTAGTTCAGAGAAAATAAGCTCTTTCTCGTGCAGTTCTTGAAAAATGCTTTTCATAGTTTTCAAATGACTAAGCATATCACCATTTGTCTGGAGATGCGTCCTGAAAAGCTTCCGTGTTAGATTTATGTGAGCACCAATGTTATCTCGGACATAAATCCTCTTCAGGTTCTGCCAACACCCAACAGCCATTTGCTCTCCGTGGATATGAACAAGTTGCTGGTCAGACAGTGTTAATCCTATTATGCAAAGAGCTTGTTCATTCTTGCATAAATTCTTCTATTTTTAGTCTATCTTCATCATCCTCTGGATCCCATTCCTCTACGTTTGGTGGGTTTTCAATTATGTTCCACAGACCTTCTCTTCGTAGAAGTAGACTACATTTCATAGACCATGATACATAGTTTGTTCCATCCAACTTGGATATAAGGGACAAACTTTGTAGATTGACTTGTGCCATGTTTTCTTTATATGGATATAAAACTATAATTAATAAAACACAGCTGTCTGTTTACTGTAATGTTTAACAACACAAACTCTCACTTTTTACATAAATCTGTTTTATCCTAGTTAAACTGATTTTGCAGCCTCTGGGCCCATAACCAGTGTTAAGCCTGGGTTCCCCAACCAGGGTTAAGGAGACAAGCTAAACAGAATGTGCAGCGTTAGTCAGATAGGCACACAGATAAATGAGTGAGCTAAGCTTGTATGTTTGTTAACATACAGTAAAAATAACAGATACGCTTGTGCTATCAAAAATATAGTTTATTCCATTATGAGTTCATAGCATAGTCAAATTAACAGTCCATTAGTCATGTATCATTTAGTCAGTTCATTCTAAGATATTCAGTTAGCAAAGTCCATGTAGAGTATCCTGTGTCAGTTCACTTACAAATCAGTCCTTTGTCTCTCTCCTGTTCGAGTAATGCAGTCTTGAGTCCATGCAGTAATTAGGGATCATCAAAGCCAGAGAGAGAGCAAGCTGTCGTCTTGCTTCTTTTAAAGTGCTTTCACAACCACTTCCCTAATTACAGTCCTACAGTTAAAGTTGCAGACACTTTAACTAACAAACTATGATAACATATTTATTATTTTACCTAAACCAGTTAGGGTAAACAATGTTATCCCTAACACCGAGATCGACTCGGTTCGGCTAGGGTATGAGGCAGCTTATATAGAACTTTCCGGCCAAGCCATGGCCAATGACACCGCTTTGAATCTCCCGTGATTGGTTTCCTCCAATCGCGGGGGATTCGCAACGGGCCAATCCGTGCTGCTTGCTCGGCCAATCGGGTAGCTATGCGTCTTAGCCAATCAGAATGGTTATCTACAAGAATGCTAATTAACAATCGGGTAGCCGTGTGTCTTAGCCAATCAGAACAGTTATCTACAAGAATGCTAATTATAGGTGGTATTAGTAGCTCACTTGATCTCAATTTTATCCCTCTGTTAATGCAATTTAGGATTGCATTAGCTTTTTTGGCTGCTGCTGCACACTGCTAGCTCATATTTAGCTGGTTGTCCACTAAGACATCAAGATCCCTCTCACAGTTACTGCTATTGAGCCTGGTTTCACCCAGTCTATATGTGTACTTTTGTTTTTTCTTGCCTAAGTGTAGGACTTTACTTTTCTCTACATTAAATTTCATTTTGTTAGATACGGCCCAGTGTTCTAATCTGAACCTATCTTCTTGGGAGTTAGCTATTCCTGCCAGTTTAGGATCCTTGCATTTTCAGATTGACTTGCAGAAAACCCTTCCAAATCTTTGGTTCAAAAAAACAAACCCCCAAATCAAAGGCTCAGTGGTGATTGCTTTAAGGATGTCTCTATATTACCTAAGCATGTATGTATACCTATACAGATGGCACTTTGGTTGTTACCCCAAACCAAACCGAAACCAATTTTTTTATGATGCTGCAGTGTTTTGTTGCTTTACAATGGGTTTGGAGAAGTGATATTCCATTTTTCCTATACCTATAGAAAATAGCTTGTTTATTCCTTTATTTATATCAAGCTAATTTCTTGTCTTCAAATCCCACATTTTCTCAAGACATTTCACCAATCCTTCTTTTAGAAATCTTTTGTTGATCCAATTGTGAAAAATAAAGGGTTGTCTTTTCTTTTTGTCCATTTTAGCAATGTGTACAGAAAATCAGACTATGAATCTTTCCTCACCAAATAAATACTGTAATACTGAAACAAACTTATCAAAGTATATGGAAATATCATTTATTATAACCTATATTAAGGCAGTCTGGGAAAATAATATAATTTTTGAGGGAAAATAGCAGTCAGTTTGAAAATTAATCAGAAGTTACAATAAAGAAATTCGAAACACTAAATTATCTCCAGTTTCAGCAGAAAATAGAAAGGCATGCTTTCCTCAAATTATTTTCACTATTCTTGTTTTTAACTACTAATTTTTTGACTGTAGCATTAAGAGGGGGTTCTTTTAAATCATGTGTTGAAAATCAAGCTGTACCAACCCAAACTTCTGTTACTGAATAAATAAAAATGTTAACCAACTAAAACTTTTTAAAAAATAAGAAATAAAGAATTATAATAAAGAAATGTGAAATGCTTTCTGTAATACAAATAGTATCAGCAGCAGTACATATGATAGAAAATTTTTTATTTTCAAAACAGGTTTTATGAATTAATTGACTTCCCCCCCATTCATTATCTCAGGGATTGCCACAAAGATGAGAGAGTCAAGCTATTCTCCAAAGCACCTGATGGCAGGCTAAGAAGCAATAGATGGAAACTAATCAAGGAGAGAAGCCATCTACAACTAGGAAGAAATCTCCTGACAGTTAGAACAATTAACCAATGGAGCAACTTGTTTCTGGAAGTTGTGAATGCTCAAACACTGGAAGTTTTAAAGAAGATATTGGACAACCATTTCTGGTTTCCTGCCTGAGCAGGAGGTTGGACTAGAAGACCTCCAAGGTCCCTTCCAATTCTTCTCTTCTCTTCTCTTCTCTTCTCTTCTCTTCTCTTCTCTTCTCTTCTCTTCTCTTCTCTTCTCTTCTCTTCTCTTCTCTTCCCTTCCCTTCCCTTCCCTTCCCTTCCCTTCCCTTCCCTTCCCTTCCCTTCTGTTATGTATGTAAATAGTTGAATAAAGGCAAGCTTGGGGTAAAGTGCAGGGTTCTGGCCCTGCACTTCTGATTGGGTGTTAAGCGGCTAGATCGGATTGGTCGGGTTCTGAGAATCTGATTGGCCCTTAATGAAGGACTCTTATTGGTACTGGAGCTAGCGTTTCACAAGCTCCTGTTGGTTATTTCACATTAGCATTGCCTATATAAAGCAGAGTTGTTGTTATACAAGTTAGAAGTCACTATGCAATAAAGAGTTGAAAGTTCACCAACTAAGACTGTCTCCATTCATTCTACCCATGCCTGAATCTATGACACTGGTGACGAGGATGGGATTTGGAGACATCTGATCTTAAGGAACTTGGAAGAAAAAACAGAGCACGTGTAAAAAACGGCACCACCAACGGAAGCCATGTCCGGCGGATTGTACCACCCGCTCCGTACGATCCATCCCAAGAGGACTGGGAATCCTACATGGATCGCTTTCAGATGTTCCTCGAAACGAACAACCTGAAGGACGCCACACCAGCCAAGAAGCGGGCGCTGTTCCTGACGTACTGCGGCCTGGCGGTCTTTAAAATGGCTCAAGCCCTCGCGAAGCCTCGAGAAGTGAAAGCAATAAGCTGGGACGACCTCGAACCTCTCCTGAGAGACCATTACGCGCCAACCGTACCCACACTCATGAGATGCCACGAGTTCTATCAATGAAGCCAACAAAAAGGAGAGAGTGTGGCTGACTTCGTGGCAGACCTCCGGCACTTGGGAGGCCTCTGCGGGTTCGCAGACTTAGATGAAGCATTGAGAGACCGCCTAATTCTGGGATTAGATGCACTAAACGTGCAGAGCAAGCTGATGGCGAAGGGCGACATTGGCCTTGTTGACGCCATCGCCGAAGCCACCGCCGCTGAGGCAACAAAAAAGTCAGCAGCGCAGCTATGGCGAAGCCGAAACCCCACAAACCCACCGACAGGCGACATCTCACCCAGCTCAGAAGGGCAGTTGGCAACAACGCACTACGAGGACCTCTCTTCGTCGTCAGACAGCGACGAAGAAGGGGTCCATCGACTGCGTTCCGACCGGGACCCTCGTCCTAAAACCTCACGCCCTTGCGCTGGCTGCGGGGCAAACATTCCCAGGGCAGACTGCAAATTCCGTGACGCACTCTGCCACGAGTGCGGGAAATGAGGCCACATCGGTCGAGTCTGTCGCAGTTTACCGGGACCAAGCCTGGCCTCAAAGGGAACCAACTTTCGCCAATCGGCAGGAAACCGTCCTGTAAGGCGAGACCCAGCAAACCACTCCTACAGATATCGAGCGTTGCAGAAAGAAGAGGCTCACCATACTATCACTATAGGTCAGGCCTCGGCCCTGGACGCTAAGAAGATTCGAGTTACAGTAGCCATAGAGAACCAACCCTGCCACATGGAGGTCGATTCGGGATTGTCCCTCTCGATGGTGTTGTAGAAGACATTAAAGCAGCTCATTCCTACCATCCAATGCCAAGACCTTCGAATGCAACGCCTTATCCTTAAAGATTACCAAGGGAATCGGATCCCTGTGGTCGGGTCTTGTCGAGTCCGCGTCTTGTTTAAAAAGCATACGGCATACTTACCTCTAACGATCATTGATAGGGACAGGCCTAGTTTGTTGGGCCTCCAATGGTTTGCGCCACTCGGCATCGAACTACCCGGCGTGAACCGAGTCGGTGATTGCGAGTGGGAGGAGGATCTTATGTCTGAATTCAGCGATGTCTTCGCAGATCGTCCGGGCGAGTATAAGGGGACCCCAATCTTGTTCAGCCTCGACCCTAAGGTCGCCCCTATCTGTTTAAAGCCCCGTTGAGTTCCGTTCGCCCTTAAGGCCAAGATAGATGAACAACTTGACAAACTAATTAAACAAGGGGTACTGCAACCCATTGATCATTCTCCATGGGAAACTCCTATTGTAACCCCCATTAAACCAGATGGGTCAATCCGAATCTGTGGGGACTACCGGGCCACTCTAAACCACGCCCTCCAACAGAACGCGTATCCAGTGCCAGTGGTGCAGCACCTCCTTCATTTCCTGGGAGGTGGAAAGGTTTTCGCTAAGCTAGATTTAGCTCAAGCCTATCAACAATTGGCCATGGACGATAAAACAGCCCAAGCCCAAACGATAGTAACGCACAGAGGTGCTTTTAAATGTACCTGATTGCAGTTCGGGGTGAGTGTGGCCCCGGGAATATTCCAAAGTTTAATGGAACGATTGTTACAGGGAATCAAGGGCGTGGTTCCGTATTTTGATGACGTATTGATTGCAGCTCCTAGTAAAAAATTCTGCAGAATCGTTTAAAATGTGTGCTTAAAAAATTCCAAGAAGCGGGATTGAAAGTAAAAAGGGATAAATGTCATCTGTATACCAACAGTGTTGAATTTCTAGGTTATCGCATTGATAGGCAGGGTATCCACCCAACTGAGAGTAAATTAAGGGTGATTAGAAATGCTCCCAGACCTCGTAACAAAACTGATCTTCAATCATTTTTAGGCCTTATTAATTTCTACAATGTGTTTTTACCGCATAAGGCAACTGTGGCTGAACCATTACACCGGTTATTAGATAAGAAAGCATTGTGGGTTTGGGGTTACCGAGAAGAAAAAGCGTTTAGAAATGTAAAAAATTTACTTACATCTGATTCTGTACTTATACAATATAATAAAACATTACCCTTGGTTATAACTTGTGATGCCTCACCGTTTGGGGTGGGCGCTATTTTGAGCCATGTGCTACCTAATGGAAATGAGGCTCCCGTTGCATACTTTTCGAAGACTCTTTCCCAGGCAGAACATAACTATGGACAAATAGACAAGGAGGCTCTTGCAATTGTGTCAGCCGTAAAAAAATTCCATGAGTATGTATATGGAAGGACATTTACAATTGTAACCGACCACAAACCTTTATTGGGGATAATCGCTGGGGACAAACCAACTCCCTATATATTGTCCCCAAGAATGACTCGATGGTCAGAGTTTCTAGCTGCTTATAATTATCGATTGTTACATCGACCGGGGAAAGCTATTCCTCATGCCGACGCACTCAGCAGAGCACCACTACCAGAGACCCTCGACGATCCGGCACCAACAGTATCGGCGTTACAAATCGAAACGCTCAACTCGCCTCCTATGACCCTCGAGATATCGTGAGGGAGACCAGACGAGACCACACCCTAGCACGAGTCCTAGGCTGGGTAGTGCGTAGATGGCTATTGGATCAGATCCCAGATGACTTCGCACCATTTAAAACAAGACAGACTGAACTTTTTTCTCAAAAAGGCTGCATTATCTGGGGCGATAGAGTCGTCGTCCCAGAACGACTCCAAAAGACACTGTTACAAATCTTGCACGATGGACATCCCGGGATCGTGCGAATGAAGGCACACGCACGGAGCTACACTTGGTGGCCAGGCATGGATCGACACATCGAGCAATGGGTCAAGGCCTGCACCAAGTGCCAACAAACCAGCAACGCACCACCAAAAGCTGCACCGACCGAATGGGAGATGCCACATGGACCCTGGTCCAGAATCCACCTGGATTTCGCAGGGCCAATCAAAGGACAGACATTGCTGTTGACTGTCGATGCATACTCTAATTGGTTAGAAATTCATCGAATGGCCAATACAACCTCCGAGGCAGTCATTAAAGTCCTCAATATACTCTTTGCAACTCATGGATTGCCGGACGTCCTGGTGTCTGATAACGGACCACAGTTTACAGCGCTAATGTTTGAACAGTACCTTGCTGACAACGGCATCTGCCATGCGCTCACCTCGCCGGTGCATCTTGCTACCAACGGCCGAGCGGAACGCATGGTACAATTTGTAAAAAAGACTTTACAAAAGCTGGACAATGATAATCTTGACGAAAAAATAAACCGCATTCTGCTTCTACAACACATCACTCCACACAGCGAAACCGGCAGAACTCCCGCTGAACTTCTCATGGGGCGAAAACTCCATTCCCACCTCGACCGACTGCACCCTGCTTATGAGCCAGAAAAACCTCCAGGATCCAGTGGACGCTACCGTACCTTCAAGGTAGGCGACCCCGTTTATGCAAGAAATTTATCGGGCGACCCAGTTTGGATTGAAGCAACGGTAATACGCGAGACTGGGCCCAGATCCTATATTGTAAAATGTATTGATGAGAGACTATGGAAAAGACATATTGACCAATTACGGTCACGACTTATAACTGCTAGCCAACAACTTCCCAACGACCAAACTGAGGGGGGGGGGGGGAAGGAAGAGAAGATGACGATATGCCAGGAAACCTGTTCCAGGAAAGCGATGAATCAAATGAAACCCAGGAAATGGAGCAGGAGGAAGAATCATACGCTCCAAGGGAAATCACACCAGAACGAGAAGCTGAGCCACTACAAAACAACATCCTACCTCAACGGGACTGCATGCAGCCAGTCCAAAGAAAATCTGACAGACCCAAGAGACAACCGTCCTATTTAAAGGACTACATAGTCACAAACTAATTGTGAAGCCAGGGGGAAGGGGTGTTATGTATGTAAATAGTTGAATAAAGGCAAGCTTGGGGTAAAGTGCAGGGTTCTGGCCCTGCACTTCGGATTGGGTGTTAAGCGGCTAGATCGGATTGGTCGGGTTCTGAGAATCTGATTGGCCCTTAACGAAGGACTCTTATTGGTACTGGAGCTAGCGTTTCACAAGCTCCTGTTGGTTATTTCACATTAGCATTGCCTATATAAAGCAGAGTTGTTGTTATACAAGTTAGAAGTCACTATGCAATAAAGAGTTGAAAGTTCACCAACTAAGACTGTCTCCATTCATTCTACCCATGCCTGAATCTATGACATCTTCATTAAATGAAATCCTACCAGCAAGATATTTCAGTCCTATATCTAATTATACTTCAGAGGTGGGTCTCTCTTGCTATCTGTCTGTTTATCTCTCTGTCTGTCTATCATCTATCTATCTATCTATCTATCTATCTATCTATCTATCTATCTATCTACCATCCATTTTTTCTATTATTATAATTGTATTTCCTAATTGTAATGGCAGAAGAGGATGAAATGCTAAATTTGATCTACTACCAAGTAATTCAACATCCAGTCTCTTGAAGACACTATACCAAGAGTTATTTAAATGCAGTTTCACTTCAGTGAGTAGAGTTGTTGCAATTAACAATGGGGGATAAAACTGGTTAATTATAGTGTTGGCTTTAATTGAACAATGATTTAAATCTTAGCTTCTTAATGATTTTTATTGGGTTACCAAGGTAAGCATTTATTAGAATAACCACCAAATCCCTTTTCTGGTGATGATAATGGGTTTTCCATCTTTACAATACTGTGATGACTTAAAATGATAAATGAATGCGTACAGTTGGGGATAGGAGTGGGCAAGATGTAAATGTAATGTTTATTTCATCTAGTTTTTAATAATTAATCTTCAGGCTATAAATAAAATAAATTGAGATAAACTTTTAAAATATAGCTCTTTCATTATATTTAACCCACAAGAATAACAGAAACAATAACAAAAAACACTAATCCAGTATTTTTGTTTTTAAGAAACAGAATGAGCTTGATTACTTTTGCATCATTTTTGAAACTGGGATTTCATTTTCAGGACCAACCCTTGATTACCCAGGTCAGGGGAAAAAATCAAAATAAGAAAGAATTGTTGTTGTTCCTTGTTTCAAGTCATCTTCTAAACTGTTCTTAAAATTTTGGAGTTCTCTTTCCCACTACAACCACATTGAGATAATATCAGGCTCTCATTTTCTTTTCTTTCTTTGAGCCTTGCGGTTGGTTCTTCCAATCTTGTAACTCTTTCTTGATGCAACTTCACAGCCTCTTTCATCTTCATTGTGATTCCTTTGGTATGATGAAGAACAGGATTGTCAAGTTTTACATAGGAACATTCTATTGTGTTCTGTACATTGTACATTCTATTATCTTCTGGTCAGAAACAATATGTACAGGCTTTAAATCCAGTATACAGCCTATAGGTTGGTTCCTGTGTATGCAAAATTAAAATGGAAGGATATTACAGAGCTAAATGAATTGGGTCAGATTTGTGAAGTAGAAGTTCATGCATACATGCATACACACACACACACAAAACTGCAATCCTGTAAATAATCACGTTCTGTCTGTTATTTGACATGACTGGGTGAGTGGGAATGAGGTATGATAATAAAGAAATGCTGGCTGGACTATTTGGAGACTCAAGAATGAATAAGAATGCTGGGAATTTTTTTAGAAAAAAATATTAAAACATTTTAGTAGTGTTAGGAATGGGCTTAGGAAAATGGACATAGAAGCAAAGGAAAGAAAGCAAAGGAACATGATAGATATGAGAGGGAATTAAAACAAATACTAATGTTAGTGTCTAAGGAAAATATTGGTGAAAAGAAAGTCATATTATGAAAACTGTTAAGACTATTGGTATAGATGAAAATAAAAGTTAAAATAAGTATTGCTTGACTAGATGTGCAGCCTATGTGAAACCTTAATTTAATTTGAGAGTTGGTAGAATGTTATTAGTAATAAGAGAAACAAATATTAGTAACAAGAGAAAGATAGTAAGAATAAATAGAAAATTTCCAGAAGAATGATGTGAGCAGATTTCTGGTTTAAAGGGGATTAAATATTTTCTCCTATTTTCTAGGAATTTTACTTTTTTTCCCTACACAACAGGTTAGTTTTCTTTCTTAAATTACAATTTTTATGTAACCAGGATATAATTCAATTGCTATTGTGCTTATATATACCGTATAAAAATATAAACTATTACTTGTTTGTGAAATTTAACAAACTAATTAAAAATATTTAAAAGGTATAAGAGATGACAATGGACATCATTTGGGAAATATAGTTCAACTTTATTCCATGTGCAGATTAGATTTTTGCTGTTTAGCAAACGTGAATTAGTGCTGAATCTGAGAAATACATCCATTGAAAAGTTAGTAATTTAAAAACTGCATATTTTAAAAGGGATGGACTGGAATAAAGGAGTAATTTAGGTAAAAATGGTATTGAAAATAATAAATAATAAATTTTAAAAATAGTTCAGTACTAAGCAAGTATTAATACAAGGATATATGATGTCCCCTTGGTTGTTCAATATATGTATGGATAAATATATAAAAAATGCTTAAGGTGGTGTCAGAAATGCATTTGCTTGGGCCTGAATGTATCTGCAATGTGTTTGTAGTTGATCTCATGTTAGATGGTAGACTGTGTGATTCAGTCAGGAATATGGTTCAGAAATTAATATCAAAGTAGTGTTAGACAGGGAATATAGAGTGAACAATTGCAAATGGTATTTAAATGACAAAAATAGCACAAATAGATGAATAGCTAGACAGAATGTTTATTAAATATGAGGAGCGAGAAAATTTAAAACATAGAAATGTTTCTATAATTATTTCCTGAAAAAATGCTTATTCCAATTTATGTGAGAATCAGGTAATTCAGAAGAAACATACATTTAGTTTTAATGTACAAGAACTGGGACACAGAATGTATAAAAAGAAAAAACGAGGTTCCATCAAGAATGAAGTCATGTTCAATGAATGTGGATTTAAAATACATTTGGTGGTCATATAAGTAAAATGAAAGATCTAATTGCAAAACAAATCCTTGAAGAAGAGGGAATGGGTCAAAAAGGCTGAGAAGATCAATGTTGTGATTCCAAAAGAGCGATATGATGCTTAAAGACAAAAGACAATGCAGGAAGGACATGGTAGTGGAAGCATGAATGGAAGAATGTAGTGGAGAGGTATTATGAATGATGTTGGTATAATATAATAGCTATATTTATATTTAATATATTATGTATAGATTTCAGACCATTAACAAAAACATTAGCATATTAAATCAGAACTAAAGTTACTTTGAAATAATGAGATTTCCTCTATGTTTTGAGGATATGTAAGATAATAAACTCATATTTCTCTCCATACAGTACAAAGATCAACTTCAGTTCTTGGGTAACTTATGAGGACGCTATTTATTGGTTGGCATTAATGATTTCCTTAGAGTCTCTGGAGAAACATTAATATGACAATATAAATAAAAATAATGGTTTCATGGTGATTTGTTTAGGCAGAAACTTGCATTATTACTTTGTTTCTGATTCCTTGAATAATAAGAAATTGCCTTGAATGGGAGAAAATTAGAAAAATATGAAATATTTAAAATTAATTCATTTACTTAAAGAGTGAATAGAGCAAAATGAGATTCCTAGGGCAGTCAACCATCCACATAAAATTCCCCAGAAGGAAGCTCCCTCTGAATCTTCCTTCTTTATTTCTTATTTGATGCTTTGAAATTATCAACCGCTATTTTTTTTCTGACAAAAATCTAGATCCCTCACCAGACTAAGCAAAAAGATGTCATCATTTCTAGTGGATGATTCAATCATACAAATAAAAATTTCATCACATATCAAGGAGATATCTTCTATTCATCAAGATGGACATATTGAGGGATAAATATGAACAATGAACCAGAAGTTAATTTAAGAGTGTCTACCATTACAGCATTGGAAGGTTCCACTTTGAAATAATACAAGAAAGGAGTTATTTTGTTCAAAAAAGTAACAAAAGAAATTGATGTATGTCAGCTGAAATTTGAGAATTATTGAAACGGCCCACATCACTGAATCTGAAAAAGGTATCTTTTCATTATAGGTTGCAACAACAAGGAAATTTTAAATATCGAAAAAAGTTCATAAATAGAAATAAGGACACTCAGTGTTAGATAAGAAGAAACATGTTCTCTGTGTCACTCACTGATTTCTCACTTTCCTTGGTTGCAGCAAAGAAAAGGTCAGGCAGGAGATGTATAGATTATTTTTGCAATGCAGCCAGATTTGTAG
The DNA here is from genome assembly GCA_033807585.1 of Hydrophis major. NCBI lineage: Eukaryota > Metazoa > Chordata > Lepidosauria > Squamata > Elapidae > Hydrophis > Hydrophis major. The sequence continues at coordinate 60,871,670 of CM066331.1, read as the reverse complement.
TGATATGTATCTGACAATAGGAAAATTATCCTGACTGAAATGACCATATTAATCATCAGGAAAGGTAGAAAACATGGCAGAAAGAATTAAGGCTCATGATATCGTTGCATAAGAAGTGCAGTGCTGTTATGTATGTAAATAGTTTAAATAAAAGCAAGCTTGGGGTAAAGTGCAGGGTTCTGGCCCTGCACTTCTGATTGGGTGTTAAGCGGCTCAATCGGATTGGTTGGGTTCAGAGAATCCGATTGGCCCTTAACGAAGGACTCTTATTGCTTCTGGAGCTAGCGTCTTACAGCTCCCTATTGGTTATTTCACATTAAGGTCACCTATATAAGGCAGAGTTGTTGTTGTTCACCCTCTTAAGTCACAATGTAATAAAGAGCTGAAAGTTCACCAACTAAGATTGTCTCCAGTCATTTCACCCATGCCTGAAACTACGAAGGTGGGATTTGGAGACATCTGATCTTAAGGAACTTGGAAGAAAAACAGAGCACGTGCCAAGACGATGCCACCAATGGAAACCATGTCCAGCGGCATCGTACCACCCGCTCCGTTCGATCCGAACCAAGAAGATTGGGAATCCTACATGGATTGCTTCCAAATGTTCCTCAAAACAAACAATCTGAAGGACGCCACACCAGCCAAGAAGCGGGCACTGTTCCTGACGTACTGCGGCCCGGCTGTCTTTAAAATGGCAAAGGCACTCGCGAAACCTCGAGAAGTTAAAGCAATGAGCTGGGACGACCTCGAACTGCTCCTGAGAGATCATTACGCGCCAACCATACCTACACTCGTGAGATGCCACGAATTCTATCAAAGAAGCCAGCGAAAAGGAGAGAGTGTGGCTGACTTCGTGGCAGACCTCCGACACTTGGGAGGCCTCTGCGGGTTCGCAAACTTAGATGAAGCACTGAGAGCCTGCTTAATTCTGGGATTAGATGCGCTAGACGTGCAAAGCAAGCTGATGGCAAAAGGCGACATCGACCTTGCTGACGCCGAAGCCACTGCTGCTGACGCGACCAAAAAGTCCACGGCGCAACTACGGCGAAGCTGAAACCCAACAACTCCACCAACAGGCGACATCTTACCCAGCTCAGAAGGGCAGCTAGCGACAATGCACTACGAGGACCTCTCTTCGTTGTCAGACAGCGACGAAGAAGGGGTCCATCGACTGCGGTCCGACTGGAACCCTCGCTCTAAACCCTCACGCCCTTGTGCTGGTTGCGGGGCAAACCACCCCAGGGCAGACTGCAAATTCCGTGATGCGATCTGTCATGAGTGCGGAAAACGAGGCCATATCAGTCGAGTCTGTCGCAGTTTACTGGGACCAAGTCAGGCCTCAAGGGGAACCAGCTCTCGCCAATCGGCAGGAAACCGTCCTGTAAGGCGAGATCTAGCAAACCACTCCGACAGATATCGAGCGTTGCAGAAAGAAGAGGCCCACCATACTATCACTATAGGTCACGCCTCAGCCATGGACGCTAAGAAGATTCGAGTCACAGTAGCCATAGAGAACCAACCTTGCCACATGGAGGTCGATTCCGGATTGTCCCTCTCGATGGTGTCGTGGAAGACATTAAAGCAACTCATTCCTACCATCCAACACCAAGACCTTCGAATGCAACGTCTCATGCTTAAAGACTACCAAGGGAATCGGATCCCTGTGGTTGGGTCTTGTCGAGTCCACGTCTCGTTTAAAAAGCATACGGCATACTTACCTCTAACGATCATCGATAGGGACAGGCCTAGTTTGTTGGGCCTCCAATGGTTCGCGCCACTCGGCATCGAAGTAGCCGGCGTGAACCGAGTCGGTGATTGTGAGTGGGAGGAGGACCTTATTACTGAATTCAGCGATGTCTTCGCAGATCATCTGGGCGAGTATAAGGGGACCCCAATTTCGTTTAGACTCGACCCTAAGGTCGCCCCGATCCGTTTAAAGCCACGTCGAGTTCCGTTCGCCCTTAAGGCCAAGATAGATGAACAACTTGACAAACTAATTAAACAAGGGGTACTGCAACCCATTGATCATTCTCCATGGGAAACTCCTATTGTAACCCCCATTAAGCCAGATGGGTCAATCCAAATCTGTGGGGACTGCCGGGCCACTCTAAACCACGCCCTCCAGCAGAACGCGTATCCAGTGCCGGTGGTACAGCACCTCCTTCATTCCCTGGGAGACGGAAAGGTTTTTGCTAAGTTAGATTTAGCTCAAGCCTATCAACAATTGCCCGTGGACGATAAAACAGCCCAAGCTCAAATGATAGTAACGCACAGAGGTGCTTTTAAATGTACCCGATTGCAATTAAGGGTAAGTGTAGCCCCGGGAATATTCCAAAGTTTAATAGAACGATTATTGCAGGGAATCAAGGGCGTGGTTCCGTATTTTGATGACGTGTTAATTGCAGCTCCTAGTAAAAAAATTCTACAGAATTGTTTAAAATGTGTTCTTAAGAAATTCCAAGAAGCGGGATTGAAAGTAAAAAAGGATAAATGTCATCTGTATACAGACAGTGTTGAATTTCTAGGTTATCGCATTGATAGTCAGGGTATCCACCCTACTGAGAGTAAATTAAGGGCGATAAAAAATACTCCCAGACCCCTTAACAAAACAGATCTCCAGGCATTTTTTGGCCTTATTAATTTCTATAATGTGTTTTTACCACATAAGGCGACTGTGGCTGAACCGTTACACCGGTTATTAGATAAGAAAGCATTGTGGGTTTGGGGTTACCGGGAGGAAAAAGCGTTTCGAAATGTAAAAGATTTATTTACATCTGATTCTGTACTTATGCAATATAATGAAACATTACCATTGGTTATAACTTGTGATGCCTCACCGTTTGGGGTGGGCGCTATTTTGAGCCATGTGCTGCCAAATGGAAACGAGGCCCCTGTTGCATACTTTTCGAAGACTCCTTCTCAGGCAGAACGTAACTATGGACAAATAGATAAGGAAGCTCTTGCAATTGTGTCAGCCGTAAAAAAATTCCATGAGTATGGATATGGAAGGACATTTACCATTGTAACTGACCACAAACCTTTACTGGGGATAATCGCTGGGGACAAACCAACCCCCTATATGTTGTCCCCAAGAATGACTCGATGGTCAGAGTTCCTAGCTGCTTATAATTATTGATTGTTACATCGCCCGGGGAAAGCCATTCCCCACGCCGACGCACTCAGCAGAGCACCGCTACCAGAAACTCTTGACGATTCGGCACCAACAGTATCGGCGTTACAAATCGAAACGCTCAACTCGCCTCCTATGACTGCTCGAGATATCGCGAGAGAGACCAGACGAGATCACACCCTAGCTCAAGTCCTAGGCTGGGTAGAACGTGGATGGCCATTGGACCAGGTCCCAGATGACTTCGCGCCATTTAAAACAAGACAGACTGAACTTTTTTTGCAAAAAGGCTGTGTCATCTGGGGCGATAGAGTCGTCGTTCCAGAACGACTCCAAAACTCGCTGTTACAAATTTTGCACGAAGGACATCCCGGGATCGTGCAGATGAAAGCACTCGCACGGAGCTACGCTTGGTGGCCAGGCATGGACCGACACATCGAGCAATGGGTCAAGGCCTGCACCAAGTGCCAACAAAACAGCAATGCACCACCAAAAGCTGCACCGACTGAATGGGAGACGCCACGCGGGCCCTTGTCCAGAATCCACCTGGATTTCGCAGGGCTGATTAAAGGACATACATTACTATTGACTGTCGATGCATACTCTAATTGGTTGGAAATTCATCGAATGACCCATACAACCTCCGAAGCTGTCATTAAAGTCCTCAATATACTCTTTGCAACTCATGGATTGCCGGACGTCCTGGTGTCCGACAACGGACCACAGTTTACAGCGCTAATGTTTGAACAGTACCTTGCTGATAATGGCATCCGCCATGCGCTCACCTTGCCGGCGCATCCTGCTACCAACGGCCGAGCGGAACGCATGGTCCAATTTGTAAAAAAGACTTTGCAAAAAGTGGACTATGATAATATTGACGAAAAAATAAACCGCATTCTACTTCTACAAATAATCACTCTGCACAGCCCAACCGGCAGAACTCCCGCAGAACTTCTCATGGGGCGAAAACTCCGTTCCCGCCTCGACCGATTGCACCCTGCTTACGAGACGGAAAACCCTGCAGGATCCAGCGGACGCGACCGTACCTTCAAGGTAGGCGACCCCGTTTATGCAAGAAATTTATCGGGCGATCCAGTTTGGATTGAAGCAACGATAATACGCGAGACTGGGCCCAAATCCTATATTGTAAAATGTGTTGATGAAAGACTGTGGAAACGACATATTGACCAATTACGGTCACGACTCCTTTCGGCCAGCCAGCAACTCCCCTACAACCAAACTGAGGGGGGGGGGAGGAATGGAAGAAGACGACATTCCAGGGAACCTGTTCCAAGAGAGCGATGAATCTAGTGAAACTCAGGAAATGGAGCAGGAGGAAGAATCATACACTCCAAGGGAAATCACACCAGAACGAGAAGCTGAGCCACTACCAAACAACATTTTACCTCAACAGGACTGCACACAGCCAGTCCAAAGAAAATCTAATAGACCCAAAAGACAACCGTCCTATTTGAAGGACTATATAACCACACCATAATTGAGGAGCCAGGAGGAAGGGGTGTTATGTATGTAAATAGTTTAAATAAAGCAAGCTTGGGGTAAAGTGCAGGGTTCTGGCCCTGCACTTCTGATTGGGTGTTAAGTGGCTCGATTGGATTGGTTGGGTTCAGAGAATCCGATTGGCCCTTAACGAAGGACTCTTATTGGTTCTGGAGCTAGCGTCTTACAGCTCCCTATTGGTTATTTCAAATTAAGGTCACCTGTATAAGGCAGAGTTGTTGTTGTTCACCCTCTTAAGTCACTATGTAATAAAGAGCTGAAAGTTCACCAACTAAGATTGTCTCCAGTCATTTCACCCATGCCTGAAACTATATCAAGTGCGATAATACTAAAGGGCAACATGGCAATGTGATAATATCTAGTGTGATACATTAACATATAATGTAACATAATGTAACACATAAAACATAGTTTAAAACTTAACATATAATGTAACATATACAATATAGGCCTCTAAAATAGATTGTAATTGAATAGACTGAAAATTAATTTGAATCTTTGCGTGTGCTTGTAAGGCAGGGGTGTCAAACTGGCAGCCCATGGCCATCAGAGGTAGTATTCAGCAGGTTCTGACCACTTCTGGAGAACTGGTAGAGGAAATTTTGAGTAGTTTGAAGAACCAGCAAATACCAACTCTGACTGGCCCTGTCCCCATCTATTCTCTGCCTCCTGAGTCCCAACTGATCGGCTGGGTCTTCTTTTGTTGCCCTGAACAGGAGAATGGAGCTGGAAAGCAGGTTAGTGGGGTGGGGAGGGAATGGGTATTTTGCAGTAACCTTTCCCTGGAGTGGGGTGCAGTATCCTTTCCCTGCCATGCCTACCAAGCCACTCCACTCCCACCAAGCCAGGCCCACAAAAACGGTAGTAAAAAATTTGAATCCCACCACTGCATCACATGTAGGCCAAGTTTACCCCAGCTCCACAAAGGGGAAAACATAATGAAATGTCAACATGACACCGCGAGGTTGTGCTCTAAGATAATTATGTAACAAGAATGCTGAATGTGCTACTTCTCATTTGTAGTATATAATAATTGAATTGAATAATAATTTCAGATTACATATCAAATTTATATTTAGATGTAGCTTACCAAATCTGTTTTTAGCCTTTGTGCCTTTAACACAATGCTGACAATGCTGTATCATTTTTTTCTGAGTTTACTGGACTGAACTGAGAAGAAATAAATGTTTTTTGACAGATAACCCTTCATTCTTTAGCTTTAAGTCACCTAGCAAGATACATGAGTTAAACCAACTAAATTCACAATTAGTATAAATTAATTATTGTTTTCATTTTTATAAAAGGAAAAAAATCATTTCATAATTTATTAATTAAGTGTATAAAACTGAGTTCATTATGTCATCTTAAGAAACAATTAGAAGTCTCTATAAAACTCTAAAGAAGATATTAATATTGATATCACCAAGGACAAATGTTTGTCTGGTACCTAAGAGATATTATATTATATTCCTATCCTCTGAAGACTAAAAAGTTGAACATCCTTCTTCCTAGTAGCTATTTGATAGACTTCTACTGCTAGCTGCAGTGATGAAAAATAACATAATGTATTATAGCTTCATAACACAAATTCTGTCTTTTATATTTGCATTTAGGGTTCATACATAAGGAAGCAATAGCCACCAGGAATTGCCATCTTTGGGTTTTTGAGTCATTCCTTGCAAAGCTGAGATGGGTCTAGAATGGGAAAACATTTATTAGGACATTTAATTTCAATAATAAGAATCTTCTACATCATGTGTTTAAGTCTTCCTCATCCTGGTGCTCTTATAAAGATGGTGGGCCTAGCCACAAGAGATTTGAATATACTACCCTTCTGAAAAGTGGATTGCAGTAAAGAATACCTGATAATACTAATTCTGAATTGGTATTGTCCCTTCAAGCAATAAAAATAATTGTTGTCTCTTTTTCTGCAGTTTATAGAGTAAAAAATAGAAGCAATACAGCAAGAATTCAGCACTTTGATTATAAATTATGCTTGACACCTTTTGAACCTTGTCAGATAGCAAGGCAGAAAGTTGATATAGACTCCTTGTGACTAATATTGCATGAACAGTATGTACATTTTCTTTCTTAATGTTGACAATTGTAAGAAAGCTATTTCACTAGTGAGAGGTGGTTTGGGAGATGGTTTAACAGTGATGAGAGTCCCCTGAAGAACAATTCCAGCTCTAATGCAAGATCTTTTATTTTCCATTTCTAGAAGTCTTGCTAAGGAACGTTTTAATCTTTTATCCCAAGGAAGGGACTAATATTTAATATCAAATAAATCAACATTCCAACATGAGTGAAACTGAAGAGTTTACAGAAGATGGATCCCATTAAAATGAGAGAAAAAGAGAAGTGTTAATGTAAGAATTATTTTGAAAGTGTCATCAAGCTTCAGAAATATTTCCCCTGACACATCATATTGATTGGCCTTGCAACTTTATTTCTCATTATACCCTAATTTGTTCCTGTCTTGTCCTCGTCTAGTGTTTGCATTTGAAACATTCCAGGCAAAACAGTTAGAGAATGTCTATATTTTAGAGAATCTACATTCTTTGTACACCTCTGACACAAATGTATTGTATATGTAGTGATAAAATATGCCTTTTATATAACTGATACACAGTGCCTTTAGGAGAATAATCTCCAGCTGCTGATCTCCAGATGTATTGGATGACAACTTCCAAAATATTCAACTAAGGATTATGAGTAAAATTTCACATACACTCATTACAAAATATACAATGTACATATATGTGCAGCACTTATTAAAGAATTTGTAAAATCTAAACATACTATTCTAACTCCTCTTTAAAGTATGAACTTGAAAACAATATTTATTTTACAAAGAAGCACCCTAACTACATTTATATTACAACCATTTTCTTGTAGTTGATAAGCCTAACACAAGATTAAATACTGTGATCCCAAGTTAAATATCATTTTATTAACTAAGTAGGCTGTCCTTTAGACAAACACACTCCTCTCCTGATTCTACTTTGCCCTAACAATTAAAACTAAAAATGAGGAGAAATGCTATTCACTGAGAAGGCTGTAGCTTCTGAAAAAAAGGAATAAAGGGTTTGGTGATTTTTTTTGGACAAAGATATTGACCCTAAATAATGGAATTGGGCCAGTTCAATCAAGTCAAAGGTCTTCAAAAGGTTCACTGCAGAGTCTGATTGATCTTCCTTTTCCGTGTCTACATTATGAAAAAAGTTTTATTATTTTGACATAGGATTCTACCCTTTTGAACGATTTTTTTTTGAAAGTTTTATTTGGGTTTTCACAAAAACAAAATACAAATAAAACATCTTTTTTGAAAATAGCATGATCCCAGGTTATCACTTCTTCATACAGACACCAAACTCAATTTCATGCTCATTTTTATATTCTATTCCATATCTTATTACCATTTTATATTTTCTACATAGTTTTTCCCCTCTTTTAATTTTCTCAACTTTATTTAATTTTCTCATCTCAATCAAATCATTATATTTATATTTTTGTCTGTCCTGTTTCAATTTCATATTATCTTTTCTTATTAAACAGTTTTTCCCTGTAATTACCAATTGAAGTATGACACCTTTATATCTTCTAATTTTATCCATTCAAATTCTTATTTAAGCTTCAATGTATACCTTTAAGATTATAGCATTCAATATAATACATAACTTCCAATCAAATTCTGCTTGGTACATTCTTAAAACACACACTATATTCTTAAAAAGAAAAAATTATATATATATGTAAATAAAGCACACATTCCATTCCAATTCAATTCTATCATTAATATTCATTAAAATCTTAATATCTGTAACATTTCTTTTCAATTAAATATCATACTTACTTGGGAACACTTATAAACTTTTCGTAGTTAATTCTTTTTTTCCCCATATTTCTCACTTATATTTTTATAAATCATTACTAATAATTAAAAATGTTCCCATTTAATTCTCTCAATCATTTTAATTCATTTATTTATTAACAAACATTCAACTACATTACAGTAAATATTTTATCCATCATTTTAATCATATTTTCTAAAATTATTTCTGTTTATAATATAACAATGCTATCTTATGTACCTTTGCAGAATCCCTTTTGCAATTAAATTTTCACCCATTAACTCTAAATAAGCTTATGGTTACAATCCTTATATCTTTTCCCTGTTTCTCCATTTCTTGTTTTGGTCTTTTATAACTTCTTTTCCTTGCCTTCTTCCCCCTCTTCTTCTCCCTCCCCTTTTTACCCCCTCGTCTCCCAACTTCTAACTTTCTCATCTGTAATCCCCTCTTCTGTTGCTTTCTAATATTATACTTATCTTTCAAATTATTTTTCTTCTTTTTGGTTGTTTTTTTCTAGTCTTAAACATTTCACTTTCTTTCCCCCCTTTTCTTTTTTCCCCTCACTTAAAATTATTTGATCATTAAAGATGGCTTCTTGCTTGTCCCAATCTTCTTGTTCTGCAAGCATTTCTTGTTGTTTCTCATAGTTCCAGATCTCCATTTCTAAGAATTGAAATACGAAGCCAAAAGAACCTCTCCCTTCTTGTGCATCTTCTTTCCATTTTTAAAGTTCCATTTTCAGTTCTTCTAAGAGTGATACCATTTTAAAGACTTTTAAACAACCACCCGGTTAATTTTAGTCATCCAGATGCAAAAACCAAAAATCACCAAGTAATCCAAATAATCCAAGGCTGTTTCTACTTGCTTCTTTTTTCTACTTTCTCTTCCTGGGGTTCTACTATTTTGTTACCAAGTTTCAATTAATATGTATCTTTGAGGAATCTTGTTGAAATTTCACTGTAAGTACCTTTTAGTTACAGTTCCATTCCTTAGTTCCAGGCAGCCTCCTGCATTTTTCCAGATCGTGCCCTTTTATTCTTTTTTCCCCCTCCTTTCCTGCTTTTAAAAACAAAATATCCAGAAATCTTTATTATCCCTTTGACTTTTATTTTCATCTTAGATGCCTATTAATGTCAAAGTGAATTTTTTTCAATTTCTCGTTTAAATCTCTTAGCTGTCAGTATAAGGAAGGGAAGAAAAAAAAAAAAACCCCAATCCTTTCCCTTCTCTCTCTCCTTTGCAGCTTCAAAATCTTCTTTGGGAACAATGTTATTAAATTTAAATTCCAGGGTATCTTATTTGCTGCTTCTGCTGTTTGACCCGGTCAACCAAAACTTTCCCTTCTTATTTTCCTCCTGCACATTCTTTTCCGGTTGAGTTCTTCTTTGTGGTGGCCATTTCTGACCACTGCTGCAACCACCTTCAGGAAAGGGAGTAATGGCCAGCTGGGGAGGAGAGATGTGGCTCTCCTCAACTCTGCAGGCAGTCTCCCCCCTCTTCACCACCTCTACAGGGTGGCTTAGCCCTGAAACCAGCCAGCTCGGGGCGCTCCAGCGGCGAGCACAGATCGAAATCTCCCAGAGATGAGGTTTCGGTCTGTCACCGAAGAAGCTCAAACTGGAAGCCCCCCAGATTATTTTTAAAAATACTCCCAAGTTTGTATTTTTCTATAATAAAAAATATTTTGATACTGTGGCAAAATTTGTGTTCATAAACAAAAACTGTATCTGTTATTTAGTACATACAATTTAAATTATATCTGACTATGATTGACTAAATATATTTCCATTGTAATAAATAGTGCCTATTAGTGGTACAATGTATTCATAATGCAGGATAAAACTAGTGGATTCAGTACCTAGCACTTCCAAATAGAACTACAAAAAAACCACACTTTGAAATTCTCATTGATTTCTGGTATAAATGCAATTTCCAGTTTCTGTTCAGCTTTAGGGCATGTCTTGTAGGAAAAGCAATTTGGAGTCTGTCATTTTTTTTTTGTTCAATGCAACAGGGCCAGGATGAAGCAAATAAAAAACTTTACCTGCCTTCAGGTTTTGTATGGGTTTTGTTTCAACTGCACATTAATACTGTATTTACCTTCTAAAGTAGAATGCTTATTATTTGTTTAATGGCTCCTGTTTTGTTTTGTGCATTTTGTTATTAGGGAATTTTAGTTGGACTCCCTGTTGATTTAATATTTTTTAGTAGTTTGTATGTCTCTTTTAGTTTTGTGCACTGCCCAGAATCTCCTGGAATTTTAATAAATTAAAAATAAACAAATAAATAAATATATTCCTTTTTGAAGAGCCCCTGAAGACTACAGTTCTGTGACCATATTGCTGTGACATCATCAGCATCTAAATGTGTTTGGAATGTCAAGTGGATACTATTTTTCTTTTTTTCTTTTGTAAATTAACTTTATTAAATCTATAAGGAGTTTAACATTCCACCCTCCGCCCATGCACAAAATAGCAAGCTGCTATCCTTATAATTTCATCAGCAAAATATAAGGGGAAGGCATAAAAAATCACATAGACTTTTAATGAACTACTTCTGTAAATCTACTAAACTACATAGTTAATGTTGAGGTAATTCCCCATTAGGAGAATGAGCACATACAAGGAGACGTATTTGAGAGTAGTGTTTGAATAATACACATACAACACACAGATACACTGTACAATAAATGTAGGGTTTTACTTTCAATAAAGGTTTAAGCAAAGTTCAAAATAGGCAGTCCAAAGTCTTTCTCAGGTTAATCAGTCAGTTTTTCAATCCAGGGATAACTCAATAACAAAGTCCAGTAACAAAACAGTTCAGTATCAGACTTACATCAAATCCAGGAAAATCAGTCAATTAGGAAAAATGGAGGAATGGCAATACTTTCCAACAGAAGGAAACAGAGACTGAGACACACTCACTTCTGAGATTAAGACTAAACAACCCAGGTTTCTGGCTCCATCTTATGGCCGTTTGAGTAACCACACGCAATTGCAGTTTTTAGCATGCTCTGTGTGGGTGAGTCTGCTTTCTACGTGGAAGTGTGGTGGTAGCATCTTTCTACCCTTCCATGTAGAAAGCAGACTCACACCCACACAGAAGATGAGACACGACCACAGACCAGAAGACGTACTGCAGCTGGATCACTACCCACTTCAAACCCCTTCGACTCATACATGAAGCGAACTGACGCCCACCATGAAGATGTGGCAAGACCACGAACTCGAAGCCAAACAACAGGATCACAGTTCACCAGCTCAAATCCCCCAGCAACTAAGATTAACCTGAGCACAACCAAGCCCCCACCTAAACAGAACACACCCCCACCCAATCAGAACACAGCCAAGCCCCCACCCAATCAAGTCATACCCCCACTAGCAGTTAAAAGGAAGAAGCAGCTGCAAACTCACATTACTCCGAGAAGCACAAAGCCGAAGACACAAGCCTGAAGATGATGAATGAGACTTCATCGAAACATCGCCTAGATATTTCCAATTTTACATGGGAGAAAACCCGAATAACCAAAGATCAACATACAAATACTTGCGAAAACCTCAAAAAACATATATATATATATAATGTTAGGGATAACATTGTTTACCCTAACTGGTTTTAGGTAAAATAATAAATATGTTATCATAGTTTATATGTAAAGTTGTCTGCAACTTTAAATATGGGAATGTAATTAGGGGAGTGGTTGTGAAAGCACTTTAAAAGAAGCAAGACTGCAGCTTGCTCTCTCTGGCTTTGATGATCCCTGATTACTGCTTGGAATCAAGACTGCATTGCTTGAACGGGAGAGATAAACAAAGGACTGATTTGTAAGTGAACTGACAGGATATTCTACATGGACTTTGCTAACTGAATATCCCTGAATGGACTGACTAAATGATACATGACTATTGGACTGTTATTTTGACTATGCTATGAACTCATAATGGAATAAACTATATTTTTGATAGCACAAGCGTATCTGTTATTTTTACTGTATGTTAATAAACACACAACCTTAGCTCACTCATTTATCTGTGTGCCTATCTGACTAACGCTGCACATTCTGTTTTAGCTTGTCTCCCTAACCCTGGTTAAATATATATATAGATAGATAGATAGATAGATAGATAGATAGATAGATAGATAGATAGATATAGATATAGATATAGATATAGATATAGATATAGATATAGATATAGATATAGATATAGATATAGATAGATAGATAGATAGATAGATAGATAGATAGATAGATAGACAGACAGATATAGATATAGGTATAGGTATGGACATATAGATATATAGATATATATTTGTTTTCATACTTCATACTATATATATATACATATATATATATATATACATATATATATACATATATATATACATATATATATATATATATATATATATATATATATATATATATATATATATATATATATATATATATATATGGATCTTTGGTTGTTCGGGTATCCTCCTGCATAAGATTGGAAGTATCTTTCGATGAAGTCTCATTCATCATCTTCAGGCTTGGTCTTCAGCTCTGCGCTTCTCAGAGTGATGTGAGCTTGCAGCTGCTTCTTCCTTTTAACTGCTAGTGGGTGTGTGACTTGATTGGGTGGGGGCTTGGATGTGTTCTGATTGGGTGGGGCATGTTCTGATTGGTTGGGGGTTTGGCTGTGTTCTGATTGGTTGGGGGTTTGGCTGTGTTCTGATTGGCTGGAGGCGTGTTCTGTTTAGGTGGGGGCTTGGTTGTGCTCAGGTTAGTCTTAATTGCTGGGGGATTTGAGCTGGTGAGCTGTGATCTTGCTGTTTGGCTTTGAGTTTGTGGTCATGCTGCATCTTCATGGTGGGGGTCAGTTCGCTTCATGTATGGCTCAGAGGGGTTTGAAGTGGGTTGTGATGCAGCTGCAGTGTGGCTTCTGGTCCGTGGTCGTGTCTCATCTTCTGTGTGGGTGTGAGTCTGCTTTCTACATGGAAGTGTGGTGGCAGCATCTTGTATGGCTCTCAGGGGTGTGGGTCTGGTGTCGTTCTTCATGTGAGAGCCACACAAGATGCCACCACCATACTTCCATGTAGAAAGCAGACTCACACCCACACAGAAGATGAGACATGACCACGAACCAGAAGCCGCACTGCAGCTGCATCACTACCCACTTCAAACCCCTCTGAGCCATACATGAAGCGAACTGACCCCTACCATGAAGATGCAGCACGACCACGAACTCGAAGCCAAACAGCAAGATCACAGCTCACCAGCTCAAATCCCCCAGCAACTAAGACTAACCTGAGCACAACCAAGCCCCCACCTAAACAGAACACGCCTCCAGCCAATCAGGACACAGCCAACCCCCAACCAATCAGAACACACCCCCACCCAATCAGAACACAGCCAAGCCCCCACCCAATCAAGTCACACACCCACTAGCAGTTAAAAGGAAGAAGCAGCTGCAAGCTCATATCACTCTGAGAAGCGCAGAGCTGAAGACCAAGCCTGAAGATGATGAATGAGACTTCATCGAAACATTGCCTAGATACTTCCAATCTTATGTGGGAGAAAACCCGAATAACCAAAGATCCACATACAAATACCCGCGAGAACCTCAGAAAAGAAATATATATATATATATTCGTAAATTTTCACAGGTATGTAGGTCTAGGTGTGTTTCGGTCTTTTCCCATGTAAGATTAAGAGCATCTTGGTGACATTTCGGCGAGGTCCCACTCGCCATCCTCAGGCTGGTGCTTTCAGCTTCATGCCAGTGCAAGCAAAAAGTGACCGGAGCTACTGCTTCCCTATATATACTGGTGGGGAGGTTGGCTGTGTTGTCGTTTCTTGATTGGTTGATGGAGTTGATGTTTGCAGATTGGTTGGCTTTTTTGTAAGAACATGTGTGGCAGAGGTATTGGCTGTGTGTGTATCAGCCTCCTGTGTTGTAACGATCTGGGTAATGGGCTGTGTGATGACTTCTGAGTTCTGTTGTTGTGACATCCTGGGTCTTGTGCTGTAATCTCCTGGCTTGCTGGCTGTGTTGCAACATCCTGAGGTTTTGTGATGTAACTTCCTGAGTTCTGTTATGTGATATCCTGAGGGGGTGGCTGTGATTCTGGGTTTTGGTTTGGCTCAGAGTTTGAGGCCTGAATAGCCACACATGTTCTTACGAAAAAGCCAACCAATATATATATATAATTTACTGGTTAAGTTGACATGAAAATGTTGTCAATTAAGCTTGATGGGAAATCATGTTAGTTTGTCAGTCTATTCTAAGAGATCATATCTCTTATATTTTGCATAATGGCATTTTCAACAAAGTAATATTCAGGTAAGTGCTGTATAAACACAAGGTTTTTTTTTGCATATAGTTATTTCTAGACACCTAATTTCCCTCAATCTCTGGCATTAAGTTATTTCTTCTATTTGCTGCTGTGACACTTCTGCATAATTCTGTGGGTATTGCTACACTTTGAGTGAGCAAAAGCACAAAGCAGAAGACAATTCAGTCAAGTACAAAATCAGGAGAAACAGAAATAAAATAATAAGATATGTCAGCAACATGACAATATCATGGGCAGTGTCAATGTGAATATACTCTGTAAAATGAATGGTCTTAAGTCTTCTTAAAGGCCAATAAGTTGGATGAACCAATGAACTATAAGAGGCAACATGTCTCAAAACATAAAGATATTGCATTCTCAATTCTCAATTCTTGTTTTTTTTTTTTTTTAACAAACTTTATTCAGTTTTCACATTAAAAACAAAAATCTCTTTTTGGTGGACAACATATTTCCGGTTCATCATCTTTACATACAAATTGACAGAAATTATACAATGATATATGCATACTTAATTCTATTATTACCTTTTCCATTCCAAATTTTCAGTAGGGAGAGAAACAAACACATTAATTCTAGCCTCTTTCCTTAATTTCAATCAATTTTGTTTCATTTCAATTATTTCAAATTAATCCTTTAGTATTTGTTTTTAAACATAAACAATATGTATTTACCTAATAAATACTAATAAGGTTTAATTCTAAATTCTTTCATTAATCCCAATCTAAACATTTAATTTCATTTCAATTATTTCAAATATAATCCTTAATATTTATTTTAAAAATACATATAAACAATATATATTTGCCTAATAGTGGTAATAATGAAGTTACCAATGTCTCTCCTTGCTTTTAATAATCTATATTAAATTTATTAATTTTGCTAGTCTGTCACATTCCCTTTCAATTACACACATTTAATAAGTTCTAAATTGATACAGATCTTAACACACCCACACAAAAAGAAAAAAGAACAAGTATAACTTTCCCCTCTTTTATTATTTTGAGTGTGACACCTTAATGATTAGAATATACCTTTATTCCCTCATCTTAATTTCCAATAAACCATTAGTCATTACATCTTCTCAATTGGGTTCCACAGCATATTTCCCCCCCTTTAATAAGAGTTATCAATATCTATATTACCCTATTTTCTAAATATTCTTAATTGCAGAAATATTCTTATTATCCCTTGTCACCCTGCACCCTTTTAATTCATCAACCATTATCTCTGAAAAGGCAATTTCTTTTCAACATTTTACTAGTTCTGTGGTTCTTTCTGTCACATGCCTGTTTCTTACTGCTTCTCCGGTGCATTGTCCAGGGAGCGAACCCGAGTCTCCTCCCGCTCTCTTCCCCATGTCTTTTCTCATTCTTTCTACATTTCCTGACTTCACAAGTATTCCTTCTTTTAATTGTAAAGAAACAATTTCCTTTCAACATTTTACTCATCTTACTGTTTCTCTTCCCTCATTTTTCCCCATGACTTTTCTCATTCCAATTTTTCTCCTTCTTAATATCTTCCCTTACCCTTTTCTGCTGAATCTTCCTGCCTTTTCTAACTTCACAATTATTCCCTCTTTTAATTGCTTTCTTAAAATTCAACTTTTTAACCTTCCTTCTTTCCCCACTTCTTTGTAATGTTCTTTGTGTTAATTGTCCATTCAAAATGTCTTCTCCTTGAGTCAATTCCTGCTCTTCTGAGAATCTTTCTTCTTGTTCTTCAATCGCCATTTCCATTTTTTCTAGTGTTGTAACTATGTATCATTGCAATTATGTATTATTGCAACTATGTTTCATTCATGTGTTTGCAACATTGTATCATTCACGTGTAATCATTAACTTCTGTCTCTTCAGTGACCTTTGCAAGGCACGTACAAAGGACAAGGAGCTAGACGGTTGTTAATAAGCTTATCCACATTGTAAATAATCTGTCCGGTATGCAGCTTTGTAAACATGCACATTCTGATGAGATTACCATGTTTGACTTGAGCTTTGATTAAATCATTTTCTTGTAAAAAAGCACAATAAAAGAGCGTGTGCCAAGACATTCGGGGCGCGCTCATCCAGAGGAAACCTCGCTTCCTGTCGTTTCTCTCCCCTTCGCTCCCTATCATGAGCTGCCCATCTGATGCGGGATAGCAGATACCGCATTCTGGTGACCCCAACGTGATTCCCTAAGGGGGATACGTTGCGACGTGCCCATATCTTATCAGCTCGATGGGAGCTGTGCATCGCCAGGCCTGAAGCGAATTGCACATCATCGGATCTGAAACACGGTCTCGACTTTCGTAAGTATAGGTGGAAACTTTTCTCAACAACAGACGCAGCATCTGAAGGAATTGAGGGAGTTAGTCGCTGCTTCTTCTAAATACTTTGCTAATTTAAAGGGCTCGCCTGTAAAAAAGAAACCTATTGCTACATTATTGGCTTATGTGTGGCAACATTGTCCCAATTATTCAGAGGAAGGGTCCTTAAAAATTTCCACTTGGCAAAAAATTGGTGAACATCTCCATAGTCCTCCTCGTGCACCTATTGGCATTTTGGTCACTTGGAGGAAAATTATGGAGGCTTTAAAAGTCCATTATAAAATAGAAGCAGGGAGTGTGTTTGAATCTCCCCCGCCAAGTTATGATAACTTTTCAATTTGCTCTAACTCAGGCAGAAGCTACTGCCATTATTCAACAATGCCCCACATGTAGTAAGCAAGGACATTCCATTCCCATAGGAGTAAATCCTAGAGGATTAAAAGCTTGTGAAATTTGGCAAATGGATGTAACTCAGTATCCACCTTTTGCCCCTTGGAAGTATTTGCACGTTTCCATCGATACATATTCAGGGTTTATTCTGGCTACTCCTCAAAGGGGAGAAACTGTAAAACATGTCATCAATCATTCAATTCGTACCTTTGCCTCGCTGGGACGTCCAAAAGAAATCAAAACTGACAATGGACCTGCCTATACAAGTTTTGCTTTCCAGGACTTCTGTAACAGATGGGATGTAACCCACAAGTTTGAGATTCCCTACAACAACCAGGGGCAGGCTGTTGTGGAACGAGCGAACTTATCTCTGAAACGTGCTCTTGATCGATATTCGTTGCGGGAAAAAACCCCGAACCTCCCAGCATTGCAAAATTCTCTTAACATTTGTCTTTACACTTTAAACTTTCTCAATCTGACTGGCATTCCTCCCACTTCTGCTGCTTCGCGTCATTTTTCCTCCCCCTCCCCCCCGCCTAACAGACCTCTGGTATATTATCGCAGATTGCCAGATCCTGCCTGGCAGGGTCCCACTGAGCTTCTCACTTGGGGACAAGGCTACGCTGCGATCTTACTGCCAGACAAAACCACTTGCTGGATCCCTGGTCGGGCAGTAAGACCCTATCATGGGAATTCCTCCGCTACATCTGCATCTTAAACTCTTCCTGATATTCTTGCCTATATCCTCTTTGCAATTTCTACCTTATTCGTATCCTACTTACAGAACACTCTACCACTTGCTCTTTTGTTCCTTCTTTACTCTTCCTATGGAAAGGAACCTTAAAATCTTTTTCCTCTATTCAATCTAAAACATAGGGGGACCTAAATGTCCTTATATTGTATCATGGGTTTCCCCACCCCAACTAACATCCTTGATGAATTACCAAATTAATCTTTATTGTCATTATTGTAATTATTATCCTTTTTCTACTAATTACATTCCCTCCTCATTTCACAAATGTTTTACAACTAACTTGTCCATAGCTTTCTCTCCTACTTGTCATGCTTTTATATACCCGAACTTTGATCCTGTCAACAAACGACGCTTCAAAAGAACTGTCCATGACGATCCGCAGAAGCCTCATAGAAGAGATAATATTGCTTGGACTATAACTGACTTTCAAGGCATTCGTTTAAGTTCTACAACCAATTTTTCTCGCATAGAAGACTTCTACCCACCACTTCAATTCGATTTGGCAGATGCACTCACACAACCAGGGGATATTCTGCAATCTACACCACTTCAGGAGGAACTTTAACATCACGCCTGAAAGGAATGTATTTTATCCCTGGCAATAATTTTGTTTGGACTTGTTCCACCGGTTTCATGGCATGTGTCCACGGGGATGAAATTGTTAAATCCAAATCATTTTGCATTCAAGTATGGCTTGTGTGTATAACTGTGATGATTTTATATCCCTACAGGTACCCATGGAATACCCCCTTTTTTGCAAAATCGTAAAGATTTAGATCGTTATTTTTTAAAACAAGGGGGATTGTGTGCTATGCTTAAAGAAGAATGTTGTCTTTATGCTGATAGCGGGGGGGGGCTTGTTTTCTATTTCGCCATGGTTTACAACCTTTTTAACTGCATTGGCAGGATCATTAATAATCATTATATTGATATGTATTATAGGACCTTGTTGTTTTAATAGAATATTGCAATTTTTTAAAAATCAATTATCCTCTGCTGATGTTAATGTGCTATTGCAAGCTCATGTTATATCCTCAACACCGGACGAAAAAATGTCATTGCTGAGTTACCGCTCCTTGGACAACCCTGACGCTGATGGGTCGCACTCTTGCCTAGATGACGGGGACGGCGAACATTTCAGAAAAATGGTTCCTGTCTTCTCGGACGAGGAAGAAGACTCATCATAAATAATAAAAACAGAGGAGATGTTGTAACTATGTATCATTGCAACTATGTATTATTGCAACTATGTATCATTCATGTGTTTGCAACATTGTATCATTCACGTGTAATCATTAACTTCTGTCTCTTCAGTGACCTTTGCAAGGCACGTACAAGGGACAAGGAGCTAGACGGTTGTTAATAAGCTTATCCACATTGTAAATAATCTGTCTGGTATGCAGCTTTGTAAACATGCACATCCTGATGAGATTACTATGTTTGACTTGAGCTTTGATTAAATCATTTTCTTGTAAAAAAGCACAATAAAAGAGCGTGTGCCAAGACATTCGGGGCGCGCTCATCCAGAGGAAACCTCGCTTCCTGTCATTTCTCTCCCCTTCGCTCCCTATCATGAGCCGCCCATCTGATGCGGGATAGCAGATACCGCATTCTAGCACAGAGCAAAGTGATTCGCCTCTTTCCTGTAGTAATTCTCTCATATTTTTAAGTTCCATTTTTAAGTCCCAAAGAGATATCATCATTCTTATATTTTATAATCCTCAAAGTCCACAAAAAAAAAAAAAAAAACTTTTACTTTCCTTCTTTCAATTTTTTAAAGTTCTCAGCTATTCCAATTCAGGGTTCATACCAAAAACATCAGTCAGTCCCACAAACAATCTTTCCTTTCTTGCTTTTTCCTTTATTCTGGTTCTGCTTTCACTTTCTAAAATTCTTACTTTGTTTCAATATTTCTGTAATTTTATACTAGTTCATTCAAAAACAAAATGGTTTCCTTTTTATTTGAACTAAATTTTTATCAAAAGGTGACACTCTCCATTATACAACACTTTTTCCCCCCTATTTTATTTAAGGTTTTTCGAACTTCAATATTCCAAGACAATCCAGTCTCCAATTTATAAACTTTATTATTATTATTCTTTGGCAATATTAAGTCCAGCTTTAATTTTATACTTGATTATTTCCAAATTATTTTAGTCCAATTTCATTAAATCTTTAATTCCAACTTCTTCCTTTCCCAGTTCGAAGCCCCATTTAGCTGTCAAAAATATTTTCCTTTTTTTTCCCTCTGTTCCTTTGTAATTTCGCAGCTCACTTTCCTTTTCTTAAAAATTCCATATTACCTTAATCCCGGGGTACTTTTATTTGGTTATACTGCCCAGTTGTCCCGGTTCAGATGTTATCCACCTCTTTCTTCCCTCCTGCGCAAATCTTAGTCAAACTGAGTCATCCTCTTCAGGATGGCCATTTTAGACCATCACTGCAGTCGTCTTCAGGAGGAAGAAAAGCCAAGCCCAGGGGGGGGAGATGCGGCTCCACACAGACAGGCTTGCTGCTTCCTCTTACTCCACTGCCCCTCCAAGGCAGTTTCAGCCCCTAATCAGGATAATTGGGGCTCTCCGACGAAAGAGCACGAACGATAGTCACAGAGAGTTGTGATCTACCGTCCGTCGGCGAGGAGGCTCCGCCTTCTTCCTGCATTCTCAATTCTTGAATCTCATAAATATGCTTCATTCTACCTATATACTGTATTTTTTATTTTTTTTACAAGTAGAAATAGCATAGTTAGTGAGAATTTTTTACACAACGCCTTCAAAACATAATCTACAGAAGCTTCTCTTCTGTCATGGTAAGAAAAACACAACCATGAAATTTGTTGTATATTTTTAATGTAATTTGTTTGCAAATAGAATGCAGGTGGAATGATCATACATTCTTTAGCTCATAAAGAAAAATCACAGCAACCACAGATGAGTTTTATAGCCCAATAGAAGTCCCTGGAAAGCAAGAAACATTGGGACATCAAAGGAATATCTCCACATAGCAAAGGTATTATGATGCACACATACCTACCGAACATAAAAAAATATAGGTTCAGCCATACTTGTATGTATCTATGTACATATCCATATGAAAAACACAGTTAAGATTACTTCCTAGGTGGGAAAACAGAGTGGTTCAAGAAAGCATGGTGATATCTTAGTAAAAGCATGTTCTTGGGAGTTTTTTTAGCGCATCATATGGGTTAGATGGAAGAGGATCAAAATCATTGTAGTTGTGGTGGAGGTACTGTGAGTAATACTTTTATTATTTGGCAAATAAAGTTGCTTGGTTTACTCAGATATATAGTCTGGCTAGATAAGTCCAAATAAAGTACCTGAAGTATGGCCTTGTAGATAATGCCTGTGATCTTTGCTGTCTGTTTGTTAGATACAGGTTCTCTCCTAGATAGTTAAGGCCACACAGGAAGTAATGTAGAGGTGGACCCATGTGGGCGTATATGCTTCTCTGAATGAGGAGGTGGTCCTCTGAAGATTATTACTGGAAACAACTGTCTTGGACAATTTCTATCCATTTTAGGAAAGGTGGTAGAGAAGTTAGTTAGGCTTCAACTCTGGAGGACCTGAAGTAAGTGGAATATCTAGATTTGTTTCGGTTGGATTTCAGGTAGAGATTAAGTATGGAGACAAGAAAGAACATTTTTGTCACACTTATTGATGATCTGTGATGAAGCTGGGGATGACTTTCTTCCTCTATCTTGGACTTAACTATCCTTGAACTTTCAGGAGCTTTTGATACCATTGACTATGATATCCTATTGAGCCAGATTCTAGGTTTGGAAGTGGGAGATACTGTTTTGCAGTGCCTCTCCTCCTTTGTCTGAAGACAGTTTCAATCAGTGTTAAGGGAGTGAGAGGTCATGCCTACAACCCTTCATTTGTGGAGTGACACAGGACTTGAGTCTCAGTTCTCTTTCTTTTTGTTTAACTTCTACGTAAAACTCGGTGAGGCCACCTTTAAGTTTGGGATCAGTTATCATGAAAATATTGATCATATGAATTTTACATCTTGACCTTGGATCAACCAAGTAATAATATTGAAGTCCTGACTCAGTACTGGCATAGTTTGGATGGGGAAGAAGAGGCAAAATCTTACATGACCAAGTAATTTCATCTTAATCCTTAATGGGTTTCTACAATCTGCATATTCATCTTGTGTGACAATTGTATTCATTCCTGAATCAGAGGCTCTTTAGTAAGTCATGCCTTAGTTACCTCTCAATTAGGATTAGTATAATGCACTTTGCATGATACCACTGTTGAAAACCAATAGAAGCTACATGTATGCGTACGTGTCTCCACTGCTTTACAAACTGCATAGGTTGGATGTTGGCTTTTGGATGCAATTCAAGGTACTGATTCTCATCTGTAACTCTTTGTATGGAACAGGGTGTGGTTACAAATATATCTCTATATGTTTCTGTCTATTCTGAGTATGCAAGCTTTGGGTCTCACCAATTCAATTGTCTCATCTTGTGAGAGCCACAAAGTGTACCTTTTTGGTGATGGCTCCTGCCCTGTGGGTAATATCTCCTAGAGATCTGTACCTGCTCCTATCTTTTTGGCTTTCCACAAATCGTTCTTCTCCCAGGTTTGGGTGGGATTGGGCTTCTTTAATTTTTTCATTCTGTCTTCCGTTATATTTTCTTTGATATCCGCTGTTTTGTTTTAAATTATAAATGGTTAAATTATAAGCCACCTAGAATCATTGCAGGGTCAGATGGTTTTGAAATTGAAATAAGAAATAAAAAAACCAGTCATGTAAATCTAATGGTAACTGCAATGAAATCCATGCCAAAGCTGGACTACTTTAAGTTACTACAAAATTGTAGGGAAAGGCCTTATATATACAGAGAAATTGAAAGAACCAAAGCCATTGTCAGTCTATATGATATATAAAGAATAAGGATTAAAAATTATTTAGGATTTGAAATGTGACAGGTGGACCATTAATGAGGTGCTAATTGATTGAGAAGAGAAGTGGTGCTGCTCAGTTAACAGGGACAGTTTTGTGCAACACATAACATTTAGACAGTCTACTGCTGATATTTTTTCCCCTACTATTCTAGTTTATTCTCTTCAATTTGCCAACAAGCTTCTCTTATTGCTTTTCAGGCAGTAATTGATTATGTTAGTGCTGGCAAAGATCTTGATGCCACTCCATTGGTCATTAATTCTGTAACACAGACAAACTGAAGCAGTTTTCTCTTTTAAAGACTATCCCTCTCCTTTTCTCACCCAAAAGCGATCTCTTGTTTCATTGTGTTTGGAGACAGGAAGAAAAGTTACATTATGAAAGCAATGGGTATATCTTGATGTCCAGAGTTAGCGAATCATATCCTGAAATGGAACTGAAAAATTATCCAAGTATGGGTGATTTATAACTGTAACAACAGTGCTCAGAGCTCAGAATATGGCCCAATGCTCAGGCTACTGTATATGTCTCTGATACAAAACTATCTGTCTTTGTCTAAAATCTTTTAAGAATGGAAAGCTAATAAAGCTAATAGTTCAGTTTGGAAACAAAATATTTTACAATTCTTGTTCTACTGAAGGTTCTATCTTCCTTTTTCTTCTTCTTCCCATTCTACTGAATGAAGAATTCTTTTTGAGGAAATCAGAGTGACTATTCAAGTCTATACTGACTACAATTCTCTGGATGTAAAGGAAATGCTGTGCTATTTCTTTAGATGATGTGACATAGATCAGTCCAGTACTAGCTAGAATATTGGTTTGTAAAGTGTGGAATATTATTTGAAAAGCTGTTGCTTTGTTTAATTGTGGGACGCAAGTCCTATACATAACCAAGGAATAAAGCCTATATTTTTTCTCTCTGTACTTTCTCCCTTCCAATCCTTGTTTCTTTTTCTTCCTGCAGTATGTGTGTGTGTGTGTGTGTAAAATGAACAAATGCTGCTGTTTTAAATATACTTACTGATAATATTGTACCTATTTTTCACACTATAATATCAAAATAATATAAAAGAAGATAGTATATATTTTTAATAAAATAGAGTGTATAATAAATAAATAAAAAAGGCAGAGAAAAATAGTAGTGATGGAAGTGTTGGAGTCAATCTAGCGGAAATAGGAATTTCAAAAATGCATGCACTGTGGAGACTAAGAAAAGTATGAAAGATGCTGTTAACCTCTTTAGCATCTCCTTACACTATTATACTATCCAGAGCAAATTAGGATGGTAAACATATTATGATAGACAGCTTATCATCAGATTTGAGTTTGCCCTTCTCCCAGAAATTATTGCTATATACTACATATTCACTTGTGCTTTAAACTATAAAATACCATTCTAGTAACTTTGATTGATTTTAATTGCTCTGTTTTTCTAGTTAGATGGGATGTATTTTAATGCACTTAATTTAGTTGTGTGAAAGATACCATAAATTTAAAAGCAATATTGTAAATGGAAAGAGAGGCAAAAAGATGTAACTCTAAAATGTAATAGACAAAATGACAGAGCTTTCAGTCAGATATTTTAAAATTTAGAATAAATTGAATCACACTATCTAAGTTATACTTACATTGTCCTATACTGTATTCTGTGAGATTTCACTTTTGGCTTCAATTTATTATTAAGCACTACATTTGGCAATTTGGATTGTTAATAAATAATATACATGTTCAGAATGCCTGCTGGGAAGGGGGTCAAAATCTGTAAGACATCAGATGTAGAGTATGATTGAAGTCTGATTCCTATTGTAGATATAGGAGCCAAAACTTTAACCAGTATGCTACTGGCAGATTTTGATATCCAGGAGACTGTGAGTTCTAGTTCTGCCTTAAGTGTGAAGTCAGCCAGTAATTTTGTACCAATCACTGTCCCTCACCCTAGAAAGAGGAATGCCAAATCACTTCAACAAACTTTGGCAAGAAAACTGCAGGGAATATTCCTGATAGTCACCAGAAAACAACACTGACTTTAATGCACACGTACAAAAATTATCCCAAGATTAAATAACAATTAAAATATTAATAAAAAACAGTTACATACTGATTACCTTTTTTTTTTGCTTTAAAGAGGACCAGGGCCAAATGTAACTTCTGAATGAGTGCATTCTTTAACATGGGTGTGACTCAGGAGAAGCCCCTCCCCTCATGTGTAGATGAGAAAGTCTGATTATTAGGTAATGTGGAAAAATTCTGTCCCATAAATTTTAGAAATTCACAATGGGACAAGTATTTTTTTTCTCCAAATAATCAGATTCTCAACCATTTTTGTAAATTATTTAGACATGCATTTGTGCATCCTGCATATACTAACTAGCATTTATATTATTTATTCATTCAATTTTGATATCCCTGACTAGAGCTGATTCTAGGAAGCCTAATAGGTATGAAATAAAAAATAATATAGTGTCTTAAAAGATAATCTATATATTGGAGATCTTAGTTTTCATAGAATGCTTGGGAATACTACACATGCTATTATGTATGATTAAGCCCAATAACGTACTCTTCATCTCTATATTAAGAAAAGCATTACATGAAAGGAGGGAACAAAGTCATGAAGATCAGCAAAGGGCAATGAAGGGGTCCAACTGCTTCAAAGTATGACAAATGGAAAACATTATTTTGAATGGAGCAGTAAACAGTAAACAGCATGAATGAAATGAAAACAAGAAATATAGATGAGTTATGTCCCTATCTATAAAACAAAAGGAAAAACAAAAGTTATAAAGTTCTGAATGAGGGTGGTCTGACTTGTTGATTGGCACTGAGAGTAGATGCAGGATAGATAATTCTAGTTTTAATTTTGAATGAAAGTGCTAAAGAGTATGTCATAAAGTATATTGTAATGCTATGGAGGAAAGTAGAAATCCTAGGTTGATAACAGCTTCATTCCAGTGGATGGTGATAATGGAAAAATCAGACATGATTTTTTTAAAAAACTGCAACATTCTGAACAAATGCAATCTACGTAAAAAAATATATTAAGTGACATGGATGGGTGGAAATAAAATGAGAGAGACAGAAAAAGCAATTGGACCATTTGGAAATCCAAAAGTGAATGAAAGTGGTGAATACATTTTTTTTAGAAAAAGGTTTTTTTATTTTATATAAGTTGTTTGATCATAAGTTGATTAGTATGTACATAACAAAATAATGAACCTAATCTAAAATCATAGTTCATCTGATTGTGATGAAAGGCTGATAGAATTAGTAATACAAAAGTGATGAGAGGTACTGAATATATTTTTTATGGTGTCAACAAGTTCATAGAAAATAATGGAAATGAAAGAAGTGTGTTAATAGAAACAGAAGTTTTAGTGGAAAATATGAAATTTGAGGTTGAAGAGATTGAGGATAAGATGAATTGCACAAAAGGGAACGCACAAATTGCACAAAAAAAAAACAAAAAACCAAAGGATGAGAGAAATATGTTGTATCATGTACAGGGAAAGAAAAAAGACAATTGCAAAGAATTGTCAAAGAAATCAAGGAACAGTTAGTTGAAAAAGGCAGAAGAAATGCAGAATGACTTCGATGGAAATAAAAAAAAAATGAAAAAATGTACAGAGGGATAATCAAGGAATGAATCAATCAGAATAATCAAGTAGAATGAATGAGATCCAAAATAAAACTGATGAAATGATTTGGAATGAAATTGAAGTAAGGGAATGGTGGAAGAAATACTTTAGACTTTCTATAAGAAAGACAGGGATATATTGGAGAGTAGAATTTTTTTTTAAGTGTCCATTTAATGCCAAGAAAAAAATGAATGAGAATGAAGTCATGAATGATTCCAGAATCTGAAAAATTGTAAAGCTGCAGGTGTAGATTGTGCATTCTGAGAATTTAATAAAATCTTGCTTTTGTATAGAGTGTATGCGAAGACTGCATTTGTGCCTGGCAATTGGAAGAAAGCTGATAAGCTGGTAATTGGAAGAAACCTTTCAAGTAGAGATTGGACTGCCAGTTGTCAGAAATGGTGTAGGGTCTCCCTCTTGGGTGGGGGGTTGGACTAGATGACCCTTCCAACTCTGCTGATCTGTTATCTGTTATCTGGTATTGTCTCCTTTTGACAATGGAGAATATACAGAATATATTTTTGTTCTCTGAAATTACAGCAAGGTATACGCAAGAAAAAATATTGTAAGTTTTTAACACAGAAAAATACTTTGGTTGAATAGAATGATGGGAACATTTGGATAAATGTAAAGTTGAAGATTGCTTGTGTGAAAAGAACAATATCAGAGAGGAGTAATACAGACATGACAATAAATGGAATGCTCAGCGAATGGTTTAGCCCAAAGCAAAGAGTAAGACAAGGATTTGTGAAGCCCCTTTGATGCTTAATATATTTATTTGAACATACATAGGAAACGTGGTGAAATTAGAAATGCATCGGTTGATGATCTGAACTGCATATATATTTTTGCATTCAGATGATATTGTATTACAGGCTAAGAATCTGAATGATTAGCAGAAAACATTATGCTGCATGATAAAATGGGGAATATGGGACAGAAAATTAATGTATTACAGACTAAGGTAGTTGTATTTGACAGAAGAAATGGAGTGAAAAACTACAAGTTATGCATAAATGACAAAAAGTAGATAAATTTATGTCTGAAAATTTTTTAAATTTTATTTTACTAAATACAGAAAATACAGACAGAAAAATATTAAGATCTGCCACTACAGGTAAAAGTTGCATAGTGGTATATGATTGTATTGTAAGGAATAAATGCTTCTCAAAAGAATTTTAAATAGTTGTATATAAAAGTGTGCTTCCATCCATTTTATTATACAGGAAAGAAAGTAGTGTATGTTGTGAGAAACATGAGTGTAAACTGAATGTAATTGGATGGAATACTAAAGAATGGTGCATAGTAAAATAAGAAGAGATATTAAATAAGCTGTGAAGGAGCTGGATCAAAGTGGCTTATTACTATAGAATGGTATGGAATTGCAGCAAAAATATATATAAAAAGAGTAAATGAGTTAGAGGAAGATTAAGAAAATTTTGAAAGCTCAATAGAGATAAGGAGATCCTCAACAAAAGAGTGGTAAGAATAAAATAAGAATATAATGGAATATAATTGTTGTTTAATAATGAAATAAAGGTATGGAAAAGCAAATTAATATTTTGTGTTTCTTTCTTAGGCCTAACATTTCTCAACTCTCTTTCTTTCTTTCTTTCTTTCTTTCTTTCTTTCTTTCTTTCTTTCTTTCTTTCTTTCTTTCTTTCTTTCTTTCTTTCTTTTTAAATAAATTTTATTGGTTTTTAAAAACAAACATAAACAAACAAAACATAAAAACATCAAGCTATCTTCCATAGGTGTACATACAGTGTGCCGATTGGTTTACAAATTGTTTTGTGCTTCCATTTCATAGTCTTCAATTACAATAACATTGCATATGATCTCATATTATCAATCAAAAATTAAATACCTTGGTATCATTATTAATCAATCATTTGACGATACTTTTATTCATTCATGTTTTACAGGATAGTCATAATTTACTTAGTTTATTTTATAACAGTTCATATTATCATCCCAAATCTATCCTAAAATCATTTTGTAGATATAATAAGAAAAAAGTACATTTTTATATATTTATTATTTTCTAAAAGTCTATGTATTTCATTACTGTATTTATTGATAGAAAAGATTCCAAATTTTATAAAATTGTTTATCCTCTTGTTCTCTAATTTCAAATGTCAATCTACTCATTTCAGCACATTCCAATATTTTCTTAATGATTTCCTCCTGTGATGGTATTTTCTCATTTTTCCAGTTTTTAGCAAATACAATCCTAGCCGCTGTTAATACATTTACAATCAGGTATTTCAAGTCTTTACTATATATTTCAGGTAAAATTCCCAATAAAAATATCTCTGGTTTCAAGTCTATATGTTTTTTTGTCATTTTTTCTAACCACATGTGGATTTTAGTCCAGTATTTTTTTTTTTGAAAAAGATTTTATTAATTTTCTACAAACAAACAAGACAAACAAAACATAATCATTTTCTCCAGCCATATGCGAATTCTAGTCCAATATTTCCTGGCCTCCTCACAAGTCCACCACATATGGTAATATGAGCCAGGTATCTGATGACATTTCCAGCACTTTTCAGATTTATTCTTGAACATTCTTGCTATTCTTGTCAGGGGAAAATGCCACCTGTAAAACATCTTATAAAAATTTTCTTTATATGCTGTTGACATTGTCATTTTATAATTTTGAGACCACAATTTTTGCCATTTCTCTAAATCAATCCCATATCCAAAATTCTTCCCCCAAGCAATCATTGTTTCTTTAACTTGTTCTTCCTCTAGTTTAATTTCTAATAAATAACCGTACAATTTTTTAATCACCTTTTTATCAGTACCTGTCAAAATCTTATCTAAGTCAGTCAGTTTATCATAGAAACCTTCTATGTTAGAATCTTTATCATACCTTGAATGTATTTGCGCATATGAAAACCAATTCATCTTTATACCTTGTTCCTCTAGTTTTTGCATAAATTTTAAGATTTCACCCTTTTCATTCAATATTTCACCATATCTAACTGTTTGTTCCTTTTTGTATATTATAGGATAAGAAAATGCTTCAATAGTCGATAACCAGACTGGAATTTTCAAATAACATTGTCTTTTAATCTTCTCCCAGTTTAACCACAGAGACTCCCGTATATAATGTCTTCTAAAATACCCCCATGTTTTAGTTCCTTTATACCAGGCATGCCACCCCAACAACAAATCATGTCCTTCTAATGTTAACAATCTAGTATTTCTTAGTGTTATCCATTCCTTAACCCACAGCAGATTTGTAGCTTGGTAGTACAACTCCCAATTAGGCAAACCAAATCTTCCTCTAATTCTAGCATCTTGCAAAAGTTTTAACTTTATTCTCGCTTTCTTACCTTGCCATATATATTTCAATACAATTTTATTTAAATCTTCAAAATAATCTTTTCCAAGCCTAATTGGAATTGTTTGAAACAAATATAAAATTCTGGGTAATATATTCATCTTGATTGTTGAAATTCTCCCTATTAGTGACAGTTGTATATTTTCCCATTTCACTAAATCTAACGCTATCTGCTGTTTAAGTTTGATATTCTCTTTTAATATGCTACATCTTGCTGTCAAATATATCCCCAAGTACTTAATCTTATTTGTGACTTTAATTTTCAGTAGGTCTGCCAGTTCTTCCTTTTGTCTTAATAGCATATTCTTTGTCAAGATCTTTGTCTTATCTTTATTTATTTTCAAACCAGCCACCTTTCCATATGTCTCTATCTTTTCTATCAATTTTGATGCTGTTTCTAAAGGGTCTTCTAAGATGAAAATCAGATCATCTGCAAATGCTTGCAGCTTAAATTCTTCCTTTTTTATTTTCATTTCTTTTATATTCTTTTCATCTCTAATATTTCTGTTTAGCACTTTCAAAGTTAACACAAACAACAAAGGTGATAGTGGGCACCCTTGTCTTGTTCCTTTTCTTACATTGATAGAGTCTGTCAGTTCTCCCTCTATCATTACCTTTGCTGTTTGCTTATAGTATATAGCTTCTATTGCTTGAATAAATTTTCTAGCAAAACCCATCTGTTCCAACAGTAATAACATGAATCGCCAATTCACATTATCAAATGCCTTCTGTGCATCTAGAAATATCAGAGCCATTTGTTTTTCAGGATGTGCCTCGCAGTATTCCAAGGTGTCCAAGATTACTCTCATATTGTCTTTAATTTGTCCCTTTGGCAGAAATCCATTTTGATCAGGATGGATAAAATTATTTAATATTTTTTAAGTCTTTCTGCCATTATTGAAGCAAAGATTTTATAATTTGCATTTAGTAGAGAAATGGGTCTATAGTTCTTAATTTGTAACGGGTCGGCCTCCTCTTTTTGAATAAGTGTAATATAGGCTTCTGACCATGATTTAGGTATCTTCACCTTTAACATAACTTCATTCATAACTTCTAGCAATAGAAGATTCAATGATTCTTGTAACGTTTTATAAAATTCTGCCAGAAGTCCATCTGGGCCTGGTGACTTTCCATTATTTTGCTTCTTGAGTGCTTCAGTTAACTGCATCATCTTTATATTGCTTTCTAACCTTTTTTCAGTCTCTTTAGGTATCTAAGGTAAATTAGCATTCTGTAAGTACTGTTTAACTCTTTCCTCATCAATATTCTCTTGCATATATAATTTCCCATAGAAGTCTCGAATGATTTCCTTCTTCTCTTTTCTACCATGGCAAACTTGGCCTTGGTCATCTATTAATTGCAATATTTTCCTTGATTCTTTCTCCTTTCTTAATTTGTATGCTAACCATCTACCTGGTTTGTTTGCGTCTTCAAAGTAGTTCTGTTTAGCACCTCTAATTTTCTGTTTTAATTCTCCTTTTTCTATTTGACCCATTTTGTGTTTAATTACATCCATTTTTAACTTGATGTCCTTTTTCTGTGGCATTTTCTGTAGCTCTTTTTC
This sequence comes from Hydrophis major, assembly GCA_033807585.1. NCBI lineage: Eukaryota > Metazoa > Chordata > Lepidosauria > Squamata > Elapidae > Hydrophis > Hydrophis major. The sequence goes on along the minus strand of CM066331.1, from coordinate 60,839,895 downwards.
TAGTCTTTTATACTCATCCTCTAGGGCCTTAGAGGCTAGTCTTTTCATAGTATTCCTTTTCCTTGTATAGTCTATTATCAAGCCTCTAACATATGCCTTCATTGTATCCCATACATTCTGAATTGATATATCTTTTTTTTTGTTTTCTCTAAAGAAAAAAGGCAATTCTTTCTCCATTCACTGTGTGAAGTCTTTTTCCTTTAAAATAGTATTATTTAATGTCCATCTAGATCTTCCTTTTTGTCCTGTCCATTTAATTGTCATTGGATTGTGATCTGCCCAAGTACTCATTTCAATATTTATTTCTTGAATGTTAGTTATTAATTCTGTTGACATCCATATCATATCTATTCTGGACCATGATAAGTGTCTATTTGAATAGAAGGTGTATTGTTTAGTTTTAGCATTTCTTTCTTTCCATGTATTTCTTAAGTTTATTTCATCTACCATTTTAAAAAAAGATTTAGGGAGAGTCTTTCTGTTTTGCTTTATTGTTTTCTGTGCTGTATAGTCCAATTTATTGTCTACAATTCCATTAAAATCTCCCATCATAACTATATTAGCATAGTCCAGTTCGATTATTTTCATATGTAATTTTTTGTAGAATTCTTCTTGTTTGTCATTCCGAGCATAAATTGCAATCAGGAGTGTTTTCATATTATTGTCCATTATTTCCACCATTAGTATTCTTCCATCATCATCGGTATAGATTAATTTTACTGGGGTGGTCTCTTTAATATATAAAACCACTCCTCTTTTCTTACATTGTGTGTCAAAGAAGTGAATATTTTCCCTAATTTTGGCTGTACCAACAATTGTTCACACTGTTTTTTAATATGTACTTCTTGTAGACAATTTATATCAAATTTTAATTTCCCTAATTTATGAAAGGTTTTCCTTCTTTTAACGGCTGAGTTAAGTCCATTAATATTAATTGTAATCATTTTTTTCTCTTCCATGATTATATTTTATAGTTAGTAAACTCTCATAGATCAGCTCTCATAGATCTTAATTCACATTGTTCTTTGGCTTCCACCTTTCCACCTACTGCACCTTCTTCTTTTTTAGTTGCCATTTGGCAGTCCTCTTGGAATTCAATTAGTGAGATCTCTTTTTCTGCCTCTTCCTTTTTCCCTCCAAAAAATTCTGTATAAAATAATTCCGCTTTCTCAATTGAGTCAATTCTATGTCTCTGTTCTTGCCATGTGAACATTAAACCTTCTGGAATCAGCCATCTATAATTCACCTCTATTTTAAGTAGTATTTATTTTAGTAGTATTTATCTATTTTAGTCAGGAATCGGTATTCTCTTCTCATCTCTCTCACTCTTCTGGGTATTTGTTTCAAGACCACAATCTCCTTGTCTTTGTATTTCAATGTTTTCTCTTTTGCCACTTGCAATATTTGTGTTTTAATGGCTTTCTTTGTAAATCTAATATGAACTTCTCTTGGTAAGCTATTTCTCATTGCGTATCTTGTGAAAACTCGACTCCCTTTCTGTACCTACATATTATTTACCCTCTAAGGCAACTGTGTGAGAGATACAAGCACGTACTTTAATTTGAACCTGATCAATATTTGTGAACCTTACAGATCTTTTTGTATAGATATTGTAGCAGAAATGAATAAACCTTGTTTTCTACTAACTCTTACACTGCCACTATACATTTAAAATTCATATCTGAGACCAGTAATAGTATGAAGAAAAATATGTGTCCTCGCACTTGTAGGTCAAAGAAAACGTTAACAATTACACATGCAAAGACAGTGTTTTCTTTTTCTCATTCCTTTTTTACTGCTGAAAATTCTTGGGAAAGTACCAGGAGAGGGCCCTCTCCAACATACTTCATGTCATATTAAAAAAAATAGTGAGATAGTTGACAGAAGCTAAAATAGAGTGAGTAACTGTGCATGGAATCTTACAAAGTGTGAGAAAAATGATTAAAAGTACTATTTTTTTTCCCTTTCCAAAAAATGCACTGGGCAGATGCGTTGATCAGGCAACAATGGAATGGTTTTGGATGGTTGGGTAAGTACCCCTCTAAAAGGGTAGACAAAAGTAGTGTATTTATTATTCTTATCTTTATTTGGAAAGGTTATGGCAGAGGACTTCATAATCAATACTTAAACTACCACACTATATTACTATTTCAGCTTCTCTTCCCTGCCCCCCAGAAATTTTTTTCAGACTTAGGGCTTAAAATACTCTTGTGTGTATGAATGTGTGCATACAAGCACATGTAATTGGCTTAAGTAAATTAAGTGATCAATGTTTTTTTTATAAAAAGAATATGACCTCCCAGTAAAAGGAAATTATTAGCGACTTCTAAGAATGGAGCAGAACTGAATACTGAGAATAACTGAGAAAGTACAAGATCAACTAAAAATGTACTGTAAGATGGTTAAGAATATGCAACCAAGAAATTCCAGGGGCATCCAGAGGATACAGATTTTCTTGGAAATGGAAACAAGAAGAGAATTGTCCTGAAAGGATATCTGTGCTAGAAAAGATGTGTTTTTCTAGATCTAACTTATGCTTTCAACAGCATCGATTATTGTATCTTCTTAAATCATCTAGTAGGTTTAGGCCTTGGGGATATTGCTTTACAAAGCTTCCAATTCTTTCTATCAGTCCATATGAAGAACATGACATTGGGGATTTAACCCTCAACACATCTGCCTTTGGCTTTTAATGTTCAATGTAGTTTCATTTTGTTCTTTTTTCTGTTTAATATGTATGGGACACTGTTCATCTGGAACAATGGATAAAATGAAATTAAATCTTCAAGAGAACTATTAGCCACAGAGAAACGAATTATGGAATTGGGGTTCAGCCTGACTGTCTTTATTGTTGTGAAAAGAAAATTTTGCAGATGAAAAGCAATCTTCAGCTATTTTTGATGTAAAGGTAAGGAATATGTCAATTCAATTTCATACAGTTTGTTTGCTTTAGGTGTTCTGACCTGATCATGATGCATGCCTTCCTTATATCATAGTCAGGCTTCTGTACTACACTCTGTGTGAACACAACAAACCTGCAGTTATTGCATAATATGCCAGCTGGATTGCCAACAAGGAATATATCATATTGTTAAAATATGTAGACTGTAAGGTACAATGTAGGTACTTTCTAGGTACAATGTAAGACACTGATTTTAATATCTTCAATACCTTAAGAATCCAAATATTCAAGGGACTACCACTCTTTAGAGATTCTATTTATTTATCTATTTAAAACACAAATACATTAAACAGCATTAACTTCACATTGATAATCTTGATAATAATTACTAAAAAGAAAAAAAAAGGAAACTGTCTAGAAAATTATAAATAAAGCTTCAAAATGCTTTACTATTGTTATATTGCTTGATTGTGTTCTTTGCCTTTTGGTTAAAAAGAAATCCTAATATCCGGACAAAACTGAGACAACATGAACCTACTGCTGAAAATCTGGTACAGTATTAATTTCTAACTCCTTTTCAGTCTTATTTATTAGGCTTGGAGACAGTCTTTTCTGTCTTATATTATGAATTGCATTTGCATTTGGTCTCCTTTCTCTCTGCGTTTACAAAAAAGAGTAAAGATATGAGAACCATCCATCAGATCCTTTGTCAAAATGGTGAAAGCAGCATTAGAGGCTGCAGCCTTTTCATACATCCAAATGCATTGTGAAACGTGTACAAAAGGAATGAAGTGTTTAGCAGAACAGTCCGATTTTCTTTGCCTCCAACCCCCTGCTGTGATTTTGGAAGATATCTTTGAAGAATAATTTTAATTCATAAAGCTGTATGTTAATTATGCTTTTAAAATTTATTATTTTGTTTTTGTGTATTTTAAACATTATATTGTTAGGTGACATGGCAAATAACAGAACAATACAATAATGGTGCGCATCTAGAAATATTTCAGGACTTTGTATTATATTCCTTTTTCTATCATTCAGTTGAGAACTTTGTATTTATTTTGATTTTCCATTTTAAAGCTACTTTTTTTTTTAAACAAACTTTATTAATTTTACAGAAAACACAATTCACAAAACACAACACATAAACAAAACTAAAAGATCTTTCCTGAAGGCTGTCTGATCCCGGGTTGAAACTCTTCACACAGACACAAATTCAAACATCATATTCACTTTATATATCCTTCCATATCTTATTATCATTTTCTTTTTATATATATATATAAACCATTTTTATCAATTTTATAAAAACAATACACAAAGAATCAAGGCATAACAGCTTATAAATTCTTTTCTAAGAAAAAATAATAAAAGAAGAAAACCAATAGAACATAACAATTCCAAATTATAGTATCAATACTTTATCTATTTAACTTCATATCTTATCCCAGCTTCTCCTTTTCATCCAAATTATTTCTTGTTAATTAAAATTTTATTGCCTTTTATCAATATACAAAATCCAAAAAAACATAACAAAACCTTTATATATCCTTCCATATCTTATTATCATTTTCAATAACATTCTTTGTCTGTTCTATTTCCAACTATCCATTCATCTTTTTTCTTTTACTATATTTCTCCTATACACCAATTGGAGTAACGTCTATAACTCATTACCCTAACTTAAAAGTACTTCATATAACAATTTTTCTTGGGATTCTGTTTAATAGATTCTAAAATTACACAATGAATTTTATACTCTAAATACACATAAAAACACAATCTTATGTACCCTCCAGAATCCCTCTTTTATCCTAAATTAAATTCACCCATTGTCTCTGAATAAACTTTTTTTCTTTAGATCTTGCTTCCCCCCATTGAGGCTTCTCCTCCACCCCTTTCTCTCTTGCTAATTCTTCTCCTTGCCCTTTTTACCCCTTTGTCTCTCCTCCTCACTTTTCTTACTCCCTTTCCTTTGCTTTCTAATCTTGCCTCCACCTTTCCGCTCATTTTTCTCTTTTTTGGTTGTTTTTATAATTCTTAAAATCCCCTTTTTCTTATCCTTTTTCTCCTCCTCCTTGGAAAGAACCCATTGTTCATCAAAGATGGCTTCTTGTTCCTCTTCTTCTTTGTCTCAGTCCTTCTGCTGCATAATCAACTTTTCATAAGTACATAACGCCATTTCTAAAAATTGAAACAAAGTGCCCAAAGTATCTTCCTTTTTATATTTTTGATATTCAGTCTTTAGTTCATCCACAAGCGATGCCATCATGAAAAGAGAAACTTTTCCCAAAACAACCACAAGTATTTTTAATCAAAAATAATTCAAAAACATTTCCAAAAATTAATACTTTTCTTCCTTCTTTTCTTTCTCTTTCTGGGCTTAATGTTTAATCAAAGAGGTCCAATTACCATATACCTTTCTTTGGGATTCTAAACAATCTCCTCCTTTTTCAGCTTCTGCTCCAATTTTTTTTCCTCTCCCTTCCCACTTGCAACATCAATTTTAAATAATCAGAAATCCATACCTCTAATAAGGGTTTTCCAATTTCTTAAGTTTTTCAATGTCCAGGAACCCTTTTGTCCCTTAGCTTCAACTTTCAGAATAATTCACCTTCAATGTCCAAACATATTTCATATCTGCTGTTTCCATGGGGTGGGAGAGTGAAGAAAAAAAAAAAGTTCCCTTTAACAGCTTCTCCGCCGCTTTTGATCTTCTTAGAGATACAATGTATCCTCCAGCAATTCAAACAGCTCAATTCCAACAAATTTGAAAGATGTTACTTGACCCGGCTCAGACAGGACTTTCACTCTTCTTGCTTCCTCCAGCACATTCTTACCCGGTTGCTGGCTTCTTCGTGGCGTCTATTGCTGACCGCCGCTCCACTGCCTTGGGAAAAAGGAGTTTTCCAGGACGAGGAGGGGGTCTGCGACACTCCACCCCCTGTCCGGCTCCCCTCTCTCTTCGGCTGTCCCTACAGGGCAGCCATATCCCCCTGACCCATCTGGATCGGGGGTACCTCGGCGGCTAGCACAGCAGGAATCACGAGCGGTCGCGAATTCCTGCTGCCCCGAAGCCACGCGAAAACAGAAAGCTACTTTTGAAGAGAGAACAATTTGCTTAAAAGTATCTGTATTTTAAACAATTTATATTTTAGCATTTAATTATTTTTACTAAGTTCTATAAAAACATTGAAAATCTTTCAGCTTAAAACTGACTCCAATTCAAAATCATGTGAAATCTGGCTATCTTCCAGAAATACATTGCAAATCCTATAAATCATACTAAAAGTTGAAATTAAAAATGACATCTTGCACAACCTGTCAATATGAATTGCAAACCTTTATTTCTTTTCACAGAAGAAAAGAAGATCTCCTTTCCTGGTGCTTTTTTCTTACCACACAAGGTATTTTTCTTCCTCCAGACTCTCCTTCATTCATGATATACCGTATATTGAAAACATCAGTCAAATTAGTATATTCAAGGGATAAATTGCCATGGAAAACAACCTCCATATTTTGGAAACAAAAGTATGTTTAGTCAGAAATAAATTCTATTTCTCTCGCTTTGGAATTAGCAACAAATTAAAAGTTGGCAGCAATAGGGAATTATTTTCTAATATGTTTTCCCTAAATTCTGCAGTTACAACAGTATTTTATAAAACACATAGCATTTCTTCAAACCTATATTTCAAGTTGTTGTTTGTTGATTGTTTCGATCTTAGCTATTTTTTTCTGTCCTGTTTCTGCACATATCTGCACTGCAAGGTCACCCCATTTACAGAACAAGATATGCCAACGTATCTGAAACCCAGACAACAGTCAACACTGTTGTCTACTCACTCACAGCCCACTGCCAATGTGACTTTCAGCCATTTTCTTGCTTTTAGTTTAAAGCTTTGATTTCTGCAAGTGTGAGTGTTCTTAATTAGTTTCTCTGCTTACTTTCTTCCAGATAATTCCTGCATTAATTGGCTGCTTCTTGCAGTAACAAAAACATCATCTCCCACAGTTCAACAAGTTGCCACTCTGGGGCATGATTAAGAAAATTCTCTTTCTCTATTTTTCAGGTTTGTGTTGATAATGTCTACAACAGCTTCACCTAGCATAGCAGTTGTAATAGTTAACTTGAACAAATGGTTCAGAACCCAGCACTTTTCTGGGCTTCCTGATTTTCAGCTGTGTTTTTTCTTATAAGCAGTTCACCAGTGCATCGCTGAAATTCTAGATTTAAAACAACAACAATGATCTCCAGGTAAATACTGTGCTAGGCGATTTGCAATTTTTATTTATTAAAGCTACAGTGGAACTCTTCCTCATGTGATAGTAAAAAGATGAAATGACGAACAAGCAATTGACTTTAAAAGTTATTTTTAAAAGTGCCTTACTTTAAAAGTAAGTAATTCAGGGAAAGCAAAAGAAATAATTAATAAAAATAGGAATATTTCTGCCTTGTTTTGAAAGAATGACCTTCAACAGATCAAATAGCTTTTATAACCATTATGCTACTGGGACACTATTATAATAACAGTAGAAATTGGAAGGCTAAACTTCAGAAAAAGCCAGAAAAGTATATTTTAAAATTGGTTGCTATGCAAACACATAGGTCCTCTTTAGTTCAGTTTTGTAAACAGCATTATTATTTTTAAAGAATACTTAAGATCTTCCCTCAAAATGAAAATGATTTCACAGTTGCTTCTCTGGTACAGAAGGTTGAGAGGTCACTGTACAAGGGAAACTATTCAGTCGGGAGGTCATAGCAGAATGCAATCTGAACTGAATATAAGTTCAGCATGTCATTGATAAGCATTCCAGACTGGCAAGAATTTTCTTCAAATGATTTAGAGTTTGCCTGTTATCAGTCAAGGTCAGTAGCAACTTAAAGATACAGTGAAGAAATGTTTTCTCTTTCCTTTTCATTATACAAAACAAATTATCTTTTTTTCATCATTTTTCATATTATTCACAAAGTTAAAATATTATATATTTTGTATGTTGATTTTCTTAATACAAATACATTTCTAATCGTTATGAACTAATAAAGGTGTTTAATAAAGTTTTAACAACCTTAAGAAAAAGCAGGGTTCTAATCCTGCATTCTGATTGGCCGATAATAGCGATATCGGATTGGTCCTTTCTGGGACATCTGATTGGCTGTTAACGGGCCAACTCTCATTGGTTCAAGGTTTAACACTTCCATGTTTCTCATTGGCTGATAGGTCAGTAGCCAACCCTATATAAGGGCTGCTGCTGCCCTAGGGTTTTGCTCTGTTCAGTATGCCTAATAAATAGTTGAAGTTCACTGTCACTGTCTCGTCTCCGCTCCTTGCACCCATGCGCAGAACTTAACACTGGTGACGAGGATGGGATGCGGAGACATCAGAGCTGACTAAGCACCAAACAGAGCACGTGGCTGAAGGTGCATTGACAATGGAAACCATGTCCGGCGGTGCCATACCACCCGCTCCATTTGACCCGGCACAAGAAGACTGGGACTCGTACATAGACCAGTTCCAGATGTTTCTGGAGACCAACAACTTGAAGGACACCACTACGGGAAAAAAGTGAGCATTGTTCCTGACCCATTGCAGGCCTGCCATCTTTAAGATGGCCAAGGCACTAGCGAAACCAGCTGAGGTGAAATCCATGGACTGGGACGTCCTCGCGCCCCTTCTACGGGCCCATTATGCACCCGCTGTACCAACGCTTGTCTGAAGACATGAGTTTTACCAGAGGGACCAACGGAAAGGAGAGAGCGTCGCGGATTTCATCGCAGACCTCCGGAACCTGGGAGGCCTCTGTGGGTTTGCAGACCTTGAAGAAGCTCTGAGAGATCGAATAGTTCTGGGATTAGATGACCCAGAGGCACAGAGCAAGATCATGGCCAAAGGGGACATCGATCTTGCCAATGCCATCAAAGATGCTACTGCAGCAGAAGCAACCAGGAAGTCGGCCGCCCGAATGCACCGCACCAATGCACCGCTCCATCAACTCGCGAGTGATACCTCACCTCGCCTAGAGAGGCACACAAAAGCGACCCACCATGAGGACCTCGAATTGCCATCAGAAAGTGATGAGGAGGAGGTCAACTGTCTCCGGTCCGAACGCGACCAACGCAACCAGCTGAATTGAAGACTACTGCACCAATGCGCGGGTTGTGGGGCAAACTACCCGCTATCAGACTGCAAATTCCTCAACACGCTCTGCCATTCTTGCGAAAAAAGAGGCCATATCAGGAAGGTCTGTAGAAGCAAGCAAGGATCCAGCCCAATTCAGAGGGAAAACAACTACCGCCAGACCACAGGGAATTGTCCTGTGAGTCGGGAACATTTGAACCACCAATGGAACAACCACTCCTACAGAAATAAAACACTGGCCACTTCAACGAGATGGGAAGAGGCACACCAAACCATTACAATCGGTCACGCTTCATCGTTAGATGTGAAGAAGATCCGAGTGAGGGTCGCCATCGAAAACCAACCTTGTGTGATGGAAGTCGACTCAGGATCGTCCCTCTCGAAGGTTTCCTGGAAGACCCTTAAACAATTGATCCCTGCCGTCCGGCAACAAGACCTCAGAGCCCAAAAATTTTTTTCCCAAAGATTACCAGGGGAAATGAATACCGGTCGTCGGCTCCAGCCAAGTCAAAGTATCATTCAAAAATCATACTGCATCATTACCACTGACCGTCGTTGACCATGACTGGCCTAGTTTGCTAGGCCTTCAATGGTTCATCCCACTCAGGATCGAGGTAGCCGGCATTCACCAAGCCAGAGGCGACGACTGGGAGGAGGCCCTCGTCCAGGAATTCCAGGACGTCTTTGCAGACAAACTAGGTGAGTACAAGGGGACCCCGATATCATTTAGCCTTAACCCTGAAGTAGCCCCCATCTGCCTTAAGCCTTGTCGGGTACCTTTTGCCCTAAAACCAAAGATCGACGAGCAGCTCGATAAATTAATAGCCCAGGGTGTTTTAGAACCAACTGACCACGCCCATTGGGAAACCCCAATCATAACACTTGTTAAGCCTGGGTTCCCCAACCAGGGTTAAGGAGACAAGCTAAACAGAATGTGCAGCGTTAGTCAGATAGGCATACAGATAAATGTGTGAGATAAATTTGTATGTTTGTTAACATACAGTAAAAATAACAGATACGCTTGTGTTATCAAAAATATAGTTTATTCCATTTAGAGTTTTATAGCATAGTCAAAATAACAGTCCATTAGTCATGAATCATTTTAGTCAGTCCATTCAAGGATATTCAATTAACAAAGTCCGTGTAGAATATCCTATGTCAGTTCACTTACAAATCAGTCCTTTCTCTCTCCCGTTCCAGTAGGGGAAAAACGCAGTCTTCATCCAGTAATTAGGGATCATCAAGCCAGAGAGAGCAAGCTGCAGTACCTTGCTTCTTTTATGGTGCTATTACAACCACTTCCTTAATTACATTCCTACAGTTAAAGTTGCAGACACTTTAACTAATAAACCATGATAACATATTTATTATTTTACCTAATCCAGTTAGGGTAAACAATGTTATCCCTAACAACACCCATCAATGGATCATAACGGATGGATCGTTAAGGATTTGTGGGGACTACCGGGCCACCCTTAATCACGCCCTTCAACAGAACACTTACCCGGTGCCGGTCGTGCAACACCTTCTCCATTCCCTGGGGGGCGGAAAAGTCTTCGCTAAATTGGATTTAGCGCAGGCGTACCAACAACTGCCTGTAGATAAAAAAACCGCAGAAGCACAGACGATCATTACGCACCAAGGCACCTTTAAATGCAACCAACTCCAATTCGGAGTGAGCGTAGCCCCAGGGATTTTTCAAAGTCTGATGGAAAGACACTTGCAAGGGATCAAGGGGGTCATGCCATACTTTGATGACGTTTTAATTGCGGCCCCGAATAGAGAAATACTAGAAAAGCGGCTTAAAATGGTTCTCCAGAAATTTAAAGACTCTGGCCTAAAGGTTAAAAAAAATAAATGTCAACTGTGTACAGATAAAGTAGAGTTCCTGGGGTACCTAATTGATAAGCAAGGCTTTCACCCCACTAATAGCAAACTAAAAGTGATCAAAAACTCCCCAAGACCCAGGAATAGGACAGACCTCCAAGCTTTCCTGGGGCTCATTAACTTTTACAACATCTTGCCTCATAAAGTGACCCTAGCTGAGCCCCTGCATAGACTTCTCGACAAAAAAGCCCCCTGGTCTGGGGACACCGAGAGGAGCATGCATTCCAACAAGTGAAAAACGTACTAACTTCCGATGCTGTTTTAATGCAGTATAATGAGACTTTGCCTTTAACAATTACATGTGATGCGTCACCGTTTGGAGTAGGAGCCATTTTGCGTCATGTGTTACCAAATGGTAGTGAGGCCCCATTGCCTATTTTTCAAGGACCTTATCGAAGGCTGAACGTAACTATAGCCAAATTGACAAAGAGGCTCTTGCTGTTGTATATGCTGTGAAACGGTTTCATGAATATGGACGAATTTTTACTATTATTACCGATCACAAACCTTTGCTAGGGATTATAGCGGGAGACAAGCCAACCCTCTATATATTGTCACCTAGAATGACTCGCTGGTCGGAGTTCTTAGCTGCGTACAACTATAAATTACAACACCGCCTGGGGAAAGCCATTCCCACACTGATGCATTGAGCCATGCCCCAGTTCCGGAAACTGTCGATGACCCAGCTCCAACCCTCATGACACTACAGATTGAAACACTACATTCACCACAGCTAACAGCCAGAGACATTGCTATCGAAACGAAACGAGATCCTGTCCTGGTGCAAGTTCTCAGCTGGGGAGAACGAGGATGGTCAGTAGAACATACCCCTGACGACTTCACCCCTTTCAGAAACCAGCAAACAGAACTTTTCTCGCAAAAAGGCTGCATCCTATGGGGAGACAGAGTCATCGTCCCAGAGCGGCTACAACGAGCAGTTTTGAAAACATTGCATGATGGTCACCCCGGCATCGTGCGTATGAAAGCGCTCGCACAAAGCTACGTGTGGTGGCCGGGCATCGATAAGCAGATCGAAGCCTGGGTAAAGACTTGTTTAAAGTGCCAAGAAGTCAGCAGTGCCCCACCGAGAGCAACTCCAACGGAGTGGGAAATCCCGCGGGGGCCGTGGTCCCGCATCCACATTGACTTTGTGGGACCTACTAAAGGACATACGTTCCTCTTAACAGTAGTTGCCTATTCCAACTGGCTTGAGATCCACAGGATGAAGACTACTACAACCGATTCAGTCATCCGCAAATTGAATAGGCTATTCGCAACACATGGGTTGCCAGATGTTCTTGTCTCCGACAACGGACCCCAGTTCACCACCCTGGCATTTGAGCAATACTTAGCGGACCGGGGTATCCGCCATGCGCTAACCTCGCCAGCGCACCCTGTGGCCAATGGTAGGGGTGAGCGCATGGTCCAATTTGTTAAAAAAACTCTCCACTAAATGGACTATGGGGACATTGATGACAAACTAAACAGAATACTCCTACTCCAACACATCACCCCACACAGCGTCACCAGCAAGACTTCAGCTGAACCGTTGATGGGCCGTAAGCTCCATTCCCACCTCGACCGGCTCCACCCATCCTACACGCCAGAGAAACCCTGTGGATCTAGCGGAAAATGCCACGAGTTTATGGTAGGCGACTTAGTCTTCACTAAAAACCTTTCCGGCGAACCATTATGGGTCGAAGCAACCGTAACTCAAACCACCAGACCCAGATCGTACCGTGTGCAAACCTGGGACGGAAAAATATGGAAACGCCATATAGATCAGCTTCGCTCTAGACTACAACCCAGTTCCCGTGACTCCTGTGACTCTCAAACTGAGGGGGGAGGGGATATTGAAGAAGCTGAATTCGAGATGGTGGAAAGCAGAAGCGAAGGAAGTCAGCAGCCGGGCACCTTACATGAAGAAGAATCAGGGAGAGGGTTGTGCTCGCCACAGAGGAATACCTCAATGGAGGTGAGCCCGCAGAGATCGGACGACAACAACGATAGAATTAGCAGCACCGAGTTGTCCAGCGAGGATGCAGAACCGCCTGTACCAGATAGATCAAAAAATGTCCCACCAAAGCCGGACTACAGACAGGAACCGGTGGGACAGCGCAAATCTAATAGACAGTTAAAACAACCTGTGTATCTACGGGATTACGTCACCGCACCCTCAAACGGAACCTAGGGGGAAGTGGTGTTATGAACTAATAAAGGTGTTTAATAAAGTTTTAACAACCTTAAGAAAAAGCAGGGTTCTAATCCTGCACTTCTGATTGGCCGATAATAGCGATATCGGATTGGTCCTTTCTGGGACATCTGATTGGCTGTTAATGGGCCAACTCTCATTGGTTCAAGGGTTTAACACTTCCATGTTTCTCATTGGCTAATAGGTCAGCAGCCAACCCTATATAAGGGCTGCTGCTGCCCTAGGGTTTTGCTCTGTTCAGTATGCCTAATAAAGAGTTGAAGTTCACTGTCACTGTCTCGTCTCCGCTCCTTGCACCCATGCGCAGAACTTAACACTAACCATACATAGTAATTAATGCTGATGCTGTTTGAACAAATATGGATTTTTAGTACAGGGCAGAAGGAGGACTCAGTTAACAATACATATAAAGTATTGTTGGTTTTAAAATATTCTACACTGTGTTTTTATTGCTTGTAAGCTGCCTAGAGTTACTGTAAGTGAGTAAGCGGCCATATAAATTAAATAAGGAAGGAAGGAAGTAAAGAAAGGAAGAGAAGAGAGAAAGAGAGAGAGAAAGAAAGAAAGAAAGAAAGAAAGAAAGAAAGAAAGAAAGAAAGAAAGAAAGAGAAAGACAGAAATAATGATATTTGTTATAGGAAGATAAACAGGTTTATTTTTCTCCAGACTGAGATATAAATACTAATGGCTTTTTTCGACCACAGGATAACTTTCTTCTGAGCTCAGAAACGAATTAAGTCAACTAACTAAAGGGTCAGATCTGGTTAATACTTAAATGGGATATACTGGAAGCTGAAATATATATTTGAAGAAGACCATTTCAGTACAGGCACTTTACTGTTGCTAAGAAAGCTGTATGCTTATAACTGTATAGTCACCAGGACTAACATTTGACCTTTGCTTTTCTGTTGTACTTTTCTATTGATCAAACTCATAAGAAGAGGCACCAAATACAATCCTAAATTGTGGCCTACAAAGAAGTTCAATCGAGCTTTTTAAAGTTTAACTTGTCCATTATTCTTTCATCCCAAGAAATGATAGCTCTAATCAAGCGGCTCCAACCAGCTGCGCAGACCAGAAGCAGTGGCATCAGTGAGGGGGAGAGAAGATTTCCATTGCATTTCAAATTCCCAGAGGTTGTGGGAGAAGCTGCTGGCTGCTTGTGAAGGAAGCAGAGGGTGAATAGAAAGGAGAAAGATAGCAGCCCGTGTGCCTAATGGCGCACGAATCATTTAACTATAAACCAAGAATACCAATAAGACATTTAGAGTAAGTGCGCTTGAGATTGTGATTTTATTTTATTTCAAAATGACCGGCTTAGTTTAGTGTAATACTTGTTTTACAGCTGTCTTTTGCAGTACTCTTTTCAAACTTGGATACTGTCCTCTTTGTAAAAATATTACCAGTCTACATGGACAGATTACCTATCTAGAATCTCTAATCTGTGTTCTCCAAGCAGAAATTAGGTGCCCAATCCAGCCATCTATTGAGCTGTCGTGCTACCAGTCCCCACTACCATAAAGATCCTACAGGAAAAGGACAGTATGGACAACCGTGGGATCTGGCAGGGTAAGAGCTATGGACCATAAACACAAAATTTTTGCTGTGTCCCAGCATAACAGATACAATGCCCTTGCTGACCTTAATAGGGACACTAAATTGACAAGTCAAGGTAGTTGTGATAATGATAACTTAAGTAAGCCAGGGATCATGGTTCTAGAAGAACAACTTACTTTGGAAAGGAGAATGTGTGAATCAGGAATTACACACCAGTCACACAAGAAGAGCAAGGCATCTAGAAAGAAAAGCCACCTTCTGGTTGGGGACTCAATTGTAAGGGATGTAAATTTAGGAAAGGATACTGAGGTTTTGAAAGAGGTCAGGTGTCTACCAGGTGCTACTGCCAGCAGAGACAAGAAGCATATTCTTAAGATAGTCAAGAATGCAAGGGCTGTGTTGTTGATGCTATTATACATCTTGGTATAAATGATTTATCCTAGAAGGATGTACTTTCTGTTCAGAAAGACTTCTAGAGCTTGGGGTATTAACTTAGTAATATGGACTGTAGGCTTATCTTTTCAGAGGTTCTACCAGTATACAAGGAATAAAAAGGGAAAGGGCAGAGTATAGCAGAATTTAATGTGTGGCTAAAGGAGTGGTGTAAAAGGGAAGGCTTTGGTTTTATTAGTCATGATGTCTGCAGCTGTACAAAAGAGAGGGTTTGCATCCATCAAAGAAAGGGACTGGGTTACTTGGCATTAAATTCACAGATTTCCTGGATAAACATTTAAACTGAACAGCGGGAACAGAGAATTAATGGATTCAGAACATCTCTGTCCCCAGCAACGTAAATCTGATAAGGATACCAGTGCATGCAAAATAGATGTTTGTGCAGGTAAGATTATCAACCTTGATGCCAACCAAAACCAAGCACTTAATAGTGAGTGCCATAACATGTGCACTAATCAAACAGGTGGCAAGAAAGTAGGGGCAGGCAGGCACAACACAGGTTATGTAGACAGGAAATACAGTGTCAGACATCAAGATCTCAAGTGCTTATATACAAATGCACAAAGTCTGGGGAACAAGCAGGGTGAATTCTAACTATGAATACATGAAGGTAAATATGATATAGTTGGAATAACAGAAACTTGGTGGGATGAAACCCATGACTGGAACATACTGGTAGAAGGATACAAACGATTCAAAAAAACCCAGACCCCATAAAAGAGAAGGTGGAGTTGCACTTGTATGTAAAGGACCACTATATTGCTACAGAAATGCATGAAATCAAAGATGAAAACCACCTAGAATGCATATGGGTCAATATAATAGAAAAAAATGACATGGCCATAGGCGTACATTATAGGCCACCCAATCAAGCAGAAAAAATAGATGTCCTTTTTGCCAGCCAACTAACAAACATATGCAGGAAACACAACAATAGTAATGGGAGACTTCAATTATCCTGATAGCAATTGGAAAACACATTCTGCACCAAGTGAGAAATCAAATAAGTTCCTTACCAACCTAGCTGACAACTTTATTGTCCAAAAGGTAGAGGATGAAACTAGAGGGACAGCCATACCGGACTTAATTCTTACAAACAGAGAAGAAGTGATAGAGGGAGTTGAAACTGCAGGAACCTTGGGCGAGAGTGACCATGTCATACTAGAATTCAACATAAGACAAACACAAGCAACAGAACATAATGACACCAGAGTCTTGGATTTTCAAAGAGCTGATTTCAATAAACTCAGAGAGAACTTGGGAAAGATTCCTAAAGGGGAAAACAACTCAAGAATCTTGGGAAACTCTAAAAAGTATGATCATAGAAGCCCAGACCACCACTGAGAAAGAAAAACAAGAAATCCAAGAAGAAACCAGCATGGCTACACAAAGATCTCTTTGGCAAATTGAAAGAAAAAAGGATAAGTACAAAAAATGGAAAGAAGGACGTACAACTAAGGCAGAATATCAGCAGATAGCCAGAATTTGCAAAGATGAAGTCAGGATAGCAAAGGCTCAGAATGAACAAAGACTTGCAACAAAAGTCAAAGATAATAAAAAAAGTTTCTTCCAACGTATAAATAACAAGAAAAAAAATCAAGGAAACAGCCTGTCCGCTAAAGAGAGAAGTTGGCAAGGAAGTAACAGGCAACAGAGAGAAAGCAAAAATGCTTAACTCATTCTTTGCCTCTGTCTTCATGCAAAAAGAAACTATAGCTCAACCCACCAAAAACATAACTGTAAAAGACAGACCAGAAATAAAAGTTAAAATAAGCAAAAAAAACAGTAAGAGAACACCTGTCTGATCTTGATGAAAACAAATCACTGGGGCCTGATGGATTACATCCCAGAATTTTAAAAGAGCTGGCAGAGGTTGTCGTGTCCTCGAAAATGATGCCAGGAGTCGGTGACTTCAAATCATGCTCTTTTATTAGTATAGGAACTGAACTGCGCTATGCAAAAGGTTCGCGGCTTTTATTCCTTCAGCCACGGCGGCCGCGGCCAATGGCACCGCTTTCAATCTCCCGCAATTCGAATAGACCAATCGCGGGAGATTCTTAGCGAGCCAATCGGCGCGGCTCGCCTGACCAATCAGAGTGCCCTGAGCTTTGGCCAATCAAAGCACGGGGATCTCAAGAATGCTAATGAGGGGACAGAACACCCCTCCCCTCTTGGTTTAGTCCTTATGTCGCATAGTCACATAGGTAGGCAGGGCTCCGTCTGAGCCTACTGGACCTGCGCAGCTCAGTTGTAGGTTGGATCCCGGCCGGTTCAGTCGGGATCTCTGTTTCTCCTGATGCCGTCGTGGGAACCGGCTGGTCGGTCGGGCTGGGCCGCTCTCTGTAGCTCCCTCCTGGGCCTCCCGGGTTGGTTGAGCTGCGGTTTTCGCCGCTCCCGCTCAGTCTCCCCGGGTCAGTCGAGCTGGCCTGGCTGTCTCTTCCTGGCGAGGGGTCGTGCTGGCTGCTTTCCGGTAAGTATGGCTGGTTTATTCTTCTTTGGTTTTGGTCCCCTGGGTATTCCCTCCCCCCTTGGTTTGTGTTGTGGGGGTTGGTTTCGCCTGTTTGTGCGTCGGTGGTCTCTTGGTTTGTCGTCCTCGACCTTAATTGGTTGATGTGGCGTTTCCACGCTCGTCCGTCTGCTGTTTGTAGCCGGTACGAGTGTGGGCCTGTTATTTGTGTGATGACGGCCGGTACCCATAACGGGTCTCCCGTCAGGTTTCTTGCGTATACGGGGTCGCCTGGTGCGAAAGTTCGGTGTTTGCTGTTTGAGTCTGGGGGCTTCTCCGGGTTATACGTGGGGTGTAACCTGTCGAGTGGGGACCTTAATTTCCTCCCCATTAATAGTTCGGCTGGACTCTTATTTATTGTGGTATTTGGGGTTATGTGTTGGGTGAAGAGTAGTTTGTTTATTTTCTCCTGGATCTCCCCGTGGTCTATTTTCCGGATGGTTTTCTTAGTGAATTGCACCATCCATTCCGCCCTACTGTTTGCCGCCAGGTGCGCTGGTGATGTCAGCGCGTGGCGGATACCCCTTTCCGCTAGGAATTTTTCGAATTCCAGTGAGGTGAATTGGGGCCTGTTGTCGGAAACGACGACGTCTGGGAGGCCGTGCATTGCAAAGAGTTTGCAGAGTTCCTTGATCACGGCCTCCGTGGTTGTTGTTTTCATGTTGCTTACCTCCAGCCAGTTGGAGTAAGCGTTTACTGTTATAAGGAAGGTGTGTCCTTTTGTGGGCCCGGCGAAGTCTATGTGAATCCTAGACCAAGGTCCCCTTGGGGTTTCCCACTCTAGGACGGGTGCTGTGGGTGGGCTTGGCCTAGTTTCCTGGCATTGTTGGCACCTTGCTACCCAGGTCTCAATTTGTTTGTCCATCCCTGGCCACCAAGCGTAACTTCTGGCCAGGGCTTTAGTCCTAACGATGCCAGGGTGCCCCTCGTGTAGTAGTTCCAGAACCTTCCCTTGTAGTTTTTCTGGAATGACGACCCTATCCCCCCATAGTATGCACCCTTTTAATAACGAGAGTTCTGTTTGCCGGTTTTGGAATGTTTTGACGGACTCGTTGTTGTCCCTTTCCGGCCACCCTTTCTCTACCCAATGCAACACCCGCGCCAGATGTTTGTCTTTATTAATCTCTCGGGCAATGTCTGACGCGGTTATGGGCAGGTTGGGTAGAGTCTCTATGCTGAGGGTGGTCGTCGTGGGTGCTGGGTCGGTGTCAGGTTCCGGTAGCGGTGAGTGGCTTAAGGTGTCTGCATGGGAGATCGTCTTACCCGGTCTGTGTATGAGTCCGTAGTTGTAGGCTGCCAGGAACTCGGATCACCTTGTCATTCGGGGAGACAGAATGTTCGGGGTGGCCCGGTTTCCTGCAAGGATTCCCAGCAGCGGCTTGTGGTCGGTTATGATGGTGAATGTCCGGCCGTAGAGGTACTCGTGGAATCTTTTTACGGCAGCAACGATAGCCAGAGCCTCTTTGTCCAGCTGGCTATAGTTCTGCTCCGGTTTGGTGAGGGTCCTTGAACAGAACGCGATGGGTGCTTCTTTTCCGTTGGGGAGGGTATGGCTGAGGACAGCGCCGACGCCGAAGGGTGATGCGTCGCATGTTACGGTCAGAGGTAGGGTCTCGTTATACTGTATAAGGACGGCATCCGAAGTGAGGAGGTCCTTTGTCCTTTGGAATGCGGCTTGCTCGCGTTTCCCCCAAGTCCAAGTCGCCGCCTTGTCCAGGAGCCTATGTAAGGGCTCCGCCACCGTCGCCTTTTGGGGCAGGAAAACATTGTAAAAGTTAAGTAGCCCCAGGAATGCCTGTAGTTCCATCTTTGACTTGGGTGTGGGGGCTTCTTTGATGGCCTTGATTTTTTGGTTTGTGGGGTGAATGCCGTGACGGTCTAGGAGGTATCTTAGGAATTCAACCCGTTCCGTGTATAGTTGGCATTTCTCCCTCTTTACTTTGAGCCCGGTCTCTTTGAATTTGGTTAGGACCTCCCTTAGGCGACCCTCTAGTTCGGCTTGGTTGGTTGCCGACACTAGGACGTCGTCGAAGTAAGGTACCACCCCCTTGATGCCTTGCAATAGTCTTTCCATTAGGCTTTGGAATATTCCCGGTGCCACGCTGACTCCGAATTGGAGTTGGTTGCATTTAAATGCTCCCCGGTGGGTGACTATGGTTTGCGCTTCTGCCATTTGCTCGTTGACTGGCAACTGTTGGTATGCCTGGGCGAGGTCGAGCTTGGCGAAAACCTTGCCCACTCCCAGTGAGTGCAGTAGGTGTTGCACTACTGGGACGGGGTAGGCGCTTTGTTGCAGCGCGCCATTTATGGTGGCCTTATAGTCCCCACAGATTCTCACCGACCCATCGGGCTTGATCAGGGTGACTATGGGGGGTCTCCCACCGGGTGTGGTCTATTGGCTGTAGGACCCCTTGCTTGACGAGCTTGTCAATTTGCTCGTCTATCTTGGGTTTAAGTGCGAATGGCACCCGCCTTGGTTTCAGGCGTTTTGGGGGGACATTTGGGTCTAGGCTGAATGATATAAGGGGCCCTCGGTACTTGCCTAGGTTTCCGTCGAAGACCTCTTGGAATTCCCGGGCCAGTTGTTGCTCCCAGCTGTCGTCGGTGATGTGGTCGACTCCCGTGACTGTGATGCCGAGCGGGGCGAACCATTGCAGTCCCAGTAGGCTTGGGCGGTCGCGGTCGATGATTGTCAGGGGAAGCCTTTCGGTGCGCCCTTTATATGTTACGTTGAAGTGTCGGTTCCGACTACTGGGATGCGGTTTCCCTGGTAGTCCTTTACAATGAGTCTCTGGCTGTCTAGGTTCCTCCTTTGGATGGTAGGTACCAAGCGCTTTATTTCATGCCATGCTATCATGGAGAGGTAGGACCCGGAGTCCACCTCCATTTTGCATGGCTCGCCCTCGATGCCTACCTCCATGTGGACCTTCCGGGCGTCATTGGTTGTGGCGTGGCCGATGGTGACCGTCTGATGGGTCTCCTCTCTTCGCCGGTTATCGCCGCCTCGTAGGGATCGTCCGTTCCGGTCCCATCTGTTGTCCGAGGGGCGATCTCTGGTCCAGGGTGGTGTGCTCTCTCTCCTCCAGTCGCTCTGGTCCCATCGGGGCGGGCTGCGGTTCTTTTTAAGGCGGCAGACGCGGGCGATGTGTCCCTTCTTGTCACAATGCCGGCAGATCGACTCGAAAAACCGGCATTCGGACCTGGGGTGGTCGCCTCTGCAACTGGCACAGTTGGTCCTTGACTTACGACCCCGCCGGTTCTGTGGGTCGCGGCCTGTCTGGAGGCGATGAATGTCCTCCTCGTCATCGGAAGTGCCCGATGCCGAGTAGAAATTGCCCTGGTGGGTGGTCGTCTCGGGTTGGGCCTCAGCCGACCTTGCAGGGTTGTTGTTCGCGCTGCGGTCCCCAGCGTTCAGTCGGCGCATGCGGTCGGCGGATGTTCGGGTCACTTCGGCGGCTGCGGCTGCGGTGAGGGTGTCTGCAAGGCTGATGTTGCCCTTTGCCATCAGCCGGCTCTGGAGGACGGGGTCCCACAAACCGAGCACGATTCTGTCTTGCAGGGCGTCGTTCAGGTTGTCGAATTCGCACAGCCCCCCTAGGTGCCGTAGTTCGGCGACGAAGTCGCTGAAACTCTCACCCGACCGTTGGTCCCGACGGTAGAATTCGTTGCATCGGATCAGGATGGGTACCTCTGAAGCGTAGTGCCGCCGAAGTATTGGCTCGAGGACGTCGCAGTCCATCGCGGTCGCGTCGGCGGGTTTGGCGAGTGCCTTGGCCATCTTGAATACCTCTGTCCCGCAGTGGGTCAGGAAGACGGCACGCTTCATGGGACCGGTGGCATCCTTCAGATCGCTGCACTCGAGGAACATGCGGAATCGGTCGGAGTACGATTCCCAGTCCTCGGTGGCGGGGTTGAAGGGTGCGGGGGGTGCGATTTTCGCCATCGTGGAGATTCGTCTGGCTTCCATCGGACACGTGGTTCGGTTCAGGGTCTGGATCCCACCTTTGTCGCCATTGTCGTGTCCTCGAAAATGATGCCAGGAGTCGGTGACTTCAAATCATGCTCTTTTATTAGTATAGGAACCGAACTGCGCTATGCAAAAGGTTCGCGGCTTTTATTCCTTTAGCCGGGGTGGCCGCGGCCAATGGCACCACTTTCAATCTCCCGCGATTCGAATAGACCAATCGCGGGAGATTCTTAGCAAGCCAATCGGCGCGCCTCGCCTGACCAATCAGAGTGCCCCGCGCTTTGGCAAATCAAAGCGCGGGGATCTCAAGAATGCTAATGAGGGGACAGAACAGAGGTCATATCAGAACCACTGCACCATATCTTTCAAAAATCCTGGAGCACTGGGGAACTTACCGAAGAATGGAAAAGAGCTGATGTGGTTCCCATCTTCAAAAAAGGAAAAAAAACAGACCCAGGAAACTATAGGCCAATCAGTCTAACATCAATACCCAGGAAGATACTGGAAAAGATAATAAAAAAACAGACCTGCCAACATCTAGAAACAAGTAAAGTAATAACTAGCAGTCAGCACGGGTTTGTTAAAAACAGATCATGCCAAACCAAACTTATTTCATTCTTCAACACAATGACTAAATTAGTAGACCAGCAAAATACTGTGGACATAATATATTTAGATTTCAGCAAGGCATTCGATAAAGTAGATCACTACCTACTTCTTAGTAAGCTAGAAAAAAGTAGAATAGATAGCACCACCACTAGATGGATTCGCAAACCATACTCAATGAGTAGTCCTTAATGGGTCTAAGTCTACATTGAAGGAAGTAAGCAGTGGGGTGCCACAAGGTTCTGTCTTAGGCCCAGTACTCTTAATATCTTTATTAATGACTTAGATGAGGGAATAGAAGGGGAATTTACCAAATTTGTAGATTATACTAAGCTGGCAGGAATAGCTAACACCCAAGAAGATAGGCTCAAGATCAAGATGGATCTTGACAGACTAGAACACTGGGCCATATCTAATAAAATGAAATTAAATATAGAGAAAAGTAAAGTCCTGCACTTAGGCAAGAAAAACCAAAAGTACACATATAGACTGGGTGAAACCAGGCTCAATAGCAGTAACTGTGAGAGGGATATTGGAGTCTTACTGGACAACCAGCTAAATATGAGCCAGCAGTGTGCAGCCGCCGCCAAAAAAGCTAATGCAATCCTAAGTTGTATAAACAGAGGGATACAATCAAGATCAAGGAAAGTACTAATACTACTTTATAAAGCCTTAGTAAGACCACACCTAGAGTACTGCATCCAGTTTTGGTCACCACATTATAAAAAAGATGTTGAGACTCTAGAAAAAGTACAGAGAAGAGCAACCAGGATGATTAGGGGACTGGAGGCTAAAACATACAATGAACGGTTGCAGGAACTGGGCTTGGCTAGTCTAGTGAAGAGAAGGACCAAGGGAGACATGATAGCAGTCTTCCAATATTTGAGGGGCTGCCACAGAAAGGAAGGGTTCAAGCTATTTTCTAAAGCTCTTGTAGGCAAGACAAGGAATAATGGATGGAAACTGAACAAGGAGAGATTTAACCTGGAAACAAGGAGAAACTTTCTGACAGTGAGAACAATCAATCAATGAAACAGCTTGTCCTCAGAAGTTGTGGGAGAGCCATCAGTTGAGACTTTCAAGAAGAGATTGGACTCCCATTTGTCAGAAATGGTGTAGGGTCTCCCGCTTTGGCAGGGTGTTGGACTAGATGACCTACAAAGTCTATCTGTATCTGTAAGGTGGCTTTGTGCATGCCCACCGATTGCACAATGGAGCTTCACTTACTTGCATGCTCACTTGCTGCTTGTGTGGCCCAGGACCCAGTGGGCCATGAGCTGATATTTTACTGCAGACTAAGGGTTAGGGACCTCTGCTCTAGTCTAAACTGTTTTGAGGCAGGTGAACAAACTGTTCTAACTTGGAGAAGAATTAGAAAATTAAAAGAAAATAATGGAATAATTTATAACAATAAATAAATAATAATAATAATAATAATAATAAACAGGGAATAATGGAACTAGGTATGGATTAGGATCATTTCACTGAGTTATATGGGGGTTTGATATCAGTGTGTGTCTTCAGTCATTTATTTATTTTTAATACTTGTTTCATGTATTTGGATGTATATTTCTGCCTGGATGATTCTTGGTATTTCTGTTTTGCTTTTTCCCATTGTTTTTCAACTCTCAGTTTCTTAATCTTAATCTAAATAATAAAAACTTGTATCTCCTGTTCAAAGTAGCATCTTCATTCTGCATGGGAATTTAGCTTTTCACACATATTTATAAGAGCAGTGGTAGGATTCAATTTTTTTTAACTACAGGTTCTGTGGGCATGGCTTGGTGGTCGTGGCAGGGGAAGGATACTGTAAAATCTCCAGCAGAGCTGGTATTTGCCAGTTCTCTGAACTCAAAATTTCTGCTATTGGTTCTCCAGAACTGGTCAGAACCTGCTGAATACCAACTCTGTATAAGAGATAGATAAGTTTAGAAAGAAAAATTTTCTTCTTTCCTCAATAAAAAAAGTGGATGGTGGCAGCATATCTAAGAGTTTATCAATGTTCCCAAAGGGTGTGAAAGTGTGTAACTATCAGGAAACAGTTTAAGGAGCTGTTCTGAAGGAAATTAGACAGACCAGTTTACCATATCCTTGTGCATGGGTGCTTCAGCATGTACATATATATGTACATACATACCAGGTATATATGTACATACATACCAGACATGGTATTTAGCAGGTTCTGACCAGTTCTGAAGAACCAGTAGTGGAAATTTTGAGTAGTTTGGAGAATCAGCAAATACCATCTCTGACTGGCCCTGCCCTCATCTATTCTCTTTCTCCTGAGTCCCAGCTGATTGGCTGGGTCTTCTTTTGTTGCCCTGCACAGAAGAATGGAGCTGGAAAGCAGGTTAGTGGGGTGGGGAGAGAATGGGATTTTGCAATAACCTTCCCCTGGAGTGGGGTGGGAATGGAGATTTTGCAGTACCAAGCCCACCAAGCCACACCCACCAAGCATATCATGCCCACCAAGCCACACCCACAGAACTGGTAGTAAATTTTTTTGAATCCCACCACTGATACATACATATATCTCAGAGTTGGAAGGGACCTTGGAGGCCTTCTAGTCTAACTGCTTGCTCAGGCAGGAAACCTATAAAATTTTAGACAAATGGTTGTCTAATTTCTTCTTAAAAACTTCCAGTGTTGGAGCATTCCAGTGCTGGATGCAAGTTGTTCCACTGATTAATTGTTCTGATTAATTTCTTCTTAAGTTGCTTGATTAGTTTTTGTCCCTACCTCAGGTTCTTTGGAGAATAGCTTAACACTCTTCTTTGTGAAATCCCTGAGATATTGGAACACTGCTATAATGTCATCTCTAGTCCTTCTTTTCATTAAACTAGACATACCCAATTCCAGGAACTGTTCTTTATATATTTTAGCCTCAGTCCAGTGGTGGGATTCAATTTTTTTTAACTACAGGTTTTGTGGGCGTGGCTTGGTGGTGTGGTTAGGTGGGTGTGGCCATGTGTCCGGCTGGGTTTTTTTAAAATTTTGACAGCCATTTTTGGGGCCTTCTGGGCCTCAGGGGGGACATTTTTGCTCACAGAAGGCTCCTCTGAGGCTCAGGAAGAAAAAAAAAAAAGGAGCCTGGAGGAGCACACATCACCTCCCCTAGCTCCATTTTGGGACCTTCCTGGCCTCACAGGAGCCTCTGGGGGGGGGAGTGTTTTTGGTCCCAGAAGTCTCCTTTGGTACTCAGGAGGAAAAAATGGGGGGGGGGCTGAGCCCCTCCTTCCATTTTTTGCCTTCCTGGGCCTCAGCAAGGGGAATCCCAGCACAGCTGATTGTATGAACAGCTAATTGTCAAGAGGGAAAAAAAGAAATACCTTAAGGGGCAGCATCAGGCGGGTTGGGTGTTGTAACTATGTATCATTCATGTGATTGCAACTATGTATCATTGCAACTATGTATCATTCAAGCATTGCAACATTGTATCATTCACGTGTAAACATTAGACTTCTGTCTCTTCAGTGATCTTTGCCAGGCACGTACAAGGGACGGGGAGATAAACATCTGTCAATAAAGCATGGTATCCTAACTGACCTGAACTGTTGTAAATCACGCACATCCTGTTAACCTGGTATCCAAACTGACCTGAACTATTGTAAATCACGCGCATCCTGTTTAACCTGGTATCTTAACTGACCTGAGCTATTGTAAATCTTGTATATCCTGTTTGACTTGGGCTCTGAAAAATTTCACCCCCCTTGTGAAAAAGCATAATAAAAGAGCGCGTACCAAGACATTCTGGGCGCGCTCATCCCGAGGAAACCTCGTCTCTTGTCGTTTCTCTCTCCCTCGCTCCCTTTCATGAGCCGCCCATCAGATGCGGGATGGCAGATACTGCAGTTGGGTGAGCAATCTGTCAGGATTCCAGCAGTTACTCCAATTCAATAATGGACCTCGAGTCACACTCCCAAAACTCCAAAAGATTTATTAGAAGTTAACATGCTAGCATTAGCCTGGGAGTAGCTGACCCTGAGATACGTAATTCACTGTCACCCATGATCCTGCTTCCCCCCCACTCTTCTGGGTTTATCATCCAACAAAACATGTCCATTGTCAAGAGCCATCATACTCTCTAATTAGATTTTTGATTGGCAGAAGCTTCAGTCATCTAATCAGTCTCTGAAGAAAATATGAATGGAATGTACTTTTGATTCCACATTCCTGCCTGCTCTTTGAATCCCCCCTTCTTTCTTTTTTTTTTTGAAACAAATTTTTATTAATTTTAAAGATAAAACAACACATCATTAACCATTAAATACATAAACACATAAAACCTCTTAACATTGTAAATCCTTACAAGTCAAACAAAACATTATTTTTATACAGCATAATTCCAATTTATCCCATCTCCATATGGACACACAAATATCTTCCAGCAAATTTCTCATTATTTCTCTTTACTCCTATTCAATTTCATTTCTCTTCCATATTTATCCATTTTATAGTCATCATATTCTTTTCTTTCTGGCTTGTTTAAATTATTCTCGTCTAACATTCCTCCAAGGTTTTATTGATTCTTTTTTCCTTTTTTTTTTATAAAAAACAAATTTTGTTAGTTTTACCATAAACACAATACACAAACATACAAACACAAAACATAAACAAAACTAAAAGATCTTTTCTGAAGGTTGTCTGTTCCCGGGTTAAAACTCTTTACACAGACACAAATTCAAACATCATATTCAACCCATATCTCCTTCCATATCTTATTATCATTTTCTTTTTTATATATATATATAAAAACCATTTTTATCAGTTTTATAAGAACAATGCACAAAGAATCAAGGCATAACAGCTTATAAATTCTTTTCTAAGAAAAAATAATAATAAAAGACCAATAAGGCATAACATTTCCAGATTATAATATCAATATTTCATATAATAATAACTTCATATCTTGTCCCTACTTCTCTTTTCCATCCAAATTATTTATTAATTAAAATTTTATTGCCTTTTATCAATATACAAAGTCCAAAAAAAAAAAAAAAAGCAAATATATCCTTCCATATCTTATTACCATTTTCAACAACATTCTTTGTCTGTTTTATTTCCAATTATCCATTCATCTTTTTTTTTCTTTTACTATACTTCTCCTGTACACCAATTGGAGTAACATCTATAACTCATTACCCTAACTTAGAAATACTACATATTACAATCTTTCTTGGGATTCTGTTTAAAAGATTCTAAAATTACATAATAAATTTTATATTCTAAATACACATATAAAAACACAATCTTATATACCCTCCAGAATCCCTCTTTTAATCTAAATTAAATTCACCCATTGTCTCTAAATAAACTTTTTTTCTTTAGGTCTTGCTTCCCCCCATTAAGGCTTCTCCTCCCCCCCTTTCTCTCTTGCTTATTCTTCTCCTTGCCCTTTCTACCCCTTTGCTTTTTCCCATCGCTTTTCTTACTCCTTTTCCTTTGCTTTCTAACCTTGCCTCCACCTTTCCGCTCATTTTTCTCTCTTTTGGTTGTTTTTATAATTCTTAAAATCCCCTTTTTCTTATCCTTTTTCTCCTCCTCTCCGGAAGGGACCCATTGTTCATCAAAGATGGCTTCTTCTTCCTCTTCTTCCTTGTCCCAGTCCTTCTGCTGCGTAATCAACTTTTCAACAGAACATAACGCCATTTCTAAGAATTGAAACAAAGCGCCCAAAGTATCTTCTTTTTTATATTTTTGATATTCAATCTCTAGTTCATCCACAAACAATGCCATTATAAAAAGGGAAACTTTTTCCAAAACAACCACAAGTATTTTTAATCAAAGATAATCAAAAGCAATTAAAAAAAAAATTCCAAAAGTTAATACTTTTCTTCCTTCTTCTCTTTCTCTTTCTGGATTAATTTTTAATCAAAGAGGTCCAATTACCATATATCTTCTTTTGGGATCCACAAAGACGTTCTAGACAATCTCCTCCTTTTTCAGCTTCTGCTCCAATTTTTTTTCTCCCTTCCCACTTGCAATGACAATTTTAAATAATCAAAAATCCATACCTCCAGCAGAGATTTTCCAATTTCTTAAATTTTTCAATGTCCAAAAATCCCTTTGTCTCTTAGCTTCAGCTTTCAAAGCAATCCACTTTCAATGTCTAATATATCCAAATATTTCTGCTTTTTCCGTGGGGTGGGAGAGTAAAAAAAAAAAAGAGTTCCCTTTAACAGCTTCTCCGCCGCTTTTCGCTCTTCTTAGGGATACAATGTATCCTCCAGCAATTCAAGCAGCTCAATTCCAGGCAGTTTAAAAGGTGTTACTTGACCCGGCTCAGACAGAACTTTCACTCTTCACACTTCCTCCACCACAGTTCTTACCCGGTTGCTGGCTTCTTCATGGCGGCCATTGCTGACCGCCGCTCCACCGCCTTGGGAAAAAGGGGTTTTCCCGGAGAAGGGGGGGTCTGCGACACCCCCACCTCCCTATCCGACTCCCCTCTCTCTTCAGCTGTCCCTACAGGGCAGCCATATCCCCCTGACCCATCTGGATCGGGGGTACCTCGACGGCTAGCACAGCAGGAATCGCGAGCTGTCGCGAATTCCTGCTGCCCCGAAGCCACGCAAACCGGAAGTTCCCCAAATCCCCCCTTCTTTCTGTTGACAACTATAAAACATGTATACAAAATGTTTTATGAGTTGACATGAGCATCAGGTGGGTGGGGAAAGTGAGTCAGTGGCAACTGGGCAACCGGGTCAGCGGTGTGGCCAGCCAGAACTTACTACCGATTCGGCAACCCACACCAAATCCTTGCAACCGGTTTGTTCAATCTGGTGAGAACCAGCTGAATACCACCACTGCTTCAGTTCCCTAATAATTTTTGTGGCTCTTCTCTGCACATTGAGTGCAGAGTGGGGAACGATGGGGAATGTGAAAGTGAAAATTCATAAAACTCTGAAAAAAAAGGTATAATGAAAATTTTCCCCTTTTTCCCATCACATCTAAAATAAGCCCATAGTTTAAGAAAAAAGATTAAAACTACTGGTATAAGAATAAAGCATATAAAACAATTAACCATTTTTCCAAAGGTTATTTTAAATTATCTATCATAGCTAAAGTTGCAACACAAAAACTCTGTTTTCCTTTACAGTGAAGCTGGGAAAAGTTGTTGTTGTTTTTTCTTTTTTAAATCTATTTATTCCGCAATCTCTAATGCTCATTCTGTTTTTTTTCCCCCCTACCAACATTCTTGCTGTGAAAAATTAACTTTCAGCTGAAATAAGTCACCTGTATTAAATAATGCAAACTGGTGCAATGTTGTATAAACAAGATTTTTAAAATACCATAGTGTTCACTTGGGTTCTTCCTATTCACAGCTTAGTGAAAAGGCCTGTGTTGAAGCAAAAATGGGTTTATTTTGAAAAAATTAATATACAGACTCAATAAATATCACAGATGTTGGACTCTGGGAATTGGTTTGATCTTGGGTAACATACAAAGAACTGAGATTATAATTCTATGATGAGAAGTTTATTTTTGCTCTAATGTTCCAGGTTCCAATAAATAGAACTAACTGGTTTCTATTACAGGTTGCTAACATCACAAATTGATCTGGACACGATTAATCCTGCTGCCCATTTTGTCAGAACATGTGAAGATTTCATCAGAAATATAAGGCAGCATATTACTGCATTGATGGCTAGCATTTAATATAGTAGCTCTCTAAAACTTATTAAGCAAAATGAACTGTACATTAACATTTGTTGGCAGTTCCTTCAGATTTAAAGATATAATGAAAGCCTTCTCATTTTCAAAGCAACATTACTCTAAGTGGTTTAACATTCAACTGCTTTTTCATAGTGAATATCAACATATTATCTGTTGCAATATATTATGTAATGTGATGTCTCCTTTGAATGTGTTGTGAATGAATAAATACTAAATAAAGTTATCTTGAGCTTGAAGTCAAGTGCAGGATTCTGGCCTGCACTTCTGATTGGCTGTTAATGGCAAGATCGGAGCATCTGATTGGCTGTTAATGGCAAGATCGTTCAGGAGCATCTGATTGGCCATTAACAGGCCATTAGTTCTCATTGGTTAACGGAGCTAGCGCTCCCTGATTGCTATTGGTTGAATAGTTAATAAGTTGCCTATATAAGGAAGGCTATAGCAGCCATTGAGTTGAGCTGTCACACCATGTAAATAAAGAGTTTGAAGTTCACTGTTTTTACCGGCTCGTCTCCATTATTTGCACCCATGCTCCAGACTTAACACTGGTGACGAGGATGGGATTGGATGATGTCAGAGCCAACTAAAACAACGGCGAAGACAACCAAGCACATGGCTGAAACGCACAACGGCGGAACCATGTCCGGCGGCGTAGTACCACCCGCTCCGTTCGACCCAGCTCAAGAAGACTGGGAGTCCTACATGGACCGTTTCCAAATGTTTTTGGAAACAAATAATCTGAAGGATGCCACAACCGGGAAGAAACGGGTGGTATTCCTAACGCACTGTGGACTGACGGTATTCAAAATGGCCAAGGCACTAGCGAAACTGGCTGAAGTGAAGGCCATGGACTGGGACGTCCTCGAACCACTACTAAGGGCCCACTATGCACCGACCGTGCCAACGCTCGTGAGACAGCATGAATTCTACCAAAGAAACCAGCGGAAAGGAGAAAGCATTGCCGATTTCGTTGCAGACCTCTGAAACTTGGGAGGCCTCTGTGATTTTGCCGACCTAGAGGAGGCCTTGAGAGACCGAGTAGTTCTAGGGTTAGACACTCTAAACGTGCAGAGCAAAATAATGGCTAAGGACGACATTAGCCTTGCCGATGCCATCGATGAGGCTACGCCAGTGGAGGCGACCAAGAAGTCAGCTGCCCAACTACACCGAAATTGCACTCCAGCACACCAACCAGCCGGCGAACTTTCACCTAAGTCGGAAGGACAGCTTTCGACGGCCCACCATGAGGACCTCTCTTCGTCGTCAGACAGCGATGAAGAAGAGGTCCATCGCCTGCGGTCCGATCGGGACCATTACCCGAAATCCCAGCAACCATGCGCTGGCTGTGGGGCCAACC
Source organism: Hydrophis major (assembly GCA_033807585.1). Classification (NCBI taxonomy): domain Eukaryota; kingdom Metazoa; phylum Chordata; class Lepidosauria; order Squamata; family Elapidae; genus Hydrophis; species Hydrophis major. Next base: position 60,808,634 of record CM066331.1, on the reverse strand, counting down.
ATTACCGTTCTGATTGCAAATTCCGTGACGCGCTCTGCCACGAGTGTGGGAAACGAGACACATCGGACGGGTCTGCAGAAGTCTCCTCGGACCCAGCCAGACCTCGAAGGGTACCAATCTTCACCAATCAACAGGAAACCATCCTGTAAGGCGAGAACCAGCAAGCCACTCCGACAGAAACCGACCCGTGAATCATCTAATGAGACAAGAAGAGGCTCACCAAACACTATCAGCCACGCCTCTTCACTGGATGCCAAGAAAATTCGAGTTAAAGTGGACATCAAAAATCAGCCTTGCCAAATGGAAGTTGACTCGGGATCGTCTCTTTCAATGGTCTCCTGGAAGACCCTCAAGCAACTCATCCCCACTATCCAGCGCCAAGACCTTCAATTCCAAAGGCTCGTGTTAAAGGACTATCAGGGGAACTGGATTCCAGTCATAGGATCCAGTCGAGTCCGGGTGGCATTCAAGAACCACATAGCATACTTACCCCTGACGGTGATCGACAAGGACCGGCCTAGCCTGTTAGGCCTGCAATGGTTCGCACCACTCGGCATTGAAGTGGCAGGCATTAACCGAATCGGTGGCAGTGACTGGGAGGAGGACCTCGCCCACGAGTTCAAGGACATCTTCGCGGAAAAGCTAGGCGAGTACAAGGGGACCCCAATATCCTTTAGCCTTAATCCAAAAATAGCTCCCATCCGCCTTAAGCCTCGTCGAGTTCCGTTCACGCTAAAGCTGAATATCGATGAACAGCTTGATAAGTTGATAGCCCAGGGAGTTTTAAAGCCAACCGATCACTCCCTATGGGAAACCCCAATTGTGACACCAATTAAGCCGGACGGCTCCATTAGAATTTGTGGGGACTACCGAGCCACCCTAAACCACACCCTGCAACAAAATCCATATCCGGTGCCGGTGCCGGTGGTGCAACACCTCCTCCATTCCCTGGGGGGCAGAAAAGTCTTTGCTAAACTAGACTTAGCTCAGGCTTATCAGCAACTGCCGGTTGACGAAAAAACGGCACAGGCACAGACTATCGTAACGCACTGAGGTGCCTTTAAGTGTACGTGGCTCCAATTTAGAGTCAGTGTAGCCCCGGGGATCTTTCAGAGCCTAATGGAGAGACTCTTACAGGGGATCAAGGGCATTGTCCCCTACTTTGACGATGTACTCATTGCTGCCCCCACTCCAAAAATTTTACGGGAGCGTTTAAGACTGGTTTTACAAAAATTCCAAGAAGCAGGCCTGAAGGTGAAGAAAAATAAGTGCAAGCTGTGTACAGATCGTGTTGAATTCTTGGGGTACTTGATTGACAGTCAGGGTATTCACCTACCAATAGCAAATTGAGAGCAATAAAAAACGCTCCCAGACCCCGGAACAAGGCTGACCTCCAGGCGTTTTTAGGCCTCATCAATTTTTATAACATATTCTTGCCGCACAAGGCGACTGTTACTGAACCTTTACATCATCTACTAGACAAAAAAGCAATTTGGGTATGGGGTCACAGAGAAGAGCAGGCGTTCTGTAATGTAAAAAAACTACTGACTTCTGACGCTGTACTAATGCAGTACAATGAAACTTTACCGTTGAATATCACATGTGATGCATTGCCTTTTGGAGTGGGCGCCATTTTGAGTCATGTATTGCCTAACGGTAGCGAAGCCCCTGTTGCTTATTTTTCAAAAACACTATCGATAACCAAGCGAAATTATAGCCAGATCGATAAAGAAGCCCTGGCAATTGTATCGGCTGTTAAAAGATTCCATGAGTACGTGTACGGCCGGGCTTTTACTATAGTAACTGACCACAAACCGTTGCTGGGGATAATCGCGGGGGATAAGTCAATTCCCTACATACTTTCTCCCAGGATGACCCGCTGGTCAGAATTCTTGGCTGCCTACAATTATCAGCTACAATACCGCCCCGGTAAAGCCATTCCCCATGCCGATGCGTTGAGCCGTGCACCGCTCCCAGAAACCATCAATGATCCCGCACCAACGATGACAATGTTACAGATCGAGACACTTCATACGCCGCCATTAACTGCCCGTGACATCGCGAGAGAAACAAAACGTGACCCCATCTTAGCATGAGTCTTCACATGGGTGGAACGCAGATGGCCATTGGACCAAGTACCAGACGACTTTGCACCATTCAAAAGTCGTCAAACAGAGTTGTTCTCGCAAAAGGGCTGTATCATCTGGGACGATAGAGTCGTTATCCCAGAACGACTCCAACAAGCACTGCTAAGAACCTTGCACGATGGCCACCCTGGCATCGTGCGCATGAAAGGTCTCGCACGTAGCTATGCATGGTGGCCAGGCATAGACAGACAAATCGAATCGTGGGTCAAAACTTGCCAGAGATGCAAGAAGTAAGTAATGTTCCACCAAAGGCAACCCCAACCGAATGGGAGACGCCGCGGGGACCCTGGTCCTGTATCCATCTAGATTTTGCTGGGCCGACCAAAGGCCACACATTCTTTTTTTTTTTGAAACAAATTTTTATTAATTTTAAAGATAAAACAACACATCATTAACCATTAAATACATAAACACATAAAACCTCTTAACATTGTAAATCCTTACAAGTCAAACAAGACATTATTTTTATACAGCATAATTCCAATTTATCCCATCTCCATATGGACACACAAATATCTTTCAGCAAATTTCTCATTATTTCTCTTTACTCCTATTCAATTTCATTTCTCTTCCATATTTATCCATTTTATAGTCATCATATTCTTTTCTTTCTGGCTTGTTTAAATTATTCTCATCTAACATTACTCCAAGGTTTTATTGATTCTTTTTTAAATTTTTTTTTTTATAAAAAACAAATTTTGTTAGTTTTACCATAAACACAATACACAAACATACAAACACAAAACATAAACAAAACTAAAAGATCTTTTCTGAAGGTTGTCTGTTCCCGGGTTAAAACTCTTCACACAGACACAAATTCAAACATCATATTCAACCCATATCTCCTTCCATATCTTATTATCATTTTCTTTTTTATATATATATATAAAAACCATTTTTATCAGTTTTATAAAAACAATGCACAAAGGATCAAGGCATAGCAGCTTATAAATTCTTTTCTAAGAAAAAATAATAATAAAAGATCAATAAGGCATAACATTTCCAGATTATAATATCAATATTTCATATAATATTAACTTCATATCTTGTCCCTACTTCTCCTTTCCATCCAAATTATTTATTAATTAAAATTTTATTGCCTTTTATCAATATACAAAATCCAAAAAAAAAAGCATATATATCCTTCCATATCTTATTACCATTTTCAACAACATTCTTTGTCTGTTCTATTTCCAATTATCCATTCATCTTTTTTTTCTTTTACTATACTTCTCCTGTACACCAATTGGAGTAACATCTATAACTCATTACCCTAACTTAGAAATACTACATATAGCAATCTTTCTTGGGATTCTGTTTAAAAGATTCTAAAATTACATAATAAATTTTATATTCTAAATATACATATAAAAACACACTCTTGTATACCCTCCAGAATCCCTCTTTTAATCTAAATTAAATTCACCCATTGTCTCTAAATAAACTTTTTTTCTTTAAGTCTTGCTTCCCCCCATTAAGGCTTCTCCTCCCCCCCTTTCTCTCTTGCTTATTCTTCTCCTTGCCCTTTCTACCCCTTTGCTTTTTCCCATCGCTTTTCTTACTCCTTTTCCTTTGCTTTCTAACCTTGCCTCCCTTATCACCAAAGTCAAACAAAACATTATTTTTATACAGCATAATTCCAATTTATCCCATCTCCATATGGACACACAAATATCTTCCAGCAAATTTCTCATTATTTCTCTTTACTCCTATTCAATTTCATTTCTCTTCCATATTTATCCATTTTATAGTCATCATATTCTTTTCTTTCTGGCTTGTTTAAATTATTCTCGTCTAACATTCCTCCAAGGTTTTATTGATTCTTTTTTCCTTTTTTTTTTATAAAAAACAAATTTTGTTAGTTTTACCATAAACACAATACACAAACATACAAACACAAAACATAAACAAAACTAAAAGATCTTTTCTGAAGGTTGTCTGTTCCTGGGTTAAAACTCTTTACACAGACACAAATTCAAACATCATATTCAACCCATATCTCCTTCCATATCTTATTATCATTTTCTTTTTTATATATATATATAAAAACCATTTTAATCAGTTTTATAAGAACAATGCACAAAGAATCAAGGCATAACAGCTTATAAATTCTTTTCTAAGAAAAAATAATAATAAAAGACCAATAAGGCATAACATTTCCAGATTATAATATCAATATTTCATATAATAATAACTTCATATCTTGTCCCTACTTCTCTTTTCCATCCAAATTATTTATTAATTAAAATTTTATTGCCTTTTATCAATATACAAAGTCCAAAAAAAAAAAAAAAGCAAATATATCCTTCCATATCTTATTACCATTTTCAACAACATTCTTTGTCTGTTTTATTTCCAATTATCCATTCATCTTTTTTTTTCTTTTACTATACTTCTCCTGTACACCAATTGGAGTAACATCTATAACTCATTACCCTAACTTAGAAATACTACATATAGCAATCTTTCTTGGGATTCTGTTTAAAAGATTCTAAAATTACATAATAAATTTTATATTCTAAATATACATATAAAAACACACTCTTGTATACCCTCCAGAATCCCTCTTTTAATCTAAATTAAATTCACCCATTGTCTCTAAATAAACTTTTTTTCTTTAAGTCTTGCTTCCCCCCATTAAGGCTTCTCCTCCCCCCCTTTCTCTCTTGCTTATTCTTCTCCTTGCCCTTTCTACCCCTTTGCTTTTTCCCATCGCTTTTCTTACTCCTTTTCCTTTGCTTTCTAACCTTGCCTCCCTTATCACCAAAGTCAAACAAAACATTATTTTTATACAGCATAATTCCAATTTATCCCATCTCCATATGGACACACAAATATCTTCCAGCAAATTTCTCATTATTTCTCTTTACTCCTATTCAATTTCATTTCTCTTCCATATTTATCCATTTTATAGTCATCATATTCTTTTCTTTCTGGCTTGTTTAAATTATTCTCGTCTAACATTCCTCCAAGGTTTTATTGATTCTTTTTTCCTTTTTTTTTTATAAAAAACAAATTTTGTTAGTTTTACCATAAACACAATACACAAACATACAAACACAAAACATAAACAAAACTAAAAGATCTTTTCTGAAGGTTGTCTGTTCCTGGGTTAAAACTCTTTACACAGACACAAATTCAAACATCATATTCAACCCATATCTCCTTCCATATCTTATTATCATTTTCTTTTTTATATATATATATAAAAACCATTTTAATCAGTTTTATAAGAACAATGCACAAAGAATCAAGGCATAACAGCTTATAAATTCTTTTCTAAGAAAAAATAATAATAAAAGACCAATAAGGCATAACATTTCCAGATTATAATATCAATATTTCATATAATAATAACTTCATATCTTGTCCCTACTTCTCTTTTCCATCCAAATTATTTATTAATTAAAATTTTATTGCCTTTTATCAATATACAAAGTCCAAAAAAAAAAAAAAAGCAAATATATCCTTCCATATCTTATTACCATTTTCAACAACATTCTTTGTCTGTTTTATTTCCAATTATCCATTCATCTTTTTTTTTCTTTTACTATACTTCTCCTGTACACCAATTGGAGTAACATCTATAACTCATTACCCTAACTTAGAAATACTACATATTACAATCTTTCTTGGGATTCTGTTTAAAAGATTCTAAAATTACATAATAAATTTTATATTCTAAATACACATATAAAAACACAATCTTATATACCCTCCAGAATCCCTCTTTTAATCTAATTTAAATTCACCCATTGTCTCTAAATAAACTTTTTTTCTTTAGGTCTTGCTTCCCCCCATTAAGGCTTCTCCTCCCCCCCTTTCTCTCTTGCTTATTCTTCTCCTTGCCCTTTCTACCCCTTTGCTTTTTCCCATCGCTTTTCTTACTCCTTTTCCTTTGCTTTCTAACCTTGCCTCCACCTTTTCGCTCATTTTTCTCTCTTTTGGTTGTTTTTATAATTCTTAAAATCCCCTTTTTCTTATCCTTTTTCTCCTCCTCTCCGGAAGGGACCCATTGTTCATCAAAGATGGCTTCTTCTTCCTCTTCTTCCTTGTCCCAGTCCTTCTGCTGCGTAATCAACTTTTCAACAGAACATAACGCCATTTCTAAGAATTGAAACAAAGCGCCCAAAGTATCTTCTTTTTTATATTTTTGATATTCAATCTCTAGTTCATCCACAAACAATGCCATTATAAAAAGGGAAACTTTTTCCAAAACAACCACAAGTATTTTTAATCAAAGATAATCAAAAGCAATTAAAAAAAAAAAATTCCAAAAGTTAATACTTTTCTTCCTTCTTCTCTTTCTCTTTCTGGATTAATTTTTAATCAAAGAGGTCCAATTACCATATATCTTCTTTTGGGATCCACAAAGACGTTCTAGACAATCTCCTCCTTTTTCAGCTTCTGCTCCAATTTTTTTTCTCCCTTCCCACTTGCAATGACAATTTTAAATAATCAAAAATCCATACCTCCAGCAGAGATTTTCCAATTTCTTAAATTTTTCAATGTCCAAAAATCCCTTTGTCTCTTAGCTTCAGCTTTCAAAGCAATCCACTTTCAATGTCTAATATATCCAAATATTTCTGCTTTTTCCGTGGGGTGGGAGAGTAAAAAAAAAAAAAGAGTTCCCTTTAACAGCTTCTCCGCCGCTTTTCGCTCTTCTTAGGGATACAATGTATCCTCCAGCAATTCAAGCAGCTCAATTCCAGGCAGTTTAAAAGGTGTTACTTGACCCGGCTCAGACAGAACTTTCACTCTTCACACTTCCTCCAGCACAGTTCTTACCCGGTTGCTGGCTTCTTCATGGCGGCCATTGCTGACCGCCGCTCCACCGCCTTGGGAAAAAGGGGTTTTCCCGGAGAAGGGGGGGGTCTGCGACACCCCCACCTCCCTATCCGACTCCCCTCTCTCTTCAGCTGTCCCTACAGGGCAGCCATATCCCCCTGACCCATCTGGATCGGGGGTACCTCGACGGCTAGCACAGCAGGAATCGCGAGCTATCGCGAATTCCTGCTGCCCCGAAGCCACGCGAAACCGGAAGTCCCAAAGGCCACACATTCTTGTTAACCGTCGACACCTACTCGAATTGGCTCAAGATTCACTGAATGAGGAACACGACCACCAAAGCAGTCATCAAAAGACTGGAAAGACTGTTTGCAACCTACGGATTACCAGACGTTCTGGTATCCGACAACGGCCCCCAATTTACCGCGCTGTCTTTTGAACAGTACCTGGCTGACCGCGGTATCCGACATGCGCTTACTTCGTCTGCGCACCCTGCGGCCAACAGTAGGGCTGAGCGCATGGTACAATTCATCAAAAGGACTCTACAAAAGATAGACTACGACAACATCGACGAGAAAATCAAGCGAATCCTTTTCCTACAGCACATCACACCTCACAGCGTCATCAACAAAACTCCCGCTGAGCTGCTAATGGGACGAAAGCTCCGCTCCCACCTCGATCGGTTACACCCAGCCTATGAACCGGAAAAACCATTCAGATCTAGCAGCCGATGCTGTACCTTCCAGGTAGGCGATTTAGTATTCGCTAAAAACTTATCAGGCGATCTGCTGTGGGTAGAAGCGACCATAATCTGCATAACCGGCCCAAGATCATATTTCGTTCCGTGCCCTGACGACAGACTTTGGAAGCTCCACATAGATCAACTACGATCGCGGCTACCGTCACGCAATTCCGAACTCCCTTATCACCAAACTGAGGGGGGGAGATACAGAGGAAAATGAATTGCAACTAGAGGAAAATCTTTTTGAAGAGACTGATAACGGAACTGAAATGCAGGAACAGGAACCGGGGACCGGAGTGAGTTCACCTCAGGGAGTGGCCAGTGATATTGGTGACGACGGGAACGCGAACTCGGAACCAGAGGCACCCCTACCATTAAACAACGATCTACCTCAGTAGAAGTGCAGCCAACCGCCAAGCACTTTGCGAAAATCAAAAAGACTAATAAAACAACCGTCCTACCTCAAGGACTATGTGACCGCGCTCTGTAAGCAGAAGCCGGGGGAAAGGGGTGTTGTGAATGAATAAATGTTAAATAAAGTTATCTTGAGCTTGAAGTCAAGTGCAGGGTTCTGGCCCTGCACTTCTGATTGGCTGTTAATGGCAAGATCGGATTGGTCCGTTCAGGAGCATCTGATTGGCCATTAACAAGCCATTCTCATTGGTTAACGGAGCTAGCGCTCCCTGATTGCTATTGGTTGAATAGTTAATAAGTTGCCTATATAAGGAAGGCTATAGCAGCCATTGAGTTGAGCTGTCACACCATGTAAATAAAGAGTTTGAAGTTCACTGTTTCTTCCGGCTCGTCTCCATTATTTGCATCCATGCTCCACACTTAACAGAATGACTCTTCCAACACTTTCTCAGAGGCTGGCTCGAGGAAGAATGAGATCATTCCTGGCACATCAGAAATTACTGACCCTGAACTGCCAGAAAAACAGGTTTTGGCTGGAGACAGCTTTCAGGTCAGTGAAGAAGATGGGAAGGAGCTGTCTGCTGTGGTGGATCTCAGAGTACGCAGGACAGAAAAATGGAAGTATGCCAGATTATTTGGGAAAAGCCCCTCCCCGTTGATGGACTGCACTGGCCAGGCAGAGGGAAGCATTGCTAGAAGAAATGTGTGTGGGGCATGGCTGTGTACTCATTTGTGTTTCTTGAAAATCTGAATTGCAATAATCCATGAGCTAACATAGATGTACTTTAAGTTTTGCCCGGGGAGGACTTTATGTTCATTTATTGGACTCACTATTTGAGCAGCTTGCTATTTGTATTATAGACTAATTAGCTATTGCCTGGGGAATTAATCTGGCCTTGCTTGTGGCTGGTTTTGTTTGAGACAATTATAAAGCTGGGTGAAGAGAACTGCTAGGGGAAGATAAATAAAACCCTCCATAAACCACACTGACATGTGAGTGTGCGTGAATAGGGCAGCACATGTGGTTTACAGCGTCAAGCAAGATGAAGAAAATGCCTGTGAGATCTAAAATTATATATCTATCATCTATATTGTCTATATCTATCTATATCTATAGAGAGGGAGAACATAGAAATGAACAGAATAGCATGGAGAACTTTTCTCCACACAATTTAAGGTTTACCACACAAAAAGCATCCTTGGGGCTTCATTGGTAAATCAGGGTTTTGTAATGTGATAAGAATGCAGTGCAGAAATCTTGGGAAATTAATTTTTCCTCCTTTTAATTAGTCTATGGAAGAGAATGCTTGCAGATATTAACAAGGCAACATTTAACAAATGTTCAGACATTTCCATTAGTGCCCTGATCATCTGCATTTAGCTAATTTGCACACAAAAAACCTCCTATGGACTCCATGAGATTGAATGCCAAAAACCATGTAATGCAGTTTTGTAGTACAAGAATTTCATCACTTACATTAATATATTCCAGAGCATTTATTAGTGTACTGTGGAGTATTATGAATAATTAAAAATAAACTAGACTTGTAGAAGAAATGAACAATGCATATTTTACATTGTACAGACCCAACTTTTCACTTTTTTTGTTCCTTTTAAATTTGCGATTGCTTTTTGGTTCATGAAATTCAGCACCTGCACTTGCACCTTCAAAACATTATCATAATTTAATGATAGCTCCTTATATAACTAAAAATAATTGCAGTTAGGAAAAAAGTGTGTGTGTGTGTGTGTGTGAGAGAGAGAGAGAGAGTTATGTATAATTGGTGAGAAAGGAATACATTCCCCTTTCAGGAAAAGTTTATTATACAAATAAATTCAGATAATTTTTAAAGAAGGGCTACTATGATCCTTAATCTTTAGGATACCAGATTACTTGGCTCTTTATTTATTTTTGCTTTTCTAAAGCAAGTTTCAGCATAGTGCAGAAAAGGAGTAGTTCTCCCAATTCTTAAGGGAGGCTTAAAATTAATTAGAAAAATCTTTCCTAGCTCTCCTATTGCCTTGTATGCAGTTTCTACCATTTTGAAGAAGAAGAAAATTTTGAAGAAAAAAATCATGGCACCTACCAGAATCATTGTATCTCCATTGAAAAGGGAATGAAATCTTAAGCAGCACATTTTCTAGGAAAGCATTTCTCAATCTTGGCAACTTTAAGATGCATAAATTCCTAGAATTCCTAAGCCAGCAAACTGGATGGGAAGTCTATAGTTGAAGTCCACGCATCTTAAAGTTGCCACAGTTGAGAAACACTGCTCTTGAAGGATTTTCCATTTGCAGCTAGAGAACACATTTGAAGTTTTGGGAATACATCACCACCATTCTCACAAAACAGCTAGTGAGGCATGTCTTTTATTATATATATCACAAAACATGTATTTTTCAAAAGATAATGGATCATTACTGTCTTTTGCTTTCTGGAGATCAGATACTTCTAATCTCCATCATCTTTTCCTAAAGGAGTGTGGGGGACAGATTATTAGATTGTAGCTATCTATCATTTCATTTTTTTTGCAAATTCCTCGAACATATGTATTAGGAATATATTGATTGGTGCTTTGTATTATTTTAATTTTGCATTTTAATAATAAAAATATTACAAAATGGGCAGGAAACCCAATGTATGCCAAGACAAGGTTGCCAGAGATATTGGTAGTGCTCAGTTCAAAATGGTTAAAATCATAAGAACATTATGGTCCAATATAAACGAATTAAAAGCTATACTGTTTCAGCACATAGTACAATTATTTCATACCATTCAATGATGTTTAGGGGCTTTTAAAACTCTATCCACACCAGGATAAGTATTGAAGTTTAAATATTTAAATAAATTTATCTCATATTTGAAGATAAATCAATATAGAGAATAGAATCAGTTTGCATTCCTAATAACTTATAGCGCATAAGTGAACAGATTAAGAAAACACTTGTTTAAATAGAGGATTACAACACGGACATATCTGATTTGTGGGTTGATCTATAGAATTGTTCACAAAAATAAAACAGGTGGAAGATGTGCTTGACTTCTTTCCAAAAGGCAATATTGAAACCATTTTCATGATCCCATAGTCCTCTTCTAAGAATTTGGGTTAAGCCACAGCATTTCTTGGGAAATTGCAAATTTGTGATGCTGATTTATACTCTAAATAGCAAAGCTCTATATTTCATTACCAAGAAAAAAAATCATCATAAGATAACAAGGGTAATATATGGAATCTACACATGCTGGGAAAGGTCTTCATTAATATTGTCAGTTTTATTGCACAAGATGTCCTGAAGTACCCCTCAGGGAAGCAGTGAAAAATTGGTGACAGTGAGCAAGATGAATGGGGAAAGTTACATCAGATAACGTGTTGGGGAAAACAGTATTGACCTGCAGTCCTATGTGCATAAGAGCCCACCATATTTTACAAGATCCCTATGTAGCATTTTATAACAGCAGCAGCAACAAAGCACAGGTACATTATTCAAAATGCCATTATGTTTGATCATTTCTAACCATAGAGACAGAGGACATTTTTCCTTTGTATGTAACATTATTACAATTTATGTAACAATGCTATAGGCAGGTCTGGAATATCTTTTTCTCTTGTGTCTTGTGGATTTTGTAGGTCAGGTGACCAGGAACAAGTAGAATCAGAGAGTTGTTTATTGACCTTTATTTCAAATGACCAACCATGTCTGTCATCATTCTGCTGTGTGGTGAAGAGCTATACTCAATAGCATTGCTCTGATGTTTCTAAGGATTTGTGCAAGGACTATCTCTATCTCTATTTCTATCTTATCTCTATTTCTATCTGTCTATCTTTATCATTTTTGCATTTGTCTTTCCTTGTACAGTCCTGTTCTAGCAGCATACAAAACATTCCTTGCCACAAGCACTGATCACCATTTTATAGTATCCATTTAGTGGAAGCCGTCAGTAATCAAACAAAAGTTTATCAGAATTGCTCAATTGAACTAGACCGCTCAGTCAGAAGTATGAGCAGTAGATTAATTCTACATCTTTTACTGATTTAATGCATGGCTGAAATAGTGTAATGTTGGAATGATGGGACCCTGCTCTCCATTGCCAGAACCGAACATAAAGGAATTTGAACATCAGCATTTATTGCCTCTGCAATGAAAAGGAAGGGTGGGAAAGATATCATTAGTAAAGAAAAGTGTGTTTGGGGTCAGTTTTCTTTAAAAGCTGTAACATTTTTAAAAAATTAAAACTTTGATTAAGATAAAATGGGGTTCAGGAACAGAAGCCCAAATAGATCATGATGGGCATAATCTTGAAATTAGATTTGTTCTACTTCTGCTGCAGTACTGTATAAAATATATACAGTTCAACATAACTCATGTTGGGGTGCTGTGGTGGCCTGAGTGCTCTTCCAGTAAAAACAGGTTCCTGAGCTCCATTTTCAGCTTCAATGGCCTCCTGCAACACTCTGCCAGTGAAAATGGAACATAGGAGAGCTGCCCATGGCCCTCCTGAGCTCCATTTTTGCTGGCAGATGTCAGTCCTTTGCTATTTCCCAGGCAGCACCTCATGGCCTGGTTCTGGCCCCCAGGCCTTGAGTTTGATATCCTTGCCTTAGGCAAACAACACAGAGCTTAATCAGTAAAACCTACAAAAGCACTTTAGTGGTAAGAAGTTCATATAAGTATGCAGCAATCAGGCAAGTAGCACTTTCAAGATCGAATTTTTATGTACATCTATGTATATACAAATGTTTTATATCATGAATATGCAACAGTAGCTTAGGCTGACCATCTATATAGATTGGATGATTTAGTGACCATCTTACTTGATGATGTACACATTAGTTTAACTTCAATGTGGTTATTGATTTTTTTCTAATTGCAGTATTCTCACTTCATCTGGATGGGCAAGAATGGAAATAAAAGAATTACAGCTAAATATTTGCAATGAAGACCATGCCTTTCAGAGAATTGTGATAAGGTTAGCAACCAAAGTTGATTTATTGGTGTGTTGGTTATTTCCCATCAAGTTGGCATTGACACTTAGCCACCCACACAGATGGATTTTCTCCAGATTGATATGTCCCTAACCTTTCCTTTTCCTGTTTTCTGCTATAGGTATGATTTTAGGATAATATAAGTAGGTACTTTCAGATACTATCTATGATAAGACCAGGAAGAAAAATAAAACAACTATAAAAATATGATGATAATCTGTGTCATTGACGAAACAGGAGGTAACATTTTCTTTGACAAAAGACAGCAGATACAAGTGAACTAAGTTGATAAGAAGCACATTACTATATTAGTCTATGTTGCAATATGAAATAAGCTTTAATTTAGCCACAAAAAGGATTCCTCTACCGCTAATTATAATGTTTTGATGATGGTGATCATTTAAAAAGTATATAATGTTTAACATACTATTTTGCTATCATGGTGATATTTTAGTCATTCAACATTATGCTATCAAAACAAACTCAGGTTCTATGCTTAGTTTTCTTAGCTTAATTTATGAAATGTATACATCAGGGCAACTGAAAAATGTGTTAATATTAAAATGATACACCAAAATTTAAACCTAATATAATTAAAATAATATTAATATAAAATGCTATTATCTGATTTCAAGCAATTTGTTACATTTTATTTTTTCTAGCATATAGAACCTGTCTATACTATCTGAATCCACCATCTCCAAAGAATAGGAGGTTGAGATATTATCCTTAGTCCTTCTTAAATTTTATACTGTAATTGGGGAATGCATAACTTAAACATCTTTATAAAAGAGCCAGTTGGGAGTTGAGACCTACCTTTTGCCAGTATTATATGACAGCTGTTCAGAATAGCTGTATGATCCCCATATAACACACAGCTGTTATAAGGGTTGTAGGCAGATGCTACATCAATGCCCTTGTGTACCCTGAAGCATTTTCCCCGAATTATCTCCTAAGTCCTGCATAGCCCTTCCTTTTAATGCAGAGAATAAAATATTTAAGGGACAAATGGGATTATTGGGTAAACACATAAAATTATTTAGAGGCAGTTTGATCTTGTGGTTAAATAATGTTAAAAACCAGGAAACTGTGAGTTCTGTCTTGGGCATGAAAACCAACTGGGTGAATTTGGGCCAATCATTCTCTATTAGGCCAACCCATTTCACTTTGTTGTTGTTGTGGGGAAAATTAGACGAGAAAAGACTATTATGTATGTTTGCCACTTTGAGTTATTTAAAAAACAAAGGCTGGTTATAAATAAATAAATACATACATAATAAAGAGGAGTACAATATTACATAATCTACAGTTCCCATTTCTCCTTTACCACATAGGTAGATATGTTGTTCTTTAAAAATGTTGAAAAACTTGCCTTCCAAAAGAGCAGATGGGAGACGTCTCCAGTAGGCCAATATAAAAGTTCTTCTCACTTATTTGTTTGTTTGTTTGTTTGTTTGTTTGTTTATTATATTTCATGCTTCCTAACTGCCTATCCTATCCAGGTTTCACAATCTTCCATTTACACAAGTTTTTGAGACTCTCTCCTTTGCTCATTCATCTTTATTTTTAAGGTTCAGAACTTTTAAATGTTTTCTCTTCCAGAAAAATCAATTCAGTCTCCTTTTTTATCTGATCAACTGGGCTCAGGTAGAATGAAAGGTTTCAATAAGTTGCAATGAATGAAGAAGAAAAAAAACTAGTTTTCTAGCAGAGCTTTTGTCTGCTAGATTTTTGTGTGATGTTAGATAAAAAGTATGAGACCAAAACAAATGAATCCTGGAATAAAGGGGAAAATCAAGATTTTCTGTATGTTTTTTTAAAAAAATTAAATTGTTCAATACTGCTATTCAGTATAATTTTCATGTATAATTAAGTAATCAATAGCTAACCAATAACTACAGCTGTGTAATGTGTAGAAACACTGAATGGAATGTATGGGTAATTCCACTGGACCATTTTAAACATCATACAGGGATAACCGCTCCTTTCATCAAGTTGTGTTGTGTTGCCTCATCATGGTGTTGGGATATTCTTGGAAGGGATGAACAAAGAATATTTGTAGTGTACTCCAAGAGCATATACTGCCAGCAGGTCACTCCAGGCATAAAAATTATCCTAATGCTCAGGTAAATCCAGCAAACATTCATACTAGTCAGCAGTGATATAGAAAGATGCTGAAAACAGATGATTACTTTAGTGGCAATGGAAAAGACATCACTTCCTCTTTGAAGGAGAAGGCAATGGTGAACAACTCCTGTAGTTTTATTAAGAAGACTACATGGGTGGAAAATATAAAATTACTGATGATAAATGATGTGCTCTCAAGTAGGATGTTATTCAACATACTACTGAAAAAAAATGTCTGAATCTTTTTGGCATCCTAATAATGTTTATGATATGACTCGATTAAAGCCTGTGGGTTGTCTTCTTATGGGAAAAGAACATTGGAAGTAGCAAAGAAAGAATTATGATAGCAATATGGAATGTAAGGAATATGAATTATATAATTATAATATAATTAGAAAAAATATAGCAACAGCTGTACTTGGCTACCATGCAGTAAATGATCAAATATTATTTAAACATTGTGGACAATCCTTTAATATGGTTATAATTCAAATTTAGTCTCTAACCATTATTACAGAAGAACCAGAGATTGCTGAGTTTTATGATTTAGTTCAATTTTAAATAGAGAGGACATGCTGCTTGTAATTGGTGAGTGGAATGCCAAACTTGGAAACATTGAAAAGGAAGATGCACAATAATTAGATTGTATGGCTAAGCTTAGCAAAATAAAATAGCAGACTTACTTATCAATTTCTGCCATATGTACCTTCCTATTTCTCAAATGAATTTGCGATGTTTCACTCTCCTGGAATCCTTGTAGGCAGTGCACGCTAAAGTACAATCTGGTGAGAATATCTGCAAATAGTTATCAGGCTTCAGAAGAGATGAAATTTACATTTTATTAGAATTAAAACATGCTGGTTGACTTTGTGCCACCTATTTGAGGGCATGGGGATAAATTGATTTGCTGGGAAGCTCTTTATTTTAATCAGTCACTCATTCAGTCACCTTGACATACAAAGAAGTAACAACTAGGATGGAAACAGTCTTTCCAAGATCTAACTTTTTCTTTGGAGGATTTGGATATTTGTTTTATTTATTTATCCTATTTATCACCTCAGAATGCAAGTCTGGCCAGCTTCTCACAGCACAGTAAAAACAACAATGACATAAAATCTGAAACTAAAAAGCCAGTGCCTCAATTATCATCTAAATAAATGGAGCATAATGACTGGGGGTCCTGAGTTAGATTGCAACTATGACAACTCTGGAAAGAGAGTTCCCAAAGTAGCATTATAAACCATTTAGTCTGGGGAAGACTAATTTTCATAGTTCTGATTTGAAGGACTTAGCCATTGCATTTAACCTATACAAAGAAATGTCTAAACGTTTGATCATAGATTTGTACTATCATGTAAGGTTTGATTCTGACACCTGTTATGTAGTTCCAGAATGTAGTGCTTCTACAGGACACCAACACATTTATTTGATACTGGATGTACACAATTGTGCTTGTGATTTATTGCCTTTTTTAAGTTTAGGCCTATCGTATCAGAGCTGCCTGGAGATGCTGCATGGCTTGAGAATTTATATTACTATTTGAAATTTACTAGGCTCATTTAATTTCATTTTTTTCTTCCCAGATTGTTCCATAGATGAAGGAAATGGAATAAATATATATCTTGAACACTTTGGGAGAAGAAAAAGTAGCATCTTGCCCAATTAAAATGCCTCATTCTATCCCCCTCTTCCTGTTGAATAACTTTACTTAATATACTTTAAAATAGTATATCACTCTACAAGCTTCCCATACTTAAGCATAGAGAATGTAAGCCTAAAAATGTAAAATATTCCATACCAGTCTTTTGTAATACAATGTTACACAGATAAATCAAGCAGACAGAAACCATTACTAAAAACACATTTAACTTAAATTAAATTTACTTTGTGTTAGGTGATTGTATGCAAGGTTTATTATAGCTGAATAATTTATCAGCTCTTGATTTGCTTGAAATACAAAACAATAACAACATGAGAAATAAGTCTTCCTAGAATAAGGATTGTGAGATTATCTGAACATTTTAACTGAACTGGTACAACCTACCTTTAGATACACAAGGAACCTGAATGCAGTTGACATGGACTATATTGTAGATTGCTGGAAGACAGAATGGAAACTGGGATCATTTGGTGTATCTCCAGGTCAAGGGTGTCAAATTCGCATTGTCATGGCGGTGTCACCTAATATATCAGGACTTTTTTCCCATTTGCTGAAGCGGTTGTGGGCATGGCCAGCAAGTGAAGCATCTAGTCCATGGGCTGCAAGTTTGACAGCCCTACTCTAGGTGATATTTAATAAATTAGCAAATAGTTTTGATTCTCAGTTAGCTAATGATTGCAAAAACAAATCCACTTTCTTTCACTGGGAAATATTTAGAAATAAATTAGTGGATTTCTATAAGAAAAGATTTGTGAACTGGTTGGGGTATTGAGTAACAGAGACTGAAGGGAACATATTCTTAGAGGTTGCATTTACTTTAGTGAAACTTTTTGTTCATTTATTTAAAAGCTTTACCTAACTACGCATCCCACATACACATGTGTGGCTTATAAATGACAGTAATCATAATAAAAATGTAAAAACATAAAACAATCACAGACACTACCAATGTTCTCACACATACACAAAGAACTGATCTTCATGATTTTTGGAAGCTTAGGAGGGTAGAAGCCAACAGGATCTTAGGCGAATATCTATCAAAGGGCAGGGAAGCTACTAAGAAGACACTCTTCCTAAAACTTGCAACATTTATAGAAAGGAACCTGGAGTGCACCCACCCTATCACACCTAAAACCCCCAAAGTGCTTCTTCAAAAGGCAACTAGACTTTTTTTGTTTGTCCTTGAAAATATTTTGCTTCTTATCCAAGAAGCTTCTTCAGAACTGAACTAATCTGAAGAAGCTTCTTGGATAAAAAGCAAAATGTCTTCAAGGAAAAACAAAGAAAGTCCATTTGCCCTTTGAAAAGCACCTTTGGGACAACCATGACTTGGATGACTGAGAATCTCCATAGACCTAACTAGAATGGGCAAATATCCTCAGGGAGATGCAATTCTACAACCAAGGTGTCTGTATTTGGGTATACAGAACTTCTAAAAGCAAAGATACACCTATTCAGCATACATCTTCAAAAATAAAGGTGTTGTAAGCAAAGCAGAAGGACAATCTACAGTACAGTGTTCCTTCCCTTGATATAAATTTATTGGAAACAGAATTCTGGTGGATTAGATCCAGTTCATTAAAAAGGGGTGATGGTGAAGACATTGTGAGACACATAGTTATTAAAAAGTAAATAATAAAATCTTGGATTGATGGAGATAGCGAACTTGCAGCATAGTTAGAATGACAATGTATTTTGTAAGCAATTGACAACTCAAATCAAATATATATATATTTTCTTAAGTTTTCGCGGGTACTTACATGTATGACATTCAGCTTAGTTCGGGTATTTTCCCACATCATAGTAGTTGTGCTTTTAAAGTTGTAGCAATGTTTCAGCAGAATCTCATCTGCCATCATCAGGCTTCTGATGATGGCAGATGAGATTCTGCTGAAACGTTGCTACAACTTTAAAAGCACCACGTGGGAAAATACCCGAACAAAGCTGAATGCCAGACATATATATATACATATAGATACATACATACATACATACATATATATATATATATATATATATATATATATATATATATATATTCAGAAGAAAGAGAGATTGCTCTTCGGGAAAAGGTTTTTATTTTTGTTCAGAATTTTCGGATTTGTTATCTCAAGTCCGTCTTCAGTGAACAGTTAGTTGGAGATGTGTCAGGGAAGGAGCTTTGGTCGTTATTTCTGTCGTTGGTGTCAGCGTTCTGTAGATTGGCAGCGCGGGCATCAATCGCGTGATTGGCTTGTCAGTTGTTCTGGGTGCGAGCTGGGTTGTTTTTTGATGTTGTTCATCCAATTATCACGTAAACTTTGGTAGTTGGGGTCAATGTCTTTGTGGCGATTAATACAATTGGTGCCAGTATGCCATGCTTCAATAAATTCACGTGCATAACGTGTTTTGCCTGTGCCAATTATTTTGGTTGCATCCCAGTTAAAGCAATGATTGTGCTCTATGCTGTGTGTTGCTATTTGAGATAGTGGGTCTCTTCTTTTAACTGCTAGTGTGTGTTCATGGATTCTTTCGTGGAGTTGTTTTCCAGTTTGGCCAATGTATTTTTGGGGGCATGTTTTGCATGGTATTTCATATATAACGTTTTTCATTGAAGTGATTGGTAATTTGTCTTTACCTGATATGAGTGTTTTTCTTAATCAAGTTGTTGGTTTGTGTGCAATATTGATGTTGAATGGTTGTAAGTGTCTTGATATGATTTCTGATACACCATGTATATATGGAAGTGAGTACCATTTAGGTGGGTTTTGTGGGTTTTTGTTGTTTGTGTCTGTTTGTTTGTGTGATTTATGTGGTTTGTGTCTTAGGCAGTTCTTGATGAAGCTTTTTGGGTATCCATTGGTTATGAAGAGGTTGTAGAGAAAGTTTAGTTCTTCTTTTCGTGTTTTTTTATCTTGGCAATAAGTGTAGGCTCGTTTGAAGAGTGTGGAGATGCAGCTTCTTTTGTGTGTAGTAGGGTGGTTGCTTCGGTAGTGAAGTATAATGTCAGCATTTGTTTTCTTTCTGTATACGCTTGTTTGTAATTTGCCATTTTCAAGAAGTTTTAAGTTGACATCTAGAAATGATAGTTGAGCATTATTCATTTCTTCTCGTGTAAATTGTATGTTCGGGTGTATTGAGTTGATTGCTTTGTGTAGTTGTTCTAATTCAGTGCGTTTGACAATGACAAATGTGTCATCTACATATCGAAGCCATAGTTTTGCTTTGAGATTTGTAAAAACGGATTTTTCTAGATCTTGTAACACTATTTCAGCGATGAAACCTGAAATAGGAGAGCCCATTGGTGTGCCTTTTTTCTGGAGGTAGAATTTTTTGTTGAATTGGAAGTAGTTTGTTAGGCAAAGTGTGATTAGTTCCATCACTCTGTCAGTGGGAATATTGATGGGTTTTTCTTCTAATTGTTGTTGAATTATTTTTTTGGCATGTTCAAGAGGGATCGAAGGAAAAAGTGATATAACATCAAAGGATACCATGCATTTATCTGGTTCTATTTGTATTTCTTTGATTCGTTCAAGAAAGGTGTATGCATTTGTAATACTGTGTTCTGAGTTTGTAATTAAATGTTTGAGGTGTTGGAGAAGCCATTTGGCTAAGTTGTAAGTGGGGGTTCCGATGAGTGAGATTACCATGCGAAGTGGAATGTTCGGTTTATGTATTTTTGGAAGACCATATGCTCTGGCAATGGATGGGCTGGTTATTAGGATGAATTTGCTATCTTCTTTTGAAATGAATTTTTCTTTAGAGAGTCGTTTGATTGTTGAAATTATTGTATTGTTTTGTTTCTTTGTGGGATCATTTTGTAATTCTGTGTATGTTGTGGTGTCTTCTAATGATGTAGTTGCTTTGGTGATGTAGTCATCTCTATTCATGATGACTGTAGCACCTCCTTTGTCTGCAGGGAGGATGACTATAGATTTATCTCGTCGTAAGGACTGTAATCCAAGATTTTCTTTTTTTGTTAAAATGTGATCTGGGTTCTTTGATCTTAGTAAACCTGTAACTGTGTTTCTGATTGTTGATTTGGTGTTATCAGTTATTTCTGGTCTGGAGAGGATTGCTTCCAGGTCAGCTATGAAATCAATGGATTGTGCATCTTTGGTGTTGAATTTTAGTCCATGGGAGAGTAAATTGAGTTCTGTTGTTGTTAATTGTCTTGTTGATAGATTTACAGCTTTTTTATTTGTTTGTGGAAGTGTTGTATTTGATGTAAGTTTTTGTAATTTGGTTTCAAGTGATACGCGTTTGGTTCGACTGCTATTTGATGCTGAAGATTTGATTTTGTTATTAAGTTGTGAAAAAAGTTCTGGATAAAGTTTTCTTTCACATATTGATTTTAATTGATCGGCTTCGGCTTTGAATCGTTGGAGCCGGTTTTGTGCATCTTGAATTAAGACGCGCAGCATGCGGCGGCCGTTCTGAGCGGCTATTTTGTATCCGAACGGCGATTTGACAGGTGGGCTGGATTTTACTGACCTTGGCAATACGTTTGTGTCTCTGCATCGGTGTAGAAACCATAGCTGTTGACGTGTAACGGCTTCCCTTCGGGCAAGTTTTTCCCATTTTCGGGCTTGTAGGAGCGTATAACGCTCTTGGGTATTTCGTAGAATTGTGAAGGTTTGCATCCCGAGATAGAAGTTCAGAAGAAAGAGAGATTGCTCTTCGGGAAAAGGTTTTTATTTTTGTTCAGAATTTTCGGATTTGTTATCTCAAGTCCGTCTTCAGTGAACAGTTAGTTGGAGATGTGTCAGGGAAGGAGCTTTGGTCGTTATTTCTGTCGTTGGTGTCAGCGTTCTGTAGATTGGCAGCGCGGGCATCAATCGCGTGATTGGCTTGTCAGTTGTTCTGGGTGCGAGCTGGGTTGTTTTTTGATGTTGTTCATCCAATTATCACGTAAACTTTGGTAGTTGGGGTCAATGTCTTTGTGGCGATTAATACAATTGGTGCCAGTATGCCATGCTTCAATAAATTCACGTGCATAACGTGCTGTGTGTTGCTATTTGAGATAGTGGGTCTCTTCTTTTAACTGCTAGTGTGTGTTCATGGATTCTTTCGTGGAGTTGTTTTCCAGTTTGGCCAATGTATTTTTGGGGGCATGTTTTGCATGGTATTTCATATATAACGTTTTTCATTGAAGTGATTGGTAATTTGTCTTTACCTGATATGAGTGTTTTTCTTAATGAAGTTGTTGGTTTGTGTGCAATATTGATGTTGAATGGTTGTAAGTGTCTTGATATGATTTCTGATACACCATGTATATATGGAAGTGAGTACCATTTAGGTGGGTTTTGTGGGTTTTTGTTGTTTGTATCTGTTTGTTTGTGTGATTTATGTGGTTTGTGTCTTAGGCAGTTCTTGATGAAGCTTTTTGGGTATCCATTGGTTATGAAGAGGTTGTAGAGAAAGTTTAGTTCTTCTTTTCGTGTTTTTTTATCTTGGCAATAAGTGTAGGCTCGTTTGAAGAGTGTGGAGATGCAGCTTCTTTTGTGTGTAGTAGGGTGGTTGCTTCGGTAGTGAAGTATAATGTCAGCATTTGTTTTCTTTCTGTATACGCTTGTTTGTAATTTGCCATTTTCAAGAAGTTTTAAGTTGACATCTAGAAATGATAGTTGAGCATTATTCATTTCTTCTCGTGTAAATTGTATGTTCGGGTGTATTGAGTTGATTGCTTTGTGTAGTTGTTCTAATTCAGTGCGTTTGACAATGACAAATGTGTCATCTACATATCGAAGCCATAGTTTTGGTTTGAGATTTGTAAAAACGGATTTTTCTAGATCTTGTAACACTATTTAACTGGGATGCAACCAAAATAATTGGCACAGGCAAAACACGTTATGCACGTGAATTTATGCTCGCACCCAGAACAACTGACAAGCCAATCACGCGATTGATGCCCGCGCTGCCAATCTACAGAACGCTGACACCAACGACAGAAATAACGACCAAAGCTCCTTCCCTGACACATCTCCAACTAACTGTTCACTGAAGACGGACTTGAGATAACAAATCCGAAAATTCTGAACAAAAATAAAAACCTTTTCCCGAAGAGCAATCTCTCTTTCTTCTGAACTTCTATCTCGGGATGCAAACCTTCACAATTCTACGATATATATATATATATATATATATATATATATGGCATTCAGCTTTGTTCGGGTATTTTCCCACGTCATAATAGTGGTGCTTTTAAAGTTGTAGCAACGTTTCAGCAGAATCTCATCTGCCATCATTCTGCTGAAACGTTGCTACAACTTTAAAAGCACCACTACTATGACGTGGGAAAATACCTGAACAAAGCTGAATGCCAGACATGTAAGTACCCGCGAAAACTTAAGAAAACAAATATCTATCTATCTATCTATCTATCTATCTATCTATCTATCTATCTATCTATCTATCTATCTTTGGTTATTCAGGTTTTCTCCTGCGTAAGATTGGAAGTATCTAGGCAACGTTTTGATGAAGTCTCATTCATCATCTTCAGGCTTGGTGTTCAGCTCTCTGCTTCTCAGAGTGATGTGAGCTTGCAGCTGCTTCTTCCTTTTAACTGCTAGTGGGGGTGTGACTTGATTGGGTGGGGGCTTGGCTGTGTTCTGATTGGGTGGGGGTGTGTTCTCATTGGTTGGGGGTTTGGCTGTGTTCTGATTGGTTGAGGGGTTGGCTGTGTTCTGATTGGCTGGAGGTGTTTTCTGTTTAGGTGGGGGCTTGGTTGTGCTCAGGTTAGTCTTAGTTGCTGGGGGATTTGAGCTGGTGAGCTGTGATCTTGCTGTTTGGCTTCGAGTTCGTGGTCGTGCTGCATCTTCATGGTGGGGGTCAGTTTGCTTCATGTATGGCTCAGAGGGGTTTGAAGTGGGCAGTGATGCAGCTGCAGTGCGGCTTCTGGTCCATGGTCATGTTTCATCTTCTGTGTGGGTGTGAGTCTGCTTTCTACGTGGAAGTGTGGTGGTGGCATCTTGTATGGCTCTCAGGGGTGTGGGTCTGGTGTCATTCTTCATGTTAGGTACTCGTCTGTTCATGAGGGCAGGTTTCCAAATGGCTGGTAGGCAGGAGGTATCATCTCGTTTATTCATGCTGTGTGGGGTTTTTATATCTCTATGGCTTCTCTGATTATTCTGCTGCTGAAGTATTCGGTTTTGGTGATAATTCTGGTATTTTTAAAGTCAATCTCATGTCCTGCGCTTTGAGGTGTTGGACCAGGGAAGAGGTCAGTTCTTCCTTTTTGATTGAGTTATGTTCTTCAATGCGTGCACTTATTCTTCTGTTAATTTGTCCAATGTATGTGTTGGGGCAGGTAGTGCAAGGGATTTCGTATACTCCT
Source organism: Hydrophis major (assembly GCA_033807585.1). Lineage (NCBI taxonomy): Eukaryota > Metazoa > Chordata > Lepidosauria > Squamata > Elapidae > Hydrophis > Hydrophis major. Next base: position 60,784,456 of record CM066331.1, on the reverse strand, counting down.
TGATTTTCTAACTCGATTTTGTCCTTAGGGTTTCTTAGGATGGTGGATATCTTTCTGTTTGTGCAGAATACTGTCTTAATGTTGTATTTTTGGAAGATCTTGCTGATTTTGTCTGTATTGCTTTTTATATATGGGAGGAGGGCTTTGCCATTCTCTTGTTCTCTGTTTTGGATTTTGGTTGGGGTTTCTTTTTGGATTAGGTGGGTGATCTTCTTTCTTTGGAATCCATTGGCTGTCAGCATGCCTGTGAGAGTGTGTAGTTCGGCCTTTAGGTGCTGTTCGTCGGCTGAGCATTTTGTTCTGGAGATGAGTGTCTCGGCTACGGAATTGATCTGTGCTGGGTCACCACCATCATGCTGATGGTGATGATTCCAAAGAAAGAAGATCACCCACCTAATCCAAAAAGAAACCCCAACCAAAATTGGATGAACACAAAAATTCAGTCAAAAAGCTGGAACACACTTCCTCACTAGTCCAACACATGGAAGCCACAGTCATAGCATCAACTTCAATGGCACCAAAACATTAGCCACTATAGAAAATTCCAACCACAGAATCATCAGAGAAGCCATAGAGATTGAAAAAAGACCAGAAAGCATGAACAGAAGAGATGATTCCACCAGGCTGTCAATCATTTGGAAGCCTGCACTCACAAACAAAAGAATTTCCACACCACAAGCCAGGCAAACACCTGGGCACAAACAGATCCCCCCTGATACCTCCAGCTCAAACACACCCCAACCAGGCACCCAGATGAAACCCAGCTTCCTAACTAATGATAGCCGTCCATTTACCTGAAGCCAAGCTGCACTAAAGGCCTCCAATAAAGTAACATAATGTTGCCAGCCAATCAAGATACAAAAAGAGCCAAAAAAACAGACAGAAGATATTAGAAGCAAAACACAGCAAACTCCAAGACCAATAAACACAGACCAAGACTCTCAACCAATCAGGATGAAGAAAAAAACCATTCTGGCAGCAATAGGCTGCCCCAAATTTAAATCTGAAACCGCTGTAAAAGTCTAACTCACAGACGAACACTATACAGAAGCCTGATGATGGCAGATGAGATTCTGCTGAAACATTGCTGCAACTTTAAAAGCACCACTACTATGACATGGGAAAATACCCGAACAAAGCTGAATGCCATACACACACACACACACACACACACACACACACACATATATATATACACAAAAAAATCTCCACACCACAAGTCAGGCAAACACCTGAATACTATATATATAGTATATAGTATAGTATTCAGCTTTGTTCAGGTATTTTCCCCACATTATTATAGTTGTGCTTTTAAAGTTGTAGTAATGTTTTGGCAGAATCTCATCTACCATCATCAGGCTTCTGTATTGTGTTCATCTGGGAGTCAGACTTTTACAGTTGTTTCAGTTTTAAATTTGGGGCTAGCCTACCGCTGTGCCAGAATGGTTTTTTCTTCATCCTGATTGGTTGGGAGTCTTGGTCTGTGTTTATTGGTCTTGGAGTTTGCTGTGTTCTGCTTGATTGGTGTTTCTAATATCTTCTGTCTGTTTTGTGGCTTTTTTTGTCTTGATTGGCTGGCAACATTGTGTTCCTGTGTTGGAGGCTTTTAGTGCAGCTTGGCTCCGAGTAAATGGATGGCTATCATTTATTAGGAAGCTAGGTTTCATCTGGGTGCCTGGTTGGGGTGTGTTTGAACTGGAGGTATCAGGAGGATCTGTTTGTGCCCAGGTGTTTGCCTGGCTTGTGGTGTGGAGATTTTTTTTGTTTGGGAATGCACAAACTCCAAGACTAATAAACACAGACCAAGACTCCCAACCAATCAGGATGAAGAAAAAACCATTCTGGCACAGCAGTAGGCTAGCCCCAAATTTAAAATTGAAACAACTGTAAAAGTCTGACTCACAGACGAACACAATACAGAAACCTGATGATAGCAGATGAGATTCTGCCGAAACATTACTACAACTTTAAAAGCACAACTACTATGACGTGGGAAAATACACGAACAAAGCTGAATACCATACATGTAAATACTCGCAAAAACTATATATATATATATATTCCAATATACAGAAGCCTGATGATGGCAGATGAGATTCTGCTGAAACATTGCTACAACTTTAAAAGAACAACTACAATGATGTGGGAAAATACCCGAACAAAGCTGAATGCCATACATGTAAGTACCTGCGAAAACTTAAGAAAATGAATATATATATATATATATATATATATATATATATATATATATATATATATATATATATATATTCATATGGATCTTTGGTTATTTCGGTTTTCTCCCGCGTAAGATTGGAAGTATCTAGGTAACGTTTCGATGAAGTCTCATTCATCATCTTCATGCTTGGTCTTCAGCTCTGTGCTGAAGATTGAAGACTCACTCTGAGAAGCACAGAGCTGAAGACCAAGCCTGAAGATGATGAATGAGACTTCATCGATATGTTGCCTAGATACTTCCAATCTTACATGGGAGAAAACCCGAATAACCAAAGATTCACATACAAATACCCGCGAGAACCTCAGAAAACATATATTCATATATATATATATATATATATGTTATATATATATATATATATATATATATATATATATATATATATATATATATATATAGAGAGAGAGAGAGAGAGAGAGAGAGAGAGAGAGAGAGAGAGAGAGAGAGAGAGAGACGTGTCATGGCTCAATTATGCCTTATGTACTTGTGTGTGTGATGTTATAATGCAAGGACAAAATGAATTGTGTGGTCACTAGAACATGATGATGTACATATTGTACAGTAATTTTCCCTCTCTTCCCCCATCCCCCTGACTCACATTTGGTGGGATGTGGTTCATGGTAAAATGTTTGAAGTTGGCTTCCTACCATTTTTCTTTTACACAAAGCAAAAAAGAAATGACATAAAAAGGTGTATAAGGGAAAAGAGAGAAGGAGAAGGAATGTCCGAAAATTAAAGAAGAGAAGAAAGGTTTTACTATATATGGCAGCATTATCCTGGATGGTGGCATTTATTTAATAATTTTTATTATCTATCTCAATCTGTAAACTCTGGGCAGCATACCACAATCTAAAATGCAAAGAAACACAATCCATACAGAGTGTTGGTATGTTTGTATGATTGATGTTTTTATTTGCTTTCTTTCCATATTCTTTATGTTATTTAACTGTCTTGTAATTCAATTCCCCCCCCCAAAAAAACTCTCTGTAGCTATTGAACAAATAAAATGTGTAAATAATCTATAAAATAAATACAAACCAAAGAAACTAGGGATCAGAAGCCAAAAATAAATCAAGGCTTTAGATTTTATTAGATCATTCTAAACAAATCACAGGAAGAGCATCTGTTGTTTGTGTAGACCCTCTGGTTGGCAAAGGGAGCCAAATGGAAGTGATAGAGCCATAGTGTATCAGAACGCTATCATTTTTGACAATCCCATTTCTTCAGTACACTGGTTTACTATGTGGAAACAACACCGTGGAGCAGACCCTGGAGATTCTGAGAGTGTAACTTTCGTGACAGTTGCTCTATTTTATGAAGTTGCCAGTTAAAAAGTTGTATCATATATTATAGTAAACTAGATTCGCCTTATATATTACTGTAAACAAGATTGCCTTCCTTTACAAAATTCATGAAATACTTTTGTCATCATTTTAGGAAATTTTTCATTGGAGTGAAAGAGACTATATTTGTAACATCATTTGTTCCTGATTTACTTGTCATTTATTTACCTGCTATTTATTCCACATAGATATTGTAGACTTTACAGGACATCACTTAACTTCTTAAGTTAAGAAGCAGTTAAGCTAACTCAGGAGCAAATGTTCGGTTACTAAAATTTAGAAGTGTTTTGTTCAGAATTGAACTTTATGTCTAATTTGTCTATGGAGATTCTTGGTTATCTAGGTCATGATTATCCCAAAGGCGCTTTTCTTTGTTTTTTGTTGAATATGTTTTACTCCTCATCCAAGAAGTTTCTTCAGTGCTGACTGAATAGTGGAGAATGGAAGGATTTATTGATTTCAAGGAATATAAATTCTTCCACTCCCTACCACTCAATCAGAACTGAAAAAGCTTCTTGGAAGAGAAGTGAAAAATTGGGAGAAGTAGATAATCTAATGAAAATTCTTAGGCTGCAAATTGGGTAAACTTGATCAATAGTAACATTTGTAAGCCAGCCTTTTTATTTAAAACCATAGGTAGTCTTTGACTTACAACCATTCATTTAATGACAGTTTCAAGTTACAATAGCATAGAAAAAAGTGACTTATGACCATTGTTGCCTCCCCATGATCATATAATCAAAATTTGGATGCTTGGTAATTGACATGTATTTATGATGTTTGCAGTGAACTGGGGTCATACGATCAACTTTTGTAAACTTCTATCAAGCAAAGTCAATGGGGAAGCCAGATTCACTTAATAACTGTATTATTAATTTAACAAATGCAATGTTTTGGGCAAAATAACTGAAAAACAATGTCTTGCTTAGCAGTGGAAATGTTGGGATTTTTTGTGATAGTAAGTTGAGGACTACTGTATTCCATTTACAATGTTTTTTTAACCCAGTACATTATTTTAGATCAGGGTATCAAACTCAAGGCCAGTGGTCCGCATCTGGCCCATGGGACTGGCATGGAAATATCAAAGGACTGGCCTGCAGTGCCTCTGCTTGCAAAAATGGGGCACGGGAGGAGTGTGCATGCCACATTTTGGTCAGCAAAGTGCTGCAGAAGACCATCTAAGCTGAAAATGGGGTACAGGGGTGCAAGTGGCTGGCAGGGTGCTGCCAGCCCATGAAGGAGAACTACAATGCTGATCCAGCCCTCAGAGAAATCCAGTTTGACACCTCTGTTTTAGACTTTTAGGCTAAAAACATTAGCCATTATTAATTTATTTTAAAAAAATTAAAAATCTGCAACTCATATTTGTAGTACAAAATGTCTACTATTTTGCTGTTTAAGACATTTTCTTTATCACTTTTCCTTAAAAATTATAATTGAAAATTATGTTAATATTTTACTTAAGGGATTCATTTGTCTTAAATCATTTTCAAAAACTTATCCTTCTTAGATAAAGATACAAGATTTCATTTTAGCCCTCAGTGTTCTAAAGTTGTCAGCATAAATTCTTTCTAATTCCAATTTCCTATTCGCAACTTTTGTGCATCCCAATATAGCTGAAAATAAAAAATAAGATGGTGGTGAAGGAGAGGGAAGAATGTCTTGACGATGCAATCTATTTCTACAGTTACATAAAAGCTATAATTAGTTCAACTTTTTAGCCATTTGCAATTTACAAGAATGCTGACAGATTCAGACTAAAACTTTCCTTTGAAAAAAAAAAGGATCTGAAATGAGTGTATAAATTACTATGTCCTTAATTAGGACATGCAGAAAAGTCTGTATTAGAACTTTTGCGACTTTGTACGGTTGACATCTGATATTTTTGTCAAATTTAACTGCATTCATGCAGTATTCACATATCACAGTTTTAATATTGATAAAATATGCTGAAACAGATATTACCAATATGGCATTCTTACTGGACCTAAGATTTTGTTAATTGATTCCATAAAATGACCTTCCCTTTATGGTTTTAGAATTTCTTTTTTTTTGAAAAAGATTTTATTAATTTTCTACAAACAAACAAGACAAACAAAACATTAAAACATCAACTCTCATATGTACATCCAGTGTGTCAGTTGGTTCATCATTTTTGTGCATTCATTCTGTAGTCTCAATTACAATTATGTTACATAACAACTCATATTGTCAATCCAAACTTATATATCCTAATATCACTAAAAAAAGAAGTTTTTGACTATATTTTTAATCATTCATGCTTTATGAGCTAACAATACTTTAAACCAGTTTACTCTATAACAAATCATATAATCATATCAAATCAATCCTAAAAAACCCTTTATAAATATAATGTCAAATAACAAAATAATAGCAAAATAAAAATATTCCTTACTGTCTAGCATTCTAAATATTCTATTATCGTATTTTATCATCTAGCCATTGATAAAAAAGATCCCAAATTTCATAAAATTGTTTATCCTCTTGCTCTCTAATTTCAAATGTCAATCTACTCATCTCAGCACATTCCAATATTTTCTTAATAATTTCTTCCTGTAATGGTATTTTCTCATTCTTCCAATTTTTAGCAAATACAATCCTAGCCGCTGTTAATACATTTACAATCAGGTACTTCAAATCTTTACCATATATATCAGGTAAAATTCCCAATAAAAAGATCTCTGGTTTCAAGTCTATGTGTTTCTTTGTCATTTTTTCCAACCACATGCGAATTTTAGTCCAATATTTTCTAGTGTCCTCACAAGTCCACCACATATGGTAATACGAGCCGGGTATCTGATGACATTTCCAGCATTTTTCAATTTGTTCTTAAACATTCTTGCTATTCTTGTCAGGGGAAAGTGCCACCTGTAAAACATCTTATAAAAGTTTTCTTTATATGCTGTTGACATTGTCATTTTATAATTTTGAGACCACAATTTCTGCCATTTCTCTAGATCAATCCCATGTCCAAAATTCTTCCCCCAAACAATCATAGTTTCTTTGACTTGTTCTTCCTCTAATTTAATTCCCAGTAAATAACCATATAATTTTTTAATCACCTTCTCATCAGTACCCATCAAGATCTTATCTAAATCAGTCTGCTTATCATAGAATCCCTCCGTTTTAGAATCTTCATCATACCTTGAATGTATTTGCGCATATGAAAACCAATTCATCCTTATACTTTGTTCCTCTAAGTTTTGGATCGTTTTAAGTTCACCCTTTTCATCCAAGAGTTCCCCATATCTAACTGTTTGTTCCTTCTTATAAATTATAGGATAGGAAAATGCTTCAATAGTTGATAACCAAACTGGAATTTTCAAATAACATTGTCTTTTTATCTTCTCCCAGTTTAACCACAAAGACTCCCATATATAATGTCTTCTAAAATAACCCTGTGTTTTAGTTCCCTTATACCATAAAAAAGCATGCCAGCCCAACAGCAAATCATGCCCTTCTAATGTCAACAATCTATGCTTTCTTAATGTTATCCATTCTTTGACCCACATCAAATTTGCAGCTTGATGATACAATTCCCAATTAGGCAGGCCAAAACCTCCTCTAATTCTAGCATCTTGCAAAAGCTTTAGCTTTATTCTCGCTTTTTTACCTTGCCATATAAACTTCAACATGATTTTATTTAAATCTTCAAAATAGTCTTTTCCAAGCCTAATTGGTATTGTTTGGAACAAAAATAAAATTCTAGGTAGAATATTCATCTTGATTGTTGAAATTCTCCCTATTAATGACAATTGCAAGTTTTCCCACTTCTTCAAATCTGTAGCTATCTGTTGTTTGAGTTTAATATAATTATTCTCTTTTAATGTGCTACATTTTGCTGTCAAATATATCCCCAGATACTTAACCTTATTTGTAGTTTGGATTTTCAAAAGATCTGCCAGTTCTTCTCTTTGTCTCAATAGCAGTTCTTTGTCAAAATCTCTGTTTTATCTTTATTTATTTTCAAACCAGCCATCTCACCATATATCTCTATCTTTTCCAATAACCTTGGAGCTGTTTCTAACGGGTCTTCCAGAATAAAAGCTAAATCATCAACAAAAGCTTGTAGTTTAAATTCTTCCTTCTTAATTTTCATTCCTTTTATGCTTTTATCATCCCTAATATTTCTATTCAACACTTCCAAGGTCAACACAAATAGCAAAGGAGATAGGGGACACCCTTGTCTTGTGCCTTTTCTTATATTAATAAAATCTGTAAGTTCCACCTCCATCATTACCTTTGCTGTCTGTTTATTATATATGGCTTCGATTGCTTGAATAAATTTTTTAGCAAAACCCATCTGTTCCAATAGTAATAATATAAATCTCCAGTTCACGTTGTCAAATGCCTTTTGAGCATCTAAAAATATCAAAGCCATTTGCTTTTCAGGATGAGCCTCATAGTATTCCAAAGTATCCAAGATTACTCTCATATTGTCTCTGATTTGTCTCTTTGGCAGAAATCCATTTTGATTTGGGTGAATAAAATTATTTAAATATTTTTTAAGTCTTTCTGCTAAAATTGAAGCAAAGATTTTATAGTCTGCATTCAATAAGGAGATGGGTCTATAATTCTTAATTTGCAGTGGGTCAGCCTCTTCTTTTGGAATAAGTGTGATATAAGCCTCTGACCATGTTTTGGGTATCATCTTCTTTAACATAACTTCATTCATGACTTCTAACAATGGGATACTCAATGATTCTTGAAATGTTTTATAAAATTCTGCCGGGAACCCATCTGGACCCGGTGCTTTCCCATTGTTTTGTCTCTTAAATGCTTCATTTAATTCCATCATTGTTATATTGCTTTCTAACATTTCTTCAGTCTGTTTAGGTATCTTCGATAAATTAGCATTCTGTAAATATTGTTTGACTTTTTCCTCATCAATATTCTCTTGCTTATATAGTTGCCCATAAAAATCTCGAATAATTTCCTTTTTCTCCTTATTACCATAACAAACTTGGCCTTGATCATCTATTAGCTTCAATATTTTTCTTGATTCCTTCTCCTTTCTCAATTTATATGCTAGCCATATGGTTTTAGAATTATGTTACAAGAGAAGATGTTGATCATTTCTTTCTTTGCAGAATTCTCCCTAAAATATATGCATATTATTCTTTCATGAATATCATGCTGGTGAAAAAAATCTTATATAACAGTGCATAAGAGCAAGAGCCCATACTGAGATTATTTTAGTCCAGAAAAAACAAAGTGGATATATATGTTTTATACATCTGAATATATTTCAAATTTATAGCTCTTCTTATTTTGACATAGTCTCTGAAGCAAGAAGAAAATCAACAGAATTTTACAAGATAGGGTTTCACCATCATTTGTTGAAAATTTTCAAATTTCTCATCCATCTTTCCAATTCTTTGGTCAATACTCTCCATTCTTTGTTCAATACTCATTTTAAGTTCTTGTATTCCTTGCATAACCATCGTTAAATCCACTTGCACTTTATCTTGCTTCACCATTGTTGAGAGTCGTCCTCCAGATGACGGGGAGACAGGAGCAGAAGTTGAGATGCCCGAAGGTAAAATTTTCTTACTCATTTCGATAACTCAGGGTCTTCCGGGTCTTTTAATCCAATTACTGAGGTAGCCAATTATAATCCAATTAAGAGAAAGGAAAACACCATAAAAAACAAAAAAACAAAACCAATAATAAGTAAAAAGCCCAAAATTAAAAAGGAAAAATTATTCAGGTTCTTCAAGACCTTAATCCAATTGTGAAATACGCAATTATAATTCAAAAGTAAAAATTAAAAATGAAGAGAAAAAAAGAAACAAAATAAAGCCCAATAATATCAAAAAATAATAAGCAAAGAAAAAGGAAAAGAAAAAAAAAAGAGTTCTTCAGGTTCTTCTCACCTTAATCCAATTGAAAGACCTCAAAAAATGAAAAATAGCCATAAAAATAAGTCAAAAATAGAGATCAAGAAGCAGACATCCCTATGAAAAAAAGAAAAAAAGCGGAAAAAGAATATTCTGAGACTTCCCCTTTAAAATAAAAATAAAAATGAGGTATAATAAAAAATAAAAAATAAATATATCAATATTAAAAAATGCTGTAGGGTTGGAGGGGAGGAATGAAACAATTAATAAGGAATTGAAAAAACAAACAAACCGCACACTGCCTTTTATTTATCCAAGGCTCTTATTTGGCTTCTCCGCAAATTTCAAAGCCAAACTTCAAATATTCAGTTAATAATAGAAGTTCCAAAGAGCACCTGTATAAACATCCTCCAGTACTCTTCCCTCTATCTTATCATTTCCAGTAGCCTTGAGAAAGATTTTTCAAACAAGGGTTTTTCAACTTCAAATGGAATATTTTTCAACTTCAAACAGAATATTTTCAAGCCTCTAGTTGGCAGTGTTACAAAGTTTCTTCAAACCACTCCCCCTTCTTCCCCCCTGAAAAAAGCCTAAAAAGAAAAAAGTATATATGTATATTTATATATATTTAAAAAAAATATTAAAGGGGGCCTCTATTTTAAAAAATATAAACAGTCAGAAAAGAGAAGAGAAAACAAGTAAATATAAAAATATAAAAGAAAAAAACCAGTCTGATTAAATCGCAATAGAAATTCAGTAAAGAAAAAAAAAAGTAAAAATAAAAAGCCAAGCTTCACTTTGACATTACTAAAAAAAAAAATCGCTGCTAAATCAAATTTTGTCAATAAGTTTACAGATTTCTTCTCATATTAGAGTGTTCTTAAGTCCCAAGCAAAAAAAAAAAAGATCCTCACCAGCCGATACACTTCTTTCTATCTCGTTCTTCCAGACCTGTCCCAGCTTCAGCAGCCTAATGGCTGCCTCTCCACCATTGGCAAAAGGGCTTCTTCTGGATTGACCAGGGACTTGCGATGTCCCTGGAATCTACAGAACGCGCCCCTTACTGTTCCCGTCACTACGAGATGGTTTAGGTCCGTTAGGACTGACCGGGGCAAAGATATCAGCTGTGAACTCGGAGCCCCGAGATCGCAGCTGTATCACAGCGACGAAGCTCCGCCTTAATAATAATCATCTTAGACATTTATTGCTTTTGTTTTGTTGTATGCCATCCACAGTCCTCATGCTTCACTCCAGTTTCAGAATTTCCGAGGTCTTCCTGACTTTTTAAATTCATACTGGTAAATAAACTTTATTCCTACAGGAATAGCTCATGTATTAATAGTTTGCATACATTCAGGATTTGTATTTCTTTGCATGCCTAGCTTATTTACAAAATTGCTTTTGCCACAAGTTAATGCACACCTGCATTCAGGCATCTGTATTGTTAACTAAAGTGCTATGAAGTTTGTTTTTGCAGAAATTATCTGTTTCATTAGGAGCTTTCCTTGATAGCATCTAAGGTGAAGATTTATGTTTAAAAGCTGTTTTTGATTTAAGAACCAATTCATACAGACATTTAAGAGATTTTATGCATTGGATCCTCCATCTGCTGGCCTCTGAATCTGACTCTTTTTCATACAAAAAGATTTTGGAAAGGCCAACACCTAGACATCAGAATGGTTGGCAAGAATCACATTAGGAACAAATGATCCAAATCTCTCCATGAGTTTATGGAATGGTCTACAGATTGTAGATGTTAAATATTTAAACAAGTTCAAGCTGTATTAAATAAAAACCCTTTTATCAGTTTTGTAGTTATAGGAACTATAATTTAGTAAGAAGTGGTTAGAAAGACAAAGCTGTTTCTCTTTCCTGGCTTTTGCCTTACCATTGTTAGTGTGACAATGCTATAGGATGCGTTTACACACAAATTCCACATCCTGCTGAAGCATTCCAGTGGATTTCCATTAATTTATTAAATGATGTAAACTTCTCATGTTCAGAAATTATCATCATTATTTATTTACTTATTTACATTGCTTGTATCCCCACAGGCTGTAGGTAGCTAACAATAAAAATACTCCACAGAACCCCAAACAAATCTAAGCATTACAATGAAACAAAACAATACAAAATAAAATACAGCAGCAAATTCAAATACTGTTTATCTGCATTCTCTCCTTCTAATTAAATTACCTCAACTGAAGATATGAAAGGTTAAATTTTTCCTAAAGGATGATGAAGATCAAATTTCTACTGGGAGTGAGATGGTCATTAAAAATATCTGCTTCTAATATCTTGCAAATCTGAGAGGGATGGGACCTGGAAGAAGTTGACCTTAATAGATCCAGTTAGATTGGCACATGAGTATCATCCCTCAGATAACACTATTTTATGGGGACTTAAAAATGACCACCAGCTAACAGTTCAGTTAACCTCAAAAGTGAACTGACAACTAATGCTACTAATCAAATTTTGAAATTGATCATCCTTCTCAAAGAGGGACCATACATAATGCTTTTATTTTATTTATAGGACTTTAACCATGGCTGATTGTATGTCCCAGGGTTACTTGTAATCCCTTCCTTTTACTTCTACAGTTTTATAGACCACTAAGGTACTGTCTTCTTATATTTATTTCATAAAACATTCATTTATTGTTTCACCTTAACTTTCTCTTTAATATGTTTGTTAATTTTTAATGTATATTTAGCTTTATGCAACCTTCTATCTTACTTGCGCTGATATATGTTATTCCAAATTTATACCAAATAAAATTAATAGTGCTTAGATAAGTATTTATAACATGGTATATTTGCAGTTGATATGCTTATAATTCTCAGTGATCAGACGTGAATATTTCATGAGATATACAGTAGTTAGTGTGATACATACCTGAACATGGTTTGTAATTTTAATGAAACTAATTGAAATTGAACTAAGAGTTTGAAAAAGAATCACTGATCCCTAAATATCTATTTGACTAAAATTTAGTGTTGAAAACCAGGTAAAATTATTTTCATTCTATTAAGAATCCCAGAAATCATATCGCTCATAATTATCTTGTCAACTCATAAAACATTCATATGCCTGTTTTAATAGTTGCCATAAAATAAAATAAAAATTTTAAAAAAGGGAAGGGGAGGAAATCTGGAAGAGCAGTTGAAAGCTAAATTACATTCCAACTTTTATCTTTAAAAGATTGTAACTAAAATACCAGAGTTTTTGCCCATGAATATATTTAATTGGAGAATGTGAATGATGATACCCAGCCTGTGAACTTGTTCAATTGGAGAATCTGGTTTATGAGACACCCAGGGGGAGAGGGGAATCAAGGTGACAGGTGACTGTAAATTATGTATGCCAGAGTTGGCTTCATACAGGGCAGTACCAGTATGTCTCCTCTAATGACTCCTTTGGTGTTTTTTGAAGTTTGGCTTGAAAATCATGATTTAATTAGAGTGATTGCTAGAATTCTGACATATCTATTCTTTGTTTATAGCTGATAGGTTTTCAACATTCTTGGAATAGCTGTTTTCTTTAAATTCCAGTTTAAGTATCCCCATTTCAAATCTTCTACAGGAAAGTGTTTAAGCTTTGTTGACTTTTCTCTGCACCTCTGTCAGATTTCATACAAAAATGTATTTCCCTATTTTTTAAAAATGTAAGCAAGATTCCTTTCTTTAAAAAGTATAACTACACCTTAGAATGCAATTTCATAATGTTTTTTAAGCCAATTGTCTTTTAGACTTGGTAACTGTCAGCTGATTTTGTTTATTCATTGAAGATGATTATAACCCATTTCATATAATTCATTAGTTGTGCTTGTCTGCCTACTGATACTACCCCAGGACTTCTTACATTCAAAGAAATCACTTTAATTTCAGCCATTCAGAATAACAATATATATCACTGCCATTGTTCTTATTGTCTGCCTACAGTGCATTTCTTGATTGGATATACAATTCAAACTCTTCCTCAAATAACCTCATGTTCTTCAAATTCTCCTTCCAGGAATGCATTTCTTTCAGACAGTTATTCTATTATTTTAACTCAGCCCCAAGTAAGCAGATTCTTAAGTTATTATAGGAAATTGGAAATGGAAAAACAACTTTATGTAAAAAAAAAAAGAAGGCTTAATTAATCAAGCATGTTATCTCTAATTTTACACAGGAAAATACAACAAATATCAATATCCTGGCATTTTTTTTTATGGGTTTTCCTGATGCTTTATTAATTTTTTGTCAGGAAAACAGGGGAGCACAATCTTTTTCAGGCCAAGAGCAACATTTGTCCTTTGAGTTATAAGCTGAGACCTAATGTGGGACTAATACAAAAATTTAATTCAACTTAACATACTTAAGATTGAGGATCTGTTTATCTCCCACTTTGGGGGGACATAATCCTTCTTCAGTAAACAGTAGAAAATCCTGTCCCAAATTCTCTGGTAATTGAAAAAATTGAATTCACATATTGTACCAATTTGTTTTTTATTTAAGCATTGTTTAATTTGTTTTTTACTTGTGGATGGTAACAATAAAGTAATTTACTAATTGTTGCAAAATTTGTGCTATGGGCTAAGCCAGAACACAAACAAATCAAGATATGTGTGTTATGAACCAGGCTAAAGTATCTCTAAACATGACTTCTGAAAATATCTTGTTTTCATTTGCATAGCATGTTTTATTTTTTATTTTTGTAAAAAAATGTGCAAAGGAATTTATTCAAAACTTGTAACATTTTATGTGCTTTAATCTTCTTATGTACAAATTAAAACGTTGATATATATGAAATACCTGTTTTTGTCAGTTTGTTCAACAGCCTGAATTTATGCCGTAATTACAAAAGAAACATCACTATTTCGATACCCAGATGTTGTGTTTTTCTAGTTAATTTGTTTCTTTCCTATTTTATGCTGGCTTTATCAGTAAGACAACTAAAGAATTGCTAAAGTCTTTGAGCTCAATAATAGCCAAAGTAAATGTTCGTCCTTGTTTTAAAGTATGATCAAATTAAAAAAGATTTTAAATTGCTTGCATGAGCACTGAACTCTCCAAAATGCAAATAATTTCAAAATGCCCTAGAGCCACATAAACAATGATATCATGTCATTTAAATCAGGAACCCACACTGGACTGACTTTCCTTGGAGCTCCCATGAATATAAAGCGAGCCATGAATTGCCATGGCAGATGTCAGAGAGACTTTCAAAAACGCATCTGTCATTCTCAGTCTTTGAGTTTTTGACCTCTGAAGGTCACAGTAGACATGTAATTTAATGCCCACCCATTTGTATTTGTACCCATTATATTTCTATCACCAGGACACTATTCTTGGGAGGCTTGACACATGCATTAAGCAAGTTCTGCGAGTGACAGATAAGTGGTGTCTGCTTTAGGGATAACAGAGTACCTGTCTTGTTTTATACAAATGAGGAGAACGAAATAGTGAAGTTGTACTTGCTCATCAAGATAACAAAAAAAAAAAAAACAAGTGTAAAATTTGCAGAATATATGTACACAGGAATGTTTAATTTATTAATGTAAAAATAGAATTTTGTATCATGTAGAAAAGTTACCCAAAGTATGTAAGAAGGGATACAATGATTTAAATTTATTTAACTTACTTAGATATTTTCATTATTAAAAAATGATGTAATATAAAGAATTAAATGCACAACTGTGCTGAGCTGTGGACCCCAAAAATATCAATTTCTAACAATAATTTTTCAGTATACAAAACAATAAAACTATTATTTGAAGAGTATTTTTTTTTTAAAAAAAGACCAATATGAACATAGTTTTTTAGGGAGAAAAAGAAAATCTAGGTATATTGAAGATGAGTGAAGGAAAGAAAGAAAGAAAGAGAGAGACAAAAAAGAAAGAAAGGAAAGAACTTGACATGATGAGTTTGAACATTCTTGTGGTGAATTTGAATAATCTTGCATCAAGTAGAGGTAAATAAAAATGTTCATATTAAAATCTAGCTAGTTACAAAAAGAAAGTAAGCTAGTTACAAGAAGTTTATTTCAAGATTTTAACCTCTCAGAAGATAATCTTACTACTTAGATGAACTAGATGAATTAGATCAGATAGAAATACTCAGATGAAGGTCTGAGCAGTAACCATGTAAGATGGAGACAGAGTTAGAGATTATTTATATTCTTTGAAGCCTAGGGAGGTTGTTAATGGAGAGATTTTGGATTAAGAGATAAACCTGCTGAAATATCACAATGCCTCTCTAGGCTTTTAAATATTTGTTTAGACTTTGGTTCAGTCAATTTAAATCATGAGTTTCAAGCCAAACTTCCAAAACTTAAAAAGGATTTATTGAGAGTTAACATGCTAGCACTGCCTGGGGGTAGCTAACTCAGACACATAATTCATTGTCACCCTTGACCCTAGTTTTTCCCCCAGCCCCTGGGTGTATCATAATTCATATTCTCCAATGGGATACATACATAGCCAAGAGTCATAAATCATGCTCTCCAGTTAGAATTTTGCACTACATAAACTTCGGTCACCTAGTTACTATCTTTGAAAACATTTATGGAACGCAGTTTTGGTTTTGCAAGCTGCTGCTACTTCCTCCCCTTTCTGTTGGCAACTCTAAAAAGACCAGAGAAATATTTTATGAGTTGACAGTATCATCATCATTATCATTACCACTTTTGGACACTATTGATTAGATATATGTAAAATCAGCTATTCTTCCTCTGGACTGTGCCACACTCGCTGTTCTTAGAGTGGTCCATGATTTTCTGTATGGAAATTTCCCCCACCCTCCCAGGTGTATCATAATTCATATTCTCCAATGGGATATATACATAGCCAATTTATGATATTCCCAACATAGTATCTTGCATGAAATAGGCCTAGTTCTAGGCTGTCCCTTATCTGGAACAGTATAGTTCACTTCTAGTTCATATTATTAAGTTCTGAGAAAACCTATATATTAGGTCTAGAATGATTGGATAAGGCTGGTTTGGAGAAGCATCATATTTTAAAAATGTTGCATTCCTGAAATAATAGCATTTGCCATTTACTATTGTTCAGCAATACTTTCCTTGTTTATAATTCTGATAGTAACACATTTAATGACTCTGTGTCACCAATGTTAGCAGATAACTTATGTCTCATATTCTCCCCAATATAATGCAAAAGTCTTTAGGACACAAACCCAGACTTTGGTGGGGTAGAATGAGAAGCCCACAGGTGCTTCAGGTCTGGATTTTTACATTTTAAATGCAATAATTTATTGGAACAGCTAAATCCCATGAGAACATTAACTCCCAAGCTTCATAAAACAATTAGCTCCAATTATTGCCTAAATACTCTTGCTGCTGAGCTGGCAACAATGTCCTTATTTGAATATGTGTAGCCTTTGAAATTGATTGATTGAAATAATAGATAATTTCAGAAAAGTCTGAAATATTTCTAATGCAACTGTTCCACTGGTTTCTAGGAACCTCTATCTTTTAAAATATCATGCTGTCTTATTCAGTGTACCCATTTTCTATATATTCCAATCAGAATCTGTACCAATGATGATAATTTTATGTTAATAGTTGCTTGAAATCCAGAAAAGATGGCAGCATTCATATAGAAATAAAAGTTCAACTTGTTCATAGATGGGAAATAAAAGCATAGACTTCGAATCTCTATAACACTGTATCTGAATGCTGATGTATTAGAAAGTTTAATAAGAAATATTGAATTGCTGTCATTGGCTATATTAAAATGCAAGTGCATTTAATTATACTTTCTGTTACAAATTATAAATGTCATACTTCAAATCCAACTTTAATAAATGAAAGCACATAGAGATATTCATACAAATATATACATATCAAGTCCTGCTTGCATTTAGGCATTTTATTCCATTGTTTTATTACAACAAAATATGCCTGACTAGAATTCTAAAGTTGTCCATTTTGATACTACTGGCAAATCCTTTCACCATGAAGCACACACACACACACACACACACACACATTTGGGTGGTGAAATGTCTGAAGAAAACAAGCAATCCAGAGAGCACTAAAGACTCCTCATTTCATCCCTGAGCTTCAAATATTCTATTGATACTACTATTGCTGTCCTAGCAAGGTATTTATTTTTGAGCCAAGTTTGGTGTTCAGAAGAAAGAACAAGAATCAGTTCCACACATCCTTGCTTTGTGCACCTCTGTGGTGTACAAAATTAAATTCTAGAATTTATTCAATCTCCTTTTCAAATATAATCCAATGTACAAATTGTAATGTTCATCTGTAATCTATTTCCTACTCTTAACTTCCTTATAGGAGTAAGTTAAACCAAATTTATGAATTAATTAGAGGTAAAAGACTAACAAATAGAAATAAAAAAGTTTTTATAGGAAGACTATTTGCTATTAATAACACTTGTTGACATGTTTCTTGGATAATCTTTAAAAGTCTCAAGATTGGTAATAAAATTAGGGTAGATTTCATTAAGTCCTGGTAGCATGAGTTAAACAATTATATTTTCACATTCTTTTCTGGAAGACATGCAGAGTGGAAGTAATCATTTTCCATTCCACCCCCCGTGCTCTTCAACACACACATTAGGTTACTACTTTATGCCTAGTAATGGCAGAGTGCATAATTCTTGCATAATAGTATTTATTTATTTATTTTTGTAAATTGCTTACAAGATAATAGGTATAAGTAAAAACATAGTTATGAATGCATAGATACATATAAGAAACATAAAAGAAATAATAGGACAGGGACGGTAGGCATGTTGGTACGCTTATGCATGCCCCCCCCCAGACCTCTTAGGAAAGGGGTGAGGTCAATAGTAGACAGTCTAAGGTTAAAGTTTTTGGGGTTTGGGGAAGAAACTACAGAGTCAGGTAGAGTATTCCAGATGCTGACCACTCTGTTGCTGAAGTCGTATTTCCTGCAATCAAGTTTGGTGCGGTTAACCTTTGAGTTAGTATCTATTGTGTGTTCTTGTGTTATTATGGTTGAAGCTGAAGTATTTATTGACAGGTAAGTCATTGCAATGTATGATTTTATAAAGCATACTTAGATCAGACTGAAGACAGTGTAATTCTAGGTTTTCTAGAATTTCAAGTCTGGTGGCATAAGGTATTCTACAACGAGTAGAGGAGAGGAGAACTCTTCTTGTGAAATATTTCTGGAATTTCTCAACTATGCTAATATCAGATACGTAATGTGGGTTTCAGACTGATGAGCTGTATTCGAGTATTGGTCTAGCAAATGTTTTGTATGCTCTAGTTAGTAGTGTGATATTACCAGGGAAAAAGCTTAGATCATTAGAGATGAGTATTCCAAGGTCCTTTACAGAGCTTGGATCATCAACAAGGTCTTGACTATTCAGCTTGTATTTTATTTTCTGATTTTTTTTTTGCTAATATGTAAGACAGATCACTTATTTGTTAAGATTGGAAGTTGCCATTTGTTTGACCATTCTGATACATAGTCAAGATCTTTTTGAAGGGTAGTCTGTGGTATTGAACAGCTTTACATCATCAGTGAAAAGAACACAGTTGCTCTTAATATGATCACAGAGGTCATTTATGTAGACTATGAAGAGAGCTGGTCCTAGAACACTGCCTTGGGGACACCACTATTGACAGGTACAGAATTTGATAAGACCCTCCCAATTTTGACCATTTGTTGTCTGTTTGACAGGAATGCTTCTCTCCAATTATGCAGGTGTCCAGAGATACCATAGGATTAGGAGTAGTTTGGCGTGTACCACTGAATCAAAGTTCTTTTATCCTGATCGAGTTGTGTAGTCCATATGTTTTTGCAGTGTAAGTGATATAGTTTTAGGCATGGGTGAAATGAATGGAGACAATCTTAGTTGGTGAACTTTCAGCTCTTTATTACATAGTGACTTGAGAACTTGAACAACAACAACTCTGCCTTATATAGGTAACCTTAATGTGAAATAACCAATAGGGAGCTGTAAGACGCTAGCTCCAGAACCAATAAGAGTCCTTCATTAAGGGCCAATCGGATTCTCTGAACTCCACCAATCCGATCGAGCCACTTAACACCCAATCAGAAGTGCAGGGCCAGAACCCTGCACTTTACCCCAAGCTTGCTTTTATTTAAACTATTTACATACATAACACCCCTTCCCCCTGGCTCCTCAATTATGGTGTGGTTATATAGTCCTTCAAATAGGACGGTTGTCTTTTGGGTCTATTAGATTTTCTTTGGACTGGCTGTGTGCAGTCCTGTTGAGGTAAAATGTTGTTTGGTAGTGGCTCAGCTTCTCGTTCTGGTGTGATTTCCCTTGGAGTGTATGATTCTTCCTCCTGCTCCATTTCCTGAGTTTCACTAGATTCATCGCTCTCTTGGAACAGGTTCCCTGGAATGTCGTCTTCTTCCATTCCTCCCGCCCCCTCAGTTTGGTTGTAGGGGAGTTGCTGGCTGGCCGAAAGTCGTGACCGTAATTGGTCAATATGTCATTTCCACAGTCTTTCATCAACACATTTTACAGTATAGGATTTGGGCCCAGTCTCGCGTATTATCGTTGCTTCAATCCAAACCGGGTCGCCCAATAAATTTCTTGCATAAATGGGTCGCCTACCTTGAAGGTACGGTAGCGTCCGCTGGATCCTGCAGGCTTTTCTGGCTTGTAAGCAGGGTGCAGTCGGTCGAGGCGGGAACGGAGTTTTCGCCCCATGAGAAGTTCTGCGGGAGTTCTGCCGGTTACGCTGTGTGGATGATGTGTTGTAGAAGTAGAATGCGGTTTATTTTTTCATCAATATTATCATAGTCCACTTTTTGCAAAGTCTTTTTTACAAATTGGACCATGCGTTCCGCTTGGCCGTTGGTAGCAGGATGCACAGGCAAGGTGAGCGCATGGCGGATGCCATTATCAGCAAGGTACTGTTCAAACATCAGGGCTGTAAACTGTGGTCTGTTGTTGGACACCAGGACGTCCGGCAATCCATGAGTTGCAAAGAGTATATTGAGGACTTTAATGACAGCTTTGGAGGTTGTATGGGTCATTCGATGAATTTCCAACCAATTAGAGTATGCATCGACAGTCAATAGTAATGTATGTCCTTTAATCGGCCCTGCGAAATCCAGGTGGATTCTGGACCAGGGCCTGCATGGCGTCTCCCATTCAGTCGGTGCAGCTTTTGGCGGTGCGTTGCTGTTTTGTTGGCACTTGGTGCAGGCCTTGACCCATTGCTCGATGTGTCGGTCCATGCCTGGCCACCAAGCGTAGCTCCGTGCGAGTGCTTTCATCTGCACTATCCCGGGATGTCCTTTGTGCAAAATTTGTAACAGCGAGTTTTGGAGTCGTTCTGGAACGACGACTCTATCGCCCCAGATGACACAGCCTTTTTGCAAAAAAAGTTCAGTCTGTCTTGTTTCAAATGGCGCGAAGTCATCTGGGACCTGGTCCAATGGCCATCCACGTTCTACCCAGCTAGGACTTGAGCTAGGGTGTGATCTCGTCTGGTCTCTCTTGCGATATCTCGAGCGGTCATAGGAGGCGAGTTGAGCGTCTCGATTTGTAACGCCGATACTGTTGGTGCCGGATCATCAAGAGTTTCTGGTAGCGGTGCTCTGCTGAGTGCGTCAGCATGGGGAATGGCTTTCCCCGGGTGATGTAACAATCGATAATTATAAGCAGCTAGGAACTCTGACCATCGAGTCATTCTTGGGGACAATATATAGGGGGTTGGTTTGTCCCCAGCGATTATCCCCAGTAAAGGTTTGTGGTCAGTTACAATGGTAAATGTCCTTCCATATCCATACTCATGGAATTTTTTTACGGCTGACACAATTGCAAGAGCTTCCTTATCTATTTGTCCATAGTTACGTTCTGCCTGAGAAAGATTCTTCGAAAAGTATGCAACAGGGGCCTTGTTTCCATTAGGCAGCACATGGCTCAAAATAGCGCCCACCCCAAACGGTGAGGCATCACAAGTTATAACCAATGGTAATGTTTCATTATATTGCATAAGTACAGAATCAGATGTAAGTAAATCTTTTACATTTTGAAACGCTTTTTCTTCCCGGTAACCCCAAACCCACAATGCTTTCTTATCTAATAACCGGTGTAACGGTTCAGCCACAGTCGCCTTATGTGGTAAAAACACATTATAGAAATTAATAAGGCCTAAAAATGCCTGGAGATCTGTTTTTTTACGGGGTCTGGGAGCATTTTTTATCGCCCTTAATTTACTCTCAGTAGGGTGGATACCCTGACTATCAATGCGATAACCTAGAAATTCAACACTGTCGGTATACAGATGACATTTATCCTTTTTTACTTTCAATCCCACTTCTTGGAATTTCTTAAGAACACGTTTTAAATGATTCTGTAGAATTTTTTTTACTTGGAGCTGCAATTAACACGTCATCAAAATACGGAACCATGCCCTTGATTCCCTGCAATAATCATTCCATTAAACTTTGGAATATTCCCGGGGCTACACTTACCCTGAATTGCAATCGGGTACATTTAAAAGCACCTCTGTGCGTTACTATCGTTTGAGCTTGGGCTGTTTTATCGTCCACGGGCAATTGTTGATAGGCTTGAGCTAAATCTAATTTAGCAAAAACCTTTCCGCCTCCCAGGGAATGAAGGAGGTGCTGTACCACCGGCACTGGATACGCGTTCTGCTGGAGGGCATGGTTTAGAGTGGCCCAGTAGTCCCCACAGATTCGGATTGACCCATCTGGTTTAATGGGGGTTACAATAGGAGTTTCCCATGGAGAATGATCAATGGGTTGCAGTACCCCTTGTTTAATTAGTTTGTCAAGTTGTTCATCTATCTTGGCCTTAAGGGCGAACGGAACTCGACGGGGCTTTAAACGGATCGGGGCGACGTTAGGGTCGAGGCTAAACGAAATTGGGGTCCCCTTATACTCGCCCAGATGATCTGCGAAGACATCGCTGAATTCAGTAATAAGGTCCTCCTCCCACTCGCAATCACCGACTCAGTTCACGCCGGCTACTTCGATGCCGAGTGGCGTGAACCATTGGAGGCCCAACAAACTAGGCCTGTCCCTATCGATGATCATTAGAGGTAAGTATGCCGTATGCTTTTTAAACGAGATGCGGACTCGACAAGACCCAACCACAGGGATCCGATTCCCTTGGTAGTCTTTAAGGATGAGACGTTGCATTCGAAGGTCTTGGCGTTGGATGGTAGGAATGAGTTGCTTTAATGTCTTCCACGACACCATCGAGAGGGACGATCCGGAATCGACCTCCATGTGGCAAGGTTGGTTCTCTATGGCTACTGTGACTCGAATCTCCTTAGCGTCCATGGCTGAGGCGTGACCTATAGTGATAGTATGGTGGGCCTCTTCTTTCTGCAACGCTCGATATCTGTAGGAGTGGTTTGCTGGATCTCGCCTTACAGGACGGTTTCCTGCCGATTGGCAAGAGCTGGTTCCCCTTGAGGCCTGACTTGGTCCCAGTAAACTGCGACAGACTCGACTGAGTGGCCTCGTTTTCCGCACTCATGACAGATCGCATCACGGAATTTGCAGTCTGCCCTGGGGTGGTTTGCCCCGCAACCAGCGCAAGGGCGTGAGGGTTTAGAGTGAGGGTCCCAGTTGGACTGCAGTCGATGGACCCCTTCTTCGTCGCTGTCTGATGACGAAGAGAGGTCCTCGTAGTGCGTTGTCGCTAGCTGCCCTTCTGAGCTGGGTAAGATGTCACCTGTCGGTGGGGTCGTTGGGTTTCGGCTTCGCCGTAGTTGCGCCGCGGACTTTTTGGTCGCCTCAGCAGCAGTGGCTCGATGTCGCCTTTCCCCATCAGCTTGCTTTGCACGACTAGCGCATCTAATCCCAGAATTAAGCGGTCTCTCAGTGCTTCATCTAAGTTTGTGAACCCGCAGAGGCCTCCCAAGTGTCGGAGGTCTGCCACGAAGTCAACCACACTCTCTCCTTTTCGCTGGCTTCTTTGATAGAATTCGTGGCGTCTCACGAGTATAGGTACGGTTGGCGCGTAATGGTCTCTCAGGAGAGGTTCGAGGTCGTCCCAGCTCATTGCTTTAACTTCTCGAGGTTTCGCGAGTGCCTTTGCCATTTTAAAGACAGCTGGGCCGTAGTACGTCAGGAACAGCGCCCGCTTCTTGGCTGGTGTGGCGTCCTTCAGGTTGTTTGTTTCAAGGAACATTTGGAAGCGATCCATGTAGGATTCCCAATCCTCTTGGTTCGGATCGAACAGAGCGGGTGGTACGATGCCGCTGGACATGGTTTTCGTTGGTGGCGTCGTCTTGGCATGTGCTCTGTTTTTCTTCCCGGTTCCTTAAGATCAGATGTCTCCAAATCCCATC
This sequence comes from Hydrophis major, assembly GCA_033807585.1. Lineage (NCBI taxonomy): Eukaryota > Metazoa > Chordata > Lepidosauria > Squamata > Elapidae > Hydrophis > Hydrophis major. The sequence goes on along the minus strand of CM066331.1, from coordinate 60,760,704 downwards.
CTCGTCGCCAGTGATATAGTTTCAGGCATGGGTGAAATGAATGGAGACAATCTTAGTTGGTGAACTTTCAGCTCTTTATTATAGTGACTTGAGAACTTGAACAACAACAACTCTGCCTTATATAGGTAACCTTAATGTGAAATAACCAATAGGGAGCTGTAAGACGCTAGCTCCAGAACCAATAAGAGTCCTTCGTTAAGGGCCAATCGGATTCTCTGAACCCAACCAATCTGATCGAGCCGCTTAACATCCAGTCAGAAGTGCAGGGCCAGAACCCTGCACTTTACCCCAAGCTTGCTTTTATTTAAACTATTTACATACATAACAGAGTTGCAGATTACAGGATAATTTTTTTTCTGAAACCAAATTGTTTATTAGAGAGTAGGTTGTTTGTCTCTAAGTGGACAATAATGTATTGGTTAATAATTGATTCCATGACTTCACAGGTGATGCAGCATAAGGAGATTGGTCTGTAATTTTCAACTAGGCTGGGGTCTCCCTTTTTGAAAATGGGGCTGACCTTGGCTTGTGACCATGGTTTTGGCAAGGTGCTGGTCCTGAAAGATTTTTCAAAGATAATGCTTAGAAGTGTGGCTATGGCAATGGATAGCTTTTTAAAGAAGTAGGCACATATTCCGTCTGGTCCAATAGATAGAGATGGTTTTAGATTGCGTAGTGCTTTTTCAACATTGTGTTCTGTAAAATTGATATATATTAGATCATTGTAGTTCGGCTAGGAAATACTGGGCATGATCCATTGCTATTTACAAATACTGAGCCAAAGAATGTGTTAAAAATGTTGGTTTTAATGGTGTCATTGTTGCAGTCTTTACCATTAGGTCTTATCAGAGGTGAATTTGTCTATGTACATGAGATCTTGCAATCCTGTTCAGGATATACAAGGAACATCAACAATGGTCCTTGGTTTTGCTGAGAAATCTGAAGAGCAGAACCTGTATGGGTATGAATGCATAAAGAATTCACAGTCCTATCAGAGTGTAACACTGAGTTCTGTGTTGAATATAAAAGAACACAAGCACAATGCAGAGGTCATAGACAGCATACAGGGAACATAATGTACTAAGCATGTATACTTCGAGGGCAAAGTCCTGTGATATTTTCAAACTGCACAGGCAGATGTTTGAGTTATAATTTCATGTGTTCTTTTTTTTTAAAAAAAATTCAATTAAGCTAAATATATACTGGGTAATAAAGTGGCATTTCTTTTTGCCAAATACTATGTAGTTATGCCCTTAGAGGGACTTCATTTGAAGATAGCTCCCGAAGTGTCTATTATACCAGAAGCTAGCTTTAATATCTGCTATTATAATTGATGAAAGAATTCAGTCTCCCATAAATAGTAACCATGATGTTGCTGACAATTAAGTCTATAAAAGAAATCTGTCACAGATTAGATAAAAATTATGTACTTTCTATATATTGTAATTTTGTTTTTAAAGACATTTTTATGTACTTTCTGCTCCCATTCATATTTTTCCATCCAAAATATCTGCACAAATTCAGAGGTTTGGGGGAAAACGTATAAAGAACATTGTATGTTAAAACTTAGTAGCTTTAAATACGAAAGGCTGTTTAGAAAAGAATATTGACTTGGTAATTCTTCCTACAGAATTTATTTATTGTTGTTATTAGTCGCAAGGTCATGTCCAATCCATCATGACGCCATGGACAACATTCCTTCAGGCCTTCCTGTCCTCTACCATCCCCCGGAATCCCTTTAAGCACATGTCAACTGCTTCAGTGACTCCATCCTGCCACCTCATTCTCTGCCATCCTCTTCTTCTTTTGCTCTCAATCATTCCCAGCATTAGGGTTTTCTGTTTCCTTCTCATTAGGTGGCTGAATTTATATACAGAGTTTATACTCATGTTATACAGAATTTATATTCATGTTAAAAAAGCCTACAAACAGTGCCCCTTATTAGCAAGAGATATGAGGTATTAAATAGAATTCCCTGGGAATACAATGGTGTCAGTTTGCAAGATCTCCTTTCAGATTAAGGGAAAAATTCTCATTATCCAGTAATAATTAATATGATGTTTAGGTGAAGATAGATTGAATATTTGTTAAAATAGCTGACTTGGGTTCTCACTCAGGTTTTGGAATTTACCAAGCACAATTATATCAAATGATAGTTAATAACAGTTTGGAATTGAAAAAATATGCTTTATCTTAACTAAAACTGATTTTTGCACAGTCCTAAATCTCAAAATATTGTAATACCATAGAAATATAAAATTATTCATATGTTTGATATCAAAATCATGGAAGCTGTTGTGAACCACACTACAAAGTTTGGGGCCACCTCTAATTGAAACCTGTGGTCCACAAGGTTAACAAAGGTTCTACCATGTCATTTACTAAAGAAACAACTGAACAGGAGGATTGTACTGAAGAAAACATCTTTGCGGAGCCATCAGGATTGCTAAATAGAAGTAATAAAGCTTTTCCATTGTGTTTGGGAATGAAAAATGTTCTATTTTAATTCGAAAACAATGATCTAAAATTTAGAAGACAGAAGACAATTCTGTTACAAGCAACTCTAATTTAATAAAGTATCTTGTTAACTAATACAACAGAGTCTGAAAATGGCTATTGATTTGCTCATGTTTCATCAGGGGAAATGCAATTTTCTTTGAGTGGGAAGATCTCAAGACAAAAATTAAGATGAAGATCCAAAACAGTTCTGGCTTTTACTGCTCACTGGATAAGCCCACAATTAGTCAAAATGTCTAAACCACGAACATATATGCACTTGCAAATACAAACCAAGACAGAAGCATTGTGTCTGAAGAAACAAAGAAAACAAAGCCACATTGAACATCAACAACAAAACCTTTAGTCTTTAACTTATTAAGCATTTGACTGAAGCTGCTGCAGATAAGAGAAAAGAGACAGGCAGGCAGACTATCAAACAGGCAAAGAAAACAGAACTTGCAAGGTCACATTTTCTTGTATTGGCAAATGTTGACAGTATTTTAGATGGGGGTGACCTTTCTCAATAACTGCCCACAAGTTAGGACCAGAGAAGGTGCTAGTAACAGGAAGAATGCAGTGTAGTTCTTTGTTTGGAGTCCTTCCCAATGTGTGAATTGACAGCAATGGCCTTAATGACTCAGAATCAAAGTTCACTTGTGCCTAAGTAATGGAAGACTACAATATGGAAAATAAATATGGCTCAACAAAAGTCCATTTTACAAAAGCTTTCATAACTAAAGGCCTGAAACTATTGATCTCAGATGAGAACTTAAGGATGAACAATTGTTAACTCAGTATTGTGTCTCCACTACATACAAGTAGTAAATAACATCATTTTAAAATAATCTCTCCTGTTTTTCACTCCAGATAACAGATAATCAGAGTTGGAAGGGACCTTGTAGGTCATCTAGTCCAACACCCTGCCAAAGCGTGAGACCCTACACCATTTCTGACAAATGGCAGTCTAATTTCTTCTAGAAAGTCTCAAGTGATGGCTCTCCCACAACTTCCAACGGCAAGCTGTTCCATTGGTTGATTGTTCTCACTGTCAGAAAGTTTCTCCTTATTTCCAGGTTAAATCTCTCCTTGTTCAGTTTCCATCCATTATTCCTTGTCTGGCCTACAGGCACTTTAGAAAATAGCTTGACCCCTTCCTCCCTGTGGCAGCCCCTCAAATATTGGAAGACTGCTATCATGTCTCCCCTGATCCTTCTCTTTACTAGACTAGCCAAGCCCAGTTCCTGCAATCATTCATTGTATGTTTTAGCCTCCAGTCCCAAGACTCTTGAACTTTCAGAGGAAGATTTGTGCATTCTTCACTGTTCTTTCCAAGCCTAAATTTATCTCTTCCCTCATTCTATAAAATATGGCAATGTGAAAAAAATTTGGAGAAGATCTTGAGTTCCTATCTGCTGAATTATAGAAACATAAATTATGGACAGTGGAACAGGAGGGGTGGGATGGAAAGCCAAAGCCATGGTAGCAGCACATAACAGCATCTTACTCTCTCTTTTTTAATTGTTTCCTATTCAACAAACAATGAATTAATCTGTGGCCTCCCAGAAGCTTGGATTTCAGATTCATATTTTTATCAATAGGCTACTGCATGGGAAATATAGGGACTATTGTGATCAACATATATGGGAGACAACAGGTTGAGGAAACTGTACAATGCTATAGTCATTTCTAACTCTGCACAGCATGGATCCCACACAAGAGTTCATTACATGTTTTTGTAACATAATGTGGGCCAACCCATTTCCATATCAAAAAGTATTTTTTTAAAAATTGGATGGATGTCTTTTTTGAAATAGGATAGATGCATTATTTGAAATAAAATATGCTTTTAAAGAATATACTCAAATATAGACATTAATAACTTATCTGTCTTGTTTAAATCTGATGGGCTATAGATTTAACTAATGTAAAATATTCACTTTGTGCATTATTTTCAATTGTCATCAATTGTCTTTCGAGAAATGGTTTTCTTCTTTTATACCTTCTTCATTCTTGCATCTTTTTGTCTCATTGACTAGCCACTTCTCCTTAAAATCTCTATATTTATGTGAGAGCTTGCCTCTCTCTCCTGTTGTTAATTTTTTTTTTAATTTATTCACCATGGAACAACTCCAGACCCTTGTTTTCTATAATTTATACAATGTGTGCTATCTCTTGCCTTGAGTTATTTAATTCTGTGTAGTACCCAAGACACTTTGTTATTGTATATACACATAGCTGTAACATCAAGCAAGAAAGATTATTAGACACTGGAAAAATAAATAAAAAAAAGCAGCTAGAATCAGGCAAGATGGGGTGGGGACTGAAGTCAATGGAAATAGTTCTATTCTTTCTGTAATGTTCTTTCTATTAATCTATCACTCAGAGACTAACTTTGTCCTATGTTTTCAGATAAAAAAGAAAAATCAGACAGAGGCCATATTTTTGAAGTTTATCTTCTTATAAAGCTATACCGGCAGATTAGAAGAACCATTAATGACTGACAATGTGGGGGGCCCTTGGTTCTTTTACTGGGGGAAAGTGTTGAAATATTTTGGGTGTTTATGTGAGCACTTCTGATGGATGAATTTCATGACTGAGGATTACGAAGCAGGTTTTATACCACAATTTAGTAGAAGAAGCACCATGGAGTAGAAGCTCTGTGTATCTGGGAAAAAAGACAGAACAAAATGAATTGAGATTAGGAATTGTCCACAGTCAGATTAATGCCAGCTGTTGCCCTAAGCATAGCCTAACAGCAGTGCCCATCACTGAAAACATTAAGAGTTAATAAGTGTTGAGAGCCTCTTTGGTGTAATGGTTAAGACACCAGGCTAGAAAACAGGAGATAGCAAGTTCTAGTTTCACCTTAGGCACAAAGCTAGCTGGATGGCCTTAGTCAGTCTCTTTCAGCCCTAGGAAAATGGCAGTGGGAAATCATTCTAAAATTTTGCCAAGAAAGCTGGAGAGATTTGTCCAGGCAGTCAGCAGAAATCAACACTGACTTGATAGCACAGAAAGAAAAGTGCACTGTGAACTAAAGTTGAGTGTGGCAGTGATAAAGCTAAGGGCATGATAGCTGGGGGAATAACTCTATGGTTTTCCTAACCATTCCATTTTTTGCTTAATGGTTAATCCAGAGTTATTACCTATAGAGCAGGCAGATGAGAGACACAGAAAGAACACAAAGAAAATTTTAGAGTCACTCTCTACATTCCACTGTTTCTTTGTAGTTAGCAAGACATGTCATACTAAGGGTTAGTAGCATTCAATTAACACTTTGAATATTTTTGCCAGTCACCCTAGAAATTTTCATTACTTTTCCTTCACTTCCAAGGCATGGAATAAATTCCAGGTAGTTTAATTGTATTCAGGCAAAATGATTGATGGTTTAGGAAGCCAAAAAACTTTCATTAAGGAAATTAATTAAGACATGTATCTTTCTGTTCCTGCTTTTAAGATTTGAAGAACTGGAAATTGGATACAGGTAATAATTGAAAATACAAATCCTAGAATTATTACATACTAGTTGATAATGGCCTTGCTTATTTTCTTTTCTTCACTAAATTTAAGAAAAAAGCAGTTTTATCAAATGAATTTGCTTGAGGACAACAACAAATCCTAGAATTAGCAAGTTCAACTTCTAGCAGAATAAAATATTACAAAATGATTTGTCTAATTAAACTAATGTGGTTCAAATCTAGGTAAACATGCAAAAGATGCACATGCATTTTGTAACTCCAATATTTGTTTTTATTTAACAGAATTTACTTTGGAAAAAACTACTTGATTTGCCATCACTTAACAATAGATGCATTATAAATGGATATGTTCTTTCTGTGTCAGCCAAGTGATGAAGACAAACAGAGTTTGTGGGAAGAGAATCTGGTTGTTTACAACCTACAGTGACCTTTTCAATGTCTGATGCTGGTGTTTGCTTGCAAAAACAATAAAACTATGCAGCAGTATTCATTAGCAGAAGATATGTGGGCTTCTTTTTGTATATAATTCTGTTTTTTCCTCTGCCTCTCTTTCTTTGGCAATTGTGAAGATTCTTTGTTGTCAATGAACAATACGTTAATTAAAACAATAAAAAGTTCATTGTATTTACATCAAGAATTCGCAACATGGGAGTGATGATCTTGATTTTACATAAAAGATGAATCTCTCTCTTTCTCTCTCTCTCTCTCTCTGTCACACACACACACACACACACACACACACACCCCTCTTCATTGTTTCATGCACCCATTAGCAAGTGGAGAAAAGCACATGATAGCTTTGCAAAAGTGAACAACTCACATTTCTTGGGGTGCCTATTTTAGTTAGGAAAAAAGGAGCCTGGCATAGTCTAAGGAATATATCACTTCAACAGTAAGAAGCACCACATTGAACATTGTAAAAGCACAAAGTAAACTTACAAGAAAGGATTGAAGGATTTAATTTATTTCACATATATTAAACACTTTTGTCCATTCTTTTTAATAAGTAAACTAAAACCTCATACTGTGTAAACTGCATAACCATTGACTAACTAAATGTGTAACCAAAAGCATGTTTCAAAGTTGATTTTTTTCTTATTTTTCATTTACTATCATGAAGTGAGTTATAACAATTGTAGATTTATTTATCTGTCTTCTTCCTATAGAGACCACAGGAAGTGGGTGGAAAAGATAATAGCCTTATTTTCCATTTCCTATAGGTAAAAATAATTCCCAGTGCAGATTTGGTGGCAATACTTAGATGCTCTAAATACTGGATGAGATCAAGATAAAATATTTAACATAATTATTTGTAAAACATAAATGCATTCTTTTGCTCTCTATGTATACATATGTAGAGTATATATATGTATACACACACTATGTATACACACACTAACACAAACAAACACACACAGAGAGATATATTTGTGTGATTAATAAAAGTACACAAAACAATTTTGTGGAAAATAGAAAATAATGTATTTATGTTTCACAGCGTTAGAGTATACAGATATTCCTCAAATTACAGCAGTTCATTTATGACTGTTCAAAGTTACAATGGCACTGAAAAAAGTGATTTATAACCGTTTTTCACCCTTATAACCAGTGCAGTGTCCTGATAGTCATTTGATCAAAATTCAAACACTTGGCAACTTATTCATATTTATTGAATATTGAAGTGATCACCTTTTGTAACTTTTGGTCAAGCAAAGTCACTGAGGAAGCCAGATTCACTCAACAATCATGTTATTAACAATTGCAGTGATTGATTTAAAGACTGTGACAAGAAAGATTGTAAAATGGGGCAAAACTCACTAAACAAATTAAACTCATCAGCAATAGACTTTTGGACTCAATTGTGTTGTAAGTCAAGGACTACCTGCATTCAGCCTCTATATTGAAGGCTTTTAACTAAATTTTTTTTAAAATGGCATCACTCCTTGAAGAGTTAAAAATGAGACTTAAAGAACAAAAAGAAGAAGCACAAGATGAAAGAGGATCTTTTGGCTTTGTATTTCAATTTTTAGAAATGGCGATCTTGAACTATGAAAAACAACAAGACACTCTGGCAGAACAAGAACAGTGAGACAATGAAGAAGCCATCTTTAATGACCAAGCAATTTTAAGTAGGGTAAAAAAGGGAAAGGGGGGAAAGGGAGTTAAAACTTAAGCACTGAAGCAACAACCAAAAAAAAGAGTAATTTTGAAAAGCAATCATAACATCAGGAAGAAGCAGAAGGGAGGATCATAGAAGGGAGAATCAGATAGAAAAGGGAATAAAAAAGGGGAGGGAGAAGAAGAGAGGGAAGGGGGAAAGGAAAAGCTACAAAAGACAGAAATAAGATATAGAGGTACAGGAAAAAAGTACAAGAATTAAAGGAATAAACCTATTTAAAAGACACAGAGACAATGGTTAAAATTTAACTTAAGGAGAGGATTCTGTAAGGGTGCCTGGGATAGCATTGTTATATTAGAAATAGAAAAGGGTTAGAAAATATGTTAGATGATTAAAGTGATAGAAAAAATTTCTATTGATGTGTAATGGAATATTTGTTTGTAAAGAGAATAAGGCTCTCAATGATTTAAAAAGAATGTTTAAAAAAACTGAAAAGAAACATGGAAATTTTTATCAGTTGATAAGATGAACTTGAATAAGAATAATAACTTTATTGACTACTGTTAATAACTATTGTTTGTTTTTTTATTTAAAGATAGTAATAAATAAAATATGAAATATAGATGATTAAAGTGAAAGACAACTGATATTACTAGGTAATGTTTGTTAAAAGAAATAGAAATGTAAAATATTGTTATTAATATTAATGGAAGAGATGTACTAGAATAGAATAATTATTCCATTTACTATTGTTATACATATATACACAGATATATATACATATATACTTTTTTCTTTTAAGAATTTAGTGTGTATTTTAAGGGAATGTACCAAGCAGAATTCGATTGAAAATAGGTATGTGTTATAAAATAGAGGTTAGAAAATGAATGTTATAACTGTAACGATGTAACTTAAATTTTTAAATAAGATTTGAAAAAAGATACAAAGGTGTTACACTCCAGTCTATTAATTACAGGGGAAAATTTATTTTATGTGAAAAGATAATATGAAATTGTAAACAGGACAGACGAAAGTATAAAAACATTTATTAGAAAGATTTTAAAAATTAGAACAAGATATGTAATTGAATTAAGAAAGGAATGATATAATTTAAAATAAGGCTACAGAAAGTAAAGAAAGGAAAAAGCTATTGAAAAAATTGTGAAAATAGTTATAAGATATGGATTAGAATGTATAAGATAAATATGTATTGCGTTTATGTCTGCATGAGAAGTGATAACCCGGGGCCATGCTATTCTCAAAAAAAGATATTTTATTTATATTTGTATGTTTTGTGAAAGCTTAAATAAAACTTTTATTAAAAAAAACATAACCACAGATAATCATCTTATTTATATATCAAAAGCAATACTGATAACAGATAGTTGATATTACAAAACAATCTATTACACCCAACTGAATAGATTTCAAAAAGAAATCTATTAAGTCAAAATAACCATTAAACATCATCAGAGATTGTTGTTCACAGTGTTACATTATATCTGATTCTTCACAACCTCATGGATCATAGCATACCAGGCTCCTTTGTCCTTCCCTGTCTCCTGGAGTTTGCCCAGATTCATTTTCATTGTGTTGATGACACCATATGTAACCATCTCATCTTCTGTTGTCCCTTCACCTTTTGCCCTGAAACTTTTCCAACATTAGAGTATTTTCCAAAGAGTCCTCTTTTCTCATTAGGTCGCCAAAGTATCTGAGCTTCAACTTGAGTATCTTCCAAAGGTCTGATTTCTTTTAGGATAGGCTGATTTGATCTCCTTGCAGTCTAAGGCTTTTTAATTTAAAAAGGTAATCCACATTATTTGCATGTCTTTTTCAGTTTTTAAATAATCATCCAATTCCATTTGTAAATCCAATATTTTGTTATAAATATAAATTATAATTTCAAGTGCTCCTTAAAGTCCATTTCAGTTAAATTAGAAGAAATGTGTATTCTTAATAAAAGATTTTGGTTCCAGCATAGAGTTAAATTACTCAAGCATTTCTTGGACCCAAGGATCAAATGCTTCCTTTAAAATTGCCATATGGTGCTCTGTAATGAGCAATCTTCCAAGTCTTCTTATTAACTTGGAATGTAAGCAGATAATTTTTCCCATGTGAAAGGTTCTTTCTAATTAACTTCATTGTATTTCAAAGTCTTTCTTTACATCAAATTCATCCAAACCTTTAGCATTTAGAAACTTTTTAGCAATAATACGATATGCAATATTTTTGTTGTATATTTTAGAAAATAAAGAATTTACAAAGCTGGAAACATGCAATCTTCTTTCTTTTTAAACAGATTGAAGAGTAACATGTCTATCAAGTGCTGGACTTTCAGTTCTCAAGGTATTTTATTCTAAAATAAATAAATAATAATAATTTAAAAAAACCTAAACTACAAAATGACTAAAAAGATGAGGTTTGATCAAAGTTTGTGAAAGGCAACATTTAGCGCTCAGAGCATGATGAAACTGGCAACTCCCAGCTGATTGCAAGTGACCACAAACATATCAATTTCTGGCAACAATTCACAAAATCCCCAGCTATCCAGAGCATACGAGAGTACTGTCAAGATATATCTTTAATCCAGAAATAATCTTTGGCAATATGGATCCAGATAGTATCCACTGTCTTTTGGCACAATATCTGCAGCTGTGAGTGGGGTGTCAATTAAACTACCCCTACTGGAAATATCCTCAATGTGTCTTGAGAATGAACTACACTTACTGGACAAGAGGGACTCTATGTGGGATAGGCTGAAATAATCTGTATGTCCATGTATGCATGCATCCTGGAGGAATGATACAAATGTGGAAATAAAATTTTAGTTTGAAGTGCAAAGCACAGTAATTTCTTTAAAAGATCATGCAGAACTTTGGAAATAATTTGGGAAAATGCTCCAGGGTACACAAGGATATGTATATAGCAGCTGCCTACCACCCTTAAAACATCCATGTCACACAGCTGTTCTGCACAGCTGTCATATAATACTAGTAAAACATATGATTGCTCTGAAGTAGGGGTGTCAAACTCATGTCATCTTGGTGCTATCACATTACATATTGGGACGTTTTCCCCCTTTGCTAAACCAGGCATGGGTGTATCCAGTGCATGATGCATCCAGCCCGTGGGCCTGTCATTTGACAGCCTGGATCTAAAGAGTTGCAGCCTGGTGATATGTTCAGGCACAATTGTGCTCCAAAGCATCTTATTAAATGGAATCTGAAGCATTGCATGTACATGGTATTACCATGGTATTACTGTTGCCATCAAATCGAAGCAAAGCAAAGCAAATCCATATCTTGCTTAATTTGCTTCCCTGACACTTTTGAATCTTTGTCTAGAATTTATTTTGTGGATTAATTAAAGAGCCATATATCCTTTCCAATTTTACAATATCATGTTTTATGACATGCTATATATTAATTTCTTTTTCTTTCTTCTTCAATGTACAAAAATTCTTCATTTTTTTTGATATCCAACACAGATAAAATGTGTGAAACTTTAATGAGTTAAATTTTAAGTATAGATGCAAAGCCATTCAGACTTCTGTTTCTCCCTCTGAAAACATTTGCTTTAACTCTTATTCAATCCTTTCTTTCTAACCTGTTTATATTTCAAGCTGTCTTGTATTCCTTGCCATATCTTCATGGAATTTTTTGAATCCAGGAGTCCTTGAAAAAAAGAAAAACAAGAGCCATTTCCAATCTTACTTTCCATAAGTTCACCATAAAATATTTACATTAAAATAGTGAAATTTGAGAAGAATGCAATATATCCTATATGAAATACATTTTAAAAATATTTAAATCTAGATTATATACAAGTTATATACAAATAAGTGAGAATTAATAACAAAATAATAAGAAAACAAATACTGGATTTGATTTTTATCTTGGGAATTTTTTTATTCAAGGCTCAACATGTCAAGCTTATACTAAAACAGAACAATTTCTGTTTTAGAGTTTATTAGAATGAAAACTTTACTCAGAAGAAACAACATACTAGATTTGTCAAAGATTAATAATTGTCAGTATGACCAGAAAGATAGATTTGCAGTAGAAATCAAAAGTCTATAAGAATCAGATATATAAGTGTCAGTACTACTGCTATATCCTTTGAGGTTTGAGAGTGGTAATCATAGTGTTATGGTGGTTCTCCCTTCTCTGCAGAGTTATTAGAGAACAAGAAAGCTAACTCAACATCTCTACTTTACTGGGTTCATTTTGCCCTACTTTCTCTCTGTCCCTATGTAAAATCAATATGATACTGCAGGACATCATCATCTATTGGTATAAATCATATATCATCAATATATTAATAATATCAAATTGTACATCTCTACCGTAGACCAACCAGTGATGGTTGAAACATCTTTTAGTCTATCTGGAAACTATGGTTGATGGAGAAGTCAGAATAAGATCTGGGGAAGTACAGGTGACTTTGTGCTTGTTGTCTCTGGGGACTCCCCACTTTGGGCCTGGATGAAGTTTGGGCCTGGATGAAGTTGTATTACCTAGATAGAATTGGTGTGTACTTTTGAATTCTCAGTTCCTATTAGAGGAACTTATGGTGATCATGGCCAAGATAGTCTTTACGGGAATTCAGTTTATGTTTATTTATTTTACATATTTATGTGGTCTCTCAACTCATACACAGGTGCTTTTATGGGATTTTTTAAAAATTCACATAAAAATCCACAACATGAAATCCCATAAACTTCCCTTTTCCAGCAGCAGCAATACAATCAAATCAACCACTTGATCCATTTAAGGTTCCCAGGCTTGTTGACAAAACCATGCCTTCAGGACCTTTCAGAAAAGCAGCAAGATCAGGGCCAATTGAACCATGGGGAAATTGCATTCCATAGAAAAGGGGCCACCACTGGGAAGCAACTGGTATTGTTCCCAATGCCCTCTAACCTGTGCTCATATATTGGTTCATAAGGTCCTGTAGTGTGACAGCTATAACGCCTGATCGAACTTTTTATGTTGTGGAGTGGCAGGTTATTCAGATACAGTGGAACCTCTGTTTGCAAACGCTTTTGTTCGTGACCAAAGCGGATGATGAAAAAAAGTTCTTACCTCTAGTCACGAACTGGTGCTCGGGTAGCGACCAAAGGGTGGCAATTTGCCCTTCCATGCTGATTTTGCCTTCCACACTGCACCATTTTTGTTTTACATGCATGCACTTCTGGTGACGAGCAAATTAGGTGATGACCATATTCTCAGAATGGATTACAGTTGTCACCAGAGGTTCCACTGTATTTGGATGGTGCTGTTCCTTTATGGGGGACCTTTCATGATGAAAGCTGTTGTGTCCGTTTGGAAGAGGCCAGGAGTCGGTGACTTTGTATCAAGCTCTTTATTGTAGTTAGGAACCGAACTGGCTCTCAGGAAAACTTTGCGGCTTTTTATTTCCAAGCCGCGGCGGCCACGGCCAATGGCACCACTTTGAATCTCCCGCGATTCGAATCTACCAATCGCGGGAGATTCTCAGCGAGCCAATCGGCGCGGCTTGCCTAACCAATCCGATCGCCCCGCGCTTTGGCCAATCAAAGCGTGGGGATTTCAAGAATTCAAATTAAGGTACAGAACAAAAGCCTTCTTCCTTTTGTTAGCCAGTCTAGGTGGGAGCCTGCTGCTAGTAGATGGTTCATCTACACTTCTAGGCTTTCATGCACTGCATTAGTTTTTTTAGCTAGAACATTTGGAACATGTCCAGGCTAGGTCGGGTGTTTCATGTTCTTGACCCACCGTTGGATGTTTGCTGTTGTGATAGTTCTGTTCTGGGAAATTGCTATGGCTTGCTCTAAGGTCCTGCAGCCACGTTGTGGCTGGTATTATGTGTCTTCTCTTTCTTTCATATGCTCTTCCAGTGATGTTCAGCTTCTGTTGTTGACGACTCTGCTGTTACTAGTGTAGTTGGACTACATGTTAGATGGTTCTTTGGAGAACAAGACTTTTATCTTCTTGGCCTCTGCTTCTTTAGCATATCACCTTAGTCTGATAGCCAGAGCTTGGAGCCTTTGTTTAGCAGTTTTTAGGGCTCAAGATGCCCTTGTATTTTTTTAGCAGCTAAGTCTTATCCCTAATCTTTACATCCTTCTGTAATTCTACCAGATGACTAGCCTCTTTCTGAGGTGCCTTGATCTTAGTCTCTAATCTAATTTTTGGGAAAAAGTGGGGGGAAGGGTACACATTGCTGTTCTTGACCATATAACTGATTATAATGGCTGTAACATATACCAGCTCTTAGTTTGAGTTATGGTGGTATTTCACAAAAATTAAAAGTTTTTGTATATTTGGTTATCTAGAAAGTGAATATACTAATTTAATTGAACAAAAACTCATTCTGCCTCCAACTCTTATTCTCTTCTTTTACATATTCTCAGGTGTTTTAGAGTTAGTATAACCATCTTTTTAAAAGAGATGTGAATAAAATTAAGAAATTACCAAATTACTGTTTGAAGCCTGAATAGAGAGAAGAACAGCAATGTATGGAAATCTATCTACTCTGCTTCAGAAATTAAGAACAAAAAAGCAGAAGTTTGAAGAAATATTCTTTCATTAGCTACTCTCAACCATCTCCAAACCCATTCAGACTGATTAGAACTTACAAGAATATCCACAGGAGGTCAAAGTAAAGAATGAAAGAAAAGCTATTTTCCTTAACAAAGCTATAAATGAGCATGTCCTAGAAGGTCAAAGTAAAGAATGAAAGGAAGGCTATCTTCCTCAACAAAGCTATAAATTAGCATGTCCTAGGAAATAATCATATAGCATAATAAAGCTCCTTTGCTTCCAGTTAAAGTCTTTTTTTCCAAATTATCTTGATTAGCACTATTTTCCTTTCCTTAGAAAAAAGTGAAAACTATTTTTGTATAAATTTAGCTATACTTAGCTTTCAGCATGATTGTTCTGTGGATATATGATACATTTCATACTTCTCTCCAAACTGAGGTACTTACAAAACAATTTTACATCAAGTTCATTTTATGGAATGCTAGTTTCCACTCAGACTGACTCAGTATTCTCAAAGCAGGTTCAGATTACTTTGGAAGGTTAAATTTATAAACACATGAACAAATTGGAATTAATATTCTTCTTTCTGTCACATTTTAGGAAGACTGTCCCATTGGATTTCCCATTTATACATATGAAATGTCTATTAAAAACTAGAATTAGAAAAACTAATTCTACTTAAAATAACTGCAAGAGAGAGAGAGAGAGAGGGAGGGAGGGAGGGAGGGAGGGAGAGGGAGAGGGAGAGAAGCACAAGAGATAATAAATAATATTCTTGTTGGCTTGCCTTTATATTCTCAAGCATACATTTTAGGATTATCAGATCTAGTTTGCAAAAACTATAAACAATTAATTTATAGAAAGAGATATTGAAAACTCTTTGATGTTATTCTGTAGTCATCTGGAATTCTGAAACTGAGAAGTCCTTGGTGCTCTCTAAGCTTGATTGTTTCTTGCAGATGTTTCATTACCCAAACCAGGTAACATCATCAGTACTAGTCGCTTCTTCAAGAAAGCAATCAAGCTCAGAGAGCACCAAGGACCTTTCATTTCAACTCTGAACTACCATACATATGTTGCCCTTTATTGGTATTCTAGAGCTGCAATCAAAGATCTCTCCCAATTTACAAAGGAAATCTTATATAGCTTAACAATGAAAAGATCAACAATAGTTGTAACGATATTAAATTCTACTTAAAATGGAAACAAACTATTCCATAATGTTATCTTAAATAATTTTTTAAAAAACCCTCTGTCGTAACTTTTATTTCCAAAAGGTAATAAGGGTATATCACACCTCCTGTCTAGTTCTATACTGGTCATTAACAAAGTGGGCAAATCTCAGCCCCTCTGTTCTCCCAATAGTCACAGCCTATCAACAATTTTCTTTGCATTGGACATTTCATTCTTATTGAAAGAAATGGACTGCTGATACCTTGGTGTTATTGTTTCACTGCATGGAATTGGACAATACAGATTTGTGTAACCTTAACACTTATAGAGTATAAGCAAGAGAATGGAAACAGACGGCTTTGGGCTGATCTAGCAGGACTCCTTATGTTCTTTGGAGAAAGGGTAATACATCTGGCACTTTAAGGAACTTAAGGTTTTGTTTGTTTAGGTTTTTTGTCCAGTTAGAGAATCATTTTGTTAATGTTGAGCAATGTGAAGCATTGTATATATTGGCTCTGTCTTTTTTAGGTAAATTTGTATAAGGAGATCATATTTTATTTTTTTTATGAATGCCTCAAAGTTGTTCTGATTTTTAAAAATCTGAGGTATTACAGAAAATATATTATACTGAACAGAGAAGTTTGGAATTGCTACTTGACTTTACTGCTTAGCCCAATCAGATTCGAGGACAACATAAAATTGTAACTAGGAATGTTCTGAGACTGATACAAACAAGAATGACTGTAATAATAAAACAGGTTATTTTTCTTCTGTACAGCCATGCATAATACAATTGATAATGTCATTTTTGATGGATAGTCACATGAAAGTACAAGAGATCCTAAATGGAATAAAAACTGTTTTAAGGAGGAGGGTTTCCATTTTATTTAGGCAATTTAAAAGTTCTATGGGAATGAGGCAGTCCTCTTTGGGTAGAATTCCTTAATCGTAACTTTCCAGATATTTTTGACTGTAACTGATAACTCCAACTAGGATATCCAAGTAATTTCCATAGAGGAATATAAATGCACATTAAGACAAATCAGTATATAATGGTTCAATCCAACAACAGAGCACACAGATTCTTGTAAGATCATTTTTAAAATCGTTAATGCCAATTGTATTTATTTTGGTTAATAATATTCTAGGAGTTAGTCTCGCTTTCCCTATCCTTACTTTCCAAATACCTCGAAAAACCTCTTAAGGTATTTTATCTCTAGGCAATACTTATGGGTGAACAAAAATGAAAAGCAATGAAGGATCAAGCCACATAATGAAGTTGGAATTCAGACCATCAGCTCCATTTTCTAGGTCTTTAAATAGTTAATCTGAATATGACCTATCCTCCATGTTATAATATTAGAGGAAACTAGCTGTTTGCTTTAGGCATAAAGTTGTATGTCAAGGTTTTTTTTTTTTTTAGTTAATCACAGGTACTGGTGCAGGTGTTGGCAATGATCCTTATACAAAATGTGGTACATGAAAAAGAGATGTCAGGAGACTGATCAGTAAACATTTCAGAATGCATTTGGCTCTCTTTTCCCTCAATATGCCACATTATTCCATGAATGATTTTTCCAGGTCTTGCAGTTGAATATGCAGCATTTTTTAACTGTAGTTGCGTGCTTTGACTCACATTATGCATTATTTAAATACAGAAGCATAAATCAAGGAAGAGTAAAGTAAATATAAGCAAATCATTTTATGTTTTTAACTGTGTTGTACAGGCCATGTTTGATCATGACCTGAGTATTTGCTCATCATCAGATTCAAAAAATTTCCAAAATTTTTGATCGCTACCCAATTTGGGTGGAATCAGAAGCATTTGTGACCAGAGGTTCCACTGTGTATTTAGGAGAAACATAAAAGTTGGATTAACTCAGTGGGAATAATATACTGAAGCAGTGTATATGCATATCCCCCACTTTTCTTAGAGAGGGAAAGAGATGTGAATTATATACTGGTAATCCTGGATTTGCGACAGTTTATTTAGTGACTGTTCAAAATTATAATGGCACTGAAAAAAATGACTTATGACCATTTTTCACACTTACAACTATTGGAGCATCCCTGTGGTCACATGATCAAAATTCAGACACTTAGGAACTGACTCGCATTTATGACAGTTGCAGTGTCCCAGGTCATAAGATCTCCTTTTGACAGGCAAAGTCAATGGGGAAGCATTTAACAATTTTATTAACTTAGGAACTACAGTGATTCAGTTAATAACTGTGATAAGAAAGACCATAAAATGGAACAAACCTCATTTAACAACTGCTCAGTTAGCAACATAAATTTTGGGCTCAGGTGTGGTCATAAATTGAGGAATACCTGTATTGTACATCCTTCTTTGCAGATGCAGATGCAATTAGATAATTTGTCCTATTTTCAGGATGATAAGAACATGGTAAAACAAGAACAAACAGGTTTAAAAATTAAATTAATTTGGACTGAACACAAAAGGGTCTCATCTTCACAGTTACTTTGGTAGTACAAACTAATGTACAGAATGAGTATTAAATAGAAAATATTTAAAACAAGATTGGAAAGAAAGCAGAGACAGTTTAGATGGAACTTATAAGATCTGAAAAAGAAAGAAATTGAAATTGTAAAAAGAAAACAACAACAAAAAGATTATTGACAAAATGGAAGCAATGATGCTTGCAAGGAGAAAAAGAGATGAAGAAGCATTGATAATATTGCTGGTGTAAATTAGAGATTGAAGTAGATTTCCTTTTTGTCTTTTCCCCCCTCTTGCATTCATCTCTCTGTTTTTTACTTATGTCTTTTTATACTTTGCATAAGGTTGCCTACTTTGAAATGAAACAGTTAAATGGGTATGTCCGCACCTATTTTTTGATTCGTAATCAGTACACTTAAAAAAAGGAGCAAGAAGAACAGCAAAATAAATCCTCTAGCTTGAGCAGAAGCAATTTTGAAATGCTGGTAATGGCCTCAAGTTCCTTCTGATATTGGATTGATTCAATATGCTAATGACTTGGAGATAAAAGCCTTTGCAGTCCATCAATAATTCATTGAGTTAGTCAGTCCCTGATGTATGTCAGGGTGGTCTTCTACCTCTCACTATTTCTACTTTTTATAGCTCTTCTTTGTATGAATTCAACTCAAATTAATGCAAGGGCTTTTAGTATAAATATTATATACTCTAAGGTTCTTGTTTTTTTGCTCCAAGTACTTATTATTTATAATTTCTTTAATACTGAGCTTGCTCAGTGCTTTTCAGTTTTCTCATAACAATAGATTTATAGTTTAAAAGAAAATGTGATTCTGAAGGCATTCTAGTGCCCAGCATGGGTTGAAGGACATGAAATGAAACACCATGTAGAATGGTGTTCTGCATCAGCTGCCCACTAAGCTGGCCCTCAGGTATGTATGTTGTTAAGATTCCAATAAGTAATATTTTACATTGACAAATGCTCCAAGCACATATATATCTAGGATTTGCTTTAAGAAAATAGGAAAATAAAGTCAAATGGTGGATGAAAATGTTGTCCAAAATTTGATAAATCCCTAACTGTTTTTGACACTTTGTTCAAATGTTCCTACTTATTATCGACAGGGCTTTGAGAATAATGTTGCCATCCAGGAAAACCCTCTACTGATGTATCTGCCATTTACTGTGAGAAACTGAAGCTAAGGTTGCTGTTTGTGCTTGGAAAAGCAACTTCAGTCAGACAAAAATACTTCCCACCTCTGCATCCTTAAGGTGAGGCTCAGCTCATCCCTTTCTCCAAAGAATATAATATGAGAGGAGAAGGGTTTATTTATTACTCCAATACCAACACCACAATTTGCTGAGAGAAATACCACAGTCTCAAGCATCCCTGCTGGGATTCCTGCCTAGCTAATGGAGCCGTACAGGGGTGGGATTCCACTGGTTTGCACCACTTCGGTAGAACCAGTTGTTATGGTTCACAGTAGTTCGGAGTGTTCTATCTTGGAGAATGGGCGCAATAACGGAGACGAGACATCGAATAGTGACTCCAACTCTTTTTTAGTGACTTTGGGAAAGCAGCTAAATGCGTATGGCAGCAGCAGCTCCTTTTATAGAGCTGGCTGCTGTCAAAGCGTCCAATGGTTTAAGTTTGCCGCGCTTGGAACATCCAATCATGGCAGCCCGTTAACTAGCCAATCGGATCAGTCCGGAATGACCAATCATGACCCGCTGGTCATGGACCAATCAAATATGCAGGATTTCGAGCCTGCTTATGAAAAGCCAGTCAGGTTTGCAGGCTTACGAGCCTGCTTGTGAAAAGTCAGTCAGGTTTGCAGGCTTACAAGCCTGCTAGTTCGTAACACCCCTCCCCTCTAGGTTTCATCTCAGGGGTGGGGTGATGTATTCACGCAGGTAGGCAGGTCTTCGCACCTGTCTACCTGACCTGCGTTGTTCAACTGCCCTTTGCTCGGATTCTGGTTCTGGTGGACTATTTAACGGTGACCCGGCTTCTATGCTGGGTATCCTTGGAGGTGACTCAGGGATGCCTTCAACGTTTCTCTCGTTCCTTTCATCCGGGTCCTCTGGACTTGCTGAACCCGCTCGGCTGCTGTTGCCTGGAGAGATGACCATCTGCCACAGCTCCTCTTCAGCAGGTGAGTATGCTGGGCTTGATTGTGCGGACTGTGGGTTTGCATGTCCGGGACCAGGTGTTAGTTCATTTCCAAAATCCTCGGTTTCCCTTCCCCCTCTGGTTTCAATTTCAGAGTTCGTGGAGGGGGTAGTTGTCAGCCTTGAATGCAGCTGGTCGATGTGGCGTTTCCACAATCTTCCATCTGTGGTTTCCAATCAGTAGGAACGGGGACCCGTAATTTGTGTTATCTTGACAGGGACCCACAATGGGTCGCCTGTAAAGTTCTTTGCGAATACAAGGTCTCCTACCTTAAATGTGCAATGTTTGCTGCTGGATCCCAGGGGCTTTTCTGGGGTGTAGGCAGGGTGTAGGCGGTCCAAATGTGATCTAAGTTTCCTGCCCATCAGGAGTTCGGCTGGGCTTTTGTTTGTGGTGCTGTTCGGTGTAATATGTTGGAGAAGGAGCATCCTGGTGACTCTGTTGTGGATGTTTCCTTGGTCCATTTTGTGTAGGGTTGTTTTTGTGAACTGAACCATTCGTTCAACTCTGCCATTGGCTGCTGGGTGAGCAGGTGATGTCAGGGCGTGACATATCCCCTGGTCTGCTAGGTATTGTTCAAATGCCAAGGCGCTAAACTGCAGGCCATTGTCGGAAACCAAGACATCTGGAAATCCGTGCGTTGCAAACAGTCTGTTCAGTTTTTTGATGACCGCTTCTGTGGTGGTGGTCTTCATCTCGTTTACCTCAAGCCAGTTCGAGTAGGCATCCACTGTTATTAGAAAAGTATGTCCCTTTGTAGGTCCGGCAAAATTGATGTGGATGCGGGACCATGGATCCCTGGGCATCTCCCATTCTGTTGGTGGTGCTTTTGGTGGCGCCGCACTTGTTTCTTGGCATTTGCTGCAGGTGGCAACCCAGGCTTCGATTTGTCTGTCCATACCTGGCCACCAGGCATAACTCCTTGCCAGTGCTTTCATTCGTACGATGCCCGGGTGTCCATCGTGCACCATTTTCAGGACTCTGCATTGAAGTTTTTCTGGAATGGCTACTCGGTCTCCCCACAATACGCACCCTTTTTGGGAGAAAAGCTCTGTCTGTCTGCTTTTGAAGGGTTTGAATTTGTCGTTGGGTTCGATTTCTGGCCATCCCCTCTCCACCCAGCTGAAGACTCGTGCCAAGCAAGGGTCTTTTTTTGTTTCTAACACGATATCCTGCACAGTTAGTGGAGGTGAGGGAAGCATCTCAATTTGTAGCATGGATAGCGTAGGAGCTGGGCCATCTAGGAGCTCAGGTAATGGTGAACGGCTTAAGGCGTCAGCATGGGCAATGGTTTTCCCCGGATGATGCGTTAACTGGTAGTCGTAGGTGGCTAAGAACTCTGACCATCGTGTCATTCTTGGTGATAGTATGTGGGGAGTTGGTTTGTCCCCTGCCAAAATGCCAAACAATGGCTTGTGGTCTGTGATTATGGAAAAGGATCTTCCATACACGTATTCGTGGAAACTTTTAATTGCGGATACAATAGCAAGGCTTCTTTATCTAATTGACTATAGTTCCTTTCAGTTTTAGACAAAGTTCTTGAAAAGAATGCAATAGGTGCCTCCATACCATTTGGTAGAACGTGGCTCAGGATGGCCCCGACTCCAAAAGGGGAAGCATCACAAGTCACAGTCAAGGGTAGTGTCTCGTTATATTGGATTAACACTGCATCTGATGTTAGGAGGTCTTTGACTTGCTGGAAAGCTTGCTCCTCTCGACGTCCCCAAAACCAGGAAGCCTTCTTGTCGAGGAGCCTATGCAGGGGTTCAGCAACAGTCGCCTTCTGGGGTAGGAAGATGTTATAAAAGTTAATAAGGCCCAGGAAGGCTTGGAGGTCTGTCTTGTTTCTAGGTCTTGCAGCATTTTTAATAGCTGATAATTTCTTTTCAGTAGGGTGAATACCATGTTTGTCAAGAAGGTAGCCAAGAAATTCAACCTTCTCAGTGCATAATTGGCACTTGTCCTTCTTGACTTTGTGTCCTGCGTCCTGGAACTTTTGTAGGACAGTTCTTAGGCGTTTTTCTAGCTGACTTCTTGTAGGGGTGGCTATTAATACATCATCGAAGTTGGGTACAACTCCTTTTATGCCCTGCAGCAACCTTTCCATCAAATTTTGAAAAATGCCGGGTGCTACGCTTACTCCGAACTGGAGTCTGTTACATTTGAACGCATCCCTGTGCGTGACTATTGTTTGGGCTTCTGTGGTTTTTGCGCCTACTGGCAGCTGCTGATATGCTTGGGCTAGGTCAAGCTTCTTGAATACTTTTCCATCCCCAAGCGAGTGGAGAAGGTGTTGGACCACGGGTACTGGGTAAGCGCTCTGTTGAAGCGCATGATTCAGGGTGGCCTTGTAATCCCCACAGATTCTCAGGGATCCGTCAGGTTTTATGGGGGTTACAATTGGGGTCTCCCCTTGGGCAAGGTCAATGGGTTCAAGCACACCCTGTGCTATAATTTGTCCAGTTGCTTGTCAATTTTTGGTTTTAGAGCAAAGGGAACTCGGCATGGCTTTAGGTGGATGGGTGTGATATCAGGGCAGAGATTCAATGAAATGGGGGACCCCTTGTACTTGCCTAATTGTTCGGTGAAGACTTCTTGAAAGTCCCAGATGAGGGCCGCCTCCCAGTCTTCGCTTACAGTCTGGTTGATGCCTGCCAATTTGATTCCTAATGGTGCGAACCACTGTAATCCCAATAAACTGGGTCAGTCCCTGTCAACGATGGTGAGAGGTTGAGTTGCGGTGTGGTCTTTAAACGAGACCTGGATGTGACTGGAACCAGCAACTGGGATTCGATTGCCCTGGTAGTCCTTTAATATAAGTCTCTGGGTGCTGAAATCCTGGTGGTGGATGTCAGGGATCAGTTGCTTTAGAGTTTTCCAGGAAATCATTGATAGGGAAGACCTGGAGTCGACTTGATGCACGGTCTATTTTCAATGGTGACCTTTATCCGGATTTTTTTCGCATCCACTGATGAGGCATGGCCGATGGTGACGGTTTGATGTGCCTCTTCTCATCTGGTATTGGTAGCAAGCATTCGGTTTCTGTTGTACTGGCTCCACTGGTTGTTTGGACGGTCCCGATTTGATGGGTGGTTGCCCGCTGTCTGTCAAAAACTATTTTCGTTCCTCTTGGGGCTGGAAACTCGTTTACTTTTGCAGACTTTGGTGATGTGGCCCCTTTTATCCAGGAATGACAGATGGCATCTAGGAACCTGCAATCTGCTCGTGTGTGGTTCCCCCCACATCCGGCGCATTGAAAGTTGGGTTTACGACCTCGCTGGTCTTGCTGGTCGTGCTCTGATCTGAGTCTGTTGACTTCTTCCTCCTCACTTTCCGACGAGGACTTGATGTCTTCATGGTGGGTTGTTGTTGCGTGTCTCTCTGAGGGTATTGTGATGTCGCTGGCGAGTTGGCGGTTGGACCCATTCCCTCAGCGCATTCGGGCTGCTGACTTCCTGGTTGCTTCTGCTGCAGTAGCATCCGCTATGGCATCTGCAAGTGCAATATCTCCTTTTGCCATAATCTTGCTTTGGATTGTGAGGTCCCTTAGACCTAGGACAATCTGATCTCTCATGGCTTCTTCTAGATTTGCAAAGCCACATAGTCCACCCAAATTTCTTAGATCAGCAACAAAGTCCCCGATGCTTTCACTTTCCCATTGGTCCCTCTGGTAAAACTCGTGTCTTCTGATGACGGTTGGAATTGCTGGGCCGTAATGAGCCCTGAGAATGGGAGCAAGGGTGTCCCAATCCATAGTTTTGACTTCAGCTGGTTTCGCTAGCGCCTTTGCCATTTTGAAAACGGCGGGTCTGCAGTGCGTTAGGAACACCGCACATTTCTTGCTAGGTGTGGCATCCTTCAGATTGTTGGTTTCCAGGAATATTTGGAACCTGTCCATATATGAGTCCCAATCTTCGTTTGCTGGTTCAAATGGAGCGGGTGGTATTGCACTGATGGTCATTCTGCCATTTTCTGCGCGTTGTCAGCCATGTGCTCTGTCAATACTTCACGAGTGCTCAGTCAGCTCTTATCATCTCCGCATCCCATCCTCATCGCCAGTGTTCTATCTCGGAGAATGGGCATAATAACGGAGATGAGACATCGAATAGTGACTCCAACTCTTTATTAGTGACTTCGGGAAAGCAGCTCAACGCATATGGCAGCAGCAGCTCCTTTTATAGAGCTGGCTGCTGTCAAAGCGTCCAATGGTTTAAGTTTGCCATACTTGGAACGTCCAATTGTGGCAGCCCATTAACTAGCCAATCGGATCAGTCCGGAATGACCAATCACGACCCGCTGTTCACGGACCAATCAAATATGCAGGATTTCGAGCCTGCTTGTGAAAAGCCAGTCAGGTTTGCAGGCTTACGAGCCTGCTAGTTCGTAACACGGAGAACCAGTAAATCAGGCCTCTGGCTGTTCCTGCCACTCTCCACCCACTTCTCCACTCCCTGCCCAGTCAGTCCCTATTGCACATGTGCAACATCTTGTGCATGCGTGACATGCCTGCAGCCTGCTTTTGCCTGCCACCAGGCTAGCCATTTCTGCCTGCCTTTCATTATGGCAGAGTGAAAAGCTTGCAAGTCCCCCTCCTTTGGGATAGGGCAGAGAAGCAGCCCAATTGAATCCTGTTTCTCTCTGCTGCCCAGGAGCCATTTCCCAAAGGAGGGGAACTTGCAAGCTTTTTGCTCTGCTAGAAGAGGCTCTCCCAGCAAGAGCAGGTGAGAGAAGCAGCCCAGAGCTTACATGAGCCTCTCCACTGTTCCTTTCAGCTGAGCAGTCCTGATCTGCCTTCTCACAGGTAAACCTGCGAGTCACACTAGCCCCTTTCCCACTGTCCCTGTCCCTGTCCCTGCTATCCGTGGGCCTCAACCTGCCATACATGGGCCTTGCCCTGCCCTGCCCTCCATGGGCTTCCCCATAGCTCCATGGGCCTCATCCTACCCTCCACAACCTCCATGTAGCTCCTTGGGCCTCACCCAGCCCTCTGTGGGCCTCCCTGTAGCTCTACAGGCCTCGCCCTGCCCTCCACAGGCCTCACCATAGCTCCCCAGGCCTTGCCCTGACCTCCATGTCCTCCACCTTGTGTCCGTGCTGGGCCTTGTCCTGCCTGGCCACCAGCTTCTTGACATGAGGCCAAGCTGGGGTGCTGTTTCTGGGCCAGTCCGGCCAGTGGATGGGCAAGCAGGCATCCCTCAGGGTGATGTGGTGGTGGCTGGAGAATACCACAGCCATTCACTTTCTCTGCTGCACTGGGGCTAAGCCTGAGCCTGAGAGGGGCGATGGAAGTGCCCTGAAAGGGAGAGCAGGAACTCTTGGGGCTGTTTCCCTCCACTTCCCCCCTGGCCCTACCAAAAGGGAGGGCAGATGGATGTTCTGAGGGCCAGGGCTTCTCCTTATTTGTTCTCCCACCGCCCACTGCTCTGGAGCTTGCCGGATCAGTTTGAATCCCACCACTTGAGCCATATCTGACTCATTTACCCCACACAGATGAGTGTGTCATCTTAGCCTGTGAAAGAGAAATCCAGACAGTGTGAGGGTGAGTGTAGGAGAAAGGCAAGCAGATAAAGAAGTGAGAAGCATCTGGACATTTACAATCATTATAGGCAAGCAAGAGGTCTATTGATGAACTGACAGAACCACATAATTTGATTACTGCTTGGAGCTTGCTTAAAGCTTGAGTTGATAGCAACCAGAAGAGGAGCAATCATAGAAGCAATACTTAATCCCATCAAGTGAAAGAACTTTTGGAAGGAGGCAAAGGTTGCATACCACTCTGCAAACTTTAAGACTTTTATTTGTTTTAAGGACTGAATATTATTTATCTGACTACATTGACTTGCAAGGTCTATGAATGTGAAGTTAATCCAGGGCAACTACCTATGATTGGGAAAAGTATGTGTTACAATAAAGCAATGTTTATAGACATCTTCTATGCTATGGTGAACCATCACATTTGCTCCTGAAAGGAATTCCTCTGGGTTATATAACTTTGAGGTACTCTGAGATACTCTTCTCAGCATCACATATCACACTAAAAAGAAGTCTTAAAAATGTATGTTCAACATGAAATCATAACACATAAATAAATTTGTAGCTTTTCTGAGCTGGAAAAGTTGTTGCTCTTGCTCTTTACTTCCCTTTCTCTAAAAGGCCCAGGTTCATATCGATTTAATAGTAACTAAATAGATGCAAAGTGCAGTATTTATGATTATTATTAAATACAAGTACAAAAGTATGACTAAAACTCAACATTTTGTATATTATGCATACAAAACCATCTTTCTCCAATAGAGGGTTGTTAAATCAATTCTATTTTTTAAATATACATGGAACGTAGTTTGCATTGCTTTTGTCTAGAAACTAATAAAGCATTATTTTCATTTTAAATAAAATTGTTGAAATCACCACAATGAGATTATAACCTACCATAAAAGTCTGAAACTAACACTCTTGTGTTATTCTGTGGCAAATTTATAATATAACTAGATTAATTATAGCTATATTTGTGAGATATATTTCACAATTCAATGCATTTTAATCAACACTACAGAAATGCATTATTTATCAGCAGACAACTGAGGCAGAACCCCCCGCCCCTTGCTGGGGGCATTTTCTGTTAGTGGAATTTAGAAATGATGTAAACTTGAGATTGCATCAATTGACACATAGTCCCCTAGGTTCTCCTTTGTATGCACGAATCTCTTCTGCTCTGTTTGAAACAAAGAATTAAGTGAACTTGAGATGGAATATATATTTGTGTCTTTCTTCAACATTTTTGTGAAATGAAGCATTACGCTCAGATATGAAAAGGTACTCTTAATCTATTCTAAAATAAACACATTTTCACTCAATGGGTTAAGAAATAATATAAGATGATGTTAAGTACAACTTTCTTCTTCTTTGTTCTGAGCAACATACATCTGGTGATGATTGGTAGTTTCCAGCAAAATGTTAAAGATTTTTAGTGTTGGAACTATATCACTATAATACAGTTTAGAATAGAATTATTTATTGTCCAAGTGTAATTGGACACATAAGGAATTTATCTTTAATGCATATGTTTTCAGTTTACATAAAAAGAAAAAAATACATTCTTCAAGAATCATAAAATATAACATAGTGATGGTCATAAGTAAGCAATCAAATAAGCAATCAAATCATACTAGGAAATAAATAAAACAATATAAATCATAGAGATACAAGCATCAAGGTTATAGTCACAAGTGGGAGGAGATAGATAATAGGAAGGATGAGAAGGATAATAGTAATACAGTCTTAGTAAATAGTTGTGGGAATTGGTGTTTAGCAGAATGATGGCATTAAAGAAAAAACTGTCCTTGTGTTTAGTTGTTCTGGTGTGCAATGCCCTATAGTGTTGGTTTGAGGGTAGAGATTGAAATAATTTATGTCTAGGATGTGAGGGGTCTCTGGATATTTTCATTTTTTGACTTGTGTTGTATAAAGGTTTTCAATGGAAGGCAGGTTGGTAGCAATTGTTTTTTCTGCAGTTCTAATTATCCATTGAAGTCTGTGTCTGTTTTGTTTGGTTGCAGACCCAAATCAGACATTTACAGAAGTGCAGACTCAGTATAATTTCTCTGTAGAATTGTATTAAGCTCCTTGGGCAGTTTGAGCTTTCTCAATTAGCACTTTTTTGATGACATTTTTGTCCATTTTAAGTCTTGAGATATGATAGAACATAGAAACTTGAAGGTTTCTACTGTTAATACTGTGTTGTCTAGTCTTGTAAGAGGCGGTAGTATAGGAGGATTTCTCTTAAAATTTACCACCATTTCTATGGTTTTGAGTGTATTTAGTTCAAGATTGTTCCAGTTGAATCACAAAGCTAGCTGTTCAACCTCCTGTCTGTATGCAGATTCATCGTTGTCTTGAATGTGACCAATCACTGTTGTATCATCTGCAAACTTCAGTATTTTAACAGAGGGAACTTTTGAGATGCAGTCACTGATATATAACAGAAGAAGTGGAGAAAACACAAAACCCTGTGGTCCCCTTTGCAAATTGTTACAGGTATTTGATGTGATTTTTGCCTAGCTTCACCTACTGCTTTCTGCCTGTTAGGAAGCTTATGATCCATTTACAAGTATAGTCAGGTACAGCTGGTTAGTTTAGTTAGAAGAATGTCTGGAATGATGGTATTGAATGCTGAACTAAAGTCTACAAAGAGGACCCTTGCATAGGTTTTGGGAAATTCAAGATGTTGTAGAATGTAGTGCAGAGTCATATTAACAGCATCATCTGTCCATCTATTTGCTCAGTAGGTAAATTGTAAGGGGTCTAACCAGAAGTATTATTCAGCAGGTTCTGACCAGTTCTAGAGAACTGGTAGCAGAAAATTTGAGTAGTTCGGAGAATCGGCAAATACCACCTCTGACTGGAGATTTTACAGTACCTTACCCCTGCCATGCCCACCAAGCCATGCCACAGATCCAGTAGTAAAAATATTTGAATCCCACCACTGAGTCTAACAGTGGGTCAAGTAACTGTGTATTTTTGATATTTCACTATCACAATATGGAACCAAGTTACTTTGCTCACAGTCTCTTTCCCTTCCTCCCTCCCCCTACCCCTTCTCCATTTGGAAAATCCGTCTGTGTAGTAGTTAAGGTAGAAAAGTCCTGTTTTCATATTTTATCTTTGGTTCTTTTTGGACAAAGAGAAGAGAAGAATTATTTCATTATGTATGAAGAATTGAAAAGTGCTCCAAATATGGCAGAATTAGAATTCTTAAAAGCCCTCGCTATTAGGCATGGTGTTTGGGCTGTGTTAGATATGCAGCAATTATGGTAAAATGATAATGTGCTAGTAAAGCCAGAAATATATCTACATGGAGGTGGATGGGAACATTGTTCCTTACCCCAATTCTTATGATTATGATTTCCTCCTGTATTTTGTTTGTTCTGAGTCTTGCCATTTCACCAAGTTTGTTATATCTTTCTGAATTGAGTTGAGACTCTAGAAAAGGTGTAGAGAAGAACAGCCAGGATGATTAGGGGACTGGAGACTAAAACAAAATATGAATGATAACAAGAACTAGGAATGGATACTCTAGTGAAGGAAAGGACCAGCGGAGACATGATAGCAGTGTTCCAATATCTGAAGGGCTGCCACAGAGAGAAAGGGGTCAAGCTATTTTCCAAGGCACCTGAAAGCCAGACAAGGAATAATGGATGGAAATGGATCAAGGAAACATTCAACCTAGAAATAAGGAGAAATTTTCTGACAGTAAGAACAATCAATCAATAGAACAGCTTGCATTTGGATGTTGTGGGAGCTTTATCACTGGAGGCTTTCAAGAAGAGATGAATGGACTGCCATTTCTCAGAAATGGTGTAGGGTCTCCTGCTTGGGCAGGAGGTTGGATTAGATGACCTACAACAGGGGTTGCCAACCTTTTGGACCTCAGGTACCATCAAACTCATAATTTAAAAACCCAGTAACCACTAACTGGTTCTGTAGGTGTGACCTAATTTGTGTGTGTGGCTTGGTAGTCATGTGACTGGGTGGGCATGGCTTGTATGTAAATATTATAAATATTTATATAAATATTGATTTTTTTTTATAAAAAAGAGCAACTTTTACTCAAAATCAGCAAAGCAGGCAGGCAGATTGAGTTGCTCACAGAATCACATATTCATTCAGAAATCTATCTATCTGCCTTTGGCTAGCTCAGTCTGTCACATAAAATTTGCTTGCAAACAAACTCACAAATTTAATTCACAACACGCCATGTATGTAAATATTGAATTTTTTTATTAAAAAAGAGCAACTTTTACTCAAAATCAGGCAAAGCAGGCAGGCAGATTGAATTGCTCACATATTCATTCAGAGATCTATCTGCCATCAGCTAGCTCAGTCTCTCAAATTTGTTTGCCTTGAGTCTGCACTGAATAATAGAAGCTTCAGTCGCAAGGGAGGTTCGTCTGTGCTTAAAAGCAGAGCCGAAGATCTAAAGACTAGCTAGAAAGCAAGAAATCCAACCATTTCCTGTTTCCTAGCTAATCTAAATCTCCTGGCACAGCAGAACAGATGATGGTTGGAAAAAGGAAAAATAGCAATTTAGCAGGCAAGTTTGCCTGGTAAGGAATGAGTGGGCGGGGAGGGTTCCCACAGGCCATGTGGGCTGCGCAGTCTTGTGTTTCTGTGCAGCCTGGATTAACTGCTTTGGGGGGGGGGTGTTCTGGGGATGAGATTTCTCTGCGACCCACCAAAATTTTCTCATGGCTCACCAGTGGGCCATGGGCCACCGGTGGTGACCGCTGATCTACAAGGTCCCTTCCAACTCTGTTAATCTGCAACTAGTTTTTACCAATTAAAGTATCACTTAAAAGCAAATTGCTGTATCATTTATTAACTGATACCCATTGACTCCACAGTGCAACAATATTGTGGCCATAATTCACAATAAGGGAGCTAAAAAACTCAGAATAACTCCTTAAATCATTCAGAAGCTACCTGAAAGGTATTTAGGATAAGTGAAATCTTCCAGAGAAAAATCTGATGACTGAAAATAACCTAAAAAAAAAAAAAAACAGTTAAAAGGAAGCAAAATAGCTAATGGCTCTGAATTCAAACTCAGTGAACAACCTGAATAATCTGAATCACCAGTTCTTTGGATTCCATCTGAAAACGTTCCTTTGCAACTTGTGAAATGTGATAACTAGAGATAGGTCAACAAATGGTTCAAGAGCTGAAGGTAAAAAAATCATAAAATAAGCAAAAGGTGCTGCAGTTAAAGATCAAGTAGTTCACGCAAAGAATGTGATTGCAGCAAAACACACATGAAATGTTTTGTAAAGACTGAGTGAAAGGACAAACTTGTTGGGAAGTTATAGCAAATGAGCTTTCCCAGTGGAAAATGATGCAAGAATGTATAATTGCAAGAATTGTCAGAATTTTTGGAAAACCTATTCAACATTGTGGAACACAAAAAGGACAAGCACATAATAGCCCTGTTTCTTTGCAATCTTGGAAAATCAGACTGCCCCTTTGCAAATGCTCTGAAGATGACAAGTAGATCTAATTCTGTTGTTTTAAAAGGAAGAATTCTGAATGAAATGGGGAATATAGAATAATGACACTTCTCCCTCAGAAAAAAAAAATCTGAAAATCATAGATAAATGACACGGACAAGAAACAAAAGCATGTTTCAGGTTCAAGAAGGAGAAGCACTTGAAAACAAAATATATATCTTATTTTCCTGAAAATATAACCTAACCTGAAAGTAAGTCCTAGCTTGATTTTCACACATGAGCCAGTCCATTTCTTCTGCAGTTGGCAAGGCTGGCAAGACTTTCCTGAACACCTCTGTAGCTGATAACAAAGCTCCAGATCGATCCAGAGCTCTATTATTG
The DNA here is from genome assembly GCA_033807585.1 of Hydrophis major. Taxonomy (NCBI): domain Eukaryota; kingdom Metazoa; phylum Chordata; class Lepidosauria; order Squamata; family Elapidae; genus Hydrophis; species Hydrophis major. The sequence goes on along the minus strand of CM066331.1, from coordinate 60,728,901 downwards.
GCTACAGAAGCCTTCAGGGAAGCCTTGCCAGAGGTTGAGAGGGGTTTTTGGATTACCCAATTGGGAATTACATTATCAGGCAACAATATTGATGTAGATGAAGGAATGGATCGTATTGAAAAATGCCAGATTATTATTAACACTAGAATTTACAATTGGGAAAAGGTAGTTTGTCAGCTTCGCCAGCGGCAGGGTTTCGCGATCCTGCGCGATCCCTGCCGCGCTAGTCGTTTTGGTGCCTCCAATCCGGACGGGTTTGGAGGCTAAGGCTGCCTTGCAGAGGCAGCCGAAGATAGGGGGAGCTGGTGAGGGGTTTGGGGGTGTTGCAGACCCCCTCCCCAGCCGGCAAAACCCCCTTTTCTCAAGGCGGTCGAGTGGCGGTCTGTAATGGCCGCCACAAAAAAGCTGGCAGCTGGGTAAGACTGAGCAAGAGGAAGAGGGGAGAAAGTTTACAAGAGAAAGTTTTTTGGCTGATCCAGGACTTTAAGAGGAGTTTAATCCTGAAAACTATGACTTTTTGAAAAATACTTTATTTCCAGAGGAGGATTTCAAGCGGCAAAATTGAGGTGCTGAAAGGAAAGTTTACCCTCCTTCCCTATGGAATCAACAAATGGCCATTGAGAAACCTGTTGTTTTTTTATAAAAGGTAAAAACTTGGCTTCTTGTTATAAGTGGGAAGGGAGAGGACAAAAAAAATATTAAGATCTTGCTGGAGGAGATGCCTTGAAGATCTTGAGACTAGAAATTGATTGTAACAAGGCTGTAAAATACAGATTGGGCTTTTTTTCTTTTCCCTTTTACTGATACCACCCCAGGAAGAGAAAGTGAGAACTTTGTGCGTTGTTTGGACTGATTGATGTCTCTGGGACTTTGAGGAATTGTTTTAACTTTTGAAACATTTTGGTTGCTCAAAGAAGAACAAACAATGGCTTTATCTGATGATGAACTTAGAAAGGAATATCAAGAAAGTAAGGACGTTGTGAAAGAAGCTTTCCTTTCTTTAGAAATGGCACTTGCTATTTATCAGCAAACACAACAACAGATGGAGGAAATAGAAGGAGAAGAAGAAAAAGAAGAAGAAGACGCCATCTTCAGTGAATCTAAAAAATTAATTAAGAGAGAAAGGAGAAAGAAAGGAAGGAAAATGAAGGACTTAAGACTTAAAAAAAACACTTAAGAAAGGAAAAAATAAGATGCAAAACCAACTTAATGTTACTGAGCAAAAGGAGAAAGGATTACAACAGAGAGGGAAAGCTAAAAAGGCAGAGGTTAGTAGCGGGGGGGGGGGGTGTAAAAAGGCCAGGGGGGGATAAGAAAGGAAGGGAAAAGGGAGGGAAAAGCCACAAAGGTATGAAACAAGATGGGAAAAAAGGATTTTTTTTTAGGGATGAAGGGTAAGGTATAATTTTTAAAAAAAAGAAGATTCTGCAAGGAACATAAGATGGTACTATGTATTAGAAATAGAAAACTAGAATGTTATAAGAATTAATAAAAGATTAAAATATTGAAATGTTTAGTAATGACAGATTTTAAAATTTAATAAAATTGTAGCACTTGTTTTTTGAAATAGACAATCGGAATGTTATAAGATTTAATATTTAGATTTATTATCTAATTATATTAATTATTATGAATTTATTATTTTTTCTCTTTAAAGGTTAGTAGGTAGAATGTACTAAGCAGAATCAGATTGGGTATCAGGCATTATTTTAAATATTAATTTAGGGGGAGGATAGAAAGGCATCATACTCTGATCAGTGATTTCAGGAGAAATTCTTTTATTTTTCTTACTATAGGGAATGAGATAAATGGATAATTTGGAAAGAATGGACAAAAAATATAAATACAATGATTTAAATTAAAATGAATTAAATAAAATAGAAATAAGAAGAATGAAAAGTGGGGAGAAGTTATATAGAAGATATAGAATGGTAAATAAGATAGGTAATGGTATATAAGATGAGCACAAATTTAACTGAAGTCCATACAAAGAGAGATAATCTGAGGCCAAACTACTTTCTTAAAAGAAGTTTTATATTTTTGTATTTTGTGTATCTATGTTTTGTTTGAGAATTAATAAAACCTCGGAGGAATGTTGGATGAGAATAATGGTAATCAAGTCAGAGAGGAATGAAGATGATGACTATAAATTGGATAAATATAGAAAATAATAATAGTAACAATGAAATTGAATACGAAAAGAGAAATAATGAGAAATTTGTTAAGAGATATCTATATATTTATATTGAAATGGTGTAAAACAGAATTACGTTGCATAAAATAATATTCTACTTGACTTGTAAAATTAATAATGGAAAGAGGTTCTATGTATTTAATGGTTAATGATGGTTTGTTTGTCTTTAAAATTAATAAAATTTGTTCCCCCCCCCTCCCCCAAAAAAAGAATTTACAATTGGGCTGGCATGCATTCTTATGGTATAAAGAAAGCAAGATACATGGATATTTTAGGAGACATTACATTAGAAATGCTTTAGTAACAGTATGGGAAAAAATAAGAGACTATCATATGAAAATACCAGTCTGGTTATCAACATTAGAAGCTTTTACATATCCACAGCTATTTAAAAACGAACATACAATTAGATATGAAGAAATTCCAAATGAAAAGGGTGAACTCAAAACAAAGCAAGAATTAGACTTACGAAGGATAAATATAAATTGGTATTCATATTTGCAAATACATAGAAGGTATGAAAAAGACATTAAGATGACTGGGTTTTAAAAGGAATTGACTGATTTGGATAAAATCCTAACAGGCACTGAAGATAAGTTGATTAAAAATCTATGTTTTTTTTTTATTAGGAGTGAAATTAGAAGATGAACAAGTAAAAGAAACAATGATTGCGTGGGGGAAAATTTTTCTATATGAAATAGATTTAGATAAATGGCAGATATTATGGTCTAGAAATTATAAATTAACTACGTCAAAAGCCTATAAAGAGAATTTGTATAAGATGTTTTACAGGTGGCATTTATCCCCAATGAGAATTGCTAAGATGTTTAAAGACAAGTCGGTGAACTGCTGGAAATGTCAGAAGCTACCAGGATCATACTATCACATGTGGTGGTCATGCACAGAGGCTAAAAAGTATAGGACTAGAATACACATGTGGCTGGAAAAGATGATAAAACAACCTATAGACTTAAAACTAGAGACATTTTTATTGGGAATTTTGCCTGAGGGTTATAACAAAGAGTTAACGTATTTGATTATCAATATATTAACAGCGGCTAGGATTGTATTTGCACAAAATTGGAGAAATGAAAACATTCTGACAGAGGAAGTAATTAAGAAAATAATGGAATGTGCAGAAATGAGTAGATTGACAATGGCGATTAGAGAACAAGAAGAAAAAGACTACTATAAATTTGGAATTTATTTTATGAATGGTTGGATAGAAGAGTAAAAAATTGAATTGTATAAATATAATATAATATATTGTTACTGATAAATAATGAGTTAGAGTAAGAAAATGAATTTGAAATATATTATTGAAAGTCAATAATTATAAAGCTAAGGATAATAGAATAAGTGATATAAGTGATATAAAGTATTGATTAGAATGATTATAACATATGCAAGTTAAATATGGATGATAACATTATTTTATGCATGAGGACATATGTACCCAACTGATACAGTGGAACAGAAAGGTTTTATATGTTTGTTTTTTGTTATTGTTATAAAAATAAAAAACTTTAATTCAAAAAAAGGAAAGCCTTGCCAGCCACAGAAGTTCCTAAAGGCCTCTGACAGTGAAAAGGAGGCTGGGGTTAATACACACAAGTGAGGTTTGTCAATGGTTGCTATACCTGAAAATAAGACCTGGGGTCTCTTAGAGACCACCAAGAACTTTATAAATACCTGATAAATATATGTATCTACATAGTTAAGTTTCCTCTACTAACTAAAGATCCATATAAAGTATATTTCAGTTAAACTTGAAATAAATATTTATTGTAGGAATATTTGGGTGGGTTTTCTTTCTCCTGTCCTATTGATCCATTCTGAGGCATTAATGAGTAATTTTTCAGTGAATGACCTATCTATGGATTTCCTTACTTTAGTTCCTGTATCCCATTACAATGGAGAAAGACAAGAGCCTTTACTGAATTCTGCAAATTATTTTTAATTTAATTTTAAATAATGAACTAGTACTACAAAGGTAGCATTCATGTTCAATATTATTTTGCAGGAAAAAAAAAACAGTTACTGAAGATGATTCCTTGACATGACAATAACAATTCAAATAAGACTATTCGCAAGATTAAACTATCTCATCCCCTTACTAGGAGCACAGGATACAATAAAAAGCTAAACAGAGAAAAATTTAATTTAATTTAATTTCAGAACAATTTTTAAATCTTCTGAATAGTCCACCCTGAACTGACTGGAACTGAAAAGCCAGTCTGAGTGGCTGAAGAGATACATACATCAAGAATACTGCAAGTCATTTACAGATTTTTTGCCCACAAAAAGCCCAAACCTCACTACTTGGTACATGAATGAGCATATAAGATTCACTTCCAATATACATTTTCATGTACTTGTCAGTTTTCAAGACTTCAGCCCATGATCTAAAAGGGGTGCTTTACTTTTCCTAGCTCCACTGACTCAAGTGCTTTAGGTAAATTTCATGCAACTGTTCTATATTTTTGTTACCAAAAGTCTTGCTTAAACTTAAGCTTCTATTAATTTTGGTTAAACTTCTTACAATCAGAATTGCCTTTCATTTTTCTCAGGAAGAAGGAAGAAGAAGGAAATTTTGGCAAGATGAATGGAATTACACTTTCTAAAAATTGCAGCTTGTAGATTTTATGTTTTCTTTACTGCGGTATCTGCTATCCCGCATCAGATGGGCGACTCATGATAGGGAGCGAAGGAGAAAGAAACGACAGGAGACGAAGTTCCTCGGGATGAGCGCATAGAATGTCTTGGTACACGCTCTTTTATTGTGCTTCATCACAAAGAAGTGATTTTTTCAAAAGCTCAAGTCGAACAGGATATGCATGTTTTACAAAGCTCAAGTCAAGTAGGATATGCATGTTTTACAAAGCTCAAGTCAAGTAGGATATGCATGTTTTACAAAGCTGCATACCAGACAGATTACTCATAATGTGAATAAGCTTTATTGACAGATGTCTAGCTCCTTGTCCCTTGTACGTGCCTTGCAAAGGTCACTGAAGAGACAGAAGTTAATGATTACACATAAATGATACATAGTTACAACATCTCCTCTGTTTTTATTATTTATGACGAGTCTTCTTCCTCGTCCGAGAAGACAGGAACCATTTTTATGGAATGTTTGCCGTCCCCGTCATCTGGGCAAGAGTGCGACCCGTCAGCGTCAAGGTTGTTCAAGGAGCGGTAACTCAGCAATGACATTTTTTCATCCGGTGCTGAGGACATAACATGAGCTTGCAAAAATACATTAACATCAGCAGTTATGGAGGATAATTGATTTTTCAAAAATTGCAATATTCTATTAAAACAACAAGGTCCTATAATACATATCAATATAATGATTATTAACGGTCCTGCCAATGCAGTTAAAAGGGTTGTAAGCCATGGCGAAATAGAAAACAAGCCTTGATACCAATTATACATGTTTAACCTTTCTTTTTCTCTATCTTTCAAGTGTTTTTCTAATTCATTCATAGAATCCAACACGATCCCCCTGCTATCGGCATAAAAACAACATTCTTCTTTAAGCGCAGCACACAATCCCCCTTGTTTTAAAAATAACAGGTCTAAGCCTCTACGATTTTGCAAGACTACTTCCGAGAGGGACGTCAAGGAGTTTTGCAAAGCTACAATTGATTTCTCAATTCGTAATAAATCTTCATCAATGGCTGAACCCAGAGCTGTAATTCTTTTATCAGAGACAGCTAGACCTGCAATGTCTGTGGTTGCGCCCGTGGCGCCCAGAGCAAGCAGTAGACCTAAAGTGAGAGTACTAATAATTTCCCGCTTTGCTCTGAGGGGGTATTCCACGGGTACCTGTAGGGATATAAAATCATCAGAGTTATACACATCAATTTTTGGTACGAGCCATACTTGAATGCAAAATGATTTGGATTTAACAAGTTCATCCCCATGGACACATGCCATGAGACCGGTGGAACAAGCCCAAACAGAGTTATTGCCAGGGATAAAATACATTCCTTTCAGGCATGGTGTTAAATTTCCTCCTGAAGTGGTGTAGACTGCAGAATATCCCCCGGTGGTGTGGGTGCGGCCAAGGCGGTTCTTAGGAAGATATAAATTACAATGATAGCCATTAGAAACATTATGACAATATTGTGAGTAATTGGATGGAATATTTCCCAAGCAACAACCGACCCCAGTGATGGAAGAAACAGTAATAATGGAGTTCCTCCAACGGCAACGTTCGTCTGATGTGGAATTAACAATGGGTTCTTGGGAAGCGATGGCTTCGTAAAAAGGTGGAGAGGCAGAAACACAAAGCCAACATGTGGAGGCAATCGATGAGTTTGAGGAGTTCAACAAGGCATAGGAAGCTTTGATCAATGGAATCAGTGGGTTAACTCCCTGTGTTATGGGTTGCAAGAAAGGGGATTTAATAACTTTTTTATGTGGTCCCACCGGGTCAGAGCGAGGGAGTTCAATATGACGTTGAATGTAAAAAATATTTCCATAATGCTTTCCCGGCCAGACTCCTTTTAGGCGGGCACCCCATTTCAAGCCAGTGTCCCATAGGTTACTTTTCTTGCCTTGGTCCGTGAACCTTATGGTTACCGGGTTGTATTTGGGCAAATTTTTACCACCACATGGAATATCCCATGTGGTGTGAGTGGCAGTAATGAGATCACCCTTAGTGCCCGGATCCCAATAAATATGTCCAGTTGAAACACACGACCAGGCTTTGCAAAAGTAATCCGACGACCCCCCGCAGTCGAGAAGTCGTTGGGCAGGGGACTGAGTGTTGGAGACGGGCTGTCCGGGGCATACATAAAACCTATATTCATTTACAACTCTATGACTAGGCTCCGTTGGATGAGAAGGCGAGTTGTAGGCGGTGGAGCCTACAAGCATTTCTGCCAAATCGAATTGAAGTGGTGGGTAGAAGTCTTCCATGTGAGAAAAATTGGTTGTAGAGTTTAAACGAACGCTTTGAAAGTCAGTTATAGTCCAAGTAATATTATATCTTCTATAAGGCTTCTGCGGATCGTCATGGGCAGTTCTTTTGAAGCGTCATTTGTTGACAGGATCAGAGTTCGGGTATATAAAAGCATCACAAGTAGGAGAGAGGACTATGGACAAGTTAGTTGTAGAACATTTACGAGATGAGGAGGGAATGCAATTAGTAGAAAAAGGATAATAATTACAATAATGACAATGAAGATTAATTTGGTCATTCATCAAGGATGTTAGTTGGGGTGGGGGAACCCGTAATACAAGAGAAGGACATCTAGGTCCCCCTATATCTAGATTGAATAGAGGAAAAGATTTTAAGGTTCTTCTCCATAGGAAGAGTAAAGAAGGAACAAAAGAGCGAGTGGTAGAGTGTTCTGTAAACAAAACAGAAGTGACAGAGTGAAAACTACGGGTAGCATTTTCATGACGTACCCACATGGAACAAGTATAATAGCCTTCTGTTAATGAAGTGGCTTTAACACGAATAGTCTTTTGACAGGAAGTATAGGTTTTGTTGAAGTATGTGTGAATATAAGGAAATAGATTTATGGGAAGATTATCATGCCAACAAACAGTAGGACAGTCACTATCATAATTAATAAAGCGAAATTCTAATGTGGTCCAATGACCACGTTGAACAAAGGTATAAGTAGGATACGAATAAGGTAGAAATTGCAAAGAGGATATAGGCAAGAATATCAGGAGGAGTTTAAGAAGCAGATGTAGCAGAGGAATTCCCATGATAGGGTCTTACCGCCCGACCAGGGACCCAGCAAGTGGTTTTGTCTGGTAGTAGAATCGCAGTGTAGCCTCGTCCCCAGGTGAGAAGCTCAGCGGGACCCTGCCAGGCGGGATTTGGCAATCTGCGATAATATACCAGAGGTCTGTTAGGCGGGGGTGAGGGGGAGGAAAAATGACACGAAGCAGCAGAAGTGGGAGGAATGCCAGTCAAATTAAGAAAGTTTAAAGTGTAAAGACAAATGTTAAGAGAATTTTGCAATGCTGGGAGGTTCGGGTTTTTTTCCCGCAACGAATATCAATCAAGAGCACTTTTCAGAGATAAGTTCGCTCGTTCCACAATAGCCTGCCCCTGGCTGTTGTAGGGAATCCCAAACTTGTGGGTTACATTCCATCTGTTACAGAAGTCCTGGAACTCAGAACTTGTATAGGCAGGTCCATTGTCAGTTTTGATTTCTTTTGGACGTCCCAGCGAGGCAAAGGTACGAATTGAATGATTGATGACATGTTTTACAGTTTCTCCCCTTTGAGGAGTGGCCAGAATAAACCCTGAATATGTATCTATGGAAACGTGCAAATATTTCCAAGGGGCAAAAGGTGGATACTGAGTTACATCCATTTGCCAAATCTCACAAGCTTTTAATCCTCTAGGATTTACTCCTATGGGAATGGAATGTCCTTGCTTACTACATGTGGGGCATTGTTGAATAATAGCAGCAGCTTCTGCCTGAGTTAGAGCAAATTGTTTTTGTAGGGCTTTCTTATTTTGGTGAAAATAGTCATGACTTTCAGCTGCTGTCAGATTACAGATTGAATTACCGGATGCAGCTGCTGCAGCTGCGTCTGCCACATCGTTTCCCTTCTATAATATGCCAGGAAGAGGTTGATGGCTCCTGATATGTGCCACAAAGAATGGATGCGTGCGGCTGTTGATATATTGCTGTAGAGGAAGCAACAACTTTAACAAAGAAACAGATATGCTGGGAGATAAATAGACTTGATATATATTTTTCAAAATCTGAGAAACGTATAAGGAATCTACTATTAAATTAAAAGGAGCTTTTTGAAACTGCTGAAACACAATAAGAGATGCAGCAAGTTCTGCCTGTTGAGCAGAAGATTGCGGAGGGGTAATTTTAGTTTTCCATTCTCCCTCTTGGTACCATGCACAAGCACCATACATTTTCCTTGCATGCTGCTTTCAAATCCTTAATTATTTTGTATGGTATTGGGGTATACTGAGGAGCTGGGGGATTGCCGGCTTGTATGACCGGATAGAGGGAAGCTGCTGCAAGGGTGTCCTCATCCATTTCCCCTTCATAAAAGGCTTGTTGAATGGCTTTTACAACACCCCCACCACCTCGGGAGGGTGGTGGAGGACACGGGGGCTCTTCATTTGTGGAAGTGGATTGAATGGAGGGAGGCTTCCGCAATGATTCATGACCATCGGGAGCAGAGGGTTGATGGACAGAAAAGTTATCATAACTTGGCGGGGGAGATTCAAATAAACTCCCCGTTTCTATTTTATAATGGATCATTAAAGCCTCCATAATTTTCCTGCAAGTGACCAAAATGCCAATAGGTGCACGAGGAGGATTATGGAGATATTCGCCAATTTTTTGCCAAGTGGAGATTTTTAAGGACCCTTTCTCTGGATAATTGGGACAATGTTGCCACACATAAGTCAATAATGTAGCAATAGGTTTCATTTTTACAGGCGAGCCCTTTAAATTAGCAGAATATTTAGAAGAAGACGCGACTAACTCCCTCAATTCCTTCAGATGCTCTGTCTGTTGTTGAGAAAAGTTTCCGCCCATACTTACGAAAGTCAGGACCATGTTTCAGGTCTGATGATGTGCAATTCACTTCAGGCCTGGCGATGCACAGCTCCCATCGAGCGGGTAAGATATGAGCGCGTCGCAACGCATCCCCCGTAGGGAATCACGTCGGGATCACCAGAATGCGGTATCTGCTATCCCGCATCAGATGGGCGACTCATGATAGGGAGCGAAGGAGAAAGAAACGACAGGAGACGAAGTTCCTCGGGATGAGCGCACAGAATGTCTTGGTACACACTCTTTTATTGTGCTTCATCACAAAGAAGTGATTTTTTCAAAAGCTCAAGTTGAACAGGATATGCATGTTTTACAAAGCTTAAGTCAAGTAGGATATGCATGTTTTACAAAGCTCAAGTCAAGTAGGATATGCATGTTTTACAAAGCTCAAGTCAAGTAGGATATGAATGTTTTACAAAGCTGCATACCAGACAGATTACTCATAATGTGAATAAGCTTTATTGACAGATGTCTAGCTCCTTGTCCCTTGTACGTGCCTTGCAAAGGTCACTGAAGAGACAGAAGTTAATGATTACACATAAATGATACATAGTTACAACACTTTACAGTGTGTAAACTATGTCATAACCATCAAATAAATTGCTCAACTGTCCTTTGTTTGTCTCTATGTACTCTAATTAGTGTAGTCCTCAAATGCCTGGGAAATCTAATAGCTTTCTAGCATTGATAGGGATTACCTTTCTAGAAGATCAGTTCATCAATTTGGATTTCAAAAACCAGGACAAAACAAAACAAAATGCTTAGCTGAGCAATTATATTTATTTGTCTCCTGATATAGTCTAATCTTCTTTATCAGAAGGATTAGGACACTTGGCTCATTAAACTAAGCTGCTTAAATTCAAACCAAGGAGGTAATGGGATTTATCAGGCACAAGGACATGGAATGAGGTTAAATTGGCATTACACAGATCAATATTAAACTGTGAAATGTATGACTAGGAATTGCTTCTGAATCTGCTTTGCAAACATTAGAACTACTAGGGGCCAACAGGCAAATGTTAAGGCTAGTGACACAGTACCCATTGGGAAGAACATTGAATATCTAGCCTGGCACTGAGAATCATTCTGTTATGTAGTATGCCTTGTTAGGGAATGCCAGTGCAATCCTTCACTTGACACTATTGATGTCAGTAGAAAATGCAAACAAATAAGTAAAACAATTGAGCAAAAACCAAAGCAGAATGAAGCAGCATTTTAGGAGCTTAAAATAAAGATAGTAGCTTCATCTGAAATGTGAAGATCACAAGGAATATACTATTGCTCTCAATGAAAAAAGAAAATAAATATGAAACTGTTGTTTTTTAGTATAACTGAAGTTTTCACTCAGGTCCGTAATTCAGACGGGAAAACCTCTTGAATATGATTGGCTGGCCTGTCTGACAGCCCCTATAAAAGGGGAAATGTCAGACAGGACGAGTTGTTCAGTTCTCACTGTTAGCTGAATAAACAACCAGTTTGCCTGTTACTTTCGGCTGCACATCTTCCTTCACCCACCACAGAACATTTCTATTTCAAGATAGTTTATTTATTGCAAATATTTATATACCATGGTATTTATATTAACAGTACAGTGATTTTTTCTATTTCTTTCTAATTTCAAATTTAAGCCAAACTTGACTTATTTTATAAAAAAACTAATTAAGATTAGAAAAGGTTACTATATAAAGGGGTTACTGCCAGGAAATTCAAGGACTGTAGGCTAGACTGATAAGGCAAAAAACATACCAGAAGAACAGGACATGGATATTTCTATATAGACATTAACAGTTGCTTTTGAAGGAATTTTTATTTTTTAGGTTGCAAGCAATTTTCAACCACCTCAAATCAGCAGTGGGATTCAGCCAGTTCGCATAGCTTCAGGTGAAACAATTGTTAAATTACCGATCCACTGCTACCAAAGTGGATCCTGGGCATTGCGTTTCACTGCAATGGAAAAATGGGCAATGGAACAGCTGACATGAAGGAAGGAGAAGGCTGCTTTCCTTCTTTCTCCTCCTCTTCCTCCTCTTTCTCTTGTGCCGGCTGCTCCAATGCCTGCTTCTTCATTGCAGAGCAGCGCAGCACCCAGGATCTTTGATAGTGAGGAGGAGATAATTTAACAAGTAGTCTATCCAGGGTCAAGCTGGCTGTTGCGGGAGCTCAGTCTGTATGTGCAGCAAAACTGGAAGACAGGCATGGACCACGCCTTCCACGACAACCAACCTGGTCCTGGGCAAACTGGTTGTTAAATTATTTGAATCCCACCGCTGCCTCAAAATGTTACTTATTCATAGTAGATGTGGAATAGTAATAATACAAAAACAATATAAAAAATAATATAATACACAAGATAAAATGGACCCAGTTATTTAAGGGAAGTTATCCAGTTCCATTGAATAATTCTGAACCATATTTTAATATTAGCAATTAAACATACAACTTTCTCAAGGTAGGTTTCTTTTTCTACTAGACATTGTTCTGTATATCCCATTTCATTATTGGAATTCTTCTCTTAAAAATAATCTAATTGTTTAGTTGATCTGTCTGTTCATTTCCCCAAATGCTATGTGAATTCCAACAAATATTGGAATATTTGTAGCTCAGGGTTGAAATGAGGGTCCTTGGTATTCTCTGAGCTCAGTTGTTTTCTTGCAGAAGTTTCATTGCTCAAACTAGGTAATGTTATCAGTGCTAGACCTAGATAATATTGATAATATTACCTGGTTGGTAATGAAACATCTGAAAGAAAACAACCAAGCTCAGAGACCACCAAGGATCTTGTGCTATGTTCACTGGAACTCAGCAGCAGTGGACTGAAAAGCTCAGGAATTGTAATTTTGTGTACACAAACCCAACTTTTTTCACCAGATAATTCTTGCAATCCATTAATAAACAGTTAACAGCCCTAACAAAGAAGCATTACTAATCTTCAAGTACAGATATTCCCAATCCATTTCAAAGTCATTGCTATTAAACTCCTGAAAGATAAAGCTGTTTTGACAGATTTATGCACAAATTCAAACTCTGGCCAACTTAGCAATATAAAATCTGCTTTTCCATTCCCAAACCAAATGTCCTGTGGTATTGATTCCAGTGTTAAATATATACTTAAGAGCTATAATGTTAGATTCTACAGAATAAAAATGTGCCTTCCTGCCCCCATATAATTCATATCTACCACCAGAATTTTACACATCTATGTAGATGGAAAATCTGTAAAGAAGTTCACTTGCAATTTGGAATGCATAATCAAAAACAGATTATTCCCAAATGGGAGGTATGCATAGCACCACTTGTTCCTGAAACATTTAATGTCTGATGAAATATTTATTCTTAAACTTTGCTCACTACCTCTCAATCTATTCCACAAAGACCTTCTTAAAGATATAGACATTTTCATTTTACCCTGCATAATACTTCCAAGATATGTTAATTAAAAGCTCCACAGATCAGTCTGTGATATAATTTGAATGACATCCAGTGTGTGCAACAATAATGTTCAAGCTGAAAAATTGAATGCTATATTCTACAACGAGATCAAAAATAATTAAATACTTCAGAAATTTCCTTATCAGAGATTCAACTGAAATATCCTGAAGTACTTCAAAACAGGTGCGGATGAGGTTTACATCAATAGGATCTGATGCTTACAATCAAAATATGTGGCACCAGACAAAAACCTATCAGTTTGATACCACTATTAATAAAGATCTAAACCTATTTTTCTGGGTGTAATTATAAATAAATTTTATGGTCACTGCCTTAGATAATAAAAACTGGACACCTTTTGAATCTTATTCCTTCTTCTGATTTAATTAAAGCTTTGTTTAAATCAATCATATCTATATCTGCTTTTCTGCTTCTAACCAAAACATGACAATCTTCTGCATATCATCTTAACTCCATATTTGTTGGAACAATTGAAGAAAATCATTTATCATTCTATTGAATGACCTAACCCTAACCCTAACTTTAACCTGAGACATTCCCTGATTATGTGTATTTACTAAACATTTTATTCACTAGGACTTATTCTCAAACAAGATGTACTGTTAGGGAATAGAGCTAATCACAGGCCTACAATATATATTTGAATGTCATAAAAGAGAAAGAGATATCAGAATATGTATACAACATACAGACAAATGATGAAAATGAATCAGGTTGAACAAAAATTAAATTCAAATCTGCAGATTAAAACATAGTTAAATTATAGCAAATCAGAGTAGGCAGTTGAAAATTGAATGATCATTCCATTGTCAATTGTATTTTTTATAAATTCAGAAAGAAAATGTAAAAGATTTCAATTCTAAATAATAGCTTACATTTTGGAAAAAGTAGGCACAGCATTATGAAATGCATTCTCTAAAGCAGAAGTATGAAATAAAATTCCAACCATTATTTGCTGTAAAGTATAATTGAATTATCTGTCAGATAGAGCATTAACATAGGAAAATTTGCAGAGGGAATTTTGCAGAATTTAAAGTAATACTATGATATGTGAAACCACTATGGAAGGCAATTTTTGAAAGGAAGAGGTGAAAAAAAAACAAAGCCTTGCCTTCATAGTAGACACACATGTTTCCTATATATGGTTCTTTGGGAACTGATTATTCTTAGTGATGGAGTTTCTATATTATTTTTAGATTCTGGATATTTAGATTTGTCTTACAGGGTGTTTGGTGATTTAAAATTGCCACAACATGATTTATTCCTGATTAAGTCCAAATATTCAATTCACTTACTGAGATAGATCATAGTGGCAAGCAGTTGATTGATTAAGCACAATTCACCTATCTTAGACATTTTAGTGGTGGTAAAGACATTGGATGTGGTCTAGGATTTGATCAAGATAACAGAAGCTGGCGCTTGTGGGCCTGTGAAGGGCTGAGTTGATGAGAGTAACTTTAGTAATTACAACCAAGAGCCATAGCCTTTGGTTGCCAATTACATGTTTTCTATTGGTGGATCAGAGCTTTCTCAAAGGTAAGGGGGTAATTAGTTGAGATCTGGAATATTCCATTGGCTGTTACAATGAGAAGGTGGCATGAGGTACGTGACTAACAAGTGGTCTGGAAGATAGAAGACCACAACATGCAGCATCCTATAGAACAACAATGGTGGTGAGATGGTGTCCTTGGCTGAAACCTTATTAGATTGACAGCCAATAGCAGCATCATGCAGGGCTGGAGTTTGTGGTTGGAACCTGCTTGATTAGAATGAATTATGAAGTATGATGAAATGACCTATCTATAAACAAAAAACCAGCTCCATCAATATCAGTACCCTGTTTCTCCAACAATACGGCCTCCCCCAATAGGAAGTCCCAGCATGTTTTATAGGCATGAAATGAAATTAAGCCCCTTCCCCCAAATTAAGGCCTATATTAAAACATGCGAAATGGTGAGGATTGGTAGGGGGGCTTACCGTTAGGAAGTACTTTTGTTGCACACCTGGATATGATGCTGCCTGCATTGACCACGAAACGAAGTGCCCCACCAACACCGAGGTCAACATTCAAGCCGTCGCCACCCACTCAAAGATGCAAGGGGGGGAATTAAGCCACCCCCGAAAAGACGGCCTAGCCATTTTTGGGGGGCTCAAAAAAAAAAAAAAGACCCGGCCTTATTATATGAGAAACACAGTATTCATTTCCTGGCAAGAGTCTGTGAAATGTGCATGGAAATTGCACGCACGCATGCATCCCTTCATCTATACAGCTCTTTAATTTTTATAGGAATATCTAAACTGAAAAGTTTTGGACTTCTGTGGAGCAAGAATTTAGTTGATTTCTTTTTAAATAAATTCTTTGTATTACAAATTTCTTCCAATAGAGATGTTTAAAGTACCCATGAGTTTTTAACACTTTTTTCTTTCCAAATAATTATCATAGCTTAGGTGTATTGTGTATTAAGTGAATATTTGATGCCAAATGATTTGCTTAGAAACCACGAGGCAATTTTACTAAGATTATATACAATGGATTTTGCGGTTATAACCTTAAAATTCATCCAATTGCCTCAGTCAAAATATTTACCCCGTGGTATGATTAATAATAATAGGAGACAAATTAAATTATCGTCAAATATACTATAAAGTATCATACAGACACAGATTATAAATTAATATCTTAACCACTTTCATGCACCATTCTGATAGGAAAACATATGTAGACTTTTTAATTTATGGAATTATTCAACTTTTTTTATTTTTCCCTATTAGATGAGTTGGGAATTTCACTGAATCCACTAAATAATGCCTGGTAATCTTGACTATGATGTTAGCTATTTGATGGAAAGAAGGGTGAAAGCCAACATTCCATGTTTTCTTTTCTTTTTCTAATTTTTCATTTGGTTTTTTCATATTTTAATGAAAAATAAAATAAATAAATAACCCTAAATAGTGCTGTCAACCTATTTAAATACTTTTGTACATGGATGGATTGACAGACAGACAGATTTACAGACAGACAAAATATGCTTTTCACTGTGCACTTTTTAAAGCTTGATAAATATTTAATTCTTTTACAGACAATATTCAATAAAATATAGTGCAATCTTATTCATTAATATAAGTTTGTTTTAAAATAGCTATAATTATAAAATATAATAATGCATCCAACATGTGATGCATCTGGCCTGTGGGCTGCAAGTTTGACACCCCTGTGCTAAAAGAATAATAATAATAATAATAATAAATCCCGCAAACAGTCTTTCAAGCCCTTTTAACTTCAGAGTTGAAAGAGTAAGTAGCAAGTAGAAAGGACATATGAGAGAGCAGTTAGCTTTATTAACATAGCATTTGCTTTGATTCTAAAATTAGATGAAGTTAAAATTTCAAAAATATAATAACATTATTTTAAGAAGTAGCAGGATAGGAGTCCTGAGTCACCTTGTGGCCTCTACTCAGGTATTAGGAATACAGCAATCAGATTTGATTTGAGAGTGTTCCCGTTGTTGATCCTTTCCATCCCCCCAAATTAGAACAATAAGAAAGTTATGTATAGTGTAACTGAATTTCAAAACCTAGATTTCTAGAAGCCCACATCCGGCCAGAAGTATCGTTGATTAATAACTTTTCACCAAAAAGGGCAGGGATAATAGATCCAGTTTATTCTAATGGTTAAAGTGCCAGACTAGAAACCAGGAGACTGAGTTCTAGGCCTGCCTTAGGCATGAAAGCCATCTAGGTAACTTAGAGCCAGTAACTTTGTTTCGGCCCAACCCACATCACAAGATGTTATAGGGAAAATAGGAGGAGAAGGCAGAATGTTTGCTTCCTTGTGTTGTTTATAAAAATAATAAAGGCAATATAAAATAATCAAACAAATAAATAATAAGGGCAAGAAGAAGAGCCAATCAATACAGTGGATATAAGAGTAAATTTAAAGAAGAATAGGAAGAGTTGCAAGCAAGGCAACAGTCAGTCAAAAGAAATTTGAGTTCATGGTAATTTGAGAAAGTGTCTCAAGTTTGAACCTTCCTATCTTATTAAAAATAAGATATTGCAAGATTATGTTATCGTAAGTATGAGTATTCATAACTATAGTTTCCTAGTTTGATCTATCTCAAAAAACTGACAATAGGCAAGTTAAGCAAAGTTTTAATATTCATCTCCTAATGAAAATGTAACGTGATATTAAAGACACATTGATGTAGATCTTTAAAAGGTTTAAAGTATCATTTGGGTATTCTTATTGGGAAAAGGTTAAATAAAGTAACTTTTATATGCTTTGGTTTAATGTTTTAACATATATAACTTGTTTCCTTATTAGTGATATTTAGTGGCCTCTGTAGTTATTCAATTATTATTTCTTAACAATGCTATTGAAGACATATTTATATCATTTTAACAATGAAACAGATACATGAGGCTTTGAATACACAGTTGATATCTTTATTGCCCTAGAGAATGGCCTTGGATGCCTGTAGCCAGCACTGGAAAAAGTATATTCTAGACTAAATTACAAGAATGTAGTTTAAAACTTCAAAGCAAATGATTGAATATAGGATATGATGACTTGATTGATCACATTTACCTTAAAAGACTGCATACAAGGCTTCATTTGTTTTATGCTATTCAGTTGAGGAGGGGGCACTCTAGGGAGAAGAAAGAATACTCCAACAACTTAAACTCCAAAGTCTTAGGCACAAAAGCTGGCTTGGTGATCTTGGACCAGTCGCTCTCTCTCAGCCTAAACCCACTCACAGGGTCGTTGTTGTAAGGAAAATAGGAGAAAGGAGCATTAGGTATTCACTTCCTTTGGTTATTTATACATAGAAATAGGTGGGATTTAAAAAAATCCAAAAACATTAGTGATTTCTTACTATTCCCCTTCCACTGTGGACATTCCCTCTTCCTATTTCTTATCAGTGAGTTCAGGAATAAAATTAAGCTAGTGGGTAAGAGGGCCAAGAAAAAAGAAGAGAAAAGAAAAGAGAGAGGAGAGAGAGGAGGGAAAGAATAGCCAACAAAGATCATGCTAACGTAGAATGTGTGCCACTGAAATGGAAACTTGATCCTTCAAACCTAACTTATATTCATTTCCATTCTTTTAAGCACCTGAACAACCATCATTATGGTGAGGCTTTCCCTACATTCCCTTCCAATTTTTGTCCTTTTGTGTTGTTGTCACTGTTTTGTATGATATAAGTCTGAAAGTATATGCAACTTTCTATGACAGTACAATGAGACCTGGCTCAGCAAATAGATATATTTATTTATGAAATTTGTCTGACCACCTGAAAATGACTTAATTTAGGCTCTTTACCCAATATAATCTTAAAATAAAAAGAAAAGAAATATAGTGGTAATTAAGAATAAGAAGGTGACAAATAATAGAATTCTAAAAAAATGGCATGTACAGTGGTACATAGAAGAATAATGTTTTGATATACTTCTGGAAGATCATGTACGGTGGGGGGCATTTAATTTTTGTGGTCAAGCTATTCCAGAGGATGGAAGCTGCTACAAAGAACACTCACCACTTCAAGCCCAGTAGGTGGGGACACTTATCAGGCATTCCCTAGTTTCCAAGTTGAACTGAGAGAAATTACTGTGAAAGGTAGTCCCTAAATTAACCAGGAGCTGAATCATATCTTTATAAAATGTAAGCTGAACTTTAAATTACATTCAGAACCCTACTAGTAACCAGTGCGGCTAATGTAGCAGAAGTACAGTACCATGGCTGACCACTTATACTTCGATAACCGTTCTAAATGTGCTGATTTTTATAGATCTTCAAGGGTGGTAAATTGCAGTAATCTAATAAAGAAATGACTTAGTCATGAGAGACCATTTTCAGTGCATCAGGTTATACTACATTTATTCATCATAAAAACTAGTGAATGCCTGCTTGATTATGCAATCTAAATGCTTTCTGAACATAAGCCATGAATTCAGGGGGACTGTCAGATTATGAGCCTGCTGTTTCTGAGGAACACAGCCCAAATCAACAGCCAAATATGTCTATAGACTTACCAAGTGACTTCTGAATGAACTGTCACTCTGTTGACTGGTTCTTGTTTAGATTGAGTCTAATTGTTTCTCTTTTTTCATACCTTGTCAGCCTCCAGAAAATGGATTATGGTTTCTGCCACATCTCCCAAAGTGATGGAAATATGGAATATAGATATATTACTATTATCTCCATATTGATGTTAATTTATTCCAAACTAGCAAATGTCTTGTCCCAGTGATTTTAACAATGCTTTGGACTCACCTGCTCAAGAAGATATGGAGCCACCATAATATCATATCTTTAACTTCCAACTTTGGAAGATATCCAGAAGGATATTGCAGTCAATGATATTGGAAGCTTCTGAAAGATCTGTGAGGATATTGTCGTGCCACTTCCATCTCACTCCCAACAAAGATCATCCAGCTCACCAAGCATCCATATACTGTAACCTATATCCTCCAAGAATGTTTGAGTTGCAATACTTCACTTTCTATTTACAGTACTCCACTTTCCATTTTCTCAGTTTCCCCCAAAAGGGAAACTTTGATATGATAATAAGACAATAACTCTTCAATTTTTGGGATTTAGGCCTGCCATCTTAACTGGGTGAACTAATGCTTCTTCAAAACCCTCTGGCATCTTCCCTTCTCTTGGAAAGGATATGATTGCAGCTTGTATCCAAATTTTTATTCCCTTTACACTTCTAAAATTCAGCACACCTTATTTATCACCTTAATGCTAAAACTTTGTAATTGCAATTGATTATTCTGTCTTCTAAACATTATTTGAAAATTCAGCTAATAATTCTTGTACTTTGTGCAGTTTTTTTCTGCAGCTTTTTATTCATAAGGTGTTTCTAAATGCCTTGGTTCTTTGTATTGTTAGATTCTTATGGTATGATAATAAAAAGTAAATGTTAAGTTCTGAGCATGGGCGCAAGGATTGGAGACGAGACGATGAACAGTGAACTTCAACTCTTTATATAACATTGTGGAACAGAGCAAAAACTACGGCAGCAACAGCCCTTTTTATAGGCAAGCTGCTGATCAAATAACCAATAAGAAACGGGAAGCATTAGTTTCCTTAACCAATGAGAGAGGCCCGCTAATAGCCAATCAGATTCTCCTGAACGGACCAATCAGATGTCGCTATTATCGGCCAATCAGAAGTGCAGGGTCAGAACCCTGCACTTTTCTAAAGGTTTTAATAATCTTTATTAAACACTTTTATTCATTTTTTTATTAATTCACAACACCCCTTCCCCCGGGGTTCTGTTTAAGGGGTGCGGTGACATAATCTTTGAGGTAGGCAGGTTGTTTAGATTGTCTGTTAGATTTTCACTGTCCCCCGGGTGCTTGTTTATAATCTTGTTTGGGCGGGACGTTTTCTGGCGAGTAGGTTGCCTCTGGTCCTTCATTTAAAAATTCGGTACCGCTATTGTCTTCGTTGTCTTCTTGCCCTTGTGGGCTTGCTTCTGATGAGGTATCTCTTTGAGGCAAGTCCACCACCCTCTCTGATTCTTCTGAATGCTCACTTCTTCCGCTCGTGCTTTCTGCCGTTTCGAACTCAGTCTCCTCGGCATCTCCTCACCCCTCCGTTTGGAAGTTACCGGAGCCGCAGAAACAAGGTTGCAGCCTTGAACGCAGCTGATCAATATGGTACTTCCATATCCTTCCGTTGCGACTTTTTACTCAGTACGACATGGGTCCTGTGACTTGGATTACAGTTGCCTCGACCCACAACAGATCACCAGAAAAGTTTTTAGTGAAGACTAAGTCACCTATGTGGAATTTGCGGCATTTTCCACTGGATCCGTGTGGCTTTTCTAGTTCGTACGATGGGTGTAGTCGGTCAAGGTGGGAGCGGAGTTTTTGTCCCTTTAACAATTCGGCCGGAGTCTTGTTGGTGATGCTGTGTGGAGTGATGTGTTGAAAAAGGAGAATCTTATCTTCGATATCACCATAGTCCATTTTATGTAGGGTTTTTTTGACGAATTGTACCATGCGCTCAGCTCTTCCATTGGTCGCAGGTTGTGCCGGCGAAGTTAGCGCATGGTGAATACCACGGTCTGCCAAATACTGTTCAAAAGAAAGTGCAGTAAACTGGGGCCCATTGTTGGATACCAGAATGTCTGGCAGTCCATGGGTTGTGAATAATCTGTCCAATTTTCTTATGATGGATTCCATTGTGGTACTTTTCATTTCATGGATTTCAAGCCAGTTTGAGTAGGCATCCACCGTTACTAGGAATGTGTGTCCTTTGGTAGGTCCGGCAAAGTCAATATGAATATGGGACCATGGTCCCCTAGGTATTTCCCACTCTGTTGGGGTTGCTTTCAGTGGGGCATTGCTAACTTCCTGGCATTTGCAACAAGTCTTTACCTAGGCCTCGATTTGCTTGTCGATACCCGGCCACCACGCATACCTTCGTGCGAGCGCCTTCATGCGCACTATGCCGGGGTGGCCTTCATGCAAGGTTTTTAACACCGCTCATTGCAGCCGCTCTGGGATGACGACTCTATCCCCCCAAATGATGCAGCCTTTCTGTGAAAACAGTTCCGTCTGTCGATTCTTGAAAGGACTGCAGTTGTCAGGGATTTGATCCAATGGCCATCCTCGCTTGACCCAGCTAAGAACTCGCGTCAAAACGGGATCGCGTCATCTCGAGCTGTCAGTGGTGGTGATTGAAGTGCTTCAATCTGGAGCATCGCGACGGTTGGAGCTGGGTCGTTAACGGTTTCAGGAAGTGGTGCACGGCTGAGTGTGTCAGCATGGGGGAATGGCCTTCCCCGGGTGGTGTTGCAGTTTATAATTATATGCAGCCAAGAATTCTCACCAGTGAGTCATTCTGGGAGATAATATATAAGGGGTTGGCTTGTCCCCCGCTATAATCCTCAGCAAAGGTTTGTGGTTGGTAACTATAGTAAAAACTCGCCCATAAATATATTCATGAAATCGTTTAACAGCAGAAATGACAGCAAGAGCCTCTTTATCGATTTGACTATAGTTGCGTTCAGTTTTTGAAAGCGTTTTTGAAAAGTAGGCAATAGGGGCTTTGCTACCGTTTGGTAACACATGGCTCAAAATGGCACCCACTCCGAATGGTGATGCATCACATGTAATCGTTAACGGCAAAGTCTCATTATACTGCATTAAAACAGCGTCTGAAGTCAATAATTTTTTTTCTTGTCGGAACGCGTGTTCCTCTCGGTGTCCCCAGACCCAGGTTGCCTTTTTGTCCAATAGATGATGTAGGGGCTCGGCTACGGTCACTTTATAGGGCAGGAACACATTGTAGAAATTGATAAGGCCCAGGAAAGCTTGGAGATCGGTCTTATTTCGGGGCCTTGGAGTGTTTTTGATCGCCCTAAGCTTGCTATCGGTGGGGTGAATGCCTTGTTTATCGATTAAGTACCCCCAAAATTCTACCTTATCCGTACACAATTGACACTTATTTTTTTTTTACTTTAAGGCCAGAGTCTTTAAATTTCTGGAGAACTAACTTCAGGCGCTCTCTTAGTATTTCTCTAGTTGGAGCAGCAATTAAAATGTCATCAAAATAAGCTACAACCCCTTTTATACCCTGTAGTAGTCTTTCCATCAAGCTCTGAAAAATTCCTGGGGCCACGCTAACTCCGAATTGGAGTTGGTTGCACTTAAATGCACCTCGGTGCGTAATGATCATTTGTGCCTCTGCCGTTTTTTTGTCTACAGGCAGTTGTTGTTATGCCTGTGTTAAATCCAATTTAGAGAAGACTTTTCCACCCCCCAGGGAATGGAGAAGGTGTTGTACCACCGGTACCGGGTAAGCGTTCTGTTGAAGGGCGTGATTCAGGGTGATTCGGTAGTCCCCACAAATTCTTAACGATCCATCTGGCTTGATGGGTGTTACGATTGGGGTTTTTCAAGGAGCATGGTCGGTTGGTTCTAACACACCCTGGGCTATCAATTTATCAAGCTGCTCGTCAATCTTTGGTTTAAGGGCAAATGGAACTCGATGAGGCTTAAGGCGGATGGGAGCTACTTTGGGGTCAAGGTTAAATGATATCGGGGTCCCCTTGTACTCGCCTAATTTCTCTGTAAAGACATCCTGGAACTCTCGGATGATGGCCTCTTCCCAGTCGTCGCTGTTGGTTCGGTGAATGTCGGCTACTTCAATTCCAAGTGGGGCGAACCATTGGAGGCCTAACAAACTAGGCCGATCCCGGTTGACTACAGTCAGTAGTAGGGATGCAGTACAATTTTTAAATGAGACATGGACTTTGCTGGATCCGACAAGTGGAATTCGATTTCTCTGATAGTCCTTAAGTATGATGCTTTAGAATCTGAGGTCTTGCCACTGGACAGTGGGAATTAATTGTTTAAGGGTCTTCCAGGAAACCATCGAGAGGGACGATCCAGAATCGACTTCCATCAGGCAGGGCTGATTTTCGATGGTGACCTTCACCCGGATCTTCTTGCCGTCTAATGATGAGGCGTGACCGATCGTAATGGTTTGGTGTGCCTCTTCCCGCTTCATTGACTGGGCTAGTGGTTTGTTTCTGTAGGAGTGGCTGTTCCATTGGGTTAAGTTTTCTCGATTCACAGGATGACTTCCTGTGGGCTGGCGGTAGTTGATCCCCCTTTGAGGTGGGTTGGAAACTTGCTTGCTTCTACAAGCTCTTCCGATGTGACCTCTTTTCCCGCATACATGGCAGAGTGCGTCAAGGAATTTGCAGTCTGATCGTGGGTGGTTTGCCCCACAACCGGCGCATTGGTACTATACTCTCTGGTTACGTTGATGGTGTTGGTCTCGTTCAGACCGGAGCCTGTTGACCTCTTCTTCATCACTTTCTAATGATGATTCAAGGTCCTTGTGGTGGGCTGTCATTGCCTCTCCCTCCAGGTGAGGCGAGATTTCGCCGGCGAGTTGGCGGAGCAGGGCGTGGGTGCAGTGCATTCGTGCAGCCAACTTCCTGGTTGCTTCTGCTGCAGTAGCATCAGTGATGGCAGCTGCAAGGCTAATGTTGCCTTTTGCCATCAGCTTACTTTGGATACCTAGTGCATCTAATCCCAGAACTATTCAATCTCTCAAGGCTTCTTCGAGGTCGGTGAACCCGCAGAGGCCTCCCAGATTCCAGAGATCCGCAATGAAATCTGCAACGCTTTCTCCCTTCCGCTGGTCTCTCTGATAAAATTCATGTCTTCGAACAAGCGTTGGTACGGTCAGTGCATAGTGGGCCCATAGAAGGGGCTCGAGGACATCCCAGTCCATGGACTTCACCTCATCCGGTTTGGCTAGTGCCTTGGCCATTTTAAAAACGATCGGCCCACAGTGAGTTAGGAATACCGCTCGCTTCTTTCCGGTAATGGCATCCTTCAAGTTGTTGGTCTCCAGAAACATCTGGAATCAGTCCATATATGAGTCCCAGTCTTCTTGTGCCGGGTCGAATGGAGCGGGTGGTATGACGCTGCTAGACATGGTTCAGCCATTGGTGCGTCTTCAGCCACATGCTCTGTTTGGTGCTTTGTAGTACTCAGTCAGCTCTGACGTCTCCACATCCCATCCTCGTCGCCAGTGTTAAGTTCTGCGCATGGGCGCAAGGATTGGAGATGAGACGATGAACAGTGGACTTCAACTCTTTATTTAACATTGTGGAACAGAGAAAAAACTACGGCAGCAACAGCCCTTTTTATAGGCAAGCTGCTGATCAAATAACCAATAAGAAACGGGAAGCATTAGTTCCCTTAACCAATGAGAAAGGCCCGCTAATAGCCAATCAGATTCTCCTGAATGGACCAATCAGATGTCGCTATTATTGGCCGATCAGAAGTGCAGGGTCAGAACCCTGCACTTTTCTAAAGGTTTTAATAATCTTTATTAAGCACTTTTATTCATTTTTTTATTAATTCACAACAGTAAACAATATCTGAAGTCTGTTTAAAAATAATTTTGGTCCTTCCAAAATGCTCAGATAATTTTTAGACAAAAGGAATTATCATATCAAGGAGGGGCTTAAAAAGGCAAAAGAAGAAGATCAGAAGAACTTGACATCTTGCTTACATACACATCTAACATGGCTAGTATAATTTTGGCAAGTGACTAAAAATGACTTAAATGATTGAAAGCAGCCCAAGCCTGAGCTTTCCATCTGTTCCTCTTTAATTAGCATTAATGTACTGCAGAGAAAGATTGTGAAAAAATGAGTTTCCATGCAGAACAGCAACTGCCTTGAATGTGAATGGCAAATCACCTATCTAAAAGTTCTTAAAAACTCAGCATGCAATATTTCCTGTGAAACTTAGTCATTATGACTATAACCAGAGGAATGCTGGAGCTAGCATCAAATATTGTGAAAATGGCAAAGGCTGCTTTGTTTGGCTGGAAAGCTGGCTGGTTCATAAAATAATAAGCTATGCTTTAGTGAACAGCAGCCTAAACAAGAAGAAAAATATTTCCATCAGAGTTGTCAAATTACCTAGTAATATTTTTAAAAAAGTAACTGAATGCACAGGTAAACAAATCCTTCCCCCTTCCTTTATGCAATTTAGGAGACTGTGTGTCTGAAAAACAGTGCACAGGCTTTGCTCTCTTTTTTTTTTTTTTGGAAAAGTTTTATTGATTTTAACAATAGACAAAAAACATATAAGACATAAAACATGACATAAAAAAAATAAAAAATAAAAATAAAAAAATTGAACATTCTTCATATATTTACGGTGTATCGGTTGGTTTACCACTCCCTTTTGTGCATCCATTTCATAGTCATCAGAATAATTATATTACATAATAACTCACATTATCAATCATCAATAAAATATCCCAATATCATTATTGAACAATCATTTGACTATAATTTTACTAATTCATACTTAAGCGAGATAACTATAATTAGGTTAAATTATTTTATGACAAATCATGAAATCATATCAAATCTATCATAATAAAATATTCTTAAAAATTATCAAAACCAAGAAAAATTATATATTCATTATTTCCTAATTTCCTAAATATTCTATTATCATATTGGTATTATCTAACCATTGATAAAAAAGATCCCAAACTTCATAAAATTGTTTGTCTTCTTGTTCTCTAATTTCAAATGTCAATCTACTCTTTTCAGCACATTCCAATATTTTCTTAATAATTTCTTCCTCTATTGGTATTTTCTCACTCTTCCAATGTTTAGCAAATACAATCCTAGCTGCTGTTAATACATTTACAATCAAATATTTTAAATTTTTATTATATATATCAGGTACAATTCCCAATAAAAAAATCTCTGGTTTCAAATCTATGTGTTTCTTTATCATTTTTTCCAACCATATGCGAATTCTAGTCCAATATTTCCTGGCCTTAAAATGAGTATGGAACAAAGAATGGAGAGTATTGACCAAAGAATTGGAAAGATGGATGAGAAAATTGAAAATTTTCAACAAATGATGGTGAAACATGATGAGAGAATCCAAAAAATAGAAGAGAAAGACAAGCAAAGAGATGATACAATTGGGAATATTGATAACAGATTAACAATGGTCGAACAAGAAAAAAGTGGGATGTTGAAGTGGGAGATGGACAGGTCAGAATTTTATCTTAGATTCCAAAATATTGAGGAAGAAAAAGGACAAAACTTGGCGGCAGGAATGATTGAAATTTTGGCTGGAGTCTTGGAAATAACAGAGGAAAAGATGATGGATGGAGTAGATGAGATATATCGAGTCTTCACAAGATATGCGATGAGGAATCAATTACCAAGAGAGGTCCATGTTAGATTTACTAAAAAAACTATTAAAAACCAAATATTACAAGTGGTAAGAGAGAAGGGGTTGAAATATAAAGGCAAAGAGATTCTGGTCTTAAAACAAGTACCTAGAAAAATGAGAGAGATTAGAAGAGAGTATCGATTTTTGACTAAAATGCTATTGAAAAAAGTGGTGAACTATAGATGGTTGATTCCAGAAGGATTAATGTTTACATGGCAAGAACAGAGACACAGAATTGATTCAATTGCGAAAGCAGAAATGTTTTACAAGGAATTTTTCGAAAGAAGAAAAATGGAGACGGAAAAAGAAAAGATTTTAACTGAATTTGAAGAGGACCAAATGGAGATGGAAAAAGAAGAAGGCGCAATAGGTGGACAAATGGAGTTAAAAGAACAACGTGAAATAAGATCCACGAGAGCTGTTAGACCTAAATATAAAGCATAACTATGGGGGAGAAAAAACTGATTTCCATGAATATAAATGGACTGAACTCAGCTATCAAAAGAAGGAAAACTTTTTATAAATTAGAGAAGCTAAAATTTGATATAATTTGCTTACAAGAAGTACACATTAAAAAACAACATGAACAATTATTGATACGACCAAAGTTAGGGAAAATATTTACTTCTCTGACCCATTGTAAGAAAAGAGGAGTGGTTTTGTATGTTAAAGAAACCACTCCAGCCAAATTGATTTATACGGATGAAGATGGAAGAGTATTAATAGTTGAAATAGTGGATAATAATATAAAAACTCTCTTGGTTGCAATTTATGCCCCAAATGATAAGCAAGAAGAGTTTTATAAAAAATTACATATGAAAATGATTGAATTGGACTGTGTTAACATACTTATGATGGGGGACTTTAATGGAATTGTAGACAATAAACTGGACTATACAGCAAAAACAACACGACAAAATAGGAAAACTCTCCCTAAATCCTCTTTTTAAAATGACAGATGAACTAAATTTAAAAGATATATGGAGAGAAAGAAATACTAAAACTCAACAATATACTTTTTATTCAAACAGGCATTTATCGTGGTCCAGAATAGATATGATTTGGACATCAACAGAATTATTATCTAATATTCAAGAAATGAATATTGAAACAAGTACGTGGGCAGACCATAATCCAATGACAATTAAATGGAAAGGACAAAAAAGAAGATCTAGATGGACATTAAACAATACTATTTTAAAGGAAAAAGATTTTACACAATGGATGGAAAAAGAATTGGCCTTCTTCTTTAATGAAAACAAAAAAGAAGATACTTCAATACAGAATGTTTGGGATACAATGAAGGCATATGCAAGAGGATTAATAATTGACTATACAAAGAAAAAGAACATTAGGAAGAGGCAAATGATTAAAGCTCTAGAAGATGACCATAAAAAACTGGAAAAAGAATTACAGAAGATGCCACAGAAAAAAGATATCAAACTTAAAATGGACATAATTAAACATAAAATGGATCAAGCAGAGAAAGAAGAATTGGCACAAAAAATTAGAAATGCTAAACAGAACTATTTTGAAGATGCAAATAGGCCAGGTAGATGGTTAGCATATAAGCTGAGAAAAGAGAAAGAATCAAGGAAAATATCACAGTTAATAGATGATCATGGTCAAATTTGTTATGGTAATAAGGAGAAAAAGGCAATGATTCGAGATTTTTATGGACAATTATATAAACAAGAGGATCTTGATGAGGAAAAAATTAAACAGTATTTACAAAATGCTAACCTACCTAAGATACCTGATGAAACTCGGAAAATGTTAGAAAGTGCTATAACAATGATGGAATTAACTGAAGCACTTAACAGACAGAACAATGGAAAAGCACCAGGACCAGATGGTTTCCCGGCAGAATTTTATAAAACATTACAAGAATCTTTGAGCATTCCATTGTTAGAAGTCATGAATGAAGTTATGATAAATAAGAAAATACCTGAAACATGGTCAGAAGCTTATATTACACTTATTCCAAAAGAAGGGGTTGACCCATTAAAATCTTTGCTTCAATCTTGGCAGAAAGGCTTAAAAAATACCTAAATAACTTTATTCACTCTGATCAGAATGGATTTTTACCAAAGAGACAGATTAAAGACAATATGAGGGTAATCCTGGACACATTGGAATATTATGAGGCGCACTCGGAAAAACAAATGGCTTTGATATTCTTAGATGCCCAAAAGGCATTTGATAATGTGAACTGGAGATTTATGTTATTACTACTGGAACAGATGGGCTTTGCTAGAAAATTTATACAAGCAATAGAAGCCGTATATTATAAGCAAATGGCAAAAGTAATGATAGATGGAGAATTCACAGACTCTATTAATATTAAAAAAGGTACAAGACAAGGATGCCCATTATCTCCTTTGTTATTTGTATTGACCTTGGAAGTTTTAAATAGAAATATTAGAGAGGATATAAACATAAAAGGAATGAAAGTCAAAAAGGAGGAATTCAAATTGCAAGCCTTTGCGGATGATTTGGTCTTTATTTTGGAAGACCCTTTAGAGACAGCTTTAAAACTATTGGAAAAGATAGAGACGTATGGTGAGATGGCTGGTTTAATAATAAATAAAGATAAAACAAAGATTTTGACAAAGAACATGTTATTAAGGCAAAGAGAAGAGCTGGCAGATTTATTGAAAATTCAAGTTACGAATAAAGTTAAATATTTGGGGATATATTTGACGTCAAGGTGTACTACATTGAAAGAGAATAATTATATTCTCTTTATATAAGCTTAAACAGCAGATAGCATCCGACCTGAAAAAATGGGAAAACCTACAATTGTCATTGATAGGTAGAATTTCAACAATCAAGATGAATATTTTACCCAGAATTTTATATTTGTTTCAAACAATACCAATTAGGTTAAGTAAGGATTACTTCGAAGAACTAAATAAAATTGTGTTGAAGTATATATGGCAAGGCAAGAAAGCGAGAATAAAATTAAAACTTTTACAGGATGCGAGAATTAGAGGAGGATTTGGCCTTCCTAATTGGGAGTTGTATTATCAAGCTGCAAACTTAATGTGGGTTAAAGAATGGATAACGTTAAGAAAGACTAGATTGTTGACATTAGAAGGTCATGATTTATTATTGGGTTGGCATGCTTTTTTATGGTATAAGGGAACTAAATCACAGGATTATTTCAGAAGGCATTATATACGGGAATCGTTATGGTTGAATTGGGAGAAAATTAAGAAACAATGTTATTTGAAAATTCCAGTTTGGTTATCAACTATTGAAGCCTTTTCGTATCCTATAACTTATAAGAAGGAACAAACAGTTAGATATGAGGAAATATTGGATGAAAAGGGTGAACTT
Source organism: Hydrophis major (assembly GCA_033807585.1). Taxonomy (NCBI): domain Eukaryota; kingdom Metazoa; phylum Chordata; class Lepidosauria; order Squamata; family Elapidae; genus Hydrophis; species Hydrophis major. The sequence continues at coordinate 60,698,604 of CM066331.1, read as the reverse complement.
AAAACAATGCAAAATTTAGAAGAACAAGATATAAAGATGAATTGGTTTTCATATGTGCAAATACATGCAAGGTTTCTTAAAGATTCTAAAATAGAAGGATTTTATGATAAATTGACTGACTTAGAGAGGATTTTGACAGGTACTGATGAAAAAGTGATTAAAAAATTATATAGTTATTTGTTGGAAATAAAATTAGAGGAAGAATAAGTTAAAGAAACAATGATTGCTTGGGGGATTGATTTAGAGAAATGGCAAAAATTGTGGTCACAAAATTATAAAATGACAATGTCAACAGCATATAAAGAAAATTTGTATAAGATGTTTTACAGGTGGCACTTTCCCCGACAAGAATCGCAAGAATGTTCAAGAATAAATCTGAAAAGTGCTGGAAATGTCATCAGATACCTGGCTCATATTACCATATGTGGTGGACTTGTGAGGAGGCCAGGAAATATAGGCTATGCTCTTAATATTATTTAGAATGATCCAAATTACCTGAAGCCAATTTTAAATAGTAGTACACACTTTTGTTCTTATTAAATCCCAACTGGTCAAATAAGCAAGACTTCTTAAATAGCAAGTCCTGCTTCGACTTAAAAAAAGGAGGGGGGCGGGTTTGCAGAGATTTTCCACCTCAGTTAAAAGGAGAAGTAGAAAAAAATGGTATTATCTCTACTCCTCTGTATTTTTGGAATGCTGTGGAAAGCTGTTGATGTTCAAATTTCAGTTACGAAAAGCTGGTGAACAGGAAGAAGAATACTTTCAAAAGTTTTCATGGATTTTGCTTCAATATGTTTTTGGCTAAGCTAATATTGGCTGCTTTCTTGATTTTTGCCACTTTCCACCATATTTTAAATCTGGGCAGATTGTAGCTATGTGTCAATATATACACTGCTCAAAAAAATAAAGGGAACACAAAAATAAGACATCCTAGATCTGAATGAATGAAATATTCTCATTAAATACTTTGTTCATTACATAGTTGAATGTGCTGACAACAAAATCACACAAAAATTATCAATGGAAATCAAATTTAGCAACCCATGGAGGTCTGGATTTGAAGTTACACTCAAAATTAAAGTGGAAAAAAACACTACAGGCTGATCCAACTTTGATGTAATGTCCTTAAAACAAGTCAAAATGAGCCTCAGTAGTGTGTGTGGCCTCCATGTGCCTGTATGACCTCCCTACAACGCCTGGGCATACTCCTGATGAGGTTGCGGATGGTGTCCTGAGGGATCTCCTCCCACACCTGGACTAAAGCATCCCCCAACTCCTAGACAGTCTGTGGTGCAATGTGGTATTGGTGGATGGAGTGAGACATGATGTCCCAAATGTGCTGAATTGGATTCAGGTCTGGGGAACGGGCAGGCCAGTGCATAGCATCAATGCCTTCATCTTGCAGGAACTGCTGACACACTCCAGCCACATGAGGTCTAGCATTGTCTTGGATTAGGAGGAACCCAGGGCCAACCGCACCAGCATATGGTCTCACAAGGGGTCTGAGGATCTCATCTCGGTACCTAATGGCAGTCAGGCTACCTCTGGCGAGCACATGGAGGGCTGTGTGGCCCCCTAAAGAAATGCTACCCCACACCATTACTGACCCACTGCCAAACTTGCCATGCTGGAGGAAGTTGCAGGCATCAGAACGTTCTCCATGGTGTCTCCAGACCCTGTCACATCTGTCACATGTGCTCAGTGTGAACCTGCTTTCATCTGTGAAGAGCAAGGATGCCAGTGGCGAATTTGCCAATCTTGGTGTTCTCTAGCAAATGCCAAACGTCTTGCATGGTGTTGGGCTGTAAGCAAAACCCCTACCTGTAGATGTCAGGCCCTCATACCACCCTCATGGAGTCTGTTTCTAACCATTTGAGCAGCCACATGCACATTTGTGGCCCTCTGGAGATCATTTTGCAGGGCTCTGGCAGTGCTCCTCCTGTCCCTCCTTGCACAAAGGCAGAGGTAGTGGTCCTGATGCTGGGTTGTTGCCCTCCTACAGCCTCCTCCACATCTCCTGGTGTACTGACCTGTCTCCTGGTAGTGCCTCCATGCTCTGGACACTACACTGACAGACACAGCAAACCTTCTTGCCACAGCTCACATTGATGTGCCATCCTGGATGAGCTGCACTACCTGAGCCACTTGTGTGGGTTGTAGACTCCATCTCATTCTACCACTAGAGTGAAAGCACCGCCAGCATTCAAAAGTGACCAAGCCATCAGCCAGAAAGCATAGGAACTGAGAAGTGGTCTGTGATCACCACCTGCAGAACCACTCCTTTATTGGGGATGTCTTGCTAACTGCCTATGCTTTCCACCTGTTGTCTATTCCATTTGCACAACAGCATGTGAAATTGATTGTCAATCAGTGTTGCTACCTAAGTCGACAGTTTGATTTCACAGAAGTGTGATTGACTTGGAGTTACATTGTGTTGTTTAAGTGTTCCCTTTATTTTTTTGAGCAATGTATATTGGTTTAAATATTCTGTTTTTTTAGAACTGATGATCTACAAATGAATGAGTCCTCTATAACCTCATTGCCACAGTCACACTTTCTAAGCATTTTAGACTGGCAATTTTTACAACTAATTGCAAGAGGAGATGACTTGTTAAGAGAGTCCAGCCTGAGCTTGTGAAGGCTACAAATGGTTTTCACACGCACATGTAGAATTTTTTTTAACTCATCTTAATAGTTTAGCTTTATTTACTGAGATAAATCAACTGTTGAAAAGACACATATTTCAGAGAGAGAAAGAGAGAGACAGTGCAGTGGTAAAAATGGTATAAAATGTGAACAATTAAGGAGAAAAAATTAAAGTTCACAAGGATCTGAGAAAGCTTAACATTAAAGATTAACATTAATGGGTAAAATGGCATGTGAAGATGATTAATATTTGATAATTTGAGGGCTAAATGGTTTCCTTCCCAATGGTAATAGTAATTGTACAAAACATGGTTGCCTTTCAAATAGTTCTGTAGATTCATCAGTCTAAAGGAGGTGAGTTCATGAGTTTTATAGCAAGGGTCTATTAAGTGTAACTGCCAAGCTGTGTAAAAAGGGAATCACAGTAAGACATAGGGAACAGATTTGATATCTCCCACTGGCAAGGACATAATTTTCTTTTGGATTAGAATATCTTTATATCTTCCTTCTATCAACATAGATAGAACAGACCAATTAACAGGGATAAGCCTGCATAGTAGGCAGACAAGATGTTCATTAAATAATTAGCTGGAATGAACAGCTTCCTGTTCAGACCAACCTCATAACATAGCTCCAATTGCTGTGAAGATCATTGTCAAAGAATTTCAATTTGAAGTTAGATCTGTTAAACCCAAATGAAACCAAATATTGGCTTGAAGACCATAACTTTTAAGATCCAATTCAATATCTTTTTTCCAAGTTGACTGAAAGTGTCCTGTATGTTGGCAATATTGTTGAAGCTAATGATTGGAACATGGGAATGGCATGGGCAGATGAACCCATCATTCCTTTATTGGAGCCAATTTTCTACTCAGTTCAGGAATCCAAATTAAAGCATCTTAAATAAAAATGTCCAAGCAGAAGCTAGCCATCTATTACCTCTCTGGTTCCACTGTAAAACCATTCACTATTAAGATGTCCCCCCTACAACATTTAGCCTAAGACCATATTCTTGTTACTTAAATCATAATGTTTTATTTATTTATTATCTATATGTGAGGATGGGTGGATGTCTATGGCTTTACTGCTTTTAATGTTGTAAGCTTGCCCAGAGTCACAACGCGATACCTGGCTAATGAATTTAATTAATAAATAAAATAAATATATAAACATGATCACACACGTTAAAACTTTAAAACTATAATATAAAAGTATTATATTATTCAATTCAATGTGATAACTATTTGTCCAATGAGAAGTTTCTGCCTTGAGAACACTTAAGCAAACTCAGTAGTCTTAAAGACAATGTATTTTAAAGGAACAGCACATTTGCAATATAGTTACTTACTTCTATATCTGAAGTTCTTGGCTTTCTGTGTGGTGAAAAAAAAAAAGAATAAAATTCCTCTTCTCAGAAAACCTTAGCAATTCTACCATCACTGGGTTGATAATTCTCTCAGATGGTCTGTTTATTTTTATTTATTGATTTGATTTGTCAGTCACTTACAAGATAATAGGTATAAGTTTAAACATAATTATTAATACATGAAATGGATACATATAAGAAAAATAAAAAGAAACAATAGGACAGGGATGGTAGGCATGTTTGTGCGCTTATGCATGCCCCTACAGACCTCTTAGACAGTCTAAGGTTAAAGTTTTTGGGGCTTGGGGAAGAAACCACAGAGTCAGGTAGAATATTCCAGACATTGACCATTCTGTTGCTGAAGTTATATTTCCTGCAATCAAGTTTGGTGCGGTTAACCTTGAGTTTGTGTCTATTGTGTACTCTTGTTTGGTTATGGTTGAAGCTGAAGTATTCATTGACAGGTAGGACATTGCAATGTATGATTTTTTTATATACTATCCTTAGATCAGACCAAAGGCAGCGTAGTTCTAGGTTTTCTAGGTCTAGAATTTCAAGTCTGGAGGCATAAGGTATTCTGCAACGAGTAGAGGAGCGGAGAACTCTTACTATGAAATATTTCTGGACTTTTTCAACTGTATTAATATCAGATATGTAATGTGGGTTCCAGACTGATGAGCTGTATTCGAGTATTGGTCTAGCAAATGTTTTGTACGCTCTAGTTAGTAGTGTGATATTACCAGAGAAAAAGCTACGTAGGATTAGGTTAACAACTCTTAATGACTTTTTGGCTATGTAGTTACAGTGGGCTCTAGCACTTAGATCATTAGAAATGAGTACTCCAAAGTCCTTGACAGAGTTTGGACCATCAACAAGGTTTTGACTATTGCCAAAGTTGCCATTTGTTTGACCATTCTGATACATAGTCGAGGTCTTTTTGAAGGGTAGCAGAATTATCTGTGGTGTTGAATAGCTTTACATCATCAGCGAAGAGAACGCAGTTGCTCTTAATATGATCACAGAGGTCATTTATTACTTGTTAGAGATGCATAGGATCAGGGATGGGATTCAAAATTGTTCACAACCGGTTCTGTGGGCATGACTTAGGTGGTAGGCGTGTCTTGGTAGTCATGTGACTGGGTGGACATGGCTTGGTGGTCATGTTATTGGCTGGGTGTGGTCAACTCAATATCACTCACATTGAGGCACGCATCTCCTCGCTTGGCCTCTCATGACTGTGGGAATGCTGCAATAGTCATAAGCGTGAAAAATGTTAATAAGTCACTTTTTTCAGTGCCATTGTAACTCTAAATGGTCACCCCCCCAAGCAAAGTACCAGCAAAGGAGGGGAAAAAACTCCAGATACATTCCTGAGACAGGAAGTCTAGTCCTGCCAAGAATGTAATAAGGGTTAATGGAGAGGCAGTTTCTGTAAGCAACACCAGAATGTTTCCTCCCTGCCTTTCTTACAGGATTAGGCCAGTAATTTCTTCTAACAACCGGTTATCCGAACTGCTTAGAATGATAACAACCGGTTCTAGCGAATAGGTGTGAACTGGTAGAATCCCACCCCTGCATAGGATAAATAATTCTCAGCTTTATTTAGGCTCTCTGATCTCTCTGTGGTAGATCTGCCATATTTCTTCCACAGCTTAGGAATCAAACTTTCAATATATTACACTATCCCATAATGTCTACACATGCATTGAAGTATCCTTTACCTGACTGACCATCTGTTTTAGCTTCTGAAATCATAAATGTGCTAGCTCAGGTGAAAGATGACAAAATTCCTGGAGGTGATTAAGAATCAGGAGTCTGGTATCAATTTTTTTTCTAATTTTATCAAAAGGCCTAAGAATTCATAAGCTACAGTATACTTCATGAAGTACATAAAATTATTAGATTAGATTGAAGTACAGTAGATTTTAAATTAGATACCAAATCTGGCTTTGCTTTTCGCTCAATTAATAAAGTGCATCTCATAGAACTAACTCAATATTGGCATTTATATTTTTTTAAATGTATCAAAGCAGATCTGTTAATAACTGTCTTCTACATTTAATAAGTATAATAAGTAATGTACACTTCAGGCTATACTGAAAGATGCAGGATACAAGAGAACAGGAAAAAATATTGATTTAAGGGCAAAGAGGCTTCTAAGTAGGATGATCCAGCATTGATCAGGGTCATGTACACATGGTACACAAATGCACATCTCTACCTCAATTTATGTAGCCTTTGCTGGCTTTAATAAAGTAAAATTTTAATTCTATTTCCAGGGAAATTGCTTCCTTTTTTTTTTTAAATAAACACAGATATATGTCTATTTCTGCAATTATATGAAAATAAAGACTTGCTTATAAGGTATTATCAGCAGAGGACTCTTATAAACTCTTTCCAATACCAAACGGAGTTGCCTATTGAACTTCTTGCTGTTTATATTTTAACTTCCTTGCTAAGCAAATACATGAAACTGATCTCCATTTCCTAAGAAAGAGAAATGGCTTTCAATCTTGCTATATATGATTTTTATTTTAATCTCAAAATGGCCCTAGGCAAACACTGAGAACCCTATTTCAGTTCTGTTCTAATAACCACACAACCACACATAGAATAATGACCAGAAAAAATAGATTTTTTTTTAAAAAAGATCTAGATTAAGCTGGGAAATTCAGGATAACCTAATTGAATTTTAAAAGTCTAGGCATGGATTTTCATGCCTTGTGCAGGAAGAGAGTTTACTTTGAATACCCAGTATAGATAGTACAAAGATGTGTTGTAACCAGTATTAAATTCTTCCATTCAGAATGAAATATTACCCCCACTGTAAAAATAATTGCAGAAACTTTTCCATAGAAAAACCATGGTGGTTCACGTGGTAAGACCCTGGGCTTGTTCACCACTGAGGTCGGCAGCTTAGCAGCTCAACTCCCATGAGCGAATAAACTTGGAGAGACAAGAAAGGAGCCTCCCCTGATTGCCTTCCGACATTCAGGCATCCCATGGGTAAAGATAACATAGCCCATAAAACTTCCTTTCACTTCCTTCCGGTTTCGCGTGGCTTTGGTGGCAGCAGGAATTCGCAACTGTCCGCGATTCCTGCTGCGCTTGCCGCCAAGGTGCCCCTGATCCAAATGAGTCAGGGGGATATGGCTGCTCTGTAGAGGCAGCTGAAGAGAGAGGGGATCCGGACAGGGGGTTGGGTGTGTCGCAGACCCCCTCCTCACAACCCCTTTTTCCCAAGGTGGTGGAGCGGTGGTCAGTAATGGCCACCACGAAGAAGCCTGCAGCCGGGTAAGATTGGTGCTGGAGGAAGCAGGGAAAGTGAAAGTGCTGGCTGAACCGGATCAATTAACAACTTTTAAACACCCTGGAAACTGAATCATTTGAATTGCCAGAAAGATATATTGCTCCTAAGAAGATTGGAAAGCGGCGGAGAAAGCTGTCAAGAGGAAAAAACTTTTTTTTTCTTCACTCTCCCACCCCATAGAAACAGCAGATGAAGATTTGGAAAATTTATTTGGGCACTGAAGATAACTTAATTTGAAAGCTAAAACTAAGGGGTAAAGGATTTCTGGACATTAGATTTAACAACTTAAGAAATCGGAAAACCCTTATGGGAAGTATGGATTTCTTAACATTTAAAAGAAAATTGTTGTTGTAAGTGGGAAGGGAGAGGAAAAAAAATTGGAGCAGAAGTTGGAAAAGGAGGAGACTGCCTAGAACTTTAAAGAAAGATATATTGTAATTGGAACTCTTTGATTAAATAGTAACCCCAGAAAGAGAAATAGAAGAAAGAAAAGAAGTATTAAAAGAAATAGTCTATTTGGATGCTTTGGTAACTTTGGAATTTCTTGGAATTATTCTTGATTAAAAATACTTGGGTGGTTGTTTTGGAAAAAGTTTTTCTCTTCACGATGGCATTGCTTGTGGATGAACTAAAAATTGAATATCAAAAATATAAAAAAGAAGAACAAGATGGAAAAGATACTTTGGGCACTCTATTTCAATTTCTAGAAATGGCGGTATGCACTTATGAAAAGTTGACTACACAGCAGGATGATTGGGACAAAGAAGAAGAAGAAGCCATCTTTGATGAACAATGGGTTCTTTTTGGGGAGAAGGAGAAAGAGGAAAAGAAAAAGGGGATTTTAAGGTCTGAAAAAACAACCAAAAAAGAGAAAAATGAGATGAAAGGTGGATATAAGATTAGAAAACAACAGAAAGGAAGTAAGCAAAAGAAGAAAAGGGAGGAGGAGAGACAAGGGGGTAAAAAGGGCAAGGAGAAAAATAAGCAAGAGAGAAAGGAGGGGATGAGAAGCCTTAATGGTGGGAAACAAGACTTAAAGAAACAAAGCCTATTTAGAGACAAATTTAATTGAAAAAGGGATTCTGGAAGGTCCATAAGATTGTGTTTTTAGATGTGTATCTAGAGTAAAATGTTTAAGATATAAATGAGTATCAATATATATGATTAGCTTTTTAATGATATGGATAGGGGTTATAAATGCTTTTATTTAGTTATTGTTGTGTTTTTACCCTTCTCATAAAATTTATTGTGTAACTTTAGAATGTACTAAACAGAATCCCAACATAAATTAAGTGTTATTTTAAGTAAATTTAAGCTAGGGGAATGAGTCAAAGGCGTCACTCCAAGCAGTGTACAGGAGAAGTACCGTATATACTCGAGTATAAGTCGACCCGAATATAAGCCGAGGCACCTAATTTAACCACAAAAACTAGGAAAACTTATTGACTCGAGTATAAGCCGAGGGTGGGAAATGCAGCAGCTACTGGTAAATTTCAAAAATAAAATTAGATACCAATAAAAACTTTCACTGGGACAGTTGAGAATAAGTTTGATGTTCTCTTTGAAAGAGACCAGTAAATAGGGAACAAGAAGATGAAGAAAAAGAAGTGTGTTTTTTCACACTTTTCACACTGCAGTGAAGAAAAATGGCATCATAGGAACAGGCTTATTCTCAGACCAAAGGTTTGTTTCTGATTTCTTCCCTGATTTAAGGGAAATTTGGGAAACGATCTCACTATCATGAAAGGTTTAATTGATTCACTAACCCAAAAGATGATGATGATGACAGTGGTAGGCAGGAGTCACTCTCTCCCTTGCAAGAAAAAAGCAAGAGCCGTTCTTATGATATCTCTCTCTCTCCCCCCCCAATAAAGTCAAGCCCTTTCCAGCACGCATGCGCAATCTGCCCCCGCCCCTTTGCACCTTGCAAATGCAAAACCCCAGGGTTTTTGCATTTGCAAGGTGCAAAGCGGCGGGGGCGGATTGCGCGCGCGTGCTGGAAAGGGCTTGACTGAATAACAGGGAGAAAGAGAGAGAGGGAGAAATCATAAGAATGGCTCTTGCTTTTTTCTTGCAAGGGAGAGAGTGACTCCTGTCTCCCACTGTCATCAACATCTTCTTCTTTTGGGTTAGTGAATCAATTAATTTGGGAAATGATCTCACTATCAGAAAACAAAGCGAGCTGCCACCACCACCTCCTCCTCCCCCTCCTCCCGAGTGGACTGAAAGCAGCTGGAGCTGAGGAAATGAAGCTGAGTGGAGCCGAAGCAACCTCGGCTCGTGTTGTTTTCTCAGCCTAGAAAAAGGGGAAGGGGGCTCATCTGGACCAAGGGTGAGTCTCCCCCTCAGTTTCCCCTGAAGGATCTTCTGTCGCTTTTGCCTTCTTCCTACATCTTCCCTCTGTTAAAATCCCCCCACACACATACACTTATTTTCGGTTGGATAGATTTCGTGTCTTAGCATTCTCACATGGCGGTGGGTCTTCCCCCCAAAAAACAGTTAAAAAAAGAAAAAATAATATATCTTCAAGCAAGAACTTTTCTGCTTCCGATTACCCCCATGCTTAAAAGTTGCAAAGGAAACACGGAAGCAGGGAAGCAGCTGCCCAGCTTCGGAGCTCCACACCATTTTTTTTTTCAGAGGGGAATCTGACTCGAGTATAAGCCGAGGGGTTTTTTTTCAGCACAAAAAATGTGCTGAAAAACTCGGCTTATACTTGAATATATACGGTAAATTAAAAGAGAAAAGATGAATGGATAGCTGGAAACAGAACAGACAAAGAATAAGTATTATGAACTGAATTGAGATAAGATAAATAAAATAAAATTAAGAAAGATAAAAGGGGGGAGAAGCTACATAGAAAATTAAAAATGGTAATAAGATATGGAATGATATATAAAGTGAATATGATTTTTGAATTTGTGTCTGTGTGAAGAATTTTAACCCGGGATCAAGCAGCCTTCAGAAAAGATGTTTTATGGTTATTTTTTTTATGTTTTATGTCTTGTATGTTTGGGTATTGTTTATGAAAGGCAATAAAACTTTAATTAGCAAGGAATATAATTTGGATAATAGAATGAAAAGGAGAAGTTGGGATAAGATACGAAGTTGAACAGATAACGTAAATATCGATATTACAATTTGGAACTATTTTGTTTGCTCTATTGGTTTTCTTAGAAAAGATTTTTATGTTATTATACCTTGATTGTTTGTGTATTGTTTTTATAAAACTAATAAAATTTGTTTGCACAAAAAACTTCCTTTCACAGAGGCAGCCAGCCACTTCTGTGATCCCTGGCTAACACATGCCATATGCTAAATAAAAAATAAAAAATAAACCACCACACATACTATAATAAGTGAAATTTAATTTTATGGAGACCAACACTCTCTAATTTCAAATATGTGCCAGATGCAGCCTTATAACTAGAGCCCAAGTTGCTTAAAATCATAAGGTTGGAAAGGATGCTAGAGGCTTTCTAGTCAAACTCCTGCTCAGTGAACACACCATCCTACACAATGCCTGGAAACTTCCAGTGATGGAAACTTTGCAACTTTAGGAAACAGATTTTTCCATTAATAGCTCTTGTGATCAGGATATGTGGGTTTTTTTAAATCCACATTTTGAAAAATCTCTTGTTTAGCTTTGTTTTGTTCTTGTATATTTTCTTTGGAGTTTGTGAATAAAATAAAATATATTTTTAAAAATCCTCTTGTCAGGAAATTCTTCCTTAACTCAAGATTAGATTTCCACTTGTAAAGTTTTGGCCTGCTGGTTGCTCTCTTACCTGAGGAGTTTTGGATAATACAACAGAATTTATATATTTTATATATATTATACAGTATTTTTTTTCTTTTCTGCTGCTGTGTGCTTCTGTCTTTGTGTTAGTCTGCCTTATTTTGATGCTGTTAGTCTTTTGACTGTAATGACCTTCACACAGGTCAACCATGTCACTGGGCTAAATTTGAAGCCTGATAAAATAAAGTACAATAGAAGCAAATGAACTCTGATTCAATTTCTTGTTTACTGACCTCTTAGAAGAAACCTGGAAAGAAATAAAGGAGGAAGAACAAAAAAGAGGCAAAAAGAAACATCTTAAGAAAACTTGTAAAATATATGCAAGTTATAAACATCTAAAATCTAGTTTTATAGAAATGTCAAGAATGTATTAATTTGCATGTTCTTCTTGGTAGTACTATATGTTTATAATATGAACCTGATGACATAGAAAGAAAAAAAGTGTTTTATAGGTACTATATGAATTTTTTCATTTGACTTTCTACCTTGCTGAGAGAGTCCAAGACTTGATATGCTTGGACTTTGCAGATGTTAAGTGGGCACATATGTGTCTCTTTAGATTGATGCCTTTCCTTCCCTGAAAATGTGACCTATTTGCTTATTTCTATTTCCTCTCTTAATGTGAGCATTTTTTATTGAATGTGGCATGAAATAGCTTCACGGCAGGTGGTTCAGTTTTTTGACAACTTGCTGGCATTCTTACAGAGTCCTTAGCACTGAAAAAAGTCCAAAGTGAAAATGGCAATCCATAATGTTCATTAATGGAATCATACTTGTCATCCTCTTCATTCCTGATGATTACATGTCTCATTACCTCTGACCTGCATCAAAATAGAAACATTCCCAGGAGTTCCACTCCATTAAAGGTTGATTATTTGTACCAAGTAAGTTTGGCTTGGGTTGTGTTACTGAGAAGTGGAAAAGCTTACTGGCTTCAGAGAAAGTTTCCACAGTTCACAGCTCCAATTGTGTCATCAGTTAGAAAAAAAATAAGAAACTTAAAAAAAAAAAAGCTCAATTTGCAGAAAATGAAATTTTTGTTCAATTTCTAGACCAGTAGCATTTGCTAACACCAAGACCAAGCAGCATTTCCCCGACATTTTTATGCTGATAAAAACAGAGTGGCAAAAGTAGAATTCTTCAACAAAATAACTAAAATTGTTGACTGAAATATGGCAAAACATGTGAGATTTAGACTTCTCAGAAAAATACCATTTTGGCCCTCATTGTGAAGCCTGCTTGCTTCTTTTATAGAAAATAAACAATGTATATTTGCTTATAAATTTTTGATTTCCTGACTTAAGCTTGGACATAATTTTCAAACTGATCTACAAAGCTACTTGTTGTGACTGGAAGGATCGATCCTGCTGGGAGTTTTGACTCTGATGACTCTGAAGATGGAAGGCTGGAGCCTGCTGTAAATGTGGAGTCTGAATTATTAGAGGACACAGATGTGAGCCAGGAGGATGAGAGATTGTTGCAGAGACAATCCTCCCCAGAACCCTCGACTTCGCTCATTCCAGCAACTGATCCACAAAATGAGTCAGAGGCTTCGAGTGGGGAAACTGACAGATCGTGGCTTGACACCAGAACTAGGTGAAGACTGAAACGTCAATCTGAAGGGAGGCGTCAAGCCAGACATTGATTAGAGAGACTGACACGCCCATCCAGGTAATTTAAGGAGGTGTGCTGATTCTCAAACTTTGCTTGGAAGCAAAGTGTTTGATGAGTCGAAAGGATACTGTGGAGCAGCCTTTGTAATTTATGGACATTCTGAATTACCAAACAGATTCCGGGAAGTCTGCCAAGGACTGGAATATAGTACTGTTAACCCTTTTTTAGTCTGGTTTTGTTTTGTGTGAATATTTTGAACTGTGGAACTCTGTATTCTCACTTGTGAATATAGGTGAGACATAACAGCTACTTGTACTGCATGAAATGAAATACAGTGAAACCTCAATTTTCCAAACCTATTTGGAGGCAATGGACAAAATTTTACTTTGCTCTGTAAAGCAGTCCAGACAACCAGCATAATTTATACTATTTATGTCGCATTATGCTATTTGAATAATGCAAATGATGTAAACCCATCATTTATGTAATTAGGCAATTAAATGGTTCAGATTTAATGTATACTTGGATTTCATGAATGTCCCTTCCCCCCAGTGGTCCATCAAATCATGGTTGTGTTATATTTAAGATTTTATTCTTAGTGATCTCTAACAAATGTCCTTACCATGTAATAACTAGATACTAAAGGTATCATGCCAGGGATATTGGTTTCATAAAAACATAAATGTGTTTGTCATAAGAAAACTTCTTTGTTGATAAATGCTCACTATCAAGTACAGTTGAGTCAGTTTTTTAAAAGGCCATTATCAACTTCCTTTGATATTTGTCTACAGGCAGAAAATTGGCACTATTTTATGTTCATTCTCAGTCTAAAATATATGCTAATGCATCTGCAGTTTTGTATAATATTAGGTTTTATGACATTCTTCAATACTATGTTTGCTCTTTTCTGGCTTGAGAATTTTATTTAAGTAGATATATTAAAGAAATCCAATGTGAATTTGACTACTACATAGAAAACAGTACCACTAAGAGGCCTCTAGCATCTAGTGTTAAATGAGTTAATTACATTTAAATAACTGTTAAATTACTTTAGATATTTGTAGATTTATTGACATTGTTTTATAGGAAACAATAAATATTTGGAAAAGATATATATCTGTTTTTAGGAAAATACAGAATATAATATAGATTATGCTAGGACAAATTATATAAAAATCTGCCTTTAATAGAAAAAGTTGCATAATTTATAGCAAAAGCATGCTTTTTCTTGGTTTTATTAAAACAGTTTGCATCAATTTATACATGCTATATTTAAATATGTTGCCACATTAGACTAAGTCTGGAATAATCAGTTTCTTGGAAAAGGACAATCTGAAGAAAGAAATAGCCAAGGGTGTACATTTATGGATTTAATTTTATTCAAAAATAGAATTTATTCCAAATGGGCCTTATGGATACTTGTTAATTGTAACATTAAACATCAAAGTGAAAGTATGAGGTTTGTAGTTCTAGTGAAATAAATACTAACCATAAGATTAAAAGAAAATAGTAACAGAAAACATAAAGTTTATAATTTTTATGGATTTGGGGTTTTAAGAATTTACTGACTGAGTTTCTATTCCATTTACAGATAATAAAAGTCTTCTATACATTTCCATTAAACTCCATTTGTGTGTGTGTGTGTGTGTGTGTGTGTATTCCTTTCAAATCCACACATTGTTTTAACTGAAATCCAGAAACAACAACAACAAAAAGATATCTCTGTTCTTTTCATTTATATCTGGAAATCCTAGAAGAATTAGTACCTTGTGCCTTTCTATGAATCAATCAAGCTTTTTTCTTTAAGTTCACAAACTTCTGAATCCAAAGATTTCTTATAAATTTATTCCTTTCAAAAACAGACATGTTGAAGATATTAAGATGGAAGAGATGAATAAGATGAACAAAACAGGACATTCCTGTAGGAATCTCTCTTGATTTATTACAACTCTCTGGAATATTATAAATATTCTTTTTTTATGAGTTTTTCTTTTCTAGTACAGGCAAGCTATCAAGACTTATCTTCGATCATGATTAATTGCACTATTCAGAATCTTTCCATAATATACAGTATCTTATGTGTTAACAGAACAATGACAATCTATATCTTTTTCAAGGAAGCTTCAGAATCCTGGAAGTGTTTCAATAAAATAATATGTCTAGTTATCGTTGTTGTGGAATAAAAATAGAGAAAGTTAGATTCCAGTAAACATTTTGAAGGGAGATGACACGGACCTTCTTCGTTTGGTGTCATTCTTTTCCATTTTTTCTATCCCATTAATACACAGTGAATAACATCCAATATTGAAGGAATACATTTCTGGTGTAGTGTACATTTCTGCTATATTCCTTCTACTTATAGCTTGCTGTCTTTTATCGCAAGACATGGTGTTTTACAAAGGAAGATGGCAATCTGGCAGGAGACCAGAGTTTTATTATAAAAGAGTTTTATGGCATAATTAGTCATATTGAATGTTCTCACACTAAAGGTGCTGATTTCTTATCTGTGTCACTTTGAAACCTTCTCTTTCTTCATTTTAAAGACTTGTTCCTTTTGTACCTTATTTCAAATTATTTTACTGTAGTTGGACTTCAGTCTTAAGTGCGAAACTTCCTCTGTACTTAACAACTTTTTTTATCTTCTGGTATTCACTCTTTCCTGATGCTTGGTAATAATTCTTTTATTGCTTTGCAAATCGATTCTCACTTGATTCTTAGTACATTTTCTTTTCCCTGCTTTTTTCCAAGATTCACTTAGATTGTTCCTGTAACAATTGGTCAGGAATAAGCAACAGAAAATAATTTGCTTCTAATAGAATAGCAGTTCATCTTTTCCTCTCTTTCTCTCAGAAAGAGGAGAGGTTTCAGGTTGTTGAATTGTTGATTACAGTTTGCCTGCTCCCATCGAGATTATATGCATCCACATCTCCAACAGTAACTTCACCACCTCATCCTCTCTCTGCTTGGATTTTTTTTTTTTTTTTTTTTTGCATCTTGAGATGCAGCTTTTTGGTAGACTTTGTAACTATGGATTTTCATTTCCTTTCCTCCTTCTCTTTCTGCCCTTTCCTTATCCAGCCATTGTATTGATGTTCTGATAACCAGCAGCCACTCCTTTAAATGAACAGCATTCTTTCAACTATCTCTCATTTGGCCCCATTTAAAATTTCTTGGTCTATTGCTCACCTTCCAGAAAATGCTTGCCTACATTCTGCAGAAAATGCATTTATATGAGTGGAGACACGAACAAGTAGAGGATTACCCTGGTGAGAGGCAGGCAAATTTGCCCTCTCACATAACACTCCACACCCTGTCAGAGGGATGAAAATTTATAAGTAGTAAAGATGAAGGAATTGCCTTTATCTTGGTTTGCTGTTCAACAGAAATGGATTTTAGTTGTAGGTGTCTTCCTGTGTGATTCTTGATTCATGGTTTTCTCTTATCCTGGAAGAAGATTTATTTTCTATGAGAAGATAATGCGAGATCAGATTCAATATTGGAAATGTACATTTTAAAATGTAGTGTCCCATTGATAATATATTTATAATTGAACAGTAAATTTATATGCTACATATAGAGAAAAAATTCCTACATAGAAGTGTAGCGTTGTATTTGTTTTTTGCCATTTCCAACTTGATTTTATTTTCACTATTTTAATACATTTAACATTCTGTTCATTGATATCTAATATGATGTCATACAAGTCATGATGTCATCAGCAAATTATGCAAATTGTGTCATTTGTGTCAATCCCATTATGAAACTAATCTTAAATTAGCATATTTCTTGAACTCATATTAACTAAAGATATGTTTTATATAGTAGGTTTTGCAGAGGTTAATTGAGAAGCCCAATAGACTTTAATTTGGTGTCTTAATTTGAATGCTGAGCTGGATTCCAGTTTTTTCTTATTTCTTGTTTTAATAGATGTGCATTTATTGAAAAGGTATTTTGATTTTGTAGTTGGTATGAATGAATTGCTTCAGATATATTTTTCTTTTATCAATTTTATTTCTTCCATCAATGCCTATTCCCCCCATTTATCTACTTTGTATCCATAGTTTAAATCATTATTGAGTTGCTGCAATCTATCTTTTCAGCTAGAGTAATGAATTATCATTTAAGGAAGACCTTATCATCACTTCTTAGAGTTTTAACATTTTAGACTTTGTTGAACAAACATTAATACATCAACCTCATCTGATATATTATATGTCAGAATAGTGTAATGAACATCTGGCACAGAATAACATTTATATAGAGAGCCTATAAAAACTAGTCAGGTGGAATATACTAAGTTAAGAGAGAGGAGGGAAAAGACTGCTAACTCACAGCACATCTGGATATACCTCTTGCTCTATCATCAGATTAGATTTGCAACCATTTGGGAGTCACCCTACATGGATACTCCACACTTTGAAACATTCTTGTACATTTCTGGTCTGCTGCAAAAGTATACATCCCCTCCCCATGTCAGCTCCAGGCACTCTTTTTTGGGCTAGAGGACCTTCAACAGGCTGCAGGATAAACTCAGCTGTTTATTGGCTGCTTTGCAGATGAAGGACCATCCCTGAAATTAAGCCAACGCTTAGTGCTGGAATCTTCTAGACTTGCCTATACTTTCACTGTTACAATGGAAGAGTTTATTCAACTTCCCAGTAACCTATGGGCTATTTTTGGGCTGTGAAGAAAATTATTTATTTCAGATACCTGAAAAATGATGTTTTTTAATAAAAAAAGAGGAAATTTGTAAAGAAAAAAATGTTTCTACTGACATCTACCAAATCACTGACATCTAGCTAATAAAATGAAAGTTTAAATAACTTCACTGTTGAAATACGTTTGAGGAAAAAAAAGGTTTTTTTTAAAAAAGCTGTTGTTCTACCAGCATGTTTATATATTCTTCAATAATTTTCTGCATTTAAGAAGCAAAGATCCTTAAAAAATACTTTAAAATTAGTGTTTTTTTTTAAAAACACTTTACAGTTTGAAAGAAAACGTTAATCAGGTTGTCTGTATGCCATTGTGAGAAATTCCTCATGTACAATCACAAAGATATTTGCAGGTGAACAAAGCACAATTAGCATTTTAATTACTTATTATATTATATTCTGCCTTTATTATTCTATAAACAATTGAAGGTGGGACACATCTACTACTTCTTCCTTCTCCTATTTTCCTTACAGCAAGAAGCCTGTGACGTGACTGATACTGGCCCAAGTTCATCCAGCTGGCTTTCATGGCTAAAGCAAGATAAAGTTCAACCAAAATATTATTAACCACATACTGATTCCATGGTATGTATCTTGTATCTTGTTCTATTTTCAAATGCATCTTCAGCTCAAATTGGGTTTCTAAACAGGCTTTCTTCGAAGCCTATCTCGAGTCAAATCTAATCTATTAAGAGGTTCTAAAGCATTGTGCCTTGGGATGATTAACAACCACACATCTACATAGATTATACAGACTAGCCAGACCATGCATACTATCTGTAAGTCTGGATGGCTGGACTATAGAATGAAAATGTAAGCACTGCTGTTCATTTAAGTGCATTTTAATTGCATTTTAAGAACACAAGTTATAAAGTTAATTTTATCCAAAAATATGGTAGGCTGATACTCAGTAATCTTTTATGCTTTCTTGCTGGGTTACTTCAGATGAATGAGCAAATGGCTGCTGTGATGATAGACAGCATGAAGAAAGAGGAGGTTTCCTCTCACTTGTTGTTTCTTTTCATTAATCTGTAAAATCTTAAAATATTGCTTTCAATGCCTTGTCTAACAGTTTAGTTTCTTTGCCTAAAAAAACCAAGTGTTTGTAGAGTAGAATGTATTTACTTTAAATTAAAGTAAATCTTCAGTTTTCACTACAATGAAAGGACTAAGATATTTTCACATTATATGTGTTAAGTCCTGTGCATGGGTGCAAGGAATGGAGACGAGACATCGAATGGTGACTTCAACTCTTTATTGAAAAGAAAGAACAGAGCAAATACTTGGGCAGCAGCAGCTCTTTTATAGAGCAGGCTGCTGTCAAAACAACCAATGATTTGAGCTTACCGCTTTCACAAGCATCCAATCAGGGCCCCCCGTTAAGAGCCAATCAGACTGGCCAAAAACGACAAATCACGACTCGCTATTCACGGGCCAATGAGAAGTGCAGGATTACAAGCCTGCTGTAAAGTAAAGCTGTTTAGGGTTTTATCGCTGCGTTGGTTTAGTCCATAACACCCCTCACCCCTAGGTTCCATCTGAGGGGTGGGGTGACGTATTCTCATAAATAGGCAGGTCGCTTCACCTGTCTGCTTCACCTGCACTGTTCCACTGGTTTCTGTCCTGGTTCTGGTTCCGGTGGGCTGCTAGCTGGGTTGGATGGTGAAAATTGTGGCCCTGGGCTGCTTTCCCTGCTTACGCCAGTGCTGTCTTCTGGGTTCCCTGGATCTGTTTCCATCGCAATGCTGTCATGTGGCGAGGCCACTCCCTGGCTCGGTTCTCCTTCTGATGGTGAGTATCCCCTGGTTGGTTGTGTAGGCTGTTGGGTTTCGATTATCATTTCTTTTTTGGCCACCTCAATGTTCCCTCCCCCTCCAGCTAGAGGTTCCGGGGCTGAGATGGGACTAGGTGCTAATCTGGAATGGAATTGGTCTATGTGGCGCTTCCACATCTTACCATCTGCAGTTTGTAGGCGATAGGATCGGGGTCCCGTAAGTTGCGTTGTGGTCACAGGGACCCACAATGGGTCAGCCGAGAAGTTTTTTGCAAACACGAGGTCACCTTCCTGGAATGCCCGACACTTGCTACTGGATCCCGGGGGTTGTTCCGGCGTGTAGTTTGGGTGGAGGCGATCGAGATGCGAGCGAAGTTTCCAGCCCATCAGGAGTTCAGC
Source organism: Hydrophis major (assembly GCA_033807585.1). Classification (NCBI taxonomy): domain Eukaryota; kingdom Metazoa; phylum Chordata; class Lepidosauria; order Squamata; family Elapidae; genus Hydrophis; species Hydrophis major. The sequence continues at coordinate 60,678,984 of CM066331.1, read as the reverse complement.
TGGGGTATTGTTCGTGGTGCTGTTTGGGGTTATGTGCTGGAGTAGAAGCATCCGGTTTATTTTGTCATCAATGTCGCCGTGGTCCATTTTGTGCAAGGTCTGTTTTGAACCATTCGCTCAGCCCCACCATTTACCACAGGGTGAGCTGGCGATGTTAAGGAATGGCGGATGCCCCGATCTGCCAGGTACTGTTCGAATGGCAGGGCAGTAAATTGGGGGCCATTATCGGAGACCAGAACATCCGGAAATCCATGGGTAGCAAATAGTTTATTCAGCTTTTTAGTGACTGCCTCTGTGGTGGTGCTTTTCATCTTGTGGACTTCGAGCCAGTTTGAATAGGCTTCCACTGTTAGGAAGAAAGTGTGTCCTCTTGTGGGTTCCACAAAATCGATGTGGATACAGGACCAAGGACCTCGAGGCATTTCCTACTGAGTTGGGGGAGTCTTTGGAGGAGTGGAGCAATTCTCCTGGCATTTGCTGCACTTTGCTACCCAGGTCTCTATCTGTCTGTCTAAGCCAGGCCACCATGTGTAACTCCTGGCCAATGCCTTCATCCGCACAATGCCTGGATGTCCATCGTGCAACATTTTCAATAACCTATATTGCAATTTCTCCGGGACTATGACTCTGTCTCCCCACACTATTCAGCCTTTCTGGGAGAATAGCTCTGTTTGATGATTTCTAAATGGCTTGAACGTGTCATTGGTTGCGCTGACTGGCCAAACCCGTTCTACCCAGCTGAGGACTCATGCCAAAACAGGGTCCTTTTTTGTTTCTAAGGCGATGTCTCGAGCGGTCAGCAGTGGCAATTTGAGGGTTTCGATTTTCAATACGGCTAAGGTTGGAGCAGGGTCCTCTATGATGTCTGATAGTGGAGAGTGGCTCAAGGTGTCAGCGTGGGAAATGGTTTTCCCCGGGCGATGTTGCAATCGATAATCGTAGGCGGCTAAAAATTCTGACCAAAACGTCATTCTTGGTGATAAGATATGGGGAGTTGGTTTGTTTCCCACCAAAATACCAAGTAGCGGCTTGTGGTCCGTAATTATGGTAAAAGGTCTCCCATACACATATTCATGGAAACGTTTAATTGCGGATACAATAGCAAGAGCCTCTTTATCGAGTTGACTATAGTTCCTTTCGGTTTTAGACAAAGTTCTCAAAAAGAACGCAATAGGTACCTCATTCCCATTTGGTAGGACATGGCTTAAAATGGCTCCCACTCCAAATGGTGAGGCGTTACAAGTAACTGTCAAAGGTAGAGTCTCGTTGTATTGCATTAATACAGCATTGGAGGTTAAGAGGTCTTTAACCTCTTGGAACGCTTTCTCTTCACGCCGTCCCCAGACCCAGGAAGCTTTTTTGTCGAGAAGTTTTTGTAGGGGTTCAGCTACGGTTGCCTTCTGGGGCAAGAAGATGTTATAAAAGTTGATGAGTCCCAGGAAGGCTTGGAGGTCTGTCTTATTCCTAGGTCTTGGGGCATTTTTGATTGCGGTTAGTTTTTTTTGGTGGGGTGGATTCCCTGTCTGTCAAGAAGGTATCCCAGGAACTCCACTCTCTCCATACAAGGTTGACACTTGTCCCTTTTTACCTTCAGACCAGCGTCTTTAAATTTCTGAAGAACTTTTCTGAGTCATTGTACTAATAACTCTTTAGTGGGGGCAGCTATTAGGATGTCGTCAAAATAAAGCACGACACCTTTTATGCCTTGTAATAGTCTCTCCATTAAACTTTGGAAAATGCCAGGCGCCACGCTTACTCCGAATTGGAGACTATTGCACTTGAAAGCGCCTCTATGTGGAACTATTGTCTGGGCTTCTGCAGTTGTTGCGTCTACAGGTAGTTGCTGGTATGCCTGAGCTAAGTCCAATTTCACAAATATTTTTCCGCCACCCAGGGAATGAAGGAGGTGTTGAACCACTGGTACTGGGTAAGCGCTCTGTTGAAGAGCATGATTTAGGGTGTCCCGGTAATCCCCACAAATTCTTAACGAACCATCTGGCTTCATGGGCATTACTATTGGAGTTTCCCAGTGGGCATGATCAATCGGTTCCAATACGCCCTGGGCTATCAGTTTATCTAGCTGCTCGTCGATCTTCGGCTTTAAGTCAAAAGGTACCTGACCAGACTTAAGCCGAATGGGAGCTACATCGGGGCTGAGATTAAATGATATAGGGGTCCCCTTGTACTTGCCTAATGTTCCTGTGAACACGTCCTGGAATTGCTGGATGAGAGCCTCTTCCCAGTCGTCACTTCTGTTTTGGTGTATGCCAGCTAGTTCAATCCCAAGTGGGGCAAACCACTGTAACCCTAACAAGCTGGGTCGGTCATGATCGACAACAGTCAGGGGAAGCGTTGCTCTGTGGTCCTTGAAGGATACTTGGACGTGGCTGGAACCGACAACTGGAATTCTGTTTCCCTGGTAGTCTTTCAGGATGATTCGTTGCGTGCTGAGGTCCTGGCAGCAGATGGCAGGGATCAGCTGTTTGAGGGTTTTCCAGGATACCATCGATAGGGATGATCTCGAATCGACTTTCATCATGCATGGTCGATTCTCAATAGTAACTCTTATGTGGATCTTTCTTGCATCGAACGATGAAGCGTGGCCGAAAATAATGGTTTGGTGGGCCTCTTCTCATCTCGTTGAAGAGGCAGGTGCTCGATTTCTGTAGTAGTAGTGGTTGTTCCATTGGTGATTCAGACGGTCCTGGTTCTCAGGAGGTTTGCCTGTCTCCTGACGGAGGTTGTTCTCCCTTCGGCTAGGACTGGACTCTCGCTTGCTTCTGCAGACTTTTGCGATGTGGCCTCTTTTTCCACAGGTATGGCAGAGTGCGTCGAGGAATTTGCAGTCTGATTGCAGGAGGTTTGCCCTGCAACCAGCACATTGGCGCGGACTTCTCTGGTTTCTTTGCTCTCATTTTGAGTGGAGCCGATTGACCTCCTCTTCCTCACTGTCTGAGGATGACTTTAGGTCTTCGTGGTGGGTGGTGATAGCATGCTTCTCAGCGGCGAGTGGGCTATCATTAGCGAGTTGGAGCGTTCGCTTGACGCATTCGAGCGGCTGACTTTCTGGTTGCTTCTGCATCAGTAGCGTCAGTGATGACATCTTTAAGGCTGATGTTGCCTTTCGCCATCAGTTTACTCTGCACATGTGGTGCATTTAATCCCAGAACTATGTGGTCTCTTAGGGCTTCCTCTAAGTTTGCAAAATCACAAAGGCCTCTTAGGTTCTGGAGGTCAGCTACAAAATTTCCAACGCTCTCGTCCTTCCATTGGTCCCTCTGGTAAAATTCGTGTCTTCGTATCAGTGTAGGTACTGCAGGTGTGTAATGGGCTCGGAGGATTGGGGCGAGGGTATCCCAATCCATGGTCTTCATTTCCGCTGGTTTTGCCAGTGCTTTAGCCATTTTGGAAACAGCGGGGCCGCAATGAGTCAGGAACACCGCTAGTTTCTTGCCAGGCGTAGCATCTTTTAAATTGTTGGTCTCCAGGAACATCTGGAAGTTATCTATATACGAGTCCCAGTCTTCGGTTGCTGGGTCGAATGGAGCGGGTGATACGGTGCCACTGGTCATCTTGCCATTCGTTGCGTGTGTTCTTTCGCCACCTGCTCTGTCTTATTCAATGTGTACTTAGTCAGCTCTATTGTCTCCGCATCCCATCCTCGTCACCAGTGTTAAATCCTGGGCATGGGCGCAAGGAACGGAGATGAGACATCGAACGGTGACTTCAATTCTTTATTGAAAAGAAAGAACAGAGCAAATACTTGTGCGGCAGCAGCTCTTTTATAGAGCTGGCTGCTGTCAAACAACCAATGATTTGAGCTTACCATTTTCACAAGCGTCCAATCAGGGGGCCCTGTTAACAGCCAGACTGGCCAAAAACAACCAATCACAACTCGCTATTCACAGGCCAATGAGAAGTGCAGGATTACAAGCCTGCTGTAAAGTAAAGCTGTTTTGGGTTGTATCGCGTTGTTGGTTTAGTCCATAACAATATGCATATTTCTCCATTTGTTGGCATGGCAAATGGGTGAATCAGAAGGATAATCACAATAATCTGTGATAGTTTCCCCCTTATTTTGTATTCATGGTATACTTCACTAAAATGAGGCCATACACCCATTTTATTTTAATGGTTATTGTTATGTAGAAGATTAGAACCAACTAATCAATGTATTCATTCCATTCATATTCTGTTAAACCTATCAAAAACTCCTGGGGTATATAATTTGCAACCTTTGGGGTACCTGAATTTTCTCCTTAAGTCTTGAGTGCAATCTCCATCATTGTCATGAACTTATAATGTTTAATGTAAGGAGAAGGAGATATACAAGGAATCATAAACACTGTTTTTAGTTAAATGTAAGTTCAACTAAACTAGGTTGGTTGTGTTCCATGTTTGCAATATTTTACAATATTTTACAGTCTGGATGTTCTGTGTTTATGGTGGCGAATTTTAGTATTGTATAAAATTGCCTTTTTCCATGTGATCTCATGTCCATAAAAGGCTTATGTTTGTATGTATTAATATGTGTATAGGTTAGATAAAGTGCATATATCTTGATTGGCTCAAACTTTCCACCATCTCAAATTTCTGATGAAAGAGAAACAGGATACTTTTCAGATTAGCAGTGACAAAGAGGAGCCCAGGAACCCAGCAAACCACTTCTATTGTTTCAATGAATTTAGAAAGGCAAAATATGGAAAAGCATGTCTTGCTTTTCTTTCTCTTGCTTTCCCCAATCTTATTTCACTAAATAAAACTACACTTCTTTCCTTGAATGTAAGCACTGTCTCAGACTGCTTTTGTCAGGACCCTAGATTGCTCAAACAGCTTTGTCCACATTCAAAAGAACCTGAGTACAGCTTCTCTTCATGCCATACATGATGTGTCCTATTTCTGTTCAATATTTTTTTTCCAAAGAGTTTTTTATTTTTATTTTTTATATATCTTTTTATGTGAGCAACGTGGTTCCATTACAGCATACTTACATACTTACATTTCCATCTATCTTGTATAATATCATTTCATGTCATTATCCATTCCACTTATCTTTAAATAAATTTCCATTTCATATTTCAATTCATTAATTCAATATTAATATCATTTCATCCACACATACATTTTCAATTTTTTATCCCCCATTATTTCCATTTTCAGCTTACCACCTATTTTATTTTACATTATACATCATTATAATCCTTAATTTTCTCTAGATCTATATATAATAAACAATCTAAAAAGAATAAAAATAAAATAAAACTAATATATTTAGGATCCACAGGGTATATCCTCTCAATCAATCTCTTTTATTTGTTTCCTCTGTTGTCAATATCTCTGTTTTAAGTCCTTTTATGTCTTTTGACAATGGCCCTTGTCTTCATATTCATCTGGGCTGCTTTCCTTCTCCCTTAACTCCTCCTCTCTGGGCTTTCTTTGTTCTTCTATGAACTACAACACCATTACTATTATGAACTAATAAAACGCTTAAATAAAGTTTTATCAAACCTTTAGAAATAGCAGGGTTCTAATCCTGCACTTCTGATTGGCCGATAATAGCGATATTGGATTGGTTCATTCAGGAGAATCTGATTGGCTGTTAATGAGCCACTCTCATTGGTTAAAGGGGTTAACACTCCACGTTTTTTATTGGTTACTAGATCAGCAGCTTGCCTCTAAAAAGGCTGCTGCTGCCCTAGGTTTTTGCTCTGTTCAGAATGATTAATAAAGAGTTGAAGTTCACTGTTCACCGTCTCGTCTCCGTTCCTTGCACTCATGTGCAGAACTTAACACTGGTGATGAGGGTGGGATGCGGAGACGTCAGAGCTAACTGAATACTAGAGAGCACCAAACAGAGCACGTGGCTGAAGGCGCATCAACGGCGGAAACCATGACTGGCGGCACCATACCACCCGCTCCATTTGACCCGGCACAAGAAGAATGGAACTCATACATGGACCGGTTCCAGATGCTTCTGGAGACCAACAACTTGAAGGATGCCACTACTGGAAAAAAGAGAGCGGTATTCCTGACTCACTGCGGACCTGCCGTTTTTAAGATGGCTAAGGCACTGGCGAAACCGGCTGAGGTGAAATCCATGGACTGGGACGTCCTCGAGCCCCTCCTACGAGCCCACTATGCACCTACTGTACCAACGCTTGTCCGAAGACATGAATTTTACCAGAGAGACCAGTGGAAAGGAGAAAGCATTGCAGATTTCATTGTGGATCTCCGGAACCTGGGAGGCCTCTGCGGGTTCGCTGACCTCGAAGAAGCTCTAAGAGACCGAATAGTTCTGGGATTAGATGCACCACATGTGCAAAGTAAGCTGATGGCGAAAGGTGACATCAGCCTTGCAGATACCATCACTACTGCAGCAGAAGCAACCAGGAAGTCGGCTGCCCGAATGCGCTGCACCAACGCCCCGCTCCGCCAACTCGCCAGCAAAACTTCACCTCACCTAGAGTAACATACAATGGCAACCCACCACGAGGACCTCAAATCATCATCGGAAAGTAATGAGGAAGAGGTCAACTGGCTCTGGTCTGAACAAGACCAACGCCACCAGCATAATCAGAGACTGCAGCATCAATGTGCAGGTTGTGGGGCAAACCACCCACGATCAGACTGTAAATTCCTCAATGCGCTCTGCCATGTTTGTGGGAAGAGAGGGCACATTGGAAAGGTCTGTAGAAGCAAGCAAGGATCCAGCCCATTTCAGAGGGAGACCAACCAGCGCCAAACCACAGGAAATCGTCCTGTGAATCGGGAACATTTGAACCACCAGTGGAACAACCACTCCTACAGAAATAAACCACTAGCTAATTCAACAAAACAAGAAGAGGCACACCAAACCATTACAATTGGTCACGCCTCATCATTAGATGCAAAGAAGATCCAAGTGAAGGTTGCCATCAAAAACCAGCCCTGCGTTATGGAAGTCGATTCAGGATTGTCTCTCTCGATGGTTTTCTGGAAGACCCTTAAACAATTAATCTCTGCCGTCCGGCGGCAAGACCTCAGAACCCAAAGAATTATACTCAAGGATTATCAGGGAAACCGAATTCCAGTCGTTGGATCCAGCCTAGTCCAGGTCTCATTCAAAAATCGTACTGCATCTTTACCATTGACCGTCGTCGACCGTGATCGGCCTAGCTTGTTAGGCCTTCAATGGTTCACTCCACTTGGGATCGAGGTAGCCAGCATTCACCAAACCAGAAGCGATGACTGGCAGGAGGCCCTCGTCCAGGAATTCCAGGATGTCTTTGCAGACAAACTAGGCGAGTACAAGGGGACCCCAATATCATTTAACCTTAACCCTGAAGTAGCCCCCATCCGCCTTAAGCCTCATCGAGTCCCTTTTGCCCTTAAACCAAAGATTGATGAGCAGCTTGATAAATTAATAGCCCAGGGTGTTTTAGAACCAATAGACTACGCTCCTTGGGAAACCCCAATCATAACACCCATCAAACCGGATGGATCGTTAAGGATTTGTGGGGACTACTGTGCCACCCTGAATCACACCCATCAACAGAACACTTACCCAGTGCTTGTGATACAACACCTCCTCCATTCCCTGGGGGCGGAAAAATCTTTGCTAAATTGGATTTAGTACAGGCGTACCAACAACTGTCTGTAGATAAAAAAACAGCAGAAGCACAAATGATCGTTATGCACTGAGGCGCCTTTAAGTGCAACCGACTCCAATTCGGAGTTAGCGTAGACCCAGGAATTTTTCAGAGTTTGATGGAGAGACTCTTGCAGGGGATAAAGGGGGTCATACCATACTTTGATGATGTTTAATTGCTGCCCCGAATGGAGAAATACTAAAAGAACGTCTTAAATTGGTTCTCCAGAAATTTAAAGACTCCGGCCTTAAGGTTAAAAAAAATAAATGTCAACTGTGTACAGATAAAGTAGTGTTCCTGGGGTATCTAATCGATAAACAAGGCATTCACCCCACCAATAGCAAACTAAAAGCAATCAAGAATGCCCCAAGACCCAGAAATAAGACTGATCTCCAAGCTTACCTGGGGCTCATTAATTTTTACAACATCTTCCTGCCCCACAAAGCGACCGTAGCTGAGCCCCTACATAGACTTCTCGACAAAAAAGCAACCGAGAGGAGCACGCGTTCCGACAAGTGAAAAACTTATTAACATCAGATGTTGTTTTAATGCAGTATAACGAGACTTTGCCTTTAACAATTACATGTGACGCGTCACCGTTTGGAGTAGGAGTCATTTTGAGCCATGTGTTACCAAACGGTAGTGAGGCCCCTATTGCCTATTTTTCAAGGACCCTATCAAAGGCTGAACGTAACTATAGTCAAATTGATAAAGAGGCTCTTGCTGTTTTATCTGCTGTGAAACGGTTTCATGAATATGTATATGGACGAGTTTTTACTATTGTTACCGATCACAAACCTTTGCTGGGGATTATAGCGGGAGACAAGCCAACCCCCTATATATTATCACCTAGAATGACTCACTGGTTGGAGTTTTTGGCTGCTTACAATTATAGGCTGCAACACCACCCGGGGAAAGCCATTCCCCACGCTGACGCGCTGAGCCGTGCACCACTTCCGGAAACCGTCGATGACCCAGCTCCAACCCTTACGACACTCCAGATTGAAATGCTACATTGAAATGCTGCTAACAGCTAGAGATATCGCGATCGAAACAAAATACGATCCTATCTTAATGCAAGTTCTTAGCTGGGTTGAACAGGGATGGCCAGTAGATCAAATCCCTGACGACTTCACCCCCTTCAAGAACCGGCAAACAGAACTTTTTTCGCAAAAAGGCTGCATCCTATGGGGGGATAGAGTCGTCGTCCCAGTGCGATTACGAGCAGTATTAAAAACAATGCATGAGGGTCATCCCGGCATCATGCGTATGAAAGCACTCGCATGAAGTTACGCGTGGTGGCCGGGCATTGACAAACAGATCGAAGCCTGGGTAAAGACTTGTTTAAAGTGCCAGGAAGTTAGCAATGCCCCAGCTAAAGCAACTCCAACAGAATGGGAAACACCCCGCATGCACATTGACTTTGCGGGATCTTCTAAGGGACATACGTTTCTAATAACAGTGGATGCCTATTCCAACTGGCTCGAGATCCACGAAATGAAGAGTACTACAAATGAGTACCACGAAATGAAGAGTACTACAACCGAGTCCATCATTCGGATGTTGAACAGGCTATTCGTGATGCATGGACTGCCAGACGTTCTGGTATCCGACAACGGACCCCAGTTTACCGCTCTACCCTTTGAACAATACTTAGCGGACCAGGGTATTCGCCATGCGCTAACTTCGCCAGCACACCCTGCGGCTAACGGAAGAGCCGAGCGCATGGTACAATTTGTTAAAAAAAAACCCTCTACAAAATGGACTATGGGGACATTGAAGATAAAATAAACAGAATACTCCTTCTCCAACACATCACTCCACACAGCATCACCAACAAGACTCCAGCTGAACTATTAATGGGACGCAAACTCCATTCCCACCTCGACCGGCTTCATCCGTCTTACGAGCCAGAGAAACCCTGTGGATCTAGTGGAAAATGCCGCGAGTTCAAGATAGACGACTTAGTTTTTGCCAGAAACCTTTCCGGCGAACCGTTGTGGGTCGAGGCAACTGTAATTCAAGCCACTGGACCCAGGTCGTACCAGGTAAAAACCTGCGACGGAAAAATATGGAAACGCCATATAGATCAGTTTCGCTCTAGGCTACAACCTAGTTTCCACGACTCTGGTAACTCCCAAACTGAGGGAGGAGGGGATGTTGAAGAAACCGAATTCGAGATGGTGGAAAGCAGGAATGAAAGAAGTCAGCAATCGGGCGTAATGAATGAAGAAGAATCAGGGAGGGGCGTGTCCTTGCCACAGAGGAACACCTCAACAGAGGCAAGCCCGCAAAGATCAGAGGACAACAATGAGAACATTAGCGGCACTGAGTCATCCAATGAGGAACCACCGGCACCTGACTTGCCCAAAAACGTCCCATCGAAACCAGGTTACAGACAGGAACTGGTGGGACAGCGTAAATCCAATAGACAGTCAAAACAACCTTCATACCTCAGGGATTATGTCACCGTACCCCTTAAACGGAACCCAGGGGGAAGGTGTGTTATGAACTAATAAAACACTTAAATAAAGTTTTATCAAACCTTTAGAAATAGCAGGGTTCTAATCCTGCACTTCTGATTGGCCGATAATAGCGATATCGGATTGGTCCGTTCAGGAGAATCTGATTGGCTGTTAATGAGCCACTCTCATTGGTTAACACTCCACATTTCTCATTGGTTACTAGATCAGCAGTTTGCCTATAAAAAGGCTGCTGCTGCCTGATGTTTTTGCTCTGTTCAGAATGATTAATAAAGAGTTGAAGTTCACTGTTCACCGTCTCGTCTCCGTTCCTTGTGCCCATGCGCAGAACTGAACAATTACTTTGCCAACAAATATATCCAGTAATCTCATTCTTTATTTTAACATTCCTTTCACAATTTGCAGCTCCAACTTAAATTCTTTGTTTCTTTATTCCATTTCTTTAATCTGTTGAGTTATTCTTTACCTTATTAAAAGTCAATTTTTTCTGTTATGGTCCTTGCCAAAAGTCTCCGTTTATCTCAGTTTCTCTTTCTTCTGTTTTCTTGTCACAGTCAACATTAAACAGTCCCAAAATATTACATTCATTTATACTTTGCTGCAATCCCCACTTTTTTTTGAGACCTGTAGGGTTCTTGTTATGCTAGTAATCTTTTATTTCATTTCTTTTCTCTTTCACATATTTATACGACCAGTAATTTTCCATAAAAACATAAAAGAAGAAATATCTTTAACCATTAGAAGGTGATCTATATCACAAACACTTTTCAAAGTTCTTTTTTTAATTCTCTTTTCTGTTGTTTTAATATTAAATTTTATCCATTCCAGGTAAATCCAGCATTTTATCCAATGTCTAATGAGTGCACAAGTCTGTAGATTATTCCAGATTTAATCTCTAGTGTCATATTGTTCTTTTATTTCTGGTTTGTATTTACCTTATATTTTCCACTTATTTCCCATTTGCTGCTACCACTCTTCCAAATGAGGACTTTTTTTTCCTGCTTTTCAGGGTTGTCAAAAAATGTTCAAAATCTTTTATCTAGTTACATGCCGCTCACCATTTCACTGCTCCAGCACACACTTAAGTCCCAGCAGCTTCGTGTCTTCAGGACAGCCATTAAATTGCTGCTTCTCACTGTCTTCTAGGGGAGTATACCAAGCCGGGGAGGTGAGATGCGGCTCCCCTCGACCCAGCTGGTGGTCTCCTCCTCCCCCCCCACCCCTACAAGGTGGGTTAGATGAATCCAGTCCCTTAAGGACCGCTCAAACAGGGCAAGCATGGATCAAAGTCATGCATGATCGCGGTCTGTTTTGTCTTTGATGGAAGCACCACCAGAAGTCCCTATTCTGTTCAATGTTGATTACATATAAATTCACCAGTATCCTACATTTGCATTAATGGGCTTTGGGATCATTACTTACAATGAAGAGTGTAGTCTTTCATCATCCAAACATAAGAAGAAATGAAAAAATTACTGTTTATATCACTTCATGTATGGCTTGTGGATGGAAATGAAAATATAGTATGTAAATATCATCAGGCTTCTGTATTGTGTGATGATGATGGCAGATGAGATTCTGCTAAAACATTGCTACAACTTTAAAAGCACTACAATGACGTGGGAAAATACCTGAACAAAGCTGAATACCATACATGTAAGTACCTGCAAAAACTTAAGAATATATATATGTATTCACGGGTACTTATATATATGGTATTCAGCTTTGTTCGGGTATTTTCCCACTCATTATAGTTGTGCTTTTAAAGTTGTAAATGAGATTCTGCTGAAATGTTGCTACAACTTTAAAAGCACAAATATAATGACGTGGGAAAATACCCAAACAAAGCTGAATACCATGTATGTATGTATGTATGTATGTATGTATGTATATATGTGTATATACTTTGTGCTTTGTTGAAATGTTAATTTGAAGCAGGTCAATTTTGTCTTTGGGGTTCCTGAGGATGGCTGCACAAAAGTCTGACTCACAAACACCATACAGAAGCCTGATGATGGCAGATGAGATTCTGCTGAAACGTTGCTACAACTTTAAAAGCACCACGTGGGAAAATACCCGAACAAAGCTGAATGCCAGACATGTAAGTACCTGCTGGCAACATTGTGTTACTTTATTGGAGGCCTTTAGTGCAGCTTGGCTTCAGGTAAATGGACGGCTATCATTAGTTAGGAAGCTGGGTTTCATCTGGGTGCCTGGTTGGGGTGTGTTTGAGCTGGAGGTATCAGGGGGGATCTGTTTGTGCCCAGGTGTTTGCCTGGCTTGTGGTGTGGAGATTTTTTTGTTTGTGAGTGCAGGCTTCCAAATGATTGACAGCCTGGTGGAATCATCTCTTCTGTTCATGCTTTCTGGTCTTTTTTCAATTTCTATGGCTTCTCTGATGATTCTGTGGTAGGGATTTTCTATAGTGGCTAGGGTTTTGGTGCCATTGAAGTTGATGTTATGACCTGTGGCTTCCATGTGTTGGACTAGTGAGGAAGTGTGTTCCAGCTTTTTGACTGCATTTTTGTGTTCATCCAGGCGGGTACTTATTCTTCTATTGGTCTGTCCAATGTATGTGGCCGGGCATGATGCACAGGGGACTTCGTATATGCCTTGGTTTTCCAGGTCAATTTTGTCTTTGGGGTTCCTGAGGATGGCTGCTATTTTTCTGTCTGTTTTGAAGGCAGTCTTGATGTGGTGTCTGTATAGAATCTTACTAATTTTGTCTGTAGTGCCTCTTATGTAGGGCAGGACAGCTGTTCCATGGGTCTGTTCATCTTCTGGGTCTCTATTATGTCTCAGTGTGTTTTTGTGGATCAAGTTGGTAATTTTGCTTTTGTGGAAGCCATTGGCTGTCAATATTTTAGTCAGGGTGCATAGTTCAGTCTTAATGTGTGTCTTGTCTGCCAGGCATTTGGTTCTAGTAATTAGTTTTTTAGCCACGGAGTTTATCTGTGCTGGGTGGTGGTGGGATTGGGCGTTGAGGTAGTGGTTGGTGTGTGTTTTCTTCTGGTATATGGTATGTCCTAGTGTGCCATCTGTTTTTCTGTAGATTAGTACATCTAGGAATGATAGTTGTTTGTTTGTTTCTGTTTCCATGGTGAACTTGATTTTGGGGTGTGCACTGTTTAGGTGTGTTAGGAAATTGTTTAGGTTTTCTTGTCCATGGGGCCAAATCACGAATGTGTCATCGATATATCTTAACCATAGTTTGGGTTTGAGGATGGCATTGGTCAGGGCTCTGGAATCGAATTCTTCCATGAACAGGTTTGCAATGACAGGTGACAGTGGTGATCCCATGGGGGCTCCTTCAATTTGTTTGTATCTTTGTCCTTTGTATATGAAATATGTGTTCGTTAAGCATTGTTCTGTTAGTTCCATGAGGTGTTTAGCTGGTTGGTATTTATTTTTGATGATTTCAAGGGTCTCTTTTATCGGGACTTGAGTGAATAGTGAAACCACGTCAAAACTTACAAGCAGATCTTCTTGCTCCACGTGTAGATCTTTGATCATTTCCAAGAAGTGGTGTGAGTTTTGTACATGAGAAGCTGCTGTTTCAGCATGGGGCTGTAGCTCTTTTGCTAGGTGTTTAGCTAGGTTTTGTAGTGGTGCTCCTCTGGAGCTGACTAAGGAACGAGCTCCACAGTAAGAGATTCCAATTAGATCAGTTAAACAAAGATTTGCTAGCACTACACCCGGAATTGAGTAGCAAAATCCACCCTCTACTTTGGGACGAGATAAAACAACTTACAACTTGGAGAGCTGAATCTACAAGCACTTACAAACAGGAAAAGCTCTTGAAAAAATTAAAGAAATTAGAACATGACAAGAAAACCCCCAACAACTCACAACAACACCTGAAACAATTAGTGTACAATGTTTCCAACAGAGAACTCACCAAAACAGAAACAGAAGTCCTCACCAAAGGATTCAATTATGCTATAGCACCCCAAAAAATCCCCACAGAATCCATCATATGTGCAATAGAATCCAGCCTAACTAAATTAAATACAGATGAAGCTGATAAAATAAGGCACCAAGTTACTAACATCCTATGCAAAAGCAAACCACCCAAAAGCAACTTGCAGCAAAATGAAATTAAAGCGCTACAAACCCTGAAAAGAGACAGCAGCATAATCATCCTCCCAGGAGATAAAGGGAATGCCACTGTAGTAATGGACAGAAAAGACTATGAAACTAAATTGACAGACCTACTCCAAGACTCCACATACAAACCCATAAACACAGACCCAACCACATATCTAGAAAAATTAACCAAGAAGAAAATTATAACCAGCCACATAAGCAAAGAGATCCAACACATGATCATACCCAGAGAGAAATCTTCCAGATGCCCCAAACTATATGGCCTCCCAAAAATACACAAAGAAGGCATACCTCTCAGACCCATAGTCAGCTCCTACTAGTGAGCTTTGATGTCATATCCCTCTTCACCCAAGTGCCAATGATAGAAGCCTTGACACCCATCCAAAACAAATACAACCCCCCCCAAGCACATCCTAGATCTGACCAACCACTGCCTATCCAATACATACTTCACCTACAACAGACAAAAATACAAACAAATAGAAGGAGCACCCATGGGATCACCCCTCTCGCCTGTCATCGCTAACCTCTACATGGAACACTTTGAAACACAAGCTCTAGAAAAATATGATCACAAACCCAAACTCTGGCTCAGATACATAGATGACACCTTCATAATCTGGCCACACAGGAAAGAAAAACTGAACAACTTCCTCACACATCTCAACAGCCTACACCCCAAAATACAATTCACCATGGAAACAGAAGCTAACAACCAACTTCCCTTCCTAGATGTCTTGGTATACAAAAAATCCAATGGCTCCTTAGGACACACCATCTACCAGAAGGAAACACATACAAACCGCTATCTACATGCATTCTCACACCACCACCCAGCACAGATCAATTCCGTAGCCGAGACACTCATCTCCAGAACAAAATGCTTAGCCGACAAACAACATCTAGAGATCGAGCTACACACTCTCACCAGCGTGCTGACAGCCAATGGATTCCAAAGAAAGAAGATCACCCACCTAATCCAAAAAGAAACCCCAACCAAAATCTAAGACAGAGGACAAGAGAGTGGCAAAGCCCTCTCCCATATATAAAAGGCACTACAGACAAAATCAGCAAGATCCTCCAAAAACACAACATTAAGACAGCATTCTGCACAAACAGAAAGATATCCACCATCCAAAGAAACCCTAAGGACAAAATCGAGTTAGAAAATCAAGGAGTATACAAAATCCCTTGCACTGGTTGCCCCACCGCATACATTGGACAAACTAACAGAAGAATAAGTGCACGCATTGAAGAACATAAGAACTCAATCAAAAAGGAAGAACCAACCTCTTCCCTGGTCCAACATCTCAAAGCCACAGGACATGAGATTGATTTTAAAAATACCAGAACTATCGCCAAAACCAAACACTTCAGCAGCAGAATAATCAGAGAAGCCATAGAGATAGAAAAACGCCCACACAGCATGAATAAACGAGATGATACCTCCCACCTACCAGCCATTTGGAAACCCGCCCTATATGAACAGACGAGTACCTAACATGAAGAATGACACCAGACCCACAACCGAGAGCCACACAAGATGCCACCACCACACTTCCATGTAGAAAGCAGACTCATTCCCACACAGAAGATGAGACACGACCACGGACCAGAAGCCGCACTGCAGTTGCATCACTACCCACTTCAAACCCCTCTGAGCCATACATGAAGCAAACTGACCCCCACCATGAAGAGGCAGCACGACCATGAACTCGAAGCCAAACAGCAAGATCACAGCTCACCAGCTCAAATCCCCCAGCAACTAAGACTAACCTGAGCACAACCAAGCCCCCACCTGAACAGAACATGCCTCCAGCCAATCTGAACATGGCCAACCCCCCAACCAATCAGAACACAGCCAAACCCCCACCAGTCAGAACACACCCCCACCCAATCAGAACACAGCCAAGCCCCCACCCAATCAAGTCACACCCCCATTAGCAGTTAAAAGGAGAAAGCAGCTGCAAGCTCACATCACTCTGAGAAGCATAGAGCTGAAGACCAAGCCTGAAGATGATGAATGAGACTTCATCGAAACGTTGCCTAGATACTTCCAATCTTACGCGGGAGAAAACCCAAATAACCAAAGATCCACATACAAATACCCACAAGATCCCGTGTAAAATTGTATTTTACGTGGGAGAAAACCTGAATAACCAAAGATCCACATACAAATACCTGTGAGAACTTCAAAACACACACACACACACACACACACATATATAAATCTAATCTCTCCCTCCCCCCTTTCTCTCATCAGAGATTCAGCAAATCTTTATCTTTTGGCTATAAGTAGGATGCTTCAGCCATTGTTATATTTTATTATATAAATTTTTTATTCCAAATAAGATAAGTTACTTATATTGGTAGTTCTGAAAGAATCATGTCCAAAGATTCCCAGAGCAAGAGACATTTTCTCTAAATATTAAAAAATGTTTGTCTAGTTCCCTCCTTCTTGCAATTGATCCCAGTTGGACGAAAATAGAACATATTTTATAGCTTGGCTGAGAAATGACACGTCTGCTTGCCATGGCTGGGGAAAACAACAATAGAACACAATGTTCAAGATGAAACTTTGATTAAAGTGGAACACTAAGTTATGGATTTCTCAAATATGTAATCTATCTTAACTCTAAATACAGAAACTTAAATATGTGATGTAGCTATACATACTATTAAATCATAATGTTATTTATTTAATTGATATGAAATTTAGTTTCAGAGGAAAGAAGGAAAGGGATAGTTAGGTCTTCAAACTGGTTAAGAATGAAAAAAGCTTTTAGTCTCTGTTGATATGAATGGTAAAATATGCAATAAAATTTTTAGAATGGAAAAAGAATAGATAAAGCTATACTCCCAGCAGGCAAAATATAGCTGACATTTTTAATAATAATGAAACACAAGATCTTACCAGAACAAATCTAAACTCAATTTTGCATGTCAAAAATAGGTTGCATTTAATTTGTTTCGGATATTTTGATGGGTTTTCCTTTCATATGAGATAGGTTGAGAGTTATTAAAATCAAATGATTGCATAAAATTTGATAGAAAAAGTTTGAGCAGTAGCAGTGAGATTGGGCTTCCTAAACTGGGTCTTAAATGGTATTATAATGCCAAACTTTCTGAAGGTTTAAACTTCACATTCAATTTAATATACCATTCAATAGGCAATATTGCCAGGTTTAAAATATGAAATTAACATATAATTGCAAAGTTGTTTAACTTTCCTAATTTCTTTCAGTAGCTAATATGGGCATAGATTCATATCTTTCTTTCACTTTATGTTTCCATTTAGGTTTTAAATATATTGCATGTAAAAATCTTATATAGTTTCTTTAGAAGTTTGATTTTTTCATTTGGTCTCTTGATACTGCAGTCAGCCAGAGGCAATTGTCCAAAAATTTAAAAGGTGACAGCCTCTGAAATTAGAAAGATTTCAAAGAATGTTATTCAAACAAGTAACATTCTAGGAGGGCATGTGGGAGAATGGAGAAAGGAGGAAAGAATTTTTTTGTTCATTTGACTCATGCAAATCAGAAGGCTAAATCCATAAACCTGATCCAGATTGCCTGCATTAAATTCAATGGAGTCAAATTGCTGAAAGTGTTATGATAATAAATTTGGTTTCTAGAATAGCCAAAAGGGCTCCCATCACGACAGAAGATAAGGCTTGATGGATCTCTTTTTCTTCAAGAAGCCATTTAACAAAACATCATCCGTCACACAACCTCAAGGCTTCAAACTTTCATTGCATTTAAAATGCTTGCAAGAAGTAAGAGTTCTGTCACAAATCAAAGAGAGAAGCAAAAAGAATAAGTTGTTCATTTCCAGTCATAGTGCATATGAGGTTACTTTCTATGTACAATTTACTATAGATAGTAAGATAGATACTATAGATACAATAGATAGATGGATGATAGAAAAGTGTGAGAGAGAGGGAGGGAGAGGGAGAGGGAGATGGAGAAGCACAGAAGATAATAAATAATGTTCTTGTTGACTTGCTTTTATATCCATTCCTGGGAGATCTCCATTTCTGGGAGTCTGATGATTCTGAGTCGTATCTTAGCTGTTCCTAGCACTGCATTCTTCTGGACAGAGAGCTTTGATGTTGTTCCTGGAATCTGTGGCACCTACTCTCCCAGCACAGGAGTCACAGCTCCAAGTGTTTCTGCTACCAATAAGACCACAATGGCCTTAATTTTCCACATCTTCTCTACTTCTTCCTTAAGACCAGTGGCGGGATTCAAATATTTTTAGCATTGGTTTGGTGGGCGTGGCTTGGTGCGTGTGCTTTGCATGCGTGCACACACTTTATGTGTGTGTGCACGCCAAATATGCACTTTGCTCAGGCGCAGAGGCATTTGTGCAGATGCAGAGGCATTCTAACTAACTTTTTGCAAGCCTGCACTCTCCCGGTCACTTCAGCAACTGCCGCGTTCTGCAACTGCCGCGTTCAACAAAGTAGCTGCACTTCAAATTCAGAGCATAAAGGTGAGTATGGGAGCCGGACGGGCGGGTGGGCCCAACAGCAGAGTGGAGGACAGAACCAGTTTGGTCTCCACTGCTCATTACTGCTGCTGGCTTGGCAGAGCTAGGCTGAACCAGTAGAATCCTACCACTGCTTCAGACCCCATAACTTCTCTGCTTCTTCTTTTTGAAGTTGCTGTCACTTGACACTATTGTCACTGCTGTCTTCTCATTATTGTCTATTTCTATGATGTCTCGTTGATTGGACAGATCTGCCTGTCTGGATCTGGAAGTCCCAAACTATTTTATAACTTTTCCCAATGATCTTTTGTGAAATCTCCTATCTCCTAGACTTCAGAGGGCCTAGCCTTTACTGTACGCAGATGTTCTTGTACACAATGCAAGCTACATTGATTGTGCCATGTTCTTACCTGCATCTTACATCCTGCCATATGTTTTGGATAGTCTTTGGACTTCTCTGCATGGTCTACATCTTTGGTCTTGGCCAGAGTGATAGACCCCTGATTCTATGGATCCGATGCTAATGCTTTTTCTTGTACTGTTATGATTAGTGCTTTAGTGCTTTTTTTTTTTTTTTTTAGTTCCGCCACTGGTAGGGTTTCCCAGTGTCTGCCACCTCAGCTTTCATTCCATAAGGATCTTTTTCTTGCCATGCTACTTCTTCTACTTAATTTCTTCACACATCTACTACTGCTATAGGCATTCTTAAGCAGGTCAACTTTGGGTACCATCTTACTGATGTACTTCTGGATGTTCTGGTATACATGCAGTGTTTTGAACTTGGGATGGAAATCTTTGTACATTGTGAGGAGCTTCTGGATCTTCACACTAGCAGTTTCCATATCTTTCTTTGGCCAGTATACAGGCAGTATATCTGATGGTATGGATTTGTTCTTTCAATTGAGTTGACTCTTCAGGACCTGCCTTATCATTTGGTGGCATTTGGATAGTGCTGTCTTCCTAGCCTCCTCATTGTGTTTCCTGTGTGTTTGTAGGATATAAAGATACTTGTAGATGGTCTCTATGTCTGCTATATGGCCCACTCCTATCAGTCCTAACTACCTTCCTTCTCCATCTAGCCATTCCTTTCCAATCCTAATGACATCCCATTGTCATCACTGTAGATCCATGTCATGTAGATCAGTGAGTCAATGTCTCATTTGCTCTTAGCATTCACTTGGTGACATCTACATAGAGAAGATGGCTGATGGCAGAATCTGCTTAGCTTGAGATTTCCAGATTTAATAGACACTGTCATATGCAAAGTTTCAGTGTTTGATTTTTTTTAATGTGCTTTGAATATAACTTAACTTTACATAACATAAAGACAATATATACTTTCTAGCTGATTTCATTCAGTATTATCAAGTTCAGCATACAAAGTGACATAACTACATATGAAGGGGATCCCAATATCTGAACTGTTCATTAATTTCAAAGAACATGAAATTATCATGTTACCTCTTTATTTTTAGGCTTGCACTGATTTGTTTACAACATTATAAAGCTATGAATCTGGATTTTGCTTCTTGCAGAATAGAATTTATTAAATATATTATGGTATATGATATAAACTGTGTTGATTTTGGTATATTATTGTACCTCCATGTCACAATTCTGTTTTAAATTGTACCCTATTGACGCAGACTCAAGAGACACGTGAAGCTACCTTAACAGGTAGTTTTATTACATCTCTTTGTAAGCATTGGAAAGATGTTTTCTTTTGTAAAATCAAACATATAAAAGTGATGTGTGAATGATTCTTATATTCTATTTTATTGCTATGTCTATATTATTACTCTTCAATTGCTATTATTATGACAATGTTTAAACTATTACCTATCACCCTATTTCAATTACCTGTATACTATGCTCTATATTAATATGCATCAATATTTCTTTCTTATGTCTGTTCTGTCTTAAGACTGCTGTCTCTGAGATTTCTCCTTTTTCTGTAAATGGCCAGCATGTAGAACTTTTGCACCTTTTTAATATTGTAGTTTGTCTTGCTGGGCTGCTATACTTTTTTTACTTCTCTTTTGGACCTTCTACTCCTTATTGAATGTTAATAAACTCTTTTGTTTGGCTGAGCTGCAAAATTCTAAAGCATGAATCTCCTCCAATTCTCCTTCCACACATGTCAAGGTTTCAATTTTATTGGCAACTTTGCTGTGCTGACATTGGAGAAAAACTCAAATGGAACAGAAAAAAAAAAGGCAACACAAGGTGCTACAATTTTGTACAAGCAGTTTACTTTTCAACATTCTGAAATAAAATTCTTCTTTTAACTGAAATGGGAGTCACGCTTTTCTTCTTCACCCACTGATCCAGCATACCAGAACTGATTTGATTCAGTGAAAAATTTGCAGGAGATTGCATGGACTGTGTAGGGAGATGATCTGTGATTCTAGCAGGCTTCAGGAACAGCACACAGGAAGGCCCAAGTTTACTAACTGAATTTGGATGCTATCATCTTCTTAGCTCTAAAACAAAAGAGAATAATCTAGAGCAACTATGAGCTAATTTCATTGGCTGTCAGCATTATTTCATAACTTTTATTGAAGAGATCAGTCCAAACTTCTGATGAGAGCCATCTGTCTTATTATGCAGCCAGATGCTTGAATGAAAATGGCAAAGGCCAATGAGTGTCCCCATTCAGTTTTTATTCTGGTGCCATCCACTGTGTTTTATCCCTAGCACCTTGTAGCCCTCAGCAAATTACTTTTGAAATAATGCAGCCTTTATTAGAAATGTCTAGTAGCTGTTAGCAGACTTATCAGTCTTAACATACTATATAGACTAAGTCTATCTTGCCTGATCATATTATTGACAAAACCTACTTTCAGTAGGAATGGGTTTTTAAAAGTTTATTTTTCTCCTGCATCTTCTATGTTTAATTTAAAGGATTTTATTTTTTGCACAGGCTTAATTTACTAAATCAATAAGATTTATCTCCATAGCAATTTCAATAGAAATTATTTCATTAACAAATATGCTATAGATATATCTTTCTCGTAGAGTTAAAAGAAGACTGAGAAACATCCATGCCTAAAATCGTCCAGACAATGAGTCTTTTCTACTGTGCACAGAATAAGTCATTTCATTAAAAAGCAGGAGGGGGAGGAGAAATTTCATTGAGAGCAAAAGGTCTATTACTTTCCATGTCAGAACCCAGATATGACCTTACAGTGAACCGCTAGCTTTGTCTCCTGTGCTTGCAGCTTTATACGCATTAGCAATCAGCCAAATCACCACTGACAAAACCTAGTTACATGGGTGTCTGTTGATATGCTGCAGGCAACTGGTAGCAGTCCGTTTTAAGTTCTTTGAGATAATTGACATGCAGATGGCAGGTTGTTTGTTCTTTATCTGAAAAATAAGTTCTTCAAGCAAAGGGGAAGGTAATGACTTTGTGAACCACCAGACAAATGTCTCTGGAGATTCAAGTGTTTCTGCTTTATGAACAAGTTTCTTTTTATACCCTTTTTTTGGGGGGAGGCTACCTAATTCTTAAGGGAGAGCAGGGTGACAGTGCTGTTAATATTTTTACAGTATATGTCTGGAAGTGAACAAAGGCTTTTCATGAAAACCTGAAGTCATGGTTCACAGTCAACTTGCAATAACAGTAATCACAGTTGCATTGCAAATCTACTAACCACTGTATTTTGTGAGCTGAACATAAAGCTATGGTGTATTTGCATCTCATTTTGTCATTGTCTCACCTGGCAATCATATTTGAAAAGCACTTTTTTTTTCAGGTGGCAGCATCTGATCACATTGTTTTCACTTTCACCTTCTCTACACATTAGGCTCTCCATCTTAAGGCTGCCAAATTTGGGTTCCAATGCTTTATGTAATGTATATTTTTAAGATTCTTATTATACCTTTTTCATTTCTAAATGATAATAAGATAATACAAAATTAAAATAGTAGTAATTAAAATACAAGTATATAACCAAACTGTTGTGAATGAATAAATGTTTAATAAAGTTATCTTGAGCTTGAAGTCAAGTGCAGGGTTCTGGCCCTGCACTTCTGATTGGCTGTTAAATGGCAAGATCAGATTGGTCCGTTCAGGAGAATCTGATTGGCCATTAACAGGCCGTTCTCATTGGTTAACGGAGCTAGCGCTCCCAGGTTGCTATTGGTTGAATAGTTAATAAGTTGCCTATATAAGGAAGGCTATAGCAGCCATCCAGTTAGAGCTGTCACACCATGTAAATAAAGAGTTTGAAGTTCACTGTTTTCACCAGCTCGTCTCCATCATTCGCACCCATGCTCCACACTTAACACTGGTGACGAGGATGGGATGTGGAGACGTCAGAGCTGACTAAAACAACGAAGAAGACAACTGAGCATTTGGCTGAAACACACAACGGTGGAACCATGTCCGGCGGCGTAGTACTAGCCGCTCCGTTCGACCCAGCGCAAGAAGGCTGGGAGTCCTACATGGATCATTTCCAAATGTTCTTGGAAACAAATAATCTGAAGGATGCCACAACCGGGAAGAAACGAGTGGTATTCCTAACGCATTGCGGGCCAACCGTATTCAAGATGGCCAAGGCACTAGCAAAACTGGCTGAAGTGAAGGCTATGGACTGGGACATCCTCGAACCTCTACTAAGGGCCCATTATGCACTGACCGTACCAACACTCGTAAGATGGCACGAGTTCTACCAAAGAAACCAGTGGAAAGGAGGAAGTGTTGCCAATTTCGTTGCGGACCTCCGAAACTTGGGAGGCCTCTGCGATTTCGCTGACCTGGAAGAGGCTTTGAGAGACCGAGTAGTTCTGGGATTAGATGCGCTAAACGTGCAGAGCAAAATAATGGCAAAGGACGACATTAGCTTTGCCGACGGCATCACTGATGCCACGGCAGCGGAAGCAACCAAGAAGTCAGCTGCCCAACTACACCGAAACCGTACTCCGACACACCAACCAGCTTGCGACATTTCACCTAAGTCAGAAGGACAGCTTCCGATGGCCCACCATGAGGATCTATCTTCATCGTCAGACAGTGATGAAGAAGAGGTCCATCGACTGCAGTCCGATCAGGACCATTACCCGAAGTCCCAGCAACCATGCGCTGGCTGTGGGGCCAACCATTACCGGTCCAATTGCAAATTCCGCGACGCGCTCTGCCATGAGTGCAGGAAACGAGGCCATATCGGACGGGTCTGCAGAAGTCTCCTAGGACCCAGCCAGACCTCGAAGGGGGCCAACTATCGCCAATCGACAGGAAACCGTCCTGTAAGGCATGAACCAGCAAACCATTCCTACAGAAACCGACTCCTGAATCGCCTAACGAGGCGAGAAGAGGCTCACCAAACTATCACTATCTGTCATGCCTCTTCATTGGATGCCAAGAAAATCCGAATTAAAGTGGCCATCGAAAATCAGCCCTGCCAAATGGAAGTTGACTCGGGATCATCCCTTTCGATGGTTTCCTGGAAGACCCTCAAGCAACTCATCCCTACTATCTGGCGCCAAGACCTTCAATTCCAAAGACTCGTACTTAAAGACTATCAGGGGAACCGGATTCCAGTCGTGGGATCCAGTCGACCGGGTTTCGTTCAAAAACTGCACAGCGTACTTACTCCTGACTGTGATCAACAAGGACCGGCCTAGCCTGTTAGGCCTCCAATGGTTCGCACCACTCGGCATAGAAGTGGCAGGCATTAACCGAATCGGCGGCAGTGACTGGGAGGAGGACCTCGTCCATGAATTCAAGGACGTCTTTGCGGAAAAGCTAGGCGAGTACAAGGGGACCCCGATATCATTTAGCCTTAATCCAAAAATAGCTCCCATCCGCCTTAAGCCTCGTCGAGTTCCATTCGCACTAAAGCCGAAAATCGACGAACAGCTTGATAAGTTAATAGCCCAGGGAGTGTTAAAGCCAACCGATCACTCTCCCTGGGAGACCCCAATCATGACACCAATTAAGCCAGATGGTTCAATTAGAATTTGTGGGGACTACCGAGCCATCCTGAACCACGCCCTGCAGCAAAACCCATATCCGGTGCCGGTGGTGTAACACCTCCTCCATTCCCTGGGGGACAGAAAAGTCTTCGCTAAACTAGACTTAGCTCAGGCTTATCAGCAACTGCCAGTTGATGAAAAAACGGCACAGGCACAGATAATCGTAACGCACCGAGGTGCCTTTAAATGTACGCAGCTCCAATTCAGAGTGAGTGTAGCCCCGGGGATCTTTCAGAGCCTAATGGAAAGACTCTTACAAGGGATTAAAGGTGTTGTTCCCTACTTTGACGATGTGTTAATTGCTGCCCCCACTCCAAAAATTTTACGGGATCGTCTAAGACTGGTTCTCCAAAAATTCCAAGATGCAGGCCTTAAGGTGAAGAAAAATAAGTGTAAGATGTGTACAGATCGTGTCAAATTTTTAGGGTACTTAATTGACAGCCAGGGTATTCATCCTACCGATAGCAAATTGAGAGCAATAAAAAACACTCCCAGACCCTGGAATAAGGCCGACCTCCAGGCGTTTCTAGGCCTCATCAATTTTTATAATGTATTCTTGCTGCACAAGGCGACTGTCGCTGAACCTTTACATCACCTACTGGACAAAAAAGCAAATTGGGTATGGAGTCATAGAGAAGAGCAAGCGTTCCGTAATGTAAAAAAACTACTGACTTCTGACGCTGTACAATGAAACCTTACCGTTAAATATCACGTGTGATGCATCGCCTTTCGGAGTGGACACCATTTTGAGCCACGTATTGCCTAACGGTAGCGAAGCTCCTGTTGCCTATTTTTCAAAGACACTCTTGAAAACTGAGCGAAATTATAGCCAGATTGATAAAGAAGCCCTTGCAATTGTATCGGCTGTCAAAAGATTTCATGAGTACGCATACGGCCGGGCTTTTACTATAGTGACTGACCACAAACCTTTGCTGGGAATAATAGCTGGTGATAAGCCAACCCCCTATATATTATCTCCCAGGATGACTCGTTGGTCAGAATTCTTGGCTGCTTATAATTATCAGCTGCAATTCCGCCCCGGAAAAGCTATTCCCCACGCCGACGTGTTGAGCCGTGCACCGCTTCCAGAGACTATCAACGACCCCGCACCAACAATGACAACATTGCAGATCGATACACTCCGTACACCGCCATTAACTGCCCATGATATCGCGAGAGAAACAAAATGCAACCCCACCTTGGCACGAGTCCTCACATGGGTGGAATGCGGATGGCCATTGGACCAAGTATCAGACGACTTCGCACCATTCAAAAGTCAACAAACAGAGTTGTTTTCTCAAAAGGGCTGTATCATCTGGGGCGATAGAGTCGTTATCCCAGAACGACTCCAACAGGCACTACTAAGAACCTTGCACGATGGCCACCCCAGCATCGTACGTATGAAGGCCCTTGCACGAAGCTATGCGTGGTGGCCAGGCATCGACAGACAAATCGAGTCGTGGGTCAACATTTGTCATAGATGCCAGGAAGTAAGCAACGCTTCACCAAAGGCAATCCCAACCAAATGGGAGACACCGCGGGGGCCCTGGTCCCGTATCCATCTGGATTTTGCTGGGCCGACCAAAGGCCACACCTTCTTGTTAACCATAGACACCTACTCGAACTGGCTCAAAATCCACCGAATGAGGAACACGACCACCGAAGCGGTCATCAAAAAACTAGAAAGACTGTTTGCAACCCACGGATTACCAGACGTTCTGGTATCCGACAACGGGCCCCAATTTACCGCACTGTCCTTTGAGCAGTACCTGGCTGACCGCGGTATCCGACATGCGCTCACTTCGCCTGTGCACCCTGCAGCCAACGTTAGGGCCGAGCGCATGGTACAATTCATCAAGAAAATGTTACAGAAAGTGGACTATGACAACATGGAAGAGAAGATAAACCGAATCCTCTTTTTACAGCATATCACGCCTCACAGCATCACCAACAAAACTCCCTCCGAGCTGCTAATGGGACGAAAGCTCCGCTCCCACCTCGACCGGTTACACCCAGCCTACAAACCGGAGAAACCACCCGGATCCAGCGGCCAATGCCGTACCTTCCGGGTAGGCGATTTGGTGTTCGCTAAAAACTTATCGGGCGATCCGCTGTGGGTAGAAGCGACTGTGGTCCATGTAACGATCATACCTTGTACAATGCCCTGACGATAGACTTTGGAAGCGCCATATCGATCAACTACGATCAAGACTGCAGTCAGGCAATTCCAAGCTTCCTAATAACCAAACTGAGGGGGTGGGGAGATACAGAGGAAGACGAATTTCAACTAGCAGAAAACCTTTTTGAAGGAAACGATAGCGGAACAGAAACGCGAGAACAGGAACCAGGGATGGAGTGAGTTCACCTCAGGGTGATGCTGAAGATGTTGGTGACAACGAAAATGCGAACTCTGAATCAGAACCTTTCGCCAAACAACGCCCTACCTCAACAAGAGTGCAGCCAAATCAAAAAGACTAACAAAACACAATCGTCCTACCTCAAGGACTACGTGACTGCACCCAGTAAGCGGAACCCGGGGGGAAGGGGTGTTGTGAATGAATAAATGTTGAATAAAGTTATCTTGAGCTTGAAGTCAAGTGCAGGGTTCTGGCCCTGCACTTCTGATTGGCTGTTAAATGGCAAGATCAGATTGGTCCGTTCAGGAGAATCTGATTGGCCATTAACAGGCCGTTGTCATTGGTTAACGGAGCTAGCGCTCCCAGGTTGCTATTGGTTGAGTAGTTAATAAGTTGCCTATATAAGGAAGGCTATAGCAGCCATCCAGTTAGAGCTGTCACACCATGTAAATAAAGAGTTTGAAGTTCACTGTTTTCACTGGCTCGTCTCCATTATTCGCACCCATGCTCCACACTTAACACAAACTTCCAAAGAAAATTATTTTCCTTGCTGGAGGTTTTTAAGAAGGAACTGAACAGCTATTTTTCTGGAATGGTATAAGGCAGGGCTGCAGGCTAGATGCATTACGTGCTGGCCACACCCACACCTGGTTTAGCAAAGGAAAAAAAGTCCCAATATGTTATGTGATGATGGCATGATGCTGCAAGTTTGACAACCCTGGTATCAACAGGGGTGGGATTCTCCCAGTTTGCACCTATTCACTAGAACTGGTTGTTAACATTCTAAGCAGTTTGGAGAACTGGTTGTTAGAAGAAATTACTGGCGTAATCCTGTACGGAAGGCAGGAAGGAAACATTCTGCTGTTGCTTACAGAAACTCCATTAACCATTATTACATTCTTGGCAGAACTAGACTTTCTGTCTCAGGAACTTCTCTGGAAGTTTTTTTTCATCCCTTGCTGGTACTTTGCTTGTGTCAAGTAACCATTCAAAGTTACAATGGCACTGAACAAAGTGACTGATGACTATTTTTCACACTTTCGACTGTTGTAGTATCCCCACAGTCATGAGAGGCCAGGTGAGGAAAGGCATGCCTCAGTGTGATTGATGTTGAGTTGACCAGTCACATGACCTCCAAGCCATGCCCACCAACTAAGCCACGCCCACAGAACTGGTTGTTAAAAAATTTGAATCCCACCCCTGGGTATAAGGTCTCCTGTCTGAGCAAGGAGCTGGACTAGAAGACCTTCAAGGTCCTTTCCGACTCTTATTCCAACTCTTAGTTACAATGGCACTGAACAAAGTGACTTATGGTATCATATTCTTATGGTATCATATTCTTTCTTTTTGGGAATGGATATTAATATATTCATATATTTCTGGGCCTTTAGGATGAAAAGACAATATACGCAAACAAAAGCAGTATAAGCAGTAAAATCTTTGCTTGATATGGTCCTGAATAATTTGCCAATTGAGAAAGTGAAAAATAGCAACAGTTTTTTGATATTCAGCTTTCCATGCTATTTTCATGTACTTAATTGCATGCAAATATTTGGCATAACATTAGCCGCTTCTGGAAATGTTTTGCAGCCACTATAAAAGACCTTATGGTCAATAGGACCAGCCAAGTCATATGTAATAAAACTAGCACCAGCCCTTGCCAGTATTTATTTTATGATAAGACTTATGGAATGGCTTAATACAGACTCTCAAAAAAAAAAAAAAAAGTCAGTAAAACCTCATAAGCAATCTCGTTCATAGGAAATAATTTCTGTTGACATGTAAGGTTATACATTGTGGAACTAGTACAGCTGGAAGAATATACCCCTGTGATTTTTGACTAAACACCTTGGGGATTTCATGAAGCAATTGAAATCAAAGCCATATTGTTTTATAATCTTAGGCAGACATGAACACTAGGCATTCAAATTTATCTGATGCATGGGGGATAAGCCTATTCAAATTAGTCTGCTCCAGGTATTTAATGGGTTCATTTGATTTTCAAATAGCAATTTATGAAATCTGGATAGGCAATTCTGCTGAGGCCTTAATTGCTAGTTGAAATAAAGGGGTAGCTACAGGCTTAAACAAAAATGAACCTTAGTGGCCTTTTTTGGTCTACTGATGAAATGGGCTAATTGGCTTATTGGAAGCTCCAGGAGAAAAAGCAGTTGAGCACTACTGGTGAAAATTTAAACCACATACTGGTCAGGCATGAATTTAAAAAAAATCAGGTTCTAGTTGGCATTGTGGTAATATGAGCAGTAAGCCATTTTAGCAAAGGATAACCATTGAAGAACATTGGGATCCAATAAGGGGGAACCACACCGGAGCTGACTACTAGATTTAACAGCAAATTCCAGCTCCCCATCACTCCTTGCTTCAAAAACCTGTCAATTTTTTGTTCTTATATCGCTATAGTCTCATTGTTTTCTTTTTAACTGTTCTATTGTTCCATTACTTTGTAATTGTGTGTTTATGCTTCTTTATTCTTATTCTTCTTTTCTCTGCTTTTATTGCTGTAAACTACACTGAGATAAGTGGCAAATAAATTTCACAAAAATAAGTAAATAAATAAACATTTGTTGAACAACTGAGGGAATTTTTCTAAACATTGTAATCATTTATGTTTTATCAACATAAACCCCTCAGATCCAACTGAACTTTTGCATATTCTGTTCAGGTGCCTTGGGTTGTATGTTACAGTCTTATCTGGGATGAGCTGAACTTACTGAATCCATGGAAAGGGCAGGATTCTTCATGGTGACAATTCTGTCACCTGTACTCTGGATCTCTGTTCTTCCTGGCTTATGAAGACCTCTATGGAGGTAATAGTTGAGTTAGATAATTAATTAATGCACATTTGGAGGGTGGAGTTGGTATATACCAAATTTGTCTAGTCTTTAATCTTATTTTTGGGTTATTGAGAAATAGTTCATCTACAATTATTAAACAAACCTGGGAGAAAATAATAATACGGACTCTTTTCAATCAGATTTCAGGTCTAGGTATTGTATTTAAAACATATAGATCCCCCATGTTGACAATCTGTGGTTAGACTAGGATAGTAGAAGTGAGATTCTCCTAGTCATATAAGGGTTTGCTGCTTGAGAAGGAGCTTGATTAAAAGTCATCCAAGGTCCCTTCCAACTCTGTTATTCTGTTAATCTTGCTGGTTCTCTTTTTTGATATCAAAATTCTTGAAATGCCTCCTGAATTTAGAAGTAGGAGGCACTGTTTTCAATTGGTTTTCTTACGTTCTAAATGGAAAGTTTCAGTCAGTAATAAAAAAAATCTTATTCAGGGTCCTCTAAGATGGGATGCAGCAGGAGTTAATGCTCTCACTTCTCCTAAACTGTGGACAATCCATCAGCCCAAGCCCATTGTTAGAAAGGATAGTCACCTAACAATTGGGTTGGAAATATATAAACCAGGATAGTAATTTAATACTGTATCTTTAAGAGAATGCTGTAATTGTGATTGGGTGAGGTTCCTCCAATGGCCATAAAATGGACCCAGAAACCTGGTTTCTTTCTCCTTGCATTTCCTGTTTTGCTGTATTGCCTGATCGTCATTCTACTTGGATTGCTGTGAGTCTTGCAACTGTTAGCAAACTCCGCTTACTGAACTCTGTTTATGATACTTGACTTCATTTTTGGATTATCCCTGGACTGATACTAACTGATTTAACCGTGTATGATTTGGACTGTTTGTTGGATATTGTTTACGTGTTTACTGGAAATAAAACCTACATTTTACTATTCAGTGTATCTGTATGCTGATTGTGTGTTATTCAACACCACTCTCACTACATTTCCCTGAGTACACTCATTCTCTTAATGGGGAATACCTCAACACCCATCATCAGAATCCTCACATCCTCAGCTATATTCAGTTGTATATCTTTTTTTGAGGTGAGAAGACATGGTTGAATTTCCATCCCAGCATCTGATGGCTGTTAGGTCTAGATGCAAAAGAACACACTCAGACTTAAACCCAAAAGAACAAAGTGGTTATGAAATCAGAAATGTTTGATTTTGAATTGGGTTTTGTTACTCTGGGCAAATCTGGTTCACAACCCTGGTCTTTTCCTGGATTCTTAGCTACTATTCTAGAAACAAGGGCATCTGTGGCTGGGAAGGGCTTTGTGCAATTACATATCATCTTCCATTTATGATTTTACCTAGACTGGGGAACTCGTGCTTTTAATAATCTCTTATTTGCAATGTACTTTATTTGGGGCTACTCTTGTAGATCACCTAGAACTTCAATTGGCTCAGAATGCTGTGGCCCATTAGTGATGGATACTACTATATATTGCATGTAACACTTTTATGAGAGGGACACTGTATTGGCTACCAATTATCTTTCTTTTTATATGTAATTTTTATTGCAGTTTTTTCACAAAGTAAAAACCCTAAAAGGAAAGAAAGATAATAAAGACAAATTGTTGTTGTTTTAACGATTCAGTCATGTCTAATTCTTGGTGACTCTACAGGCAAATGCTCTTCATGCTATCCTGTCAAGCTTCTTTCAGTTGTTGAATGTTCATCTTAGTTTAAAAAAAAGAAATAGAAAAGACAAATGAAGATTATAAAAAAAAGTTTCTGATCTTTATAATATATACTTGATTGTTTATTCCTCTGAATATTGAGTAAATGCAGATAACTACCCCTTTATTTTCACTGTATTTTTGATATGCTGTTTTTAATCTTTTTAAAAAATTAATTTATATATATATATATATTGAAAACATTTTGAAAACAGTGAATTGTCCAGGCACTTCATTTTACCAAAAAAAGCAACAGATATACTGATAGTGATTATCATAATATGCACAATAACTATAGAATATTTGTAGTTATATTAGCTTATTTATAATCATATTAAATATACTAGCATACTTATAGTCAAAAACAATGTTCATCTTTTACATACACATAACAATAATCTTTCTTCATCTAACTTCTACCTCTTATATCTAGCCATTGATAAAAACTATCCCATGTTGAATAGTGCTCTGTATCTTCTTTATCTTTTATTTTGAATGTCAATCTATCCTTTTCTGCACAATCCAATATTTTTCGAATTACATTTTTGTCTGGTGGGGTATTCTCATTTTTCCAATATTATGCAAATACAATTCTTGCTGCTGTCAATACATGTAACATTAAGTATATAGTCCCTTTATCATAGCTTTCTAGTTTTATATCTAACAAAAACATTTCTGGCTGTAAATCTATATGCTGCTCAATCATCTTTTCCAACCATGTGTATATTTTTGTCCTGTATATGTATATTCTCTCGGGGTATTTATGGATTGCAATGGCATAGAAGCCTCAGTAAAGTCAAAACAAATCAGAATTATGGAAGCATCCTCAAAAATTCACTGGGAAAATAACAACCAGAAAAAAGACCAATGATTTTTTTTTCTTATTTCACTTATTATGCAATGATTTCTGAATGAACTAATGAAAGATTCATTAATGCTACACAAAGCAGCTCGTCCTCCTTCTAATAAAGAGATTTGTACTTTTAGAGACCATGCTGTTTAGTTGATAAGAAGAAAATGAGATGATAATACAAAAGGGATTTTAACCTAATTAGAGTGGAGGCTAAATAATAATTTAAAGGTCTTAGATAATAGTAATAATAAAAAAGATTAATTAACTATTAAACTAGGCAGCATTGCCTTTTTGGCCCATAGATGATGTATATTTAATTAAATTCCATTCATGAACACTTAGAATGAGAACTGCCATTTCCTGCTGTGGGCCAATTTCCATTACTTTGCTGTGAATAAAAATCATAGATAATAACCGTTTCACATATCTAAATATTATTGTTTGTATATTTGTGTAAAAAATTCAAAACTGTTAGGATAATTTTATAGAAGAAAATCTCTATTGCTATCAAACCACGTTCCCCCTTCTTCCCTTCCAGCTCATAGAGACCCAAAAAACACAACCCATAATAGAAAATAAACAGAATATAGTGCAACAAAGATGAGGACAGAATTTGAGTAGCAGCTGGTTTTCAAATAAAATATTATGTTTACTTGAGGTAGAATCTTGTCAAAATTCAAAGATAATGCCTTATCAAACAGAGAATTGAACAAAATATATATTACTGTGCTGTTGTCCATTAGGCAACATATATCTTCAGCCAGCCTTGGGAAATGCCAAGCTTTATATGGAAGGTTGAGCACTTTATTGCAAAAGTGTGCAATCTAAAATTCCAATTTGGTTGGAGGTGGTACATTAGAATTCTTAAGAGGGACAAAAATATATTAATCATTTCAAGGTAAAGTGAATATTATTGCTTCTTACTCTCCCCAAGCTTAAGACAACAAGAAACACAGGACTGTGGATCCATCCCACTTTGAATAGGGGTTTTGACATCTGGAAAGACGATTCTAATGAGTTGTGGGTTTTGACCCCCTGTTTTAGAGGGAATCTAAATGTTCTGTACTTAATTTGAATTCTTGGAATCCCCACGCTTTGATTGGCCAAAGCGCGGGGTGATTGGATTGGTTAGGCGAGCTGCGCTGATTGGCTCCCTGAGAATCTCCCACGATTGGTAGATTCGAATCGCGGGAGATTCAAAGCGGTGCCATTGGCCGCGGCTTGGAAATAAAAAGCTGCAAGGTTTTCCAAAGAGCCAGTTTGGTTCCTAGCAACAATAAAGAGCTGATACAAAGTCACCGACTCCTGGCCTCCTTCCAAACGGACACAACACTGGCGACGAGGATGGGATTCTGATCCTGAACTAAAGCACGTGTCCGACGGAAGCCAGCCAACCGATGAGATGGCCAACATCGCGCCACCAACACCCTTCAATCCCGCTAGCGAGGACTGGGAATCTTACATGGACAGATGCCGCATGTTCCTCGAATGCAACGACCTGAAGGACACCACCGGACCAAAGAAATGAGCCGTCTTCCTAACGCACTGCAGGCCTGCAGTGTTTAAGATGGCCAAAGCGCTAGCCAAGCCCACCGACATTACCGCAATGGATTGGGATGACCTCGAGCCAATACTCCGGAGACACTACGCTCCAGCTGTACCCATCCTCATCCATCGACACAAATTTTATCGGTGGGACCAGCGGTTGGG
This sequence comes from Hydrophis major, assembly GCA_033807585.1. Taxonomy (NCBI): domain Eukaryota; kingdom Metazoa; phylum Chordata; class Lepidosauria; order Squamata; family Elapidae; genus Hydrophis; species Hydrophis major. The sequence continues at coordinate 60,644,824 of CM066331.1, read as the reverse complement.
CGAGAGTCTCAGTGATTTCATCGCAGAGCTGCGGCGCCTTGGAGGACTATGCGAGTTCTCCAATATGAACGAGGCCCTGCGGGACCGAATCGTGCTCGGCCTTTGGGACCCTGTTCTCCAAAGTCGGTTGATGACCAAGGGCAACATCTCCCTCACCAATGCCATCACCAAAGCCACGGCAGCTGAAGCCACCCAAAAATCAGCAGACCACATGCGGAGACCGAACACCGGGGACCGCACCGCAAACAACCACCCTGCAAGGTCAACCGAGGGCCAACCTGAAACTACCACCCACCAGGGCGAACTCCACTCCACCTCGGGCACTTCAGACGAGGAGGAAGACATCCACCGTCTCCAGGCAGGCCGCGACTGACGCAGCCAGCGGAGTCGTAAGTCGAGGACCGCATGTGCCGGTTGCGGAGACGACCAACCCAGATCCAAATGCGAGTTCTTCAACTCTGTTTGCCGGCACTGCGACAAGAAGGGCCATATCGCCCGCATCTGCAGCCTCAAGAAAAACCACAGCCCCAGACGATGGGACCCAAGCGAGCGGAGACAAGAGAGCACACCCCTCAGGACCAGAGACCGGCCAGCAGACAACCGTTGGGACCAGAATGGACGAGCCCAACGGGGTGGCGAGACCTGGCGGAGAGAAGAGACACATCAGACGGTCACCATCGGCCCCGCAACAACCTCAGACGCCAGAAAAGTCTATGTGGAGGTAGGCATCGAAGGCGAACCCTGTAAAATGGAGGTGGACTCCGGGTCCTACCTCTCAATGGTAGCCTGGCAAGAAATTAAACGCTTGGTGCCTACCATCCAGAGAAGGGAACTAGAAAACCAGTGACTAATCCTCAAAGACTACCAGGGAAACCGCATCCCTGTAGTCAGAACAGGACAGTTCACAGTGACCTACAAGGGGCACACCGAAAGACTTCCCTTGACCATCGTCGATCGAGACTGACCTAGCCTGCTGGGACTTCAATGGTTCGCACCACTTGGCATCGCAGTCACGGGCATCAACCACATCGCCGAAGCAGACTGGGAGCAGCAACTGGCCCGGAATTTCTAAGAAGTGTTCGACGGCACCCTAGGCAAGTACTGAGGGCCCCTTATATCCTTCAGCCTAGACCCAAATGTTCCCCCGAAACACCTAAAACCAAGGCGGGTAGCGTTCGCACTCAAACCGAAAATCGACGAGCAAATTGACAAGCTCATCAAGCAAGGGGTCCTACAACCCATAGATCACACCCAGTGGGAGACCCCAATAGTCACCCCAATCAAGCCTGATGGATCAGTGAGAATCTGCGGGGACTATAAGGCCACCCTAAATGGCGCCTTGCAGCAAAGCGCTTACCCCCTCCCAGTAGTGTAACATCTCCTACACTCACTGGGAGGGGGCAAAGTTTTTGCGAAACTCAACCTGGCCCAAGCATACCAGCAACTGCCGGTCGACGAGGAAACTGCAGAGGTGCAAACCATAGTCACCCACCGGGGAGCCTTTAGATGTAACCTACTCCAATTCGGAGTCAGTGTGGCACCTAGAATTTCCCAGAGCCTCATGGAAAGACTCTTACAAGGCATCAAGGGGGTGGTACCCTACTTCGACAATGTACTAGTATCGGCAACCAACCAGGCTGAGCTAGAGAGTCGCCTAAGGGAGGTGCTAACGAGATTCAAAGAAACTGGGCTTAAAGTGAAGAGGGAAAAATGCCAGCTGTACACAGAGCGGGTCGAATACCTCCTAGACCGACACAGCATTCACCCCACCGACAAAAAAATTAAAGCCATCAAAGAAGCCCCCACACCCAGGTCAAAAACAGAACTGCAGGCGTTTCTGGGGTTACTTAACTTTTATAATGTCTTCCTGCCCCAAAAGGCGACCACGGCGGAGCCTTTGCATAGGATTTTGGACTAGGCGGCTACCTGGACTTGGGGAAAACACGAGGAAGCCGCCTTCAGGAAAACCAAGGACCTGCTCACTTCGGATGCCGTCCTCATCCAGTACAATGAGACCCTACCACTAGCCATCACATGTGACGCATCACCCTTCGGCGCCGGTGCTGTCCTCAGCCACAGTCTCCCCGACGGAAAGGAAGCACCCATCATGTTCTTTTCAAGGACCCTCACCAAACCGGAGCAGAACTACAGCCAGCTGGACAAAGAGGCTTTGGCTATCGTCGCCGCAGTCAAAAGGTTTCACGAGTACCTCTACAGCTGGACGTTTACCAACATCACCGACTACAAACCACTGCTGGGAATACTCGCAGGGAACAGGGCCACCCCAAACATTCTGTCTCCCAGAATGACAAGGTGGTCTGAATTCCTGGCCGCCTACAACTACGGGCTCACACACCAACCCGGTAAGACTATCTCCCATGCGGATGCCTTAAGCCGCTCACCATTACCCGAACCAGACACTGACCCAGCACCCACGATGACCACCCTCAGCATAGAGACTCTACCCAACCTACCCATAACCACGTCAGACATTGCCCGAGAAACTAATAAAGACAAACGTCTGGTGCGGGTTTTGCATTGGGTAGAGAAAGAGTGGCTGGAAAAGGAAAACGATGAGACTTTCAGGACATTCCGAAACCGGCAAATGGAACTCTCGTTACTAAAAGGGTGTATACTATGGGGGGATAGGGTGGTCATTCCAGAAAAACTACAAGGGAAGGTACTGGAACTGTTACACGAGGGGCACCCGGGCATCATTAGAATGAAAGCCCTGGCCAGAAGTTACGCTTGGTGGCCAGGGATGGACAAACAGATCGAGGCCTGAGTAGCAAGGTGTCAACGATGCCAGGAAACTAGACCAAGCCCACCCACAGCACCCATCCTAGAGTGGGAAACCGCCAGGGGACCTTGGTCTAGAATCCACATAGATTTCACCGGGCCCACAAAAGGACACACTTTCTTAATAACCGTAGACGCTTACTCCAACTGGCTGGAGGTAAGCAACATGAGAACAACCACCATGGAAGCCGTGACCAAAGAACTCTACAAACTCTTCGCAACACACGGCTTCCCGGACGTCCTCGTATCCGACAACGGGCCCCAATTCACATCGCTGGAATTTGAAAAATTCCTAGCAGAAAGGGGCATATGACACACACTGATAGCCCCAGCACATCCGGCGGCGAACGGAAGGGCGGAATGGATGGTTCAATTCACAAAAAAAACCATCCAGAAAATAGGCCACGGGGAGATCCAGGACAAAATAAATAAATTACTCTTCATACAGCACATAACTCCGAACACCACAACAAATAAAAGCCCAGCAGAACTGCTAATGGGGAGGAAAATAAGGTCCCCACTCGATAGGCTACACTCCACTTACAACCCAGAGAAACCCCCAGACTCCACCAGCAAACACCGAACCTTTGCACCAGGCGACGCCGTCTACGCGAAGAACCTAACCGGAGACCCATTATGGATACCAGCAATCATAACACAGCTAACAGGCCCACACTCGTACCGGCTACAAACAACCAACGGATGAGCGTGGAAACGCCACATCGATCAGTTAAGATCAAGGACTGCCACACAAGACACCACCGACACGCAACCAAACAAAACCAACCCCCTCAACACAAACCAAGAGGGGAGGGGATACCCCGGGAACCAAAACTCAGAAGAAAGAAACCAACCATACTCACCTGCAAGCAGCCAGCATGAAACCTCGCCAGGAAGAGACAGCCAGGCCAGCTCAACCAACCCGGGAAGACCGAGCAGGAGCAGCGAAACCCGCAGCTCAACCAACCCGGGTAGCCCAGGAGGGAGCTGCGAAGAGCGGCCCGGCCAGACATACCAGGCGGTTCCCACGACGGAGTCCGGAGAAACAGAGACCCCGACTGAACCGGCCAGGATCCAACCTACAACTGATCTGCACAGGTCCAGTAGGCAAAGACGGAGCCCCGCCTACCTACGGGACTACGCTATGTAAGGACCGAACCAAGAGGGGAGGGGTGTTCTGTACTTTAATTTGAATTCTTGGAATCCCCGTGCTTTGATTGGCCAAAGCGCAGTGTGATCGAATTGGTTAGGCGAGCCGCGTCGATTGGCTCCCTGAGAATCTCCCGCGATTGGTAGATTCGAATTGTGGGAGATTCAAAGCAGTGCCATTGGCCGCGGCCGCCGCAGCTTGGAAATAAAAAGCCACAAGGTTTTCCAAAGAGCCAGTTCGGTTCCTAGCAACAATAAAGAGCTGATACAAAGTCACCGACTCCTGGCCTCCTTCCAAACGGACACAACACTAAAAATACCCTGCTTTTACTTAATTATGTTTTCTTATGCATTCCTACAAAAGTTCATGATGCTTTTGATGTGATTGCAAAATTTCTAGTACAAAAACTGTACACATTTTATCATATATTCCAAAAGATGTCACCTGCTTTGTTTTTGTGCCAGGCTTAAGGCTCAGTCATATTCATGTTTACCAGCAATCACTTGTGGTAAATTAAATGGGGTTTCACTCTCTTTTTGTAGTCCTTGTTCACTGACATTAGATGCAAAAAATACCTGTTTTTATGACAGATGTTGAGTTAGAGGAACACAAGGAAATACAAATGACTTCTTGTCACTTCTCACTCCAATCTTGGAACTTCCCATGCTTACAATATACTGACCTTCCCATCTCCTTTCCCCTTTTCCTTTCTTCTATAATTACACAGTTGTTCTTTCATACTATTCATAGAATATATAATTTCACCATAATTAATTTCAAAGGGGTAGCCTATGGGTCAGTTGCAGCAAAACCCACAACAAATCCAGTGATAAATTAAGGGCTAGTAAGATTAGTAGAGCAGAACGTTTTGTGCAGTAGATGATGTGAAATAAACAAAGCATCATTTTCATTTGAGAAGTATCCTATGAGATACTTGACTATAGAGGGGCAAATGTTAACAAAAGTGCATGAGATTTTTCCCATTTGCTGATTGAGCCACATATAAATGTATACATACACACATATTACATACCTGGGCTAGATACGCAACATATGTAGCTAAAATGGACAAGTACTTTTAGATATATAAATGATAATTTTCAATTCCCACTTTCAATTTTAATCAAACTTAGTGATTAAATAAATAAATCCTAAGGATAATTATTAATCTTATAGTTTTTCCCCACTGTTTAAAATGTGTTCCTTGAACAAAAACTTTTATATAATTTGTCTAGGTTATATCACATAAATAGAATGTCTCTATAAGCAGCAGGCAAATTGAAATTTGTATCATCAGCTCAAGCTAGCAGCCTGGGATCCAAATCATTGGGAAACTCAGTGAATCTATTAGCTTTCTCCTCTTCCCTCTTCTATTTTTCCTTGTCTTCAGCATATCAGAAACATCTTTTTTGCTTCTGTTGTGCATCCCAAGGAGAGTCTAAGCAAGGGAATGTACAAAAGAAGTTGCTGTTTGGAATTACACAGTACTTATGAGACAAATAGACATAGACAAGAAGACAGATATTCTCATGACCCGCAAGATAAATAACATTTTCACTCTTGCTTGAGGAGTGGGTGCTTTGCAGCACACTTTAACATTAATATAAATGATTCAAAGATGGAGATAGAAGGGATGCTCATTCAGTTGTACAAAACTGAGCAAGGACATTACTAACATTTTAGAGGATAGGCTTAAGGTTCAGAAATGTCTAGATTAATTTGAATATTGGATCTATTCAGCAAAGCTGTTCATAGCAAGATATATAAGCTTCTGCATTTATATAGGAAATACTAAATGCTCAGTGCAGAATAGGCAGTCTCTGAATAGGAAGTAATTCTTGGAACAAACTGTGTATCCCCATAGAACACAGAATAAATATGAGCCAGCAAGGAGCCATAGAGAGGAAGGATAATAATTTTGATAGAAGTGTATTTAGAAGATATTGCATAGGCAAAGAAGCAAAGCATGCAGACTAAATTGTATGAAGAACAGTTAAAGGAACTAGGTTATATTTAGCCTAACAAAGAGCAGTTGGGGGAATACAATAGCATTCTTCCAATACAGATCAGCCTTCCCAGGTAAACAGGAAGCAGACCAGATAGCTAATTCAACTTTACTGTAAGGCTAATTAGGTCAGTTTGTGGTGAAATGTGCAGCAAACACATTTAATAAATAAATACATAAATTAACAGATCTTAAAAGCCTGAAAATACAAATCTGTCACCATCTGTTTGCATTCTGATAGGTTAGGAAGGATCCTTTCTGAGTTTTTTTTTCCTCTAAACATTTTGTAGCTCCAGGATCTCCCCTCTTATTTGATAATTCCTTAGACCTCATCTCTTTCCTGTCTCCCAAGATTATCACCACAAACTGTTACAGGTCTCGACAATTCATTCAGTAACATTCAAAGTTATAGTGATGCTGAACAAATGGTACTTATGACCAATCCCTGACTGCAGTATTCCTTGGTTGTTCTGTACCTTCATTTGCATTCTTGAAACCCCGCGTTTTGATTGGTCAAAGCGCGGGATGATCTGATTGGTTTAGCGAGCCGCGCTGATTGGCCCGCTGAGAATCTCCCGCGATTGGCGGATACGAATCGCGGGAGATTCAAAGTGGTGTCATTGGCCGCGGCCGCCGCGGCTTGAGAATAAAAAGCTGCAAGTTTTCCCTTGGAGCCAGATCGGTTCCGGGGGCTTAATAAAGAGCTGAAACCACAGTCACTGCCTCCTGGTCTCCTTGCCGAACGGACACGACACTGGCGATGAGGATGGGATCCCAAGGCTGAACCCCATCAAGCACATGTCCGCCGGAAGCAAGACTGACTAGATGGCCAGTATCACCGGCTGCAAACAATCAACGGACGAGCGTGGAAATGCCACATCGATCAAATAAGATCGAGAACAGCCACAAGAAACACAACTGACACGCAACCAGACACAGAAAATCCCCTTAACTCAAGCCAAGAGGGGAGGGAATACCCCGGGAGCCAAAACCCAGAAGAAAACCAACCATACTCACCAGCAAGCAGCCAGCTCGCAGCCTCACCAGGGAGAAGCAGCCAGGCCAGCTCGACCAGCCCAGAAAGACCGGGCGGGAGCGGCGAGAACCCAGGTAGACCGGGAGGGAGCTGCGACAAGCGGCCCGGCAAGGCCTATCAGGCAGTTCCATCGACGAGGCCGAGAGACACAGAGAACCCGACTGAACCGGCTGGGAGCCAACCAACGACTGACCTGCGCAGGTCCAGTAGGCAAGTGCGGAGCCCCACCTACTTACGAGACTACGTTACGTAGGACCAAACCAAGAGGGGAGGGGTGTTCTGTACCTTCATTTGCATTCTTGAAACCCCGTGTTTTGATTGGTCAAAGCGCGGGCTGATCTGATTGGTGTAGCGAGCCATGCTGATTGTCCCGCTGAGAATCTCCCGCGATTGGCGGATACGAATCGCGGGAGATTCAAAATGGTGCCATTGGTTGCGGCCGCCGCGGCTTGAGAATAAAAAGCCGCAAGTTTTCCCTTGGAGCCAGATCGGTTCCGGGGGCCTAATAAAGAGCTGAAACCATAATCACTGCCTCCTGGTCTCCTTGCCGAACGGACACGACATTGGTCATGTGATCAACATTTGGGTGCTTGGTGGCCTGACCACATTTATGATCACAGAATGCTTTCCTAACCAGCAATTTTTCCATCTCTGACTTTTTGGTCCCCTGCAGTCCTTCTGCACTTTGCTCTTATGCCTCCAGCTGATCTTCACTGATTTCTTGTTCCCATTGCTGAACAAACACACATAAACTGGTCTTTTGCAAGGCAGCTGCTAGTTATGTGACACTTTCTTCCTGAAGTCACTTGTGATGGTTTCTTCCCAAGAAGAAGGCCTTATGTAGCCAAAAGCTGTTTTGCCAAGACTGGGTCAGGTATACAACAAGCGGCTCCACAGCCATGCAATTCTGAGTCTGCTTGCTGCCCAAGAAGTCAAGATGCAGGGTAGCCAAAAGGAGCAGAAAGGAGAATTAGATTGTTGAGGAGAGTTTAAGGGGAGGCAACTCATTATGTTGGAAGAACTCTGGGCTGGGAGGATCAAGCTAGGAATAGAAAGTGCTTGGATAGCCATCACTGAGCAATGCAGTCATCAGTCATCAAGCTGATGATTGCATCACTTAATAATGGAAATTCTAGTTCTAATTGCTGGCATAACTTAAGGACCACTTGTATATGAATGGCTGTTTTAGGAAGATGATTTTTTTTTTATCCTACCTGACAGAACAATTAAAATCAATGGATTGAAGCTTTATGGAGAGAAATACAATGCTGAAATAACAATTGTAATTGTGAAGAATATTGAACACTGAGACAACCTACATCATTCAGTCATGGATTTTTCATCATTGGAGGTTTTAAAGCAAAGTTTGGATAGCCACTGGCCTAATCTGAGGGTTTCTTCCCTGTGTAGGTGGTCATGCAAGAAGACTGCTAAGGTCTCTTCTTACCTTGTGATTGACTGATTGTAAAAATGGATGTATACTTTGCATTATGTAGAGGATAGACAAAATGTTCCTAAAGACCAGGAGAAAGATTACTTATCAAGGTAATGAGTAAATGTGTCAGATAAGCCTCCCCCAAGTTCACATGCAGATAAAGGGAGGGTGTGGGAAGCACAATCATATTTGCAGGATTTTGTTACTGAAGTATTTACAGTAAAAGTAGTATTGACCCTCATGGCATTGGCTTCCTAGTCACTTTAAAAGGGTGACCCACTTTGGTCACTTTAAAAGGATGACCCACTAACTAGTCCTTTGGTATTTATCAGAATTTTTGGAAAGAAGGCTGCTTCAGAAAATTAAATGTTGATAGGAATATTAATGATTTTAAAAACAAAGCAAACAGAGCCCCAAGCTAAATGAAATTTACCTTTCTGAACTAAGAGACATTAAAAGAAAAATCTCAGTTTGCATAATATCATGGTTCTTCTTAAAGAAAGAGACTAATATTTTAGACCATTTGCCTCTAAAAATGAATACATTACTTAATCTAAACAATATTGCAAAACATCATACTGGGATGAAATTTTTTAATAAAGTCCTTGCTTATAACTTTCTTTAGTGTTCTCCACACATATAAAAAAAAACATTTAAAACATTTCTATATTATTTTCCATTTGACCTTTCCCCAGGTTGATGTCACACATTTTTTCTTTCTTATCTGGTCTTGCAAACTTAGAGCCTTGGCAAATAAATATCTCCATTGTTTACAGAACAATTGTTATGTCATATTTGTGGAACTATTGATAATGGTTAAACAAAGTGAAAGGCAAACAAACAAACAAACAATCCAGATTTCATTCCATAATTGGAAGTAGTCAGAGCAACAGTTATGTACATCAGTTGTAGCCCAGCAGCAATTATATAGTAATGAAAGCCTTTAATTTATTAACTTCATCCTATATTTGGAATTGGTATCCAAGCAGAAATCTTTCTGAAAATATTTTCCATAGGACACGGAGATTTTACTGTAAAATATAATTTATCATTTCTCAATAAGATTCTGATGTTTGCAATTTTTTCTCAGACTCATCTAACCTTCTTCAGCTGTGCAATATTTATATTTCTCTCAGGATTTCTAGAAATGTCATAATTTTTTTTCTTTTTAATGATTTAAAAGTCACTGTTGAACTTTCACACTAGCTTAGAAAGATTTATCTTGCTAATTCTTTCAGATTGTTGCTTTAATGCTATTACTGTACCAATCCGTAAAGATGGGGTTGCTGAAAAATCTAAAATTCTAAATGGATATTGAGTAAATGCAAATAACATACACTTTAAAATTTTTAGCAGCACAGCATAGGTCATCAAGAGGTAGTAAGAATTACCAGAAGGGTTAATTAGCAATAACAAGGACTGCATATCTAAAACAAGGAGGTTTAATTCCTCTTTAAATTAAACTATAGGTTAGTCTGAATTTTAGATTTAATTAGACCTTTGTCCTAATATTTCATGATAGCCAGTATGGTCGAATTGTTTTAAGATGTAGGGCTAGGAATGGAAAAATCTGAGCTTTTTGATTTTTGACCTTTCCATCAGTCCTAGAAAATGACAGATCCTTTCTGAAAAATTTTGCCAAACAGCCTGCATGGATTTGTCCACTGAAGTTGCCTAAAATGACTCAAAAGCACAAATGTATATATTAATGAGCAGATACTTTGGAGCAATGATATTTATTTGTCTTCTTAGACATTTAGTCTTTGTATACAGGTAATCCTCAATTTACAACAGTTCATTTAGGGAACATTCACAGTTACAACAGCAAAAAAAGTGACTTATGACTATTTTTCACACTTATGATCATTGCAGCTCCCCATGGTTATATGATCAAATTTTGGATGCTTGGCAACTGACTCATATTTATGACAGTTGCATTGTTCCAGAGCGATGTGATCAAGTTTTGGGACTTTCTGACAAGCAAAATCAATGGGGAAGCCAGATGCACTTAACAAAATTGTTACCAACGGAACAACTGCAGTGATTCACTTAACATCATGGGGAGGATTCTACCAGTTTGGCCCGGTAGAACTGGTAGCTCTGAAGAGCAACAGAAACTGAACTGGTTTGGTGTCTGCTGCTCTGTTTCACCCAGTTGGCTGCCTGGGCTCTTGGCTGTCCTTTATTTCCTGCTTTTTCCTGTTTTTTTGCGGCACAGCTGAGGTTGAAAAAGTGGGAAAGAAAAGGAGTTTGAAACACTGTACACCCGCATGCAACTTGTCAACACAGGCACATAAAACGCACTCTCACCAGGGGTGGGATTCTACCTGCCAGAGAACTGGCAAATCATGCCATTGGCTGGCCCCAGCCCACCCACTCACTCCTTACCTGGCATGTGTGCCATCAAACTTGCTTGCTAAGTTGCTATTTTTCCTTTTTTCCCCAACCATCAGTTGTTCTGCAGTGCCAGGAGATATAGATTAGCTAGAAAGCAGGAACCCATTGAATTTCTTGCTTTCTAGCTAATCTAAAAGCAGAGCTGAACCTTCCTTAGTACTGAAGCTTCTATTTTTCAGTGCAGACTCAGGTAACTGGTTGCAGAAAGATAGATCTCTGAATGAATCTGTGATTCTGTGAGCAGCTCAATCTACCTGCCTGCTTTGCCTGATTTTGAGTAAAAGTTGCTCTTATTTATAAAAAAAATTCAACATTTACATAAATATTTATAATATTTACATATAAGCCATTCCCAGCCAGTCACATGACCACCAAGCCACGCCTATCAGCAAGCCATGCCCAACCAGCCACATGACCACAAAGCCACACCCACAAATTAGGCTATGTCCACAGAACCGGTTGTTAAAATATTTGAATCCCACACCTGCTTAACATCTGTAGCAAGCAGGATTGTAAAATGGGGCAAAACTCAAGTAACAAATCTGCCTTTAACACAAATTTGTATGTAAGTCAGCACTTGTACTTACAAACATAATGCCTAGTATAAAATGGTGGACAGTGTTGTCCTTCCTTGAGCAGACGAAGTGCTGAAGCAATGCTTTCAAGAACTGCTAAAAACCGTCTGTATATTAAAAACATATGGTTTCAGCGGTTCCTGAAAACATAGTGCCATTTCAGCATTTCGTCCACTCAAGGAAGGACAACATATCCATCATGTTTGGTAATAGTTTCTGGGGGATGTCCTTAAATAAGATGTTTTTAACATGTGAATTTCCTGTATTAATCTCAATCTTCTGGGTGAAATTTGCATGGTTATGAATTTATTATGAATTACTTCATTCATATGAATGCAAAACAGATACTTTGTATGCATTAGATGCTTGATACTGTTAAACATTCAATATTCTGTTTTCTCAATTGACAGGAACAGTTTAGGAACAATTGTATTTTATATATCTATATCATCAATCTATTTTATATCTTAATAACTACACTGAGGGTAGTATAGTGTAGTAGTTAAGATATTGGAATTAGCTCTGGAAGACTACAATCTCTTTGCAGATTTCAATAGGTAACTTCAGACCAGCCAGTAAATTTCTGTTTCACCCATATCAAAGGTTTGCTGTTGAGGGATAAAATTGGGTACACCTATATATGCCACCTTGAGTTTCTAAAGGGAAACACAAGAGAACTAAATGCAATAAATGCAAGAATATACATTGTATTTGATATAAACTGTTTCAATTTTAAGACTTAATGAATAATATTTGAAACCACATTCACCAATCTAGCCTTTTGCTGCCTTCTAAAGTGTTGAATTGTAACCAAAATTTCTGCTCCTTTTAGAAACATCCTCTTATGCCTAGAAAGGCATAAACTCTTTTGACAATTGCCCAATTTAATTCAGCATTTTATTGCATTAAAAGCATATGTCTATTAAAATAATCAACTAGGTATACTATTCTGTATGAAGATGATTCTGTTTATAACAAATTAATATAAATATTGAACAACAGCAAAAACCTAATAGTAAGAAGATACTGAAGATCCAGCCACTTCACTATTGTCAGAATTAAAATAGAATAAAGTTCTTCAAAACAAAATGGGTAAAATGGAGACAGCAAATAGATGTTACTTCCTGCAGCAGTGTTTATTGAACCAAGATTGAAATTAAGTGGCGGTTATGGAATTCTAAAGTCCAGTTCAGGTTTTTGCAGTACTTCAAGGTTTTTAGGATGATTTTCCAAAACCAACTACGATATGTGGATTTATATCACCCAATTTACATCATTTCTTACTGAAATCAGAAGTCATCTGTGGAAGTGGGAATTTGGAACAGCTGGAGTAGTCATAAAATATATGAAACTAAAATTGTTCATTCATATGCAGCTTTTCATTTTGCCCTTTGAAATTATGATCTCTGAAAATCAAATTATTCAGTGATAAATCTCATTAATACTGAAATATTTGGAATATGTAAGATGGCAAAAAATATAACAGAGAATAAAAGAACTACATCAGATATACATTTAAGGGTTAGGGCATAAACAATGACAATAATCCTTCTAAAAATATGGATTTTACCACTAGATTTTGGTGAGTTGATTCTGACCATATCTTTCTTTGGGTATTACTAAAATATATGGAGGGTGGACATACTGTGTATAGTTGTGTTTCCCAGTCCCACTGTATCTTTACATTATATTCTTTTAAGGTTATTGAGAAAGAAAGACATCAAAGGGAAATCTAAAATGTAAAAAAAGGAAAAAATAAAGAAATAGAGAAAAATAGAAAATAAAAAAGATATGACTAGTAATTTCTGATTTTCCTTATAGCGGCTTTATAATTGTAAATGTACCTTTCTCTAAAATTACAAGTTACTTTCTTCATTCCTGTCTAAACACCAAAGCTATAAATCATAGGTTTTTCTGTTTTCCTCAAAAAAAAAATCAATGAAATGTTTTCCATGGAGCAATAAATGTAAATATTGTCCTTTCTCTAATCAGAGAAGTCAGTGGAGTCATCTCTGAAAATTCCATCATATTTACTATCTCTTGCTCCCATTTATTTATTTATTTATTTTTCAATAACTTATAAGATAATAAACATAAGTATAAATACAGGAAATGGGTAGGAATAACTGGGGACAATAGGACAGGGACGATAGACAGGATTGTGTGCTTATGCAAGCCCCTTACATACTCTTAGGAAAGGGGTGAGGTCAATAGTGGTTAGTTTGACGGAAAAGGAGTATGAGTTTAGGGAATGTGACAACAGAGTCAGGTAGTGTGTTCCAGGCATTGACCACTCTGTTGCTGAAGCTGTACTTTCTGCAATCAAGTTTGGAGTGGTGTACATGAAGTTTACATCTATTGTGTAGTCTTGTATTGTTGCAGCTGAAGGTGAAAAAGTCATTGGTAGTAAATTAAAGCAGATTATTTTATAAACTATGCTTAGGTAAAACTGTAGGCGGCGTAGTTCTAGGTTGTCCAAATTCAAAATCTCAAGCCTGATATTCTGTTGTGAACAGATGAGTGTAGTATTCTTGTGAAATACTTCTGGACACGCTCAATTGTATTAATGTCTGATATATAGTGAAGATTCCAGATGGCTGATCTATATTCAAGGATTGGTCTAGCAGAGGTTTTGTAAGCCCTAGTTAGTAATTCAGTATTACCAGACGAGAAATTTCTTAAGATTAAATTTAAACTCTTGAAGCTTTTTTGGCAATGTTGTTGCAGTGAGCTCTTGCACTTAGATTGTTAGATATGAATACTCCAAGGTATTTGACAGAGTGAGGATCATTAACGTGATCATATCCACCTACATTGTAATTGGTGTACTGATTTTTATTTAATTTTAATTTTATTTTATTGCCAAATCTTTCTACCTTTGTACATACAATAGTCTTGTTGCAGTTTTCAAATTCCATGATTCCCTCCCCCCCCCCCAATTGCCCGTTAATCTCAAAAGAAAGATCTCTGGTCTCAATTGTATATTAATCTTTAAAATCCTTAAAATCTTCTGAATCAATGAATATACATATCCATTTTTCAGCTTTATTTACATCCACCAAGGATGATTAAATATTCCTTCTTATTCACATTTTCAGTATAAATTTGAAATGTCTTTATACATTCTAGACAATTTCTCTGATGAAATACTATATACCAACAGTAATTCTTCTTAACATTATAACATAGTAGAATTACTGTTCATGTTATCATCATTATCCATCTGTATATTATAACTAACTTTATAGACCACTTTTTCACAAGTTTATTCAATTTAGCAATTTCATCAACATTTCTACGATAAGTCTATTTCAAATTCAATCTTAAAATTCAGAACCATAAATTCTCTTCTAACCTTTAAACTGTAATAAGAAAACTATTGACAACTTTGTCCCTCTGCTATCAGTTTTTCTCTTGATTTTATTTTGTATTCCACATGGCACAATTCTAGTACTGTATCTCATTGTTAAACTACCCATTTGCATTTGTGTATTATTTCTCATCTACAAAATGCTTCTTGTGCTAGATATTTTGGGGAACAAATTGAATTGTATCAATCCCATATTCTCAATATGGCATATCTAATAATATACGCTACTCTACACACATTCTGTTAAAGAGAAGTTCTCTGATGGGCTCCAGCATGAGTCCAAAAGCTCACTAAACTAAATCTCTGGTCCTGATGATTGGTCCAGATTGGATTCTGCAAATGGGATCTATTATATAATGATGTTTAACATCTACACTATTGTACCAGAAATATCCATTCCATCCAAATCTCAAACCATGTTCCTCTAACTCCAAAAGCCTTCTACTTCTCAGTAGCATACCTATTTCATCCAAACCATATAGTAAGTACGATTTCAAATTGTATAAAAGTCAATGCTCCTCTTATCTTTGCATCTTGCAACGCTGTTTATTTAACCTGTGATTTTCTTTCTCTGCCACACAAATTTAGATACATCCTTTTCTCCTTGTTTAAATGGTACATCAGTTGTCAAAAGTATTGTCTGAAATAAAACATCATTCTAGGCAAGGTCTTCTCAATGGCTGTGTCTAAGTTGTAGTATTTCCTGTGTCATTTTAAATTGTTTTTCACTTGTAACCTTATTAGGAAAGTCCTTGCTTTTCTGGGAACATCTATTTTATTGGTTGTCTTATTGGTTGCCATGCTCCATGGCCTAAATTTGTTATGACATCCTTTCCTTTCCCCTGTAATTTTTGTTATAAGATGCTGTGTTGGTTTAATTAGAGGTTCTGAATTGTGGGTTTACATGAAAAGGCAACAGAAGCTTTTAAAAGGTTGCATATGAAACATTATTGCTGAACAATAATCTTGCTAGAGTATTCAAGCAGAAAGATGCACACTTATTGTTAACCTCAGTGGAAAGATTTACCTTTGGATATGTATCTCTAATTGTTAGGTTAGAGACTATAGGGTGGTAATTCTTTGCCAAGATTTTGAACTTTAGAACAGCAGCATATTTTAAGAGTGAAAATATTTTGTTCAAATATGAGCTCCCTTCAGGAAATGTTTAAAGATAGAAAGTCTGTCTGAAAAACAGTAATAATTTAAACAACTAATAATTTAAAATTATTGAAATTATTATTTATTGCTTTCATATCCTGCATTTTTCCTGACAGCTCATGACAGTTACATATAAATCTTCTTAACCTGAACCTTCTCCAAATCCATTTGCACTCTGATTCAGGTGACTCTGAAGATACAGATAAACCCAAAAGTAGCTTCAACAACTTTCAGAGAGCTAACAACTGACCCTCAGAGTGCTAATGGCCAAATGATTGCAAAGAATTTAAATCCTTCCATTTACCACGAGTCAATTAGCATTATCCAACTTCTTGGATAAAAAGTGAAATGCTTTCAAAAACAAGAAAGACAAGAAAGAAACACCAAGAATGTCCTGTTGCCTTTTGGGGGGTAAAAAATCACCCTTGGGATAAGCATGACCTGGATGATTGGGAATATCCCTAGACACCTTTCATTGTGTTAATTTAAATATTCCTTAGGGTTAGGGTGAGATAATCATCCATAAAAAATTAACAAACAAATAAACTGCTTGTTTTGATCATAAACAATGCAGATACAAACCATGATAGTACTTGAAATGGAACATCAGGAATATCTGCTCTGCTTGTAAACTCATATAGAATAATATGAATTTATTTTAGAATAAATAGGAGAAGTCATATTTTGTGTTATCAATTTCCAGAGTTGCTTTTCAACACACGCAGAAACAGAAATCACTTCAGGACCTGAAAAATCATTGTGCCCACTCACTTCGGCCTATGATGTGAGTATCCCTAGCATAGAAAAGGGGAAAGAAAGGATTATTAGAGGGAAGGGGTAATAGAAAAACAGGGAAACCAGGGGCACAATCAAAGTCCATCAGTTTTTTATGTGTATCATGTATCATGTGTATCATGCTAAAAGAGATGGGGCTTAATCAGATTAATTTGTTTTGATTTTCCCTTGTGAATATTACTGAGGCCTGTTTGCTTCTGGTTTCACACAAGACATGAAGCTTCCTGTAGATTACACAGTATATCATTCATAACCTATCACTTACTTACCAGCTTCCAAACTTCAGATAATTAACCTTCAATAGTTTAATGAATTAGATGTTTTTTCACCTCTTCATATATCACTGAAAGCAATAGATTAACAAAATGGATAAAGTAAAGCTATTTTATTATTTTAATAAAATAAAACAATAACAACAACAACAAGAATGTAACAAAAACAGAAAACAAAATAACAATAAAAAACCCTAAACCAAAAGTAAAGGTGAGTGGGAGTGAGAAAAGAAAGATTAACAGAGATCAATCAAATCCTCTTAGGAGATTTGGGTGGTTTAATTTATTGTTAGCAGATAATTAGTATAAATAATACTGACTGTATTTAAATATTGTGGGTGTGAACAAGAATAGCATAAAAGATAGCAAGCAGATGGATCATTTAATTTATTTTCCAATTATGGCTGACATGTTGATATAGAAATATGTAAATGATATATTATTTTTATAATCTGTTTACAGCTGGGTTCATTGTTATAATAAATAAATATATTGCTCAATTAGGTTTATATCTAAAGGCCTGATATGAAACAAACAATATGTCTTTATTTCACAACTTTGTTTCTTCCTACACTTTTAAACTTTATGTTCATTTAAAACAAACAAAAAATGATTTAGAGGTTTGTAATTTTTTGCAATTTTTTTTATGTATAAAGAAAAGGAAATATAGAGAACAATCTATAACTCAATCATTGTAAATTGATATGTTCTTTGTCCAACCAATTCTAGTCTTAGAATACTATACAAAAGGGCTCTCATAGAAGTTACAACATAGTGGGATTGCTTGGTTTTGAAAGGAGCAGAGTGTTCAACCATACTTGTTGTATGTTAGAACCAGTGGTAGAATTCAATTTTTTTTTACTGCTGGTTCTGTGGGCATGGCATGGTGGGCATGGCAGGGAAGGATACTGCAAAATCCCCATAGCTTCCCCACCCCACTAACTTGCTTTCCAGCTCCATTCTCCTGTGCAGGACAACAAAAGAAGACCCAGCTGGGACTCGGGAAGCAGAGAATAGATGGGGTGGGGCCAGTCAGAGGTGGCATTTGCCAGTTCTCTGAATTACTCAAAATTTCCACTACCGATTCTCTAGAACTGGTCAGAACCTGCTGAATACCATCTTTGGTTAGAACCAGTATTTTAGACTTTGTATTTCTCCCTCTCTATCAAAAGACAAACAAAATGGGACTTTGGTATGGTGGCTAAGGCATCTGGAAATCAGAAGACAGTGAGGCACAAAGCCACCTAGGTGACTTTGGGCAAGTTACTCATTCTCAGCCCTAGATAGAAGGCAATGGGAAATCACTTCTGAAAAACATTGCAATTAAAAGGAAAGTTTTTTTAAAATAACTATAAAAAATAAAAGGGAAAGTAAGGGAAGGAAAAAAGTTAAATTCAGAAGAGACTGTATCTTGCAATCATATACAACATATAAACACAACTTCTTTCTTTAGCTAGAAGGCAGTAATGTAGGGTTTACTCCCACCTTCTTCCTTTTGCTTGCATCTTCAGTTGAACTGAGAAATAAGACGGATAACTCCCAGGGTTCTCAGCTACTTTTTCTATTTACTTAGAGTAGAATTTCTATAAAGTTATCAAACACTAACAGAAAGCAAAGGTAATTTTAACTTCTTTACATTAACTTCTTTTCATTTCTTTACATCAGAAATACCCTTCTTTCCATAGGTTCTTAACTCCCTGAAGAAGGAATAGGGTCAAGAGAGAGAATTGTTGACATTTGCATTGGTTAACTTCTGAATGCTAGATTAGCTTTCTGCAGAGGCTAAAGCCCTTTCATCTACAAGATACAAATTCTAGGTTTAACCTCTTACATTTTAATTAAAATATTTAACAAAACTCTGGAAATTAGTTGAACAATTTTGACAGAAGTCAAATGTTAAAACAATAATAACTATGTAAACAGCCTGCCCATTGACATAAAAGTCCATCTATTTCCTACCTTTGAAATTAAACTCTTGAACTGAAGAATGTTAAAAAACATGATTTTAAACAGACACATTGCAAGGAGCCACTACTATAGAATTGCATATATAGTTGTTGTTTTTTAAAGAGAAAAGACAATTTGTTTAAGACAAATGCTATTTGCTATGCTGACAAAAAGTTAAACCAGCAGTTTTCCAGAGGAAAGCAGTTCTATTTGTTGTCACTATTCATTAAATTTAAAATAGGTTTCCTAAAGAGGAAATTTTCCAAAGTAATGTATTAATCGTGTCCACCTGTCATTTACTAAGACAAGAACAATTTGCAAGTGGACTGTTTCCATTAAAAACAATAATAGAAGTGATCCTCTATGGTCAATGAAACCAGTGTGTGCAAAACAAGGGTTCTAGACTACCAAATACATAAATACGGAATCACTTGGGGATTTGTAATAACTTCCTGTAGTAGCTTAGTTGTCTGTGTAAGGTGCACTGTGAATTGCAACCTTAATTTCTTTAAAATAAATGAAAAAGATGGTTTTAAAAAGATGGATTAGCAAGTATAGAAAGATATATGATTACTACAAGTGCAGAATTGTCACAGACTATCTGACTGGTAACAGAGAAACCTCTACATTTGGAAAACACTTCAACCTAAAAAAATAAAATAAAACCAAACACTATGTTTATTATATGCCATATCAGCAGATTGTCTGCACAATGTCTTTTTTTCTCCCCTTATCACCTTCACAAATATTTCAGTGGCTGTTTATTGAACAAAGCAATTTTTATGCAAATGTCAGTTTCTATAAACATTCAAGAGAGGAAAATACACTACACTGTTTCATAGTTGTCATTTCAGAATAGAATTCTTGTCAAAGTAAATGTTTAATAATTTCAACAAAAATTATTGTTTAATTTAATATTATTGAATGTGATTAAACTTTTTTTAAAAAGGGCTTATGGTGTTTGGCAAAATGAAATGCCATCTACTGGAAAGCCGGGCATGAATATTTATGAAAGAAAAATATACTGACATGCTCATAAAACTTAAAACTTTGCACATGGCAAAACACATTTCTTTCTGGAAACATATACCATACCAATAAAATGCCTTATTTTTCCCCTAATTTTATTTAATTTTATTTTGCCAAGTATTTCCTGAAGAGAACAATGCAAATATCTTTGCATGTTAGAAGCCATTTTTTCCATTACATTTACTGACTGGGATTTGTATGAGGAAATACCATCAGACATCACATAATACAGATGTGTTATTGGAGACATAGGTAGATATTTTGACTCTGGTAACTTCAAGCCATTAGGAAATGGACTGTAGTTCTGGTTTGCCTTCTTACTTAATCCTCTACATACTTATTAAGATTGTCCTGCACATTGTCCTACATAAGTCTTCTATGATAACACATTCACATAAACATATACCTTTGAGTCAAGTGTGACTCCTGGCAACCACATGGAATTGGTCCATGCAGTATTTATAGAAATGTCATTTTTTTTCTCTAGAACTAACAGTCTTCCATACCAAAGGCAAGATTAAAAGTCAGTTTTCCTGTTCCTTATCTAGTACCTTAAACACTTAGTTTTCCTGAAATGTATCCAGTAGGAAAGAGCAGCAGAGTGCAGAATGGCAGGAGGAGTGGTATGCAAAATAGGCAAGATAATGAACATCAAAATGCAAGTCCTGAACTTTTTGTATGTGCACAACAGAAGTATACAAAACAAGTCGGGTTTGCATTATAGTGCCAAGTGTGACATTTTCTACGCAGAAAGCTCGAAACTACTAGTACGTTTCTTGATCATTTGTTCAAAATTTAGTCCCATGTGTCCACAGATAACTGATACACCATTTAAATAGAGGCAGATGGACATGTCTAAATTTGTGTGGCAGAGTAAAAACCCAAGGGTTAAATATAATTACAAGATATAAAAGAAAGAGAAGGATTGAGTTTACCTGATCTGAAATTGTATTTCGTAGCTTGCTGCTTGGTTTAGATGAATGACTGAGTGCTGTGGAGAAATATATTTGGAGTTAGACGAACATGACCTGAGATTTGGATGGCATGGATATTTCTGGTACCACAGTGTAGATGTTAAACATCATTATGCTAGAGATCCCATTTTGAAAATATGGAATAGCCACAAACTCTGAAAACACTGTCAAAGTTTTTTGTAGATGCAAAATAATAGACAAACACAAGTAGCTAACTTATCATAAGGTACTAGAATTTTGTCAAAGGAAATACAAAATAAAATCAAGATGGCAGAAGAACATAATAGCCAATGGTTTTCTAATGTACAACTATTAAGAAGATTTAAAGTAGACAAATTAGTTTATGTTTTTTGACATTGTAACACTGGGTTTAAAATAGAAGTGTGTACAGATGATAAACATGTAATAGCTAAAATACACAAGTTTCTATTGAAATTTAAAACAAAAGAACAAATGAAAGAAATATGATAAAGGCAGCTAAAAATTTGGTTATGATATACAGATGGATCAATGGGGAAATATGTGGTTGAAAGCATTGAAATTTACACCATGTTATAATCTTCAAGAGAATTTTTCTAACATGTTGGTATATGTCACCAGAGAAATTGTTTAGAAGGTATAACACAACTTCAAATTTATTTTGAAAATGTGGATCAACAATAAGGGACATTTTGTCATACTTGGTGGACATGTAAAAAAGTTAGAAATTTCTGGATTCATATAAAACCCTAATCCAGATAGTTTAAAAATTAATATACAAGTGAAACTAGAAACATTTTATTTGAGATTCATGGACAGTTAGAAAAAGGCAAGTGAGAAATGAGAATTATCCCTGTAAAGAAAAAGCAATAGAAACACCATATTAATCTGTATAACCTAAGAATCCCTGATAGGAACTTATATAAAGTATTGTGTAAGAATGTTAGCTGAAAGGAAATAAACAAGGCTAAAAAAATCTTAGCATATTTCCAGTTAGGACATTAATTGGCAAGCCAGCAACTAAGCTGACAGGTCAAAGAAAGATAGTTGATGGATCAAGAAACCAGTTGTCATGATAAAATTAATAATAGTACAATGTTGCAAGTATCAAGGGGATTGTGTTGCTGGATAGATTGTGAACCTAGAAAGGGGCAGTGACTGTTTTTTAAACTGTATATAAACCCCAAGTATTCCTATGAAAAATGTCTTCTGTAGCTCCACCTCTATAAGCACAGAAGTCCACCTTTGCAAACGCTCAGCAAAGCTCTGTTATTGTTCAGAAGTCCCCTGTTGATTTCAAACTAAGAGGGTTAAATCTCACATCAAGTAACTTTGTTTTTGTACATGATAACGATAATGAAATATTTGTATGCACAAAGATGCAAAGGTCTGGCATATAAAGGAATGTTGGGGTGAATATAATGGAACTATCAGGCATGGCAAAATTAATGTTGCTTAGATAAGTGTAATATTAATTAGTGACTGGAAATCCCTAATAGAGTGTCTGCTGAAAAAGGAAAAGAAACATGAACTTGTGATTTATATGTGGTTAACTATCAGTCAGGGTTGCTTATGGAAGAAGGAATTTATGATATAACCGTAGAGAAGGAGGGTAAAATCTAAATGCATTTATTACCACTGACAAAACCCCTTCTTTTTTTTCTTTTTTTGTTTCTCTTCTACTAGTTTTATCTTATTAAAAATCAATAAAATATATTAAAACAAAAGCAAACTAACACATAGTTTGACAGGAATCAGGGTGATTCTCCAATACAATAGAAAAAAAAAATCTCACAGCATTGTACAACCAAGCCAACTAACAATATTGGCATACTGTGTGATGCAATTGCAGAAGACATCCACAGTACCACCGCCTCTTAGGGAAGATGTCTCTTGCCAGCATGCCATTCAATTAATTGATATCAGCAGTATTGCATAATCTTGTATTAGGAGCCCTTGTTGAACTGCACAGCTCACTACAAAAACTAGTAGGTATTGGATTTGTACAGGGCACAGAGAGGAGACTCCTGCTGCACCATAAAATCCATAATGATTGCACTATGCAGTGGGAATTTCCCTCCCATTATAGCATTCCCTCCCATTATAGCATTCAATCTTTCATTGTATTGCATACCTCCCAGTTAAGAATACAATTGACAGTTATGGGAGGCAGTCGAGGTGGGGAGTGAGTAGCATGATGCAATGGAATGGAGTCAATTGATACATGAAAAGTGTGCCATAAAGCAATTTCTTGTACCCTTTTCTCTATGCTGGTAAGCTTTTAGGCAAGATACTTTTAAACTGAGTCTAGTGTTCTTCTGAAATATTTTATTTTCTCCAATTTTAAGCCATAAAGTCAATGGTCCAATAAACAGAAGAGTGTAGGGAAGATAAAAATACTGAAACAGCTCCTGGGATTGCATTTTGATCAATTTTACTGCCTTGAAGGGAAAAATATTGATCTTTCAGAGAATTTTAAATGCCAAAATGTATCTTAGATTGGGTCCTTATCACATGCAGGATTTAGGCAATTGTAGCTATTATTCATCATCCCAAAGTTTGTCTCCTGAGGGAATGAAGCACCATTGAAAAGAAGTTCTGCATCTGATATCTCTTGAAAGGTAAGACTTACACATTCCCACTGCATCATAGTAAATATTCCATTAGAGTTTGCAAAGGTACCCCGACATTAGAACGAAATGAAAGTAAATGGTTAGTAAAACCTCTGTTTATGCTTATTGTACAACTTTCCTTAAAACACTGTGTTAAAGTATATACATACAGTGTAATGGGGCATATTCCATTGCAATAGCATTATCTTTATTATGTTATGAGCTGCATTGTTAAATTTACCCTACCCTAGACTATAAATGAGGCATCACTAAGAACTGAAAGAGATAATATGTTATAACTGGATCATTAGGTTGTGAACAGGAAAGTGGTATACTGGATATCAATCAATCTAGTCCCACTATATGTAATAGTAAAGATTTTTGTTGAATAAGAATAATAGAATTGTCAGAGAACCTGAAGAACCTCTAGTTGAAAACTCTCCATAGTTTGTAGTTGGCTAAGCAAGCAGCAAAAAAATAGGGTCTCTTATCAAAAGTTTTTTCAATAAATTGTAAGAAACAAGGAGAACTGTGACAAATATACCTCTGGAGTTAGGAACACATTTACAAAACATCAGAAATTGTTTAAAATGTTGGGTTTGGGGAAGGTAATGCAAATAAAGTGCAAAATGAATAAAATGTTTCAGTAAAGCTGTTTTGATGGAAAATTGTTTATAGCATAGTTATCATAGTTATAACTTGAAAATGTTGCCATAGTCTCTTCTGCTCTCCTTTTCTTCCCCTAAAATGCATAATTTTACAAGATTAGAATGGTGTTTCTTTGATATTAAAAACATTTCTCTGAATATTATACAGTCAGAAGTATGCCTTACTTCTTGCTGCTTTCTTGAATATTCAGAGAAGAAATGGTCCCCCGATCCTTTTCATTTCCTTTTTTAAATTATTAAATGGCAGTTTGTTGATTGGTATGGAAAAAAGCTCTCTCAATCCCATCATTAATACATACAGTATATATTCAATAGAAGGAAAAATAAAAGGGAGGTGATGTGTGATCTTTAATATACATATGTATTCCAGATACAACATTTTCACAATGCAAAAGCCAGCAGGGTTGGAGCTCAATTTATTCTTAACAAAATAATCTTAACCCCTTTTCTATGTAGTTTGAAAACTCTATATGCATGGACACTTATATTCCACATTAGAAGAAAGCATTCCCTAAACTAATTTGTATGCTCATCTCTCAATCTGTTCAGTAGAATACATTTACAAGAGAAGTGTTTAATAATGGAATAAGCAGAATACATTGTATGAAGAATAAAAGTATCTTTGCTTATTTAATTATTAGAAAATCAGAGATGCTTCCAGCTGGGATAACATTATGGAGTTATTCTCTTTAAGGCATGTGTACAATGTTCAAATCTTACCCCTTTTTTAGGGGGGGGGGAAGGGAGGTTTAAATTTCCACCTCTTTCAATCACTTTATTCTGTTATCCTATGATTAAAAACAGGATAAACAGTTGGAAAAAACTATACTGTTTATTGTTTGGTAGTGCTAGATTGAATTGATTTTAGCATAAATCCAGAAGCACTCAGTGTTTCACTGCCTGAGGCTTTTTTGATGCTTGGAAGTTGTGCAAAAGGCATATGACCAGAGGTGGTATTCAGCAGGTTCTGACCAGTTCTGGAGAACCGATAGAGGAAATTTTGGGTAGTTCTGAAAACCGGCAAATCCCACCTCTGACTGGAGATTTTACAGTATCCTTCCCCTGCCATGCCCACCAAGCCACACCCACAGAACCGGTAGTTAAGAAAGTTTAATCCCACCACTGCATTTGACTATAACAAAGTCTTCACATTTGGGAAGATTAAGGCTTGTGGACTTCAACTCCCAGAATTCCTGAGCTAACATGACTGGAAGAGGAATTCTGGGAGTTGAAATCCACAAGTCTTAAAACTATCAAGTTTGAAGACCCCTGGACTATAAGCTAAAGTATCACTATCCTAAACAAAATAAGGATTCAGAATGATGATAAACTTTATAAATCAATTGGATTACATATTCTTCATGCATCACTCTGTTTTGCAAATGCTTTATCCATAAATATTTCCCCAAAATTCTGTTTATTTTTCTGCATAGTAATTTTAGCTCTTTTACTGATTTCTAAATTTTAACATAAAAGGATAACATAAATGGATAGAAAAGTAGGATAATAGATTTTCCGTTTTCACGACTGTGGAAGTGAGGTATCAGGGTATATATCTATACAAAACAAAGAAAATTGTATAAGACTAAGTGGTTTTGCCCTTCCACATTAACTGTAACCATTTTTTGTCCAAATGAATGCTTAAGGTGAAAATGTGATATATCAATGCATGGCCAGTCAAATTATAGCTATGTGCTGGCATTGGTGAGAACAAATGAAAGTTTTTGGAAAGGACTGCCTTTACTCCATGAACACTTCTGGGGGAAAAAATGACTCATAGGTTTTAAGATAGTTCCTCAGGTACATTGTTTGATTTCACCATATGGAGTCTAAACTACAGAAAGTTCTTTCTTTCTTTCTTTCTTTCTTTCTTTCTTTCTTTCTTTCTTTCTTTCTTTCTTTCTTTCTTTCTTTTTTTTTCTCTCTCTCTCCTTCCTTCCTTCCTTCCTTCCTTCTTATTTATTTATTTATTTATTTATTTATTTATTTATTTATTTTGACAACCTTTGGGATAGATGGTGCCATGAAAATGGGGATAGCAGTTCAACTTGTACCTGGTCTTAATATTAGATTATTGCCATCTGATGCACAAGAAGCTTTTAAGATCAGCTGTATAATATGTTTTATTTGTGTTGCAATCCTCTTTTTGTAATATTTATCAGTTTGGATAAGATGTAGCATACATCACTGAATGTGCTGGACAGATTGATATGGGTGCATTAAGGATAATAATATTTTTATAGAAAAATATTATTCAAAGAACTCAAGCTACTATGGTGACAGAGTTTGCCATTTAATAATTAAAAGGGGAAAACAAATCCCAGTTCATCATGATTTCCCAATGTATGTTCTACAAACTTATTTGAGATTTTAAGCTGTGAAGTTCAGGTTTTCATCTCAATATGGAAGACAGAAAGAAAAGGAAAAAAGACAGTTACAACTTGGCATCCAGCTGTGTTCATACAAATGCCATTCATGTTAATGAGATTTTAAATTACATTTACAGCAATTACAGTAAATCAGTTTAAAACCTCTGGCTGTTTGTGATAAAGTAGCCTGACCAGACCTTTGCTGGAGAATGAATTAGTACACTATTGAAAAGACATTAAGCTCAAGTATGCTATTTTTAAAGAGAGGACAGTGTAATCAGATTATTGCTTTTTGGAAATCCAGGACACCTGAGATGGAGATGCATTTGTCCAATCACATGTAAAACAATTCTGAAAGACTAAATGCCTTTTATATTTAATAACAACCATTCTTGTTTTTACTTTCAGTAGTTCAGCACAAACATTTTCAACTAACATAAAGATCATAGATGCACAAATAGCTTTATTTTGATTAATAGAACAAGATATTTAAACCAGGGAGTCATTGAAATATAGACAAAAAATTCCCCCTTAAATTAATTGTAAGTGAAATCTAAAACTAGATACTGAATTTATAGAATAATAAATTAATGTATTGTAATAAATTGTACTTCAAGATATAATTTTAAAATATTTATGCTAACTTACAACTAATGGTTCATTCATGCATGGCCAAGTATAGATGGAGCAAATGTAAAGAAATTTACTCCTGTAGACCTGTTGCTTGTACACAATCATACTTCTGTGCAAAATTTTCCCCTGTTATGCCACAGAATAAGACTTTCTTAGCTGATAGAAAGAAATTAAAATAAGACTCCTTAACCCAGCTTGGAGAATAGGTCATCAATATAAAAATGAGTTATCATTCAGTATCTTTATAGAAAAAGCAGCAGAACAGCACATGAAGAATAAATTTAATTGAACCATCACTACAAGGGCAAAGTTGACTAAATATTCTATATAAAAGTGTTGACAACAGGCTGTTGAAAATGGTTATGCAGGAAAAAATGATTAATATAGAGAAATAGTGAGCTATGTAATATTCTGGTTTTCATCTAGTTTGCTGAAGGCAAGTGCCGGGTTGAGTTGTATTATGTAAAAAGTTTGATCAAGATTAAAATAAGACATGTTTTAATAAATCACTGGTAACCTTTTTTGCTGATATCTTTTTGCTGATGAAGATTGGAAGTTAATTCTTTACATATTTCTATTTATACTGAATACTTTTTTAACAATTTTTTTATTTTAACAAAGTAAAAGCAATACATATTTTAAATTTTAACAGAGTAAAAGAAATGCAAATAAAGAAAATAAAGAAGGGTAGTGAATAAGTAAGAAAGAAAATAGAAAAAGAAGGGGCTTTGCATATTTTTGTCAGTGTACTTTGAAGCCATAAAAGATCCAGCTACCTACACACTGCCTTATTATGAACTTGTTCAATTGTTATTATCTGCATAAAATGTTTAAAATATAATGTAAGGAGAAGATATTTTTCATGAGCTTACAAGGAAAGGCTGTCTGTGGTGCTATACCACCTTGGTAAGTAGAATCTGTCAACATCACTGTGTGAATGAAGGGCACGCTTCATTGTCATTATTTTATGGTATTTTTATCTATTTCTTTTAGTTTTCTTGAGTCAATAATGACAATGATGATGATGATAATAATAATGACATGAAATAAAGCATTTCCCTTCCAAGGCACCAAAGAAATTAACCTTCAAAAGATTGAAAAAATCCTTGCATATTATCGTTTAAAAATTAAATTATCTATCTCACACAGTAATATTGTACAAATAGAAAATGATATCCTTATTCATGCAAAATCAATGCAAAAACCTACTAGTTCAAACAAAAAAAAACCCCATTTCAACCACTTTCACAATGCATTTAGTGTTGTTTGATTTTATAATAATACACCATAATAATAATCTAACAGTATCTACCACAGTTGCTCTCATTTCTTATCTTTTAGATGTTTACCAGAATGGATATATCATTTCTTTAAATAATCAAGACTCTATTTTGTGCTTGAGAGTTTTAAATAGTATGCATCCAGTTGGATTAACTTATAAACTTACTACTATAATGATCAACTTTCATCTGTTATTATCCAGTCTAATTTTCTATGTTTCTGTAATTTTTTCATTTTTCTAGGATTGAGGACCAGGAATTACCAGCCACATATAGCAATAGCATTAGCATGGTGCTATTAGATTTATATCCTGCTTCACAGTGTTTTACAACCTTCTCTAAGCAGTTAACAGAGTCAGCATATTGCCCCAACAATGTGGTCCTCATTTTATATCCTTGGAAGGATGGCTGAATCAACTTTAGCCGATGAGAATCAAATCTAATATCGAATATGAAGCAGGATTTATTCTGATTCTAAATCCATGTGTCTGTGTTATATTTTGTAACCTTCCCCCCACCATTTTTAGGTTTATAAATGATTTAAAATGTATTTGTCCTTATGGTCTAAAAGGTATCAGGGATGGGAGGATTATTAATGTAACACCTGATTACCAGAAACAGACAGTACTATAAAGTAGAATGAAGAATGATACAAGTAGCACAAATAAGAAAAAAATACTTAACCGACTTCCAGTTTGCCAGGCTTCGGCGGCGGCGGGGATTCGCAATCTTGCGCGATCCCTGTTGAGCTAGCCGTCTGGTGCCTCTGATCCTGACGGGTCTGGAGGATAAGGCTGCCATGTAGAGGCAGCCGAAGATAGGGAGGATCCAGAGAGGGGCTTGGGGGTGTCGCAGACCCCCTCCTCACCTGGCATAACCTCCTTTTCTCAAGGCAGTGGAGCGGCGGTCAGTAATGGCCGCCACAAAGAAGCCGGCAGCTGGACAAGAGTGTGCTGGAGGAAGAAGGAGAAAGAAGAATCAGGAGAAGTGAAAGTGCTGGCTGAGCCAGGAAAATAACAACTCTTAAATACCCTGGAAACTGAATTGCTTGAATTGCTTGAAAGATACATTGTATCCGTAAGAAGATTGGAAAGCGGTGGAGAAAGCTGTCAAGGGGAAGCTTTTTTTTTCTTCACTCTCCCACCCCATAGAAATAGCAGATGAAGATTTGGAAAATCTATTTGGGCACCGAAGGTACCTCAATTTGAAAGTTAAAGCCAAGGGATAGAGGATTCCTGGACACTGGATTAATTAATTTAAGAAATCGGAAAACCCGTATTGGAGGTATGGATTTCTGAACATTTAAAGGAAAATCGCTGTTGTAAGTGGGAAGGGAGAGGGAAAAAAAATTGGATCAGAATTTGAAAAAGGAGATTGCCAAAAACTTTAAAAAAGATATATCTTAATTGGAACTTTTTGATTAAACAGTAACCCCAGAAAGAGAAATAGAAGAAAGAAAAAAAAAAGGATTAAAAGAAAGAGTTTATTTGGATTCTTTGGTGACTTTAGAACTTTTTGGAATTATTCTTGATTAAAAATACTTGGGTGGTTGTTTTGGAAAAAGTTTTTCTCTTCATGATGCATTGCTTGTGGATGAACTAAAAATTGAATATCAAAAATATAAAAAAGAAGAACAAGATGAAAAAGATACTTTGGGCACTCTTTTTCAATTTCTTTTTTTTTTTTTTGAAAGAGATTTTATTAATTTTCTACAAACAAACAAGACAAACAAAACATTAAAACATCAACTCTCATATGTACATCCAGTGTGTCAGTTGGTTCATCAGTTTTGTGCATTCATTTTGTAGTCTCAATTACAATTATGTTACACAACAACTCATATTGTCAATCCAAACTTATATATCCTAATATCACTAAAAAAAAAAGAAATTTTTGACTATACTTTTAATCATTCATGCTTTATGAGATAACAATACTTTAACCAGTTTATTCTGTAACAAATCATATAATCATACCAAATCAATCCTAAAAAACCCTTTATAAATATAATGTCAAATAACAAAGTACTAACAAAATAGCAAAATAAAAATATTCCTTACTGTCTAGCATTCTAAATATTCTATTATCGTATTTTATCATCTAGCCATTGATAAAAAAGATCCCAAATTTCGTAAAATTGTTTATCCTCTTGCTCTCTAATTTCAAATGTCAATCTACTCATCTCAGCACATTCCAATATTTTCTTAATAATTTCTTCCTGTAATGGTATTTTCTCATTCTTCCAATTTTTAGCAAATACAATCCTAGCCGCTGTTAATACATTTACAATCAGGTATTTCAAATCTTTACTATATATATCAGGTAAAATTCCCAATAAGAAGATCTCTGGTTTCAAGTCTATGTGTTTCTTTGTCATTTTTTCCAACCACATGCGAATTTTAGTCCAATATTTTCTAGTGTCCTCACAAGTCCACCACATATGGTAATACGAGCCGGGTATCTGATGACATTTCCAGCATTTTTCAGATTTGTTCTTCAACATTCTTGCTATTCTTGTCGGGGGAAAGTGCCACCTGTAAAACATTTTATACAAGTTTTCTTTATATGCTGTTGACATTGTCATTTTATAATTTTGAGACCACAATTTCTGCCATTTCTCTAGATCAATCCATTTCTCTAGATCAATCCCATATCCAAAATTCTTCCCCCAAACAATCATAGTTTCTTTGACTTGTTCTTCCTCTAATTTAATTCCCAGTAAATAACCATATAATTTTTTAATCACCTTCTCATCAGTACCCATCAAGATCTTATCTAAATCAGTCTGCTTATCATAGAATCCCTCCGTTTTAGAATCTTCATCATACCTTGAATGTATTTGCGCATATGAAAACCAATTCATCCTTATACCTTGTTCCTCTAAGTTTTGGATCGATTTAAGTTCACCCTTTTCATCCAATAGTTCCCCATAGCTAACAGTTTGTTCCTTCTTATAAATTATAGGATAGGAAAATGCTTCAATAGTCGATAACCAAACTGGACTTTTCAAATAACATTGTCTTTTTATCTTCTCCCAGTTTAACCACAAAGACTCCCATATATTATGTCTTCTAAAATAACCCTGTGTTTTAGTTCCCTTATACTATAAAAAAGCATGCCAGCCCAACAGCAAATCATGCCCTTCTAATGTCAACAATCTATGCTTTCTTAATGTTATCCATTCTTTAACCCACATCAAACTTGCAGCTTGATAATACAATTCCCAATTAGGCAGGCCAAAACCTCCTCTAATTCTAGTGTCTTGCAAAAGCTTTAGCTTTATTCTCGCTTTTTTACCTTGCCATATAAACTTCAACATGATTTTATTTAAATAGTCTTTAAACAGTCTTTTCAAAGCCTAATTGGTATTGTTTGGAACAAAAATAAAATTCTGGGTAAAATATTCATCTTGATTGTTGAAATTCTCCCTATTAATGACAATTGCAAGTTTTCCCAGTTCTTCAAATCTTTAGCTATCTGTTGTTTGAGTTTAATATAATTATTCTCTTTTACTGTGCTACATCTTGCTGTCAAATATATCCCCAGATACTTAACCTTATTTGTAACTTGGATTTTCAAAAGATCTGCCAGTTCTTCTCTCTGTTTCAATAGGATGTTCTTTGTCAAAATCTTTGTTTATCTTTATTTATTTTCAAACCAGCCATCTCACCATATGTCTCTATCTTTTCCAATAACCTTGGAGCTGTTTCTAACAGGTCTTCCAGAGTAAAAGCTAAATCATCAGCAAAAGCTTGTAGTTTAAATTCTTCCTTCTTAATTTTCATTCCTTTTATGCTTTTATCATCCCTAATATTTCTATTTAACACTTCCAAAGTCAACACAAATAGCAAAGGAGATAGGGGACACCCTTGTCTTGTGCATTTTCTTATATTAATAAAATCTGTAAGTTCCCCTCCATCATTACCTTTGCTGTCTGTTTATTATATATGGCTTCTATTGCTCGAGTAAATTTTTTAGCAAAACCCATCTGTTCCAATAGTAATAACATAAATCTCCAGTTCACGTTGTCAAATGCCTTTGAGCATCTAGGAATATCAAAGCCATTTGGTTTTCAGGATGAGCCTCATAATATTCCAAAGTATCCAAGATTACTCTCATATTGTCTCTGATTTGTCTCTTTGGCAGAAATCCATTTTGATCTGTGTGAACAAAATTATTTAAATATTTTTTAATTGCTTTCTCAATTAAATCAATTCTATGTCTCTGCTCTTGCCACGTAAGCATTAATCCTTCTGGAATCAGCCATCTATAATTCACTTCGTTTTCCAGTAGCATTTTGGTCAGAAATCGATATTCTCTTCTCTTCTCTTCTCATCTCTCTCACTCTTCTGGGTATTTGTTTTAAAATAACAATCTCTTTACCTTTGTATTTCAATGTTTTCTCTCTTACCACTTGTAATATTTGTGTTTTAATGGATTTTTTGTTAAATCTAATATGGACTTCCTTTGGTAATTTATTTCTCATCGCATATCTTGTATAAACTCGATATACCTTATCTACTCCATCCATCATCTTTTCCTCTGTAATTTCCAAAGCATCTGCCAAAATTTCTATCATTATTGCAGCCAAATTTTCTCCTTTTTCCTCTTCTATATTTTGAAATCTGAGATAAAATTCTGACTTTTCCATCTCCCACCTCAACATCCCATTTTTTTTCTTGTTCAACCACTGTTAATCTACTGTCAATATTTCCAATCTTCTCCTCTCTTTGTTTTCCTTCTTCCTCAATTTTTTGGAATCTCTCCTCATACTTCCCCATCATTTGTTTAATATTTTCCACTTTTTTATCAGTCTTCTCTATTCTTTTTCAATGACGTCTGATTTTATCTTGAGATCTTGGATTCCTTGCATAATCATCTGTAAAGTTACTTTTTCTTGTTCTTTATCTTCCTTCAACATTGTCTGAATTAAACGTTGTCCTCCAGCTGGTAGGGGAGCAGAGGTAGAAGTAGAAATGACAGAAGGTATTGGTTTCCTGCTCATTTTAATGCTTCCAAAGCTTCAAATTCTTTTTGACTTTTAATCCAACTTGTAGAGTAGCCAATTATAATACAAAATGAAAAAATCCAATCGTAAAAGGCCCAAAACCAAAGAAGAAAAAGGAAAAAAGGAAAAAGAAAGATCTTCAGGTTCTTCTAGACCCTAATCCAATTACGAAGTAGTCCACCATAAAAAAGGAAAAATAGAAAGGAAAAAAAACAAACAAACCCAAAAATAATAATATTGATTAAGAGCAAAAAAAAAGCAAAAAGAAAATAAGAAATTCCTTCAGGTTATTCACACCTTAATCCAGTTGAGAAGTCTCAATAATCAAAAAAGAAAAACAAAGTGGTCCAAAAACATGGATAGAAAGAGCAAAGAAGTCCCAATAAAAATAAGGAGCAAAAAAAGAAAAATAAAGAAAAAACTCTGAGGCTTTCCCTTTAAAATAAAAAGCAAAAATAAGAATATTACTAGAATTGAAATTTACAAAAAGGCTGGTGAGTAGGGATAACACAAGTAAATATATTTTTATATAAGAGAGCACACTGCACTTTATTTATTTATCCAAGGCTCTTATTATGACTCTCTTCTCCAGCAGCTTCAAAGCCAAGCCTCAAGTGTTGAAAGATTGATAAGAGTCCAGGAAAGCACCTGTAATAACATTTTGCTGTGCTCTCCCTCTATCTTATCACGTTGAAATGTCCTTGAGAAGGAGTCTTCTTACAGTTCTCTCCAATTCAAATAAAGTATTTTCAAGCCTCTAGTTGGCAGTGTTAAAGTTTCTTA
The DNA here is from genome assembly GCA_033807585.1 of Hydrophis major. Taxonomy (NCBI): domain Eukaryota; kingdom Metazoa; phylum Chordata; class Lepidosauria; order Squamata; family Elapidae; genus Hydrophis; species Hydrophis major. The sequence continues at coordinate 60,610,550 of CM066331.1, read as the reverse complement.
ATGCTCTCCCCCCCCCCCAGCCAGAAAAAAGGAATAAAAAAATAATAAATAAAAAAGGTATACAAAAAAAGAAAAAAAAATAACCAAAGGGAGCCTCTATCCTAAAGAAAATTAAAAAATCAAAAGGAGCATAAAAATATATATAAGAGAAAATTCAATCCGGTTACCTACAAAGCCACATTAAAGTCCCCAGAAAAAAAGTAGAAAAAAATAAATAAATCCAAGCCTCAATTTGACATCACTTTAAAAAACGCCGCTCAAACAGTTTTGGTCAAAAAAAAAAAATCTCACAGGTTTCTTCTTTGTTCAGGATGCCCTTTCAAACCTCAGCAAATTTACAACACAAAAGAAGTTTCTCACCCAGCTGACACACTTTCTTTCCAGCCACTTTCTTTCCGGAGCTGTCCCGACTTCAGCAGCTATGGAGGCTGCCTCTCCGCCGCCAGCAAAAGGGCTTCTCCCAGATCAAACCAGAGATTTTGCGATATCGATGGGACCCTGGGACAGTGCCCTTCACAATCCCCGTCTCTACGGGATGGTTTAGGTCCGTTGGGACCGACCAGGGGCGAAAATATCAGCTGTGATCTCAGAGCCCCGAGATCGCAGCTGTATCGCCGAAATGAAGTTCCGCCTTTCTCTTTTTCAATTTCTAGAAATGGTGGTATGCACTTATGGAAGGACGACTGGGACAAAGAAGGACGACTGGGACAAAGAAGAAGAAGAAGCCATCTTTGATGAACAATGGGTTCTTTTTGGGGAGGAGGAGAAAGAGGAAAAGAAAAAGGGGATTTTAAGGTTTGAAAAAAACAATCAAAAAAGAGAAAAATGAGATGAAAGGTGGATACAAGTTTAGAAAACAACAGAAAGGGGGTAAGCAGAAGAAGAAAAGGGAGGAGGAGAGACAAAGGGGTAAAAAGGGCAAGGAGAAAAATAAACAAGAGAGAAAGGAGGGGAGGAGAACCCTTAATGGTGGGAAGCAAGATTTAAAGAAACAAAACTTATTTAGAGACAATGGTTAAATCTAATTGAAAAAGGGATTCTGGAAGGAACATAAGATTGTGTGTTTATGTGTGTATTTAGAGTAAAATGTTTAAGATATAAATGAGTATCAATATATATGATTAGCTTTTTAATGGTATTGATAGTGGTTTTATATGCTTTTATTTTGTTATTGTAGTGTTTTTGCTTTTCTCATAAAATTTATTGTGTAATTTTAGAATGTACTAAACAGAATCCCTATATAAGGTTAGTGTTATATTAAGTAGTATTATGTTAGGGGAAAGATTCAAAGGCGTCACTCCAATCAGTGTACAGGAGAAGTATATTTAAAGAGAAAAGATGAATGGATAGCTGGAAATAGAACAGACAAAGAATGATAAGTATTATGAATTGAATTGAGATAAGATAAATAAAATAAAACTAAGAAAGATAAAAGAGGGAAGAAGCTATATAGAAAATAGAAAATGGTAATAAGATATGGAATGATATATAAAGTAAATATGATTTTTGAATTTGTGTCTGTGCGAAGAGTTTTAACCCGGGATCAAGCAGCTTTCAGAAAAGAGGTTTTATGTTTTTTATGTTTTATGTTTTGTATGTTTGTGTATTGTTTTTGAAAGGCAATAAAATTTTAATTAGCAAGAAATATAATTTGGATTATAGAATGAAAAGGAGAAGTTGGGATAAGATATGAACAGATAACGTAAATATATATATTACAATTTGGCACTATTTTGTATGTTCTATTGTTTTCTTAGAAAAGATCTTTTATGTTATTATGCCTTGATTGTTTGTGTATTGTTTTGTAAAATTAATAAAAATTGTCTTTAAAAAAAAGAAGAAGAAAAAAATAGTTAACCAACAAGGCACTACATTTCCCATTTGTTTTGTCTTTGTTGTTTTATAATACTACTTTTATCTAGAGCTTTTAGAGAACAATAATTTCAAATACTGAAGGCGAGAGCTTCAGAAGACTATACACTCTCCAAAAGTATATTAATGCATTATACAGAAAACATAATAATTAGAATCTTATTCAAAATCCTCTTTAGCTTGAGGAGAACCAAATGGTTATAATGCTTATAATGGTACATATACATGCATTGTGTTGCCACCTAAATTAAATTAATCTGGGGTTAATATTGGATAGACAGCACACAAACTTCATACCAGTAATCACATGGTTCTTAATAGCCTCCATTATTCTTTCTTTTTAATAAGAATATTTTATTATAAAATCATGTGTGCCTGAGGAGACTAATATTGTGCACTTATTGTGTGATTACTTAAGAAACATATTTAATGCTTTTCTACTCTAAATATACTTTTTTCAGAGAACACTATGAAGCCAGTAAATAAGGTAGCTATTTTTCCTCTTTGATTAATTCAATTTCATCCTGCTCAACTTTCTTTATATTAAAAGTAGATTAGTCAAATTGTTGTGCCATTATAAGCTCTAATTCATCACATTAAGAAGTTGTTCTTTCCATACTTGACTAGCATAGCTGAAATGCATGCATAAATTTAGAAATGAACTTATTAATAAACCTAGCTTGGATCCATTGATGTTTCCTTTTCTTAGTTCTGCAAAAAAGCTAATTACTTTGATCTGACATCATTAAACATATGAATTAGACTAGAAGAATAAGATACAGTCCATTGCCTACTGTGACTTCTTGGTTCTCAATGATTGCTTATGTAAAACATAATCTATAATAATCCTTCCCACTATAACTGTGCAGTGAGCATCCATCTCACTAGAGAAAGTGACCTTGATGTCTTGAATCTTGTTACATTACTCTGCTTGTTTTATGTGAGAAGTACATAAAAATGAAACAACAGACTTTTGATAATCTGATCCATAGGATGCTTTATTAGAGAAAATACTGCAGTATGGACCCCTCTACTCCAGAAAAAAAACATTTTCTAGAAGGAAGGAATGTGTTCCATTTAGTGAACACAGTTTATATAGGTTTAGCAAATCACATGGTTACATAACACTTCCTGTTTCCATATACGGATGTTATACAACGTTTTCATAAAAAGTTCCAACCTCTCATGGACAACTTTCGACATCAAATTCCAGAAGATTATAAGAAAACATTAATATCTCTTAATGTGACATTTATAATGTCAGAGCACCCCAGCACATACCTCTACCTCATGCCAAGTACAGAGTATTGCAATCTGTTATTATTTCTAACAGAAAACACATTTCATAACTGCTGAGCTTTAAAAGTTCAAACTGCAAACACAAAATGGCTTCAGTTCAGCTCTTTATATTCTCAGGTGTAATAACCAAATTTTACTGATAACAATTCCACTGTTTTCTTTTGTAAATAATTTACACCTGAGATTTTTCATCAGGCTCTTGCAACATAAGCCGAAATTCCTGCTTACTAAACAGCTTATGTTTTACTTCAGGTTCCTTAGCCTTACAACAGCAGAAACACAACTTACATGTCATCACATTCTGTAAAAGAAGCATCATTAAACACTAATGTTTTTCCTCTATATTTCTTCATATGTTCATTCACAGATTCATGTTCAGAACCTCATCATATAATTTAATTTCTTTGTTTATATTCTTAACATGGGCAGTTGCCATAACAGTCATTAAATGACCAATTGCACACCCATTGTATTAACTGGTATCAATGTATATGCATATGCTCCACAAAACATAAATCAACCTCTAGGTAAATACAACATGTGTCATTCCACCTACGTCTTTAATCTCTATACAATAAAAACTTCTTCAGTAGACAAATAAGTATAAATTGTTTTGTCATCTGGATGTTTATACTTAACACAATCATAAGCTGGAAAATTGTCAGCTTTTCTGATTAATCCATTTCATTGACTTCACAGGAAATGCAAACAAAGTATCATCTTTGACAAATTATATAAAATATATCATCAGGATATATATAATAATTGTAAACTCTACTGTATAAAAAAAATCTTCCTGGCACTGGGACTTCTATAAAACAAGTAGACATGATGTCTGTAACTGTAGTCTCTCCTTTCACACAAAAAGAAAAAGTATTCAAAGCTATTCTTATTAATTCCAGAAAAACATTTTCATTCCTCGCATTAGGCTCTTTACCTTCAGTATCTTACACTTCTATGTAAAATTCTTGGTACTTCAAAACATCTAACTGTACATCTACCTTCCCAGTTAAATGAACATTTTGCATTAGCTAAACTGTCACACAAAAACATCAACTTCATTAGAGTACTTCTTAATTCAATAAATGGATAAATAATCCCTCCTCCAAAGCTCTAAATCCCATATAGGAAGGAGAATAATTGCCACAAATGTCAAAACATCAATCATATAGTTGTTCCATCCTCTTAGACAAATCCTTATGTCATATGTGTGGTTACATACTAGATATTTTCTCAAATATAAACCATCATCTAAGGTGGATCTTATACAGATTCCAACCTTAGCCATAGGTTTCATCAATGTCAGTGATATCTGCCCTTCATATTCTATACTGTCGGGTTCAGTTTGGAAACATAACTGTTGCCACATTAATAGATAACTAGGCAATACCTCCAAAGCCTCCATTCCTACCCCACATAAGGCAATAATCACTATTCACATCATATTCACAAATGGACTAGGCCCCTACCCACCTTAACATATGTAGTTTTACACTTCAAAACTTACAACCGGTCTTTAGGGACTTACATCCACTTCTTTATCTTCTTTTGCATTCAGAGGAAACAATATCTGTGTACAACAATCTATTATTTCATGTCTTAAAATAATCAACAATACAAGGAAAAATGTATTACATTCAACCAAATAATCAGCTACACATCTCAAAGTTCCACAAACGTAAGCTAAACTAGACATGTAATTACCTATCCCCACTATTTAAGAAATAGAAAATAAAAAGTCCAGTTCTTCTGAAGCTTGCTTCCACTGGAAACAGGAACCGGTATAAGGTATTTCAAACTTCATTTCATACAGTGAAATTTTAACATCTTATCTCAAACAAGTATCCACTCATAATAAAGCTAGACGTAAACATTTCATCCAGGGTAATTGAATTGGTAAGATTAATTTCTTTAATGTATTGTTTCATAGTTCTCATTCTTTGCCCCACCTGAGGAAAAAACCCAACAGGTCTATTGCCAATCCATTTCCAATTCTTTTCCTATACCCTTTTACCACATGAAAAGTAAAATGTGTACCTCTATCACTATAAATGCACTATCAATGCATATCTATAACTATCTATCTATCTATCTATCTATCTATCTATCTATCTATCTATCTATCTATCTATCTATCTATCTACAGTATGTTCCAATATTAACTTCACAGTCATTTGTGCATTCACTCTCGCACACAGAAAAGCTTCCAGCCATCCAGTCAAATGATCAACAATCACCAACAGATATTTCAAAATACTCACTGCTAGCATTACAGTACAAGCAACTGACATTCTTTAAAATGGCCAAATAGTCAAATTTCATCCTCCTATCAGGATCATATACATTTACACACAATATACTACTCACTGGCATAACTAACGTGTACATACTTCTACAAATATATTTTCTCTTCACAAAAGACACAAATACTTGTGTTTCCCAATAAGTACCTTCGTGTACCCTCTCCATTATGTCTCTCATAATAGGTCTATTAACTATCTGCAATCTCTATTAACCATTTCCAATCTACATACTCCACATCTTACAATGTCATCTATTTCTCTTCCTTATCAATGAAACCTGGTTTAACATCCCATTCCAAAATAGGAAATAAAACCATTATCTTCTCTCATACATGCATCTATATATACATACATAAGCTTCATCTGTGAATCTATTTCCCAAAATCTCTTTGGAAAACTTCTCTTCTTACTAGTGGCAACATATATTTTAGCCAAGTATTCTATAACTTCAGCCACTGCTTACCCACACTTCATTTTCTAGAAGTTTCAGAGCTTGCACCAAAGCAAACACTTCATACACCTAAGCAAAATACTCAGCAAATAAGCATTCTTTACTCCAAAAGATCCATCCATAAACAAATTAATACCTCCCTCTTTTGCTCTATCTTCCAAATCCTCTCTCACCTTTATCTGTATCTCTCACCTTTATCTGTGGAACTTCAATACAATCATGCATTGTTCTATCTTCCCATTCCTGTCTCTCTCCCAAAGGAATTCAACTGAATTTAAATTCCTGTCAGTTGAAAGAAACAAATTCTCCTTAACAATAAAATAGCTTTAAAAATCTAACGTATGTAAACCACATATACTTTCTGCATTAAAATACTTACTATTAAAGCACTTCCAAAAGTCAGCTTCCTACTTCTTCCCACAAACATAGCCATAGCAGCTGTATACACAAAGACCAACCATGCACTATTAAATCCATCAACTGTCACCCCCCCCCAGAAAAAACCCTATAAGTTTCTTTTTCCCAGCTGACACCTGAGCTAGAACAAACACACACCTCTTCCACCGCTACAAACAAATGGAAAGATTCCTTTAATTCAGACTAACTCAACACAAGAGTTCTCGGTATAGATTATCTAACTATCCTCTCAACCCTCTCTCTGGATTGATTCTTCCATACCTAATCAAATGTCCCAAATCAGACTCTACATATTACAATTCCTTCCTTAAAAACTCTTAGGCCCTATTGTCCTAAGAAATCTAACAAAGCATTTACACCTTTCTCAACATCTCTCTTCTTCTCACCTAATACCAACACATCATTCACATACTGTAACACCATTATACCCACAGGCGGTTCAAAAACCCCAAGGACCTACACTACGCTTGTCTAAACAAACTAGGGCTTTTTAAAAACCCCTCTTGGTAAAACACACCATCGATACTGTCAAGTTCGATGTGTATCAGGATCAACCCTCACTACTGGGCAAGTCCCCCAAAAATCTTTCAAATCTATTACACTAAAATACCTGTATTCATATAAAATTCCCCCTAACAATGTATAGGGATTCTGGCATAATAATCACCAAGTGATTATATGAAACCAACCACTAGACATCAAAAACCATCAGGTTTCTCTACAGGTAATATAAGTATATTGTATGGTAACATTTCAGGCTCAATTAGCCCATCCCTTAATAGGGACTCTATCACTGGCTTCAAGCCACATCTCTCTTCCAGGGAAATATCACATTGCTTCCGCCTCACTGGCTCAATATCACCTGCACAGGTGCAATATTCAAAACACCTCTATTCCCTTTCACTCCCCACACTATGGGATCTATAAATCTCTTCTGTTCATCAGTCAATAAATGAATAGTATACTTATCTTCAGAAAGATAAGCACAGCCTAATAAGGACAAAGCATCCTGTCCTAAAAGCTTCATACCTGCTTCAGGTATATACATAACATCCAATGTTATCTCAAAGTGTCCTCCTATTAGAGACACATTTTCACATTTTCAACAATAGCAACATCAAAAGCTCTTCCTTAACACCAGATACATCATACCTAGACAAAAGAATTCTAGCTACAGTATCTATCAGGAAAACACAACTGCTTCCTCAGTCTCACCTTTACATTTACTAAAAACACCTGATGAGATGCAAGTGTTAAAAGCCTTTGATCCCCCCCCTAATCTTCAATTAGGGTATACAGCCTCTGCTGCATTCTCCACTTGTCCGGGCAATTTTTCTCACAAAATGCCACAAACAAAACTTTGCTTATTTTTTCAGCAGCTATCTCTTTTCCAGGACGCTTCCATCTACTTCCAGTAGATAAATATGAATATGAAACTCCAATCTTGTTATTATTAACTTTTACAAGTCCAAGTCCATCTGATTTATCTCTGCTCTCTCTCTCTCTCTCTAGCTTTGTAACAGCTTCGAACACAGAAAACATAATTAACTGACAAGATTTCATTTCATCACAACTTAAAAAATAAACTTTTTTGGCCTCTGACACAAACTACAATTTCATTAACGCTTAGTATTCTGGTGTCTCTCTGAAGAAAAAAAAGAACACTTATTCAAACTATCCCTAATTCTATTCAAGAATTCAGCTGATGATTCATCTCTAAACTGACCTATCTAAAAAAAAAAACTTTAACCAGATTCCGCCCTCATGTTACATCAGTTTTAGTACCTTGTACTAAACTGCCCTGACTATTCCAGCCAGTATATCACCAGGTATTTCCTGCAGTAGACTATACTAGTAGAGTATAATATATAGATCCTTTCTGGAGTAAACAAATAACCCCAGACATGCTACAACTCCTCAAAAGTATAAATGCTTAAACCTTCAATAAACTCCTTATTGGAACACTTTGCAACCACAGCATAGACATAGCTTATAATTCCTCAAAACAACAATACAACTGTAAGACTATTAGACATTTCACACTATAAATAAAATTCCCTCACTGTAAATTTTATAACTATTCCAAACATAAAATCCTCGCAACTCTCCCTCACAAAGTTAGCTCATATTTCAGCTCACCTCACCACAATGTGAAACAACAGACACTCACCCATTCTCCCCATCAACTGCATCTGAAACAGCTGGATAATATTATAGGGAAGGAGATGAGCATAAACAGCTAACATATTCCTTAATAAAATATCTTACTAAGAGGGGAAAAGATCCTTTCACAGATCAACATAAATCACCTGGGCATCTAACATCTCTAACTCTTCAACACAGCATTAAAAGAGACAATGCAAATATTCAACAGTTAACTATTTAACACAGCTTTGAAGGCATTCAAACCAATACATATCTCAATACACACTCTAAAATTGAACATTCAAGCATAATTCAGCCATTCCAGCCATACAAAGTACAATCTGTATCACTCAGCAGGGGTTAATACTTAAATATTAGCAGCCAAAACCAGCTCTCCAAGAGGAAAGAAAGAGCTCTGAAACTTCATGAACATCTTGTTCTCGTTAAACAACTCTCAAATCCCCCCCCAACACAAAATATGACAGGGAGAAAAGAGAACAGAAAAAACAGTGCAGACTCACACACACACGTCAAACAGAAATCATTTTCAGACTCCCTCTAAACAATCCCAAAACTATTTAGGAAATATTGCAACAAAGGTACTAATTAAATTCAGCTCACCTGAGCCCCCGGTGCACCATACTTCCGCCATTCCAAGCTTCTACGACCAGATTATCAGTCAAGGCTTTAAGAGCAATATCCCCTCCCTTGGGCGGAAGACCCAGCAACTGCCTCCACAAACCCAGCAGAGAGGCGCTATTGCAGTCCTGAAAAATCATCCGTCCAAAGGAAGAAAAAAAAAGTCTATCTCCTGGCTGGCTTGCCAAAATTGTGAGAAGTACATAAAAATGAAACAACAGACTTTTGATAATCTGATACGTTGCTTTATTAGTGAAAATACTGCAATATGGACCCCTGTACTCCAGAAAAAAAAAAACAATTTCTGGGAGGAAGGAGACACTTCCATTTAGTGAATACAGCTTATATAGGTTTAGCAAATCACATGATTACATAACATTTCCTGTTTCCATATACATATGTTATACAACATTTTCATAAAAAGTTCCAACCTCTCATGGACAACTTTCAGCATCAAATTTCAGAAGATTATAACAAGACATTCATATCTCTTAATGTGACATTTATAATGTCAGGCACAGAATATGCCAAGCACAGAATATTGCAACCTGGTATTATTCCTAACAGAAAACACATTTCATAACTGCTGAGCTTTAAAAGTTCAAACTGCGAACACAAAATGGCTTCAGTTCAGCTCTTTATATTCTCAGGTGTAATAACCAAATTTTACTTATAACAGTTTGGGTAACGTTGAAACAGTGCATGCAGTCCTCCCTTTGATGTTATTAATATTTCAGCAGTTGTCTAACAAATTTGTTTGCAATACCAAGATTTCTGTCTGCAAAAAATGTTCAGGTGACTGAAAAAGGTATCTGTTCCTGACTATGACAATTTCAAAATGGTAAAATATGTGTTGCAATGTCATGATGGAAGCTATCTGCATCATGCCATTAAATTAAATAGGGGTAGAATTTGCATTCTCACTTCATGAAACAGATTTCATCACTTTCCTTACTCCATAGAAATTAGAAATATTCTCTATTTGATATTTCTGGAAAAATAAAGTTGAAGTACAAAATAATTCTTATACTCATATAAAAGTATAAGAATTATTTTCCATTTTTCTTTCTTTTAAAACTTCCTTCCATACAAAACTGCCTTCAAAATGCAAAAATCATTTTAACAAAGTGAAATATTTTGCCAGAGAAAAGATTGTGTATTTTGCTTTTATGCTTGATTCATCATTTAAGGTGCATCTGACCTTTGTCCCTTTTGCCTAGGAGTCTAAGACATTTGTTTTAAAACCTTATGGTTTCAAGCATTAATGAACAAAGCATCTTTAATATATAAAAAACAATTATATCTTATTTAGCTCAATGACTTGATTGCATGTAACTATATCATGTTTATAAAATCAAGCAATTTTCTTACTGCTTGATAAAGCTGTTAATAATGTGGCATTGAGTTTAGAGAATGGTTTGTGATGAAATGATATTGATGTAGAGATATTTTCATTAAGCAGGCCAGATGTTTTCTAATAAATAGCATTCTTCAACATCTTTGTAAATTGTGAAAACTTATGGAACATTAAATCCAGTGTTAAATAAGTGTATGGACTCAAAAATGTAACAATGTTCAGTTTCTTATTGCTGACAAAAGTATGTGATGTCTTCAAGATTAGGACCCTCTGAGATTATAATTTATCAAGGTGTGTTTAGAAATCTAAGATCAGAGGTTTTCTATAGCTTTCCAGATATACAACCTTTTCTCTATATACATAGATAGATTCATTTAGCTATTCTACTTCTGAATTTCCCTCTTAGTTTCTAAAAGAAGAAAGAAAAGAAAAATGATGAATTTTAATAAAAGAGTAAGAAAAATATTAATAAAAGCTACTGTAAGCCTAAGGGTCTTTTGATGCTTTTCTGTTTCTGGATTCACTCAAGTGTTGTTCAACTAATTCCTTACACTTCAATGATTACTTTCAAACATGCTCAGATCAAAGGTGTATCTAGCCCTGATTTCCATAATGGGCAGTCAGAACCGTACGCTGCAGCAAACACATTAGGTTTATAGCCTAAACCCTCTAAGTGAAAATCTATACAATTTTATCTGCAACATTATTAACTAATATTATAGTATTAGACGCCATTAAACTCAGTGACTTCTGAAGATCTATAGAAATTAACTGCATATTCTGTAATCAGTTTGAGACAGAGGTGGGATTCAAATTTCTTTATAACCGGTTCTGTGGAAGTGGCCTAATTTGTGGGTGTGGCTTGGTGGTCATATGACTGGCTGGGCATGGCTTGCTGACTGGGCATGGCATGGTGGTCATGTGACTGGTTGAGCATGGCTTGTAAGTAAATATTATAAATATTTATGTAAATATTGAATTTTTTATAAATAAAAGCAACTTTTACCCAAAATCAGGCAAAGCAGGCAGGCAGATTGAGTTGCTCACAGAATCACAGATTCATTCAGAGATCTATCTTTCTGCAATCAGTTACCTGAGTCTGTCACATAAAATTTGCTTATAAGCAAACTCATAAAATTAACTCACAACACACCATGTATGTAAATATTGATTTTTTATTTATTAAAAAAAAAGCAACTTTTACCCAAAATCAGGGTAGCAGGCAGGAAGATTGAGTTGCTCACAGAATCACAGATTCACTTAGAAATCTGTGTTTCTGCCATCTGCTACCTGAGTCTGTACTGAATAATAGAAGCTTCAGGCTCAGCTCTGCTTTTAGATTAGCTAAAAAGCAAGAAATCCAATGATTTCCTGCTTTCTAGCTAATCTAAATCTCCTGGCACAGCAGAACAGCTGATGGTCAGGAAAAAAAAAAAAAAGGAAGAATAGCATCTTAACAGACAAGTTTAATGGCACACATGCCAGGTAAGGAGTGAGTGGGTGGGCTGGGGTGGGGCGGGGCCAGCTAGTGGTACAATTTGCCAGTTCTCCCACCCCTGGTGAGAGTGTGTTTTGTGCGCCTGTGTAGACCATTTCCAAAAAACCTCAGCTGTGCCACCCAGACAGCTGACAAGCACTGTGCAAGGGTGTGCAGTGTTTGAAAATCCTCTTCTTTCCTGATCAAAGCAGGAAAGCAGCTGAGGTTGAAAAAGCAGGAAATAAAGGACAGCCAAGAGCCCAGACAGGTGGGTAGGCCAAACACAGCAGCAGACACTGAACAACTAGACACAAGAACAGTTTTTCCCCGAAAGCCATCACTCTGCTAAACAAATAATTCTCTCAACACTATTCAATTATTTACAAAGTGTACACTACTATTTCTGTTAATCCTCTCACCACTCTTTATCACTCATTCCCTCCCACTTGACTGTTTCCTAGTATGATTTGATTGTTGATTGTACCCTATGACTATCATTAAGCGTTGTACATTATGATTCTTGATTCTTAATGAATGTACCTTTTCTTTATGTATATTGAGAGTATTTACACCAAGACAAATTCCTTGTGTGTCCAATCACACTTGGCCAATAAAGAATTCTATTCTATTCTATTCTGTTCTGTTCTGTTCTATTCTATTCTATTCGTTCAGTGTCTGCTGTTCTTCAGAGCTACCGGTTCTATAGAACTGGGCTGAACTGGTAGCAACCCAGCCCTAGTTTGAGAAATAGTACAAAATATTTGGAAATACTTTTGGCAACAAAAATTAATGGCAGACTTATAGCTTTGGTAAAATCTGTTATTGAACAGTGAGAAGAAAGAATCTATTTCCTTTTTCCTTTTTTCCCAAATAACGTTATTAGGAATTGTACAGGTACTTAATAAATTGTACAGATACAAACTAATTCAAATTACAAAAATAAATAAATAAAAAGTGCATAAAATAAATAATAAACAATAGAGAAGATAGAAAGTCTCTTTCATGTGTAAGTGGCTTTAAACTTTGAAAGAAATATTTTTATTTGGCTACTATAATGAGATGTATGCAGACATGATATGACTAAAATGATTGTGTTAATATTAATACTACCTTAATGCAGTACTCTAATTGCAAACTGATTATAATTAAATAATCCATAGAAGGGATGTGTGAGGGGAAAGAGAAAGAGATATATAAAGTAATTTAAGTATGTAAAATGTCATTCAAGAGAAATTTAATAAAATGGCAGAAGAATTCATTTTGTAATATTCTTGTCATTATTTTTAAATTGGGTAAAAAGATCAAAGAGGTGATATTCCAGATGAATGTTGTTTTATCAATAGGAGCTCCTGGTATTATTTGAAAGAGTGACATGGGCCACTTTATAAATACTATTAATTAATCATGAATGTTGGCAAGAAGATATTCCATCAAAGATTTTGGAAGATAGAACAAAATGTATCACAAAATGACTGAAGTGAACAGATGGAATGAGATATCATTATGAAAGCATTTGATCTCTTTCTTTTTCATCTTTGAATATGATATATAATACAACAGAAGAGAGAATCACTGGCAGATTACATATACTTTGTAATTTCCAAAGCATAATCATCAGAACAGTTGCTCTGTCCAAATAATGAAACTGACCATTTGAGATAGCAGCATCATAGATTCTAAATTAGACATAGCAAAAGAATGGGAGCCACATACTCTTCATATGGCATATTCCAATCTGATTTCCTGATGTAAATATAGGAATGAAATATGTTAAAAGTTTGGATATGTTTATTCACCCTGCTGAACCCATGGATCTTTGTACAAAGTTCTTAAATTTCTAACTACATATAAAAATGACACAGTTCATAAGTTAAACATTTACAGTATCACTCATCTACAGTACCTTAAGAATTTCACAAAACCAAGGATTAAAGCGGGTTTTTTTTGGACGGAACAACTAATCTGATGATTCCATGTGCTTTTTCCTTTATTTTTTGGATGATGAAGTTGTCAGCTGAACTTGTCAAGAAACTTTTCGATCTCCCACTTGGCTCAGAATTTGTTTCCCAGTTGCTGTCAGGGTAATCAGCCCCCCCATTACTATTGTGCAGGAAACACACACCTTAGTTAACTAATTAACAAAAAGATTATTGATTTTGTGGCTTGTAGTATACACTTATAGCAATGTTTTTTTTAATATTATCTCAAATGCATTCAATTCACTTCCTTGCAGAATTCTGCTATAATTAGATAGATATTATACTGTATATCAGTGAACAAAATGTATGTTCCTGCACAGCTCTATGCACAGCTCTCAAGGGACACACACACACACACACACACACACACAGATACATGCAAACATACATATATGCATCACATGGACTTTGGGCCATTTATTTTCTCTTCGCTGCAGACTGGAAAGTTAATAAATATGTTTCAACCAATCTACCAGACTGGATCAGTGTGGTAGATTATGATGCATAATATTCAAAGAAAAGCCTTTTATCCTGCAGTAAATTAACTTAGGATGATGATAACAATAACAATAACTATGTGTGTGTGTGTATGTGTGTGTGTGTGTGTGTATGTGTATATATATATGTTTTCTGAGGTTCTCGCGGGTATTTGTATGTGGATCTTTGGTTATTCGGGTTTTCTCCCACGTAAGATTGGAAGTATCTAGGCAACGTTTCGATGAAGTCTCATTCATCATCTTCAGGCTTGGTCTTCAGCTCTGTGCTTCTCAGAGTGATGTGAGCTTGCAGCTGCTTCTTCCTTTTAACTGCTATTGGGGGTGTGACTTGATTGGGTGGGGGCTTGGCTGTGTTCTGATTGGGTGGGAGTCTGTTCTCATTGGTTGGGGGGTTGGCTGTGTTCTGATTGGTTGGGGGGTTGGCTGTGTTCTGGTTGGCTGGAGGCGTGTTCTGTTCAGGTGGGGGCTTGGTTGTGGTCAGATTAATCTTAGTTGCTGGGGGATTTGAGCTGGTGAGCTGTGATCTTGCTGTTTGGCTTCGAGTTCGTGGTCGTGCTGCATCTTCATGGTGGGGGTCAGTTCGTTTCATGTATGGCTCAGAGGGGTTTGAAGTGGGTAGTGATGCAGCTGCAGTGCGGCTTCTGGTCCATGGTCATGTCTCATCTTCTGTGTGGGTGTGAGTCTGCTTTCTACATGGAAGTGTGGTGGTGGCATCTTGTGTGGCTCTCAGGGGTGTGGGTCTGGTGTCATTCTTCATGTTAGGTACTCATCTGTTCATGAGGGCGAGTTTCCAAATGGCTGGTAGGTGGGAGGTATCATCTCGTTTATTCATGCTGTGTGGGCATTTTTCTATCTCTATGGTTCTCTGATTATTCTGCTGCTGAAGTGTTTGGTTTTGGCGATAGTTCTGGTATTTTTAAAGTCATTGACTTTAAAAATACCAGAACTATCGCCAAAACCGAACACTTCAGCAGCAGAATAATCAGAGAAGCCATAGAGATAGAAAAATTGACTCCACCCGCAAGAACCTCAGAAAACAAATATATATATATATATATATATATATATATATATATATATATATATATATGATTAACTATGATTAACATGACTACGGTTTATTGAAAATAAAACAGCTGAAGCTAGATTAAATTATTAAATGAAGGCAAAAAGAAAATGGGCATCACATTTTGCAAAGAAAACATCCTAGAAATAACAACAAGTAAAATAATAACTATAAAAAAAATTTTTTTTGGAAAACCCTTTAGAATTTTGGAGAAGTGAATCATTATACAGTTAATATATAAAAGAAATTGAAAATAAGACAAGGCCAGAAACTGTCAATGGTTATAAGCTGACAGCATCAAGAAGGAATCAAAAGAATCATCTCTATTGCTCATGAACATATATCAGGATTCAACATGTATCAAATGCACATGCTAAAAAAAACATGAAACCAAGAATCATGTAATTAATGGATGTAACAAAGTTGGTCAGGCTGACCAAAACCAACAATATTTTTATTCTATGGAATCAGTCCTGCCCCTAAATGAGAATTGTCAAATTCATGTATATGGAGAAGAAAATGGAGTAGGCTCATATAATTTCATTTTAATAATAACAAATCTCTATAATTCTCACTGAGCCTAAATTTACATTATCTACAGTACATTCAGAAAGTATTTAGATCCCTTCACTTTTGTCAATTTTATTATGCTGCAGTCTGATTCTACAGTTATTGAAATCCCTTTTTTTTCTCATTAATCTATATTCAGTACCCCATAATGACAAAGCCAAAACAGAATTTTAGAAATGTCTGTAAATTTATTAAAAATAAACAAATTGAAATATCACATTGGCATAAGTATTCAGATCCTTTGCAACAACACATGAAATTTAACTCTGGAACCTCCCATTTCTCTTGATCATTGCTGATATGTTTCTACATCTTGAATGGAGTTGACCTGTGGTAAATTAAATTGATTGGACATGATTTGGAAAGGTACACATAGAAGGCATCACAGCTGACAATGCATACTGTAGCAGAGCCAAAGTCACAAGGTCAAATAAACTGCCTTCAGAGCTCAGAAAAGAAAATGGGCATGAGAAAAAGAAAATGGGCATCTCATTTTGCAAAGAAAACATCCTAGAAATAACAAGTAAAACAATAACTATAAAAATAATTTTTGGGAAAACCCTTTAAATTTTTGAAAAGCACAGATCTTGGAAGAGCTACAATAAAATTACTGCTGCACTGATGGTTCCTAAGAATATAGTGGCCTTCATAATTTTCAAATGGAAGAAGTTTGATTCAACTAGGACTCTTCCAAGAGCTTGTTGCCTGATCAAACTGAACAATTGGGAGAGAAGAACCTTAATTAGAAACATGACCAAGAACCTGATGGTCACTCTGACTGAACTCCAGAGATCCTGTGTGGAGGTAGGACAGAGTTCCAGACAACCATTACTGTAGACTTCCAATGATTTGGGCTTTATGGCAGAGTAGCTAGATGGAAGCTTGTCTTCAATGCAAACACATGAAAGCCTGCTTGGAGTTTGCAAAAAAAGCATCTGAAGGATTCTCAGACTGTGAGGAACTAACTCAGTGTTTGCATACTATTTAAAACTCTCAAGCACAAGATAGACCCTTTATTATTTAAAGAAATGATAAATCCATTGTGGGAAACATTTAAAAGTTAAGAGATGAAAGCAACTGTGGTAGATATTGTTAGATTAAGATGATGTATTATTATAAAATCAAACAACACTGAATGCATTGTGAAATTGGTTGAAATGGATGTCTTTTGTTTGAACTAGTAGGTTTTTGCATAGGTTTAAGGAAATCATTTCTTGTTTATACACTATTACTGTGTGAGATAGAGAATTTAATTTTTCAAGGATAACATGCAAGGAATTTTTCAATCTTTTGAAGGTTAATTTATTTGGTGCCATTGGAAGGGAAATGCTTCATTTCATCGTCATCGTCATTATTGACTCAAGAGAACTAAATGCCCTGGATAGGAAGACATAAAAATAATGAATCATGCCTTTCATCCACACAGTGATGTTGACAGACTCGAGTTACCAAGGTGGTATGGCATCATGGACAGCCTTTCCTTATATTTCTTCTTAATATCTTCTGCTTCTTATTATTTTTTTTTTAAAAATCTGTAGATAATAACAATTGAACACGTTCATAATAATGCAGTCTGTTAGATAACTAGATCTGTCATGGCTTCAAAGGTCAAAATCCTGAACCAAGCAGGACAAGTGGTACAGAATTTTTACTATTGGTGTAATATGAACCAGTATAGTTATTAACACTTAGTGTTAGAAATAAGAAACGAGCAATTATTAATTACTGTTTTATACATTGTTCTAAATAATGTAATTAATATATACATATGATATGGTATATTATGAGTTTAAAAATACTTTACAGTCAATAATAATGACCATAAAAATAATGCTGAGCAACCAAACCATGTTTCATAGCATTGTTAATTAGAATCAGTCTGGGAAATTTCCTGGATTGGCAAAAAAACAATAGAAAATATTTTTGTAGGGTGCTTCAAAAGAGAAATGGACATTCTCTGAATGAAAACTTAATAATCAATCTCTGCTTCTAAGACATTGCTTTCTTTTCATCCATCAATATGCTTTGGCTCCATTTTTCTCTCTGAGGTTATTTCCTTTTGCTTTGTTCATTTATTTCTTCTCCAAGCCAATAATAAGTCCAATAACAGCAAGAAAGAGATGACAGTGTTTCTCTCTGTCTTTAAATCTTTGCTTCCACAATTACTCAGGCTTGTGGGGATACTGCCCTTAAGTTTAAATTCAGAATCAGCAGAAAAACAGCCATTTTCCATTTGCAGCCAGCCACAAAAAGTGATTGGTATAGGTATAAAAATCACTTTCTGCTTTATGATGTGTGGATTAATGAAAGTATTAAACCATTCTAAATGATAGATAAGGAAATTATTTCCACTGTAGCTTGAAAGAAATAAAACCTCTCTGTCTTAAATTAAAGAGATTTAAAACTTCACTAGCTCATCAAAAGTACATGGCCCCCAAAAGGAGGAGCACATTTATTACCATTCATGGATTACCTTAATTTTTTAACATTCATCATTTTTCTGCTTCATTACAGTTACAGCTTCCCATAAGCTTTAAGGAACACACTAATTTCAGAACAGAAGAAGAGTAAATATGAGTCTGGCTAATACATTTTTATGAGGAGAAAGACAATTTACCTATTTAATTAGCATTTTGCACTATTAATTTAATTTTCCTAACATTGCTGTCTTAATTGTGAGTGTCATTTTCATCAGAGATTTTAATCTATGACCTTCTATCCAAAGACAGAAGGTGAATAGGACATGTTTGTATAAAGATGGAGAATTAACTGTAGCACAGTGCACATGTCCATTTGATAATTAATATTTCATATTTATTTTTCTACAAACAAAGGATAAACAGAAACATAAGAGAGAAAAGAAAAGGGAGTGATAAACAACTTTCAAAAGCTACAGAAATGACAATACATTAGATTTCAATGAAAAAGATGATCAGGGTTTAAAAAGAAGTTTCTCTCAATTTGTGTGCCCATATGAATAACAAATGCATTTAATAATTCTGTATTGATAATTCCGACTATTGCTATTAATTAGTATATCCATATTTGTTGTGAAACAATGGATGTTAATTCTACACTTCAGATCATTAACAGTTTTTTCTCACAAAAGAAAGACATTTATGAATCTGTATTAAAAAAAAAAAATACCCTAAGAAAGTGCTAATGCAGGGGTCACCAATCTTTCAGACTTCAGGAACCACTAAGTTCATTATTTTAAAACCCATGGACCACTAATATGATCTGTCTAATGACCAGCCAGATGGGCATGGCTAGGTGGGCATGTGACTGGATGGGCATGGCCAATTCGATGTCACTCATGTTGAGGGGCACCTCGCCAGCCTCTACTTGCCCTCTCCTCCCAGACATTCCTCGCCTTCCTGCCCGGGTTCCTTAGAGCCCCAACAGGAACCAGTTATTAAAGCTAAGCAGCCACCAAGAATAACAGCTGGCAAAACAGCTGGCTCAGTTTTAATTGGATCTGACCAAGAAGAAGGTTCAGCAGAAGTGCCTGACTGAGGACTAAGAGGATAGGTTTTCCAAGCAGAAGGAAGACCTGCAGGAGTGCAAGGCCAGGTACCGGCGCCTGGAGGCTGAGATGGTCAGTCAGTTCCAGGCCATGATACAGTCCCACTGGAACAAGATCTTCCGGCTCTTCACTACCAGTGGCACTTCCCTCCAGCCTTCGTCCAAAGCCCCGCACTAGGAGGCTGAAGCAGACCCCAAGTCAGAATTTCTGCCCCCTCTGCTGCACACAAAAAGATCCCGAAGGGGGAGACTCTCTGTAGCAACACAAACAGTCCAGCTGACGACCACTGTGCTAATGTGTGTGTGTGTGTGTTTATATATGAACTCATTTAGTTCAACCCTCAGTTATGTGAATGAAACCTAATTAAACCATTGTTTAATTGGAGTGTTCACCTCTTCTTATAAACTCTTGAGATTGAGATACCCAAAGCCTCTCTAGGTGAACTATTTGACTATTATTGTCATGCTCCTGGTGGAGACTGACTCTGAGGGAGAGGAGGAACAGCTGTCAGGGAGTGGCAGTGTGGCTCTGGAGGTTGTGGAGGAGGCTGGGTAAGGGCAGAGGCCAGCTGAGCAGTCAGAGGAGGACCCAGGCCCATACCCTATTCATCCTAGGGCACACAGGGAGGAGAGGATCAGGGAGAGATATGCTCTCCTCAGGAGGAGAGGGTCTTGATCTTTTTCATGAGCTGCAGGTGTGACAACTGAATAAGAGTTTGGACCTGCATACAAACACTGGAAACAAATTGTGTAAATATCTCTTGTTGATAGTTCCTCTCTGAATTTGGCATCCTTCCCAGTGTGTGTTACCTGTGGACATCCTCCAGCCCTTATCTTGCCTGGTTTGTGTTGCTTTTTTTCCTTCTTCGGTGCGAGTTTTTAAATCTTCTGTCAAAGATATTCAGAGCTTGGAAGCAAACTGAAGGAATAAAAGGGGCTTCACCTATTTTCTGTGACTGTGATTGTTTTGTATCCCACCCTGGCTCATCACAATTATACAAATCTTACCACCAGGAAAGTTTTCTTTATAATTAAATAAAATCTAGACTGATGCACTATAACTACCATTCGGGTCCTAGTTTCTGTGGCAATGCAAAGTGATTGTTGACCATTTTCCTTATGGCACACTTAAGTACCTGAACATGGATACTGCATTCTATCTCAGTTTTCTTTTCTCCAAACCAAACTTCCCAATTCCCCAAACCTATCTTCACTTTGAGGCTTCACCTCAAGCTCCTGACTTTGTCAGCCTCTTGAACCTGCTGTCAGAATCGCATAGGACCCCAGCTATAGCTTCAGCAGTACAATCTCCAGAAGAATAAAGACTTCATACAACTTTGATTACTTTTTTAAAAAGAAGACTAAAGTTCCAAATGACCTGGTGTACAAAACTTTTTCTACTATAGAAAATGACTCCCCCCCCCCCAAAAAAAAAAAACACCTTCTGTGTGAAAACAGATTTAATGATAGAAACTTTGGAAATTACATTACTGCTCAAATATTTGATGTGAAATATGAAGATTGTGAATTATATTTTTATGAAAATAATCTTTTAAATGTTGTTTTCAAGCATGAAATCCTAAAATAAGCCAAGAAATGGCTGAAGTCCCACTGGATACTGCACTGAAGCACCTCACCCCCTATTTGCTCTGGCATGCTGGTATTTACAAAGTAACTGTTGCAACTATGGGAGGCCTCTGTGGAGCTATTTCAAAGCTTTTCCACTTGTCTCTGCTTGACTGTATTTGCTCAGACAACACTTCTTCTGGGACTGTCAGGGAAGATAAGTAGTTGTGTAGGCATACATATGTAGAGACAACAGTGGAAAGGCTTTAAAGCAGCTTTGCCAGGTATTGCAGGGGACGCAGCTGATCTAATGCTTTGGGGGAAGGATGTTTGATTTGCTTTAATGTACTTTACAATGCATCCTTTCAGCTGCTTTGCACAGGCCTGATGCTGAAGGACGGGTGATGATATGAAGTGCCAAAAAGCTCTGAATTGTTTCTGGGGGCATGTCCAGTTCTTCCAGTTAGCAACAGCAATAGCCCTTAGACTTATATACTGCTTTACAGTGCTTTACATCCCCTCTAATTGGTTTACATAGTCAGTATATTGCCCTCAATGAACTGGGTCCCCATTTGACCAACCTCAGAAGGATGGAATAATGAATCAACCTTGAGCCAGTGAGAACTGAACTGCCAAACTGCTGGCAGCTGGCAGTCAGCAGAAGTAGGCTGCAGTACTGCATTCTAACCACTGTACCACCAAGGCTCTTATTTGGGCTTTGAATACAAATAGATGTATATATAGAGAGATGGGAAATAGGACTAAAATGATCATGCTATGGAGTTTCTTCATCTTCATCTTTGAATATATTTAAAGCATTATAAGGCATGTAAAAAAAATGTTTGCTAAGCAAGAGAGAAAATGGGCAATTTTTGGTACACATGACAACCAGAAAAACACATGTGAACATGTTTATCAGGTGAGAATGTGTAACAATTTCAGAGATATGCTACTTGATATGAAACATTTAAGTCAGTGAGAACTAGTTTATTAAGCACCATATCCATACAATCAGTTTTATGTTCCATTTTATAATCTCTTGTGTTTAGCTTCTGGAAAACATACTCATGGATTCCCCCCCCCCCCCAGTGTGTGGACTGGGAATATTCTCTGAGTTCCTTTTCTTTCTGATTTTTGATTATAGTTATGTTCCATAACCCTATTCAAACATTGCCTATCAGCCTGCATGAGGCCTGAACTGTATGTTTAATAATTATTAAGTAAATGTGAGGAGGAGGAAGCATAAAAATGTTTATTGTGGTGTTTATTGTTGTGCAGGAAAGCTTTATTTGACATTTTTTAAGGAAATGTAAAGAATGGTGACTCTTTTTGTAAAGATGTTTATTTCATTTGAAGCAAATCTCTTTTGCATCAATAAAAGAATTCGATGGCCCATTATTGACCTTTACAAATGCTACTAAAGACATAATGTTAAGGTAATTTATCTTTTCAAGTTAATTTCTTCTGCCCAAACACATTCAGAACTTAAGCTGATTGACATTTTGGAAAATGATAAATGTATAAAGACAAGGAAATTTATTTAAATGTGTCTTAAAATTAATAGACACATTTTAAAGACTGAGTGGAAAATATCCCATAAATTTACACATTCCAGATTGAAAGAAACATGATTAAATATTGGTGTTTCATAAATGCTGCTACAAATTGAACTATTATCTTTGAATTAATCAGAATAGAGCTGGAAGGGACCTTCAGTTCCCTGCACAAGCAGGAGACACTATACCATTTCAGACAAGTGATTGTTCAGTCTCTTCTTAAAAACTTCCACTATTTCAGATAGCCGGTTGTGTAGTCTCTTCTTAAAAACCTCCAATAATGAAGCACCCATAACTTCTGATGGCAAGCTGTTCCACTGGTTAATTGTTCTCACTGTTAGGAATTTTGTCCTTAATTCCAGGATGATTCTCTCCTTGATTAGTTTCTGTCCATTTTTTTCTTGTTCTGCCTTCTGGTACTTTGAAAAATAAGTTGACCCCCTCCTCTTTGTGGCAACCTCTCAAATACTGGAATAGTGCTGTCATGTCATCCCCCTACTTGACCCTCAGTCCTGATAGCTGTATTCCAGTTTTTGAGGTCTTGCCACAAAGAGGAGAGGGTCAACTTATTTTTCAAAGCATCAGAGGACAGGAGAAGAAAATAAATGGATGGAAACTAATCAAGGATTATGTTCTTATATTAAAAGAAGTAGTTTATTAGGGTGGTGTCATCTTCACAGTTTTCTCATGCATAATAAATTAGACTTTTAAATATAAAAAACTATTTACAAAGTCAAATTGGTTGCTTGAAGTTAAAATGTATTGCATATAGTCCACCTATGTGTAGTTTTCAGTAGGCATTAATAATGACAAGTTCTTAAAGTGGCTCCTAAGTGAAAGAATGGGCAGTTTTATGGCTCTTAACCAACCTTGCTTGATCCTTTCCCTCAGTTTCTATACATCTCCCAATTCACTTCTAGTAAGGACTTTTCTTTACATTCTGATGCTTTCTCTTCAGTTTCAACTGCCACTAGAAAACTTTTGGGTTTGAATTGTAACAGGCTGTCCTTCTTTTTCTGTATTTTACACAGTTAGCCTACAAGTGGGGGAAAAGAAATGTGATCTCCCCCCCCCCCCAGGTATTTCATGAGCTCTCAGTGCTTTGTGGATTTTATCAATGGATTCCTCTTTTTTTTTTTTTTTACAAAAGATTCCTTATTCATTTTGTATTTTTTTCTTTTTCTTAGGATTCAGATTGATACTCCCTTATCTGGGGCTACAGCTGTGTGTATAAATACTCCTAGTATTATCCCCAATACTAGGAGACAATACAAAATATTGTTCCTGTTGGGTAAATATTTACAGAAACACCAAAGATGGCAATACAGTAGCTAAACTTCAATTGTTCAGTCAAATGCAAAGCATCCTATTCTAAACTGTGATTAAAGGCAGCATAAAATGTTTCTTCCTTTCTTCCTCTTTCTAATTAAAAAGAATTTTCTAATTAGTTTTTTGAATGCCAACAATCATAGAAATTTGTGGTGGGCAATCTAAGATTATAACACCATGTTTTTATATTTCTGTTATGACATCACATACAATACAAATACAATACAGTAGACACTGTCAAATTGTCACAAAACAATTGAATTTTTGGCATAATGGTGCTTAGGACTGGATGTTTTTGCCAATAATGTTAATTAAACATTGCAACTTTTTAGTAGCATTGTAGCATAGCAGTTATGCTCTTCAAATCATTTCCTCAAGAAATCGTGTGACATTTCCTAGAGCTACTGTACATCTGGATTTACATGTACTCTCTAACTGATCTCTTGGAGGTTTTATGGCCGTAGGAACTATTTCACTGAAAATATTAATTACAAATATGCTTCCAACAAACATTGATATTGACATTTAATTCAATAATACATTATAACTTCATAATTATAATTTTATATTCAGCTCCCATACATATATAATATGTGATGTCATAACAGAAGTTGTTTGCAAAGTGTTCCAGTTCTTTCAGTAAACTGATAATAGTTTATTTTACAATTGGTTTATTTATTGTGAATAGTCTATGGTGGGGTGTCAAATTCAAAGCCCACGGGATGGATCCAGTCCATGGGATGCTTAGATCTGGCCTGTGGGGCTGCCCTGGAAACACAGGCCCGCAGTGCCTCTGCAAGTGAAAACAGTGTTTGGAGGGCTGCATGAGGCCCTCCTGAGCTCTATTTTCACTGGCAAAGGGTTGCAGGAGGCTGTTGCAGCCAAAAATGGAGCTCTGGAAACTGTTTTTGCTGGCAAGGCACTTGGTCCATCAGAGGAACCCCTGACATGAGTGACATCATGCCCACCCTAGCCATGCCCACCCAGTCCCCAAAGGTCAAACACAATCCTGAGGTGGCCCTCAATGAAATCGAGTTTGACACTCCTGGTAAAGAGAAAAACAGCACTTGTGAAGCTTCTGATTTTTAATTGCCAGAGGTTAATATGTACAATTAAGTAATTAGCAATTTATAGCCTTTGACCACAAGAACCTGATTTATGTAAGAAAATGCATTTCTCATATGCAACATTTTTATTATTCTCATATGCAACATTATTATTGTTGATCCTGATCCAGATTATTTATTTATCTAGGTTATGTATGATCGT
This sequence comes from Hydrophis major, assembly GCA_033807585.1. Lineage (NCBI taxonomy): Eukaryota > Metazoa > Chordata > Lepidosauria > Squamata > Elapidae > Hydrophis > Hydrophis major. The sequence continues at coordinate 60,585,233 of CM066331.1, read as the reverse complement.
TACAGTGCAAATTAGCCCTTACTGCTGATTTTGTGCTGTGTACACCAAAGTTATCAAGGTGTCAGTGTTGCAATTGTGACATTTTTTGCAAGAGCCTTCGTAGGGCTAGATCGATCTGATGGACTGACCTATAAGAAAGTGTTAAATATATATTGGTATCTACACTTTATTCTCATTTGTGGCAGAAAAAGAAACTAAAAGATGATGGATTTTAGATAATAGTCCTGTAAATAACAAAGGAAAATACTTTATTTCAATAAACATTTTAACCTTTAACCTTCATACGAGACTACGGTTATGTTTGGGTTAAATATACAGCATGACCAAATATGGTACTTGGGTCTAATATGGAAAAATAAAACTCAGACTGTTCCTCAACTAAGAATAATAAAAGATTTGCATTGGAATATATATTCAAGATAGAAAAAAGAATACAAGGCCATTAAGGGCAGGACAAGAAACAATGGATATAAACAAATGAAGAAGAGAAGTAACCTGGAATTAAGGAAAAAGTTCCTAACAGTGAGAACAATTAATCAGTGGAACAACTTGCCTTCAGAAATTGTGAGTGCTTCATCAGTGGAAGTTTTTAAGAAGAGACTGGGCAGTCACTTGTCTGAAATGTTAGAGGGGGTCCTGCTTGAGCAGGGGGTTGGACGAGAAGACCTCCAAGGTCTCTTTCAGCTCTATTCTAATTGATTGCTTGATTAATGCAAGGATCAGTTTTTGGAAGTGAGACAGATAGAAGGAGAAGAATAAAGAATATATGATCAACCACTCTCTGAGAATTATCATTTTATGACTGAATCTATGGAGTCTTTTCTCTGTCCCTTTGGTTTCTTTTTTGTGTTTATAAACAACTAACAATTTTTTTCTTGACATGTGTCTTTCTGCACTGTATTAATTAACCAGAAGAAATAAACATGATAACAAAGAAAGCTATATGAAAATGTTATGGCATTCTTTCCTGGACGACTTGACAGGTCACTTAAGCACCAGAGGGGATTAAGGTAATTGCAGTTGGAAGTGATTGTTAAAATCTTGCTTTTGTTATTCATACCTGTTCCACTTCATTGTTCTTTTCATTTTATGTTTCCCTTATTATTCCAGCAATGTCTATGTTTTGAAAGCTTTGAATAACTGGTGCTTTTAACAAATAATCTTTCAAAATCTCAAATGTGAATCTATCAAAATTTGATAGAACACCAAATAAGACAAACAAGGTGAAATGACAGGTTACTGATTATAAAATGAATGAATGAAAATAATAATAATATTACACTATGTTTGAAGTGACAAAAAGAGGAGCTTGAGTTTTTACTTATAAATGACCATATATGTATGTATACATGTATGTATGCATTACTGATCAAATATCAACATTTTATTGCAAAGGGGTGAAACTGTTAAACATGTGGCATTTATGTTCATCATTACAATGAAGTTATTTAGTTATTGAATTAATTGGAATTCAGACGCTGTTTATATCAGTGGATTTCAATATATTCATTGCTAATGTATTGGAATGAGATTGGTTTCTATTCCATCTGTAGCCACAGCAACTCACTTGGTGACTTTTAGACCATCTCACAACTGTTGTGAAGAAATAAAGGATTGAACACAATATGTTATTATTTATTTTATTTGTCAAGCAAGTATTAGATAACAGATATAAGTATAAGCATGGTTATGAATACATGAAATGGATACGAATTAAAAAAAATAATAGGACAGGCACATTGGTACACTCCCTAAAGACCTCTTAGGAAAGGGATGAGGTCAATAGTAGACAGTTTAAGGTTAAACTTTTTGGGGTTTGGGGAAGAAATCACAGAGTCAGGTAGAGTATTCCAGACATTGACCACTCTGTTGCTGAAGTCGTATTTCCTGCAATCAAGTTTGGTGCAGTTTACCTTGAGTTTGTATCTATTGTGTGCTCTTGTATTGTTGTGATTGAAGCTGAAGTATTCATTGACAGGTAAGTCATTGCAATGTATGATTTTATATACTATACTTAGATCGGACCAAAGGCAGCATAGTTCTAGGTTTTCTAGGTCTAGAATTTCAAGTCTGGTGACATAAGGTATTCTACAATGAGTAGAGGAGTGGAGAAATTTTCTTGTGAAATATTTCTGGACTTTCTCGACTGTATTAATATCCATTATGTAATGCGGATTCTAGGCTGATGAGCTGTATTCAAGTATTGGTCTAGCAAATGTTTTGAATGCTCTAGTTAGTAGTGTGATATTACCAGAGAAAAAGCTACATAGGATTAGATAAACAACTCTTAATGCCTTTTTGGCTATGTAGTTACAGTGGGCCCTAGTACTTAGATCATTAGAGATGAGTACTCCAAGGTGCTTGACATAGTTTGGATCATCAACAAGGTCTTGATTATTCAGTTTGTATTTTATTTTCTGATTTTTTTTGCCGATATGTAAGACAGACCATTTGTTGAGATTTGAAGTTGCCATTTGTTTGACCATTCTGATACATACTTGAGGTCATTTTGAAAGGTAGCAGTATTGTCAGTGGTGTTGAATTGCTTTACATCATCAGTGAACAGAACGCAATTGCTCTTAATATGATCACAGAGGTCATTTATGTAAAGTATAAAGAGAGTTGGTCCTAGAACGCTGCCTTCGGGGACACCACTGTTGACAGGACCAGGATTTGATAGGGTGTTCCCTATTTTGACCATTTGTTGCTTATTTAACAGGAATGCATCTATCCAGTTAAGCAGGTGTCCAGAGATGCCATAAGATTTTAGTTTTAGGAATAGTTTGTTGTGTACCACTGAATCAAAGGCTTTACAGAAGTCTATGTACATTGCGTCTATTCCTTTGCCCTGATCAAGTTGTGTCGTCTATATATTTTTGCAATGTAGGAGTTGCAGATTACAGAATAATTTTTTTCTGAAACCAAATTGTTTGTTAGAGAGTAGGTTGTTTGTCTGTAAGTAGAGGATAATGGATTGGTTAATAATTGATTCCATGACTTTACAAGTGACACAACATAAAGATATTGGTCTGTAATTTTCAACTAGGCTGGAGTCTCCCTTTTTGAAGATGGGGATGTGTGGCTAGTGACCATTGTTTTGGCAAGGAGCTGGTCCTGAAAGATTTTTCAAAGATTATGCTTAGAGGTTAGGGGTTGGCAGTGGATAGCTTTTTTAAGAAGTAGGCACATATTCTGTCCGGTCCAATAGATTGAGATGGTTTCAGATTGCATAGTGCTTTTTCAACATTATTTTCTGTAAAATCAATATGTAGTACCTTGACTCAATTCCTGAAGATGGGATACAGATACATGTGTATGTTTTTATGCTAAAAGAAGGGAACATAAAGCAATTAAAAAATATCCAGATCTGTATTCATATATCTTAAAATTGTTGTTCCTTTAAGACTCACACAATTAGTCATTTCCTTGCTGATGGGTGGGAGAGGGAGCAAGGAATTTTAACAGAAGTACATTTAGAGGATAAAACAGCAAAACTAAATCAGAATTAAAACATATGAAGTATTTGTGCAGTTGAGCTTGATTTTATGAAATATCCATGTTTTGTTTACAATTGAATTGAATAGAAAGTTAATTCTCCCACCCTCTCTCTCTTTCTCCACACAGACACACAGAGAGATATAGATATAATCTATCATATATATGTATGTACATGCATGTGTATGTTGTAAGATTTGCTTTATTACTTAAATCTATCAAAATGTAGACAAAATTTAGATTAATGTATTTTTAAATAGAATTTTAAAAATGTAAAGTGATATTATGGTTAATTCCAAAAACCATTTGGAAATCTGCTATTCTTGCTTAAAAATATTATAATCATTGTCTAAAATCCTATTGAAAACAAAGTAAACTGAGCTAATCCATAAAAACAACAATCCAAAATGCATTTATGTGGTTCAACAAAGGAACTGAACCTGCTGCTTTTTATTTATTCGATTTGTTTGAAATCATACCAACTTGAACTCATGAGACCACAAAGTGGGAGGGATAAAAGGAAGAGACAAATAAGTAGAAAAACTTGATGAAAACATGAAAACTGCAGATAGAAAGGCTTCAGTGTTTTTCCTAGTAGCAATTACACAAACCTGTGGGAGATGAGACACAAAGCCATTATAAAATTAATACTTTAGTATTCTTGTTCTTCTTTCCACCACATCCTGTTTGTGTTACAGCTTTTCAGGTTTTTACACTAACCGCAGGAGCTCCTGCCTTTACTATTTATTTACTTGATTTATATCTACCTTTCTACTCTGGCAAGTTGTCAAAGCAACTTAACACAATTTTTATTGCTCTGTAAATTATGTAGGGAACTTTCTGTCTTACATCGTTTACCTCTTAATAATGGGCTTGATAAGTTGTGTTGAAAGCTCTAAGAAAAGAACTAAAATTATCCCCTTTTCTTTCCTGGGTATATGTTTTTCTATTACTGTTTTTGGAACAAATATGGAAGAAGTGAGTTTTACATCTTGAAAGACTTTTTCATCATTGGAAATATGATGTTGCGGTTAGAAATGAACTAAGTTGTCTTGCTGCTTTGGGATGCATCTTCTGTTTGCTATGGTCTTTTATGGTTTAGCATTTTTTTGACAAATAACAGATCAATTATTTATGTATTTAATGTGCAGAATTTATTATTTGTTTTGATACATCTGCATATATTGCATTTATTTGGTTTTATTATTTAGTTTTCCATTTTATAGTTGCAAAAACCACATGAGTAATATTCATGGAATAAATAACAGTTCATTTTATTAACTTTATTGGCAATGATCCAACATAAAAAATAAAACATGTGAGTAGATAAAAGTGGTTCTTTAAATACAGGTGAGCCTTAGTTAGCAACTGCAATTGAAAGCAGCAACTTAGTTTTTAAGCTGAGAGAAATTTCAAGTATGCTACAGTCTTACTTCAACTTAAGCTTGCTTTATAAACCCGTGGTATAAATGTGAGGAATGGTCGCAAAATTATTTTTTCATCACTGTTATAGCCAGGGGTGGGATTCTACCTATTCGCACCTATTTGCTAGAACCGGTTGTTAACATTCTAAGCAGTTTGGAGAACTGGTTGTTAGAAGAAATTACTGGCCTAATCCTGTAAGGAAGGCAGGAAGGAAACATGCTAGTGTTGCTTACAGAAATTGCCTCTCTGTTAACCCTTATTATATTATTGGCAGGACTAGACTTTCTGTCTCAGGAACTTCTCTGGAGTTTTTTCCCCCTCCTTTGCTGGTACTTTGCTTGTGTGGAGTGACCATTCAAAGTTACAATGGCACTGACAAAAGTGACTTATGCCCATTTTTCACACTTACAACTGTTGCAGCATCTCCACAGTCATGAGAGGCCAGGCGAGGAGATGTGTGCCTCGATGTGAGTGATATTGAGTTGGCCACGCTCAGCCAATAACATGACCACCAAGCCACGCTCATGAATTAAGCCATGCCCACAAAACCGGTTGTTAGAAAATTTGAATCCCACCCCTGGTTATAACTTTGAATGGTTGCTATCTAAGGCAGTCTCTACATAAGAGCTAATTGTAAAGGAATGGAAGTTGTTCTGTACGGTAATTAGCATTCTTGTAGATAACTGTTCTGATTGGCTAGGGCGCGCGGCCATGCGATTGGCTGAGCGAGCCACACTGATTGGCCCGCGAAGAATCCCCCGCGATTGGAGGAAACCGATTGCAGGAGATTCAAAGCGGTGTCATTGGCCGTGGCTCGGCCGGGAATTGCATATAAGCCACCGCATATCTTAGCCAAGCAGGCCGATCTGGAAACTGAATAAAGAGCTGAACAGGTCACTGCCTCCCGAGTCTTCTTCCAGCCTGCGACATAACATTGGCGATGAAGGTGGGATCGCACAACTGATACCCACCAAGCATGTGGCGCCGAAAAAAGCAAGATCATCGAGATGGCCAGCATCGCACTGCCCACACCTTTTAACCAAGCTACCGAGGACTGGGAATTGTACATTGATTGGTTCCTGATGTTCCTAGAAAGTAGCAAACTCAAGGAGGCAAACGGGCAGAAAAAAAGGGCTGTTTTCCTGACACACTGCGGGCCCGCAGTGTTTAAAATGGCGAAAGCCCTCGTGAAACCCAAGGACATGAAGGAGATGGAATGGGCCGACATCGAACTGCTGCTACGAAGCCACTATGCCTCAGCTGTGCCCACCCTCATCAGGCGGCACGACTTCTACCGGCGGGACCAGAAACTGGGGGAGACCATCAGCGATTTCATAGCAGACCTGTGGAATCTGGGAGGAATGTGCGGTTTCATGGACATGGACGAAGCGTTGTGAGATCACGTCATCCTCGGGCTCAGAGACCCAGTCTTACAAAGCCGACTGATGGCAAAGGGTGACATCTCCCTCGCTGACGCCCTTTCCGAGGCCACCGCAGCCAAAGCAACCCAAAAGTCAGCAGCCCAGATGCGGAGACCGGACTCCAGAGACCGAGCCACAACCTCTGAAGTGACCCCAACAGCTGAAACGCACCCAGAGGCAAGCTGCTGGGTGACCACCACCACCCACCATGGCGACCTCAACTCTGCCTCCGACACCACGGATGTAGAGGAGGACATCCATCGACTCCAAACAGATCGAGACTGGTGCAAAAGGCAGAGTTGTAAATCGAGACTCCAATGCACCGGCTGCGGAGGCGACCATCCCCGATCGGAGTGCCGGTTTTTCGACGCGATCTGCTGGCAATGCAACAAGAGAGGTAACATCGCCCGAGTCTGCCATCTCAAGAATGCTTACAGTCCCCGACGACGCGACAACATCGGCCAGAGATGGGACGGCACTCTTCTCCAGAACAAGGGACCGGCAACCCAAGAGGCATTGGAACCAGGACGGATGAGGCCGATGGAATGGTGAGAACCAACTGAGAAAGGAGACCCACCAGACAGTCGTCATTGGCCATTCATTAAGCACGGATGCCCAAAAGGTATACGTGGAAGTGGGCATCGAGGGCAGGCCGTGCAAGATGGAGGTGGACTCCGGGTCCTACCTCTCCATGGTTGCATGGCAGGAACTCAAGCACCTGGTGCCCACAATCAACAAGAGACAATTGGAAAGTCAGAAGTTAATCCTAAAAGACTACCAGGGGAACTGCATCCCCATAGTTGGATCAGGACACTTCAAGGTCACCTTCAAAGGGCGCACAGCAAAGCTTCCCCTGACCGTTGTGGACCGAGACCGACCCAGCCTTCTGGGGCTGCAGTGGTTCATGCCACTCAGGATCGAAGTAACGGGCATCGACCAATCGCAAAGGCAGACTGGGAAGAGCAACTCACAAGGGACTTCCAAGAAGTGTTCAACGGCACCCTAGGCAAGTACAGAGGGCTCCCTATTTCATTCAGCTTAGACCCTGGGATTACCCCGATCCGTTTAAAACCGCGGTGAGTACCTTTCGCACTCAGATCCAAGATCGATGAGCAGATAGACAAGCTCATCAAACAGGAAGTCCTAGAGCCAACCGATCACACCTGGTGGGAGACCCCTATAGTCACCCCCATCAAGCCCGATGGGTTGGTGAGAATTTGCAGGGACTATAAAGCTACCCTAAATTGTGCCTTACAGCAAAGCGCTTACCCCATCCCAATAGTACAGCATCTCCTGCACTCACTGGGGGGAGGCAAGGTTTTCATGAAGCTCAACCTGGTGCAAGCCTTCCAACAGCTACCGGTTGACATGGAAACCGCAGAAGCACAGACTATAGTAACCCACCGGGGGGCTTTTCGCTGCAAGAGATTCCAGTTTGGAGTCAGCGTAGCCCCAAGAATTTTCCAGAGTCTCATGGAGAGACTACTGCAAGGGATCAAGGGGGTGGTTCCTTATTTCTACGATGTACTGGTGTCAGAGGCCAATCAAAAACAACTGGAGGGTCGTCTAAGGGAGGTACTACAAAAATTCAAAGACGCGGGGCTAAAGGTTAAAAAAGAAAAATGCCAATTGCACACCGAGAGGGTCGAATTCCTAGGGTACCTTTTAGACTGGCATGGAATTAACCCAACTGAAAAAAAGATCAGAGCAATCAAGGAAGCGCCCAGGCCAAGGAATAAAACTGAGCTGCAGGCATTTTTAGGACTACTTAATTTTTATAATGTTTTCCTGCCCCAGAAAGTGACTGCGGCGGAACTGTTGCATAGACTCTTGGACAAAATGGCCACCTGGAACTGGGGGAAATGTGAGGAAGCCGCATTCAACAAAACCAAGGACCTGCTGACTTTGGATACCATCCTCATCCAGTACAACGAGACCCTACCCCTAGCAGTCACATACAACGCATCACCGTTCGGTGTCGGAGCCGTCCTCAGCCACACTCTCCCCGACAGAAAAGAAGCGCCCATCACATTCTTTTCAAGGACCCTCTCCAAGCCAGAAAGAAACTACAATCAGCTGGACAAAGAGGCCCTGGCAATCGTCGCCGCAGTGAAGAGGTTCCATGAGTACCTCTACGGCAGGACTATCGCCATCATCACCGATCACAAGCTGCTGCTGGGAATCCTGGCAGGGAACAGGGCTACCCTGAACATTCTATCTCCAAGAATGACAAGGTGGTCCGAATTCCTTGCCGCCTATAGCTACCGGCTATCACACCGACCCGGTAAGACAATCACCCACGCAGATGCCCTGAACCGCAAGCCGGGAAATACAAGAGAAAATAAATAAAATGCTATTGATACAACACATAACCCCAAGCACAACAACCAACAAAAGCCCGGCAGAACTATTGATGGGGAGGAAATTAAGGTCCCCACTCGACAGACTACACCCCACATACAACCCAGAAAACCCCCCTGACTCATCTAGCAAACACCGAACATTTACACCGGGCGACGCAGTATACATGAAAATCCTCAGCGGGGACCCACTCTGGGTACCAGCAACCACAACCTAAGTGACAGGTCCCTGCTCGTATCGGCTATAGATGATCAACGGACGAGCATGGAAAAGACACATTGATCAGTTAAGATCGAGGACCAAAACGGGAAAGATAACCAACACGCAAATCACAGGGGGAAGGGGAAACCCGGATACCAACCAAGAGGGGAGGGAGAACCCGGAAAACCAAAATAACCACCCCCCACAAGAAAGAAACCAACAATACTCCCCAGCAGAATCACTGATGGATGACCAGCTCGAAGCCTCATCTGGAAGGAGCAGCCAAGCAAGTTCAACCAGCCTGGAAAGACCAGGCGGGAACAGCAGAGCCAGCAGCTCAACCAACCCAAGTAGACCGGGAGAGAGTTGTGGAGAAAGGCCCAGCCTACCCTTCCAGGAGGTTCCATCAATGAGGCAAGGAGCGACACAGGAACTCACTGAACTGCTCAAAGACCAGACACCAACTAATCTGCGCAGGTCCAGCAGACAAGTATCGAGGCCCGCCTACTTACGGGACTACATCACGTAGGACTATACCAAGAGGGGAGGGGTGTTCTGTACGGTAATTAGCATTCTTGTAGATAACTGTTCTGATTGGCTAGGGCGCGCGGCCATGAGATTGGCCAAGCAAGCCGCACTGATTGGCCCGTGAAGAATCCCCCGCGATTGGATTCAAAGCGGTGTCATTGGCCACGGCTCAGCCGGGAATCGCATATAAGCTGCCGCATACCCTAGCCAAGCAGGCCGATCTGGAAACTGAATAAAGAGCTGAACAGGTCACTGCCTCCCGAGTCTTCTTCCAGCTGGCGACATAACAGAAGTACTATTTTCTTTTTTATTGGAAAACTACTTTAGATTCCAAACCAATTCTTCACTATTTATTTTAAGATTTTGGAATATACTCAATTAAAATTAATTAAATTAGTTAGACCTCTTTAAATTGAGGATTGTGTTTTGGATTTTTACCTCTAATTTATAATTTTCTGAGATTAGGCAGCCTAGAAATTTTAAAGAATGAAAATATGAATGGTGTTATTTTCAGATATTTATTGTTGTTGGTATAAATGTAAATGGTAGAACTTTAATATAATTTTAATGACTGCATAGGTTTATTTAACATAGTATCCATTCTCAAGAGATTTTATATCTGGATCTTTTTTCTATCTAAATATTGATAAATTGAAGTACACAGATGCATCTCTCCCGCCTTTCTCTTTTTTTTCCTGAAAATTCATCTTGCTGCCTGTATTTTATTTCCAGTCTTTCTACAATGAAAATTCAACAACAATTTATGGTTCAGTGTTGATATTTCAGTCTGTATGCAGGAGGTCATTAGATTTCATAATGAAAAACTATAACAGATGAACTAATTTTATGTCTCTAAAAATCACTGTGAGTGTTGGGGTAATGAGTGAACATTAGCTTCATATAGACAGAAGATGGTAACCAGAATGGACTTGCAGCAGCCAATTTTACTCTTTGATATAAAGTTTAGAGGAATATGATTAGAAAATTGCAAAATGACAAAAATCATTAGCATTAGTAAGTGGAATCAGGAGAATGTAATAGCCTGGACAGAATAACTTTTGGGAAGGTAAAAGCATTTTTGAGGAGAAAAATATGCATTCCTTAAAAACAGAACTATGGCAATTTTCTCAATCTGTAAATGGAGATGAATGATAAAATGGAGACCAGGGTAGTGGACATAAACACATAATATTGAGATGACAGGATGAGGCTGAATATTTTATAGAGAGATGAAAATTGAAAAGTTTCCATAATTGTAGTTCATTTCAATTTTTAGAAATGGCGTTATGTACTTATGAAAAGTTGATTGCGCAGCAGAATGACTGGGACAAAGAAGAAGAGGAACAAGAAGCCATCTTTGATGAACAATGGGTTTTTTCCGGGGAGGAGGAGAAAGAGGATAAGAAAAAGGGGATTTTAAGGTTTGAAAAAACAACCCAAAAAAAGAAAAATGAGAGGAAAGGTGGATGCCAGGTTAGAAAACAAAGGAAAGGGAGTAAGAAAAGGGAAGAGGAGAGACAAAGGGGTAAAAAGGGCAAGGAGAAGAATAAGCAAGAGAGAAAGGGGGGGAGGAGAAGCCTCAATGGTGGGAAGCAAGATCTAAAGAAAAAAAGCTTATTTAGAGACAATGGGTGAATCTAATTAAGGATAAAAGGGGGATTCTGGAAGGTGTATAAGATTGTGTTTTTATATGTGTATTTAGAGTATAAAATTTATTGTGTAAATTTAGAATTTATTAAACAGAATCCCAAGATAAATTAAGTGTTATATGAAGTATTTTTAAGTTAGGGTAAAGGCGTCACTCCAAATAGTGTATAGGAGAAATATAGTAAAAGAAAAAAGATGAATGGATAGTTGGAAATAGAACAGACAAAGAATGTTATTGAAAATGGTTATAAGCTGTTATGCTTTGATTGTTTGTGCACTGTTTTTGTAAAATTAATAAAATTGGTTTATAAAAAAAAAAAGAAAAGAAAATGATAACAAGATATGGAAGGATATATACAATGAATATGATGTTTGAATTTGTATCTGTGTGAAGAGTTTTAACCCAGGATCAGGCAGCCTTCAGAAAAGATGTTTTAGTTTATGTTTTGTGTGTGTTTGTAAAATTAATAAAATTTGTTTAAAAAAAAAAAGAATTGGACTGTTTAGCAAATGTATATTGATATGAACAAAAATTCATCAAATGACAATTGTTAGCATCTACAATCTATTTATAGAAATTTATTAAATTCTGGCTGTGTATAGTTCAAATCATTATTGGGCTCCAAATCTCAAATCTTCAGGATCAACTGCAAGCAGGCTCTGCCCCAGAATTATGCAATTGGGTCCAAGTCAAATGTAATTGAATACATTATTTTCTTAAATAATTACATTAAATTAAATTAACAAATTAATTCTCTAAATCAAATTAAATTTAAAAAAAACTCAAGAAAAATAAATGTGATTGTTAGGGATAACATTGTTTTACCCTAACTGGTTTAGGTAAATAATAATATGTAATCATAGTTTGTATGTTAAAGTGTCTGCAACTTTAACTATGGAATAGTAATTAAGGGAGTGGTTGTGAAAGCACTTTAAAAGAGGCAAGGCTGCAGCTTGCTCTCTCTCTGGCTTTGATGATCCCTGATTACTGCAAGGACTCAAGACTGCATTGCTCGAACGGGAGAGAAAACAAAGGACTGACTTGTAAGTGAATTGACATAGGATATTCTACACGGACTTTGCTAACTGAATATCCCTGAATGGACTGACTAAATGATACATGACTATTGGACTGTTATTTTGACTATGCTATGAACTCATAATGGAATAAACTATATTTTTGATAGCACAAGCGTATCTGTTATTTTTACTGTATGTTAATAAACATACAAGCTTAGCTCACTCATTTATCTGTGTGCCTATCTGACTAACGCTGCACATTCTGTTTAGCTTGTCTCCCTAACCCTGGTTGGGGAAACCAGGCTAAACAGTGATAAAAAGGTTTCAATGTTAATATTTCAAATACTTTTCCTTAATATTCATATGAATGAAAATTAAAGTGTTAAAATATCTTTTCTGTCTTTTATGATTGTACACATTCATCACATCTGTAAAGCATCATGAACTGAAAATAGAATGAAATGAAGTCAGTGTTATTAAATGATGTATTTGATTTCCTCCTTCGTGTACTTTTATTTTGCTTGCCACCGTATGATCATGTTTAAGGCCAATCTATTGCCTGAAAGAATTATTGTGCAGATGGTCAATAGTTTGCTTGAGCAGGCAGCCAACCATGTAAACAAGGATTCAGATTCATATTATTACCCTATTTCAGTAATAAAACAAAACCTTTGGAGAAATAGCTTGCCAATAGTACCAGTCTTCAAACAAAAACTGAATTTATTATCAAAAATAAATTTCATTGTCTGATATTTCCTTTCATGGTAGGAAAAAGTATTTTAGTTTGGGATTAAGTCCTTCTAAATTCAACATAACATTTCCCACTTTTTCATTTGCCCTCTGTTTATTACATCACAAGATTCAAAAGACAAGATCACTTTCTCTCTCTCCCTCTCCCTCCCTCCCTCCTTCTACTCTCTCTTTCACATACACACACACTTCTGAATACTGTTTGACAATTGCTGATAATTGAGACTTCATTCAAAACTTTATCCAAATAGAAATTGCCCAAATACCATCATTATTTACATATGAACACACATACACTATATCCATGTAGAAAGCAGACTCACACCCACACAGAAGATGAAACACGATCACGGATCAGAAGCCGCACTGCAGCTGCCTCACTACCCACTTCAAACCCCTCTGAGCCATACATGAAGCGAACTGACCCCCACCATGAAGATGCAGCACGACCACGAACTCGAAGCCAAACAGCAAGATCACAGCTCACCAGCTCAAATCACCCAGCAACTAAGACTAACCTGAGCACAACCAAGCCCCCACCTGAACAGAACACGCCTCCAGCCAATCAGAACACAGCTAACCCCCCAACCAATCAGAACACAGCCAAACCCCCAACCAATGAGAACACACCCCCACCCAATCAGAACACAGCCAAGCCCCCAGCCAATCAAGTCACACCCCCACTAGCAGTTAAAAGGAAGAAGCAGCTGCAAGCTCACATCACTCTGAGAAGCACAGAGCTGAAGACCAAGCCTGAAGATGATGAATGAGACTTCATCGAAACGTTGCCTAGATGCTTCCAATCTTACGCGGGAGAAAACCCGAATAACCAAAGATCCACATATAAATACCTGCGAGAACCTCAGAAAACATATAGATAGATCGATAGATAGATAGATAGATAGATAGATAGATAGATAGATAGATAGATAGATAGATAGATGATGGAGATGAGATTCTGCTGAAACGTTGCTACAACTTTAAAAGCACAACTGCAATGACGTGGGAAAATACCCAAACAAAGCTTAATGCCATACATGTAAGTACCCGTGAAAACTTAAGAATATATATATATATATCTATTCTTTTAATAAACTAAATGTTGTGACATCAATATTTTTTCATCATTTTGACTATTCCTTTGTTCTAGCTCATAATCATAGGGAAAATATTTGCCAATTTATTCCACACTCTGTATTTTAGATGATAGGTCATAATATCTTATAAGCTTTTCAGATTGCTTTAAAATTGCTGTTTTTTCATATCAATATTTATCTATAAATAAGAAATGGTTTTCTTCAACTATTGTGATGTCTACAATATTGTATTCTCAATATCACTTCATTTAAATTCATAAATTCCATAATTTTTTTACATGCTCACACAAATACTTCAGGTCACATTTTATATATATATATATTCCAATACACCACAGTTGTGTCCTCCTTCTCTTATTCCGCCTCCTGATTTACAACTGATAATAGGGAACTACATAATTTCAAAATAAGTAACAATATACAGCAAATCTTATCATATAATAGATTTTTTAATTCTTTGCTTTTATTTCTGATTTTGTATGAATTATGAACAATTTGACATACATTTTTAAGCCGTTTAAAATTCTAATATAATATATAATACTGTTTTCTGGATAAAGTGCTGGACTCTTCTTGAAGAGGATGAAGATAATTCTATTCTGGTAAGCCTGTGCTTGTTACGTTCTGCCTTATTTAATGGTTATTTTATCTTTCACTTTTATACCCAAAGTTTTCTAGCTATTCAAATTTGCATTTCAAATGAATTTGATCTGTGGCAACATGAAATAGAAAATGAAATAGAATGCATATTTCTTCCCCAACCTCACTCCATTTAGTTTTATTTACTTCTACTACTAAAATCAAGAGGAATAAATTAAACTGTGTCATATTTATGTCTAGTATAGATTAAGAGCCAGACAGAGTTGGCTGAGCTATAGATCGCTTCACCTCACAACAGGACTATGGCATTCTGTCAATGATTTGCCAGGAACATTTGTGAAAAAAACAGCTTCCTTGAACATAAAACTCTGTCAATTAACACCATGCTAATGAAATTATCATGGAGGGCTACATTGGCTCAAATTGTCCTAAACCTTTTGTCTAATAACTTTATTGCCACCTTCTTTACAATAACAGTGATTTGGTCAAGAAAAAGATCAAAACTTAATGAAAACTTTATCTCAATAGCTTGGATGTCACTAAAACTTTTTTTTTAAATCAATGGAAATGTCTCTAAAGATATCAGAAAAATATCATTTCATAATTTTATGTTTGGACTGCAGATTTTTATGCTTTTGAGATATACTGTACTTAATTTAATGACATAACCATAGTTCAGAAATGGTTATGAAAGCTGAAATCCTCTTTACCAAAGTGATTATATAGTGATAGTTAAATAACCCCAAGATCTTGGTTTTTATTAACTTTAGATTGGTTGGCTGGTTGATTTTTATCTAACTTGTATTAAAAGTTTTAAGAACAATTGTAAGAAATAAATTAGACCAGAAAAAGTGAAAAGAGAGAACATAAAAGGTAAAAGTGCAATAAGAAATAAAAATAGAAGAAAATAGAAAAAGAAAAGCAAGATATTAAAAAAGATATAAAGACACAAAGAAGTACTTCCCAATAGTCTTTAGAGCACAATTATACAATTGTACAATTATTAAAAAATACATTATATTTTAACATCTCTCTCTAAAATTACATCCTCTTTTTTCTATTCTCTTTCCTGTCTAATCATCAGAACCATAAATCACAAGTTTATCTTTTCATTGTTCCCTGCCAGGTTGCCACAAGGACACTTGGTGGGAAAACTGGAAGGATGTTGGAAGTTGTCTCAATCCCACCACTATTTTCCTTCCCATCGTCATTCTTTCTCTTTGTCTAGATAATGATGTAACTCTAAAACAATAATCCACTGGGGTTGTCTAATTTGATATCAGCGCTAAGCTTGTGCAAAAACTTGCTGCTTCTGTGCAACAAATTAGGTCCCTTTCATATGCATTTGTGGTTTCATAACACATGAAAGTGATGGGATTTGTTTTTTAATGCCAAGAAGTGTTAATGTCATTTATCCCTTAACTGCTGCAAATCCTGCTGATTGCAATGTAGCAGTTCCATAAAAGTCATTTTCTATTTATGTTGTAGATCCTCCTTTCTATTGATTTACACTTTCTCACTATATGATATGTGGACACTCACTAATCTACATCACTGTTGCACTAAAAACAAGATATATACTGCATTTAATTCTAAGAAAGATTTATACTTTCCTGTTAATCCAATAGGATTTCATTAGTATATTTTTCCTAGTTAAAGTCATAGATAGTTGTTTAGCTTAACCTTACTTGATATTCACAAACCCTTTTCGACTTGATAAAGTTCAATACTATAATATACAATACTATATTATACAATTATACTATTGAATACTATTGAATACTGTACTATACAAATATTAATAAGATTAGCAACTGACCTGATAAACAACCAATTGTGCGTCTAAAATATTTTGTATGTACTATGATTATTCATTTTACACTTTAAATGTTTAGTTTTATAGATTTTATCTATTATTAATTGAACTTATCAACTTCTTTTCAAAATATTGTTTCTAAACGTAGCCTTTTCTCTTAATGAAATAACATTTCCAACATTTTTCTTATTGCTGAACTGATAGAGGGTATCAGAATAATGTCCTACTCGATATGCAGAGAGTCTATTAATTCCTTGTGAAATTTAATCTTAAAAACTTCACTTCTATATATAATAAAAAAAACAATATGAGAAATGAAACAGAGACAAAAAGTATTTAAATTTAGCATATTTATTTGTAAAAATATTAACTTTCAACATAGCCACTTCATTTTGTATTCAAAGCATGACTTAATTTTGTAATTCACTGAATATGTCCTGCAGTTATGTTTAAATTGTTTGTTTGCCTAGAATTTTGTCCAATATTATTTAATTTAAACATTGAACAAATTACTTCTGGTGCATTTTACAAATTATTATTTCTTATATAAAAATAAGCTTATTAAAAATTAAAACTGCAAATGTACACACGATTTTAACCTATTCATTCTTGACTACTTTTTCAACTCTATTTCCACTAATTTTTAATGGCACATGATAATTTTTACAGATGTTCCAGTGAATCATTTTTGTGTTATGTCATTGTTCATAATTGGTTTGTGCAATCTTCTTGCACAAAGATAATTATAATTAATATAATTATTATTAATTACTATGTCCATAGTAATATAGTAGCCTCAGCTCTTGCCAATCTAGCAGTTTGATGGAAATGCATTGTTTGGTGCAAATGCAAGTAGATAACTAGATATTGCTTCAGTGGGAAGGTAACCACATTCTATGCATCTCAACTTATAGTTGTACTGGCCACATGACCATGGAAATGTCTTCGCTGGCTTTCTTGGCTAAGAAATGAAGATGGCCATGGCCTCCTTGAGTCAATCACAATTGGACAGGGGAAAACTTTACCTTTACTTTTAATAACAGGGGAAACTTTACCTTTAATAGCAAAAGCAACAGTGACAGCAAGAGGACAGAGGAATATCATTGTCTCCTTTGTCCTCTTACCTGGGTACACTGAAGACTGAACAAATGAAGAGCCTGCAGCATCAAGGATAAAGTGGATTGATTGAGAATATGGAAGGGCTTACCAAGGTGCATGAGCCCAGTACTCCAAAAGCTGGTACTGCTTCTGCATTATATGATTATAGCCCTGTTCTGGATGGTGGAAAAGATATTTTTCTTGGTAGCCACAAATCAAGCTTTACATGGCAATGGCCATGTAAATACTTTAGAAACAACCTAGTCAGTGTTAGTAAAAGTGATCATTTGAATACAACAAAACAAAGCATTGGCTTCTGGCCACCTTCCACCTTTATTTTCTCAGAATGGGCCAGTGCTTAGTTCCTGTTCTTGTGCTACTAAGACCAGTATTGTCTTTTAGTCCAGTACTTTCCAGCCATTAGCAGAATTTCCCAATGTCAGCCAAACTACCTCAGCTTTCTGTCAATGGTACATCCCATGCAATCTTATCTTTCCATGGCACTTCCTCTGCTTGATTTTCCTCCCATGATTGCTGCTGCCTCAGCATTCTCTCACCCACTCATCTTTGAGTGACATCTTACTTGATGTATTTCATCCAGAATAATGATTTTGAAACACATCAGACCCCACTCACCCTTTCTTGTGGCTAGTGTGTGATTTCTGGATATTGAGCTTGGGATGGAAACCTTTGTACATTGTAAGGAGCTCCTAGATCCTCACGCTGGCAGCTACCATATCCTCTTATTTCACAGGGCATCTGATGGCTGACAGAGCATGTGTGTTGATTGTGTGGATCCTATTCTTCTTGTTGAGCTGGCTTTTCAGGACCTGTCTTATCCTTTGTAAATGGATGCACAACCTTCCTTGGTACTTGGTTGTTGCTGTCTTCCTTGCCTCCTCTAATCGTTCCCATATCACTGTCGGAATAAGGGACTTGTAACAGGTAGGCAGGTGAACTGTCAGGGGTTCTTTACCCAAGGACCACCACTGGCAAGGTGTACACAATCCTGGATTCCTGGATTTTGATTTATAGGTACAAAACCTGGCTTCCTTTCTGCATGAAAAGTGGCATTCTAACCACCGTGCTATCCAACCAATATTCTTCTTTCTATATTTCTTGTAACCTTTTGAAAATCGAACATATTTTTTTTCTTGTTTTCATACTGGCCTTTGTTTGCAAATACAATTGTGTAAATCTTCATTTTCTTTCTACAGCTTTAGAATTCCAGTCCCGCATCATTTAAATAAATTTCTTACTTTCATTTCCTTTTTACCATTTTCAATTTTCTTTTTATTATGAAGTTCTCTTTTGGAAGACTTGACTTATCTCCCTACAATCTAGCACATAAATTTTTTCTATGGCAGTTTTATTTGTTTAGGTCAGGGATTTATATTTATATTTTTAGCAGTTATACTGATGGAGCTAGCAAATAGTGGAAGTACTGTATGTTCATTCCTTATTAATACTTTTACATGTGATCAGTTGGAAAATATTTTTCCAAATGGTGACTGCATTTGATATTACCAAGAATAATATTTAAAGGATATGTTTCATTTTTATATGTGTGAAATTGTATCTCATCAGACAGGCCAATGAAGCTTGTAAGTCCTCCCTGGTGCATTCTGAGGAGTTGATTGGTCTAACTCTTGACAGTCTGCATGATAAATTATCCTTCCTTCCTGATGGATAGCAACAGGAGAAATACAAATATCTCAATACAATTGTCCTAGTCCCTGTTTGAATCCCTGTTTTGCTACAGAGCCTGTGATTTAGGCTTCAATTGACAAGAATTATACTTTGTTATTAATATTTAACTCTATTTTCAGGATTGGTGGGAAGATGACTGGCACTGGAGCAGCACCCATAATTAATGGATAAATATTACTTACAGGACTCTATCTAGCAGCCATTCAGGTTAATAATATTGAGACACATGATATAGAGGTTAGACCTACATCACTGTTTGCCCAATTCTGCATAGCACAGCACAGCACAGCACAGCAATAATATGAGTGTTTTCTGACATTTCTTCAATTGAATCAGTTTAGAATATTCAGAAATAGAGCACTTTTATAATCAATTAATCATTCAAATAGCCAAGATGAAACTTGAAGCAGAACTGGCATGACACTCATTTTTTTAATCATAATCATTTTTCTAATGCAAGCCAATTCCTAAGAAAATCTCAATAAGTGTTCAATCTGTACTCAGAATCCATCATTTTATGTAATTTTTTGAACTATTGTCTGATGCAATGGACCACCAGGACTGTTTACAGAACAAAATGCAATTTCTACAAGACATTAGAAGTAAATATTAAAAATAAACTATCCTGGATATAAGAGCATTCTCCCTCTCTCTCCCCCCCTTCCCTCTTTCTCCCTTTTCTGTCTCCTTCCATCCTCTCTTCCATTCCTCTCTCTTTGTGTTTGTGTGTGTGTGTGTGTGTGTGTAAAATGTTTTTTTTTAATCACTATTTAATTATTTTACTGTCAAATAAAATGTGCTGACTTTTAAGTACAATAACATTCGAGGATTCTATTCATGCAATATGAAATTAAGGACTAGAGGTGGCGTGATGCCAGTGTTCCAATATCTCAGTTGTTGCCATAAAAAAGAGGGAGTCAAGCTGTTCTCCAAAGTGCCTGATGGCAGGCTAAGAAGCAATGGATGGAAACTAATCAAGGAGACCAGCAACCTAGAACTAAGGAGAAATATCCTTATAGTTAGAACAATTAATCAACAGAACAACTTGCCTCCAGAAATTGTGAATGCTCCAACACTGGAAGTTTTTAAAAAGATGTTGGATAACCATTTGTCTGAAATGGTATAGAGCTTCTTGCCTGAGCAGGGGGTTGGACTAGAAGATCTCCAAAGTCCCTTCCAACTCTGCCATACTGTTATTCCATATCTAGTTCTTGTTCATCTATTCATTCTGGAGAAGGTGGTAAAGTAGTGGTCTGTTTGTAATGCTTTTTGGTATATAAACTACTTTGAATTTGCCTTCAAAGAAAGCTTTTTAAAAATCATATTTCATGTTGTGGGGTGAATATGATCAGCATAATACACTTACTGGGATATCATCTCTCATTGATATGTACTATGAAGACTACATTATTTTTAAAAATGAAATTGTAACTAAATATCATATTAGATATGAAGAAAGAAGCTGCTCTCTTTTAATTGAAAATATAATTCCTGTCATTGAAAAAGAGTGGACATAACTGTGTGGAAAATGCAAATTTAATGAAAGCATCTCCAAGGAAAGTTTTGTGGTGAAGAGGATTATTTATTCATTACTTTTAAAAAATTATTTTAGGTTTCGTTTGTAGGAAATCTGAAGAGTATTGCATCTAGAAAATAATTGCATACATTAATGAAGATGGAACATTCTGTAGCCTTTGGATTATTTGATCTATATGTCATAGTTATTTAACATTTTAATTACTAATTCAATGAATTCCCTAACATAAGTAATCTGGCCCTTCAACTGACAATCAGATTTAATCCATATAAAGTGATGGCTAATGTATCAACATATGCCACTGTAAGCCAAAATCAAAACATTGCATTTTTTTCCTGGTTACATTTCTTATGTCGTGGGTCTTAATGTTTTTATAACAAATGCATTCTAATAAAATGAATACCTTTGTCTTGACAGGAAGAAGGTTTGTACAATACCCATTAATTTCCCCAAATGGGAAATGACAGCATATTGGAAAAGACAAGAAACAATTGCCTGTCAAATATATACATTATGTGTGCAAAGTTAAGGCTTTGAAAAAGTAACCTAATATTTCCACCAAACAAAAATCTAGTTCAGACCTTGGATTCTAACTCTACATCAAGGTATAAATATAAGGAATATGTGTGAGTAGTATTAGTAACCATTAGAGGGAGATAAAGCATCACTATCTTGCATCATCTTAGTGTTGATAACACTAAAAGTATAACCATCATGAGGGGACAAAACCACAAAGGTGATGTTCTTTAAAATTATCATGTAGGTTCTATAATGCTTACACCCAGCTTTCAGGTTTCTTCACCACTCTGGTGGGTGATGGAGCAGATGAAAGATATCAAGGTCTACCCATTCAAAGCAAGGTTAGCCTTAGTTAGAGTAAGTTGAAGGCTAGCTTTGGATTTGCATGTAGGTCAATTGTGAAACATCCATATCTTCTTAGGCAAATCCAAATTCAATAGCCACAAATTATGGCTATTGCAGCCTGGAGTATGAGCCAAAAAGGGGAAACAAAGCATGCTGACAGAAAAAGGGTTAATCAATTTGTATAATATGTACTAAGGCCTCATATACTTGAGTAGCAAGGAGATAATTCCTATGAATTACTTTCAAGAAATTCTTAATATGTAATTACACCATATGAATAACAAGTGTGCATTTTAAATACTATAGTTTAAGTAAATTCACTTCATTTAAATTTAACCAATATCCATACCCATATGAATATTTTTTTGGCAACTAAAATATGAATTGCAAGTGTTTTAGAAATTAATGCAAACCATTAGGGAAATACAACTCTTGAAAGAATAAATATTCAGAAAAAAGGAAAATGGATCTTGCTTCAGAACTTAACTGATTTAACTTATATTTTACCAATAGGATTACCCTAGAAATAACTACAGATTTTAAAAAACTCATTCATATTGGTCAGGTATAAATCTGATAAATGAATGGTTTATATTCTAAATAATACTTTTTGGATACTTTTTAAAGAAAGAAGAAAAACACAAGTTGTATCAACAGGAAAAAGAGCATTGATTACCAAGCTTCTCCTTTTTTTCATTCCATGTCTTACTATCATGACCGATGTCACAAGTGCTCATCACTTCTTCATTATTATTGGATTTAGAAATATATAAAAATAAAAACTTCTCCATTTTAGATTTATGCCATACTTGTGGACAAGCAAGTATCTCTTGTTACAAAGGAAGAACACTCAGCTGGACTGTAAATCAATCCTAATTAAGATCACTATGGTGATTAAGAGCTTCCTACCAGGGTGCACAATTAGAATTTTATTAATAGTTCAGGAATTATATATATACTAGAAACATTTTCAGCAAGAGAAGCTGTGGATATGTTTCATCTCCTGGGGGGTTAGATGATTTTGTTATGAATCACAGGAGTAATGCAGATTTCCTAGTTGGGTAATGAAATGCCTGCAAGCAAACAAGTTCAGAGAGCACCAAGGACTCCACAGCTCAAACATGAGCTATAGATATTGCCTTTTAATGTTTTCATGGTGGTCAAGCAAATGGAAGGTCCATATGTAGGACAAGAGGGCAGCAAGCCCTTTTCTGTAGTTTCTCAGTCAATTTAGAGGCATGCCTTTAGAGTTAGGATTACAATAGCATTAAAGTAGTTCCAACCAGTGTTTTTATTATCGTGTTTCAAAAAGAGCAGCAAAACTTCCTTTGAATTGGAGAACCTTTCTACTTACAGAATTATATTAAAATTCAGTACTGTTTGTATTCCAAAAACTACTCCATTCACTCCCAACTGGTCTATACAACATACAAGAAGCTTCCCTTTATGGTAATAGGATGTCAGCTGCTTCGATGTATACCTTGGTATAGAGAGGGCATTTAATTATTATTAACATTTGACCTAATGAAGTTAGGGTCTCCAGATATGTCTCGATTGTTCTTAAAGCAAGCAAAATAAAACAATAAATGCTTTTGAGACATGTTCTACAGAGGCTTCCTTCATTGCTTCTTCCCATCTTCTTCTCAATGTCTATAAAAAAGTCACTTCATACTACTAGAACATCAAGTTGATTGATGGGGGGTAAAAAAACCCCACTCTGAAAACTTATTTACTGTTTGTTAGCAGTGAAAATGCAAAAAAGAAAAGTATTTTTGTGCCATTCCCCATATGTACTCCTTGCAGGTAATAGTGAAAGAATTATTAAATGCAATCTGGAATGTAGACAAAGAATGTAATTCTATGGTTTAGACTTATTTAGAATGAATGAGACTGCCAGTTCTCATTTCTTCAACAATACTTTATGTGGATAGGCTTTTCAGGTTGATCTTGCACTACAATCAGGATTATAGCTGTGGTGTCATTTAGATTTTGAAGTCAGGAAAGGCAACCCTGAAGGTCAAAATTGTACAGATATGAGAAGTGAAAAAGCTTTGGCTTCATTCCACACCCCTCTTTTTATTTTCTCTAAATAGCTTTCTTAATTTATTTTTATGTTGCATCATAGACATTAAAGGCCAACTGTATTTTCCAAACTTATAGCATGTGAATTCTGAAAGTTACATAAAATGCATTCATTATTTAGACAGAAGGTTATAAATTAGTTCTCATGTTGGATGTCAGTACTATTATGTTCTTCATCAAAGGTGGTATTCAGCAGGTTCTGACCAGTTCTGGAGAACCGGTAGCAGAAATTTTGAACAGTTCGGAGAACCGGCAAATCCCACCCCTGACTGGAGATTTTACAGTATCCTTCCCCTGCTACGCCCACCAAGCCACGCCCACAGAACCGGAAGTAAAAAAAAAGTTGAATGCCATCATTGTTCTTCATTCTTCTTTTGTGATATGTGTTCTTTGCAATTTATAGTTTAATGTAATCACTAGATATGTTGCTGATGAAAGAAATTTTACTTTATGTTTTTCAAAAGAAGCATAAACATTATATGTTTTGCTTGTTTTTCAAGACTAATATTTAACAGTAACTGAAAAAGGAAATGGGGTAAAACTCAAGCTCTTAAAGTCAATTATTTATAATAACATTTCATAGAAAATTAACATTCACATCTTAGAAATAAATGAGCTTGATTTCCTTGAAATTGACATTTTACACACAAAGAACACTTTATTGCTTACATACTCTCTGACTCAATTGTCCAAAAAGAAAAAAAAAAACATCTTACTTTCCTGTCTCATTAAGAATATGTCCTGATCTCAGGGGTTCCCCAAATATAACTTAGACCATACAGTTGATTGATTGATAGATATTGTGCTATCAAGTCACTAGTGGGTAGATGCATAGGCAGATATACAAAAATATAGACAGCTGATAGCTACCGGTAGCTAGCTAGATTTTCTCCATGTTATTCCACATAGGTTATATATTATTCCTTTTGGTGGAAGGGTGAGAGGAAATCTCTGTATTATTCCATGTTTTTTCTTATTTTATACATACAATCATTTGTCAGAGCTGAGAATGTCTTGCTGTTTCTCTTGTTAATTTGTTTGTCATACTAATCAATTGCCAGCTGCTATTGCCTGCAGCTATCATTTTGAAACCTCTCAATTAGCTCTATTTTGAAGATTTAGATTTGGCACTACAGAACAGTAATAGACATAGGTTAGAACTTCTATTAAAGCCTACCTTATGGTGTTAAGGTTGGCAAAGTGCCAGTACTTCACCCTTATTGCACCTGCAGATAGCTAACCCATGGCCCTGAGTTTGGTGACATATGCCTCCTATAGGAAAGTACAAAAGAATGTGTTCAGTATCTGTCAAAGTCACTCAAATCCGCTTGGCCTTGTTGCAGGTTTGGAGAAGATCTCTTGCCATCTGAGAACTGTTTAAACCTCTTGGGCTTGAAGGTGTGGACAAGGTTCTTAGCATTGTTGGATTCAGCCACCTGAGCCTTAGATTTATGACACCCTTTGGCTTGTTGTAGAGGCCCAGAGAATGTCATGTGAGTGTGTTCTGCTAATGGTAGATTCTTAGATTGAATGGGTTGTTACTTTATCTCTTAAGGATGCTTTGGATGATCCTTCTCCTCAAGAAGCCATTGCTAAATTCCACTATACTAATCAATTTTTGTCCAGTATCTAGCCTCCTTTTTTACTGGAATGTGATTGCAAATATAGTTGCACAGCAGTTTCAAAGGACTTGGATGAAATGGATTATCTGGATCCCTTTGAGGCAGGATGCAGGACTGGATATCGGACTGAAATGATATTGGTTGCACTTTTAGATGATCTATGCATGGATGGAATAAAGGATGTGCATCAATTCTCATCATACTTGACCTTATTGACCCTATTGATTTTTGATACCATTAACGATGATATCCTTTTGGATCAGCTCAGAAGATTAGGAGTGGGTGACTCTGTGAGAAAATAGCAGTTGTTGCTAGGAGGGCTTTATACAGTTTCATGTTGTGGACCAACTGTGTTTGTTCCTATATCAGAGGACTGTGTTCAGAGTCATTCATGCCCTAGTCATCTCCTGATTGGATTACTGTAATGTTGTCCTTGAACAGTGTCTGAAGGCTTCATCTGGTGCAAAATGAAGTAGAAGAGGAAGTTTTGCATATTTCTAAAGCTGATTATCTTGTATCTCCTCTCCACAAGCCACATTAGTTCCCAGTCTGCTTTCAGGTCCAATTCAAAGTGTTGTTTTTGACTTTTAAAACTCTCCATAAAGACTGGGGTAGTGGGGGGACCATCTTTTCCTGATTACATTTACCTGACTCATTAGATTCAGCAGAAGAGGGACACTGTAGATCCTTTCTGTAAGGCAATTATGCTTGCTGTATCCTAGGAAATGTGGGAATAAATTTTGACTGAGGTATTGGGTAATATTAATCTAAGACCTTATACATACATGCTTGCTTAAAGGTCACTGAGATAAAGCAAGGAAATTAAAAGCAAACACTAGAAACAATTAAGCAGCTCAGACGACTGTAAATAAGTCTGCAACAAAGTATTGTAACTCATCATGTGTATTGTATCCCATCATGCGATTTTGCTTGCTATGTACTAAAATCTCAATAAAAGGGAGCACTGGAATTTGCTTTGGGCTTCCATCCCAAGAACACACGCTTGTGTCTCATCTTTTCCATGGGAGACCACCACAAGTGGTGACCCCGACGTGATCCACTGCAGGTGGTACGTGTCTGGACCTCCGTGTTTCCTTGCCTGGAATAGGTAAAGTATGTACTTAACTATTGCTGGACAATAGGATTTTTCAGGGAACATGAGGGGAAAACTTTCTCGGCCACAGGAATGTCATGTTAGTGAGCTGCTGAAGTTAGTCAGGACAAATTTCTTTATCTTTAAACTTTCTGGGGGGGAGCAAATAGTTCTTTCAAAAGGTAATGTGAAAGAGCTGCTGCAAGAGATCTGGCAGCAATGCCCCTGGTATTCAGAGAAGAGCTCTTTAAAGTTAGACACATGGAGGAGAATTGGAACTATCCTTCATGAAGAGCCACGGGCAACAGCTAAAATTTTGATATATTGGAAGGTTGTTATGACTGCTTTAGAGACCCAGCAACAACCTCTTTTAAAACCTTTAGCAGAACCTCCTCCTTATAAAGGAGTTGTGTTGCACCCCCCAACTTCAAAACTGGAGTATGCCTTCTCAACCCCAACAGTGCCTATGCCTGTGGATGATAAAATCTAACCACAAATGGGAAAAGTTCAAGCAATGATGCATCAGGCTTTCAATGAGGGGAAATTAGAGCCTGATGAGATTCCCCAGATGAATTTGTTTCCAGTTAATAGGCAAGTGGATGCTCAAGGCAATCTGCAGACTGAATGGGTTCTGATTCCATTGGCAGTACTTAGGAAAATTAAGAAAGCAGTTAAAGATTATGGTATTCAAAGTCCCTTTACAAAGGGTCTCCTGACAGTTTGGCTACCTCACACATGATTCCCAGTGACTGGAAAGATTTAATGAGAATGATATGGAGCTCTACTCAGTATGTGGTTTTTGATTCAGAATATCAAAGGGAAG
The DNA here is from genome assembly GCA_033807585.1 of Hydrophis major. Taxonomy (NCBI): domain Eukaryota; kingdom Metazoa; phylum Chordata; class Lepidosauria; order Squamata; family Elapidae; genus Hydrophis; species Hydrophis major. Next base: position 60,558,043 of record CM066331.1, on the reverse strand, counting down.
CTATTACAAGGGGATGGAATTCGGGGGGAGCTGTATACACCAGACCAAATCTATGGGGCAGGCTTGTTTGAATCCACTGCTGATCAAGCTGCTAATTTGCCTGATCATGTATTTTCCGTGGTTATGGCAGCTGTCCTTGGGGCGTTGTCCCGCATCCAGGATGTGGGAACCCGGCACGGTCTTTTTCTCAAATTAAGTAAACAGCATCTGAGTCCTATAACGATTTTATGGAAAGGCTACAATTGGCTATTACCAGGCAAATTTCAAATGAGGAAGCAGCAAAGGAACTTTTGCTGAGATTGGCAGTCAAAAATGCAAACACTGACTGCAAGCGTATCTTACAGCCTTTGGCGGCTAGAGGTGAGTTTACTCTGGCTGATCTGTTAAAGGCATGTGCAGTGGTGGGTTCTCAGGCTTACAACATGGAGACTTTGGCTATGGCATTACAAAAAGGGATGAAACGTACAGGGAATTGTTTTAATTGTGGGAAGCTTGGCCATTTTAAAGCCCAGTGCAGATCCCTTGGAGGGGGTGTGGCATTTAACAAAAATAAAAATAGGTACGTCCGCCGAAGTCGGTCTGTCTGAAATGCAAAAAAGGGTTTCATTGGGCAAATCAATGTCGCTCTGATCAGAACCAAAATTCGGGAAACTAAATTTGGGGCTTGCAGCTAGCCCCGCTCCCAAGGCTGTCACAAAAGCATCACCTGCAATTACTGGGAGTGCAGGTTTGGGTTTAAAAATGTTGAACTCTGTTAGGGATAACATTGTTTTACCCTAACTGGTTTAGGTAAATAATAATATGTAAACATAGTTTGTAAGTTAAAGTGTCTGCAACTTTAACTGTGGGATAGTAATTAAGGGAGTGGTTGTGAAAGCACTTTAAAAGAAGCAAGGCTGCTGCTTGCTATCTCTCTGGCTTTGATGATCCCTAATTACTGCAAGGAAACAAGTCTGCATTGCTCGAACGGGAGAGAAAACAAAGGACTGACTTGTAAGTGAATTGACATAGGATATTTCTACACGGACTTTGCTAGCTGAATATCCCTGAATGGACTGACTAAATGATACATGACTATTGGACTGTTATTTTGACTATGATATGAACTCATAATGGAATAAACTATATATTTGATAGCACAAGCGTATCTGTTATTTTTACTGTATGTTAATAAACATACAAGCTTAGCTCACTCATTTATCTGTGTGCCTATCTGACTAAGCTGCACATTCTGTTTAGCTTGTCTCCCTAACCCTGGTTGGGGAAACCAGGCTTAACACTGGTTATGGGCCCAGAGGCTGCAAAATCAGTTTAACTAGGATAAAACAGATTTATGTAAAAGTGAGAGTTTGTGTTGTTATACATTACAGTAAACAGACAGCTGTGTTTTATTAATTATATTTTTATATCCATAAAAGAAAACATGGCACAAGTCAATCTACAAAGTTTGTCCCTTATATCCAAGCTGGATGGAACAAACTATGTATCATGGTCGATGAAATGTAGTCTGCTTCTACGAAGAGAAGGTTTGTGGAACATAATTGAAAATCCACCAAACGTAGAAGAATGGGATCCAGAGGATGAGGAAGATAAACTAAAGATAGAAGAATTTATGCATAAAAATCAGCACGCTATTTGCATTATTGCTTTCACCTTAACTGATATGCAACTTGTTTATATCCACGGAGAAAAAACAGCTTTTGGGTGTTGGCAGAAGCTGAAGAGGATTTATGTTCGAGATAATGTTGGTGCTCACATAAATCTAACACGGAAACTTTTCAGTACACATCTCCATAAGAATGGTGATATGCTGAGTCATTTAAAAACTATGCAAAGCATTTTTCAAGAACTGCACGAGAAAGAGCTTATTTTCTCTGAACTACATCAAGTCTACATAATTCTATCTTCCCTTGATGAAAGCTATGATAACTACGTAACTTCCCTTGAAATATTGCCTAAGGAGAGCCTAACTTTAACTGATATAACTGGCAGATTGATTGAAGAGGCCAGAAGAAGGCTTGAAAGAGACGAATTAAGGAGGGAGCAACCTCAAAAAGAAGATAATGAATCTCCTACTGCATATGCAATTAAAAAGTGTTTTAATTGTGGAGGAAGAGGACATTTGGCAAGATTTTGTAAAAAGGCAAAGCGACAGAACGCTGGCCAGAATACAAAAAGTCATCAAAAGATAAATAAAAATTTAGAGTTAGCCATGTATACTAACGGAGCTGTAAAAAATAATTTATGGGTGGTTGATAGTGGAGCATCACATTGTATAACAAATGATAACAAACATTTTATTAAAATGTCCAAGAGTACACAGCAGATATCGTTAGCCAATGGCTGGAAACTGAAAGCTAAAGGTCAAGGTATAGCATATTGTTCTTTTATAAAAGAGAATGTAAAAATGTTATATGTACCACAACTTAAGTTTAATTTAATTTCAGTTAGAATTTTGGTTAAACTAGGATATGTAGTTACCTTTAAAGGAGATAACTGCATAATTGAGAAAGAAGATAAGAAAATTACTGCATCTTTAAGAGGTGAATTATATATGTTAAATGATGATGGTTTAAAAGTGGCTAACACAGTTTATGAAAATAAGAAACCTCATGATGAATGTATTCACTTGTTACATCGAAGGCTAGGGCATTTAAATTTTAAAATGCTTAAGAAAACTGTTGAATTATCTAAGGGAATAAGTTTGAAACCTTGTAATAAGTATTTGCAATGTAATATCTGCAATCAAAGCAAAGCAAGGGTAATACCGGCTAATAGAGTAGATGGATTTACTACTAAAGAACCTTTAGAGGTAGTATTTGCAGATTTAATAGGTCCTAAAAAACCAAGTGTAGGAGGAGCTCGTTACATACTAAGCATAATGGACCATTATTCTAGATATGGGTTTTGCTATTTAATGAAGAGCAAAACTGAAACGTATCAAAATCTCTTTAATTGGATAAAATTTGCAGAAAGGAAAACTAAAAAGAAATTAGTAACTCTTATAACAGATAATGGTACAGAATTTACAAATAATAAATTTCAGAACAGACTAAGAATGTTAGGTATTCAACATAAAAAGTCTGCACCATATAGGCCACAACATAATGCCTTTATAGAGAGAAGAGGCCAAACATTACAATCAATGACACGAACTATGATGTCTGATTCAGGATTACCTGACAATTTATGGGGAGAAGCAATAATGTGTGGTAATCATATATTAAATAATGTTGTTAATTCAACAACAGGTGAATTACCATTCACACTGTGGCATGGTACAAAACCTGATTTAAGTTACATGCACACATTTGGAGCACCAGCATGGGTGCATATCCCTTCACAACTTAGACACAAAGGACAACATAGAGCTAAAAGATTATATTTTGTAGGATATACATCTAATCATAGATCTTATAGATTCTGGGAACCAGGTACATCTAGAGTTTACACCAGTGCTAGTGCTAAATTCCTAGAATATGTTGGATGGAATAGATTAGAGCAAGATTTAAATAATGAAGTAATTATTGAATCCTACAAAAGGCAGAAAGATCAGACTAGTTATAAGAAGAGTCCAATTAAAGAAGAAGTCCACGAAGAGCAAATAGGACCAGAACAAGAGGAAACAGTTGATCAGGAAGAATTAGATAATCAAGAAGAGTTAATAAATGAAAGTCCACCTGTAAGTCCTGTAATACCTAGACGTACTACACGTGTAACTAGACCACCTGATAGGTATCAAGCAAGTATAGTTTGCCAAGTAACTAAAGTTCCAACTAGTGTAGATGAACTTAGGATATATCCTGCTAAGGATCAGGAGAATTGGCAAAAGGCAATGGAAAAGGAACTAAATTCATTAAAGGTAATGAAAGTTTATGAAGATACTAAATTACCTCCAGGAGAAAAATCCATTGGGTGCAAATGGATATTTAAAGTAAAAACTGGAAATGATGGGACTGTTACCCATAAAGCTAGGTTAGTAGCTCAAGGATTTAATCAAACTGCATCTGATTATGATGAAGTTTTTGCACCAAGTCTTAAAGCAACATCTTTAAGAGCAGCATTAGTGTGGGCAGCTAAGAAAAACTATGTCATTAACCATTTAGATGTAGAAACTGCTTATCTACATGCACCATTGCAGCACACTATATATTTAAGAAAACCAGTAGGTATAAAAGACAATAAAGTAAATAGTAATGATTGTTGGAAACTCAAAAAGAGTCTTTACGGGTTGAAACAATCTGGGTTTGAGTGGAACCAATATATTGTGAAAGAGTTAAACAATATAGGTTTTAAATCTGGTTTAGCAGATCCATGTGTGTTTAAAAGAGAAAATAATGGAACGGTGTCATTATTGTTATTATTTACAGATGATATTGCTTTGATAACTAAGACTAATAATGAAGCTAATGAGATTATATCATTATTAGCCAAAAAGATAAAATTAAAGCATTTAGGTGAAATTAAAAGGTATCTAGGATTGACAATTAACAAAACAAAAAATGGTTTTAAGATATCTCAAGAAGATAAAATTTGCCAATTAATTAAAACGTTTAAAATGGAACTTTGTAAACCGGCAAAGACTCCAATGAGTCAGGAAGTTTGCCAAACTGATAATCAAAGTCCCAAATTTGATAAGTCCATATATCAATCTTTGATTGGTAGCTTATCATATATAAGCAATTGGTCAAGGCCAGATATAGCTTATAGTGTAAATCAGCTGGCACGTTTTAATTCAGATCCACATCAATGTCATTGGCAATCATTAAAGAGAATTTTAAGATATCTTAAAGGAACAATGAATCATGCATTGTATATAGAACCAAAGGGTGATTTGAGTCTTAGTGCCTATGCAGATGCAAGTTTTGCAACTGATATAAACACAAGAAAATCAACATCTGGGATGGCTATATTATTTGGTAAGACACTAATAGGGTGGAGGTCAATCAGACAACAGCATATCAGCTTGTCCACGATGGAAGCGGAATTTTCATGTCTGTCATTACTATGCACTGACTTGATTTTGTACAAACAGTTATTATTAGACATGGGTATAACTGTAAAAGATTCTATTATTGTGTACGAGGATAACCAAGCAGCTATAAAATTAGCTATTAGTATTGCTGTAAAAACTAGATCAAAGCATACTGATTTAAGATACTTAAATGTTAGAGAATCTGTAAAGAATGGGCTAATTAAATTGGAATCCTGCATGACGGAAGAAAACATTGCAGACCAATTTACAAAAGCTCAAGGAGTAACTAAGTTTAAAGAAAGTTGTAACAAATATGATTTAAAGATGTAAATAGTTATATTTATATTATTATCTCCTAAAAGGGGAGAATGTTAGGGATAACATTGTTTTACCCTAACTGGTTTAGGTAAATAATAATATGTAAACATAGTTTGTAAGTTAAAGTGTCTGCAACTTTAACTGTGGGATAGTAATTAAGGGACTGGTTGTGAAAGCACTTTAAAAGAAGCAAGGCTGCTGCTTGCTATCTCTCTGGCTTTGATGATCCCTAATTACTGCAAGGAAACAAGTCTGCATTGCTCGAACGGGAGAGAAAACATAGGACTGGCTTGTAAGTGAATTGACATAGGATATTTCTACACGGACTTTGCTAGCTGAATATCCCTGAATGGACTGACTAAATGATACATGACTATTGGACTGTTATTTTGACTATGCTATATTTTTGATAGCACAAGCGTATCTGTTATTTTTACTGTATGTTAATAAACATACAAGCTTAGCTCACTCATTTATCTGTGTGCCTATCTGACTAAGCTGCACATTCTGTTTAGCTTGTCTCCCTAACCCTGACTGCAAGTGTATCTTACAGCCTTTGGCGGCTAGAGGTGAGTTTACTCTGGCTGATCTGTTAAAGGCATGTGCAGTGGTGGGTTCTCAGGCTTACAACATGGAGACTTTGGCTATGGCATTACAAAAAGGGATGAAACGTACAGGGAATTGTTTTAATTGTGGGAAGCTTGGCCATTTTAAAGCCCAGTGCAGATCCCTTGGAGGGGGTGTGGCATTTAACAAAAATAAAAATAGGTACGTCCGCCCGAAGTCGGTCTGTCTGAAATGCAAAAAAGGGTTTCATTGGGCAAATCAATGTCGCTCTGATCAGAACCAAAATTCGGGAAACTAAATTTGGGGCTTGCAGCTAGCCCCGCTCCCAAGGCTGTCACAAAAGCATCACCTGCAATTACTGGGAGTGCAGGTTCGGGTTTAAAAATGTTGAACTCAATTAATGTGACCTTTCCTAATCAAGTGTACATTGAGGACACTCATTTGCATGGGCCACTGCCAGAAAAAACAGTGGGATTGGTTCCTCCCAGGTCTTCTGCATCAGAAAAAGGGTTCTTTGTTATTCCAGGGATTATTGATCAAGATTATAAAGGGGTTATTAAGATACAATTGTACACTGATACTCCTACATCATTAATGGCCGGTGACTCTATTGCCCAGTTATTATTGCTTCCATACATTCCTATGAATCCTTTAATTGGGATCCCATGAACTGGCGGTTTTGGGTCCACTGAAATGGCCAGTTCTCCAGTTGCTGCAGAATTGCTAGCGCTGACAAAAAAATTGACTACAGACCAACCAAAAATGACAATTGAAATTCAGGGAAAATCATTTTCTGGCCTTGTAAATTCCGGAGCAGATGTCTCTGTGATACGCCAAAAGGAGCGGCCAAATGAATGGGTGCTTGAGGACTCTCTGGCTGTTCGTGGAGTGGGTGGTATGCAGTTTGCAAGAAGTAGTGTACATTGGTTAATGGCATTGCATAGAGCAACTGGCAAGACCACAAGGAGTCAACCTCTTGTGTTGCCCCTGCATATAAACTTGTGGGGTAGAGATTTACTGTCACAGTTTTGCACAAAAATTGTTATTGGATAATGGAAAAATTACAATTGTTAACCTCTCAGCCAGTTTGGATTGACCAGTGGCCACTTCCACAGGAAAAGTGCTCCTTCACATAAAAACAAAAATGGGGGAAGTGGATGGATATGGCTTGCCTTACATACAAAACATTCTTAATATTACATTATATACTTTAAATTTTTTAAACACAACAGGATCTCCTGCTGCTACGGCAGCCAGTAGGCATTTTGCTTCCTCCCCTTCTGCAGGTACGCCAAGACCAAAAGTTCGGTATAGGAGACTGCCAGATCCAACGTGGAGAGGACCTGTCCTGCTGATAACTTGGGGGTGAGGATACGCTGCTGTTGAAGATGAGGGGACAGTTGTTTGGGTTCCTGCTCGCTGTGTGCGTCCTTATCATCAGCAAAAGGGGCAAGGGGGTGGATTTGGGGGAATGGAAAAGAAACATGTTGATCCAGGACATGGGAAAGCTAGCAAACCTTCATAATAAAACTGATTGTTGGGTATGTATGCACATGCCAACTCACAAAACATCAGGGCTTCCAATGGTTGCAGTACCTCTGGCCGAAGGTGACTGGTATAAGGGACAATGCTATGGTTGTTCGGGAACGTGGTCTAGCAGTTGGACTAAAAGTAACATAAATACCTTATACCTTGGAAGTCGGATCCAAGAGGTGACGGGTATCTGTTGGACCCACAATGAGATGGTAGAGAATATGACTTACTTGGGAACATATCCATTTTGCAACAAAACAATTGTTATTAGCAATGGAAGTCGGGTTTATCCGGATGACATGAAAACAAAAAATCTCACTTACTTTGTACATAACATTTCTAGATTTGATATCATATCTTTGATCAATGAAAATGGGTGTCCATATATTCCTGCTACATGTTGTCCCACATGGAGGACAGCAACCGGTTGTCCAAATGTGCGAATGGGAAATACGCACCATCATCCACTTATTTGGTTATGTTAATGGAATCCTTTGTATAATTAATCTATGCTCAACCAAATAAGGTTGGTCATCTCCTGGGAGCAAATCTATGGTTGCTGTGTGGACAGATGGCCTATGCTCACATGCCAGCATGATGGAAAGGGGTCTGCACCTTTGGGAAAGGAATCCCATCTCATTTCATTCAAAAATAATTGGGGACTGCTCATATCCGCAATGCGCATTCTGCAACGGAAGTGAACTCTGTTTTGACCCATGACTGCTGGACACAGATATCAAGGGGAATTATTCCTCCTTGAGGAGTCATGATGAACTATTGAGATTTACATTGTTTAAACAATTGGACAGTTACTATGTTTAAAGACACCATTAAAATGCTAAAGCTGCTTGAAAAAGAGCAAGGAAAAATCCTTGACTTTGTCCTGCAAACCAGATATGCAGTGGACACTATTTTGGCTGCACAAGGGGGAGTTTGCGCTGTGGTTCATACGCATTGTTGCATGTATATCTCTGATTTTTCTCCAAACATTACAGCTACTATACAGCATATGGAACAAACCTTGAGGGAGAATCCATTACAATCGGAGGGTGAGGGACTGGACGTGTGGTCTGCACTTTGGTCCTGGTTGCCAGATGGTTCATGGATTCATCATCTAATTGTTGGAGCGATATTGCTTATTATATTTTCTCTCTGTGTATGCTGTTGTATTCAATGTCTCCCTTTAGGAATGTGTTGGGTGAAGCCTACGGAAGGAGAACTGCTGTTGCAAATGGCAAAAAGCTACTGAGGCAGCCGCGATCATCAAAAAACTAAAACAGGGGAGATGTGGGAATAAACTTTGACTGGGGTATTGGGTAATGATTAATCTAAGACCTTATACATACATGCTTGCTTAAAAGTCACTGAGATAAAGCAAGGAAATTAAAAGCAAACACTAGAAACAATTAAGCAGCTCAGACGACTGTAAACAAGTCTGCAACAAAATATTGTAACTCATCAAGTGTATTGTATCCCATCATGCGATTTTGCTTGTTATGTACTAAAATCTCAATAAAAGGGAGCACTGGAATTTGCTCTGGGCTCCCATCCTGAGAACACACGCTTATGTCTCATCTTTTCCATGGGAGACCACCACAGGAAGTAAGCCTTCTCCACCAGGGTGTCTTCCTTATGCAACGTATAAATGTGATAAATAAATAAATATTGAGGCATAAAGCCCTTCATGTTGACCTTCATATTTTATGTTTATCCTGTAATCCTTGCTACCTTATTTTACAATATCTTGATTCTTCTTGCTATAATGAGTTATCACAGTTTATATTATCTGTCTTCTATACATTAGATCTGATTTCTCCACTTTGGGGCCCATTTTTGTTAAATAATTTGTAATCTACTCATGTGCCAATAATGAATTATAATATGAAAGTTAAGAGATTTGCTCACTTATTTTATTGCCTGAATAGATTATCAATCTGTATCAATATTCGAAACTCGATTGCCATCCAAATTTTATCCCCAGAATTCCCCATCCACTATGCAGATAATCATGCAGACTGACATTCATATTTCTCAAAGACACTCAGATCAGGGAAGGCTAATCTATAATTCATCATGTTTTCTCAAGGAGCAGAGGTTATGCAGTTTAAATACAATACAGTAACACTTACTCTGGACTAAATCTGACTGATTTTAGTGTAATATATTCCTGATAATCATACTAGGATTACACTCATGAACAATTAGAATTGCCTTTATATTTGTCATGATTAATACAATTCTACATGAGTTTCAAAAATATTCAACAACTCAATCAATCACATTGATTAATACAAACTCATATAATTTATATTAATCAATGTTCATGCATAGAAAAGTGATAAAGTTGGTGAGGGACTAAATCTTATGAAGAGCAGTTAAAGGAGTTTGGTATGTTTGGCCTAAGAAAAAGAAGGCTTGGAAAAACATGATAGTAGGATAGTAGAGGGAAGACAAAAACCAATGGACAGAAGCTTTAGAGGTTTATTGAAACTTGAAATAAAGAGGAATTTCCCGTCTATGACAGTGATTAAAGAAGAGTCTACCTTCTAAAGTCTGAGTGCTGTATCACTGGATGTTTATTTCCCTGAGTGAAATGTATCAATAAAAATGTAAACAAAAAAAGAATCCATTTCTATTGGATGTCCTGAGGATTTTAGTCTGCACAGAGGGTTGGACTGGAGAGCCTCCAAGTTGCCTTTCAATCTTGTTTCAGATTATTTCAGATACAGATAAGAGGGCTAAAAAGATGAATATGCACCATATCTTCCTATGTACTCTGAAATAAACAGTCTTATATTCCCTGGTTTTTATTCAAAAGTTAGGATTGTAGTCTTAATTTCTCTTGAAAGTGAAAGGCTAACTTTTAAGGCTTTTTAGAAAATAGTTACACTTGTTGGACAGATAAAAACAAATCATGTTTTACTGAAATTAATATGCAAATAGTTAATCACATCTTATTCTCATTTTCTTCATTACCAATGAATTAACATCTAATCATTTTTCCTGCTTATTTCAGTGCTTAACCATTAACATCATCTTTGATCTGACAAAATAGAAAGGCAATGTAATATATTACAAGGTCATAAACAATTGAGACAATTGATCATTGTTGTATAGTTCAATGCTGTAGCTTAATAGCACCTGTAAATTCCATTGGCTTGACAGAGTAATCCTAAATTATTGATGGTTTAGTGGAAGATAGTTTTTGCTACTCTGTGAGTGAAACAATTATTATATTTAATTTATCCTCAGTTGGTACACTAGGTAGAGAAAATTCAAAAGCACAAAATACAACAAGGTGTCTGTGTTGATTTTCTGATTTGTGGTGAGCTTGCAATTAACTTCCAATGACCTTGAAAAGATTAGTAAAATAGGATTTTACAGTGCTTGATGGTTGACATGTAATGTTATTTGATAGTAGATAGTATTTGAACTGGGCACAGTAATATTTCATATCTGTAAGGACTTGATAGATATCATGAAATCATGAACATTTTGTTACCAGAATAGACTGGTAACAAAACTAGCAAATTAGGTGAGTTCATATTTGAAGCACTAGTAATCTAAACTGTTGGATTTCCAAATTTATGAAAAAAATATATTCAGAACCAAACATGATTTTCTTTTAATTCTGTATTTTGATTCATTACAGTCTTTTGATGAAAGTAAGTACAGAATAAGGCTCAACATCCAGTTACCTGTGAAGCCATGAGGTTGGTTATACCTTCTATTATGTCACATAACAAACGTAACAGAGAGACAAATAGAATACATACAATTATATGCTATATATGGATCAAATCAAAACAATCAGAGACATTTTGTTTTAGTTTATAGTTTATAGAGTTTATTTGTCATTACACTCGCAAGCGGGTGTAGGAAGATCAATCAGAGACATTTTGTTTTCTTTAGTATGCATATTTCTTTCTTTCCAAATTTTATTTGGAAAATTAAAATATTGTGCAGATGTTTAAAAAAACAGACTGCTAAATATCAAATTATGTTCATTAGGCCAATAAATGGATGATTACATGACAGCTTATATGTCTTTTCTAATTTGCTTATAAGTCATTTAAGTTATTTAAACATTTTTTCCTCTCTTTATTACTCTCAGATGTTACTGACAAATTTTGGCCTTTGGGCTGCCCTTATTTATTTATATATGTACTCACTGAAATCTGTCAAGACTGTGACAGTATTTTTGCAACTTCACTTAAGTTTTATTGTTGAAAGAAATTGCTCTGCCAAATTAGTTCTCTGAGTTGAATAATGTCTGGTACTATAAACAGATTACCAACTGATGCAAGGGAGCAGACAAATGCTTGCTTTTTGTTGTTGTTATATACATAAAATATTTTACACATAATTGTCACTTTTACAGGTAAAGTTATTTGCTCACTAGTTAAACTTGGAATAGCTGATGGCTAATATCTTTTGCTGCTTGATAATAATGGGATTGTTACCAAGAGCCAAACCACACATCTCCCTTGTACTCATTTTTCTCCTTTAAATTTCAGTAAAATCAGATAAAGCAGAGAGATGATGATTTTAGGGTAATGGTAGATGTGGAAAATATTTAACTCCTCCCCTTTCCATTCAGTTCCTGAGAAAAATCCCCTTTCTGAAGATGCTATTTGCATTGGAAATAATTAAGATAAACTGACTTGATTAATTCAGTACCAGTTTTCTTTTTAATTTCTTAGATCCAAAACCTGGTTCATTGAGCACAAAGCTTTTGTTTTGATTCTCTGCTATCAGATTGGTCTCAATGTTTAACTACACAAGCGACACAGGCGAATTGTCTCCAATTTAGCTCTTCCGTCTTCTAACATTACCCATCATTGTTATAATGGCGTCCAACCTTTTCTTATTTCTTCCACTTTCTTCCTCGTTCTCAGTATTATGAATTCCACAATGGAATTCATGTGCTAATAATAGTTCCAAAATAAGATAACATGATAATCTGAACCTGGTCATTTATTTCTCAAGTTAGAACTTCTTTTATGAGTTTTCTCCAACGTCACAGTTTAAAAGTATCAATATTATTTTTCTTCTGCTTCTTGAAAGCCCAGTTTTTTTCCCTTTTTGACTTCTGTAAGGAATGTTATAAAGGATACCATTGATTGCACAATTTTGATCTTTATATGAACAGAATGGCATCTGAATATCTTTTGCTATCCTACCAAGGTTTAGTCTGCGGCATATTTTCTGAATGCTAGTTTGTTTACTAATGATAGTATATTCTTTATTTATCAATTCCAAGTCAGGTTCTATACCTGTTGTTAATCATTTGGCCTTTCTTAATAAATCTTATTTTTCCCACTGTTTCCTTTACATTCATTACTACAGATTATTTTGCAGATTACTGCAGATTATTTTAATTTTCAGCTGTAAATGTTTGATTTGATGAGTTTGAGTGTATACAGTCTTCTCTCATTCCATTGCCAACATCTTAATCATGTTGCATCCAGGCTATGGCTTCTGTTGTCAGGATTCCAGAAAACCTCCATTACAATCAGTAAATCTGAGACAAACATATCTCAAAAGTACCTTTATCTGAATAGCACCTGGCATATCTGTGGAATCCCGAAACTAAAAGTTTTTGGGCTTTCCACAAATTCCTGAACTACAAATCTATCTCCCTTTGGTCGTCATCACACCATATGACCCAATCATGATCCATTCAAAGTAAGATCCTTATTTCATCCTGCGCCATACTAAATGATGTTGAAGTAACAGAATAATTTTATTTTGTCTATTTCGAGTTACTTAATTGAAATCACTCCCTCCCACTTTCTCAGGCTATGTGGCAGCATGGAATATGGCTTCCAAAGCTGACATCTGTCTTGTGTATATATTCAAAAAATTGTCATTTTATTTTTCTATCCACAAGGTTTTCTTAGTAAATGTAAGAATGGTTGACCATGCCTTCTCCAACATACTATGAAATAATTTTTGTCATTGCTTCTGAAGTGATCATCTGCCTCCACCATCTTCCATCTTAACTTGACATTGGTTTCTGCTTGCTTTATTTAAGGAGCCTGTGATAATCTTTATGCCTTGAGTGACCTTGCTGACTGAATATTTACAAATATTTTATAACTAACTCAACGTAGCAAACATATCTAACACACCTTCGTCTTCCTATTTTTCCCTGTGAGTGGGCTTGGCTGAGAGAAACTGAGTGACCCAGTCACCCAGTTGGTTTTCATTCCTAAGGTGATACTTAAACTCATGATATCAACCTTTCTAGCCTGATCTAGACCAAACTGGTTTTGTATACTATTTGCATAAACTCCCAGTATTCTTCATTTGTCTTTCCCAGGAACACATACATGGACAAGGACAAGGCATAGTAAGTATAGTAAGATTTATGCGGAAGCAACAGGTTTATGCAAAGTAAAAGCATTGATTTGTCTAATTCAATATTGCACATACAGAACGGCAGTTTCTCTGGTTCTCTCTCTCTCTCTCTCTCTCTTTAAATTATGCTTGAAGATTCCAAGAGCTAAACTCAGGTTTACACAATCCTTCTTCAAATAAAGCATATAGACTTTTTCCACTGAATTACAATTGTTCTGCTTTACTTTGTAACATCCAACTTAAATAGTCTTTAGGCTGCATTTTTATGGCTTTTGGACCAAATATAACAGACCTATAAGGAATAACTTATATAAATATGAATAAAATCAGGTAGTACAACTAAAATATTTATTTGAAACATGTATGCCATTCCTCATGTAATTCACGGCCTCCCCCAAGCTCCAGAAGCTCTCCGGAGGCTGAAAACGGGCACTTCCAGTATTTCCAGAAGGCAAGTTTTTCAGCCTCCCAAGGCTGCAGAGGCTTCCCTTGAGCCTCTGGGAGGGCAAAAAAGGCCTCAAACAGGCTGAAAATCAGCTGGGAGGCATGCTGATGCACAGTGCAGGTAAGTTTGGCTGGGGCTCTCATGCCTACACAAATGACTCTGTGCCCCCTGTGGCACACATGCCATAGGTTCACCATCACAGCTTTAGGAAGTAATTTTACAAAATTCAGAAATAATAAAAATGGGACTGATGGATGCAATTTGTCAAGTTTCATTTGAAATTATCTAAATTTGCAATATTTTAATTTATTGACTTAAATCTAAATGTAAAGACTTGATGTTAAATTATATGACTGCTCTTAAAAATCATTTAGCATCAAAAGTTGGTATAGCATGCAACAACTAGCAGTTGAGTATGATTCAATTGAGTAAACTCTGTGCTGCAGGAATTGTATTAGTTGCTAATTTGTTTCTAGGAAGAACTCAAGCTGGTCTCTAATAAAACCTTGTATAGAAAAAGTGCTGGTCAGCCATGTCACTGTCTTCTTTGAGATTTTGCCAATTCTAACCAATATGGTGTGTTTTGGAAGTCTGAGGTGGGTCTTCTCAACATTGTTTCCCAATTCTATGGAATTTTTTTTTTCTTGTTATATTTGATTGCAATTAAACTGCAGTTTGTAAACTACATTTTATTCTAGTTTGATTTTTAAATATCATTAGTTGATGTTTAACTAAAGTGTGGGCTTCATTTTTGTTTGTTTCACCTATCTATTGTTCCATGTAGGTGAGATAACTTTTTATTTATAAAACATAAATATATCTCTCCTCCCTCCCTCACCCCCTATATTTAGGCAGAAGCAATAATGTTTTGTTAACAACTTGCCAAAAAAGTTGTTTCCACTTTTTTCATTTTTTAGATTGTTAAATTGAGATCCAAATTGTCTTTAGCCTTTTTAATATGGCTGATATGAATTCCATACATAGCTCCAGTAAGATAAAGATTATTTCTTTAGAAATAATGAAAAAAGGTATGTATCAGCTTTTATTGGATGTAAGCATTTTCAAATTAAAAACCAGATCACCTGCATTTTATATGCAGATACAACTTTCTCGACATAATATTTTGTGTGCACCTTTCTTCAGCTTCCAATGCATTTTGTATGAAGCTTTTGTCAATATGTGCCTCTTTGTATGCTAATTTTGACCTAACAAATATTTAAGACAGATACTAATTAAGTCCATTTCATGCTGTGATGGATTATAGTATGATGACTCACATCATTTTGCTTGAAATGTGATCAATTTTTTGACTCCCAAGGAAAATTTGAGATGCCTAGTCACATTTGCATATAGACTGCTATTGTGTACATTTAACTACTTGCCTTGGTTCTATGTAAATAAACCCTCCCACACGCATATATTCTACTTTAGATTTTTTTCATGCTTGTTTCCACAAAATGGCTTTGTGTTATCAGCATGCACCTACAGAGATAGAATCATTTCTCACTTTCTCATGTATCCTCTCTAACAAACTTGTCAATCCTTGAGTAGGTCTTTTATTATTCATATAGACCATAAGGAATAGTTTATTATTATCTAGAGGATGTTTGTTTCTTGGATTTGGTTGAATATGGCAACTGTGTAAACACCTTACCCAATTAGGCAATATTCCTAATAATATCTGTATGCAAGAATCATTGACTGTTTTTAATAGCATTTTTATTTCAAAGATTTCCAACACTAGTTATGCAGAGCTTCTCATTTCTTTACTTGCTAATTCAAATCCATGCTGAGATTGTTGTTGGTTCACTTACAACTGACAATGCAATCTGACAGTTATTGAACTGTCAATGGGCATTGAGCTGCATTTCTAATTGATTCCAGAAAGAAAACTTTCATACCTGACTAAACATCACAGAGTAAGGAGTAATTGGAATTCTGATGGACAAGTTAAATAGGAACATACCAAAAATAAAGGGCAGAATAACTGAAATATTCTGTCCTAAGGTTATTTAATTAGACCTACTAAAACATTTTGGTTATATTCTGGAAAGGAAATTTATGAATAGGATATAATATTGATTTAGATATTTCTAATTATTGCTAATTGCTAATATTTCTAATTGCTACTAAGGCCTACCTTGTGGCAATTCATGAGGCGAAATGTAAATACTTCTTGCAACTAATTGCAACTGCAGATAGTCACCCAGCGACCCTCTTTAAGGTGAGCCATCTCCTCTTAGGGAAGGAGGAGATTGAGGTCCACCTGAAGGGGTGTGCTGAGGAATTTGCAGATTTTCTGGAAGACAAAATCATTCGACTTCGTTCCCAGTTAAATGTCGGCATGGTTGCTGATTTGGTGGAAGTTCATGAGGCAGGTTCTTTCCCTGTTATCTGAGAACGATTTGACCCTGTTGCTCCTGAGGAAGTGGACAGGATCCTAGTGAGTATGCGTGTGAGCACCTGTATTTTAGACCCATATCCCTCCTGGCTTGTGAAAGCTTCCCAGGAGGTGACAGGTGGGTGGACTGTGGCAGTGATTAATGCTTATCTACAGGAGGAGACAGTGCCCCAGCACTTTAACAAGGCTGTGGTCTTTCTTAAGAAGCCATCGCTGGACTCCACCTGGTTGGATAATTTCCGACCTGTTTCCAATCTTTCCCTTTGGGGGAAAGTTGTTGAGAAGGTGGTTGCACAGCAGCTCCAGAGGTTTCTGGATGAAATGCATTATCTCGACCTGTACCAGTCAGGATTCAGGCTTGGATTTGGGACAGAAACAGCATTGGTTGCACTTTTGGATGATCTCTGGTGGGAGAGGGATGGTGGTAGTGCATCCATCCTTGCTCTACTTCATCTCTCGGTGGCTTTTGATACCATTGACCATGGGATTCTCCTGGGATGGCTTCAGGAGATGGGAATGGGAGGCCTTGTGCTGTCTTGGTTTACTTCCTTCCACTGCAGTCACTCTCAATCAATGTTGATAGGAGGGTAGAGATCCACTGCTTTACGGGGTTCCACAGGGCTCACTACTCTCTCCACTCCTGTTCAACATTTACATGAAACCACTGGGTGAGATCATCCATCACCATGGATGTATCACCAATATGCTAATGATACTCAGCTGTATGTCTAGGCCTGTGGTGAGTTAAGTGTTGCTGTGTCCTCCCTCTCACAATGCCTGGAGGCTGTTAGGAGCTGGATGGGGGGCAACGGGTTGAAACTAAACCCATGCAAGACTGAGTGCTCTGGGTCTGGGGTTCGTTGGTTCAGGAAAAATTATGACCTTTAGTCTTGAATGAGGTGGCACTATCCCAAACAGTCCCTGTGCATAATCTGGGGTTTCTCCTGAACTCATGATTCCTGTTTGAAGAGCAGGTGGTGGTCATGGCCAGGAGGGCCTTTGTGCAACTGTGGGTTGTGCACCAGTTATGCCCTTTCCTGGATCAGAAGTCCCTACTCACAGTCACTCATGCCCTGGTCTCTTCCTGTCTACATGGGGCTGCCCTTGAAGAGCATCCGGAAGCTCCAGTTGGTGCAAAATGCAATGGCCCACTTGGTTTTATGTAGACCCCAGTGTGCACATGTATCACCTCTCCTGCAGAAGTTGCATTGGCTGCCAATATGCTTCCAGTTGAAATTCAAGGTGCTGTTTGTCACATTTAAAGCTCTTCATTGCTTGGGTCTGGGTTATCTGAGGAAAAATCTCTTGCCAGTGACATCTACCCAACCCATTAGAGTGAGGAGGCTGGGAATGCTGTGGGTCCCACCCCTGAGGGAGACATACCTGGTGGGACCTAGAAGAAGGGCCTTCTCTGTGGTGGCTCCATCTCTCTGGAACATCATTCCCCCAGAGATTAGAATGGCCCCCTCATTAATATTATTCCGAAAGGCACCGAAGACCTGGTTTTGCCAGCAGGCATGGGGAACCAGAGAGGGATGGAACCCACCAAATGGCTAGTATGACCAACTGTCATTGGGGTGGGAGAGTGGGAGTTGATTTTTTGTTTTGTTTTGTTTTCCCAAATTTTGTTCTATTGTACTTTACTAATTTATTTGATTCTTTTTGTTAGTTCTTATTGTTCTTATTTTTATTTTTTATTTTAAATATGATTTTACATTGTGTAAGCCATCTTGAGTCACCATGGGTGAATAGGCGGCATAATAATTAAACAAACAAACAACAAATAAATAAATAACTTCTTTTAAATATATCATATTTACACTATATTCCCTACATATACATTCTTTTTAAATGTTCCAGTTTTTGAAATGATTCTATTTTCATGGATCTTCTTTTAAATATGTCATATTTACACTATATTCCCTACATATACATTCTTTTTAAATGTTCCAGTTTTTGAAATGATTCTATTTTCATGGATCTTTTGTTCCATTACATTTTTTTTTAGCAGATTTTGAGTTCTTTTCAAATATTTAGCTATGGGAATATATGTATTAGGTGAGAAAGAGAAGAGGGTTATATTGAAAAGATTTTAAATGAGGCAGAACCATTACTGTCTCAAGAATGAAATATCACAACCCTTGCTTCTTTAGTTGGAATACTATGACCTCTGAAAATGAAATGCACCTTCTAGAAGATCAAAGACTCATTTTCTTGAGGGTGACTTTTTATATTTTACCAGCTGTATAACTACTATAATCAAGTCTATTAATGTTGATCTTTTTCATATGCGGGCTATGTTAATTTCATATTATATTTACCATATATGATTTAAAATATATGTAGATGTATTTCATTTAGTTTTGCATTTTACATTTCACTGACTATAAAATAATTTATTGAAGCATTGTATTCAAACATTCTTATTCTCCCTAATTTTCTAATCATTTTAGCTAGTTGGACATAGAAATAGGTTGTTTTTTTGTTAAGTTGTGCTCGATTCTCTCTTTTATTGCTCCACTTCAGTACCATGTTAATGTGTGTTTGGTGTTTTTAATATAATGCTATGAGATAAAGTAGGCTCAGAGCCAAAAAGATGTCGAAGATCATAGGTGAATCAGAATATAAATCCAACCTTAGAGGTATGAAAAACATTTTCCAAGGTTAAATATTTCTAGTGCAGAGTGGTCATTTTCAGTGCTTTAGGTCAGAACAAAATGCTTTATTTTGAAACATATTGATCCATCTTGTGGAACCAAGAAATTATTCTAAATTCCATTTGGTGGGATACAATTCCCTAAAAATGCAGTGATAAAACTTTCCAAATAAGACTGATGCACTCTGAAGTCAAAGCAATATTCATATTGTTGCATGTATTCCTTTGCCAACATCTGGATGGAAGACTGAATCAACCTTGAAGATGGTGAGATTGGAATTGCCAAGTTGCAGGCAGCCGGCAGACAACAGAAGTAGCCCATAGTACTTCACTCTAACCACCGCACCACTATGGCTCATGATGATTAAGACCAAATAATTTTCTAAACAGATTTGAGAACATCAGTATTACAAGCCGTACAATATATAAGGGTGTTGACTTCATTTAAAAAAACCATTATCCAATTAAAATCTAGTTCATCTTTCATATTTGTATGAATCCTATATCTACTTTAGTAATACAAAACAGAATTGTGAGAGTATTCTGTTCATAGGTCAAGAGTTCTCCACTAGGGGCAACCTATTCATCCAGACATTGAAATAATATTTAGTTTTACTTCCATGTCAATTAATCTACTTTGCTAAGTCATTCTTGTTATTTGGATTTAAGTTCTAATCATATATATGATTATAAAACCTTTGCTTTGGTATACTTTTTTCCCAAAGAAAACTAGTACAAATTCTTACAAAAACATTAAAAGCCTCAGTGACATAAAATTTAATTCAGACCACTCATATATACTATAAGTTACCTTTATTTTTAACATAATTTTGAACACTTGTAATACAACCTGATTTATCCAATCATTACCTGGAAATGTATCAGACAGATTACTAATACATAAAATATGCATAAAAGATGGTTATTGAAATTATTGAGTGTAATAATTGAGCGTTTTAATAAATAGTGTAACCATTTAGTCTAAAAATAAAGGTCAACTAACTGCAGTGAGACCAAAATATAGTAACATCAGGTATTACTAACAACTTGATTGTATTTAGAACAATTGCCATAATAATTTCTTTACAATTGTCTCTTTGTTCAATTCCTTGTAGTTAAAGATAAGAGCAATATCTAAATCATAGATTAAAGCTATATACTACAATGTGAACTTGTACTGTTCTAGAGAAAACTGCAGTTCAAATAAATATAAAGATAATCCATATTTCCTACATGCTCAAACACGTTGCTCATGTTTTCAAAATTATGAGTGCTTCTTGATCTCCTTGGTGCTCTCTGAGCTTGATGGTTGCAGGCATTTCACTACCTGGGTATCATCAGTGCTGGTGTAAGGTTTACTCCCTATTTATATACTGAAGCTTTCCCTAGCAGTATTGGTAGAAGTGTGTTTTTTTCCTTGGCAATTCATTGCTTGGGATATTGTTTTCTGCTTATTTGTCCAGTGTTAATCCTTGATTATCTGGATTAGGCTGCTGGAGAGGATGTATTCTTGTGCTCTTGGTTTTTTTTCTTTGCCTTTTTACTATCTCTTTAAAATGGTTTGTAAATGTGATTTATCTCTATGTGTCTATTAGTGGCTGATTTGTCTGAATGATAAATTTCCAGGAATTTCTTAGTAATTTTGGATTTGGTTTGGTCTTGGATTACTTCTTATCAAAACTTTAGAACAGTCATTTAACTATCTCAATTTTCTTTTAAAGTAAATTAATACTTCACATTTGACTGACCTATTGTGTTCTTTATGATATTAAAAAAGAAATGGTGCATATGAGTTTTTATATAAGTACAGAGTTCATTCCAAAATAGAATTTGTGCTAGGTTCTGAAAATATTATTGACTCAGTTTAAAGAATTAGATTAGATTTTCACTGTGGAAAGATACATTGCCCTGCAACAAAGAAATTCTGAAATGCAAGAGCCAAGTTTTTTGTCCTTATTAGTCTGATAGTGGGATGTACAGCTTAGGAACATATGGGAAGTTGCAAATGAAGAAACAACTTAGAACATCTAAACATCTTAGAATTGCCTGTAAGCTGGTTTGAGAGGCTTCATGGGAATAAAATGTGAAGAGAAAGCAGAGCAGGTAGACGAGGAGATATTGCTGGAGTGAAAGGTGAATGAACATGACATGAAGCAGAGGAGAGGGTGGCTGAATGAGCCAGGAACCAAGCAAGGGAAGCTTGAAGATCAGAAAGAAATTGACAAAAATAGTACAAAGGAGAACACAGTCCAGATTGTATATGATGGAAAAATAAAATTGCATAGTGCAGGTACTGGAAAATTAAACAAGAGTTAGTTAAAAAGGAGACATAATCATAAACCCTGGTACATTAATGGTCATGCCAACAGGAACAACTGGTAGAACTCCTAAAGTTGTGCTATAGGTACAGTAAGTAAATGTGGAAGAAGAGAAGCTAGATATTTTGTATTATTAAAGGAAGTACAGTATCAGAGGTTTGAATCTTTTAATTAAAATCATGTTAGAATGCTTTTTGATGGAATTCTGTAAATTGATAATTATATAGATGCTTGGTAAGTATATATACAAACCTTAGTTACTCCAGTGATTGTTCATACACTAAACCTGTATACTAATATAATTGTATTTCACTTGTTAGCATGCATGTATATCTGACTTCATTCCTGTCTGAAAGGATCCTTTGACAGAACATGATCGGGATAGGAAGTGAATATAGAACTATCCTGTGAATGAAGCAGAGATCCAAGTTACAAACATCTTCTTACCCCTCTGCTCACAAACATAACGGTTTACAGATAGGAAAAAATGTTGTATTGTTATTACAAAAATGTGAATAACAAAAGAAATGATACATAGAAATGCAACCAAAACTATACCATATACATTTATTTAAAAAGAAGGTAATAGGGTGAAAGGAAAATTGCTTGCATTAACTGGAACACAAACATTTCACTCTTATTTAGGGGTTCAGTAATTCTAGATACAGCTAACAAGTGGCTTCACAATTAAAAACCACCTACAGACACAGTTGAGGAAAAGTACCATCAAACTTAAAGCAATTATATGAGATAATATATATTTTCATTATTATATATCATAATGATATATTATCCTCCTATAATGGACACCTTTACACACAAAGAGTACATATTATGACTATATAATTAGTTTGATAGGAACACAATATTTATAGGGCTGTGAAAATACTAGAAATGAACAAGCGTGTTTTAGCTTACCTTATAATGATTATACAGCATTCTTGCTAGCAGATCATCTGACAAACAGAATTTGTTACCTTCTGAGAATTTGCTTCTTTCTATATATGGCCCTAGCAATAAAGGTATATTTCCTCTGGGAAGAAAACTTTAAAAAATCAACTATCACACGGAAAGCAATATACCAGGGAAACAAGATAAGCTATGGGAGGCAATACAACTTTCTTCCCAAGAATTCATAAGAACAAAATACTTACAAAATAAATGGAGGCTGGATTAGATAGTCTCATTTTATTAAGAGAGCTACAATAACAATAAAGGATTAACATTAAGGAATGTTGTGCAAGACCATGTAAAGAGCTTTCTTGAAGGCTTGAAAAACTGAATCTTGTTGTGCAGGAAAATACACTGTTCAAAAAAATAAAGGGAACACAAAAATAAGATATCCTAGATTTGAATGAATGAAATATTCTCATTAAATGCTTTGTTCATTACATAGTTGAATGTGCTGACAACAAAATCACACAAAAATTATCAATGGAAATCAAATTTAGCAACCCATGGAGGTCTGGATTTGGAGTTACACTCAAATTTAAAGTGGAAAAAAACACTACAGGCTGATCCAACTTTGATGTAATGTCCTTAAAACAAGTCAAAATGAGCCTCAGTAGTGTGTGTGGCCTTCACTTGCCTGTGTGACCTCCCTACAATGCCTGGGCATGCTCCTGATGAGGTAGCGGATGGTCTCCTGAGGGATCTCCTCCCACACCTGGACAATATGTATATGTATATGTATATGTATGTATGTATGTATGTATGGATGGATGGATGGATGTATGTATGTATAAAGAGTTGTTGGTGCTCTCCAAGCTTGCTTGTTTTCCCAAACTAGGTAATATCATCTGTGCTAGGAAGGAATGCTGTTTATTGTCAGCTTATATTCTAGTGGCTAACTTGTCAGTGTTGCTGGGTAAACAATACCCCAATCAAGAAACTGCCAAAGAAGCCAAGAACCAACAACACAAAAAAGGCAACGATGATCTTATCATTAATGATCTCTCTTCCCTTGATTGGCAATTTCTATTCATTGGATGCAATACTGTTGAATATATATACAATATATTCTTACTAGAAATCAAAAGAGCCATCAAACTATATGTACCAATAACAACTTCCAAAACCAGGAAAAACAGATTACCCATAACAATAAGGAAGCTTCAATCCAAAAAGAGATCACTTTGGCAAAAAAACAAATCTGGTCACGTTGCCAACTTCAAAAGCCAATACAAAAATCTATGCCACCAGATAAAAACTGAATGCACTAATTATCACATTAAACAAGAGGAAAAACTTCTACATACAAATTCCACCCATGATTTCTACAATTTTCTAAACAACAAACTAAAAGACTCAAGATCCATCTAGGACCTAATGGCAAAGACTGCAATGATGACACCATAAAAGCAAACCTCTTAAACACATTCTTTGGCTCAGTATTTATAAACAGCAATGGATCCAGCCCAGTACTTCCTAGTCGAACCACAGACAACTACAATGATCTAATACATATTGATTTTACAGAAGACATTGTTGAAAAAGCACTATGCAATCCAAAACCATCTCTATCTATTGGACTGGATGCAATATATGCCTACTTCTTTAAAAAGCTATAGTTTCTTAGCAGAACTATAGCAGTCTACAGTTAAATGTTTCATTTTCTAATTGCAAAAATACAGTCTCTCCCTTGACCCATGTATCTAACAAAAGAGGGCCACCAAGGCCACTGGGGTGGAAATATAACTCATTTATCATCATTTGCTACATGCTATTTGAACAGCCTTGGGAAAATTCTGTATTGCAGGGGAGCATACACCATTTTAAATGAATAATAAAATTATTTATTTATTTATTTATTTATTTATTTATTTATTTATTTATTTATTTATTTATTTACAGAATGTATGTATTTTTCATTGTAGAAAATATCAGAAAAGTTTACAATTATATATAATAAATATCAGCAAATGCAAAATTTTATTAACACATGAATAAAGCTAGCAGTGCAATGTAATTTTTATTTATGGTTATGAGAATTTTTTCATAATTGAAAATTGTTCCTGTCGATATATTAATGTTACCCGCTTTTATATCTTACCAGATGGTACCATGTGTACTGAGGATATAGTTACAGAGGAGTAATTTTACTTAAGATTCTGTGGTTCTTAAGTGGTCGATTTCATTAAGCTAGATATTATATAAAAAGCTAAAAAAATCCCCTCCACATTTGTCATTTAAATAAGGGTAATGTTTTCAACAGTGCTGAATTTGTAAAGTGTTTCTAAGTTACTTTTTCATCCAGTTCTTAGAAGATTTCAAAGTAGGATGCCAATATAAAAAGGCTGTTTCATATTCTAATCAAGAGAGAAAGAATCTAGAAAAGCTCATTGTAAACTGAAGTCTTTAGAGTCTTTTGGAGTTAAGTGATCTTCAAAAATCAAATAAACAAATAAATAAAAATAAGTTAATTACCCAGCATTTTAAATTCTAACTGTTCGAGCACACAAGCAGGAAAGATTGATAGAGAAAAATCATTTAGGAGAATTTACTTTGGTTATTCTGGAAAGTGACCACTACTTTTTCTTATAGAAATTGAAGGCTGTGGTCCTATAGGTGTTCCTACTTCACTTAGCACATAATCCAATCTAATGTCTTCCATTGAATAATGACAGTTTAATTTACCCAAAAGATTTGTCTCATTAACTAAGGAAGTCTGTTTTCACATATTAACTCACTCCATCTTCTCACTTGGTTAAACACCAAATTCCTCTGGAAAATATACTTTTTAAAGTATACTGAAGGTTTTCATTTCTCTATGTAATATTTGGATTTTTGCTTATGAGTGAATGAGCCTGAAAAATGTAACTTCCTTTCCTATTTTCTTTAGTCCAATAGTTGATATCAATTAGCCTGTACATAGTTAAAGAATAGGCATATACCAATTTTCTTCTCAATTTTCTTCTCATTCATTCATTCATTCATTCACTCATCACATTTCTACATTACCTGTCTCACCTAAGTGACTTCTGAGTCTAAGTGCATCTAAGTGACCCTGGGAAGATAGGAACAACTATTGAAAGGAAAAAATGAACCACTAAGAAAGGAAGGGTAAACAGTTACATATCCAGAGATCAGAACATATGTGATAGACCCTTGTTACATGCAGAAAGGGGAAAGTAAAAGGAGTGTCCTTCCCAGAAATGTTATTTCAATTATGACATCAGCCATGACTGTTGAGATGTGGCTGTTATCTCTATGACTCTATGATTTTTAGAGGTGCTACTCCAGCCACAACTGAATGAGAGATCTTGTTAGTGAACCTAGGATATAAGGATCAGATGGGATCACTGCTCCCTGCTGTGTAGCTGCTTCCCTTCCCAAGTATCTTGACTGGCAGTGGAGTTCCCTAGATCAATGGTTTTGAAGGATTTCTGTCCCATTCCTATTTAACATCTACATGAAACTGCTGAGTGAGTTCATCACAGGATGATACTCAGCTGTAGGTTTCCACCTCTAGTTATACAAATGATACTGTCAATGTTTTTCCCAGCTATTGGGGCAGAATATATATGTGCCCAATATACATACGTGTTTGTGAATTTGCTCAGTCATTTTATATTGGATTATTTCAACTTTGATAAAAAAATGTTAGCCAGTGGAATCCAATATATGGAATGCCTTTGCTGAAAGAACATACTGCCAAATGCACTATGCCCTTAAAGGGAATGATCCATTGGTGGATAAACCACCAGAACTTCATAAAATACATTTACAACTGCATTTGATAATGCAGGCAGAAAAGTAGGTGAAAGCTGGAGGATCTGCAACACCTTGGACACCACAAAGTACTGTATACAGGTACATATTGGATTTCCAGGGATATGCCTGAGATGTGAGGTAGAATGATTTTCTTAATTGGTCAGTTTTAGGAAAAATGGTGAGAAAAGACACACCAGAGAATTGAGAAACAATTGAAATAATAAGGGAAGGAGATTTTATAGCCTCTCTTAACCTACTTCTACCTTATAGCTTTCTCAGACTCCAGCTATTCTCCAGAAATATACAAATACTAACATAGAAACAGAAGAGAGATCTAGGTTTATGTTTCCATTGTAGACTTTTAGAATGTGTAGCTAATATTTCCACTGTTAATATGCAAACCTCAGAATCAGTTACAATGTTCTGCACTTGAGGGACCGGAGGCCATTTGGCAAGCAAGTGCCACAATTTCCCTAGAATGTCATCTGCAAGAAACATTGTGAGTTTTGTTGTGTATGCATAAAGATTAATAAAGTGTGAGCTTGGAGTAAGTGCAGGGTTCTGGCCCTGCACTTCTGATTGGCTGTTAAGAGGCCGGACCGGATTGGCCCGTTCTGGGGAATCCGATTGGCCCTTAACAGAGAGTTCCTATTGGTTATAAGAGCTAGCGCTCCTAGCTCGTTATTGGTTAAAAGTTACAGGGTTTGCCTATATAAGGCGGGTTTAACTGCTATTGAATTGAGGAAGTCACAATGTAAATAAAGAGCTGAAGTTCACTGTTCAGGGGCTTGTCTCCATTCTTTCTCGCCCATGCTCAAAACATAACACTGGTGACGAGGATGGGATTTGGAGATATCTGAACCAACGAAACTTCGAAGAACACCGACGCCAACAACGGAACCATGTCTGGCGGCATCGTACCACCCACTCCGTTCGATCCAGTACAGGAGGACTGGGAGTCCTACATGGATCGCTTCCAAATGTTCTTAGAAACCAACAACTTAAAGGACGCCACACCAGGAAAGAAATGGGCGGTGTTCCTAACGCATTGCGGTCCAACAGTATTTAAGATGGCTAAAGCACTAGCCAAACCCCGAGAAGTGAAGACCATGGATTGGGATAACCTCGAACCTCTCCTACAAGATCACTACGCCCCGACCGTGCCTACGCTCGTGAGATGTCACGAGTTTTATCAGAGGAGCCAGCGAAAGGGAGAAAGTGTGGCCGACTTCATAGCAGACCTCCAAATTTTGGGAGGCCTCTGCGGATTCACCGATTTAGAAGAAGCACTAAGAGATTGCATAGTTCTGGGACTAGATGCACCAGGCATTCAAAGCTAGCTGATGGCGAAGGGCGACATCGGCCTTGCCGATGCCATTGCCGATGCTACTGCAGCAGAAGCAACCAGGAAGTCGGCTGCACAACTACGCCAAAACCACGCTCCAGTACCACCACCGGCCAGCAACATCTCACCTAGTTCAGAAGGGCAGCTTGCAACAACATACCATGAGGACCTCTCTTCGTCGTCAGACAGCAACGAAGAAGGGGTCCATCGACTGCGGTCTGACCGGGACCATCAATCGAAGCCCTCACGCCCTTACGCTGGCTGTGGAGCCAACCATGCCAGGTCCGAATGCAAATTCCACGACGCAGTCTGCCACGAGTGTGGGAAACGAGGCCACATCGGACGGGTCTGCCGCAGCTTGCCAGGACCCAGCCAGGCCTCAAAAAGGACTAACTATCACCAATCAACAGGAAACTGTCCTGTACGGCGAGAGCCAGTAAACCACTCCTACAGAAATTGCAGAGAGAAGAGGCTCACCATACTGTCACTATCGGTCACACCTCAGCCTTGGACACTAAGAAAATCCGAGTCACGGTAGCCATCGAGAACCAGCCTCGCCACATGGAGGTCGACTTGGGATCGTCCCTCTCGATGGTGTCCTGGAAGACACTCAAGCAACTCATCCCCACAATTCAACGCCAAGATCTCCGATTACAACGCCTCATCCTCAAGGACTACCAAGGGAATCGAATCCTCGTCGTCAGTTCCTGCCAAGTCTGAGTCTCCTTCAAGAAGCACACAGCATACTTACCTTTAACAGTCATCGATAGAGATAGGCCTAGCCTACAAGGCCTCCAATGGTTCGTGCCACTCGGCATTGAAGTGGCCAGCATAAACCGAGTCAGCGGTGGTGACTGGGAGGAAGACCTTATCTCTGAGTTCAGGGACGTCTTCACGAACAGCTTAGGCAAGTACAAGCGGACCCCAATTTCATTCAGTCTAGATCCCAAAATAGCTCCCATTCGCCTAAAGCCCCGTCGAGTTCCGTTTGCCTTAAAATCGAAAATCGATGAACAACTCGACAAACTGATAGCTCAGGGGGTGTTAGAGCCCATTGATCACTCCCCTTGGGAAACCCCTATTGTAACACCCATTTAGCCAGACGGGTCAATCTGAATTTGTGGGGACTACCGGGCCACTTTGAACCATACCCTGCAGCAGAACGCATATCCAGTTCCGTTGTTGCAGCATCTCCTCCATTCCCTGGGGGGCAGGAAAGTCTTTGCTAAATTAGATTTAGTTCAGGCATATCAGCAATTACCAGTAGATGAAAAAACGGCACAGGCCCAAACTATTGTAATGCACCGAGGTGCCTTTAAATGTATCCGGCTTCAATTCAGAGTTAGTGTAGCCCCGGGGATTTTTCAGAGCCTTATGGAAAGGTTATTGCAAGGAATTAAGGGCGTGGTCCCCTATTTTGACGATGTATTAATCACAGCCCCTACAAAAATTCTTACAGGACCGGTTAAAATTAGTCCTAAAAAAATTCCAAGAGGCCGGTCTTAAAGTTAAAAAAAACAAATGTAAATTGTGTACTGACAGTGTTGAGTTTTTTGGGTACCTGATTGATAGCCAGGACATTCACCCTACCGAAAGTAAACTAAAAGTGATAAAAAATGCTCCCAGGTGATAAAACAAGGCCGATCTCCAGGCGTTCCTAGGCCTCATCAATTTTTATAATGTATTTTTGCCGCACAAAGCAACGGTCGCTGAACCGTTACACCGGTTGTTAGATAAAAAAGCAAATTGGCTATGGGGTTACTGTGAAGAACAGGCATTCTGAAATGTTAAAAAACTGCTCACTTCTGACTCTGTACTCATGTAGTATAATGAGACCTTGCCATTAGTTATAACCTGTGATGCATCGCCTTTCGGGATGGGCGCCATTTTGAGCCATGTACTGCCTAATGGGAACGAAGCCCCTGTTGCATATTTTTCAAAGACTCTTTCAAAAACTGAGCGAAACTATGGACAAATTGATAAAGAAGCCCTCGCAATTGTCTCAGCTGTGAAAAGATTCCACGAATACGTGTATGGCCGGGCTTTTACTATTGTGACTGACCACAAACCATTATTGGGGATAATAGCCGGAGATAAGCCGACTCCCTACATATTATCCCCTAGGATGACCCGATGGTCAGAATTCTTAGCTGCTTATAACTATCGGCTGCAATACCGCCCGGGGAAAGCCATTCCGCACACCGACGCATTGAGCCGAACACCGCTTCCAGAGACTCTCGACAATCCTGCACCAACGGTAACCACATTGCCAATTGAGGCACTCAACTCGCATGGTGTCCGGGCATTGACAAGCAAATAGAACAGTGGGTTAAAGCTTGTCCCAAATGCCAAGAAGTCAGCAATGCCCCACCAAAAGCCATGCCTACTGAATGGGAGACACCACGTGGACCCTGGTCCCAAATTCACCTGGACTTCGTGGGGCCAACCAAAGGCCACACCTTCCTGCTTACCGTCGACACCTACTCAAATTGGCTCGAAATCCATCGCATGACGACTATGACCTCTGAGGCGGTTATCAAAATCTTAAACAGACTCTTTGCAACCTACGGATTACCAGACGTCCTGGTATCCGATAACGGCCCTCAATTTATCGTACTAGCGTTCGAGCAGTACCTCGCTGACCGCAGCATTCGCCATGCGCTCACCTCGCCTGCATACCCTGTGACCAATGGCAAAGCAGAACGCATGGTCCAATTTGTGAAGAAAACCTTGCAGAAGGTAGACTACAACAACATTGACGACAAGGTCAATCAAATCCTCTTCTTGCAACACATCACCCCACATAGCGTCACCAACAAAACTCCCGCTGAACTGCTAATGGGACAAAAGCTCCACTCCCACCTCGACATGTTGCACCCAGCTTACGAACCGGAGAAACCACTAGGATCCAGCGGCCGCTGTCGCACCTTCCAGGTTGGAGACTTGGTATATGCTAAAAACCTATCAGGCGACCCATTGTGGGTGGAAGCGACAGTAGTACGTGTTACCGGCCCCAGATCCTACCTTGTACAATGCCTTGACAATAAACTTTGGAAACGTCATATTGATCAATTACGATCATGGCTTCCAGCGGCCAGTCTGGAAACCCCCTATGACCAAACTGAGGGGGGGGAGGTGTGGAAGAAGATGAAGTCCTAGAAAACCCATTCGAAGGAAACGACGGTTTGATAGAAACTCAGGAAGCGGAGAAACGGGTGCACCTCAGGGAATTGCAGAGAATGTGGGCAAAGACGTAGAAGTGAACTCTGAACCAGAAACAGCCCCACTGCCAAACAACGATCTACCTCAGCATGATTGCAGCCAGCTGATACAACGGAAATCAAAGAGACTAATAAAACAACCGTCCTACCTAAGGGACTATGTAACTGCACCCTGCAAATTAGAAGTTAGGGGGAAGGGGTGTTGTGTATGCATAAAGATTAATAAAGTGTGAGCTTGGAGTAAGTGCAGGGTTCTGGCCCTGCACTTCTGATTGGCTGTTAAGCGGCCGGACCGGATTGGCCCATTCCAGGGAATCCGATTGGCCCTTAACAGAGAGTTCCTATTGGTTATAAGAGCTAGCGCTCCTAGCTCGTTATTGGTTAAAAGTTACAGGGTTTGCCTATATAAGGCGGGTTTAACTGCTGTTGAATTGAGGAAGTTACAATGTAAATAAAGAGCTGAAGTTCACCGTTCAGGGGCTTGTCTCCATTCTTTCTCGCCCATGCTCAAAACATAACAAGTTTCCTTCCCAAGAGTTCAGCAGAAGACTTCAGACAATTAAAAACTCAGACAGACAGCAGCAGGCAAGTGCATTTTATTATCCCTGTAATACTTGCATCCTCTTAGGAATAGATATACATTTCTCTTAGACTCTGATGCAGCAACCAATTTCATAGATGAGACTACATTATGTCAATTTAAATTGCTCACAGAGTATTAGGGGAACTTATGCTTGTAGAAATTATTGATGGGCAATTGCTTCTTACTGGTTCTATTTTGCATCATATGACTGACAGTAAATTATCACACATAATTCCTGACACTATATCACAGCTATTTTATTGTATATCCTTATAATATTGGGTGGCAAATGGAAGGACAGTAAATACATAATTCAGATATCTAGTAGGAACAAAGGATTACTTTTTGTCCATCAAAAAGAACCAACAGCATCACTTGCAGGCATCTCATTCTTCCCCTACCCCTTTCCTTCTCCTGCAAAGCTGTTGAATTTCCTTCTTTGCCAGAAAAATGTACAGATTTTGTGGAAGGTCTGGAGAAAGAAGAAACAGCTACACTATGTCTACACTGAAGGGATTACTGTATCATCAACTTAAAGTGGAGATCCCAGATCCCCCAGCTAAGAGAGAACCCAAATTTATTCAATTGTTAGCCACTTTGAAGTGTTCCTGATGACAATATGAAGAGAGTTTTTCTATACTCTTGCAGGAGGAAAAAACCACCACTACTTCAAGTATTTATTGTACAATGAAGGTAATATTAAACTGATGAGTTAGTTTTAAGGTCTCCATTGTACTGTTGTTATTTTTTTTTCATAAAGGAAAAAATAGATAGCAAAGCAAACTTAAAACAATTTAAATACTGAAAAAAGGGGAAAAAAGTGGTTTCTAACTTCTTCCCTTTCAAACACTTGAGTTACAGATTTATGCATCCTTAGAAGCCACAACTGTAAGTGATTATACACTGTTCAAAAAAATAAAGGGAACACAAAAATAAGACATCCTAGATTTGAATGAATGAAATATTCTCATTAAATACTTTGTTCATTACATAGTTGATTGTGCTGACAACAAAATCACACAAAAATTATCAATGGAAATCAAATTTAGCAACCCATGGAGGTCTGGATTTGGAGTTACACTCAAAATTAAAGTGGAAAAAACACTACAGGCTGATCCAACTTTGATGTAATGTCCTTAAAACAAGTCAAAATGAGCCTCAGTAGTGTGTGTGGCCTCCACTTGCCTGTGTGACCTCCCTACAATGCCTGGGCATGCTCCTGATGAGGTAGCGGATGGTCTCCTGAGGGATCTCCTCCCACACCTGGACTAAAGCATTCCCCAACTCCTGGACAGTCGGTGGTGCAATGTGTCATTGGTGGATGGAGAAAGACATGATTTTCCAGATGTGCTCAATTGGATTCAGGTCTGGGGAATGGGCGGTCCAGTCCATAGCATCAATGCCTTTGTCTTGCAGGAACTGTTGACACACTCCAGCCACATGAGGTCAAGCATTGTCATGCATTAGGAGGAACCCAGGGCCAACCGCACCAGCATATGGTCTCACAAGGGGTCTGAGGATCTTATCTCGGTACCTAATGGCAGTCAGGCTACCTCTGGTGAGCACAGGGAGGGCTGTGCGGCACCCTGAAGAAATGCCACCCCACACCATTACTGACCCACTGCCAAACTTGCCATGCTGGAGGAAGTTGCAGGCAGCAGAACATTCTCCACGGCATCTCTAGGCCCTGTCACATCTGTCACATGTGCTCAGTGTGAACCTGCTTTCATCTGTGAAGAGCACAGGGCACCAGTGGCAAATTTGCCAATCTTGGTGTTTTCTGGCAAATGCCAAACGTCCTGCATGGTGTTGGGCTGAAAGCACAACCCCCACCTGTGGATGTTGGGCCCTCATACCACCTTCATGGAGTCTGTTTCTGACCATTTGAGCTGCCACATGCACATTTGTGGCCTCTGGAGTCATTTTGCATGGCTCTGGCAGTGTTCCTCCTGTCCCACCTTGCACAAAGGCAGAGGTAGCGGTCCTGATGCTGGGTTGTTGCCCTCCTACGGCCTCCTCCACATTTCCTGGTGTACTGGCCTGTCTCCTGGTAGTGCATCCATGTTCTGGACACTACGCTGACAGACACAGCAAACCTTCTTGCCACAGCTTGCATTGATGTGCCATCCTGGATGAGCTGCACTACCTGAGCCACTTGTGTGGGTTGTAGACTCCATCTCATGCTACCACTAGAGTGAAAGTACCACCAGCATTCCAAAGTGACCAAACTATCAGCCAGAAAACATAGGAACTGAGAAGTCGTCTGTGGTCACCTGCAGAACCACTCCTTTATGGGGATGTCTTGCTAACTGCCTATGCTTTCCACCTGTTGTCTATTCCATTTGCACAACAGCAAGTGAAATTGATTGTCAATCAGTGTTGCTACCTAAGTGGACAGTTTGATTTCACAGAAGTGTGATTAACTTGGAGTTACATTATGTTGTTTAAGTGTTCCCTTTATTTTTTTAAGCAGTGTATTTGTCATGCTCTGTAGTATATTTTTGAATTCAAACTGCTAATGTTAACCTGCAAATCCCTACATGGCATATCACTATCTTCTGGGATGTTTTTCTGGCTGTAAATTACCTGTCTATTTATGATATGTTTATTATGAGAAAAACTTGTCAATATCACAAGTTTTATGAGGTAAAGAGTCTTAAGACCACAAAACTATCTCTATATAGTGTACACATGTGTGTACAAACACATACATAAAAGCAAGTGTTTTTTTTTTTAAAAAATGAATAAATGTGCTACATAGTTCAACATTGACCAATGGAAAACTAATACTAGGATATGGTTTGCTTGCTTATTGTATTATGGTTAAGTGTATATACCGTGTTTCTCCAATAATACGGCCTCCCCCAATAGGAAGTCCCAGCATGCTTTATAGGCATAAAACCAAATTAAGCCCTCCCCCCAAATTAAGGCCTATATTAAACATGCAAAATGGGGGGGAATGGTGGGGGGGGCTGGCCGTTAGGAAGTAGTTTTGTTGCATACCCAGATATGGTGCTGCCTGCGTTGACCTCAGCATTGGTGGGGCACTTCGTATCGGGAGACCTTCCGCCATTGCTTTCCCTTCTCCCCATGCTGCCACAGCATTTAAAGCAATGCCATGGTGTTTAGTACAGCCATGCGCGGCCAGCCAGGGCTCTGCCCTGCAACCGGAGCCCGCCGGAGACACTCAGCTTCAGGTGTTCCTGTCGCAGCCTTTCCTTTGCTTTCGAAGGCAAAGCCTATTCTTTTAAAAATGATGCCCTACTACTGGTATGACAAAGACTCCCCTGCCCGAGAGGGCAGCCCAACCCCATTTGGGGAGACAAATCTCCCAGGGCCACAGCACAGGATCGGTCCACCAGAAGCGCCCAGCCACCATCCCTGCCTGGGGCTGGGCAGAGTGCGAAGAGCTTCGCCTGGGGCACCCAGAGCAGCTGACAGGACTCCTGCCCAGTGGCAGAGCTTTCACCAAGGCAGTGAGCGCCTCCCTGCCGGACCCTCTGTTCATTCCTCCAGAGCCATGAGGGCTGGGCAGAGCTGGGAAATCTAGCCCCAGGTGCGCACCCGCATGCCAACCAAAAGAGCCTGGCCGACCTGAGCTTGGCTTCCTTCCCAAGTCCCTCAAAGCCCAAACCCGAAGGGGCCACTGGGAGAGGCTGCCTGAGGCAATGATAATGCCTACCCGTCTGGAGACAGGGAGGCAAGGCAACAGCAGTGAGTGAACAATTGCAAGGTAAATGGTAAAATGATGATAGAAAGTTAATAAATTGTGTACATTGATAGAATATTTACTAAACATGTGAAAATTAAAAAAATGTGATATGCAAATGTCAGTAGGAAAAGAATGGATGGAATGTGATCTATTGCAAGAAAAGAGATGAGAATGGCTGTCTATAAGAATTCACATTGTTTTAGGGGGCTGAGAATTGGATCCTCCAAGAGAAAAATAGAAGTAATTGAATGCAATGGGAATATATTCCTTAAGTGTGTGTTTTTGTGTGTGAGAACAAGCTGTCATGATTGAGATTGGACTTATTTTCAGGGGTGGGATTCAAATTTTGTAACAACCGGTTCTGTGGGCGTGGCTTAATTTATAAGTGTGTCTTGGTGGTCACATGACCGGGTGGGCGTGGTTTTGTGGTTACGTGACCGAGTGGGCATGGCTTGGTGGCCACGTGACTAGGTGGGCATGGCCTGCTGGCCAGGTGACTGGCAAACCAAATACAAGTGGTCCTCGCTTAATGGCTGGTTTCTTAGCAAGTATTCTAATTTATGACTGAACTCCCAAGAGCTACTTGACCTGCTTTTGGAGTTTTGACAGCCATGCACACACACACACACACACACACACACGCACACACACACACACCCTTCTAACCCTGCTATTCTTTGATTCTGTAAGGATCTCCTGTTGGAGGAGGGGATTGGACTAGATAACCTCCGAAATCCCTTGCAGGCCACCCTAGATTGCTATGCTGCTTCAAAGAGTCTTCTGAAGCCAGGGTTTGTGTGCTTCCTTCCTCTCCTTTTTTTTCTCTCTCCCTCCCTCCTTCCATTTATTTATCTATCCATTCATATATCTCATTCACTTTCTCTTTTCTTTCTTTCTTTCTTTCTTTCTTTCTTTCTTTCTTTCTTTCTTTCTTTCTTTCTTTCTTTCTTTCTTTCTTTCTTTCTTTCTTTCTTTCTTCCATCCCCCTTCCTTTGTCTATCTCTTTTCTTCCTTTCTCTTCCTTTCTCTTACCCTTTTTCTTTCTTTCCATTTTCTTTCTTTTCTTTCTTGTCTCTTCCTTCTATCTTTCTTTCTCTCTCCCTTTCTTTCCCTCTCTCTTTCCCCCCCTCTCTCTGTCCCCTCATTCTCTCTCGCTCTCCCTCTCTTTCCCCCTCTTTCTTTCTCTCTCTCTCTTTCTCTTCCTCTTTCTTTCTTTTTCTTTCTCTCTTTTCTTTCTCTCCCTTCCTCTTTCTTTCTCTCTCTCTTTCTTTCTTTCTCTCCCTTCCTCTTTCTTTCTTGGTCTATCTTCCTTTCTCTCCCTTCCTCTTTCTTTCTTGGTCTATCTTTCTTCCTTCCTTCCTTCCTTCCTTCCTTCCTTCCTTCCTTCCTTCCTTCCTTCCTTCCTTCCTTCCTTCCTTCCTTCCTTCCTTCCTTTTCTTTTCTTGTCCGCCCCGTCTCCTCTCTC
Organism: Hydrophis major; assembly: GCA_033807585.1. Classification (NCBI taxonomy): domain Eukaryota; kingdom Metazoa; phylum Chordata; class Lepidosauria; order Squamata; family Elapidae; genus Hydrophis; species Hydrophis major. The sequence goes on along the minus strand of CM066331.1, from coordinate 60,521,428 downwards.
TCTCTCTCTCTCTCTCTCTCTCTCACACACACACACACACACACACACACACACACACAAACACACACACACACACACACGCACACACACATACTTAATCTGGGATGAACTGAATGATCCAGTGAGCTCAAGTCAGCACTGTGCAGGGGAAAAGGAAAAAAGTACCTCCATGCATAGCGGCAGCAGAGGCAGCAGTGCTTTGTACACCATCCCCGGAAGTCGCAAAACACTTCCCCAGGTGGTAGGGCAGTGATCCTGACTCTGGCAGCCTCATGTAAGCAGCTGCTGTGGTGCTTTGTGCCCCTGCCCCTGGACCTCACAAAACAACTCTGCGGGTGGCAGAGGCAGTGATCCTGGCTCTGGTGGCCTCGCTTAAGCAGCGGTGATGGTCCTGCTTATGGAGGCAGCTGGGTCTGCTGCCTTATCAGTCAGAAACCACAGCTTGCTGTGCTGCAGTTGCCATGTGGTAAGGACAGCTGGGAGAGTGCTGCATAGTGGCTTTGCTGGGAAGCTAAGCCCAGGGATGGAGCTGCACCGATGGGGAAGCCAGCCAGCTGAGCCCGGGGATGGGGGGGCAGATAGGTGGGCTGGGTGAGGTCCAGGGAGCCCCAGAGATGACTGGGTGAGGCTTGGGGAGGCCCAGGGACAGTGTAGTGCAACTTGCAGACTTACCTGTGACCAGGCAGATCAGTGGAAAGGCTTGTGTCAGCTCCAGGCTGCTTCTCTCATGTGCTCTTGCTAGGAGAGCCTCCCCCGGCAGAGCAAAAAGCTTGCAAGCCCCCCTCCATTCGGGAAACAGCTACCAGGCAGCAAAGAGAAACGGGATTCAACTGGGCTGCTTCTCTGCTGCCCAGGAACAGTTTCTCGAAGGGAGGAGGGGGCTTGCAAGCTTTTAGCTGCAGCGAAAGGCAGGCAGCAATGGCTGGCCTGGCGGACGGGTAAAAGCATGCTGCAGGCAGGTCGCACCTGCACATGATGTTGCACATATGCAATAGGGACTGACTGGGCAGGGAGTGGAGAAGCAGGAAGAAAGGGGCAGGGCTTTCAAATGCAAAAGACTGCAATTTGGGGTCAGTGTAGTCCCTGAACTATTTCAAAGCTTAATGGAATGCCTACTACAGGGCATTGTGGGGGTGGTACCTTATTTTGATGGTGTCCTTGTGGCAGCAGAAGACAAAGAACAACTTAAACAAAGACTAAGGCTAGTCTTGAGCAGATTTCACATAGCAGTACCAAGTGTTGAATTTCTGGGATATCTAATTGATGAGACAGGTATACACCCCACCGATAGTAAAATAAAAGCAATTGAGGAAGCTCTCACTCCAACAAACAAAACAGAATTACAAGCTTTCCTGGGACTTTTAAACTTTTACAGTATTTTTCTACCACAGAAAGTGACAGTTTCTGAACCACTTCACAGACTTCTTGATAAAAATGCAGAATGGACTTGGGGGCACAGAGAAGCAACTGCATTTGAATCCATAAAAGGACTCCTAACTTCTAACATTATTCTAGTACAATATAATGAAACATTACCTCTTTTCACTAACATGTGATGCATCTTCTTTTGGGGTAGGGGCCATTCTCAGCCATAAATTCCCGAATGGCAGAGAAGCACTCATTGCTTTCTACTCAAAAACTTTATCCAAAGCTGAAAGAAATTACAGCCAACTAGATAAGGAAGCACTGGCTGTAGTAGCAGGCATTAAGCGTTTTCACAAATATCTTTATGGGAGACAATTTGAACTAGTCACAGACCACAAACCACTCCTAGTCATCATAGCAAGAAACAAACCAACACCAAAGATATTGTCCTCTAGAATGACAAGAGGGACTGTTTTCTTAGCTGCATATAACTATCGCTTTATACATTGACTGGGCAAGACCATAACTCATGCAGATGCACTCAGCCGTTGCTCCCTTCCAGAACCTATTGAAGACCCAGCTCCAGTCACATCCATACTCCTCATTGAAGACAATCCCACCGGCCCTATCACACCATCAGAGATAGCCAAACACTCAGCCAAAGAGAAAACTCTGATGCACATTTTAAACTGGGTGTTGAGGGGATGGCCAGAAGAAGCGCTGGAAGGTGACTTTAAACCATTTAAAATTTGGTAAAATGAACTGTCTGTAATTAAAGGGTGTTTGTTATGGGGGACAGAGTTGTGATACCCGAGACGCTGAAAAACCTTGAGGCTGGCTCTGGAGTGACAACAGACCCAACTAGTCAGGTTGCCACTGCTGGGGGGATTGAACTCTGAAGGTCTAGTCCACACACAGGCGTCCCTCCTACTTACGTGATTATGTCTGTGAGTGAGAGCTGATTGGATGAATGCTTCTTCCAGGAGGGGAGGGGTGTTAGATATTCAATGGGGGAAAGTCAGTGTTGGATGAATGCTTCTTCCAGAAGGGGAGGGGTGTTAGATATTCATTAGGCAAAAGTCAATAATGTCAGACTTTTCCCATTGGTTCATTTTCCAGGTGGGAAAATGAACAGCTATCAGTGGCTGAAATTGTGGCCAGCAGCCTGTAAAAAGGCACACCAGGCAGCAGTCTTTTGTTCAGAGCTAAATAAATAAATCCTTTCCTTCTACCGTTGTCTTGCCTCTTCAGTCTAGCCCATTTCTAACAGGTAGAATTCCACGCCTGCTTATTTTTCGTATATTTCTTTCAGAAAAATTTTTTTTAGCTGTTTCTCATGTATATAAATATATAACTGGTTCTCGTTATACAGGTACAAAGAAAATTAAGGATCTTTTTCAGGATCTATGTTCACATCAATTATGGAGTAAATTTAAACTATTTTAATTCCATACAAGATTTTAGAAAAATGCTTTTAATTCTTACATTTTTTTTCAATCTGTTAACAAAAGTGACTTCTTTCTAAAAGAGGCAACAATCCAAAATGCAGATAAAGAGAAATGAAACAGATTGATTTACATGAAGAAACAGAAGGTGTAGATTTATTCTAACTATGAGCTAATTTAAAAAAGATTAAAGAATGAGACACTAGTAGATCTATAATTTTGTGAATCAATAGCAGGATTTTCTATCATGTCTTGTAATGTTATTGCCTTCCTTCAGATATGGGAACACTGAAACCACAAAAGAGATAGAAAGGGATAATGACAATTGTCAATTCAAACATTAGGAAGCCAGCTCAATACAGCCCAGCCCAGTCCAGCACAAGAAGCACAGAAGCATGTGGGTCTCAAAAAAAAAAAAAACCCACTCTAATATAAATCACGCTAGTACCATATTCTCTACAGGTATTAATAAAAAGGTAAAGGTACCAATAACAATAAAATCAATTTGTAAAAGGATCCAAGGAAGACAAAGTCCTTTAAAATTAGGGAGGTAGTTATATAATCTTTATTGAAAACTGTACATGAATTAAAGAAACATGAAAAAATACAAAAAAGAGAGCAAAGAAAAAAGATGACAGAAAAAGTGCAGGAAATAAAAAATAAAAAAAAAGATATTAAGAAAAAAGTGACATCAGGATTGTTTATAGTAGTTAAAAACCTCAGTTGTTATTTTGGTCATATTTTGAGGGATCTGTTTTTATTTTTATCTAAATTTGTTTAACTTCTCCAATTATTTGTATTGCAGATTCTTTGCAAATCTTTCAATCACATCTTTCTTAATAAATTTAATAACTGAACTCATCACAAACTTTATAATATTCTTTCCCAATTCCTCAAACATGTTTTGTAATATCTCTGGTATAATCCTCTTTTCTGTTATTTGCTGTTAATAATCCCCTCTTTCCCCCTTTTGCTCCTTTCTGAAAAATTTTTAAAAACGAAGTCCAAAAAGGGAAAGCAACAGCCAAAGGGGAGCCCTTCCTTCCTTCCTTCCTTCCTTCCTTCCTTCCTTCCTTCCTTCCTTCCTTCCTTCCTTCCTTCCTTCCTTCCTTCCTTCCTTCCTTCCTTCCTTCCCATGTTGTTTTATTTATTTATATTAAATCATAAATGCTTTAAGATATATCTAACATCATAATTCAAATAATTTGCACATTTTTTGCTGTAGAATATTTTTTAATCATCCTACTTATTTCTTTTTATTTTCCTTTAGTAATGACCCAAACTCATTAGGAGATTTTAGTTACTCTGCTCTTCTGAGGAGCTCTGTAAATTTTGAATAGTTACAATCCAAATATGTTTTAGAAAGTGGAATTGGACAGATGCAATGTCTGTTACCGCATCATTTAGACTGCAGTCTTGATTTTTCTTTCTCAGCTCCCAGCATTCTGCTAATAATGTACCTGTAGGTTTCCTCGTGAAGAGCTGCCTTAAGGAAGCGCACAACAAAATCTCTTTGATGTTCCTTCTCTGGGGAAGCTTCACTGCTTTGGGTCCACTCAGTCCTAGTTCTCTGCTTCAGCATCATCCTCACTCTTCACCAGTCCACCATTTCTTTCTACCTGGAAGTTGCCTTTATGTTCATTTCTAACAATTACTGCTGGATTCTGCTTTAGCAGTTCTGGCTGTGTTCTATTAAAATTATTCATGCCATGATTTTAATCCCTGATGGATTCTTAATTTAAATTAAACTCAGCAATCAAGTGCCTGATTCCAGTGGAAAAGTTACTCATAATTCAGATTGAGTTCCTAGGAATTATTTTTCTGGATACTTCTAAAAAAGGGAGCTTCAGTCCTACAAATTGACTGCAATCCTCTTTCTAGAATTATCTTCACAGGGCAGGGATAAGGTATACTGCAATCTTAGAGTAATTCTAATCTCATTGAAGTAGCCTGAACTCAGATTGACTGCCAAAAATTTATTTTTAAAAGTCACCTGGAACAAATTATATTTCCTCTATTAAGATTCTACTTGGAATGTAGGCTAGTATAATCTTCGCTCTTAAATCAAAGAGAAAATATGATTAAAATCTGAGTTCCTCCTTATAAATCTAATCAATGTTCACTTTAAATACCTTCCCGGTTTGGCCATTTTGATTCCTGATGCCAAACATATATAAAGATGACAAAGATGAGAATGTGTATAGAGAGATAAAGTGTCAAAAAACTGTTCCAATAAAATTCTGATTGTAATCTACTTTGTTGATTACTATTATATTCAGGTTAATAGAGGCGAGAATACAGATGCTTAATCCAAGTTTCCTCAACATATTTTAGATGAATTCAAAAAAGAAACATAATTGTAGAAATGAAGTTGATATTATTTTAATCACAGATTATGAGAAGCTTATTCATTTATGACAGCAGGGACGGCAAATAACATACAAATCATACTAACAAAGGGAGAAGTATAAAGAAAAGCAAGATTTATAAAACAGAGACATGTTTTATAATTGTTATGCTTTCTAAAGGAGAAATAAGGTAGTGAAGCAGGTGTGTTATCAGATACTAAGTGTTTCCAGGACTACAAGATTATAGGCCTAGGCTCAGTAAAAGAAAAATAACACAAGCAGCTACTCTTTTTCCAAAAGGAATATTAACTCTTTTTAAACTGAAACTATTGACTGAAGAAAAAAGGAAGAGAGAGAGAGAGAGAGAGAGAGAGAGAGAGAGAGAGAGAGAGAGAGAGAGATGAAGATAGGTGTTGTGGACTAAGCCTACGCAGCGGTAACAACCCTAAATAGCTTTACTCATAATCCTGCACTTCCCCCTCACCGCAAATAGTGAGTCGTGATTGGTCGTTTCTGGCCAGTCTGATTGGCTGTTAATGGGCCTCTCTGATTGAATGCTTATGAGAGCAGTAAACTCAAATCATTGGTTGTTTTGACAGCAGCCAGCTCTATAAAAGAGCTGCTGTTGCCCAAGTATTCGCTCTGTTCTTATTTCACAATAAAGAGTTGAAATCACCGTTCAATGTCTCGTTTCCGTTCCTTGAGCCCATGCTCAGGACATAACAATAGGGATCAAAAGACTGGAAGTGTTTGGCTACATGAGAACACAACTGGATTTGGCAAGATGATTCAGGAATAAATAGCTTAAAAGGCCACACCTGATTAGGGCTAACTATGCTCAGACAGTTCAGACACTGCAGGTTTTGGAAGAATCTAGACTAAGTAAAAGTTCCTGGAATATTAGTCTTTAACTAAAAGCTTTTGTGACCTCTCACAACTCTGGATTCCAAAATTTCCTGGATTGATTTATGTGACATTTCTCCTGTCTGGTTGTTTTTGATGTTGTCTTAGTGATCTATTTGCAGGTATGTATATGACACTTAGACTGAATTTATTGCAAGATTAACTTGAAAAAATTAGCACAACTTTAATTTAAAAATTTCTGATCATGAATCTAGAACAATCTTTGAAGCTTTACATTCATAGCAGACGTTTGTTGTTTTGTCACTTGAAATGGTGTATTGTGATACTCAGATTGCAATAATGACGAGCAGATCTATCATACATCTCACATTACTATTTCTTTTGTATACTAATCAATTCAATTCCATTTAATCAATTTTATTTATGTCCAAAAGGCCTAAAAGCAAGTTACAAATATAAGCTAAATTTAGCTTTGGTTAAAACAGTTTAACCAGTAAAATGTTTAATAAATATTGTGTTATGATCTGCGCATGGGCGCAAGGATTGGAGACGAGACGATGAACAGTGAACTTCAACTCATTGTGGAACAGAGCAAAGACTACGGCAGTAATAGCCCTTTTTATAGGCAAGCTGCTGATCCAATAAACAATAAGAAAAGGGAAGCGTTAGTTCCCTTAAACAATGAGAGAGGCCCGCTAATAGCCAATCAGATTCTCCTGAACGGACCAATCAGATGTTACTATTATCGGCCAATCAGAAGTGCAGGGTCAGAACCCTGCACTTTTCTAAAGGTTTTAATAATCTTTATTAAGCACTTTTATTAATTCCCTTTTTATTAATTCACAATACCCCTTCCCCCCGGGTTCCGTTTAAGAGGTGCGGTGACGTAATCTTTGAAGTAGGCAGGTTGTTTAGATTGTCTGTTAGATTTTTGCTGTCCCCCCGGTACTTGTTTATAATCTTGTTTGGGCAGGATGTTTTCTGGCGAGTAGGGTGCCTCCGGTCCTTCATTTAAAAACTCGGTGCCACTAATGTCCTCGTTGTCCTCTTGCCTTTGTGTGCTTGCTTCTGACGAGGTGTCTCTTTGAGGCAAGTCCACCACCCTCTCTGATTCTTCTGAATGCTCACTTCTTCCACTCGTGCTTTCTGCCGTTTCGAACTTGGTCTCCTCGGCATCTCCTACCCCCCTCAGTTTGGAAGTTACCGGAGTCACAGAAATGAGGTTGCAGCCTTGAACGCAGCTGATCAATATGGCGCTTCCATATTCTTCCGTCGCGACTTTTTACTTGGTATGACCTGGGTCCTGTGACTTGGATTACAGTTGCCTCGACCCACAAAGGATCGCCAGAAAAGTTTTTAGCGAAGACTAAGTCGCCTATCTGGAATTCGCGGCATTTTCCACTAGATCCGTGTGGTTTTTCTGGTTCATACGATGGGTGTAGTCGGTCAAGGTGGGAGCAGAGTTTTCTTCCCATTAACAATTTGGCCGGAGTCTTGTTGGTGATGCTGTGCGGAGTGATGTGTTGAAGAAGGAGTATCCGGTTAATCTTATTTTCGATATCGCCATAGTCCATTTTATGTAGGGTTTTTTTTTGATGAATTGTACCATGCACTCGGCTCTTCCATTGGCCGCAGGATGCGCCTGCGAAGTTAGCACATGGCGAATACCAAGGTCCGCCAAATACTGTTCAAAAGAAAGCGCGGTAAACTGGGGCCCGTTGTCGGATACCAGAACGTCTAGCAGTCCATGGGTTGCGAATAATCTGTCCAATTTCCTGATGACAGATTCCATTGTGGTACTTTTCATTTCATGGATTTCAAGCCAGTTTGAGTAGGCATTCACCGTGACTAGGAATGTGTGTCCTTTAGTAGGTCCCGCAAAGTCAATATGAATACGGGACCATGGTCCCCTGGGTGTTTCCCACTCTGTTGGGGTTGCTTTCGGTGGGCCATTGCTAACTTCCTGGCATTTGCAACAAGTCTTTACCCAGGCTTCGATTTGCTTGTCGATACCCGGCCACCACGCATAGCTTCGTGCGAGCGCCTTCATGCGCAATATGCCAGGGTGGCCTTCATGCAAAGTTTTCAATACCACTCGTTGCAGCCGCTCTGGGACGATGACTCTATCCCCCAAATTATGCAGCCTTTCTGGGAAAACAGTTCCGTCTATCAATTCTTGAAAGGACTGAATTTGTCAGGGATTTGATCCAATGGCCATCCTCGCTCGACCCAGCTAAGAACTCGTGCCAAAACGGGATCGTTTTTGGTTTCAATCGCGATATCTCGAGTTGTCAGTGGTGGTGATTGAAGTGTTTCAATCTGGAGTGTCGCGACGGTTGGAGCTGGGTCGTCAACGGTTTCAGGAAGTGGTGCATGGCTTAGTGTGTCAGTATGGGGGATGGCTTTCCCCGGGCAGTGTTGCAGTTTATAATTATATGCAGCCAAGAATTCTAACCAGCAAGTCATTCTGGGAGATAATATATAAGGGGTTGTCTTGTCCCCCGCTATAATCCCCAGCAAAGGTTTGTGGTCGGTGACTATAGTAAAAACTCGCCCATAAATATGTTCATGAAATCGTTTAAAAGCAGAAATGACAGCAACAGCCTCTTTATCGATTTGACTATAGTTATGTTCAGCTTTTGATAGCGTTTTTGAAAAGTAGGCAATAGGGGCTTCACTACCGTTTGGTAACACATGGCTCAAAATGGCACCCACTCCAAATGGTGATGCATCACATGTAATCATTAAGGGCAAAGTCTCATTATACTGCATCAAAACAGCGTCTGAAGTCAATAGGTTTTTTACTTGTCGGAACACGTGTTCCTCTCGGTGTCCCCAGACCCAGGTTGCATTTTTGTCCAACAGACTGTAGGGGCTCGGCTACGGTCACTTTGTGGGGCAGGAACACGTTGTAAAAATTGATAAGGCCCAGGAAAGCTTGGAGGTCAGTCTTATTTCAGGGCCTGGGAGCATTTTTGATTGCCCTAAGCTTGCTATCAGTGGGGTGAATGCCTTGTTTATCGATTAAGTACCCCAAAATTCTACCTTATCCATACACAATTGGCACTTTTTTTTTTTTACTTTAAAGCCAGAGTCTTTAAATTTCTGGAGAACTAACCTCAGGCACTCGCTTAGTATTTCTCTAGTTGGAGCAGCAATTAAAACGTCATCAAAATAAGGTACAACCCCTTTTATACCCTGTAGTAGTCTCTCCATCAAGCTCTGAAAAATTCCTGGGGCCATGCTAACTCCGAATTGGAGTCAGTTGCACTTAAATGCACCTCGGTGCATAATGATCGTTTGTGCCTCTGCCGGTTTTTTGTCTAGAGGCAGTTGTTGGTATGCCTGTGTTAAATCCAATTTAGCGAAGACTTTTCTACCCCCCAGGGAATGGAGAAGGTGTTGTACCACCGGTACCAGGTAAGCATTCTGCTGAAGGGTGTGATTCAGGGTGGCTCGATAGTCCCCACAAATTCTTAACGATCCATCCGGCTTGATGGGTGTTATGATTGGGGTTTCCCAGCGAGTGTGGTTGGTTGGTTCTAATACACCCTGGGCTATTAATTTATCAAGCTGCTCGTCAATCTTTGGTTTAAGGGCAAATGGAACTCGACGAGGCTTAAGGCGGATGGGAGCTACTTTGGGGTTAAGGTTAAATGATATCGGGGTCCCCTTGTACTCACCTAATTTCTCTGTAAAGACGTCCTGGAACTCCCGGACAATGGCCTCTTCCCAGTCATCGCTGTTGGTTCAGTGAATGCCGGCTACTTCAATTCCAAGTGGGGCGAACCATTGGAGGCCTAACAAACTAGGCCGATCCCTGTCGACTATGGTTAGTGGTAGGGATGCAGTACGATTTTTAAATGAGACACAGACTTTGCTGGATCCAACGACTGGAATTCGATTTCTCTGATAGTCCTTAAGTATGATTCTTTGGAATCTGAAGTCTTGCCACTGGACGGTGGGAATTAATTGTTTAAGGGTCTTCTAGGAAACCATCGAGAGGGACAATCCTGAATCGACTTCCATCATGCAGGGCTGGTTTTCGATGGCAACCTTCACCCGGATCTTCTAATGATGAGGCATGACCGATCATAATGGTTTGGTGTGCCTCTTCTTGTTTCGTTGACTGGGCTAGTGGTTTGTTTCTGTAGGAGTGGTTGTTCCATTGGTGGGTATTCTCGATTCACAGGATGACTTCCTGTGGGCTGGTGGTAGTTGGTCCCCCTCTGAGGTGGGTTGGAACCTTGCTTGCTTCTACAGACTCTTCCGATGTGAACTCTTTTCCTGCACACACAGCAGAGCGCGTCGAGGAATTTGCAGTCTGATCGTGGGTGGTTTGCCCCACAACCTGCACATTGGTACTGCATTCTCTGGTTACGTTGATGGCATTGGTCTCGTTCAGACCGGAGCCGGTTGACCTCTTCTTCATCGCTTTCTGATGATGATTCGAGGTCCTCGTGGTGGGCTGTCATTGCCTGTCCCTCCAGGTGAGGTGAGATTTCACCGGCGAGTTGGTGGAGCGGGGCGTGGGTGCGGCGCATTCGTGCAGCTGACTTCCTGGTTGCTTCTGCTGCAGTAGCATCAGCGATGGCATGTGCAAGGCTGATGTCGCCTTTCGCCATCAGCTTGTTCTGCACGTGCGGTGCATCTAATCCCAGAATTATTCGGTCTCTCAGGGCCTCTTCGAGGTCGGCAAACCCACAGAAGCCTCCCAAATTCCGGGGATCCGCGATGAAATCTGCAATGCTTTCTCCTTTCCGCTGGTCTCTTTGATAAAATTCATGTCTTCGAACAAGCGTTGGTACGGTCAGTGCGTAGTGGGCCCGTAGAAGGGGCTCGAGGACGTCCCAGTCCATGGACTGCACCTCAGCCGGTTTGGCAAGTGCCTTGGCCATCTTAAACACGGTCAGCCCGCAGTGAGTTAGGAATACCGCTCACTTCTTTCCGGTAGTGGCATCCTTCAAGTTGTTGGTCTCCAGAAACATCTGGAATTGGTCCATATATGAGTCCCAGTCTTCTTGTGCCGGGTCGAATGGAGCGGGTGGTATAACGCTGCTGGACATGGTTCAGCCATTGATGCGTCTTCAGCCACATGCTCTGTTTGGCGCTCTGTAGTGCTCAGTCAGCTCTGACATCTCCAAACCCCACCCTCGTCACCAGTGTTATGTTCTGCGCATGGGCGCAAGGATTGGAGACGAGATGATGAACAGTGAACTTCAACTCTTTATTTAACATTGTGGAACAGAGCAAAGACTACGGCAGCAATAGCCCTTTTTATCGGCAAGCTGCTGATCAAACAACCAATAAGAAACGGGAAGCGTTAGTTCCCTTAAACAATGAGAGAGGCCCGCTAATAGCCAATCTGATTCTCCTGAACGGACCAATCAGATGTCGCTATTATCGGCCAATCAGAAGTGCAGGGTCAGAACCCTGCACTTTTCTAAAGGTTTTAATAATCTTTATTAAGCACTTTTATTAATTCCCTTTTTATTAATTCACAACATATTGCATAATAGATTTAAAGCACATGGATTTGTTAATAAAAGCCTTGTTTTAAAATTTGCTGTCAGACCTGGGAAAACTTTATGCAAGACATTTAATGGAAAATTATCTACTTTGAAAAACATTTTGTTTTCACGTTTTGTTCTTCTTTTAGAAAAGGCAGATCAACAATTGATCAATGCTTGTATTTAGCCTTTCAAGCAACCCCCCCAAAAAACATTCTATTTCTTAAATAGAAAGATTAAGTTTTTGCTGCTTTTATAGATTTTAAAGCTACTTTTGATTCTGTTAAAAGAATTACATTTTGGGCTCCATCAGAGAATTTGTTTCCTGAGAAGTGTCTTACCTATCTAATACAACCACTATAACAAAATGGTAAGTTACAAGTGAGATATAAGTTAAACAGTTCTGCAATTGCTAATCCTAACATAAGAATATAGCATTTCCAAACAGGAAACGGTTAAAGTATTATATGTCTTAGTTATATAAGTTTTGCAATTATTCAATAATAACTTTTGCACCGGTACATAATTTAAAAAAAAAAGAATTGCATTTATATTTACAATTCTTTTAAAATGTAACTTTATATATTATGAAATTTATGAATCTATAATGAAATTACAAATTTTAGAAAGTTGCAGGAGGTAGGCGCTACATGGCTAATTTTGTCATATGTGAGATTTATCAGATATAGGTAGCTGGATGTCATTCTATGGAGTTCAAATCCTTCACCAGAAACTGAATTCACGGACTTTTGCAAATTAAGTGAATATTCATATAGTAACTTTAGAACCTATAAAGGTTCCTGTACTAAGTATTCAGTGGTTACAAAGAGGGATAAAAAGAAGGAATCTCATCTGCCATCATCAGGCTTCTCTATGGTGTTTGTCTATGAGTCAAACTTTTACAGTGGTTTCAGATTTAAATTTGGGGCAGCCTATTGCTGTGTCAGAATGGTTTTTTCTTCCTCCTGATTGGTTGAGAGTCTTGGCTCTACTAAGGAACGAGCTCCACAGTAAGAGATTCCAATTAGATCAGTTAAACAAAGATTTGCTAACACTACACCTGGAATTGAGCAGCAAAATCCACCCTCTACTTTGGGACAAGATAAAACAACTTACAACTTGGAGAGCTGAATCTGCAAACATTTACAAACAGGAAAAGCTCTTGAAAAAATTAAAGAAATTAGAACATGACAAGAAAACCCCCAACAACTCACAACAACACCTGAAACAATTAGTGTACAATGTTTCCAACAGAGAACTCACCGAAACAGAAACAGAAGTCCTAACCAAAGGATTCAATTATGCTATAGCACCCCAAAAAATCCCCACAGAATCCATCATATGTGCAGTAGAATCCAGCCTAACTAAATTAAATTCAGATGAAGCTGATAAAATAAGACACCAAGTTACCAACATTCTATGCACAAGCAAACCACCCAAAAGCAACTTGCAGCAAAATGAAATTAAAGCGCTACAAACCCGGAAAAGAGACAGCAGCATAATCATCCTCCCAGCAGATAAAGGGAATGCCACTGTAGTAATGGACAGAAAAGACTATGAAACTAAATTGACAGACCTACTCCAAGACTCCACATACAAACCCATAAACACAGACCCAACCACATATCTGGAAAAATTAACCAAGAAGAAAATTATAACCAGCCACATAAGCAAAGAGATCCAACACACGATCATACCCAGAGAAAAATCTTCCAGATGCCCCAAACTATACGGCCTCCCAAAAATACACAAAGAAGGCATACCTTCTCAGACCCATAGTCAGCTCCAGAGGAGCACCACTACAAAACCTGGCTAAACACCTAGCAAAAGAGCTACAGCCCCATGCTGAAACAGCAGCTTCTCATGTACAAAACTCATACCACTTCTTGGAAATGATCAAAGATCTACACGTGGAGCAAGAAGATCTGCTTGTAAGTTTTGACGTGGTTTCACTATTCACTCAAGTCCCGATAAAAGAGACCCTCGAAATCATCAAAAATAAATACCAACCAGCTAAACACCTCATGGAACTAACAGAACACTGCTTAACCAACACATATTTCATATACAAAGGATAAAGATACAAACAAATTGAAGGAGCCCCCATGGGATCACCACTGTCACCTGTCATTGCAAACCTGTTCATGGAAGAATTCGAATCCTGAGCCCTGGCTAATGCCATACTCAAACCCAAACTATGGTTAAGATATATCGATGACACATTTGTGATTTGGCCCCATGGACAAGAAAACCTAAACAACTTCCTAACACACCTAAACAGCGCACACCCCAAAATCAAGTTCACCATGGAAACAGAAACAAACAAACAACTACCATTCCTAGATGTACTAATCTACAAGAAAACAGATGGCACACTAGGACATACCATATACCAGAAGAAAACACACACCAACCGCTACCTCAATGCCCAATCCCACCACCACCCAGCACAGATAAACTCCGTGGCCAAAACACTAATTACTAGAACCAAATGCCTGGCAGACAAGACACACATTAAGACTGAACTATGCACCCTGACTAAAACATTGACAGCCAACGGCTTCCACAAAAGCAAAATCACCAACTTGATCCACAAAAACACACTGAGACATAATAGAGACCCAGAAGATGAACAGACCTATGGAACAGCTGTCCTGCCCTACATAAGAGGCACTACAGACAAAATTAGTAAGATTCTATACAGACACCACATCAAGACTGCCTTCAAAACAGACAGAAAAATAGCAGCCATCCTCAGGAACCCCAAAGACAAAATTGACCTGGAAAACCAAGGCATATATGAAGTCCCCTGTGCATCATGCCCGGCCACATACATTGGACAGACCAATAGAAGAATAAGCACCCGCCTGGATGAACACAAAAATGCAGTCAAAAAGCTGGAACACACTTCCTCACTCGTCCAACACAGGGAAGCCACAGGTCATAACATCAACTTCAATGGCACCAAAACCCTAGCCACCATAGAAAATCCCAGCCACAGAATCATCAGAGAAGCCATAGAGATTGAAAAAAGACCAGAAAGCATGAACAGAAGAGATGATTCCACCAGGCTGTCAATCATTTGGAAGCCTGCACTCACAAACAAAAAAATCTCCACACCACAAGCCAGGCAAACACCTGGGCACAAACAGATCCCCCCTGATACCTCCAGCTCAAACACACCCCAACCAGGCACCCAGATGAAACCCAGCTTCCTAACTAATGATAGCCGTCCATTTACCCGAAGCCAAGCTGCACTAAAGGCCTCCAATAAAGTAACACAATGTTGCCAGCCAATCAAGATACAAAAAGAGCCCCCCCCCCAAAAAAAGACAGAAGATATTAGTAGCAGAACACAGCAAACTCCAAGACCAACAAACACAGACCAAGACTCTCAACCAATCAGGAGGAAGAAAAAACCATTCTGACACAGCAATAGGCTGCCCCAAATTTAAATCTGAAACCACTGTAAAAGTCTAACTCATAGACAAACACCATACAGAAGCCTGATGATGGCAGATGAGATTCTGCTGAAACGTTGCTACAACTTTAAAAGCACCCCTATTATGACGTGGGAAAATACCCGAACAAAGCTGAATGCCAGACATGTAAGTACCCGCGAAAACTTAAGAAAACACACACACACACACACACACACACACACACACATATATATATATATATATATATATATGTATGTAAATATATATATATATATATATATATATATGTATGTATATATATATATATATATATATATATATATATATATATATATATGTATATGTATATATATATATATATATATATATATATGTGTGTGTGTGTGTGTGTGTGTGTGTGTATATATACATGTATATATACATGTATATATATATATATATATATATATATATATATATATATATATGTGTGTGTGTGTGTGTGTGTGTGTGTGTGTGTGTGTGTGTGTGTGTGTATTTTCTGAGGTTCTCGCTGGTATTTGTATGTGGATCTTTGGTTATTCGGGTTTTCTCCCGCGTAAGATTGGAAGTATCTAGGCCATGTTTCGATGAAGTCTCATTCATTATCTTCAGGCTTGTGTCTTCAGCTCTGTGCTTCTCCAATCTTCCGTGGGAGAAATATGTATGTATGTATGTATATGTATATGTATATACACATATATATACACTTTCAGGTCACACTTCAACATTTTAAGCAGTTAGGTACATTATATCATATCCCCATTTACTTCTTCTACCAACATTTTAGGGGTACTAATTTTCTGGAGAAAAATGGCAGGCATGGGGGAAAAAAGGTAAAATATATCTGTTTGAATTAGATCAGTTTGTCTAAAAATCTAGACCAAATATATTTTTCCTATACCTAACACTAATGCAAGAGAAATGTATAATCTGCCTAAAAGAAATCTGGAGATATGAACTGTGAAAGAGTTTTAGAAAGATAAATTGGGGTAGAAGCCTGAAAAATAAAGCAAGAAAAATCCAATGAGCATACACATAGACACATGCACATGAAAAAGACCAAAATGCCAGTCTCTAAAAGTCATGGCAGCAAAATCTTGTAATTTTCTTTGTTACACGTGTTTCTGATTTATATACAAAATGAAGAGGAGAAGTTTAGCCTGAGAATGTTATTTAGTGGCATAGTCAACAAAAATATAATCATGAAGATGGTAGGTTGTAAAGAGCAAATATGGTTAGCATTGTTTACATCTTGAGGCATAAACTGGGTACATTAGAAAGAAAACATTTATGACAGAGAAAATCTTGCTTTGGTTGAGAAAAACCCCCCACACAAATAGTTGTAGTCCTAAAATAATTTAGTAAAAACTTTCCTGTTGAAGTCATGCCACCATCAACAGAACTGTCTCTTGACATCTGAAGTAATGCACTGAAGATTCAACCTAAGACAGCATAATAATTGGACTAGTTTTCCCTTTTAGAAGAGTTGCTCTGTACAAATTGGAGTATTACAGGGAGCATTAGAACTTTTTGCTTGGGTGAGCAAAGGGGATGATAATATCTGATATTTTTGAATACAGATTAGCACATAGTAAATTAATTACTTTGAAAAGCAATAAAATCCAAGCTGCATACTTCTTTCTTTTGCTTTGATGGGATCCCTACTTCATGTGTGTTGTAACTATGTATCATTGCAACTATGTATCATTGCAACTATGTATCATTGCAACTATGTATCATTCATGTGTTTGCAACATTGTATCATTCACGTGTAATCATTAACTTCTGTCTCTTCAGTGACCTTTGCAAGGCACGTACAAGGGACAAGGAGCTAGACAGTTGTTAATAAGCTTATCCACATTGTAAATAATCTGTCCAGTATGCAGCTTTGTAAACATGCACATCCTGATGAGATTACCATGTTTGACTTGAGCTTTGATTAAATCATTTTCTTGTAAAAAAGCACAATAAAAGAGCGTGTGCCAAGACATTCGGGGCGCGCTCATCAAGAGGAAACCTCACTTCCTGTTGTTTCTCTTCCCTTCGCTCCCTATCATGAGCCGCCCATCAGATGCGGGATGGCAGATACCACATTCTGGTGACCCCGACGTGATTCCCTAAGGGGGATACGTTGTGACGTGCCCATATCTTATCAGCTCGATGGGAGCTGTGCATCGCCAGGCCTGAAGCGAATTGCACGTCATCGGATCTGAAACACGGTCTCGACTTTCGTAAGTATGGGTGGAAACTTTTCTCAACAACAGACGCAGCATCTGAAGGAATTGAGGGAGTTAGTCGCTTCTTCTTCTAAATATTCTGCTAATTTAAAGGGCTCGCCTGTTAAAAAGAAACCTATTGCTACATTATTGGCTTATGTGTGGCAACATTGTCCCAATTATTCAGAGGAAGGGTCCTTAAAAATTTCCACTTGGCAAAAAATTGGTGGACATCTCCATAGTCCTCCTTGTGCATCTATTGGCATTTTGGTCACTTGGAGGAAAATTATGGAGGCTTTAAAAGTCCATTATAAAATAGAAGCAGGGAGTGTGTTTGAATCTCCCCCGCCAAGTTGTGATAACTTTTCTGTCCTTCAACCCTCCGCTCCTGATGGTCATAAGTCATTACGGGATCCTCCCTCCATTCAATCCACTTCCATAAATGTAGAGCCCCTGTGTCCTCCACCACCCTCCCGAGGTGGGGGGGGTGTTGTAAAAGCCATTCAACAAGCCTTTTATGAAGGGGAAATGGATGAGGACACCCTTGCAGCTGCCTCCCTTTATCCTGTCATACAAGCCAGCAATCCCCCAGCTCCTCAGTATACCCCAATGCCATACAAAATAATTAAGGATTTGAAAGCAGCCTGCAAGGAAAATGGTATTCAATCTCGCTATGTACAGGGTCTTTTAGGGTCAATAACCCAACCAGACGCTGACTTGATAAATGCTGATTGGCGTACATTATTTACCATGATCCTCACGCCTTCACAATTTTTGGTCTGGGAGTCAGAATTTCATAAACGTACCGCAGCCGCAGCCGCTAGAGGCTTGCCGGCAAATGTCACTTTAGATATGCTTAACGGTACCGGCACCATGCTTACCATTGCCCAGCAGACTGCCACAGATGCAGCTGCTTTCCCTATATTACAGGATTGTGCTTTGGCCGTGGCTCGAAAAATTGATAATGCGGAATGCGTGCCCAAATCTTTCTCTAAGATTATCCAAGGACCTTCTGAGCCTTTTTCCTCCTTTATAAACTGTCTCACAGAAGCCTTAGAGAGACAAATTGATAATGAGGAGGCTTGTAATGAATTAAGTTTAAAAGTTGCCTATGAAAACGCAAACGCTGATTGTCAGAAAGTTTTGCAACCATTAATTAATAAGAAAAATGTTACCTTGGCAGATTATCTTGCAGCCTTCCGAATCATAGGAACCACATCCCATTCCATGTCTACTCTGGCTACAGCCATTACTGAAGGCATGCAGCAGAACATGGGCTCTCTTCTTCCCATTTCCCAACAAAATACTCGTAAAATGGGTAATTGTTTTAATTGCGGCAAGCCAGGTCACTTTAAGAGCCAATGCAGAGCCCCGGGTGGGGGAGCAAATATGTCAAGAAATCAGGTAGCTCACCCAAAAATGCCATGCCCTCACTGGGGCTATCACTGGGCTAGTCAGTGCAGAGTCCAAAAGAATGAACAGCAGAATAACCCTACAATCATTCAAAAACCTTTTTTGAATCAGGGAAACTAGAAACGGGGCAGGCAGCTAGCCCCACAACAAAGGCTGCTGAAACTTGCAATTTTTCTTCTTTCGCTTACGATCTTGTTGCTAATGAAATTGTTACTTATCTCCCTGGTATCGCTGACTTTCTCTTTGTGCACCCTGTTCAGCCTTTTCACATGCCCCCCGATATTCCAGTGCTAGTCTTTCCTGTAAGGAATTTAGCTGAACAAGGTATTCTTGCCTCTCCTTTTCTGCATGACCCCACTGTATTGTCTGATGTCTGCCTGTCTGTACTAGCTAATACAGAAGTTACTATAAATGAGGGGGATGTTGTGGCAAAAATGATTGTGCTCTTAGACCAACAACAAGAGCAACTCTTTGCAATTGAAAGACCAATTAGTCAACCGAAACCTACGGTAACATTCTTATTGAATGGTCGATCCTTTCTTGGTCTTTTAGATACTGGAGCGGATATTTCCGTCATTCGAACCGCTGAGTGGCCGGACACCTGACCTGCAGATGTGGCACCAGCGGTGAGAGGAGTGGGGGGACTCCAGGAGACTCGCATTAGCAGAAACTGGGTAAAAGCCCATTCCCCTGAGTCTCAATATGTTGCTTATATTAAACCAGCTGTAATTCCTCTGTATACTAATTTGTGGGGAAGAGACCTTATGTCACAGTTTAATGCGCAACTTACCCTCCATTAACCATGCTTCGCTTATATTTGACTAACAATAACCCTGTGTGGATTGATCAGTGGCCTCTCCCTTCTATAAAGCTTGAAGCCTTACATTCTCTTGTTCAAGAACAATTAGATAGAGGTCATCCAGAACCCTCATTGAGTCCATATAATACCCCAGTTTTTGTTATCAAAAAGAAAAACGGCGCTTGGCGCCTCCTTCAGGATTTAAGGGCTGTGAATTCGGTCCTCCTTCCAATGGGACCCCTGCAATGTGGTCTTCCAAATCCTAACATAATTCCTCAAGAGTATGACCTTGTCATTATCGATTTAAAAGACTGCTTTTTCTCCATTCCATTACACAAGTCAGATAGAAAATAATTTGCTTTTACAGTACCAACTTTAAATAATCAAAGACCTACCAAACGATATCAATGGAAAGTCTTACCGCAAGGCATGTTAAACAGTCCAACTATGTGTCAATTTTTTGTGGATTTAGACTTGCAACCATACAGGGACAAATATCCTCATTTTTTAATCTGTCATTACATGGATGATATATTGGTATCTGCACCTGGCCCAAAGGGCACGGTATTAAAAACTCTGCCGTGCCTGACCTCCATTTTAGGTAAAGCAGGGCTCATTATAGCCCCAGAAAAAATACAATCCAAACCTCCCTTTTCCTATGTAGGTCACAAGTTACTTGCTTCAGCTGCTGTTCCTTCCCTTCCCCTCCCAACACTTCCCCCAAAACCAACACTCGTGATCTTACAACAGTTCCTGGGAACCTTAAATTGGGCACGTCCTTATTTGGGTTTGACTACAGCTACATTAGCTCCTCTCTTTAATGCTCTCACGCAAGGTAAAGCCCCGTCCGATGTTATCATTCTAAATAAAGAGCAGTTGCAGGCATTAAAAGACATTTCCCATTTACTGGCTACTAGATGGGTGGATCGAGCTATAGAAAATTGTCCTTTATCAATTGCTTTATTAAATACTGTTCAGAGACCCACAGCTGTCATTATGCAATTTCATCAGACACAGGTTTTGATTTTAGAATGGCTGCATTTGTCTCACACCCCATGGACCACAATCACTAGTAAAGCCTCTGCATATTCCCAGTTGATCTTTAAAGGTCGACAAAGATGTAAGCAACTCATGGGATGTGAGCCTGTTTTAATATTCATTCCTTGTTCATTGACTACGTGGGAAATGCGATGGTCTAATTCAGAAGAACTACAATACGCTTTAGTAGAGTGGCCAGGGCAAATTTCTTGCCATTTACCAGCTGACCCACGGTTCACTTTTCTTAAAACTCTCCCTTTTGAATGGCATTCCCCCCTCTCAATATCTCCATTAATAGATGCACCTACGTTTTATGCAGATGGGGGGAAAATGTATGGTGCTTGTGCATGGTACCAGGAGGGAGAGTGGAAAACTAAAATTACCCCTCCGCAATCTTCTGCTCAACAGGCAGAACTTGCTGCATCTCTTATTGAGTTTCGACAGTTTCAAAAAGCTCCTTTTAATTTAATAGTAGATTCCTGATAAGTTTCTCAGATTTTGAAAAATATATATCAAGCCTATTTATCTCCTAGCATATCTGTTTCTTTGTTAAAGTTGTTGCTTCCTCTACAGCAATGTATCAACAGCCGCACGCATCCATTCTTTGTAGCACATATCAGGAGCCATCAACCTCTTCCTGGTATATTACAGAAGGGAAACAAGGTGGCAGACGCAGCTGCAGCAGCTGCATCCGGTAAATCAATTTGTAATCTGACAGCAGCCGAAAGCCATGATTATTTTCACCAAAATAAAAAAGCATTACAAAAACAATTTTCCCTAACTCAGGCAGAAGCTGCTGCCATTGTTCAACAATGCCCCACATGTAGTAAGCAAGGACATTCCATTCCCATAGGAGTAAATCCTAGAGGATTAAAAGCTTGCGAAATTTGGCAAATGGATGTAACTCAGTATCCAACTTTTGCCCCTTGGAAATATTTGCACGTTTCCATCGATACATATTCAGGGTTTATTCTGGCTGCTCCTCAAAGGGGAGAAACTGTAAAACATGTCATCAATCATTCAATTCATACCTTTGCCTCGCTGGGACGTCCAAAAGAAATCAAAACTGACAATGGACCTGCCTATACAAGTTCTGCTTTCCAGGACTTCTGTAACAGATGGGATGTAACCCACAAGTTTGGGATTCCCTACAACAGCCAGGGGCAGGCTATTGTGGAACGAGCAAACTTATCTCTGAAAAATGCTCTTGATCGATATTCGTTGCGGGAAAAAACCCTGAACCTCCCAGCATTGCAAAATTCTCTTAACATTTGTCTTTACACTTTAAACTTTCTTAATCTGATTGGCATTCCTCCCACTTCTGCTGCTTCGCATCATTTTTCCTCCCCCTCACCTCTGCCTAACAGACCTCTGGTATATTATCGCAGATTGCCAGATCCTGCCTTCTGAGCTTCTCACTTGGGGATGAGGCTACGCTGCGATCTTACTGCCAGACAAAACCACTTGCTGGATCCCTGGTAGGGCGGTTAGACCCTATCATGGGAATTCCTCCGCTACATCTGTATCTTAAAACTCTTCCTGATATTCTTGCCTATATCTTCTTTGCAATTTCTACCTTACTTCAACAAAACCTATGCTTCCTGTCAAAAGACTATTTGTGTTAAAACCATTTCATTAACAGAAGGCTATTATACTTGCTCCATGTGGGTACGTCATGAAAATGCTACCCGTAGTTTTCACTCTGTCACTTCTGTTTTATTTAAAGAACACTCTACCACTCGCTCTTTTGTTCCTTCTTTACTCTTCCTATGGAAAGGAACCTTAAAATCTTTTCCTCTATTCAATCTAAATATAGGGGGACCTAAATGTCCTTCTATTGTATTATGGGTTTCCCCACCCCAACTAACATCCTTGATGAATTACCAAATTAATCTTTATTGTCATTATTGTAATTATTATCCTTTTTCTACTAATTGCATTCCCTCCTCATCTCGTAAATGTTCTACAACTAACTTGTCCATAGCCCTCTCTCCTACTTGTCATGCTTTTATATACCCGAACTCTGATCCTGTCAACAAACGACGCTTCAAAAGAACTGTCCATGACGATCCGCAGAAGCCTCATAGAAGAGATAATATTGCTTGGACTATAACTGACTTTCAAGGAGTTCGTTTAAGTTATACAACCAATTTTTCTTGCATAGAAGACTTCTACCCACCACTTCAATTTGATTTGGCAGACTCACCCACACAACCAGGGGATATTCTGCAATCTACACCACTGCAGGAGGAACTTTAACATCATGCCTGAAAGGAATGTATTTTATCCCTGGCAATAATTTTGTTTGGACTTGTTCCACTGGTCTCATGGCATGTGTCCATGGGGATGAAATTGTTAAATCCAAATCATTTTGCATTCAAGTATGGCTTGTGTGTATAACTGTGATGATTTTATATCCCTACAGGTACCCATGGAATACCCCCTTTTGCAAAATCGTAAAGATTTAGATCTGTTATTTTTTAAAACAAGGGGGATTGTGTGCTATGCTTAAAGAAGAATGTTGTCTTTATGCTGATGGTGGGGGGGGGGTTCGTTTTCTATTTCGCCATGGTTTACAACCTTTTTAACTGCATTGGCAGGATCATTAATAATCACTATATTGATATGTATTATAGGACCTTGTTGTTTTAATAGAATATTGCAATTTTTAAAAAATCAATTATCCTCCATAACTGCTGATGTTAATGTGCTATTGCAAGCTCATGTTATATCCTCAACACCGGACGAAAAAATGTCATTGCTGAGTTACCGCTCCTTGGACAACCCTGACGCTGACGGGTCGCACTCTTGCCTAGATGACGGGGACGGCGAACATTTCAGAAAAATGGTTCCTGTCTTCTCGGACGAGGAAGAAGACTCGTCATAAATAATAAAAACAGAGGAGATGTTGTAACTATGTATCATTGCAACTATGTATCATTGCAACTATGTATCATTCATGTGTTTGCAACATTGTATCATTCACGTGTAATCATTAACTTCTGTCTCTTCAGTGACCTTTGCAAGGCACGTACAAGGGACAAGGAGCTAGACGGTTGTTAATAAGCTTATCCACATTGTAAATAATCTGTCCGGTATGCAGCTTTGTAAACATGCACATCCTGATGAGATTACCATGTTTGACTTGAGCTTTGATTAAATCATTTTCTTGTAAAAAAGCACAATAAAAGAACATGTGCCAAGACATTCGGGGCGTGCTCATCAAGAGGAAACCTCGCTTCCTGTCATTTCTCTTCCCTTCGCTCCCTATCATGAGCCGCCCATCAGATGCGGGATGGCAGATACCGCACATGTGATTAAAAATAAACAATATTTTTCTGAACTATTTCTTAGAGTTTTAATACAAAATTACATTTGACGTTTCAGTTGGCTGACAATCTTTTGTAAAAGCTTACTCTGCTCCAAGTTTAACCTATGTAGTCAGAAGTAGGTTTTTAAATGGAATTTATTTCAAAAAATTCCTTAAGCGATTGCAGTTACGCCCTAATTGCAGTGCTATTTTTATATAAATATACATTTATAGTGATATATGCTTGTTTACCATCTTAATTTCAATTGTATTTATAGCTATTTTGCAATAACTAAGAAAAAGGTTGTATAAAAATATATCTCCTGAGGAGTTATGACTATGGAATATCCTACATTCCTTCCCTACCTCTCTACACAACTACAAATTGTCAGCATGATGCTTGTGGTATATTTATGTCCATGTGTGTATGTGATAAGTGTGTAATGCAAACCTACCAATAGTTGTTTGTCTTGATCCTATTTATTACCTCCAACTTGCCTCCAGTTTCAAAGTAAATGCTTCTAAGTATCAATTTCCAGGAAATATCAGCAAGATGATGCTATTGAACTCCTGTTCTATTTTCTTATACATATGGCTAGTCATTCCTTGAATACGAAAATTTTTTATTTGATCAGCCCAACTATTCTTCAGCAAAAGAAAGCATTTCTATCTTTTTTCTCATTCCTTGTGTGTACTGTTAAGGAGATGTCCTTTCAGGCTTGTTTGCATATGGAGGATAATCCAGGACAAATTCCAGTGTAATATGGATCATAATTTTGAAGGTCCTTCAAAAATTGCTTAAAAAATAAAAAGCAAAATGTTAATTCATTTACAAAGAGATCAAGTTGAATTTATACATTAAGTTAAGCTAGCTAGGCTATTCATCAATAGAATCTTGAAGTTAAAACAGTGACAGTTTTCGATGTTGATGTCAAACAGTCCTTAACTAGATGAAATATATAAAAAAATTATATGAAATCAGTCATAAATAACTGTGAAGTTAAGTAGATTGTGAGCAAATTAATGAACAGACATACATTTTTAACAATATTTTCATGATCTGAAACATTTTTTTAAACAAAAAATTCAAATAACTAAATGATTTATTCAATCTATTTTACTATTGTTGAATTTTGTAGAACATCAACCCTATGCTGCCTTCTGCAAGAAAAAAAAAGGTCTCTAAAAGGCCAAGCCAATATTATTCCTATCACATCTGTCAGGTTGCCTTTTATCTGTTTTCATAAACTGATATGCAGAGGTGAGTAAGGATTTGCTGTATATTGTAGATTCCTAAGTTTGTGGTCTTTATTTGATTGCTTTCTTGCTTCATTTACACAACTCCCTTTTCAGTGCAGACCTCAGATTGGTGCAGGTCATTAAAAATAATAATTAATGCATTAAAACCCATATAATGCAAGGGTCTGAAAAAACAGACACTAAAAAAGCTATATAAACACATAAAGTGCTCATCCAATGGGTCATATCATTCTGAAGACCCTGTGCTGGAAAAAGGAAAAGGAAAAGGTCTTTAATGGTTGTCTAAAGGCATTAGGTCAGGGGCAGGTCGATCTCACAGGGACTGCTGCTTCAAATGGTCAGAACAGCAACAGCTAAAAAATGTGATAAAAAGTATTAATGTCAGAAGCTGTGGGAAGGAAGAAGAGGATAATTTATTTTTTTTTATTTTTTTTTTTGGTAAAAGTTTTATTGATTTTAACGACAGACAAAAGACATATAGGACATAAAACATAACATAAAAAAAAATATATCATCATAAATTTACAGTGTATTGGTTGATTTTTGTGCATCCATTTCATAGTCATCAAAATAATTATATTACATAATAACTCACATTATCAATCATCAATAAAATATCCCAATATCATTACTGAACAATCATTTGACTATAATTTAACTAATTCATACTTAAGCGAGATAACTATAATTAAGTTAAATTATTTTATAACAAATCATAGTATCATACCAAATCTATCTTAATAAAATATTCTTAAAATTTATCCAAACCAAGAAAAATTATATATTCATTATTTCCTAAATTTCTAAATGTTCTATTATTATATTATATTATCTAACCATTGATAAAAAAGATCCCAAACTTCATAAAATTGTTCATCTTCTCATTCTCTAATTTCAAATGTCAATCTACTCATTTCAGAACATTCCAATATTTTCTTAATAATTTCTTCCTCTAATGGTATTTTCTCACTCTTCCAGTGTTTGGCAAATACAATCCTAGCTGCTGTTAATACATTTACAATCAAATACTTTAAATTTTTATTATATATATCAGGTAAGATTCCCAATAAAAAAATCTCTGGTTTCAAATCTATGTGTTTCTTTGTGATTTTTTCCAGCCATATGCGAATTCTAGTCCAATATTTCCTGGCCTCCTCACAAGTCCACCACATATGGTAATATGAGCAAGGTATCTGATGACATTTCCAGCACTTTTCAGATTTATTCTTGAACATTCTTGCTATTCTTGTCGGGGGAAAGTGCCACCTGTAAAACATCTTATACAAATTTTCTTTATATGCTGTTGACATTGTCATTTTATAAATTTGTGACCCCAATTTTTGCCAATTCTCTAAATCAATCCCATATCCAAAATTCTTCCGCCAAGCAATCATTGTTTCTTTAACGTGTTCTTCCTCTAATTTAATTTCCAACAAATAACTATATAGTTTTTTAATCACTTTTTCATCAGTACCTGTCAAAATCCTATCTAAATCAGTCAATTTATCATAAAATCCTTCTATTTTAGAATCTTTAAGATATCTATTTGTGCATATGAAAACCAATTCATCTTTATACCCTGTTCTTCTAAATTTTGCATCATTTTAAGTTCACCCTTTTCATCCAATATTTCCCCATATCTAACTGTTTGTTCCTTCTTATAAGTTATAGGATACGAAAAAGCTTCTTATAAGTTATAGGATACGAAAAAGCTTCAATAGTTGATAACCAAACTGGAATTTTCAAATAACATTGTTTCTTAATTTTCTCCCAATTCAACTATAACGATTCCCGTATATAATGCCTTCTAAAATACCCCTGTGATTTAGTTCCCTTATACCATAAAAAGCATGCCAACCCAATAATAAATCATGACCTTCTAATGTCAACAATCTAGTCTTTCTTAACGTTATCCATTTTTTAACCCACATTAAGTTTGCAGCTTGATAATACAACTCCCAATTAGGAAGGCCAAATCCTCCTCTAATTCTAGCATCCTGGAAAAGTTTTAATTTTATTCTCGCTTTCTTGCCTTGCCATATATACTTCAACACAATTTTATTTAATTCTTCGAAGTAATCCTTACTTAACCTAATTGGTATTGTTTGGAACAAATATAAAATTCTGGGTAAAATATTCATCTTGATTGTTGAAATTCTACCTATCAATGACAATTATAGGTTTTCCCATTTTTTCAGGTCAGATGCTATCTGCTGTTTAAGCTTAATATAGTTATTCTCTTTCAGTGTAGTACATCTTGACGTCAAATATATCCCCAAATATTTAATCTTGGCAGAAAGGCTTAAAAAATATCTAAATAACTTTATTCACTCTGATCAGAATGGATTTTTACCAAAGAGACAGATTAAAGACAATATGAGGGTAATCTTGGACACATTGGAATATTATGAGGCGCACCCGGAAAAACAAATGGCTTTGATATTCTTAGATGCCCAAAAGGCATTTGATAATGTGAATTGGAGATTTATGTTATTACTATTGGAACAGATGGGCTTTGCTAGAAAATTTATCCAAGCAATAGAAGCTGTATATTATAAGCAAACGGCAAAAGTAATGATAGATGGAGAATTCACAGACTCTATTAATATTAAAAAAGGTACAAGACAAGGATGCCCATTATCTCCTTTGTTATTTGTATTGAATTGAATTTTTTTTTTTGAATGGTTGTTAAAAATTCTAGTATATCAGGCATAAGAGTCCTTCAGAAATATAAAACAGGGGAATATTATGGCAATCTACAAATTAAGCAGAAAAGATCTCAAAGGTCATGAAGCATTTTCCAGCAAATATTAAAAAACTTCTTTCAGCATATTTTCAAAGAATCATTCAGATTGAGTTTGAATATGTTCGAATTTAACTTAGTGTTCCAAGATTCTGGTTAACAGGGGATAGAACTAAGATACGAAGAAAAATTCTCATTTCTTGACAGACTTTTGACAGATATCCTAAAAAAGGGAGAGTGGAGAAGAGATAATTGTATTATTTGCCCTTTGTCATTAAAAATATTTTTATGCTAGATTACCCTAGCAAGCTGATGGTGCTACCCGCTGGATCAAGATTGTAAAACAATGGCAAAAATACATTGATTTTACTGGAATATGAGGAATATGTGATAAGTTGTAGGCTAAGCAGTGAAAACAAGGCATTAAATAATTGATACATAATGAATGAATTGTGCAAGATAATAAAATAGTAAAATAATAATTATGTAATTAATTAAATAGTAATAATAAATAATACAGGAAAGGCATGTTATTTTAAACTATAAAAAGTGTATCAAATTTCAACTCTTGTTAATTGTATTCCCAGGATCAGGATGCTTGCACATTAATATTAAGAACTAGCAAAAACAACAATTTTAATGGACTGGTCAACATTTATTTTTTATTCAAAGATTGAATGTACTGAGGAAAGAAATTTAAGATCTGAAGTGGAAAAAGTTTTCTCTCAGCTAAAGAAGTTATAGATTAGAATAGTTTGCCATCCTAAAGCTGGAAAAAGAAAAACTAATTAAAACTAATAATTACTTCCAAGGTAACTGCAGCAAAATGAAATTATTCTTGAAATGGTTCTATTAATATAACATATGTTCCTGGATATAGTATCATAGTACTGCACTGATTGACTGATTATGTGCCATCAACTCACTGTTGTCTCTTAGCAACCACATAGATTTTATTCAAGATGGTCTGTCCCTAACCTAGTCCTTCAGGTCCTCAAATTATACACCATCTGTACTATAACTGACCCCATTTACCTCTCAATTTTTTCTTCTATCTTTCCTGTTATAGACTAAGCCAACGCAGCGATACAACCCTAAACAGCTTTACTTTACAGCAGGCTTGTAATCTTGCACTTCTCATTGGCCTGCGAATAGCGAGTCGTGATTGGTTGTTTTTGGCCAGTCTGATTGGCTGTTAATGGGCCCCTCTGATTGGACACTTGTGAAAGCGGTAAACTCAAATCATTGGTTGTTTTGACAGCAGCCAGCTCTATAAAAGAGCTGTTGCTGCCCAAGTATTTGCTCTGTTCTTATTTTACAATAAAGAGTTGAAGTCACCGTTCGATGTCTCGTTTCCGTTCCTTGCGCCCATGCTCAAGACTTAACATTTCCCAGTATCAAAAGCTTCTCTAGACAGCTAGATTTTCACATAATGTGTCCAAAGTATGTTAATTTAAGGCTGGTCATTTGTGTCTTGAGTGAAAACTAGTAATACATTACAAGAGAGTCATGTGAGAAGAGTAATTTTATAACAGTTCCCCAAAATTAAAAGTATTCAAAAAGCAGCAATGCAAATGATACATTTCATGGTTTAAATTGATTATTTTAATTAAAAGAAACTCATATGTGTTATCCTCACATTTCAAACTTTCGAGTAGCGTAGAGTATCTAACACTTTATGCTATCTTTGTAAGTTATTGACTACCTTTCATGAACGTAAGTTATAAGCCACATAGTACATAATTAACCTGTAGAATTAATTTCCATAAGAGGAGGCAGTGGCACTAATGTACATTTAGAGTTGTTATAAAAGGAAATTTGCTAAATTAACAGATGGCAGGTTTATTTAGAGATGCTAGCCTCAAGACTGAATAATATCTATGGGTTAGTGTTAGTAATCTTCCAAATAAAAGATAAAAGATAATGTTGTTCACTTGCACAAAAGCAATACACTTTTTTATTTGCAAGTATTTTAGAGCTAACTGGTTGGCCTGTAAGGAAAAATACATTGGACGAAGCTTAGACTTCAGTTAGTTAAACTCATTTTGATCCAACAAGATTATTCTTTTATTACTGCAATGTTGCATATGAGAAAAGGGGGGGGGGACAGGGAGAGAGACTTGATTCTGTAATCTTTGATTTTTACTATAATTTCTAACAAAAAAGCAACCTCAGCTTAAGCATATTATTTATACAGACCACCTAGAACACCTTTAATATATTTTTATTTTAAAGCATGTTCTAAATAATATGCAAAACTCAAAAGCATTCTTAGAAACAAGATTTGCTTGAGTCTTGCACTTTGCTATGCATAATGTTTGCATTACAATAGTAAAATATAAACAAGCATCAGTGAGAGGTATATTGGAGATGCAGGGATTTAACATCTGTTATGTTTGGAGCATGGATGAGAAAAAATAGAGACAAGCCTCTGAACGGTGAACTTCAGCTCTTTATTTACATAGTGACTTCTAGCTTCTACAGCAGTTTTAACCCGCCTTATATAGGCAAACCCTGTAACTATTAACCAATAACCAACGAGGAGCGCTAGCTCTCATAACCAATAGGAACTCTCTGTTAAGGGCCAATCGGATTCCCCAGAGCGGGCCAATCTGATCCGGCCGTTTAACAACCAATCAGAAGTGCAGGGCCAGAACCCTGCACTTTACTCCAAGTTCACGCTTTATTAAAACTTTATACATTCACAACACCCCTTCCCCCTGGCTTCTGTTTGCAGGGCGCAGTTACATAGTCCCTTAGGTAGGACGGTTGTTTTATTTGTCTCTTTAATTTTTGCTGTGTCATTTGGCTGCAATCACACTGAGGTAGATCGTTGTTTGGCAGTGGGGCTGTTTCTGGTTCAGAGTTCATTTCCCCGTCGTTGCCCATGTTCTCTGTAATTCCCTGAGGTACTGTTTCCCTCTCTGGTTCCACTTCCTGAGTCTCTATTATGCCATCGTTCCCTTCGAACGGGTTTTCTTCTTCTTGGAATTCATCTTCTTCTGTACCTCCCCCCCTTCAGTCTGGTCATAGGGAAGTTCAGGACTGCCCGCCAGAAGCTGCAATCGTAATTGATCGATATGGCGTTTCCATAGTCTATCATCAAGGCATTGTACAAGGTAGGATCTTGGGCCGGTTACACGAACTACTGTCGCCTCCACCCACAATGGGTCGCCCGATAGGTTTTTAGCATACACCAAATCTCCTACCTGGAAGGCACAACAGCGGCCGCTGGATCCTATTGGTTTTTCCGGTTCGTAAGCTGGGTGTAACCAGTTGAGGTGGGAGCAGAGTTTTCATCCCATTAGCAGCTCGGCGGGAGTTTTGTTGGTGAAGCTATGCGGTGTGATGTGTTGTAAAAAAAGGATTCGATTGATCTTGTCGTCAATGTTGTCGTAGTCTACCTTCTGTAAGGTTTTCTTCACAAATTGTACCATGCATTCTGCTTTGCCATTGGTCGCAGGGTGCGCAGGTGAGGTGAGCGCATGTCGAATGCCGTGGTCAGCGAGGTACTGCTCGAACGACAGTGCTGTAAATTGGCACCCGTTATCGGATACCAGGACGTCTGGTAGTCCGTGGGTTGCAAATAGTCTTTCCAAGGTTTTGATAACTGCCTCGGAGGTTGTAGTCATCATGCGATGAATCTTGAGCCAATTTGAATAGGCGTCGACGGTTAGTAGAAAGGTGTGACCTTTGGTCAGCCCCGCGAAGTCCAAGTGAATTCGGGCCCAGGGTCTGCATGGTGTCTCCCATTCAGTAGGAATGGCTTTAGGTGGGGCGTTGCTCACTTCCTGGCATTTTGGACAAGCTTTAACCCAATGTTCGATTTGCTTGTCAATGCCCGGCCACCATCCGTAGCTTCACGCAAGGGCTTTCATTCGCTCGATGCCGGGGTGGCCATCGTGCAAGGTTCTCAGCAGCGCTTTCTGGAGTCGTTCTGGGATAACGACTCTATCGCCCCAGATGACACAGCCTTTTTGGGAGAACAACTCGGTTTGTCGAGTCTTGAATGGTGTGAAGTCATCTGATAATTGGTCCAAAGGCCATCTGCGTTCTACCCAGTTTAGGACTCGCACTAAGGTGGGGTCACATTTGGTTTCTCTCGTGATATCTCGGGTAGTTAATGGCGGCGAGTTGAGTGCCTCAATTTGCAATGTGGTTACCGTTGGTGCAGGATCGTCGAGAATCTCTGAAAGCGGTGTTCAGCTCAATGCGTTGGCATGGGGAATGGCTTTCCCCGGGCAGCATTGCAGCCGATAGTTATAAGCAGCTAAGAATTCTGACCATCGAGTCATCCTAGGGGATAATATGTAGGGGGTCGGCTTATCTCCGGCTATTATCCCCAATAATGGTTTGTGGTCAGTCATGATAGTAAAAGCCCAGCCATACACGTACTCGTGGAATCTTTTAACGGCTGACACAATTGCGAGGGCTTCTTTATCAATTTGTCCATAATTTCGCTCAGTTTTTGAAAGTGTCTTTGAAAAATATGCAACAGGGGCTTAGTTCCCATTAGGCAGTACATGGCTCAAAATGGCGCCCACTCCGAAAGGCGAAGCATCACATGTTATATTTAACGGCAAAGTCTCGTTATACTGCATAAGTACAGAGTCAGAAGTGAGCAGTTTTTTCACGTTGCGGAACACCTGTTCTTCTCGGTGACCCCATAACCAATTTGCTTTCTTATCTAACAACCGGTGTAACGGTTCAGCGACCGTTGCTTTGTGCAGTAAAAATACATTATAAAAGTTGATGAGGCCTAGGAACGCCTGGAGATCGGCCTTGTTTCTTGGCCTGGGAGCGTTTTTTATCACCCTTAGTTTACTTTCAGTAGGGTGAATACCCCGGCTATCAATTAGGTACCCTAAAAACTCAACACTGTCAGTACACAATTTACATTTGTTTTTCTTTACTTTAAGACCGGCCGCTTGGAATTTTTTTAGGACTAATTTTAACCGGGGCCGCAATTAATACATCGTCAAAATAAGGGACCACACCCTTAATCCCTTGTAATAACCTCTCCATAAGGCTCTGAAAAATCCCCGGGGCTACACTAACTCCGAATTGAAGCCGGGTACATTTAAAGGCTCCTCGGTGCGTCACAATCATTTGTGCCAGTGCCGTCTTTTCATCAACAGGTAGTTGCTGATATGCCTGAGCTAAATCTAATTTAGCGAAGACTTTCCCGCCCCCCAGGGAGTGGAGGAGATGCTGCACCACCGGCACTGGATATGCGTTCTGCTGTAGGGTGTGGTTCAAAGTGGCCCGGTAGTCCCCACAAATTCGGATCGACCCATCTGGCTTAATGGGTGTTACAATTGGGGTTTCCCAGGGGGAGTGATCAATGGGCTCTAACACCCCCTGAGCTTTCAGTTTGTCAAGTTGTTTGATTTTCGACTTTAAGACAAACGGAACTCGACGGGACTTAAGTCGGATGGGAGCTATCTTTGGGTCTAGATTGAACGAAATCGGGGTCCCCTTGTACTCACCTGAGCTGTCCACGAAGATGTCCCTGAACTCATGGATGAGGTCTCCCTCCCAGTCACTTCCGCTGACTTGGTTTATGCCGGCCACTTCAATGCCGAGGGGCGTGGACCATTGGAGGCCTAGTAGGTTAGGCCTGTCTCTATCGGTGACAGTTAGTGGTAAGTACGCTGTGTGCTTCTTGAAGGAGACTCGGACTCGGCAGGAACCGACGATGGGGATTCGATTCCCTTGGTAGTCCTTGAGGATGAGTCTTTGGAAGTGGAGATCTTGGCGTTGAATCGTGGGGATGAGTTGTTTAAGGGTCTTCCAGGACCCCATCGAGAGGGACGATCCGAGTCGACTTCCATGTGGCAAGGCTGGTCCTCGATGGCTCCTGTGATTCGTATTTTCTTGGTGTCTAAAGCTGAGGCGTGACCAATAGTGATAGTATGGTGAGCCTCTTCTCTCTGCAAAACTTGATTTCTGTAGGAGTGGTTTACTGGCTCTCGCCATACAGGACGGTTTCCTGTCGATTGGCGATAGTTAGTCCCTTTTGAGGCCTGACCAGGTCCTGGTAAGCTTCGGCAGACCCGTCCGATGTGGCCTCGCTTCCCGCACTCATGGCAGAGCGCATCGCGGAATTTGCATTCAGACCTGGCATGGTTGGCCTCGCAGCCAGCGCAAGGGTGTAAAGGCTTCGGGTGGTGGTCCCAGTAAGACCGCAGTCGATGGACCCCTTCTTCGTCGCTGTCTGACGACGAAGAGAGGTCCTCGTGGTGCGTCGTTGCAAGCTGCCCTTCTGACCTGGATAAAATGTCGCTTGTCGGTGGTGGTACCGGAGCGCGGTTTCAGCGTAGTTGTGCAGCCGACTTCCTGGTTGCTTCTGCTGCAGTAGCATCAGAGATGGCGTCGGCAAGACTGATGTCGCCTTTCGCCATCCAGCTTGCTTTGAACGCCTGGTGCATCTAGTCCCAGAACTATGCGATCTCTTAGTGCTTCTAAATCGGTGAATCCGCAGAGGCCTCCCAAATTTCAGAGGTCTGCTATGAAGTCGGCCACGCTTTCTCCCTTTCACTGGCTCCTCTGATAAAACTTGTGCCGTCTCACGAGCATAGGCACAGTCGGTGCATAGTGATCTCGTAGGAGAGGTTCGAGGTTGTCCCAATCCATCGCCTTCACTTCTCGGGGTTTTGCTAGTGCTTTAGCCATCTTAAATACGGTTGGACCGCAATGCGTTAGGAACACCACCCGTTTGTTTCCTGGTGTGGCCTCCTTTAAGTTGTTGGTTTCTAAGAACATTTGGAAGCGATCCATGTAGGACTCCCAGTCCTCCTGTACTGGATCGAACAGAGCAGGTGGTATGACGACGACGACGGACATGATTCCGTTGTGTAGCGTCGTCTGTCACATGCTCGGTGTTCTTCAAAGTTTCGTTGGTTCAGATGTCTCCACATCCCATCCTCGTTGCCAGTGTTATGTTTGGAGCATGGGCGAGAAAGAATGGAGACAAGCCTCTGAACGGTGAACTTCAGCTCTTTATTTACATAGTGACTTCTAGCTTCCATAGCAGTTTTAACCCGCCTTATATAGGCAAACCCCGTAATTATTAACCAATAACCAATGAGGAGCGCTAGCTCTCATAACCAATAGGAACTCTCTGTTAAGGGCCAATTGGATTCCCCGGAGCGGGCCAATCCGATCTGGCCATTTAACAACCAATCAGAAGTGCAGGTCCAGAACCCTGCACTTTACTCTAAGCTCACGCTTTATTAAAACTTTATACATTCACAACAACATCCATACTGTATAATTCATGGACAAATGCAGCCAATGCTGTCTGGATGTCTTTTCTAGGTTTCAAATCAGAAGCCTTCTTAGAGATGTTGGCATTTGATATCTTTGTCTTTGTATTCTTCTATTAAGCCACAGTCATAAACTTGAAGCATGTTTTGTTTGCAATCCTCAATTACCTAGATATGCTTTATTTCTGATTAATTTCTTCTTTAAAATGTCTGCTTTCAAAGTTCATGTGCATCTTTTATTCTCTAATACTATATTAGCATTATATAAAGCAATCTATATTGCATTAGGATCTTTTTAAACTATTATTGTTATTATTTACATTCGTATGTTGCTTAACTCTCACAGATTCTAAGTGTTGTACAAACTATTTGAAACATGAAAAAATGAGACAAGAAAAAAAAAACAAGAAATTAGAGAAGTAGAAATGAAGGAATAACAAACCGTGTAGAAACATAGGAAAACAAAGAGGTTTCAGTCATCCTTATCAAAGGCCTGAGTGGAATACTAGCAAGTTGAGTTATTTAGATTTTAGGGCAAACCTTATTACAAAGGGCAGGAACTGCAACTGAAAAAGTATACTCCCAGGAAGCCCTTGAATGGCATTGTTTAACTGAAAGAACCTAGGATCATGGTGGCAAATCTATCGCATGCATGCCACAGGTAGCACGCAGAGCCCTCTCTGTGGGCACACAACCGTTGCCCCAGCTCAGCTCCACTGGGCATGTCCATGTATCTTCCGCCAGCCAGCTGATCTCTACTGCACATGCGGTGGATAGTGCGCTTGTGCAGGGGATGGGGCACATGCATGGGGATGGGGCATATGTGTGGGGGTATGCACATTACATTTTTAGTATGTGGACACACATTTTGGGCACTTGGGGCCCAAAAGATTCTCATCACTGAACTAGGGTTTGTAATCCTATGACATTGAATCAGCCAGCCAAATACTATGGGAATTAGGCAGTCCCTCATGTAAGTAGACCTTATGCCATGTAGGGCTTTAGAGGTGACAACCAGCACCTTGAATTGCACTCAGAAGCAAACTGGCAGAATACAGTTTGCTAAGCAGAAGTGTTACATGGGCATATTGATGCATGCCACGATGATCATGTTACTGCATTCTAATTCAGTTGAACCATCTGGATGATCTTCAGGGCAGGCCCACACAGAGTTGCAGTAGACCAGCCATAAAGTGCCAAGGACATGAGTGACTGTCTAAATAGCTCCCTGATCCTTGAAACGGTGCACTAAAGAAAGCTTTTTATGTACACTGTGAACTTATGCAGCTTGCATGTCCAATCACACTTGGCCAATATTCTATTCTATTCTATTCTATTCTATTCTATTCTATTCTATTCTATTCTATTCTATTCTATTCTATTCTATTCTATTCCTACTCCTCCTCCTCCTCCTATTACTAGTCATATTACTATTCCTATTATTACTCTTATTACTACTCCTGCTTCTACTTCTATTTCTACCTCTACTGTTTCTATTTCATTTCTATTATTTGCATAGGGTTTCCTAGCCATAGCTACCACCTGTTCATTGAATAGGAGCTGTGAGTTCAGGATCAATAATTTGTGCACACCAATTGGGAAGTGCCATCTTCCCAAGGTCAGTGATAAAATATTGAGGATTGAGGAGACCCAAATCTCAATCTTGGTATGATTGAATCATAGATACTTCCTCACATTTAAAACCCCATGGCTTCCAACAGCCGAACAGTTTCCCTTTCTGGGCAGAAGTAGAAAGATATAATTGGATATAATCAGGAGTAGGAGTCAATTTTTTTAACAACCAGTTCTGTGGGCATGGCTTAGTCGGTGGTCATGTTGTTGGATGAGTGTGGCAACTCAATATCATTCACATCAAGGCATGCATCTCCTTGCCTGGCCTCTCATGAATATGGGGATGCTGCAACAGTCGTAAGCGTGAAAAATGGTCATAAGTCACTTTTTTAGTGCCATTGTAACTTTAAATGGTCACTCCACACAAGCAAAGTACCAGCAAAGGAGAGGAAAAAAACTCCAGAGAAGTTCCTGAGACAGGAAGTCTAGTCCTGCCAAGAATGTAATAAGGGCTAACAGAGAGATAGTTTCTGTAAGCAACACCAGAATGTTTCCTTCCTGCCTTCCTTACAGGATTAGACCAGTAATTTCTTCTAACAACTGGTTCTCTGAACTGCTTAGAATATTAACAACTGGTTGTAGCAAATAGGTGCGAACCTGTAGAATCCCACCCCTGGGTATAATCATCTTACTGATCGTACTTACCCCAAAGTTGCAAACAGAGGATCTGGGAAGAAACAAAAGAATAACAAAAACAGGATATAAGAGTCTTTAAAAGCTTAGCAACTGTTTAATTAATTTTTTTTCAGATTTGTGTGGTTTCTGTTGACCTAGAAGTAAAACTAACAACTTTATTTCCTATTTCCTGACTATTTTCTATTATGACTTTCTAAGAACTGATGGATTCTAAAATTACAATTTTAATTCTCAAGTGAAAACCAACTCATACTGTATTATCATTACTAAGTGGCAGGTATAAATCATTGGGCATGGATCCTGTGAGGCTCAAACGTTCTTATCAAAACTTACACACCCATTCCAGCATTAGCTGAATTCTTATACCTAGGCATTCTATGTAATGCTAATATTGATTTAATGATCTATCTTAAGCCCTACAATTATGAAAGCATTCAGGATTTTAATTCAGTCCTGTTTAGGAAACAATAGAAAAAGTGCATATGTTGGAAAATATTAATTGAAATCTCTTAATTGAAGTCATAGGTATAAATGTGAATTATGTATATATTAAGCTTCTGTAGAAAAAGTTATAGAATTAAACTTAATGACTAACTTTTAAAATCTTTCAGTATTCATTGCTTATTATACACCTTTGCAATGCTAAGTGTGGTTTGATAACTATAAATACATGTTGGCTTACATTTTTGTCAGATTCACAGACAGAAAGAACTAGAACCCCATATGACAATTAGATCTGGCCCATCTGTTTATGTTTCAATGTATGTCTATTCTGTGATAGAGAGCAATAAGCAAGTTTAAAAAATCCTCAGTAATTTTAACTTTTTCTCCTTTAGGGAAAAAAAAAATCACATCAAAGCTGACCTAAATGAAATTGCTGTTTTTTTTGTGGGACATTTTTTTAAAAAACAAACCAATAATTGGCCAGTTGGTGAATTTCCCTAAAGCTATTCTAAAATACAAAACCTTATCATAACTAAATGCTTCTTGTCCTATTATCTATTAAAAGAGCAAGATCGTCACTTAAAGACCCCAAATTGCCTGACAGAAACCTTATAAAACATGCCCTAGAATGAAAAAAAAAATTCTTTCAGTATTCATGTGTCTGTATATCACAACTTAATTTTGCATTTTAATAATTACTGTTAGACCCTTATAAACATTCAGATGTTTTTTATTTTTTTCTACTAAACCTGCTCCTGTTCCATTTCTGTTATTTATTCTACCCAGAGAGACATGCTGAAAGATTGCAACTATTCTATCTAACAAAATTGTGCCTGCTAGCAACAATTCTTGAGAACTCCCAATTTTCTTA
This sequence comes from Hydrophis major, assembly GCA_033807585.1. Classification (NCBI taxonomy): domain Eukaryota; kingdom Metazoa; phylum Chordata; class Lepidosauria; order Squamata; family Elapidae; genus Hydrophis; species Hydrophis major. The sequence continues at coordinate 60,482,802 of CM066331.1, read as the reverse complement.
ATATAATTTTCTTTCTGCTTTTGTGAAAAATCTCAACATTTTTAATGGCTGGTGAATGAAAAACAGTCATCTGCTCAAAGATAAAATGAGTTATATTCACAATCAGTTTCTAAAGCATAATGGGTGATTTCCAACTAACAAAATGTTAGGATCTGAAGGATTTGCTAAAATCTATTGAAAGCCACAAACTGCAGTTACAGCTATTCTTCAGGATTTGCTTTGCTCAACAGAGACATGGCCAGATTAATATTGTAGGGCAGTATGCTGGCTGGAGAATTCTGGGGTTTGAAGTTCATGTTGAGGTAATTCCCCGTTAGAAGAATGAGTGCACACAGGGAGAAGTAGTGAGAATGGTGAAGAATAACACACAACTAGCACACATATACACTGTATAGTAAAATGTAGGTTTTTACTTCCAATAAACGTTTAAGCAAAGTCCAAAACAAGCAGTCCAAGTCATTGACAGTTAAAGTAGTCAGTTTTCAGTCCAGGGATAATCCAAATATCAAAGTCCAGTATCAAAAACAGTTCAGTAACAGACTTACATCAAATCCAACTATGATCAGCAACAGTCAATACAAGAACTGCAACACTCTCCAGAACAACAGAATAGAACAACCCAGGTTTCTGGCTCCATCTTATGGCCATTTGAGGAACCACACCCAATTACCATTTTAGCATTCCCTTAAAAGACAGTATTTAAATGTCTATCCTGGTTTATATATTTTCCAACCCAACTAACTGTTAGGTGACTTACATTCCAACAGTCCTCACATCTCAGTCAATATTTATATAAATTAAAAAAGAGCAGTGAAAAACATACAAAAATAATGCATAATAAATAATCCCACTGTCACATCATATGCTGTCCCTTGATTGTTTTGAATCAAGAGCTCTGTAGAAACTATAGCTCAGAAACAGATAACCTATTGCTAAAAGCATATATGGAATTATAATGAGTTGGGATTCCACAAGACTGAATCCACTGAAAGAAAGATTTATCAACAGAAGGGCCAGTCACAAACACTCCTCTACCAAAAAACAGAGCAATGAAGTAACTCTGCCTAATACAGGGTCTTTCTTCTATTAAAACATGATATGGTTCTGAACAAAACACATACAGGATTACAACTGCCCGTTTTTATTTTTTAAGCATACCTTTGTGAGGCACAGAGGCATTGTTGTGAATGAGGCCAACACTTCACTTTGCAATTTGCTAGATACCCATCTAATCTTTTTTAATTAGTTAGGGAGCTATTGTGGATGTGTTGCTTATCTCTATTATAAGTTAATAAAGATGTGACCTTATTTATCAAACTTTGATATTCTTTCCTATTCTTTCTTTTCTACCATCAGCTTGCTGAGTCCAAGTTATAGAGACCTCATCCTAAAGTAAAACAAATAATTATTTTATATAGCTGCTTCATAAGTACATATTGTCTTTGGAAGGGGAAAAAAAGAACAAACCTGAAAAAGGGACAAATCTGGAAGCGGTTCATAAGGATTTAAAAAAAAAAAAAAAAAAAAAACTCGCTAATTATTTCTGCATATAACTTTGCTTTATGAAGGAAAATTTCTGAGCAAAATCAATTACATCTAAAGAACAGAGTTCTGAAATGGGACAATCTTTTATAATAAGAAATGTAATAAGGGACTATATTCATAAGTTCAAAAAGTTTCCCTGTTATTTTAGATTCATGCTAATTATGTTGTTATTGAAATAGTATTACATAAGAAATATGGTAAGAATTATAGAATATGGCAAGAAATTATCAAAATAACTTTTACATTTTTTTATTTTAACCCTTTATGAATTCTAAAAATAAATTATCTAGCTTTAATTTAAAAAGAATCAGTATTAAGTTTCTGTTCTCACAAACTTGCCTCATTTTTTATACATGGTATTCTACATTCCAGTCATAATTAATTTTCTATTTGGGCTAATTAAGTTAAATATTGCACAAATGAAACAAACTGATGGCAGGGAGGAAGGCAGAGAACAGTGTTTGATTCCCCAGCTTGGATCTCTAGGATCTACTAACCCAGGACTGTCAAGCCCAGATATGTCACTCACAGCCGAGATATGTCATGCGCTGGTTGTGCCCAATTTAGCAAAGGGGGAAAATGTTGTGATATGTCTCATGACAATGCCGTGACAACATGAGTTTGACACTCCTGTACTAATTTTTGGTCCTCTTTCTGGCAGAAACATTGCTCTTGATTGCATTTTTAAAAAAATCTTCTTACCTCCATGAAGATTTCAATAGAATTAAAAAGCTAGATCTCCCAAATTAAACTTTTTATACTGCTGTGAGTCCTTCTATATGATTATTAGTGTTGGAAAACAATGAGTAAAAATGTCAACATATTCGATACTCATTCGAGTTGTGGGTTGTCATTGTTTTTTGAAGCTGTTCTTTGAAAATATCCTTCTAAGCACTTCAAAACATACTGAAATCTGTGGCATACTTGATCCTTTAATTTGTTCATCACTGACACATAGACTGCCTCACAAGCTACCTTTGATTTACTCTATTTTTATTTAGAAAGCATGAGAAGTTCAATCTCTGAAATTTAATTGGTTTGTGCTTTCAGGCATACCTTGTCATATGGTAAGTGTGATGCCTAAAAACAGCCAAAGCATGTGACTTTTTCCATGTCTCTGTTGAAAACTTTTTGAATATTTCCTACATTTTGCTTCAGATCCATTCAAAAGTAAAAGCCTGATTTAAAATGCAGCAGTTAGTGCTGGCTGACAAATGTTTTCTCATCTTTAGCACTGTTGGACTCTTTTACTGATACCACATGTTCATCTTGGGATCTATATACTTCTAAGTATGTTCTATCATCTCACAAAAATATGTATTATCCCCTACACTTTTTTAGGAGATTAAAAAATTCCAGCCAGTTATTTCTGAAACATAAACAAATAAATTATTTTTGCAAATTTTTATTTTTTATGAATTAAATTAAATGTCAACATAAAAGGGAGCAAAAACAAAAAGCATTTGAAATGTTATTAAGGTACTAAAACCAACAACAATTTGCCAGTACTTCAGAAATGAAGTTTAAGGAACCTTAAATATTTAGAAATGGAGAATCTTTACTGATCTTCACTAATTTAGTCACATTCATTGAACTCCAAAAGCTTGAGTTTCTCCATTTATCCTAAACAAGTAAAAAATAAATAAAAAAGGCCAAGTACAAGGTAAAGAGTAGGGAATCCAGTAAATATTATCATTGTAGTATGCATTATATTGATTTGAATAATAGGTAATCCTTGACGTATGACCATTCATTTGATGACTGAAGTTACTACAAAGCTGAATAAAGCAACTTATGATCTGTGTCTAAAGTTAAAGCCATTGTGCTGACCCCATGGTCATGAGTGCTTGGCACCCCACCATACATAAGGTGACGTGAAGGGACACTTCAACTTTTCTCAACCACCTATTTTTCCCTATCTATGCTCTTTCGGCCCTCACAAGCCATGTTTTCTGCCACTCTAGTACACTTTTTCTTTCTTCTTGCTCCAGCTATGGATAAGAATGCCTGTCTTGGCCCTTTTCAAAGCAACTTCTGGCCATACATAGCTTTATTTCCAAGGTTGTACATGGCAGATTTCTCACAAGACATGGGTAAGATGGATTCACATGGCCAGGAGCTGCCTCATGAAGGACCACACCAGGAATGCCTTGTTAGTAGCAAATGAAAGAAGTTGAGGAGGGTCAGCTGTCTTAGTGGATGGCAAAAAACTCCTTGCAGGGCATTAAGAACTTTTCAGAACAGGATAGGACAGGTGACTGTGACTGGGTGACCTTCCCAGCAACTGTGGCTTCAAGTAGCACTGTTGTAGCTTCCCAGGAAGCTACAGATTTTTGTCATGTGGTAAACCAGGATTGTATGATTAAAGTTCCCAAAGGCAGCTGTGACTTTGCACTGCACTCCAGTTCAAGGTCTTCCTGCAGCTGCCCAGAAGCCCTTTGTGCAATGTTGCAAGTAGTTCTAGAGTCACATAATTCTAAAATTGCTTTCTGCCCTGCCAGGCAGGATGCAACATGGCCAAAAGGGCAGAGATGGGAGGTAACAGGCACTTAGTAGGAGATGAAGGAGAGACAGTCCCTTACCTTTGAAGAAGCAAGGCTCAGGGCTGGAAGGAACCAAGCTAGGAATGGCTTGGATCAGGGTGTGTCCTCAGCTAACAGCCAATGAAATTTGATTAACAGTGGCAATGGAGATGCTGAGATTGCCATAGAATGTGGTCAAGTGACACCACATTTTTTGACTGAATTGTTTATTTATGAATTGCAATTCCAATTGTGGTTGATGACTACTTTCATTATGCTGCCTATGTCTAATGAGCATTCTATTTTAATTCTCAAGTTCTCATTAAAAACAGTAGCATTCTTTTTTCTGTGCTGTAAAGGTTAACTTTTTTGAAATGTTTTCTGTAATAGTACCTTCTAAACAATAATTAAATATAAAATATTTTTTTCTAACCTGGTGAATGGTCCCTGAAATGCAAACCCATCTAGTTAGTTCTGCAACAATAGAGTTATTATTCTCTGGCAGCTTAATTATTATGTTCTATCACATTACTACAGGTTTTTAATAGTACTTCACAGATATTATTTTTGTCATCAAATATCACTTTGGGGAGAAAAGTTAATAATTTAGAACTTTTACATTAAAAACATTTAAATAGTGAATATGATGTCATCACTAGATACCTTTTTTGTTATGGGTGGAATCAAAAATATAAACTCCACAATGGATATCTTGTTTGTAGTAAGATCTTCTGTCAGAATGTCAATTGTGAAGGCCCAGGCAATTCATGAAGTCAACACTCTGAAAAGTAGTATGCCCATGTTATGCTTTCATAAGTGGAATAAAGTCCAGTTACTTTTACCATGGGTGGTAGAAATGGGGAAGAACTAGTTTAAATCTGGCTTGAACTTCAGTTCTAGAGTTTATTCTAAACTCTTCTTTTTAGATCTTCAAAAATGCAAAGTGCAATATTTATTTTGGTAGAAGCAGAACAATAATTCTGTGTAATTCTGTGATTCATATAGCATCAGACAGTATAGCCAAAAGAACAGAAATAAAAATCAGGAAGTACAAAAAACCAACAAGCGTTGTTCTCTCACTGTATTTCATTCCAGGACTTGGCAGTAAATCGCAGATGTACACTTAATACTTAACACTTAATTCAACTGTTTATTAGACTTGGCAGATGACTTGTGGGCAAGACTCATTTAGATTAGAATTGTTACTGCAGACAAGAATAAAGTCTTTAATACACAAGTTGATTGTCCATTTCAGGGAAAAGTAATTAGAAACTTTATATATCTATGCTCCAGAAGTTAAAGTCTGGTTTTCTTCTTCCTTATATTCCAAATTAATGAATAGTTGGTTGGTATTTGATGGCCTTTGGAGATGACTATTGAAATATAAAATAATGGTTCTCAGTATCTGTGCAGATTCTCAATCAATCAGGATTGAGGAGTGAAAGTTTTCAAAGGAAAAAAAAAATCAAGAAAGAGATATTAGGTCTTGTACTATGATAACGGGAAACAGTGATTCCTAAGCTAGTGAAAACCATTATACCAAGGATTGTTATGCAAAAGGCAACTGGACTTTCTTAATTTTTTCCTTTAAAATGTTTCACTTCTCATCCCAAAAGCTTCTTCAGTTGGATGAGAAGTGAAACAGTTTCAAGGAACAAACAAGGAAGCCCAGTTGCCTTTTGGAAAAGGACCTTTGGAATAATAGTTGTCACTACCTAGGATAAATTGGTTTCCACTTCATCTACATCAGTCCAAGACCTAACATCCCTATTATTTCATGTAAACAATCCAAATTGCTTCAAAGCCACCATTATCCAAATTCACATTAAAATATTTACATTTAATGTCTTCATTTTAAAAAAATCTATATGTCAAATGCTCAGTCAAAAGCAGGTTTAAAATAGGAAGTCCATAAACAGGGGCAAAAGTTACCCTTCATGTTATTCATCTACAATACATGTCCCTTATCACATTTTCTCCCAATAAAGCAATGTATTTTATTTTCTGTAGTATTTTATTTATACTATTTTCAATGTATAGCTATGCTTGTTGTATATGCATATAACATTTTCTAGTGATGCCTCCTCCTCTTCTCCTTCTCTTCTCTTTCTGAGTTCATTAGTACTTCACAGATTACATCCCAGAATTCTGAAGGAACTGGCAGATGTGACTTGGAACCATTGAATCATATCTTTGAAAGATCCTGGAGTACCAGGGAATGAAAAATATATGATATGGTTCTCATCTTCAAAAAAAGGAGAAAAACAGATTTGGGAAACTATAGACCAATCAGCCTGTCATTAATCTTCCAGCCTGGGAAGATCCTGACAAAGATAATCAAGCAACAGATCTGCAAATACCTAGAAGCCAGTGAAGTAATAACTAGGAGCCAACATGGGTTTATCAGAAACAGTTCATGCTAAACAAATTCTATTCCATTCTTTGACAAAGTGACTAAATTAGTTGACAAGTGAAATGAAGTGGATATAATGTACTTAGATTTCAGCAAGGCATTTGACAAAATACATCACAATCTCCTTGTTGGTAGGATAGAAAAATATAGGCTAGAGAGCATCACCTGATGGATATGTAACTGACTGACAAATCACACTCAACATGTAATCCTCAATGGAACTTCATCTACATGGAAGAAAGGAAGCAGTGAGGCACCACAAGGTTCTGTTTTAAGCCCAATACTCTACAACATCATCTCATTCTCCTTCAAACAATAGTACTCTGGCTTCATATAACATATGTTACAAGTTCTATTTATACTACAAGAAATCTCTGAATCTAAAAATTAACTCCAAAATTCAGTAACTGAGAGCTAGGTCCTGTTGTTTTTTTACATAAAACAAATTTTGAGTAGCAAAGGATTCACTTGTACTTTTAAAAATTCTTTTAACAGCTTTCCACTCTGCAATATGTTCCTTATATATTTAGCCATGCATTTTTAAAGGTTGTGGCTGTTGTGTTAGAGCATGAAAGAAAACTTAGCATATTTATTTTTAAACATTACTTTGGGGAGAAATTCAAATTAAAAACAGCTTGTAAATCTAAACAAATGCAGTTCTTGAACTCTAATTTAAATGTTGTCTCTTTTATTTACTTCATGGATGGAGACATTTGCTTTGATTAAAAAAATAAAACTTCGAAAGTTGCAGAATTGAAAATATATTTGGCTATTTGAAGGCTTTAAAAACTTCTATTTTCCTTTTTAAAAAATGAGGCAAACAGTTATTCCAACTAGGATTTCAATGTTTAGCCATAATATTAACTCATAATACTTCCATCAAAATCCTATTTCAGAGAAATTAGTTCATTTTTAAAAAAAAATGAAGTGATGTTGCTTTCTAAGTTATCAGATAGCTTCTTTATAAGAAATGGAAAGCCTTGGCAGACAGGAGGATGTGTTGGCAGATCACTGAATTTCTGGTCCCAGTTCTAGTGTTCCTAGTTATTTGAAAAATGAAGTAGTCATTTGACCCTCATTAATCTCCAGGAAAAAAAGTTCAAGCCAAATGTACCACATTAAGACTGGTATGCTGCGTCTCTTGGAAAGTTTTAACAAGTAGACACCTATCCATCTGGTTTTCTCCCTGAAACAATGGATGATAGATGTACACAATAATATGAGGGATAGGAGAAAGTAGGAATTAAATTCAGAAAGACACTAAATAATAGCTGGAGGAATAGCTGAGTCTGCATGAAGATTTCTTTTTGTTGTTGGCTGCATTGACAATTCTATTATTCTGTGAATTTTTTGTTTCTTCCCATCATGTTTTGTGCATAAAAACATTGGCTAACTAATAACTTGTGTGTAAAAAATAAAAACCCACCAAACCTTTTTCCCTAATGTTGTCCCATTAACTGGAACATAGAAGGCAGAGTAGTAGGCTGAATTGGTTTCTTTATAGTTGTTTGAGCACTATAATTAGAAGTGATCAGAGTCAAATTAATTTGGTACTTTATATTTGGAAGAAAATTACAGGAAGAACAAAGAACACAAAGCTGAATTTCTCCTTTACTATTTTTCAGACCAGGGATGTCAAACTCATGCCCCGTGGACCAGATGCATCACATACTGCCAACACCCAGGCCCAGTTTAGTGGAGGGGAGAAAAGTCATGATACGTCACGTGATGATGACGTGATGATGGGAGTTTGGCACCCCTGTTTTAGAGAAGGGGTTACAACCTTTTGGACCTCAAGGACCACCAAACTCATAATTTTAAATCCCTGGGAAAATCCTCCAAAAAGTCTGCAGGAAAATTCCCCACCCTGTTTTCCTACTGATCGATCATTCTTTATTTGGGATCAAAGGATACTGTCTCCAGCTCCGTTCTCAGGGGGAGAGAAAGAGAGAGAGACTTTTGGCTTCATGCAAGGAAAGCAGCAGAAGCAGCAGAAGTCTTACTTTCTCTTCCCCAAATTCTGCCAGAAATGAATGAGACTTGTTGCACTGGCTTATCCTCTTGGAACAGGATGCCTTGCAGGCTCCCAGAGACTCATTTCTGGAGAAGTTTGGGTGAGAGAAAGAAAGACTTTTGCTGCTTTCCATGCACGCCACCAAAAACATAAGAAGAAAGAAGTGGAAAGAAGCAGCCCAGTGGCCAGGCAAGGCACATTGGGTGAGTGGGACAAGTTCCACCCTCCCTTTCCCCCTCCCCTCACTACTTCATGTTGTTCACGATGCAAGCAATGCAAGCCTTTTGTTCCCATGGGCCATGTGGTGGCACAGCCTTGTGTTCCCGCACAGCCTGAATTAATTGCTTGGGAGGGTGCTTTGGGAGTGACATTTCTCTGTGGACCACCAAAATTTTCTCATGGACCACCAATGGTCCCCGGCCCATTGGTTGGTGACAACTGTTTTAGAGCACTGATTCTCAAACATCTGTGTCCTACTGTAAGTCTCACCAGACACTCTGCCAAAGTGTTTTTATTATTTAAATAATTTGTTCCTTAATTTTTATGGAAAACAACATGCTTCATTTGAATCCTTCAAATGTTGAAGTATTATTATTTTATATATTTTATATTATTTTATATTATCATATTATAATTGATTTGGGGTAGTAATGGCTTGCAGCTTGGCTAGCTTCAATTCATGAAGATCATAGGGATCACAGGCTATCAGTCTTGATGGCAGTGGGACTGCTTCTGAAGGTCATCTGTGGGAACTAGACTTGTGCAGTTTGTTAGCTACTGTGATAACAGGCAGATGAGCCAGGTGTCTGATCCAGCATGATACTGCTTGGGTTCTGACATTCTTTTCTTTTTTGCACAATTAAAGGAAGTGTTCACTGTAAGTTAAACAACAACAACATGTAAATGTATATATGACTGTTCTTTAAGATTTTTTTTCTGACTTCAAACATTCACAGGTACTTAAATATGACAAATAAGTATCAATATTGGTGTTATTCATCAGGAATTTTATGATTCAATTAATTTTTGTCTGAAGAGATGGCCATCACAGAAAAGTTTAGATAAAACTTGCAATGAGTTAATTTAAATATGAGTTTTTCATCATAGATGTTTCTTTCATCATCATGTGACCATATGAATGATTGGAGTTTTATAGATAAAATAGATAACAAACTAAGACAAGTGCCATTTTTTTCATTCTTCTTATTTCTATTTTATTTAATTCATTATAATTTAAATCATTGTACTTGTATTTTTTGTCCATTCTTTCCAAATTATCCATTTATCTCATTCCCTATAGTAAGAAAAATAAAAAAATTTCTCCTGAAATCACTGATCAGAGTATGATGCCTTTCTATCCTCCCCCTAAATTAATATTTAAAATAACGCCTGATACCCAATCTGATTCTGCTTAGTACATTCTACCTACTAACCTTCAAAGAGAAAAAATAATAAATTCATAATAATTAATATAATTAGATAATAAATCTAAATATCAAATCTTATAACAAGTGCTACAATTTTATTAAATTTTAAAATCTGTCATTACTAAACATTTCAATATTTTAATCTTTTATTAATTCTTATAGCATTCTAGTTTTCTATTTCTAATACATAGTACCATCTTATGTACCTTGCAGAATCTTCTTTTTTAAAGAAATTGTACCTTACCCTTTATCCCTAAAAAATCCTTTTTTCCCATCTTGTTTCATACCTTTGTGGCTTTTCCCTCCCTTTTCCCTTCCTTTCTTATCCCCCCTTGCCTTTTTACCCCCCCCTCTACTAACCTACGCCTTTTTAGCTTTCCCTCTCTGTTGTAATCCTTTCTCCTTTTGCTCAGTAACATTGAGTTGGTTTTGCATCTTATTTTTTCCTTTCTTTAGTGTTTTTTTAAGTCTTAAGTCCTTCATTTTCCTTCCTTTCTTTCTCCTTTCTCTCTTAGTTAATTTTTTAGATTCACTGAAGATGGTGTCTTCTTCTTCTTTTTCTTCTTCTCCTTCTATTTCCTCCATCTGTTGTTGTGTTTGCTGATAAATAGCAAGCGCCATTTCTAAAGAAAGAAAAGCTTCTTTCACAGCGTCCTTACTTTCTTGATATTCCTTTCTAAGTTCATCATCAGATAAAGCCATTCTTTGTTCTTCTTAGAGAAACCAAAATGTTTCAAAAGTTAAAACAATTCCTCAAAGTCTCAGAGACATCAATCAGTCCAAACAATGCACAAAGTTCTCACTTTCTCTTCCTGGGGTGGTATCAGTAAAAGGGAAAAGAAAAAAAGCCCAATTTGTATTTTACAGCCTTGTTACAATCAATTTCTAGTCTCAAGATCTTCAAGGCATCTCCTCCAGCAAGATCTTAATTTTTTTTTTGTCCTCTCCCTTCCCACTAATAACAAGAAGCCAAGTTTTTACCTTTTATAAAAAACAACAGGTTTCTCAATGGCCATTTGTTGATTCCATAGGGAAGGAGAGTAAACTTTCCTTTCAGCACCTCAATTTTGCCGCTTGAAATCCTCCTCTGGAAACAAAGTATTTTTCAAAAAGTCATAGTTCTCAGGATTAAACGCCTCTTAAAGTCCTGGATCAGCCCAAAAACTTTCTCTTGTAAACTTTCTCCCCTCTTCCTCCTGCTCAGTCTTACCCAGCTGCCGGCTTCTTTGTGGTGGCCATTGCAGACCGCCGCTCGACCGCCTTGAGAAAAGGGGGTTTTGCCAGCTGGGGAGGGGGTCTGCAACATCCCCAAGCCCCTCACCAGCTCCCCCTATCTTCATCTGCCTCTGCAAGGCAGCTTTAGCCTCCAAACCCGTCCGGATCGGAGGCACCAAAACGGCTAGCGTGGCAGGGATTGCGCAGGATTGCAAAACCCTGCCGCTGGTGAAGCCGACAAACTGGAAGTTCCCCAACTAGTGCCATTTTTATAGTAAGTAAGAGAAAAGGAGGTTGGAAAAAAAAGTCAAATATTCTACTTGCTGTGAAGGATACAAGAACAAGGACCGAAATCAGGAACTGCATGAGTTTGGCAATATCATAAATAGTAATTAAGAAATGTTGATTCAATTACACTATTTAAATTAGACTTTTCTCCTTTTCTTATATTTAGTACTCCAGGTTAAGTCAAAGGTTAAGGAAGGACTTATATTGATCGTCAATATTTCAACTGACATAAGTATTCATAATCTGGTACAAGCTCTACGCATCAAATGAATTTATATAGGTTAACTCACATGTTTTTAAAGAAACAATTACATGTCATGAATCTTATTTTCAAGCAGCTAGGAGCAAGCTAAAGCCAGTTGGATATGAACAAACAAATTTTCTTTCTTTCTTTCTTTCTTTCTTTCTTTCTTTCTTTCTTTCTTTCTTTCTTTCTTTCTTTCTTTCTTTCTTTCTTTCTTTCATAAGTGGTCTTAGAGTTTAAGGGTTACCATTATATGAAAGTATCATATGGATTATATTTACTAGCTTGCGCAGTTAGCTAGAATACTGTATCAGTGTATCATCTCAAACATCTTCTAACCAAGGCACTTAGTATACAACCGACAAGCCTCAAGGACAGAATTATATAGGATAATGATAATAGTAAACATGATTTTCCATTTTAAAGTCTTTGGGTATTTTTATTGAGAACATTAAGAGCCATCTGTCCAGAACTAATCTTCTGGACCTATTTACTTCATTATGTGATATTATGGTATTGCATATCTCAGTGATGATGGTTCAGGGCACATTTCTCTAGCTTAAATACACCAAAGTATCTTGTTGGAATACAATCTAAACACCAGATGTAACTGCTTTATGAATGTTACTATTTTGTAATGCAAGAATCCAATACATTTCAGTCAGTAGCAAGTCTATTTAATTTATTGTTTTGTCTCTGTGGCAGAAAGGTTTTCTAGAACCTTCAAGAATAGGTCTTTCATAACTTATTTACATAGCAGTGTTGTAGATATAATCTGGAGCTATGTGCCTTTCCAAAGAGTTACGGTATGTTTTCCAATACACAGTCAAGAGTCCAATTTTTGTTATTTCAGTCGGAGCTAACTTAGTGGAGTTTCCTGAGTCAATTAAAAAAGGCTCCATATATTTATGTTGGGGTATATTGTCAATGCTATATTAACTTTCCATAAGACGAGGGGCCATTTAAATTTGATTAGTAAATAACTGAATAAAAAATGAGTTTTGTATGGTGTGAATTAATTGGTTGTTGACCAGCATGTGTTTCCCATCTGGGATGGAATGAGGATAGACATCCTGCTGCTTTATGATTAAACCATATTGTTTTGTTTAAATAACAAAGTCATCATAATAATTCAACCCAGCACTCATTGTTTAGTTGTTTATTTTGAGAAGCATAATAATATTATTTGAAATACCAAGACAAAGGGAAATAAAAAGAGATTAGCTGGAAAGCATTTGGGATACATACAATATATATCCTTATTAATATTTTTTTTTCTTGTTTTGAATATGAAAACTGTATTCCAGGAAAGATTAAAGATAGTAATATTTAAATTTAATAATAATCCTTTTTGAAAGCAGATAAAAGGGGTGTTTGGTTTTGCAACAAAGTCTTGAAACAAAGTTGAATTGCTCATCATCTATAATTATTTGTCTGTTCCATGGAAATACAAGAAACCAACTGAATGTTAGTATGTAAGTTGGTATCTAAAAGAAAAATACTCTCCTTTTTTATAGTAAGTAAGTTGGTATCTAAAAGAAAAATACTCTCCTTTTTTATACTTGTATAGCAAAAACAATCTCTCACAGAAGATCATAAGTACCTAGGTTAAGATAAGGTGAGTTAAATAATAATTACTTCTGTCTGTATATTGTAAAAATGCCATGGTAATCCTTGTTTTATACTATTTCATTTAACAATGGTTTAAAGTTACAAAGGCCTTGGGAAAAGTGATTTATAACCTATCCTTGAAGTAACTATCATGGTATACCCCCACAATCATATGATCACAATTTGGGCATTTGGCAACTAGTTCATGTTTATGACCAGTTGCAACATCCTGTGATCATGTGGTTGCTTAACCAATTGTGAAATCTGCTGAACAACCATGTGATTCACTTAATAACCATGATAAGAATGTATGTGAAATTGTTATCAGGAGGAAAACCCACAATACTTCAATTGTTCCTTCTCTCTGCATTTTAAGGCATAGATATAATTTGGCATATTGACAAATGTTGCCTGTGCTGTTTCCTCAGAATTAAGAGTCAATTTTCTAATTCTCATTCATACCTTAATTCTCCTAATTCTTGGACCTGGTTTATCTTCCTTTCCCTCCCTCTACTGTTGGAACCTGGAACCATGATAGTATGGACACTGTAATCAGACTTTTGGAAGAATGTAATAATCACTATAACAAAGTAGCTTGAGTCAATCATGTTATTTTAAATCATAACTTAAAGCTGAGAGACTATTATAGATGTCATGGTTTCAAACCAAGGCAGCAAAAGAAGAGGCCAGCAGAACGAGTCTCTTTACTGGAGTTTCAGCTTGGAAAATGGTGAACAATATAAGTAGAAAGGTTTCTAGCAAGTATTACTGGCTTCTGCTAGTCATCTGGCTATACAGACACAGCACTCTCCACTCTCCTGTTCCTGGTTGCTCCTTGGATGGCACCGGGAAGTACTTTTTTTGGCCCGGCTTCAGCAAGCACTCTTCGAGCCTGGTTGTTCTCCAGTTGGCTCCAGCAAGTACTCTTCAGGCCTAAATGACTTCTGAACCAACAGCAGCTGGCTTGCCTTCCTGGCTCCTCTCCCAGTGTGAGTCCCATCACCTGACCCCCATCTATGGCCCTGTGCAACTGCCTCCCCCTGCATGTGTGTTGCAACTCCAAAATGGTGTGTTGTGGCCACTTTGAATGGTGTGCTGTCTCAAATATTGACAATATATTTCTTTGGTGTCTACACCAATATATTTCTTTGTAAGCCTACAGGTCCACCAAGAAAATGAAGTGATTATTCCTCTTATTTTGAAATGAAGTTGTTATAACAATGTAAACACTATTTCCATTTTACCTCTTTTTTATTTTCTATCAGGTGCCAATGACTTCATCAGCATGTAAGACCCATGTTTCATTCAACACCACCGACAATACTGCTACCCTTCAAAAAGACCTCAACTATGTATCAGAATGGTCAAACAAATGGCAACTTCAAATCTCAACAAATAAATGCTCTGTCTTACATATTGGCAAAAAAAAAATCAGAAAATAAAATACAAGCTGAATAGTCGAGACCTTGTTGATGATCCAAACTCTGTCAAGAACCTTGGAGTACTCATCTCTAATGATCTAAGCGCTAGAGCCCACTTTAACTACATCGTCAAAAAGGCATTAAGAGTTGTTAACCTAATCCTATGTAGCTTTTTCTCTGGTTATATCACACTACTAACTAGAGCATACAAAACATTTGCTAGACCAATACTCGAATACAGCTCATCAGTCTGGAACCGCATTACATATCTGATATTAACACAGTTGAGAAAGTCCAGAAATATTTTACAAGAAGAGTTCTTCACTCCTCTAATCATTGCATAAGGTATTCACCTTATGCCACCAGACTTGAAATTCTAGACCTAGAAAACCTAGAACTACACTGCCTTTGGTCCGATCTAAGTATAGTATATAAAATCATACATTGCAATGTCCTACCTGTCAATGAATACTTCAGCTTCAACCATAACAACACAAGAGCACACAATAGATACAAACTTAAGGTAAACTGCACCGAACTTGATTGCAGGAAATACGACTTCAGCAACAGAGTGGTCAATGTCTGGAATACTCTACCTGACTCTGTGGTTTCTTTCCCAAACCCAAAAACTTTAGCCTTAGACTGTCTACTGTTGACCTCACCCCTTTCCTAAGAGGTCTGTAGGGGACATGCATCAGTGCACAAACATGCCTACCATCCCTGTCCTATTGTTTCTTTTTATTTTTCTTATATGTATCCATTTCATGTATTAATAATTATGTTTAAACTTATACCTATTACCTTGTAAGTGATTGACAAATCAAATAAATCAAATAAATAAATAAATGACAGCCTTCTGTCTCTTAGGACTTATTGGATATACAATACAAGTGCTATAGGGTTGGTTTGTATTTTTCTCTATTAGAGGATATTTGTAAAAAAATAAACCTTTCAATATTTAGGTGAAATAACTACTTACCTCATATTTAAAGAAGTCTCTCAAGGCTTGAGGTGTTCTGTCATTCATCAGGTGATGAAGGGATGTCAAAACTGTTTTTTATGTAGTTATCCTGAAATATCATTTATTGTATGTACTATTTCTGTTTATTGTGTTTTAATTGTAAGCTATCTTACACTTCTGTTCAAATCAGTGGCCTTTGAAGAATCATCACCATTATCAACTTCATCATCTTCATTATCATCATCAGTGTGCATGCCATGTCATTTCCTTAATTTCTGTACCTGTATCAGAAGTGGTATTCAGCAGGTTCTGACCAGTTCTGGAGAACCGATAGCAGATATTTTGAGTAGTTTGGGGAACTGGAAAGTACATCTCTGACTGGCCCCACCCCCATCTATTCTCTGCCTCCTGAGTCCCAACTGATTGGTTGGGTCTTCTTTGGTTGCCCTGCAGAGAAGAATGGAGCTGGAAAGCAGGTTAGTGGGGTGCGGAGGTAATGGGATTTTGCAGTAACCTTCCCCCTGGAGTGGGGTGGGAATGGATATTTTACAGTATCCTTTTCCTGCCATGGCTAGCAAGCCAAGCCATACCCACCAAGCCATGCCCACAGAACCAGTAGTAAAAATTTTTGAAGCCCCCCACTGATTTGTATATGCATATACATATGACGTGCATCCTAACATTTATTGCTCTTGAGATAAATATTGACTAAAATGACTAATCAATGACAAATGGCTAGTATATACATGTTTGTCATATACACATAACAAAAACCATTACATGGTGCTTTCAAGAAGTAGAATAAACAAGAGGGGGCAATAGGAAGTCTTGTATTGTTCCTTTTTGCATCTGTCATAGTTTGGTTATGTCACCATTGACAATTGTTTGTGCTTACTATGAAAAATAATTTGATTTTCAACACTTAATAAAATTTTCTTCAAAATTAATATATTTCCAAATGTTAAACACACACACACACACACACAATTCAAATTATCAAAAGCCTTCTCTGCACTTGAAAGATTAATGTGACTCAAATTGGCTTGCTTTTCACGTCTGAATAATGAAACATTCTTTTTTCATTATGTTTTTTTCTTTATTTGCTTTGGGGAGAAAGATAGATATATTTTATGTTTCAATTACCATGGATATTTTTGTCCATGGATATTTTACTATTTTAGAAAAAGGAAGAACATAGTTTAAATTGTATGAAAATGGACACCACTTGATTACTGTTCAATGATAGCAACAGCTTACTAATTGTTTTTATTCTATGGGATGAGTTTGTTCTGTGTTGCTGCAATTTACTAAATGATGTAAACTACAATAAATTCTGCACCACATACAACACTGAAAAGAATGAATAAGAATGAACTTAGTTTCATTTTGGCTAAAATCACTCTCTTGATGATTATGTGACTTAGTACATAACATTCACATCACATTTGATTATAAATATATTCTTGTATCTGTTTGTAATATTGATATTAAACATGTAATTAAATTATGAAAGTAACTGAACAGAAAAAGAATGGTTAGATGTGATTTGTGTGGAAATGTAATATGCAATTTTATGAACATAACAGTTTGCATTTTCAGCAATCTGCAATTAAAATCTACATAAATGTAATATAATTCTGAATCAGTTTATATTCATTTCTTCAGGCCTAACCTTGATAATTGGCATGATAGAAAAGATTCCAGGCTGTTGTTTCTAAAACAAGGACTTACAATTTAAAGCTGAAGCACAGATCTGGTCTTCATCCTAATTGCAAGAGGTCCTCAGTCTGAATTTTATAGTTTCTTGTATGATATGTCACCAAGAGAGAAAAAAAAAGTATATCTAACCAAAAAAATGAAAAAAGAAAAGGATGTGTATCAAAATAATAATAATTTTGATTTGGCTAATGTGGCAGTGTCATTGGTAAAATCCAACTCCTTCCTTTGAAAAAAGCAGTGTTGTGCCATTATAATGCAAAGCCCACCTTTTTTAATGTGTGTTGTAAAGTCACTGCCCACCAGAACAGGCAAAGCTTGGAGTGTAATGACACAACACTGCTTTTGTCATTTTGAAGCTGTAGATGCTGATCGCTTATTTCATTTTTGTAGTTAGAGAGATGTCTAGCTCATGAACTGGTTACATTTGGGGATTACGTTAAATTTTTAGACCTAAGGATGACACAGCTTTTTGACATACTACGGTTAGTCTTGATCTTTGCTTATCTTAGAACTAACAAAGATAAACTGATGGAATGACTATAAATCTCATTATATTAAGGAATTATTACCTCACTGGAGATAGTAACAGGCACAATCCATCCTAAATAAGGATAGTGTTGATATCAGAATTGCCTTGGTTATCTTGACATGACCTACTCTAAAAAGAAGATATAGAAGTGCAACTCAGTTAATTCTCCTAGATCCCTTGGTGGCATCTGAGAACTCTGACGTTGTCTGTTGATTAATTGGGGATACCCGTCATGGAATTGTCTTTAGAGAATTTCTGCATGGCCCTAGCATCACTCTGTTGTTTCACATTGTTTAATGTCATCATATTACTTAACATCCATTGGGTGACGACATTGGATGATATCATTGGTAAATTTTGGTTTAGATGTTGTAAGATATACATATTTCTTTGGGTTTGAAAGTCATCTAAAATCTTACAGGTATTGAACCATTTCTGAATGCTGTAATATGTTAATAAGGATCAATAAACTGAATCTTGACAAAAAGGAGGCTGTTGTGTATGCATAAAGATTAATTCGTTATTGGATAAAAGTTACAGGGTTTGCCTATTTAAAGCGGGTTCAACTGCTGTTAAAGTGAGAAGTCACGATGTAAATAAAGAGCTGAAGTTCACCGTTCAGAGGCTTGTCTCCATTCTTTCTCGCCCATGCTCAAAACTTAACACTGGCAACGAGGATGGGATTTGGAGAAAGATGAACCAACGAAACTTCGAAAAACACTGAGCACGTGACAGACGATGCCAACAATGGAACCATGTCCGGCGGCATCGTACCACCCACTCCGTTCAATCCAACACAGGAAGACTGGGAGTCTTACATGGATCGTTTCCAAATGTTCCTACAGACGAACAACTTAAAGGATGCCACAGCCGGGAAGAAATGGGTGGTGTTCCTAACGCATTGCAGTCCAACCGTATTTAAGATGGTTAAAGCACTAGCCAAACCCCGAGAAATGAAGGCCATGGATTGGGACGACCTCGAACCTATCCTCCGGGACCACGACACCCTGACTGTGCCTACGCTCGTGAGATGCCACGAGTTTTATCAGAGAAACTAGCGAAAGGGAGAAAGCGTGGTCAACTTCATAGCAGACCTCTGAAATTTGGGAGGCTTCTGCGGATTCACCGATTTAGAAGAGGCACTAAGAGATCGCATAGTTCTGGAATTAGATGCACCAGGCATCCAAAGCAAGCTGATGGCGAAAAGTAACATCAGCCTTGCCGATGCCATCGCCGATGCTACTGCAGCAGAAGCAACCAGGAAGTTGGCTGCACAACTACGCCGAAACCGCGCTCCGGTACCACCACCGACCAGCGAAATCTCACCTAGTTCAGAAGGGCAGCTTGCGACAACGCACCACGAGGACCTCTCTTCGTCATCAGACAGCGACGAAGAAGGGGTCCATCGACTGCGGTCCTACTGGGACCACCACCCATAGCCCTTATGCCTTTGCGCTGGCTGTGGAGCCAAACATGCCAGGTCCGAATGCAAATTCCGCGACGCATTCTGCCATGAATGCGGGAAACGAGGCCACATCGGACGGGTCTGCCGCAGCTTGCCAGGACCCAGCCAGGCCTCAAAAGGGGCCAACTATCGCCAATCGACAGGAAACCGTCCTGTACAGCGAGAGCCAGTAAACCACTCCTATAGAAATCGAGCTTTGCAGAGAGAAGAGGCTAACCATACTATCACTATCGGTCACGCCTCAGCCTTGGACACTAAGAAAATCCAAGTCACGGTAGCCATCGAGAACCAGCCTTGCCACATGGAGGTCGACTCGGGATTGTCCCTCTCGATGGTGTCCTGGAAGACACTCAAGCAA